>OZ010633.1:9618138-12018138 GCA_963932165.1 Pimpla rufipes
TAATCACACGCGCTGGCGCACGTGCCTGAAAAACTTTCCAAAATCGACCTAAGAAATTTGTTCTTTTCAAAATATCGACTTTTAACCTATACCATCATTCTCAAGTAGCATATGCTACCCCCGAAAACACTGGTTACTAATCTTTTTTAATTGATTTTGAAAAAAATATTTATTTGGCGATAAAAAAAAAAATTCTTTCAGAAATCGTAGATCCGGCACCCGACCGAAAATCGCCAAAACCGAACCCAATTTTTTTTCTCTTCATAATATCGACTTTTAATCTATACTATAATTTTCAAGTAGTAGTAGTAGTAGTAGTAGAATTTTTATTGAGTCCTGGGACAAAGTCCCCTAAGGACTAATGTAACAGAGAAATATAAAGCAAGGAATACGTAGCAAGCGTGAAAAGAGTACAGAGCCAAACTTACGTCTAAACGAAGCGAAAACAGGCGAGAAATAAAAGCAATACAAATAAGCAAAGGAAAAAGTGAAGCAGACGCTGAAAAATGGAAATAAAGCAATACAAAAAAAGCAAGTAGTTGAAGATGCCGCAGGTTCGATGGTAGTGCAAAAGCCGTCGAGGGTGCCGTAGAAGTCGTAGTAGAAATCCAGATTCGCAGAAATGAAGACGAAAATCAAGGAAGCGTTGCAGAAGTCTTAGCCGTTGAGGAAATCGTAGGTCACCGGGGCCGAGCTGGTCAGCAGGTGCAATCAAGTCGAGGTGGAGGTGCATCGTCCCGCAGAGGCAGAAGTTTCGGCGAAGCAGCGAGGGTATGCGCGAAAGCAGGCGGTGCTCAAACAGCGCGTGAAGCTGAGCTGAGGCTGGCGGCGAAACCAGCTGGACCATGTTTAGCGACAATCTCGAAAGACCCATTCCGCGTAACAATCCGAAGACCTTGCTCCCCCGCATTGAGACGCGCGACAAGCTCGTTCCGTACTTTTTTATACGCAACACCCTGTGCTGGCGTCGTGTCGGACCGGAGAACGACCCCGGCGTAGCTGGCATTTTTTGCGGAGAAGATGCGAAGCACTAAAGGCCTCAAAGACCAAATCCGGTGAACGCAGCATCACTTTCACTGGCCGAGGCCGCAGAGCAGCGGTACCAGGAGTAGCAGGCCTACCGAGCCGATGGAATGAAATGTCCGACGGGTCAAGTCAAGGGCAGACGACCCCATGTAGGCCACGGACCCTTTCCTCGTCAGCAGAAGCGGACACATTTTCAGGCAGTCCAAGCACTAAAAAATTCCTCTGACGCTTCTCACGCTCCGCGAGTTCGTGCGCGATGCAGTCAACGTCGACGGGGACACAAGCAGCGCTAGACGATGCAGCAGCTAAAGACGAGCAAGGGCCAGCAGCGATAGCGTCGATGCGCGAAGAAAGCGTGGAGTACTTTTCGTTCAACTCCACGTTGAGTGCCGCGTGTTGCTGGCGGAGAGCATCGATAGCAGTTTCCGACGATACGAGACGAACGAGCAAATCGTCTAGCTTAGCCGTAAGTCCAGCGATCATGCCAACTATGCTCCCCTCCAGTCGCTATATTCCGGCTTGGAAACAACTAACGTCAGCGCGGCAGGTCCGGATAACGACATTGTGCACGTATAGTGTATATATATACATACAGCAGAAGATCGAGGCGCCCGAAACGTAAACAAAGCACACACGGACACACTGCTACGAACGAAGCCACGAACCGAGACGAAAGCCGTAGTCGTTACACCGGACAGCAGCAAAGTACAATAAGCTGATTTTGTAGGGCAGCGTTGCAGGAAACTGATAACGCCCAGAATGTGATGAGAGACCGCGCGTAGACGAATGCAATGATGCCACACACGAGTCACAAAGATGCAGGAAAGCCAAGCAAAGCGAGAAAGGAAGCGGAGCGGTGAAAAGGCCGTGTGGACAGCGCGGAATCTGGCTCTGTAAGTAGTAGTAGTAGTAGTAGTTTTTATTGAGTCCTGGGACAAAGTCCCCTAAGGACCAAAGTAACACAGAAATACAAAGCAACAAATACAAAGCAAGCGCGAAAAGAGTACAGAGCTAAACTTATGACTAAATGAGGCGAAAACAGGCGAGAAACAAAAGCAATACAAAAAAAACAAAGGAAAAAAAATGGAGCAGACGTTGAAAAATGGAAATGAAGCTATACATAAAAAAGCGAAAGCAATCGAAAGTAAAGAAAAAATAGAGCATGACGCAAAACGCACTAATGTAATACAATTTCCCGGCCGACAACTATACGCTCAAGCACTCGAAAGCGCGCAAGAACCCAGAAGGGGCAGGCGGTTCACTATCCGCCACCAAGGTCTTCGCAGAAGCCGCCATCGTGGTAGTCGTCATCGTAGCACCCGAAGTCGAAGTCCCCGTAGTCCTCAGAACCATCCGCAACGCCATCGGTGGGCATAATACGGCCTTGAGTATCGTGGAAGGCGAGACCACCGCGACGACCGCACCCGGAACAAGCACCCAAAGGCACCTCAGGACCCGAGAACGAGGCAGCAGCGGAGAGAGGCGGCCGTCCAGCCGACGGCGGAGCGCCACCACGACGACGACCAGCCCCAGTGCCGCGCGGACGAGAAGCTTGAGACGCCGAAACCGTCGGCGGCGGAACGGTAGACCCACGACCAACAGTATGACACGTCGACGACATCACCGGCGGAGCAGCAGGGCAGGCGACAGCAGCCCGACCACCTGAGTCACGCCGATCAGCTGGCGGAGCCCCCGCAGCCGCCCGCAGCGGAAGAACAGGCCGGATAGGGACAGCGTCATCTCTACCTCTGGTCTCATGATGATCGACGACAATGACAGGCGAACCATTGCGCATTACAATACGCAAGCCGCTCTCCCCCGCACTAACCCGAGCAGCAAGCTCCACACGCAGACGGCGATAAGCTGCATCCTGGGCAGGCGTTTTGTCAGACCGGATGACGATACCCGCGTAGTCCGCACGCTGACGAAGGACACGAGTAGCACGGAAGACCGCGAAAACCTCTTCCGGCGAAGGAAGCACGACCTTCACGGGGCGAGGGCGAAGCGAAGCATCACCGGGAGCAGCGCGTCCCACACGAAGCGCGAAGATGTCAGCAGCCGGAACATGGGGACATACGATTGCAAGGAGGCGCCGAATAGCAGTCCGATCCGCTCCAGCCGAGTGCCCCACCGCAAGCCCAAAAACGATAAAGTTTCGCAAGCGTCTCTCCCGCTCCGCAAGCTCGCGAACGACCGAATCGACGTCGAGGTCGGCAGCAGGAGACGAGTGCCCAGTAACATGAGTAGCCAGATCCGCGGCCACCACATCAATGCGCGAGGAGAGCGACGAATGAAGCTTATCAACCTCCGCACTCAGCGCAGCATGCTCCTCACGAAGATGATAAGTCGCATATTCTACCCCCGAAAACATTGGTTATTAACCTTTTTTAATCGATTTTGAAAAAAGTATTTTCTTGGCAACGAAAAAAACATTTTTTCTGTCAGAAATCGTAGATCCGGCTCCCGCCCGAAAATCGCCAAAATCGACCCCAATTTTTTTTCTTTTCAAAATATCTACTTTTAACCTATACTTTCATTCTCAAGTCGCATATTCTATCCCCGAAAACACTGGTTACAAACCTTTTTTAATCGATTTAAAAAAAAATATTAATTTGGCGCCGAAAAACAAAAAATTTCTCTCAGAAATCGTAGATCCGGCTCCCGACCGAAAATCGCCAAAATCGACCCCAATTTTTTTTCTTTTCAAAGTATCGACTACCTATACCGTCATTCTCAAGTCGCATATTCTACCCCTGAAAACACAGGTTATTAACCTTTTTTAATCGATTTTGAAAAAAATATTTTTTTGGCGACGAAATATTATATTGTGCCACAAGGGTCGAAAGTTGGCGATTGCAACGAGTGTGAGGTTTGCTGCCCGAGCGAAGCGAGGGCTGCAATCACACGCGTCGCAATTGCCAATTCGACCCGTGTTGCACATCGTACTTTTTGTAACGAATGCAAGAATCTGCGGCACTTGTAATGGCAGTCGCGCGAGGCGAACACTGAAAAGTTAGGTTGTGATTCAAGGGACGAAAGTGAACGACAGAAACTCCCAAGGGACGAAAGTGAACGATATGCGAACTGCGCATGCGCGACTCTGTCATTTTACAACAAGTTCGCGACTGACAGGCAAACGGCCACTTTCGGCTCGCAAGACTGCCATGGAAAGTGCCGCGATTCGTGCACGTGTTACAAAAACATCGTTACATCTAATTGTGATTAGATACAAAGTATTGTCTTACGTTCTTAATTTTTGCGGAAGTTATAGCAAAAATCTACATTGTTTTGGAAACTTGTAAATGGTGTAAAATCCGAACGACTTTACCGATCATCACCAAATTTCGAACGTAGCAGGGCTGTATGGTATTTTTCGATTTTACGAAAACAAAACTTCCTCTATGAGGAAGCAAAAACTGATAGATTATTGCTATATGACATGTGGCTGGTGTTACCTCCTTATTTAGAACTATCAACAATCATTTAGAGCATGTGAAATCCATTCCCCCCGCCCATTCCTGTATCAATCCGTATAAAAACTGTAGTCAACCTTTTTACGCAGGTTTGCAATTATAATTTGAAGAAGAAATTCATCAGACGCGGATATCACGAATGCATTTGATGAATTTCTTCTTGAAGCTGTAAAATGGCAGTACGCGTGAAAAAGTTGATTACAGTTTTTATTAGCGACTGCGATATTTCACATGCTCTTAATGATGTTGAGGCAATAATTCCCGAGGCTGGTATACATTTACAGTTTTTACTGCAAGTTGTTACAACTGTTAAATGTATCAATAACTATGCATCTAGGATCGTCATAACCCTGCCATACTTCTTTGTTAGTCGCCGAACTGTTGGTCCGAAACCGAGTCACCATCAGACTTATGTTAATCATACTTGGTTCGTCATTTCCATTTTTTAAGTTACTTTAAATCAATGACTTCGCATTGCGTATAACGTTAACAACAAAACTCAAATTGTTAAAAACAATTAAGCATTTTTAAGAGAAGAGTGCATTTGATGGATATATGCGCAGATGTTGACAGCGCGCGTATATTGTACATTCGTACCATCAAATCAATTTCAAATGTACCCCATTAATGACCTAGAACTTCACGATGTCCGATATTAACGGCAATAACCTGATAATATTCGCGTAAATATTGTAAAAAGTGTGATAAATACCGAATTTGGTACCATGGAAGCAGTTTATCGTCGGAAGATAGGCGCACAAGACCGTCGGGTCTCTCTCCATGGTACGCGCTTCGCCATGCCCTCACCGAAGCAGGCAGCTGCTGTTCATTCTCAGTTTATTTAACTGAAGCTTTCCAGTAGTTCATCTACGCAAAGTTATACACATTTAAGTAACAAAGTTTTATATTTCATACAATGGCAGAGAAAGCCGCTTCATCGCCAGTTGTGACGCCAGTATCGGGTACAACAGCATCTCTGACTGGTACTCCGAAGAAGACAGGCGCAAAAGTGAAGCAACCGCGGGCAAAACCAGCTCATCCGAAAACCGCTGAGATGGTCATCGCAGCGATCACAACCCTCAAAGAACGTGGTGGTTCGTCGCTCCAAGCAATAAAAAAATACGTGGCTGGTACGTACAAGGTCGACGCTGAGAAGCAATCAACGTTCATCAAGAAATACTTGAAGGCTGCCGTTGCATCAGGGGTCCTGGTTCAGACCAAGGGTAAGGGTGCTGCTGGCTCATTCAAGCTCTCGTCTACCAAGGGAGAATCTGCCAAGCCTAAATCTAAGACTGCCGCAAAGCCTGTAGCCCCCAAAAAGACAGCAGTGTCTAAGAAACCCACAGCAATTAAAAAACAAACTGCTGCTGCCGTGAAGAAGACGTCGACCAAGAAGGCTGCTGCAAAGGCTGTTTCCGAAAAGAAAAAGGCCTCGAAGGGACCAGCTGCGAAGCCGCCGAAACCTAAAACCACAAAAGCAAAGTTGACTGCTAAGGCCCCCACCAAAAAGGCGAAACCAGTTGCGCCGAAGAAACCCAAAGCAGCTACTCCTAAGGCTAAGAAAGCTGCCCCTAAGAAAGCAGCCGCCTCGAAGAAGTGAATATTATGAACGCTTCAAGAAAGCGGAACCTCGAACGGCCCTTTTCAGGGCCACCAAAACGATCTAACGTTGCAACGAATCACGTTTTCGGCATATCTTGTTGGTTCGATTGGTCAAATTAGATAAATCGAACTTATAATTAATTATGAAAACCTTTGCGACGTTACTTACGTCGAATGAAGAGAAGGTTCTAATTTGTTTTAAATGGATCTGCAACATTTTGCAGCAAGTACCTTACAACGACCTTAAAAACGACAGTCGTTTTTTGCTTCATCTCACAAACTGTAAAATAACCGCCAATTTTGTCTGTATGGTCGTATGTTCAAAAACCAAAAAATATTTCTTCAAAACAAAAATTGTACAACAAGTATTAAAAGAGTAGCCATCCCTTGCAAAAAAAATCCACTATAAAAAAATTTCCTTTAAAAAATAATTACAAATGGAATATATTAGCCAAGTAAACGTTATCATCAGTCGACCATCAGTTATGTGAAAACCCCTGTTTGTCACCCTACCTCGGTTTGTGACCCCCAATAGCTATTTTTCATTGTCATAAATTTAATTTACGTCAACTTTTAATCTGCTTATCGTCAATTTGAACAGATTTTTAAATAGATTTTTCCTGCAATGAACAAACTTTTTGTTTAATTATATAGCAATACATTTCACCGGTAAAAGCAATGATCGTGCGTCTCAGTGAGTTCGAACCGTCGTGTCTAGGCAGAGCTCACTAGCGTCGTCGGTCGCGTAACCGGTCATGTCGTTCCTCAATTAAGTATAATACAATATAAAAATGGTATGAAAATCATCAGAATCATTAGCTTTATCGACAAGAAATAAAATACTGTAGCTATCGGTTAGTTTTTCCCGTAAACTGGCAGGGTCAGTAACTCTGACATAATAGAGATTATGGGCACGGTTGCTGACCCTCTCAATTTGTTGTTGCAAAAAATTAAGTTAGAATTGGTAATATATACGTTGAAAGTAATTAAATTTCGCTGATTATTTACAACTTAACACCTAAATTCAAATGCAAAAAGTAATTTGACCCGTGCGAATTGACAATTCACGAGTGTCAGGAATCGGGTTACGCGGGGCGGGGGGTAAGAAATTCGGTACACGCGGGAGTCACAATGTACGATATGGGTGGTCCTGCAGGGTCAGGAACCCCGGTAGTAGACAAGCCATATTTAAACAATGTGTTTATTTGTACTTTCAACATTTTGCCTTTGTAGAATAGTCGGATCTGTTTCAGAAGGCTTTAATGCACGTATTGAAAACCGTTCTTTTCAGTTTGACAATATCGCTCATCTGTAAATAACTGAAAAATGAGACCGTTGCTCTAAAGGTGTCACAAACTGGGCTGTTTACCTTATGAGAGACACGTGAAGTTTTTATTGACACACCAAGTCACTGGCATGCCAAGTTTTTTTATAGCGAATCATCTAGTGATGATCGACTGATGATAAAATGTACTTGGCTAATGTATTGCATTTGTTATTATTTTTTAAAGGACATTTTTTTATCGTGAATTTGTTTTTTGCAAGGGATGGCTACTCTTTTAATACCTGGCGCACAAGTTTTGTTTTGAAGAAACATTTTTAGGTTTATTTCACATCTTTTTGAAAGTCATCTTCAGTACGTGCATGCGAAGACAGGGCTTCGTTGTGAAGGATTAGATCGCACTTCTTGCAACTGACGTTGTCCACTATTATGCTCAACCACTCCGCCAGTTGACAAACCATTTTTACTACATCCATCCCCTGCGTTCTTTATTTCTACCAGACACCAAATAATTAGTGCTCTATCACGAATGACACATGGAAATACAAAGACTGCTGAATGTTATCCGCAACACAGCCATTGAGCATTCCAGTGTCGACGTCCTGTATAGCTTCCCTGAATACTGCTATTGCTTCCTATACAGCATTTGAACTCGTTATCGTGTGATCGAATAAGCCTGACGCGGTCTAAAAATACTACATTAAATTATCCCAACGTAACAATTAGTAATAATAAAGCCCAAAATATAACCCCGAAAAGTTGATTTTTTATCAACAGGATAAAGTATCCTCCATATTTTAATTTTGTTGTTTTTTTGCTTCCTCATAGAGGGAACTTTATTTTCGTGAATTTTTTTTTTCGAGATTATGATGTCAGTAAGGTAAAGGTACCGGTTTCGGCCACCTTTGGCTTAGTTTTGGTAACCGAGTTCGAAAACAGAATTATTTGTATTATTAGAATGAAATAAAATTGTATCGATAAACTTGTTAATTTATATCGATATTTTCGAAGTATCAACATGAAAATACAGAAAACAGTAATTTGAAATAAAAATATAGTGAAAATAGCCGAAACCGGTACCTTTACCTTACACTCAGAATCGTCCGAAACGTCGAGAAAAGTGGTTTATACGAAATGTCTGTCTGTGTACGTGCGTGCGTGAGCGCACATTTCGTTGTTTACACGATAACTGCCGTAATTTTTGAAGAATGTTCTTCAAATTTGGCACGCACGTTGGCTATCATGGAATACTGTATGTTATTTTAGTTGACGCGAATCGGTTAGGAAATTCAGATTTTCCAGCATTATGAAAATTTGGAAGAAATCGTCTTCACTCTATAACTTACGCAAATTGAGAGATATCGGGCTGTAATGATGTGAGTAAATGGACTACCATCAGACCGATAAAAATCGATAAACTGGTTCTAATATTATTACAATTTCATTTTTTTTTTCAGATATCTGTATGTACTTCAGCTCCTGTAAATTATGAGACATCCGATTACAATTTCGAAGGTGTCATTACGTTTATTGATTATTAATGATGAGTTTCGTCAAGGAAACGGTCAATATGTCGGTAAATTTCAATTCTGCGGCATGGAAAGCAAAACAAAGAATTATTTTAAATTTGGTTCAGATATGGACAACCATGTTTTGACCACGTTTTGAATACAAATTTAACGCGGATCTGTCCAACCGTTCAAATTTTATGGTATCTTGAATATTTTGAAAAATCTCGTTCTCGTGCTGGATCGTGCAAATTACGAGGTACCCGATTCTAATTTGGCCCACACATTGATTATGATGAAACAAGGGTTGGGTACAAATGTGAGACAAATCGGTGCAGTGGTTAAAATCTTACATTTTTATTTACTTAAAAAAAACAACCAAAAAACCTACAAAGTTTCTACTTGCAAATTGTTTCCTCAGTATTTTACACTTTTGACGATGCTTCCTCTATCAGGAAGCCAATATTGATCAACATACTTCCTCATAGAGGTAGCTTCGTTAAAGTGTGAAATACTGAGGAAGCAATTTGGAAGGTTCTACTTTGCAGGTTTTTTTTTTAAGATACCGCGTTAAGACGCGAGATTATTATTAAATCATTACACTCGATAGTAAATATTAGATTAATAGTCACGCACGATCTCTCACATTCTGTCAAACGACGGGAGCAAACCGGTTCACTCAGACGATTCATGATTATCGCGATCTCACGACATTGGAGCTGTCACTCCTGTGTGCGCATCTTTCCTTCACACGTATTGTTTTATTATGATATATATACAGGTTGTCCCATTTTAATCTTACACCCGATTTATCTCGAAAAATAGGGCTCCGATCGAAAAATGAGTTATACGAAAGTTCTAGGATTCGAAGGGGGACGTTTTTCTAAAAAAATAAATATGGTCCAACATTAAAAATGGCGGAGATACGACGGCCGGCATGTTTTTTTTAAATGGAACCATGACTTTTCTTTTCGACCACAATGTTCGGCATGTTAAAACTAACAACTTTTGTCGAAAACTTTTTTCGATAAAGTCCATAATTCATTTTTTGAAGACCATTTTAGCGTTACCCAGGATGTACCACGAGGTAAAGTCTTCAACATCCCATCTGTGTTTGCGTGTGCGTGTGCATGCATGCGTGCGCGCGTGGGCGTGTGCGTGTGTACAACACTCACAAGGGTTAGGTCTCTGCGGCTCGTCACTTCCGCAGTATTATTTGACTCCAAATTCTCCGGGTAAGTGTACTTTGAACTCTTCTCAAACATGTTCAAAGATTCCACCATTCATCATGTTAAAAACTTTAACATCCAATGTCTACAAAATTCGCCGAAGGCAAGGTATTTTTGGAATTACAAGTGGAGTCAAAAAATACTGCGGAAGTGACGAGCCGCAGAGAACTAACCCTTGTGAGTGTTGTACGCACGCACACGCGCACGCGCGCACACGCATGCACACGCCCGCACACGCACATGCAAATGGATGTTGAAGACTACCTCCTTGTGGTACATCCTGGATAACGTTAAAATGGTCTTCAAAAATGAATTGTGGACCTTATCGAAAAAAGTTTTCTACAAAAGTTGTCAGTTTTAACATGCCGAACATTTTGGTCGAAAAGAAAAGTCATGGTACCATTTAAAAAAAAAAACATGTCGGCCGTCGTATCTCCGCCATTTTGAATGTTGGACCATATTTCTTTAAAAAAAAAAAACGTCCCCCTTCGAACCCTACAACTCTCATATAACTCATTTTTCGATCGGAGCCCTATTTTTCGAGATAAATCGGGTGTAAGATTAAAATGGGACACCCTGTGTATATATATATATATACCATCCATTATTGCACTAGAGTCATCTTGGTATGTTATGTGTGCGTTTTTCGTTCACACGATTGCACCCATATATGCGATCGGACACATCTATCTCGATGTGTGAGTTCGGACAAAAGTGAAATTTTGCCAGATATCAGCCCTTCGGGAACCGATTTCATCGCAATAAGTCTCATTAAAAAGGCGGAAAAGAATAAAAAATATTGGCGCTGACACATTTAGCGCCCGCAATGTATTGCCTGAGATAATTAGAATTACAGACGAAGTGAGAGTGCGCTGGTACACGCCATGCATGTATGTGGATCGGACAAATTCGCATCGATGTGTGTGAGTGCGGAAGAAAAGTTTTTGACCAAATAGAAATCGTAAGTGGCCAGATATTAGCGTTGTGGGCACCGATTTCATTAAAAGAGGGCTCATTGGAGAGAAAAAAAAAGAATTGAATCTGACACATTTGGCGTCCGCGATGTGTTGACTGAGATAATTCCAGTTAGAATCTCGTAGCAGAAGAAAAAAAAAGAATGTGCTGTAATATAAGAGTAGCGCTAGCGTCTCGTCGTGAGAGTCTCGTGAGGCGGCATTATAGATTTCTTTTAATACATGGCGTCGAGACGCTGCCGCGTCTCTTGATCATCTACTGATGAACTTTACTTGGATAATATATTGCATCAGTTTTATTATTCTTTCAACTAAAATTTTTGTTTGCAAGGAATGGTTGCTCGTTTAATACTTGGGGTACTATTTTTGTTTTGAAGAAACATTTTTTGGTTTTACTATTTTTCACGAAAACAAAGCTTCCTCCACGAGGAAGTAAATCACATAATACGACTACAGCAATGGACAGAAGGGCCACTAAACATTCTGCGAATAACTAATCTTCCTCGTTAGCTTTTGTTGGCCCTGAAAAGGGCCGTTTTTATTGAAACATCTAAGCTCTTTCTCCTCTGATACGGCGTGCCAGTTGGATATCCTTAGGCATGATGGTAACTCGCTTGGCGTGAATGGCACACAAGTTCGTATCTTCAAAAAGGCCTACTAGATAAGCCTCACTGGCCTCCTGAAGGGCCATGACAGCGGAGCTCTGGAAACGCAGGTCGGTCTTGAAGTCCTGAGCGATTTCACGAACAAGTCGCTGGAAGGGCAGTTTGCGTATGAGAAGTTCAGTGCTCTTCTGATAACGACGAATTTCCCTGAGAGCTACAGTTCCAGGCCTGTAGCGATGGGGCTTCTTCACTCCTCCGGTGGCAGGGGCGCTCTTACGTGCTGCCTTAGTTGCAAGTTGTTTCCTGGGAGCCTTGCCTCCGGTGGACTTACGGGCGGTTTGCTTCGTACGAGCCATTCCGTCAGAAAATGGTGATTCAAGATCTCAACGGAGCGAAGTACACAACTGTAGAATCGGCAGTGGACTATAAGCGGTCCCTCTGACGGAGCAATTTTATAACGTGGTCGGCGGTGACGCTAGCGGTCATTGGCTGGCGACAGAGGAGTGGGGATAGCGCAGTTGAAACTGCATATAAACCGTGGCATCGTCTGCTTAGATATCATTTCACGTTTGAGTCTTTAGCCGAACACATCTTAATAAGTTAAAATATGACTGGTCGCGGCAAAGGTGGAAAGGGATTGGGAAAGGGAGGAGCCAAGCGTCACAGGAAGGTTCTCCGTGATAACATCCAGGGAATAACGAAGCCTGCTATTCGGCGATTGGCTCGCCGAGGTGGTGTAAAGCGTATTTCTGGCTTGATCTACGAAGAAACACGTGGAGTTCTTAAGGTGTTTCTTGAAAACGTCATCCGTGATGCCGTCACATATACAGAGCACGCCAAGAGGAAAACTGTGACAGCCATGGATGTCGTCTACGCTCTGAAACGTCAAGGCCGCACTCTTTACGGATTTGGTGGTTAAACTGCATCTGCTGCAAAAAATTCCGAGAACAAAATCGGCCCTTCTCAGGGCCAACAAAAATTCAAAACGTAGCGCATTTTGTTTGCTATTACGACTGCGGGGGAACGTGGTTATTAGAATATCCGTTATATGATTCGATCTATCGCTAGACTTTTTTTTCTTTGTCAATGAGCATTTTCAAACGAGAGCGAGAATTGAGCCTAGCAAATCCTCTGACTTCGAAAAGATCTATAATAACTGACAAACGACTGAAAAAACGATCGGTCTTTAAATGAAAAAAAAAACCATTGAATTTTTTTTTCGAAATTTAGTAAAAAAAGGGGTCGTTTGGATGGTTGTCTCCCGGTCTTCACGGAAAAAACGACCGGTTACAAATGATTGAAATGGTAATTTCAACGATCGTTTTTCGATTTTTCGTAATGAATAAACGACTAATCAATAATAATTTCAATGGTCGTTTTCTTGGTCGACCGGCTCATTACAATGGTTTTTTTTTGCATTTAACGTCCGGTCGTTCGGCCAATCGCTGGATCTACTAGGGGAGATAATTGTAATCTGCCTAAGAAGAAATTAAAGCAAAGTGTAAACACCTGACTGTGTAATTAACCCTTTATATTCCTTTAACGATCCTGCTTGCCTCAACAGTTATTAGAAGAAAAACATTCGTGTTCTGGCTGTAAATAATTGAGATACACCAAGTGAAGGAAAAATTCAGTGATTTTTCATGGCGATGAACCACCAGACCATAGTATGTAGTGCGGACTGATTTTTTAAAGACAAAATAGTACATCACGTTACAAGGGAGAAAAGTGCAACTTTTCACCAAGTGCAAAGTTTGATGCCCGAGCGAAGCGAGGGCAGAAATTCACACGATGTGAAAAGTTGCTCTCCTCCCATGTAACGTATTATACTTTTCTCCCGATTTCACTAAAAAAAAACACATTTGGTGTGTGCAACGAGGACGGAAAATAAGTTTATTTTTGACAAATGGCGACACGTATGCGTAGTACGGTTTTCATTACTACCGCGCGGGCAGGAATGAGCTGAATGAAAGCGGACTGCGCATGCGTAAGTCACTTGTCAAAAATGAGCGATACTCCGCCCGCGCTGCGGACACGAAATGCGGTTATTTTAGCGGAATCGGGAGAAAATATTTATTTGTACCGTTATAAGTACTGTAACGCGCTTTTTGAGGCCGTTACAAAGAGGGCACTGTAGTACGGCCTTCTTTGCGTCGATTGCCGACCTCGCGGGCCACCCGGCGAACAATCCTCCCCGGGGCACTCTCACCGAAGTACGAAGGACTCACTGATACGACTGTTTTTCTTATTGTTTTTTTTAATGTACCCCGACGGACGAGATGCGCCGCGACGAGAGGGAGAGCGCCGTCGGCTACGGTCACCGATTCCCCGGGAGTTGATAATTCCCGGGTTCCGCCGTTGCTACGCGCGAGAGAAGGACGGAGAGACCCTGCCGCCCGCGAAGAGCCAGCGACGAGCCACTGCTGGGAGGGAGACGGAGAGCGGGGAGCCCTACGGCCGCCTGCGAACAGCCGCCGATCAGCTGCTGTCGCGCGAGACTTCTGCCGCCCGGCCGCGTGCTGCTTAGCGCTTTGCGCGGAATTAATGAATCCGTGCGTCGCCGAATTATTCGCGGGTTTCTGTCGTTTTCCGGGGATTTCCGGCGATTGCGGGCGAGCGCCTTATTTTCCTTCTGGGGTCAGCGGCGCCGCCGCCTCGCGTTGCCGATTCGAGGTTCGCGCGCGAAACCGCCCCCCCCGCCCGCGCGGCAACAGCGTCGTCGTCCCGCGTGTCGCGCTACGCGACCGGTAGTTCGCGCGAATTTAAGGAATTTCGGGCGACGAGGGGTGGGGACGGGGAGACGAGCGCGTCGAGACTCGTCATTGTTCGTCCGGCCGGTGTAACGCGAGGTTGGCGTCGACGTCGCGGGGACAGAGGCCAACGCTTTTCCGGGACTTTGGGTTTACGGGACGAGGAATTTGGAGGTAGGGTCCCTCTCGGAGGTTTCCTCTCGTTTTTGGTGACAGTCTCCGGGTGCGCGGGTGTTGGTTTTTCGCGACCGCCCGACGACCGTGGGGTATCCGTCGTGTGCGGGAATAATCGCGGTAGGAGCCGTATAGTGCGAGTCATATTATTGTCGAGATCGCGGTGAGAGTGCCCTCGGCTCGCGAGCGGTCGGTCTCAAGGGCGGACGATCGGCGCCGTTTTGGTAAGCGTACCGGGGCGGAACAAACCCCGGGAAAAGGGTGCGTGCGAGCGATCGCGGGGGCGTTGGAGAGTTTCGCGGGCGACCTTCTGTCGCCGCCTCGTGATACAACCGGCGATCGGTCGCACGCGCACGAGGCTGCCGGCCTGTGCGCGGCCATCCCGGGTGCGTGCGAATTGCGTTTTGCGTTTTGGAATTTTTGTCGTGTTTTCGTGTTGTTTTTTTTATTGTGAATTGCGTCGGTCGAGCGGTCGACCGTAGTAGGGCCTTTGTCGCGCGGGGCTTCGTCCCCGGTCACGGAATTTAGCTCGCGTTCGCGTTTAAAGTCTTTTTTTTTGTTGTGTAATATTTTTATTTGCTCGTGCCGGGTAGGAACTCGGGAACGGCGGATTAAGTAACCGTTCCCCGATTTTAGTAGGGCGCCGTTTTTTTTTGTATCGCGACAAATCGAGAGTATCTTGGAAAATAAATTGTTTTTTTTGTGCCCGAACTGGTGTAAATATTTTTGAGTCGCGAATTGTTTTTTCGGTAAAATCGAGCCAGACCGAATATTTCGTCCCCGAGTTCCCGAACCGCCCCCTCTACCATTGTGCAGGCTGTGGCTAGCCGGCCAACCAACTCGTCCCCGTTTTTTTTATTTCCACAACTTCGCAGCTGGGCCACGCTAAGAGCGTGGATGGCGCCCCGGACTTAAGGAAAAACCAGCTGACGGGGATTTTTGTCGCCAGCCCGGGTTTTGAGGCTCGTAACTCGCGAGCGCGGTAACAGTACTCACGACTCTTGAATTTTCTGAAGGGTACAAGAAACAAGTGGATAGTTATTAATGTTCTAAACGGTTTTATTCATGATCTTTTTTACTAAAAATTATATTGGTGGTGATATTGGTATAGTGAGCCTTAGGTGATAGGTGAGTGTGAGGTTTCCTCACACTCGTTCGCTGCCGGGCGAAGCGAGGGCTGCAATGAGACGTGTCGCAATTGCCAATTCGACTCTTGCTGCACATCAGACTTTTTGTAACGAGTGCACGAATCTGCGGCACTTAGAATGCCAGTCGCGCGAGACGAACACTGAAAAGTGAGGTTATGATTTAAGGGACGAAAGTGAACGACAGAAACTCCCAAGGGACGAAAGTGAACGAAATGTGAATTGCGCATGCGCGACTCTGTCATTTCCCCACAGGTTCGCGACTGACAAGCAAACGGCCACTTTCGGCTCGCAAGACTGCCATGGAAAGTGCCGCGGTTCGTGCACGTGTTACAAGAAAATAAATAATAATCGAAGTAATCATTTATTATCGAAATAATTAGTTATTTTCGAAATACGGTTTATTTGTCGAAATAATGGATAATAATCGTAATTTTACAATTTCTTGCCCTGTGGAAACCCCTGACGGTTGCAGAGCAAGAATTTGCGTTTCTGCAACGCAGCAAATTTTTGCTACGTTGCACTGACAGCGCGCCAATCACAAGAAGTGAGAAAGAAGTGAGAAGTGAGAAAGAAAAACTACATCTATTCCAAGACAGCCGTACTACACAGAAGCGAGGAAAGTTTCTGTGCATGATGATTGAAGCGTTTATAGGACTGCGTGATTCATAAGCGGAAGAATGGACCTTCGTTAAAATCATGTTTGGCCCTGAAAAGGGCCGGTGGGTTCTCAGAAAGTATTATACTTATGCTTTCTTCTCAGTCTTCTTGGGAAGAAGAACAGCTTGGATGTTGGGCAGGACGCCACCCTGAGCGATGGTAACGCCTGACAACAATTTATTCAGCTCTTCATCATTGCGAATGGCCAGTTGAAGATGACGGGGAATGATCCTCGTTTTCTTGTTATCTCGAGCTGCGTTTCCGGCCAATTCGAGAACTTCAGCGGCTAGATATTCCATAACGGCAGCCAGATATACAGGAGCTCCGGCTCCAACGCGCTCAGCGTAATTTCCCTTACGAAGAAGCCGGTGAATTCTGCCCACTGGGAACTGAAGTCCAGCGCGATTGGAACGTGTCTTTGACTTTCCCTTTACTTTTCCACCTTTTCCTCGTCCAGACATGGTGATATGGGGTGAAGAGAAACGCGCACACTTGATACTAGAGCGGTTCAAGACCGAATGATACGGAAGCGTCGCCAACCATCCGCTTTGTAGGCCATGTGATCCAGTCAACGCCCCAATCATAACGTGCGAAACACTTCAGCCAACCCGCATCGCTTCTCATTGGCGCGGCGGTCGGGCTCCAGATGTGCTTCCCCCACTCCGTCGCTCTACCTCATTGGTGCGCTCGTCGTTCCTATTTCCTCTTAAATACAGCCTGGTAAACGAGCAGCGTCACTCAACGCCAACATTTAGTCGCTACTACAGTTTTGAAGCACCGAATACTAAACTGTCACTATGCCGCCGAAAGCAAGTGGTAAGGCCGTGAAGAAAGCCGGCAAGGCCCAGAAGAACATTACAAAAACTGACAAGAAGAAGAAGCGCAAGAGGAAGGAAAGCTACGCTATCTACATCTACAAAGTGTTGAAGCAGGTCCACCCTGACACTGGAGTATCAAGCAAAGCTATGAGCATCATGAACAGCTTTGTCAACGACATCTTCGAACGCATCGCAGCAGAGGCCTCCAGACTCGCTCACTACAATAAGAGATCTACTATTACTTCACGGGAGATCCAGACTGCTGTCAGGCTTTTGTTGCCTGGTGAACTTGCCAAGCACGCCGTCAGTGAAGGAACCAAGGCTGTTACCAAGTACACCAGCTCCAAGTAAAAGTAACAGCACAAAACTCATCGGCCCTTCTCAGGGCCAACAAAAATTACAAACGTATTACAAGTCTTCTGCAAAAGTTCAACTGAATATAACAATAATGCATTCATTCCCTAACTGACAATCAATACATAGTAATTAATAATGGCCAGTGTATGAAACCAGGCAAAAAGCGAAATGTAATTTAACCCCACCTACAACGATAAAACTGGTAAGATGTGCACGATTTAGTACAACTTCACAATTCGAAATTGGTTTCATTTCTATACATTTCAGTTACATAGCAAGTATTATACAGTGGACTCTCCGATAAGTTAAGGTCGCGCGACCGAAAGCCGATTAGGCCATTCCGATAAGTTAAGATCCCCATTACTTGCGCAAGTCGTTCCCGGGCGCCCGAAATGACGAGGGGGGGAAAGAAATGCAGTGGAGGTCTTCTTCGGTCCTTGTCTCGCACGGAACTAGCTGCCGCGTTACCTCTCTATCATAATGCGTTCGAACTAAGGTAGTGTGGAGTAAAAAGGATAATTCGCTTCCCCGCCAGTAGGTAGAAAGGGCTTAGAAAAGAGTCGATCTTAACTTACCAGAGCGTTAATCCTTAACTTATCGGAGTGCCTTAACTTCTCGGAACTTAACTTATCGGAGAGTCTTAGCGGAGTCGGGAGAAAATATTTTTTCTCCCGACTCCTTGTCCGAGTGAAAAGTCTAGGCTTTTGGCTAGCCAGGTTTCACTCCCACAAATGATGTCTGTTGCCTCGCTGAACACGCTGTCTTCTAATTTCGAGAAGCCGTAGACTTTCCAGAAATTATCGAACGCCCACTGGCTCCCCCGCGTTTGTTTTCCTCATTCTGGTTGCAGATTTCCATGTCCGGTCCCCTTCGATGGGAGGATGGCGGCAACCGTCGAACGCGGGAGGCGTTCCACTAATTCGTCCTTATTATACGATAATTCGCAAGTAACTGAAAAGCGAGTACAAAACCAAGCATCATATCAAGGCCCTGCACGCCCAGAGTATTTTTCACTATAAATCAGTCTAAAAACCGCACATCAGAGCGGTACGAAGTAAAAAGCACCTGAACTCCGAATTCGAGGTCAGGGTTGCCGTTGGCCCACGCTTCGCGCCTAGCTACTTTATACAATCGCCTCCGCCAACCAAGCAGCCACGATGCCGTTCAAAATTAGGGGAAACAAGCAACCCGGCGCCCCTTCGGGGCGCCGGGTTTCCTGTTGGGGGGCTTCGCCCCCCAAGCCCCCGATTGGGGGGCTCTGCCCCCCAAGCCCCCCGGAAAATGACCCTGCGGAAAAAATGTCCCTTCGGGACATTTTTCCCTGGTGTCATTTTAAGGCACTCACTTGGACGTCGCGCTTCGCGCTCCGTATGGTTTGGACGTCGCGCTTCGCGCTCCGTATGGTTTGAACGTCGCGCTTCGCGCTCCGTATGGTTTGAACGTCGCGCTTCGCGCTCCGAACGGTTTGGACGCCGCGCTCCGTACGGTTTGGACGTCGCGCTTCGCGCTCCGTACGGTTTGGACGTCGCGCTTCGCGCTCCGAACGGTTTGGACGTCGCGCTTCGCGCTCCGTACGGTTTGGACGTCGTGCTTCGCGCTCCGTATGGTTTGAACGTCGCGCTTCGCGCTCCGTATGGTTTGAACGTCGCACTTCGCGCACCGAACGGTTTGGACGTCGCGCTCCGTACGGTTTGGACGTCGTGCTTCGCGCTCCGTATGGTTTGAACGTCGCGCTTCGCGCTCCGAACGGTTTAAATATGATTTAAAAAATAATCCTAACAAAATACCGATGCCATATAATCATTTAGGAGTACGCAGCAACTTTCAGAAAAATTGTTTTATTGACTGAGAAGATTGAGACATATACATATATTTCGACCTGAAAAACTGTATTGTGATAGGTTAACACAATTTAAAAATAATCGAAAAAAGTTGCAAAGTAGAACTTTGCACATTGGTTCCTCATTAATTTCCCTTTTTCACAAAGCCACGTCTATGCAGAAGCTTATTTATTAACTTTGGCTTCCTCATAGAGGAAGCTTTGTGAAAAAGAGAAATTTATAAGGAAGCAATGTGCAAAGTTCTACTTTGCAACTCTTTTTTATTCGAACAAAAGAAAACTCCGTTACAAACACCGTTACATCTCATTTCGATTATCTCCAAATTTTTGTGTTACTTTCCTAATTTTTGTGGAAGTAATAGCGGAAATCTATTTTTTTTAATTCAAAATGTCGTAAAATCCCAACGACTTTACCGATCATTTCAGTTCATTTGTTTGCTTCAAGTAGAACACTTCAGTTCATTTGTTTATATTCAACGTGATTTAGGGCAAAATGCATTTTTTTCGTAAAATTCAAAATTCAATCAAATCCGAACCGCTTTAACGATTTCGTCGAAATGCAATAGCGAACTCCACTCAAAGTGTCTTTAGTTATGAAGAACTATTTAGCTGAGTCGTTGATTTTTTACGAAAGTTAGAGAGTGTACGACATTTTTTCGAAAAATTAAATATTCTATATATTCTGTATTCATGTATACATTTTTTCAAAAATCACAACACTTGAAGAGCAGTTACCACTCTACTTGCATGGCAAATTTGACGCATGCACGCACGCACGCACGCACACATACGGCCGTTTTTTCTAAACCATTTTTCTGGGCGTTTTAGGTGATTCTGAACATACTGACATGATAACCCGAAAAAAAAAAATATTCTCGAAAACAAAGCTTCCTCAATGAGGAAGCAAAAATAATCTAAAAAAGTGCCTTTGCGTTAAAGTAATTTAGGAGTATGCAGCAAGTATCAGAATAATTGTTCAGACGACTGTAAAGATTGAGAACGTTTCATACATTTCGGTCTGAAAATGTATATCGTGGTAGTTTAAAATTGTTTTTAAAAAATACCTCTGCGTTAAAGTAAATCAGGAGTACGCAGCAAGTTTCAGAAAAATTGTTCCATTGACTGCGAAGAATATGACTAATACATACATTGCAACCTGAAAAATTGTATCGTGGTATGTTAACACTATTCTAAAAAGTACCTCTGCGTTCAATTTAGGAGTATGCAGCAAGTATAAGAAAAATGGTTCTGACGACTGCGAAGATTGATACCTGTCCATACAACTCAACCTGACAAGCTATATTGTGGTAGGTTAAAACTATTTGATAAAAATACCTTTTTGTTAAAGTAAATTAGGAGTACGCAGCAAGTTTCAGAAAAATTGTTCTTGCAACTGCGAAGATTGAGACCTGTACATACATTTTGACCTGAAATACTGTATCGTGGTAGGTTAACACTATTAAAAAATGATCTGAAAAATAATCTAAAAAAAGTGTTTCAGAATTAAGGTAATTCAGAATTATGTAGCAATTTTCAGCCAAATTAATCTGTTGACTGCGAAGAATGTGAGCCGGACACAATTTTAGACTCCAAAATGCCAATTTTCTTGAAATAAACACCTCTATAAAAACAGAGAATGCCAGATTAAGAAATATTCCAAATTTCAACTTGTTCGGTCCATTCAGTCCAGACCCCCTGAGAAATACGGACGTCCGAATAACACAAAATCTAGTCTATGCAGCCAATCATATTTAGTAATGAAATTTCTATGTTCTGTTACACCAAGATTATGTATTTTACTATGTTTAAGAAATCTGCTGTAAAAAAAGTAAATAAATTTAAATTATATCAACATTTTCCTATAAAAACGTAATTTAGTCGGTGGAGCGCGAATTCAATAGGCACTTTCTGCGTTTCTTCAAAACGTGAGTGCCTAAAAACAGGAAAGACAACAATAAAAATCGTTCCCCGGGACAAGGCAGCGGCGATTATTCACGCATTGTCAGCAAAAAAAAGCAGCATCACCCATCAAAGCAGTGCCAAGCGGGTCCACCCAGACGCGGCAGCTAACGGTACCTCCGAACAATTCACTTGAAAGCAACATCAACAAACGAACGTCAGGTGATGCATGTAGGCAATGCATCACCTAACATAGCAAAAAAAAGGTCGATTCTAGCAACATTTGAGGATTTATTTTAAATGTCATTTGCATCACACACTCGCTCGCTAGGGGATGGTCAACAAATTAGAATGAAAAAGTCTAGCTATAGGTCAATACATGTAACGGACATTCCAATAACCATGTTATCTTCCGGAGTTATAGCAGCGATCAATAAGGTGCTACGTTTTGAATTTTTGTTAGCCCTGAAAAGGGCCGATTGAGTTCTTGGAATTTTTTCAAACTGATGCAGTTTAACCACCAAATCCGTAAAGGGTGCGGCCTTGACGTTTCAGTGCGTAGACGACGTCCATGGCTGTCACAGTTTTCCTCTTGGCGTGCTCTGTGTATGTGACGGCATCACGGATGACGTTTTCAAGAAACACTTTGAGGACTCCACGGGTTTCCTCGTAGATCAAACCAGAAATACGCTTTACACCACCTCGGCGTGCCAATCGACGAATAGCCGGCTTGGTAATTCCCTGGATGTTATCACGAAGAACCTTCCTGTGACGCTTTGCTCCTCCCTTTCCCAATCCCTTTCCTCCCTTACCGCGGCCGGTCATTTTTTGTTTAACGGAGATGTGTTCGACCGTAGACACAGAAGCGAAGTGATGACTGAGTCGACGGCGCCATGGTTTATATACCATTTTAACGACGCTATCCCCACGCCTCCACCAGCAGCCAATGACCATTGACGCCGTCGCTGAGTCGGTTGGTTCTATTTTGGTCGCGCAAAATGACATAGGGTAGAAGTACCGGTTGTGGCCACCTTTGGTCCAGTTGTGGCCACCGAGTTCGAAGGGACAGAATTATTTGTATTGTTAAAACGAAACAAAATTGTATCGATAATCTTGTTAATTTGTATGCATTCTTTCGAAGTATCAACATGAAAATACAGAAAAGCAACAATTTGATACAAATTACAGTGAAAATGGCCACAACTGGTACAGTGGCCACAACCGGTGCTTCTACCCTACACGTTTGCTTGCTCTCCGACTTTGACTTCGATATTGTTGAAAACTCTTCGTTAAAAATGCATGTACCTAGGAAAGTGGCGATTTTAACCGTACGGGACAGATCGGACCACGGCCGAAGTTACGATGAATATCACGCGTGAGTTTTGACACCGATAATGGCGGCAGAAACTAGGGACCGCCCTAGATCGTTTAAGCTTTAGAGCTTGCGGACCGCGTTTTCACTATAAATAACGGTAGAAATCAGTCGCAATCACGGCTCACCGGACTTTGCTATGCCATCGTGTTTCGGAGAATCACGGCCTGAATCACTGCACGTTGCTGCGATTCGTCTTGCCGTGAATTGTGTCGTGATCATGGGCGATATCACGGCACTGCGACAATAAAAAGTTGCAAAGTAGAACTTTGCACGCTGCTTCCTCATTCATTTTCATTTTTTCAAAACCACCTCTATGAAGAAGCTTGTTTATGAATGTTGGCTTCCTCATATAGGAAGCTTCGTAAAAAAGTAAAAATCGATGAGGAAGCAATGTGCAAATTCTATGTTCAATGTTCTAATTCTATTTTGCAAGTTTTTCACATTCTTCCTACGAAAAACATATTATATGTTAATAACGGGTATATAATTCAAAAACACTGTGACAAACACCGCTACATCTCGATTTGATTAGGTAGGGGAAGCCGGGGTTAAACGGGCCTCCGGGGTAAAACGGGCCCCTTTTTTATGATCGAAAAAAAAATTAGGGTGAAATGGGCTCCCGTCTCCGTCGTAAGTTTTGAGGCTTGTTTCTTCATCAAAACATTTTTTCCGTCGTCCTCTGCAATTTTTTGTTATTCTCCGGCTTCATCGGCAACATTTTTTTTTCTCCATCAATTCTTGCCTGTACGGCGAATCTGTCATGATTAAAATGTGCTTTTGTATCACATTTTATTAAAAGACCCAAATAATCAACACTCATACCGATCGGTAGCGTTTTGTGTAGTAACTCATATTTGTGCCGGATTCCGAGGGGGCCCGTTTTACCCAGAATTTTTTTTTCCGACGCTCAAAATTGATCATTGATATCAAATTTTTTTTGTGAAAAGCAATCAAAAAACACTTTGGATTTTGTCATAGAGCCATTTTTTGCTTAGGGGGCCCGTTTAACCCCGGTCTCCCCTACGTAGCAGTGCTGAATGTTATTTTTCGTTTGAAGAATATTTCAGTTGAATTGTTGACATTCCACGCGATACAGAGCATTTTTTTTTTTTTTTTCGAAAATTCGGAATGCTATAAAATTCAATCCGCTTTACCGATTTCGTCCAAATTCAATACCAAACAACATTGAACGTATCTTCAGTTCTGAAGAACTATATAGCTGAAACAGTGAACTTTTACGAATGTTGGTGCTTTCACTACCTATTTCCAACTTTTTTTCTACATTGTCCCCCGATCTTCAAGCGTTTTTGCTTAAAACACTGTATAGCGGGTCGGCACGATCGTTTGTACTTTTCCTGTGCTTAATTGTTGTTAATCCTTTGAAGACCGAGCCAGTCCCCTCTTTGCGGCTGCAGCCGACTTTCCCTATTGTATTGGATTTGCCACTTGACAAAACCCGGAAGACAGAGGGAAAGTACAGAAAATCTCTGCGAGAAGCGAACTTGACAGTCGGTGTCAAGTTCGCTTCTCACCGCCGGAGCTAATCGCGTTTCGCTGAGAATGTAAACACTCGGACTACAGGTATACACATGCCGGTACACCAACCCGGAGAGATACGTACCGACCAGGAAGGTCACTCGTCCCTGCAAACCGGAGACCAACCCACGAGACGAAGGAAGTTGCCCAAAGGAAGATGACGCCGCCACGGGCCGCCGGTCGACTCAAGGCTCGTTCCTCGACTTCCGTCCGAAAAACAATGCACCTGTCACTCCAACCCAAACTGAGGCGCATATAAAGCCGACCAATCTCCTCAATTAGAATTACATCGAGTCAAAGACTGATCGGCCGAGGGAAACCCAGTAAAGGCCCAAACATACTGTGATTTTGAGATTAGACTTACTAAACTTTAATTAATTACTAGGGTAATCACACGCGCTGGCGCGCGTGCCTTGAAAACTTTTCGCCAAAATCGACTTCAGAATAGTAGATTGTGATACTAGTGCGTGAAGGCGGCCGTTATCGCGCGGAGGTTAGGAAGCGGCGCACTCGCCAAACCGAGTGCTGCAACGACACGAGGCGAAGCCGAGTGTTGTTTGTAGCACGAGAGAAGGCGAGTGCACCGCTTCCTAACCTCCGCGTGACGGCCGCCTTCACGCACAAGTGTCACATACTATTTTTTGTAACGAATGTCAACGTAATGTCGCACATCTTCGTGCCTGCAAAGCGTTGCGTGAAATTATCTTGTAGATAGTTTCACGCACGCCATTTTACTTCACGCACCAGATGAAGTACTTCACGCACCAGATGGCGCACGTGAAATTATCTACGTTTATCTGAACATAATACGCAATTTCACGCACGCTTTGCAGGCACGAAATGTGCGACATTACGTGCATGAGTTACAAAAATATATATTTTTTTTCTTCAAAATATCGACTTTTAACCTATACCATCGTTCTTAAGTCGCATATTCTACCCCCGAAAACACTGGTTATTAACCTTTTGCGGGGGTTCAGGTGATTCACGTGGAATAAAGGCGTACAATTTGTTGAATGAAAATGATCACGATATATTGAAACAATTACAAAAATAACCTGGAATACAAAATATATAAAAGAGAAAAGAGTCAACTCGAAAAGAGAGTGTAGACAGAGCGAAGGGTCGGTTGAGTTGTAACCGCGACACTGGTTCGTTATGTACTGAACTTTCTTGAAGGAAAAATCCCGACGCCTCGCTCGTCGACAAAGACAAAACGAAAAAGGAAAAGGAGAAGGAAAGTTTACAAAATACTGGATGAAAAACTAGAGTACAAGTAGGTCCTTTAGGCCGCCAGATGTGACTCACAATGAACAACCTTGTCTCAGAGCGGAGACTCGGCTTGGGCCCTAAAGGCCCTTGACTTTATTGCAGAGAAAACCGTGAGGCGGTTATTCGTTTTCGTAAACAGAAAATCTGAAGGAATGCTGAGAGGAAATCGAATGGCTGAGAAAAATGTTGGGGACGTGAATGTTTGAAAATAGTAAAATTAACATTTGCTATTTATCAGCAGCAAGAGCGTAGTGAAGACGTGGTCACCACACTTTTTTAATCGATTTTGAAACAAATATTTTTTTGGCGACGAAAACAATTTTTTTTTGGTCAGAAATCGTAGATCCGGCTCCCGACCGAAAATCGCCAAAAACGACCCCAATTTTTTTCTTTTTAAATATCGACTTTTAACCTATACCATCATTCGCAAGTAGTAGTAGTAGTAGTAGTAGTAGTAGTAGTAGTAGTAGTAGTAGTAGTATTTTATTAAGTCCTGGGACAAAATCCCCTAAGGACTAAAGCAACAAGGAATACAAAGCACGAAAACACAGCAGGCGTGAAAAGAGTACAGAGCCGAGCTTATAAGTAAATGAGGTGAAAATACATACATAAAGCACAGAAACAAAATTAAGAAAAAAGAAACAAAGTAAAAATGAAATGAAAAATGAAAAATGGCGCATGACGCAAGACGCACGATCATAAATCTATCTTTCGGCAAAAATAATTCCCCGCTCAAGCTCTAACAAATGCCGCAAGAGCCGCCCTTTAAAAGCACCCAAGGATGGAGCCCCCGAGACAGCGAGCGGGAGCCCATTTCAAAAGTGCGTACCGCTGACTAAAAACGATTTTGTATTCAACAACGTCCGCACAGCCGGCACCGAAAGCGAATGGGTTGACGCACTAGCAGCCCGAGTACCAGTCCTCTCCCGTAAGACGAGCTGGTCAGCCAGATACGACGGAACCCCCGAATGAATAATCGAATAGAACAGGCAGCCCACAAAATAGTTCCGCCTGTTCGAAACCGAGAGCCAGCCAAGCGAACACCGTCCCACAGAAACGCCCTCGTGAACATTACGCCGAATTCCGAGTACATTAGGGTGGTCCTTAAAAGGGGTATTTTTAAATTTTGATCTTGCCGCCCCCCAGATCGGTTCGAAATAAAAATAAAAAAATCCTCAAATTTTTTCAGATTTTTTCTACCACATTGAACCCTCCCTCACGGGGATTGAAGTTTTCCATTTAAAATACATGGGACTTTTCGGTCTTCGCAGTCAAAATTTTATTGCGGGACTATACGCCAATCGAAAAATCTGAAATTTACATAAATTACGCTATAAACATATTACTATAAGGGAAAAAATCACCAACCCCCTACCCACAAATATTGTCTATATATTATATAGATTTTCGCTTCTGAAAATAACGAGTTGAAGTTTTTCAATGTGTTTATCGGTTTTAAGCAATCAATATTTTACCATGCGACTATTTCTTTGTTAAAAAGTTTGAAACTTACACAAATTACTCTATACATGTAACACCATACGGGAAAAAATTAACAACCTTTGATAATTTTTAAAATTGATTATTCAATAAAATTATTATTATTAATTATTAAAATGATTAATTTTAGATGAATTAAATATCTCTTTTGAAAAGAATGTGATTTTTTACCGAATCTACCTTAACAGCATTAAAAAGTGATTTATCAATATATTGCATTTTTAAACATAACACGAATGTTTGTATGACTTCTCAACGGTTGAAATAATTCACGTTAAAATTCGGTTGGTTCATTCTGTCAGATAAGGCTAGTGTTTGACTAAAACTCCAACTGTCGCTAGTTATTTAGTTACAAAGGCCGCCACTGGTGTCGCCAATGCTGCATAATACGTATTTCGAGGTGTTCTACAAATAGTCAGTGAATATCGGAAGAATCACCCAGACGCAAAAAAAGAGACCCTCCTTAATAATATGTAACACGATTATCGAAATTTAAATAACGAATTGTAATTATCGAAGTAGCATTTTTTAAAATAAAAATATAGAAAAACGTAACAAAAAATGTCATCTTTTCTACTATTTTGTATATTTGGACCTAAGGTTTTACTTTACAGAGCCCTGTTATGAAAAGTAGACCACATTTAACACTTTTTTTTACTGCAAAATCCATATATCTTTTTGGCCTGACATTGTCAACCCTCCCCCCTCCCAAGTTTGAGGATAGGGGTTGGTGATTTTTCCCCTTATAGTAAAATGTTTATAGCGTAATTTGTGTAAATTTCAGATTTTTCGATCGACGTATAGTCCCGCAATAAAATATTGACTGCGAAGACCGAAAAGTCCCATGTATTTTGAATGGAAAACTTCAATCCCCGTGGGGGAGGGTTAAATGTGGTAGAAAAAATCTGAAAAAATTGAGGATTTTTTATTTTTATTTCGTACCGATCTGGGGGGCGGCAAGATCAAAATTTAAAAATACCCCTTTTTAGGACCACCCTAGAGTACATAGCGAACAACAGCGTTGCAGGTACGCTGCAGCTTAACATTAAGCACACCAGTGACATCACACAGCACAGCCGAGAAGTAGTCAAGGTGCGGCAGAAGTACAGCCCACGCAAGACGAGCGCGAGTGCCTACATCAAAAAGCGCCGACGAACGCCTAAGCTGCGCGAGCGCCCCGAAAACGCGACGCCGGACCGACGACACCTGCTCTCCCCACCCAAGCGCGGGAGTGATAATGATGCCGAGGTAGCGCTTCGATGAGACGAATTCAATAGTCCGCGTCACGACACTGAGGCGGGGGAGAGAGGCAAAGTCGAGGTGATTAAGGTACCACGCAGCACCCAAAATCATAGCGTCGGTTTTCGAGGCATTAAGAGACAGCGAATTCGCTACTGCCCAGCCGTGAATCCGTGCAATGTCACCAGATAGGAGGCCCAACGAGGCCCCGAGGTCGGCCGGAGTAAACTGCCGATAAATCATGAGGTCATCGGCATAGAACAGATGCGTACAATCACGGAAGACAGCAGGCAGGTCAGAGAGATACAAACTAAAAAGCAGAGGGCCAAGCACGCTGCCCTGAGGAACACCGAAAGTGACCGGCGCCCACCCAGAGACACGCCCATCAGGCAAACGGACCGCCTGCGATCTTCCGCGAAGGTAGGACGAGAACCAGGCCAAAGCCGACGACGCGAGGCCCAGAGTCGAGAGCTTGCCCAAAAGCGTCCGATGACAGACCGTATCGAACGCCTTGCTGAAATCAAAAAAGACCGCGACAGTCAGCAAACGCGTATCGACCCCAAGCCTCACATCATCCGTGAACTTCAGTAGGGCTGTTTGCGTGCTATGCCCCTCCCTGAAACCAGCCTGCAGCGGATCAAACAGCCGATGAGCCTGGAGCCAACCAGTGAGCTGCGCATGGACCAACCGCTCGACTACTTTCGACAAAGAACACAGCAAGGAGAAGGGACGACAATCAAGCGGGGACGAAGGATTAGAAACTTTGCTGATGGGGGTAATGAATGAGAAGCGCCAGACAGAGGGGAAGGATGAAGAAGCGAAGGAGAGGTTGACCAAGTCGACAACTTGAGGTAGCAGAGTCGAGGAAATGAGACGCAGTACAGACCCGGAGACTAGGTCAACCCCTGCCGAATTGGAGGACGAGCAAGATAGAAAGGCAGAAACTTGAGAGGGGGAGACGGCAGAGAGAGAGAGAAACGAGGATAAGAAAGCACAGGCAGGGAAGGAGGGGCAGAGGGACCCGCAGGCAGAGCTGTGGAAGGAGAGAAAGGAGCCGAGGGGGTAAAAACCGAGCAAAAAGCGTTATTGAGCTCATCCGGCGAAAGAGCGATAGGCGCCCCTGCCCGCTTATCAGCTAACAGGCCCATTCGCCGAAGCTCAGACCAGGCCTCCCGCGAGCCCCAGCAGGAGACAATTCGAGCACACGCATAGCTTCGCTTAGCCGCGAGCAAACAGCTTTGCGCAGCATTACGAAGCTGACGAAAAGCCTCCAAAAGAACGGGCCGCAAACGAGAACTTCAGAAGCACCTGCGGAGGCGACGGTAGGCCTGATCACGAGCACGCATCCGCGCACGCACGGAAGAATCAATCCACGGCGCCGGCGGCCGAGCAAGTCGCACAGTGCGCAACGGCGCGACTACATCAACCGCCTCACGAACCCTAGCTGCAAAAAATTCAACCTTATCGTCACACATTCTACCCCCGAAAACACTGGTTACTAAACTTTTTTAATCGATTTTGAAAAAAAAAAAAAAATTTGGCGACGAAAAAAAAAAAATTCTGTCAGAATTCGTAGATCCAGCTCCCGACCGAAAATCGCCAAAATCGAGCCCAATTTCTTTTCTTTTGAACATATGCATTTTGAACCTATACCATCATTCTCAAGTCGCATATTCTACCTCCGAAAACACTGGTTATTAACCTTTTTTTTAACCGATTTTGAAAAAAATATTTTTTTGGCGACGAAATTTTTTTTTTTCTGTCTGAAATCGTAGATCCGGCTCCGGACCGAAAATCGCCAAAATCGACACCAATTTTTTTTCTTTTCAAAATATCGACTTTTAACCTATACCATCATTCTCAAGTCGCATATTCTACCCCCGAAAAGACTGGTTACTAACCTTATTAATCGATTTTGGAAAAAATATTTTTTGGGCGACGAAAAAAATATTTTTTCTGTCAGAAATCGTAGATCCGGCTCCGGACCGAAAATCGCCAAAATCGACCTCGGAAATTTTTATTTCAAAATATCACACTATAATAGGTTAACCAATTTTGCGCTGCTGCGCTCTTATAAAGCTTTAAAAGCTTACGAGTACTACCCCGCCTGTCCTCTTATGAAATTTTTCAAATTTGACACCAAACTGATTTTGTTTATCACGGACATTCCTGGCAACCAATCACAGCTCTAATAGTTTGCTAACAATGCTTTCCGTTACTCATGAACTTTTTAAAAGAGGGATATCTACCCTTGTTTTTTTGTGTCAATTATAACATTGATAACAACACACACATAGACATTTCGTACAAACCACTTTTCTCGACGTTTTGAACCATTCTGAGTATACTGACATGAAAATCTCGAAAAAAACTATTTTAACGATAACAAAGCTTCCTCTATGAGGAAGCAAAATTTATAAAAATGTATAAAAATTCAACTCGAAGTAGAAAAATCGTATTGACAAAAACAACCCGGTCAATGGTTTTCTGAATTCACAGCTTAACACAGTTTACGACAAAAATACTCCGAAATAAAAAATAAAAAATGTGTTTGTCCTAAATACAATAATATTTTTAATGGTACGTTTTTTTGGTAAAAGGCGTAAATAAAATACAAAATATAAAAAATAAAAAATTCGGAGTATTTTTATTGTAAACCGTCTTGAATTACGAAAAAAATTGGCATGGTTGTTTTTGTCGACATGATTTTTTCACTTGACGTTCAATTTTTGTTCATTTTTTCATGTTTTCTTCTATGAATCGAACATATATCCAAAAAAAAATCATGGATGCTTCGTTTAACACGGTCAATGTCATAAAAAAATTAGGAGGGGATTGGAGATGGCCGGGTTTTTTGGTGTGTGAAATACCGTAGATTGACCTATATATAAGATAATTTCACAAGTTATTGCCTTTTTATACGCTGTCACATTCTGTTTCGCTCTATAATGCAATCGCTGTAATGAACAGTACATCAAAGCCAGTTTTAGGTCTAAACATAATCTCTCAGATGAAAAACAAAAACTGATAGATTATTGCTATATGACATGTGGCTGGTGTTACCTCCTTATTTAAGACTATTAAGAAGAATTAAGAGCATGTGAAATCCCCCCCCCCCTCCCATTTCTGTATCAATCCGTATAAAAACTGTAATCAACTTTTTTGCGCAGGTTTGCAGTCACATTTTCAAGAAGAAAGTCAACCCATGTGGATATCAACAGTGCATTTGATGAATTTCTTCTTGAAGCTGTAAAATGGCAGTACGCGTGAAAAAAGTAGATTACAGTTTTTATTAGCGACTGCGATATTTCACATGCTGTTCATGATGCTGAGGCAATAATTCCCGAGGCTGGTATACATTTACAGTTTTACTGCAAGTTATTACAACTGCTAAATGTATCAATAACAATGTATCTAGGATCGTCATAAGCCTTCGATACTTCTTTGTTAGTCGTCGAACTGTTCGTCCGAAACCGAGCCATCATCAGACATAAGTTAATCATACTTGGTTCGCCATTTCCATTTTTTAAGTCAGTTTAAATCAATGACTTCGCATTGCGTATAACGTTAACAACAAAACGCATTTAAAAAAAAACAATTAAGCATTTTTAAGAGAAGCGTGCATTTGATAGGTATATGCGCAGATGTTCGCAACGCGCGTATATTGTACATTGGTACCATCATGTCGATTTCAAATATACCCCATTAATGATCTACAATATCAAGGTATCCGATATTAACGGCAATAACCCGATAATAGTCGCGTAAATATTGTAAATAGTGTGATAAAGACCGAATTTGGTACCATGGAAGCGGTTTATCGTCGGACGATAGGCGCACACGACCGTCGGGTCTCTCTCTATGGTACGCGCTTCGCCATACCCACCAGCGAAGCAGGCAGCTGCTGATCATTCTCAGTTTATTCTACTGAAGCTTTCCAGTAGTCATCTACGCAAAGTTATACTCATTTAGATTGCAAAGATTTATATTTCATACAATGGGAGACAAAGCCGCTTCATCACCAGTTGTGACGCCAGCATCGGGAGCAACAGCAGCTCCGGCTGGTACTCCGAAGAGGACAGCCGCAAAATCGAAGCAACCGCGCGCAAAGCCAGCTCATCCGAAAACCGCTGAGATGGTCATCGCGGCGATCACAACCCTCAAGGAACGTGGTGGTTCGTCGCTCCAAGCGATCAAAAAATACGTCGCTGGTACGTACAAGGTCGACGCTGAGAAGCAATCAACGTTCATCAAGAAATACTTGAAGGCTGCCGTTGCATCAGGGGTACTGGTTCAGACCAAGGGTAAGGGTGCTGCTGGCTCATTCAAGCTCTCGTCTACCAAGGGAGAATCTGTCAAGCCTAAATCTAAGGCTGCCGCAAAACCTGCAGCCCCCAAAAAGGCAGCAGTGTCTAAGAAACCCGCAGCAATTAAAAAACCAACTGCCGCTGCCGTGAAGAAGACGCCGACCAAGAAGGCTGGCGCGAAGGCTGTTTCCGAAAAGAAAAAGACCTCGAAGGGACCAGCTGCGAAGCCGCCGCAACCTAAAACCACAAAAGCAAAGCTGACTGCTAAGGCCCCCACCAAAAAGGCGAAACCAGTTGCGTCGAAGAAACCCAAAGCAGCTACTCCGAAGGCTAAGAAAGCTGCCCCTAAGAAAGCAGCCGCCTCGCAGAAGTGAATATTATGATCGCTTCGAGAAAGCGGAACCTCGAACGGCCCTTTTCAGGGCCACCAAAACGATTTAACGTTGCAACGAATCACGTTTTCGGCAAATCTTGTTGGTTCGATTGGACAAATTGGTTAAATCGGACTTATAATTAATTATGAAAGCCTTCGCGACGTTACTTACTTCGAAAGAAAAGAAGATTCTTACATACTTTAAACGGACCTTCAACATTTTACAGCAAGGATCTTACAACGACCTTGAAAACGGCAGTCGTTTTTTGCTGAATATTCATCTCACAAACGGTAAAACAACCGCTAATTTTCTCTGTATGGTCGTCTATTCAATCATTTCCTGAAAAGTGCGACTGGCGCTTCTTTGAACGGTCACTGTTCATGCTCGTTTTTTATCGCAAATTTAAGCACCGACGTTTAATTTTTCAGAAAATATTAAAATATCATAAAATGTGAAACTCTTGACCGATTATCACCAAATTTCGTAAAAATATTATTTTCTGTCTATTGAACACTTCAGTCGATTTCGTAATTATTGACGTGAGTTAATATAAAACGTGAATTTTTTCTAAATTTCAAAATCACATAAAAACTGAACCTATTTATAGATTTATCCTAAATTCATTACAGGTCTTCATTCAACATAGCTTTAATAGCAAAAAAATATTTAACTCTATTGCTAAAAATTTGCAGCAACTAGAGTGGGTCTAGTCATTTTCGGAAAATTCAAAATCGATTACAATTTGAACAGGTTGCATTTATAATATGGAACGTTGAATTTTGCATGGCGATCACACGTCACACTCCACACACACACGCGCGCATGCACGCACGCACACGCACGCACGTACACGCACGCACGCACTCACACACACGCACGCACGCACGAACGCACACAATTTTACTAAGACACCGAAAATCTGGAAAGTAATTGTACATCACTGCGGTGTGGGAAGTAAGGTTTTCTTTCACACCTTGTGAAGTAAAATTCTATACAAAACTCGTCAGAAAAATATTTTTTCAGCTTATTTGATTGCAGCACTCGCCTTCAGCTCGTGCTACAAACTCACATTCGCGAGAAAAAAGTTTTTCGGCCCTCGTGTTGTAATATACTAATTTTCCCGAAAACAAAGCGTCCTCTATGAGGAAGTAAAATATATAATACGACTATGGCAAACAACAGGAGGGTCACTGCGAATAAATAATCTTCCTCGTTAGCTTTTGTTGGCCCTGAAAAGGGCCGTTTTTATTGAAAGATCTAAGCTCTTTCTCCTCTGATACGGCGTGCCAGTTGGATATCCTTAGGCATGATCGTAACTCGCTTGGCGTGAATGGCGCACAAGTTTGTATCTTCAAAAAGACCTACTAGGTAAGCCTCACTAGCTTCCTGAAGGGCCATGACAGCGGAGCTCTGAAATCGGAGGTCGGTCTTGAAGTCCTGAGCGATTTCACGAACAAGTCGCTGGAAAGGCAGTTTGCGTATGAGAAGTTCAGTGCTCTTCTGATAACGACGAATTTCCCTGAGAGCCACAGTTCCAGGTCTGTAGCGATGGGGCTTTTTCACTCCTCCGGTGGCCGGTGCACTCTTACGTGCTGCCTTAGTTGCAAGTTGTTTCCTGGGAGCCTTGCCTCCGGTGGACTTGCGGGCGGTTTGCTTCGTGCGAGCCATTTCGTCAGCAAATTGTGATTCACGATCTCAACGGAGCGAGGTACACAGCTGAACAGTCGGCAATCGACTATATGCGGTCCCCCTGGCGGAGCGCTTTTATAAGGTATTCGGCGGCGGCGCTAGCGGTCACTGGCTAGCGACAGTGGAGTGGGGATTGCGTAGTTGAAATTGTATATAAACCGCGGCATCGTGTACTTGGGCATCATTCCGTGTTTGAATCTATATCCGGACACATCTTCGTTAGTTAAAAAATGACTGGTCGCGGTAAGGGAGGAAAGGGATTGGGGAAGGGAGGAGCCAAGCGTCACAGGAAGGTCCTTCGCGATAACATCCAGGGAATAACCAAGCCTGCTATTCGTCGTTTGGCTCGCCGAGGTGGTGTAAAGCGTATTTCTGGCTTGATCTACGAAGAAACACGAGGAGTCCTCAAAGTGTTTCTTGAAAACGTCATCCGCGATGCCGTCACATATACAGAGCACGCCAAAAGGAAAACTGTGACAGCCATGGACGTCGTCTACGCATTAAAACGTCAAGGCCGTACCCTTTACGGATTTGGTGGTTAAACTGCATCGTTTTGACAACATTCCGAGAACTCAATCGGCCCTTTTCAGGGCCAACAAATATTCAAAACGTAGCACCGTTCTGATCGCTGTTATAACTGCGGAAGATAACATGGTTACTGGAATGCCCGTTATATGTTTTAACCTACCGCTAGACTTTTTTTTCGACTTTTGTGAGCAAGTGTGTGATGCAAATGGCATTTAAAATGAATCCTTCAATGTTGCTGGAACCGGTCATATTTGATTGCTATGTTAGGTGATGAATTGCCTATATATTCGCTTTCAGGCAGATCCATTGGATTTTTGGAGATCGGATTGGAGATTGCATCTGTTCGACGCAGTGAGTCACTGAGTAGCCCACCTGTTTGCGCTCGGATTTTAATATATTAAAACAATTTCTGACAATAATTAATGAGTGTTTACATTTCCGTATAATGAACAAGCACAAGCGAAAAATGGTTTTATACATTAAAAACAAAAGTGTTCTTCGATTACTTTTGATCCCAAAATTCGATTCCAACCATCAATTTTGAGCATCTGCAAAAAAAAAGCGCGGGCAAAATGGGCAGACCCCCAAATTCGGAAATTCGTGTTTTTAGGCACTCACGTTTTACAAAAACGCACAGAAGTGCCTATTAAATTCGCTCAAATTTCACCTAAATTACCTTTTTACACGAAAAAGTTGATGTAATTTGAAATTATTCATTTTTTTACAGCACGTTTGTCAAACTTAGTGAAATACATATTCTTGGTGTAACAGAACACAACATTTTCGTTATTTAGTATTTTGTAATGTGGAAACAAGATTTGGTCCTACCCGGATGCCCGTAACCCATGGTATCTTTGGGCTGAAGAGACCGAGCAAGCTGAAATTTGCAATGTCTCTAATTACAGTATTGAGTAGCATGCACAAATATTATAAGAATTTTTCCATTCCTTTATGTAGGTATTTACCTAAAAAAATAGCACTTTTCAGGTGTGTAAACGTGTACGGGTGACTATCTGCACACTGCATAAATGAATTTGGCTATAACTTGCAGCATACTCATATTTTACATTTTTTCAGATACACTTTTTATCTTTTACCCTTAGCTAATTGTAAAGTGGTGATTACCTACCACACAAATTCAAATATTTAATTTAAATTCATGCAGCACTTGCGACAGTTCATGAAGTTTTTACTGTGGAAACTCATTACGTACTACATATTATACACATCTCAAAACGAAAATGAATTCCACAACGTGATTTTTTATTATGTTATTCATTCTTTAAATTAGTACAATTTAATTACAATGATTGTTTATTATTAATTTACAAAAATGTGGAATAACTGAACATAACCTAAACACAGTTTCGTAAAGCGTATAATTAACCTCTTTCATCGTACTTGCGGAACTAACAGCTTAACATGTATATTTTCTATTAATCTTGTTTATTTTTATTTTTACGGACACAAGTCACGGTATTGGCAATTATTTAAACAATCCGGCGCCCCCAAGGGGAGTCGGGTTGCTTGTATTTACTCAGCGATACTCTGTGACGTGATTTCTTGGAATCACGGTCACAAGATCCAGTTATCGGTTGATTGTCTGTATCACCACGTTCTCTTCGTTTTGTCGATTCCGTTACGTAGCAATTTAGTCGTTTTCGTAATTTGTTGGAGTTGCTGGTCGATCGCTCGTCTCTGTTGCGGGAACGAGAGCTCAATGAACCGAGCATCCCAACAGAGGAGAGCGTACCGACGGCTGTTCGTGCGGTGCAGCCAGAGTCCGATGTAAATCGGTCGCCCTGAGAGGCGGAAAATGCACTGCGCTGGAGAGCGAGTAGTTTTTTGTGTTTGGGCAGAGGGCGGAGCAGCCCTCGTGCCCTTCGTTTTGGGTTGCGTAATTGCCCGCACTCGCGCTAAGCGTTAAGGGAAGCGCTGGCGCGGATACGTCGCGAGTTACCGACAGAAGTGCGCTCTCGTACGATTATTCGGCGATTCGAGTGAGGGCAGTAGCTCTTGGGCAAGGGAATTCGGAAATAATGATAATTACGCGGTCAAGGCGATCACGTATATTAATCAGTCGATCGCGGGACGCCGCCGAGGTGCCTCGCGGTATTGTAGCGCTCGAGTGTTGACAGTTTTTCTGTCTATCTCGCTCGCTTGCGTACGGAACTCGAGCCACGCGCTCGCCCGTACGCGCGGTCTCGAGTGTGATTTTGCGTTCGCAATCTCGTGCTCAATTTCTCACGAGAAATCTTTGTGTTCTCACGCCGTTTCTACGGCAAATTAAATGCAATTCGGTGCACCGTGTTCCGCGCATCGTGAAGATGCAGTTCTCGCAATTTCTTCGGAAATTAATTAATGAATTTTCCGTCCGAGACTTGTCTCGAACAAGCAGAGTTCGCGCGTTGTAGTGATGCCGTGCAGCGCAGCCGTGCGCCGAGCTCCACGTACCCGCCGCTCCGCGCTTGGATATCATTCGCGTCGCCGCAGCTGCCCGGGGCTAGAAACGATAGAGTTCAGTAGAGTTCGGCTTGAGCCTTCGCGAGAGACGGACGTCTTGAGCGACTCGAGTGGCGACATGAAAGACGGTGTGGATGCGAAAGACAGCGGCAGCAGAGCAGAGCATCGGACGAAGATGAAGGAGACCTCATGCAGATGGAGATGAGTAGCCAGGAGGGATGGCAGCGAAAGGACCCGAGAAGAAGGAAGCGGTCGGGAGGCAGCGACGAGACGCACAAGGACTGGGCCGGTTAGGAATAGATTTGAAGTCCTCTCCAAATATGAGAAAATAAAGCAGGGCGCGATTTCCCCCATTAACGTAATTATCGGCGAGGGAAAGACATACGAAAAACTAAAGCCCCTTATTAAAAGCAGCGTCACGTACGGACCGGTAGTGTACAAACTCAGGCTTGACGTCTACTCGGTGGTGGTTTCGCATATCGAGGAAACTCGATATGCGAAAACTAGTGAAGACCCTCGAAGAGAACGCGTTTGACTTCTACTTATATAGGGAGAAAGCGAAGGAAAAACCTCCCATCAAAATCGTTATTAGAAATCTCCCGAAAACCGAACCAGTTGAGGAAATAGGATCCCAACTCGAGGAGCTAGGCTTAGAGGTTAGAAGCGTAGTTAGGATGACGAATAGCGTCACAAAGGAACCCCTCCCACTCTTTCTTGTCACGATCGGGAACAACGAAGCTGCAAAAGAAATAAACAACATCCGCACGATCTCATATATCCGGGTCCACGTCGAAGACTATCGGAAGCCGAAGGGCACAGTCCAATGCTACAAATGTCAGCGATTTAACCATGTAGCCGAGAATTGTCACGCTAGGCCACGCTGTGAGAAGTGCGGCGAGGCCCACCAGACCGCGGACTGCGCGAAGGCGAGGGAGGTCGAACCTACCTGTGCCAGCTGCAATGGTAAGCACACGGCAAGCTACAGGGGCTGCCCGGCGTATAAGAGGGAAAACAGGAAAGTAACGTGGGAGGGGACCCAGAGGCAGAGCGGCGAGCCGACGCGGACGGTAGGGGCAACGCGACCAGCGAACACAGGCGCGATTAGGACGGCAAGGGTAGTGCGCGCGCAGCCAGCGCAGAAAAGACGCGAGACAAGCGCCCGACTACGAGCCGATACGCAAGCGCGGAGCACACTGAGCGGGCAGCGGTGCTTCGAGGCAGCAGACGGAGATTTCCCCCCTCTCGCACGAACAGAGGAAAATGAAATAAGCATACCGCTCGACCACAACGCGAACGTCAACACTGAGACGGCGCCGGAGCCGCAGAGAGACATCCCAGACACGAAGCCAAAAACCAAGAAAGAAAATGTATGCGCTCGAGCTGTCTTACTGAGACTCGTGAACCAGGCAATCAATTTCACGAATTAAACTATGAAGGGGACTATCCCAATGCAAGAAATTATCACTGAAACGTCACAAATTATTTAAAAAATTCTCAACCTCGCGATCAATTATGCCTACTAGGATCTCTCAACAAATAAAAATTTGTCACTGGAACGCACATGGGGGCTGTAAAAAGAAACTCGAGCTAGAATCATTTTTAATTCAACATGAAATAGATATCTGTCTACTAAACGAAACTCTAATAAACAAAAACAACACTTTTAAAATCCCCGGGTATAAAGTTTATATTAATTTCAAATTCAGAAGCACAGCTATCGCAATTAAAAATAACATCGCACATTATGAATGCACCTCAACTGGATTTGAATTTATCGAAGTCACAGCTATTAAAATCAAAATTCAGGTCTCGGAATTGGCAGTTGTCTCGGTATATAACCCGCCGCGTGGAAATTTCTCCGACAAGGACTTTAAGAGAATTTTTAGATTAGCGCCATCTGTGCTAGCCGCAGGGGACCTCAATGCCAAGCACACCGTCTGGAATAGCCGATCAGTAAATACAATAGGTAGCAAATTATTCAGATTCTGTTCCGATAACAATATAGTATTCGCGGCCCTCCTAGACTATACTCACGTACCGTACAATCCCGACCATCCCCCAGATATTTTAGATACAGCTCTCCTTAAGAATTTTAACTATCACTGCGACATAGAAACGGTTCGAGAGCTGGACTCCGATGACTTTCCCATTACTCTCGACATTGACCTCCAAGCGACAGCACCACCATCCAAACCCCGACTGAATTTTGCCAAATCCGACTAGGAAAAATTCTACGAAATTCTAATTGCTAACGTTCCAGACAATTATAAAATAGATTCTAAAGAAGAAGTGGACGCAACCATAAAATCTCTTACAACCATTATTTCAGAGGCGGCCAAGGCCTCATCCCCAATTTGTAAAACCAAAGATGGCGATCCTCCCCTCCGGCGGGAAATACTAAATTTAATTAAAGCCAGGAATGACCTAAGAAATAACTATAATCGTAATCATAGCCCCATTTATAAAAAAGCTATCAATAGATTAAGAAGAAACATCAACGACAAAATAGTAGAGTTCAGATGTAAGAAGTGGAACAGTTTTGTACAAAAACTTAATATCAAAGATAATTCAATCTGAAAAATATCAAAGGCCTTATCCAGGCCCTATCCCTCCATACCACCGCTGAAGGACAGTAATAACGTACAGAAATTCATATCTCAAGAGGAAAAAGCAAACTGCTTCGCCTCTTGCTTTGCAAAAACTTGTTCACCTCACGAAACACCCTCAATACCTACATTCATTGAGGAGACGGATAGATTAGTGGAGGATATACTAGCCCGCGAATCAGAAAATGAAATTAGACCAACAGACTTAGCAGAAATTAAGAAGTATATTAAAAAGATCAAAAGTAACAAAGCCCCAGGACCTGATCAAATAACCAACTTTTTATTGAAGAAATTGCCGCACTTCTGCCTAAACGTAATAGTGGACATAATCAACACGTGCTTGAAATTAAAATACTTTCCAGAAGATTGGAAAACGGCGAACGTGCTAGTCTTCCCAAAAGCAGGCAAGGACCTTACACAACCAACGAGCTACAGACCGATTAGTTTCCTTAACACCCTAAGTAAACTCCTGGAGGGCATATTTATAACAAGGTTAAAATTATATATAGCTCGAAAATGATACTATCAGGAAGGAACAATTTGATTTTAGAAACGGACACACTACACAACAACAAATAATCAGATTAACAGAATACATAACGAAAAATTATAACTGGAATAAACACACAGGAGCAGTACTGTTAGATGTAGAAAAGGCGTTCGATAACGTATGGATAAATGGATTAATTAGAAAATTAGAAAATTAGAAAGCCAGGGCTTCCCATCCGAACAGATTGCGTTCATTTCTTCATATCTAACGAATAAGTTTTTCTACGTCAACGTAATATTTTTCGAAAGCGTTTGATTGCGTGCGACATGATTTGCTGCTGAGCAGGCTCGAGGATTTGGGCTTCGCACCGGAGACATTGGCGTGGTTTCGGTCGTATATTTCGGGAAGATGCCAGTCGGTGTACGACTGCGGCGGTAGCAGATCGGCGTGGGGTGAGGTGCGTACCGGGGTGCCGCAGGGTTCGGTGCTCGGGCCGCTGCTTTTTGCGATTTTCCTGCGGGGTTTTGGGGGAATTATTGAGGGCTGCAGGTACAGTTTTTATGCCGACGACCTGCAGATTTATTGCCATTGTCCTGCTGCGAGCTTAGGGGATGGTATTGCGCTCATCAACCGCAATATTGCGGCCGTCTCTCGGTGGGCTAGATCGAGCGGGCTCCGACTGAATAGTGCGAAGACGAAGGCTATGGTTATGGGCTTCGCCCGCGTCATTAACAGCGTCGTGTTTGCGCAGCTTCCGCCGGTGTGCGTCGATGAGCAGGTAGTTCCGTTCTCGAAGTCAGTCAAGTGCCTTGGGGTTACGCTCACGGACACGCTGTCATGGCATGAGCAGTTCGTGCGTGCGGCGGGACGTATCAATTCGATCGTGTATCAGCTTAGGCTTTGTCGTTCACGGCTGCCTTTCGAGGTTAGGAAGTCGTTGGTGTCGGCACTCGTCCTGCCCCACGTAGACTACTGTTGCCTTCTATTCACCGATGCATCCGCGGAAATGGATCTTTTGTTGCAGCGCGCCCTTAATCGCGGGGTTAGATTTATTTTCGGGGCAGGGAGAAGGGAGCGTTTTACGCCTTACTTCCTGAGCTTGGGGTGGCTGAAGGTTTTGGAGCGGCGAAAATATTTTCTTGGCGCATTTGTTTTTGGGACGAGGTTGAATGGAGCGCCGCATTACCTGCTGGACCGAATCGCTGCGCAGGTGCCTGTGCCGGAGCGAGTGACCCAAAATCCGCCGCAGGACTGCGACTGCGTAGTGCCTCACTCGCGGACTGTATCCTATGAGCGTTCATTCACGGTTGCAGCCTGCGTTTTGTGGAATTCTCTACCTGTGGAATTCCAGCGCTGCACTACACTCGCGGGGTTCAAGCGCGTATTTTTTATTCTTTGTTGAGCGAGATGCGTAGACAGCATGAGGTTAGGGGATAAGGCGGTGAGCGTCGCCTTTTTTCTTTATTTTTTGCGTTCTTTTGTTGCTTTGTTTTTATTTTATTTATTTTATTTCTCTTTTTCTTTGTATATACAACTGTTTTCGCTGTGCCTTGTTATAATCTAGGATAGGTTAGTTTTTAGGTTAGTTAAGTAGTTAGTTTTTAAGTTCTTCGTAGGTTAAGATATTTCTTTGTGTTTGCGTATGGTTTTTTCTCTGCTTGTATATGCTTGTATGCCACTTTGTGTGTTTGCACGGTGTTCTTAGGGAGCTTTGCCCCAGGGCACGGAATAAACGAATCTAAATCTAAATCGAAATCTAAATGAGTATACCTCTCAAAAAAGGCCCATTAAAGCGGGAGTGCCCCAGAGTAGTATACTTGGCCTTATCCTATTTAGCTTATACATTAACGACATGCCAAAATTGACTCAAGTGGAAATCGGCGTATACGCAGACGACACGGTCCTCTACACGTCCTCATTAAGTACAAAATTAATAGTTAGACATTTAAATGAAACCCTCGTATTAGTGCATGACTGGTGCTCGAAATGGAGAATTAAAGTAAAAGCCACCAAATCAGAATCCATAATATTCACAAAAAGACACAAAGCGGGGTCAACAGCTAGGCTGAGACCGCCAGAATTGAACAACACACAAATACCATGGAAAAAAGAAGTTAAATATTTAGGAGTCACGCTTGATGCAGGACTTAACTTTAAAAAAACCCATACAGAATACTAGGAACAAGGCACTGGGAGCTCTAAGGAAGCTACGAGCAATTATCAATAGAAATTCAGCAATAGGTATTAAAAACGGCCTAATTATCTATAAAGCCATCATCCGCCCTGTTATAACATACGCGGTCCCTGTATGGGGGGGGGGGGGGGGGGAGCAGCCGTCAGAAATTTAAATAAACTTCAAATAGTTCAAAATAGAATACTTCGAATAATAACAAAATGTCCCAGATACACTAAAACGACGCTACTCGACGACGAACTGAAAGTACCATTCTTAAAGGAAATATACAAGAAATTGATTATAACATTTTACAAAAGTGCTTCGGAGTCCGGCTTCGAACTAATAAACTCACTAGGAAATTACGACTTTGACCCCAGAAATAAACATAAAAGACCCAAGGACATCTTGAGAATTCACTAAATACACGCTTTTGTGAGACTAAGTCTGTTACAGGAAAGAAGACAAGGCAAATCAAAGAAGCAATGGAACATCAAAATATCATGAAGCCAAATATCTCATTATCTACTCTCACTACCTTTTCTTTCACATACATCTTTTATCCCACCCACCCCCTCCATCTTCTCTACCCCAACCTACTATCCAGCTTAAGTCAAATCTATTTGTCATGAACTTGCTTGAGGTTTTTAAAATTTGTTCCCGTCTTCGGGTTTTTTCCTCAATATGCTAAGTCAAGTCTCGTCCAACCGTCAAGTTACACTTAAGATTATGCAAGAATGCTCATAACCGATTAATGCATTTTTCACTCACAATCAGTAACTAAAATCTTTCCATTTTCCTTCGTAAGGAGGGACTTCCAAGTGGGAGGTTCGCTTCCTATCATTGTGATAGGGTGCCTAACTCCGATGTCGGGCAGGAGAGTCTCACTGGTGGGGGCGAAGGTGTGGGGCCCCCTCCATAATAATTGAAAATTATTATTATCAAATTATTATTATTAATAATAATTGAAAATTATTATTATCACGACTAATCAATTATAATAATAATTGAACATTGTTATTGTCCAGTTTCCGGTATTTTAGTCACCGAATAAAGTTCGCGTTTCACTACGTTTTCGCAATAGGCTATTTATTGGGCCATTACCTCGACCCCCTCTATCACAACCTAGCAGCCTGAGCGGCCGTGCATTTCCGCAACCGTCCGCCTCGCGAGTACATCCAGTTGCGCTTGTTAATTTTACGCGACCCCAAAAATTAACTAAGCTACCGTTTTCGTTTATGTTTAGTTGTGCTCCAAACTTCCGATGGTTTTTTTTTCTTTTTTTGGTCGCGTCGAGCCGGCTGAACTCGACGCGCGGGACATACCGGTTTGTTAATTCCGGTGAAACAAAAATTGACTGGCTCCACCGAACTTGCGGATGCGCGAGCGTGGGTGGACGGCCGAAGATGACGTTACCGTCCGTGATGTTTTCATATTCGCGTTCGCGCTTCCGCTCACGAAAAATACGTCATAACTCCTTAATGAATATATTGAAAAAAAAGTGTTAATTTTCTTTTTCAAAGTCACTTTTCAAAAGCCAGATTGCTTAAAACACTCAAAATTGTTAAAAATCTTTATAATCTGCTTACATGCGTTGAATTGTGTTATATTGACGCGATTTTCACGAAATGGGGGTCTGTCCCATTTTGCCCGCAAAAACAGTTGGAACTGAAAAAAATGCTGTCCCGTTTTTCCTGCTTTTCCCCTATATGATACATGAATAAAATAATAAAACAAACGCGTTGTGGAATTCATTTTAGTTATGCGATATGTATAATGTGTGGTATGTAATAAGTTTCTGCAGCAAGTAGTACATGGACTGTCGCAAGTTTTGAATTCATTTAAATTAAATATTTTAATTTGAGCGTGGTGGGCAATTACTACTTCAGAATTACCTGAGGGTAAAACAAAAAAGTGTATCTGAAAAAATGGGAAATATGAGTACCCTGCAGTGCGAAGATAGTCACCCGTACACGTTTGCACACCTGAAAAGTGCCATTTTGTGCCAACATGATGATTGGAGCGTTTATAGGACTGCGTAATTCATAAGCAGAAGAATGGACCTTCGTTAAAATCATGTTTGGCCCTGAAAAGGGCCGGTGGGTTCTCTGAAAGTATTATATTTATGCTTTCTTCTCAGTCTTCTTAGGAAGAAGAACAGCTTGGATGTTGGGCAGGACGCCACCCTGAGCGATGGTAACGCCTGACAGCAATTTATTCAGCTCTTCATCATTGCGAATGGCCAGTTGAAGATGACGGGGAATGATCCTGGTTTTCTTGTTGTCTCGAGCTGCGTTTCCGGCCAATTCGAGAACTTCAGCGGCCAGATATTCCATAACGGCAGCCAGATATACAGGAGCTCCTGCTCCAACGCGCTCAGCGTAATTTCCCTTACGAAGAAGCCGGTGAATTCTGCCCACCGGGAACTGAAGTCCAGCGCGATTGGAACGTGTCTTTGACTTTCCCTTTACTTTTCCACCTTTTCCTCGGCCAGACATGGTGATATGGGGTGAAGAGAAACGCGCACACTTGATACTAGGGCGGTTCGAGACCGAATGATATGGAAGCGTTGCCAACCATCCGCTTTGTAGGCCATGTGATCCAGTCGACGCCCCAATCATAACGTGCGAAACGCTTCAGCCAACCCGCATCGCTTCTCATTGGCGCGGCGGTCGGGCACCAGATCTGCTTCCCCCACTCCGTCGCTCCACCTCATTGGAGAACCCGTCGCTCCACTTCATTGGAGCACACGTCGTTCCTGTTTCCTCTTAAATAGAGCCTGGTAAACGAGGAGCGTCACTCAACGCGGGGACTTTGTCGTTAATTCACATTTGAAGCACCGTATAATAAACTGTCACTATGCCGCCGAAAGCAAGTGGTAAGGCCGTGAAGAAAGCCGGCAAGGCCCAGAAGAACATTACAAAAACTGACAAGAAGAAGAAGCGCAAGAGGAAGGAAAGCTACGCTATCTACATCTACAAAGTGTTGAAGCAGGTCCATCCTGACACTGGAGTATCGAGCAAAGCTATGAGCATCATGAACAGCTTCGTCAACGACATCTTCGAACGCATCGCAGCAGAGGCCTCCAGACTCGCTCACTACAACAAGAGATCTACTATTACTTCTCGGGAGATCCAGACTGCTGTCAGGCTTTTGTTGCCTGGTGAACTTGCCAAGCACGCCGTGAGTGAAGGAACCAAGGCTGTTACCAAGTACACCAGCTCCAAGTAAAACTAACACCACAAAACCCATCGGCCCTTCTCAGGGCCAACAAAAATTACGAACGTAAAACAAGTCTTCCGCAAAAGGTCAACTGAAAGTAACATTAATGCATTCATTAATGCTTCCTTGACAATCAATGCATAGTGTCAGTGTATGAGACCAGGCAAAAAGTAAAATGTAATTTAACTCCACCAAACGATAAAACTGGTAGATAAGCCGTGCATGATTAAGTACAATTTCATAATTCAATATTGGTTTCATTCCTATACTTTTTAGTTACATGGCAAGATATTATATAGTTCCTTGTTATTTGCATGTTCCCATATGAACATACATGCTTAAAGTATCCGGCCGGCAATATACACTCTTTTCTAATGCATTTGTATCGCATTTGCACAAGAGCACAGGAAATCTTCGGAAAACCTGGGGTAAATATTTCTTTAAGTTTGTGCTGTATGAGAATACATGAGAAACTCAGAAAAACTGTCTCCCGCCCAACACCTGATGCGCAAATTAGCGCATGACTAAGCGTCACCCATCCAAGTACCAACCGCGAGTCGAACTGCTTAACACGGGAGATCCCCGAAGTCATACACAGGCCGAGTATCCACAGCTCTTGTATATTTGTCTTAAGTTCAAATATTCGTCAACAATTCGACTGGAAGCGGAAATCTTACATCTAATATGCAAATACAATCGTCATGACGAAAAGCCCATGCAAAGCCGATTCACCACGTCGACATGCGAAAAAATACGATCAATGAATGAACTTATAGCATTCGTAGATCAGTTTTTAATAGAACGTACCTCGAACGCGTTTAGCAGGAAACTATCAAAAGATGAAAGAAGAAAAATTGGATTACAAAGCATTCGACATGAATGTAATTCTCGGGTCGAATCTTCCATAACTACTTGTTACATATACGCAAAGATTGAACTACGCTTGGAATTACTTTCTAGCCCTGAAAAGGGCCGTTTGTATTTTTGGATCTTCCTGGTGAGCGAGGAAGTTTAACCACCAAAACCGTAGAGCGTGCGGCCTTGACGTTTAAGAGCATAGACGACGTCCATGGCTGTCACAGTCTTCCTTTTGGCGTGTTCTGTATATGTGACGGCATCGCGAATGACGTTTTCAAGGAATACTTTGAGGACTCCACGGGTTTCCTCGTAGATCAAGCCAGAAATACGCTTTACACCACCTCGGCGCGCCAATCGTCGGATAGCCGGCTTGGTAATTCCCTGGATGTTATCACGAAGAACCTTCCTGTGACGCTTTGCTCCTCCCTTTCCCAATCCCTTTCCACCCTTACCTCGACCAGTCATTTTTTGAAGCGAGTGACGATGAAGCAGACGACGCCACGGTTTATATACAATTTGAACTTCGCCATCCCCACTCCTCCACCACCAGCCAATGACTATTGACGCCGTCGCTGAGTCGGTCCATTCTATTTCGTCGTAAAATTACATACACGTTTGCTTGCTCTCCGACTTTCACTTCGATATTGTTGAAAAACCTTCGTTAAAAATGCATGCACCCAGGAAAGTGGCGATTTTACCCGTACGAGGCAGGTCACACCACGGCCGAAGTCACGGTGAATATCACGCGTGAGTTTTGACACCGATAATTGCGGCAGAGACTAGGGACCCTCCTCGATCGTTTAAGCTTTAGAGCTTGCGGATCGTGATTTTACTATAAATAACGGTAGAAATCAGTCGGATCACGGCTCACCGGACTTTGCCGTGCCGCCGTGTTTCGGAGAATCACGGCCTGAATTACTGCACGTTGCTGCGATTCGTCTTGCCGTGAATTCTCTCCTGATCATGGGCAATATCACGGCTAAAATCACGGCACGGCACAACAACAAAAAGTTGCTAAGTAGAACTTTGCACGCTGCTTCATCATTTATTTCCATTTTTATAAAGCTACCTCTATGAAGAAGCTTGTTTATCAATTTTGGCCTCCTCATTGAGAAAGCTTCGTAAAGAATGAAAATTGATGAGGAAGCAATGTGCAACGTTCTACTTTGCAAGTTTTTTACATTCTTTCTACGAAAAATATATTACATGTAAATAACGGGTATTAATTCAAAAACAATGTAACATACGTACACTGTTACATCTCGTTTTGATTAGGTATATGGTTTTGTCTTGCGTTCTTGACTTTTGCGGAAGTTAGGGTGTTAATTTACCGGTCACCATCAAATTTGTTATGTACGTAGCAGTGCAGAATATTTTTTTTCGTTTGAAGAACATTTCAGTTCAATTGTTGAAATTCAATTCGTTTTACAGCAAAATGATATATTTTTCTCGAAAAATACCGTATTGTGTAAAATTCAAACCGCTGTACCGGTTTCGTCCAAATTCAATACCAAACCATATTGAACGTATTTTGAGTTCTGAAAAACTATTTAGCTGAAATGGTGAACTTTTACGAATGTTAGAGCATTCACTACCTATTTCCAAAATTCTTTTGTTTTCATTGTCCCCCGATCTTCAAGCATTTTTACCTATAAAACACTATATAGCAAGTCGGCACGATCATTTGTACTTTTGCTGTGCTTAATTGTTGTTAATCCGTTGAAGACCGAGCCGGTCCCCCCCTTGCGGCTGCAGCCGATTTTCCCTGCTGTATAGGATTTGCCTCTGAACAAAGCCCGGAAGACAGAGGGAAAGTGCAGTAAACTTAGGTTGATACAGTCGTTGTCAAGTTCGCTTCGCGCCACCGGAGCTAATCGCGTTTCGCTGCCCTAGCAATCTTGACGACCGTAGTTTTCGGCTGATTTACCGTAAAAACTACCGTCAAACCACCGAGTAGTTTTCACCGGGTAGTTGCAAAAAAAAACCCGAAAATTGGTCGAAACCACCGTAAAAACGACCGCCTTTCGAATGTTTTGCTCGGTCGTTTTCGCGGTAGTCGATGACGCGAAACCACCGTGAAAACGACCGTCTTTCGAATGTTTAGCTCGGTCGTTTTCGCGGTAGTCGACCAGGAAAACGACTATCGAAACGACCAACTACATAATCAAACTTCAAATAGACAATCAAAAAATATACCTTTAAAGGTTTGAATAGCCGAGTGGTCTAAGGCGCAACGCAACAGTCGGGAGGTCCCAGGTTCGAATCCGAGTCGTGACAATTTTTTTTTTTTTTTTTTTTCGAAATTCGATAAAAAAGGGGTTGTTTCGACAGTTGTTTCTCGGTCTTCACGGAAAAAATGACTGGTTAGAAGTTTTTGAATTGATCATTTCGACGGTCGTTTTCACGGCGGTTTCTCGTTATCGACTACCGCGAAAACGACCGAGCAAAACATTCGAAAGGCGGTCGTTTTTACGGTGGTTTCGACCAATTTTCGGTTTTTTTTTTGCAAAAAACTACCCGGTGATTTTTACGGTGAATTGGCGGTGGTTAAGATTGCTAGGGTGAGAATGTAAACAATCGGACTACAGGTATCCACATGTATACCTGGAACTACATCGTGCCCAAATATTTGTTTTCAGCGAAAACGACGGCAACGGGTCCCGAACCCCCTACCTACCGACGCTATGGTTTAGAGGCTAGCACGCTATCTACTCGGCCAAGGCACCGGCCTTTTTCAAAAACTAAAATAAAAAAAATCTTTTCAAAAAATTTAAAATAATTTTTTTTTGTAAAAATTGCAACATTTAAAAAGGGGTAACTACTCTACTTGCGTGCCTAATTTCACCCCGATCTCTTGAACGATTATTGAGCAAGAGGTATTTGAATTTTCGAACCCTGCACAGACGCACACACGCGAACGCGCATATATTCATATGGACATTTTTTCTAAACTACTTTTCTCTATGTTTTGAACCATTCTGAATGTAGTGACATGGAAATCACGAAAAAATAGTGTTTCATGAAAACAAAGCCTCTAAGAAGAAGCAAAGAAGTGATTGTTTTTGTGTTTAATTTAACGGGTTATTGTTAGGAATGTGCGTATAGCATTTAACTTGAATTGAATAATGATATTCAATTCAAAATTTGAATTGCATATTCAGACATTTGAATGGTATGAATATTCGTGAATAATTCGAATATTCATGAATAATATGAATAACACGAATAATACGAATATTCATGAATAATACGAATATTCATGAATAATATGAATATTCGTGAATAATACGAATATTCATGAATAATATGAATATTCATGAATAATACGAATATTCATGAATAATATGATTATTCATGAATAATACGAATATTCACAAATATACGAATTATAAAAAATAAATGAATAATACAGATATTCATGAATTTATGAATATTCGTATGCATTTTTATTAATACTAGGCTAATCACACGCGCTGGCGCGCGTGCCTGTAAAACTTTCCAAAATCGACCTACGAAATTTGTTCTTTTCAAAATATCGACTTTTAACCTATACCATCATTCTCAAGTAGCATATGCTACCCCCGAAAACACTGGTTACTAATCTTTTTTAACTGATTTTGAAAAAAATATTTATTTGGCGATTAAAAAAAAAAAAATTCTTTCAGAAATCGTAGATCCGGCTCCCGACCGAAAATCGCCAAAACCGAACCCAATTTTTTTCTCTTCAAAATATCGACTTTTTATCTATTGTTACGTCGCGAATTGCTATTTTTGAGACACAAATGATAAAAGGCAAAGGGAAGAAAATCTCCCCCTATTGCTCTGCGGTATCAATGTGACTCGGCAAAACGCGGAGGTGTTCCGTTTAGAGCCTACCCTTTCGGGCAAAAGCTCGGGAAGGAACTTGAAAAAGTAATTCTGACTTTACGTTAAATCACAAAAATAAAGACTAAAATGAGTAAAATCAAAAACTTATCTGTGTGGCGAAAATGGGCGAATATGGGATGGAACCGTGTGATTGATGAATAACAAGATGAATGAAAGATGATAATCAGGACGATCCCAATGATCCAACGCTGGCGATAACCCTCTGGCTCTCCACTCGAATATCAGATGAATAGAATTTTCCGATGACAAGGAAGGGCGATGGTGTGGTTCTTTCGTATTTAAACACTGGTCGTAATTCACTGGTAAAATTGATTTTTATTCTGCCCTTTCAGTTTGTCAGGGCAATGTCAAAATAATATTTCACAAAAAGTTTCAGTTCACAATTCGAAATTTGGATTATTGGTTGTTTCACAATTTCACAATTAAATTCTTGAAAATCGGAAATAAAAATATAATTTGTAATTTAGTACACAATATTTGATTTTAACAGGTCGATTCACCACTCGAGATTTGGTTTTAAAGAAGGTAAAGTTCACAGTTCCACAAATACGGGGTATTAGAAATATCGTAGTTCACAATTTCAAATTTGGATTAAAAGAGTCAAAGTTCACTATTACACAAATACGAAGTTTTAATCACAAGATTGAAGACAAATTGAATTCACGTTGTAAAGTCCGAACTATTATTTAAAATACCGATGATTTACAATTTTTAATGTTGAAGAGTTTTAACGATCTCAAATTCACAAGTTCACGATTTTTTTCTAAGTCAATCTGATGGATATTTCAATGACAAAAATGATCTGTTTCGGGTCCGGAATATTAATGAGCTCCGTCGGCTTTTGCGGCTCATTAAATAAGCTCCTCGCTATTTCCCCGCTGTCGCCTTGAGGAAGGGGTGACGGTCGAGCGGTGCGTTACGCGTCTTACCGTCCCCTCACGCTTCATACCTGATGGCTACTCTTATCGGATTCTTACTATAGCTGTCGAACGGTGCGTTGCGCCTACCGTCCCCTCACGCCTCATACCTAGCGGGCTACCCTCATCGCGCTCACTCCCACTCATGCGTCACTTGCTTCTTTCACATTACGCTAATTTCTTATTTATTAGATTGTTATTATAATTGACTAATTTATCCTGTTTCTGTTAATAAACTATATGTCACTCCTGTTATTTACTTGAACGAACTCCCAAATATTAATTGTTTATATAATTATTTATCAATAGATTCATTGTTTACTCATGATTACATTTAATTAAAAAAAAAAAACACCTTGTTGATGAATTTATCCCTACTTTACCCTTGATTTTGATAATAATAGTTTCACAGTATTTATCGATAAATTAAAACGAATGCGGGGAGGAAGTCGTGTGATTCGGTGATGATGTTCCCCACGCTTACTCCAGACTTCTCCTTCTTCTCCAATAGTGTCGGTGGTGTGGTCATCATTTCTCCTCTTTTGGACTGGAGGGGTTGTTGCTAGGTGCGTCAATTTCCTTTGTCGTCCAATCTTCTTGGGTGGTGTTTCTGCATCGTGGATTGGAATTTTTCTGCACTGGATGGTGTGTTGTTTCATACCACCGACGATAAGTCGCACTTCGTTATTTCTTTCTTTGGTTTCAAAATCGATATTACCATTTACCGGGTGTTTAACATTTAGATAATTATGATTTAATATACATTCAATATTTATATTTTTTGTTATCTTCTATTTGTTTATTTGTTTTTCTAATGTTTTTCTCTACCCAACTGTCTCGACTTGACCCATAGATTTTTAATTCATAAACAAACTCAATTAATTTATTATTTTATTTACAACTGTTTCCCCACTAATTCACCATTAATTCACAAATCACAGCAACGTAAGGAAAGGCACCACAAATATAATCTGTTTAGGTCAGTGGAGTACGAAAATGAGTGGAGATTACGAAAATGGTATGATTTACACATTTTTGGTCACCCGGTAGACGCATCGCGAATCCCCGCGAAGAGTCACTGGAACGCACTGTCTTTCGGTTACTCGGTCGGGACAATACCTGACCCATTCGATATGATAAGATTCACCGATGCACGCCCGACTCGTTATACTTGCGATCTCCGGTGCCACACGACGCACCTCATATATATGGGTGACGCGTGTATGTGTGTCCACCTACGGCCGCTACTCACACTCTCTCTCCTTTTTGCCTTATTTATTCCATATAAAAAGAATATATTACCGTAATTGATTTTTCAGTTAAAAACGTGTAGTCCCGAAAAATCACGGGACGTAACACTATACTATAATTATCAAGTAGTAGTAGTAGTAGTAGTATTTTTATTGAGTCCTGGGACAAAGTCCCCTAAGGACTAATGTAACAGAGAAATATAAAGCAAGGAGTACGTAGCAAGCGTGAAAAGAGTACAGAGCCAAACTTACGTCTAAACGAAGCGAAAATAGGCGAGAAATAAAAGCAATACAAATAAGCAAGTAGTTGAAGATGCCGCAGGTTCGATGGTAGTGCAAAAGCCGTCGAGGGTGCCGTAGAAGTCGTAGTAGAAATCCAGATTCGCAGAAATGAAGACGAAAATCAAGGAAGTGTTGCAGAAGACTTAGCCGTTGAGGAAATCGTAGGTCACCGGGGCCGAGCTGGTCAGCAGGTGCAAGCAAGTCGAGGTGGAGGTGGATCGTCCCGCAGAGGCAGAGGTTTCGGCGAAGCAGCGAGGGTATACGCGAAAGCAGGCGGTGCTCAAACAGCGCGTGAAGCTGAGCTGAGGCTGGCGGCAAAACCAGCTGGACGATGTTTAGCGACAATCTCGAAAGACCCATTCCGCGTAACAATCCGAAGACCTTGCTCCCCCGCATTGAGGCGCGCGACAAGCTCGTTCCGTACTTTTTTATACGCAACACCCTGAGCTGGCGTCCTGTCGAACCGGAGAACGACCCCGGCGTAGCTGGCATTTTTTGCGGAGAAGATGTGAAGCACGAAAGGCCTCAAAGACCAAATCCGGCGAACGCAGCATCACTTTCACTGGCCGAGGCCGCAGAGCAGCGGTCCCAGGAGTAGCAGGCCTACCGAGCCGATGGAATGAAATGTCCGACGGGTCAAGTCGAGGACAGACAACCCCATGTAGGCCATGGACCCTTTCCTCGTTAGCAGAAGCGGATACATTTTCAGGCAGTCCAAGCACTAAAAAATTCCTCTGACGCTTCTCACGCTCCGCGAGCTCGTGCGCGATGCAGTCAACGTCGACGGGGACACAAGCCGCGGTAGACGATGCAGCAGTTAAAGACGAGCAAGGGCCAGCAGCAATAGCGTCGATGCGCGAAGAAAGCGTGGAGTACTTTTCGTTCAACTCCACGTTGAGTGCCGCGTGTTGCTGGCGGAGAGCATCGATAGCAGTTTCCGACGATACGAGACGAACGAGCAAATCGTCTAGCTTAGCCGTAAGTCCAGCGATCATGCCAACTATGCTCCCCTCCAGTCGCTGTATTCCGGCTTGGAAACAACTAACGTCAGCGCAGCAGGTCCGGATAACGACATTGTGCACGTATAGTGTATTTATATACACTCAGCAAAAAAATTAAGGGAGCAGTTAAATTTTACCGTTTTTTCACTGATTTTTGAAGCGCTGTAAGTTTGTGAAAAATGGTCGAATCGTAATAAAACAAAATGCGTTTTAAAGCTTCATATCTCTAGTTGGAAAATCCATGCAGTCTTTTTTTTTAAGCAACACGCTCGGCATGAACCTAAGGAATAGCGGGAAGAAAATTTTCTCAAATTTTTTGTCGTTTTCAAAGTCGTCCACGGGCACAACAAATTTTTTTCTGGCTTTGTCAATACTGGAGTCCTTTAGCCTGGTTCTCTAGCTTCAAAATGGTGTTTTGTTCATCTCTGTACGACCATTTGTCGCTGAGATATGGGCATTTAAAGGAAAAAGGAGCTTTTTTCGTAGATCATCAATATCTCATGAACTAATGATCGCACAGCGAGCTAAAGGTAGGTTTTGTAAACTGGAAGAAATGCTCTAAAAGTGCCTTCTGGTACTTTAGAGATTTTATTTTTTTATGTAACCTTAATATTGATTTGAAAAAGACCAAAAAAATGAACTTTTTCACCGTTTTGGAAAATCCACGTCAACTTGGCAGATATTGCGATAATGACTCACGTTTTTAGGATTTTTTTTAGTTCAATACATGCCCAACGACCCCCCAAGATTAAAAAATTGATGTGCTGAACTGTTGTTTTTTCCCGAAGCGTCAAAGTTTTATCAAAAATTAAAGGAACACTTATTGTTCCTTAAATGGCATTTAATGATGACTAAAATTAAAAAAAAAAACTTTTCCGTTGTTTTTCTCACGGTTTCGCAATAACTACTCTTTTAATCTTTGAAAAAGAGAAAAATTAAAAATTTTGAAATTTTTTGCTTAAAAAACGGTATTTTTCTCGCAATTTCTTATGAACAATCTTTGAAATGAAAAAAAAAAAAAAAAAGTTCGTAGGCATTTTTTGTCAGGCGTGCGTGCGTGCGTGCGTGCGTGGAAAAATATTGATTGAACATTTTTTTCTCAACATTTGAAAAAAAGAAATTACTCATGAAAGAATATTCAAATGTAAAAAAACTGTTTCAACAACTTTTTTTCATTTTTTTCTTTTTAAACCGTTTTGAAATTTCTTTGAAATCATTGCTTCTTCAGTGGTGGTACGAATTTTTCGTTTGTATGCCAGAAGTTGTCGAGGTGAAATTAACTGCATTAAATAAAGTTGATAATCTCAAGCACATTCCCATGCATTTTTCACAAACATCGCTATCGGATTATCAATCACACGTTTTCCGCTCCTAAGCATCTCAAAACGCAGTTTTGTTTGCAGACCTCGCATTTTTCTGTTAAACAAGAAATGCCCTATTTTTGCTAATTTTTTTTACGCAATCATGGTGAGACGGCATTTGCCGGAAGTTGAAGTTGCTCGGCTAGTCACTCTCATTGAGCAGGGTCACTCATTTCAACTTCAACTTCCGACAAATGCCGTCTCACCATGATTGCGTAAAAAAATTAGCAAAAATAGGGCATTTCTTGTTTAACAGAAAAATGCGAGGTCTGCAAACAAAACTGCGTTTTGAGATGCTTAGGAGCGGAAAGCGTGTGATTGATAATCCGATAGCGATGTTTGTGAAAAATGCATGGGAATGTGCTTGAGGCTATCAACTTTATTTAATGCAGTTAATTTCACCTCGACTACTGATGGCATGCAAACGAAAAATTCGTACCACCACTGAAGAAGCAATGATTTCAAAGAAATTTCAAAACGGTTTAAAAAGAAAAAAATGAAAAAAAAGTTGTTGAAACAGTTTTTTTACATTTGAATATTCTTTCATGAGTAATTTCTTTTTTTCAAATGTTGAGAAAAAAGTATTCAATCAATATTTTTTTCCACGCACGCACGCACGCCTGACAAAAAATGCCTACGAACTTTTTTTTTTTTTTTTTTCATTTCAAAGATTGTTCATAAGAAATTGTGAGAAAAATGCCGTTTTTTAAGCAAAAAATTTCAAAATTTTTAATTTTTCTCTTTTTCAAAGATTAAAAGAGTAGTTATTGCGAAACCGTGAGAAAAACAACGGAAAAGTTTTTTTTTTATTTTAGTCATCATTAAATGCCATTTAAGGAACAATAAGTGTTCCTTTAATTTTTGATAAAACTTTGACGCTTCGGGAAAAAACAACGGTTCAGCACATCAATTTTTTAATCTTGGGGAGTCGTTGGGCATGTATTGAACTAAAAAAAATCCTAAAAACATGAGTCATTATCGCAATATCTGCCAAGTTGACGTGGATTTTCCAAAACGGGGAAAAAGTTCATTTTTTTGGTCTTTTTCAAATCAATATTAAGGTTACATAAAAAAATAAAATCTCTAAAGTACCAGAAGGTACTTTTAGAGCATTTCTTCCAGTTTACAAAACCTACCTTTAGCTCGCTGTGCGATCATTAGTTCATGAGATATTGATGATCTACGAAAAAAGCTCCTTTTTCCTTTAAATGCCCATATCTCAGCGACAAATGGTCGCACAGAGATGAACAAAACACCATTTTGAAGCTAGAGAACCAGGCTAAAGGACCCCAGTATTGACAAAGCCAGAAATTTTTTTTTTGTGCCCGTGGACGACTTTGAAAACGACAAAAAATTTGAGAAAATTTTCTTCCCGCTATTCCTTAGGTTCATGCCGAGCGTGTTGCTTAAAAAAACAAAGACTGCATGGATTTTCAAACTAGAGATATGAAGCTTTAAAACGCATTTTGTTTTATTACGATTCGACCATTTTTCACAAACTTACAGCGCTTCAAAAATCAGTGAAAAAACGGTAAAATTTAACTGCTCCCTTAATTTTTTTGCTGAGTGTATATACAGCAGAAGATCGAGGCGCCCGAAACGTAAACAAAGCACACACGGACACACTGCTACGAACGAAGCCACGAACCGAGACGAAAGCCGTAGTCATTACACCGGACAGCAGCAAAGTACAATAAGCTGATTTTGTAGGGCAGCGTTGCAGGAAACTGATGACGCCCAGAATGTGATGAGAGACCGCGCGTAGACGAATGCAATGATGCCACACACGAGTCACAAAGATACAGGAAAGCCAAGCAAAGCGAGTAAGGAAGCGGAGCGATGAAAAGGCCGAGTGGACAGCGCGGAATCTGGCTCTGTGAGTAGTAGTAGTAGTAGTTTTTATTGAGTCCTGGGACAAAGTCCCCTAAGGACCAAAGTAACACAGAAATACAAAGCAAGCGCGAAAAGAGTACAGAGCTAAACTTATGACTAAATGAGGCGAAAACAGGCGAGAAACAAAAGCAATACAAAAAAGCAAAGGAAAAAAATGGAGCAGACGTTGAAAAATGGAAATGAAGCTATACATAAAAAAGCGAAAGCAATCGAAAGCAAAGAAAAAATAGAGCATGACGCAAAACGCACTAATGTAATACAATTTCCCGGCCGACAACTGTACGCTCAAGCACTCGAAAGCGCGCAAGAACCCAAAAGGGGCAGGCGGTTCACTATCCGCCACAAAGGTCTTCGCAGAAGCCGCCATCGTGGTAGTCGTCATCGTAGCACCCGAAGTCGAAGTCCCCGTAGTCCGCAGAACCATCCGTATCGTGGAAGGCGAGACCACCGCGACGACCGCACCCGGAACAAGCACCCAAAGGCACCTCAGTACCCGAGAACGAGGCAGCAGCGGAGAGAGACGGCCGTCCAGCCGACGGCGGAGCACCGCCACGACGACGAACAGCCCCAGTGCCGCGCGGACGAGAAGCTTGAGACGCAGAAACCGTCGACGGCGGAACGGTAGACCCACGACCAACAGTATGACACGTCGACGACATCACCGGCGGAGCAGCAGGGCAGGCGACAGCAGCCCGACCACCTGAGTCACGCCGATCAGCTGGCGGAGCCCCCGCAGCCGCCCGCAGCGGAAGAACAGGCCGGACAGGGACAGCGTCATCTCTACCTCTGGTCCCACGACGATCGACGACAATGACAGGCGAACCATTGCGCATTACAATACCCGCGCAAAAATCGTAGTATTAAAATAGTAAAAAAAAAGTATTAAAATCATCTGAAAATTGAAGTATTCGAAGTATGTCGTATCGGCCCGAGGGATACTGAATGCCATACTATCTCAGTTGAGCGAATAATACGAAGTATTAAAATAGTATTAAATATCAGAGTATTAAGTATGAACCAAGTATTAATCAGATTATTCGAGCAACTCGTATTAGAAGTATTAGTATTAATATTTAATAATTAGTATTAAATATTAATACTAATACTTCTAATACGAGTTGCTCGAATAATCTGATTAATACTCTAATCTAATAATAAGTATTAAATATTAATACTAGTATTAATATTAATATTGTTAGTATTAAATATTAATACTAGTATTAATAGTAGTAGTAGTAGTAAGTGAACATTTATTGACAATACATGACAGAATTTGGTTGAGTACATCGCTTAGGATTAACCTTATTAATTAACAATATTGTCAATGGGCCATCGACCGCAGTCCTTCAGCCCATGCTTCTAGTTTTTGTATCAGATTTTTTTTTTAACATAAATTTTCAACATTGTTAGGAGGAATTCTGTTTAATTACAGTTACATTTAGTACTTAATAATGATCAGCGATTTCTTCATTACACATTGTTTCTAGGAGTTGATAAGTGGTGTGTGTGGGGAATTTAGTCTTTCTAGCTACATTTTGTTGCGGTAGGCTGCAGAGTGGTTGGATGTTTTCTAATTGTTTGAGGGCAAACTGTCTGGAAAGTTCTTTAGATCGGGTTATTATCGGAGTAATGCCTGTAGTAGTATTAATATTAATATTGTTAGTATTTCGGTCCGAACCAGGCCGAGCAGTACATGGCCGTGTGCGACCTCGAACCGCACGAAGCTGAGAAGCTGCTCGGCCAGGGGCGGATCGGGATTGGATGGGTCCGATGCCGCGTCCGGAAACGACTGACGGTGACGAAATGCCACAAATGCCTGGGCTACGGGCACACGAAGGCAAACTGCACAGGGACCGACCGGACAAAAAGCTGCAGGAGATGCGGCGAAACGGGACACTACGCCACGGACTGCACCAACAAACCGGCCTGCCCGCTGTGCAACGAGGCGGGGCACGCGAACTCGGCACACCTCACGGGATCCGGGAGGTGCTCGGTGTTCCGGGCTGCGCTGGAGGAGTGCAGAAAGCGGGCTGGAAGACGGACAGAATAATTCAGGGGAACCTGAACCGAAGTAGGACAGCAGACATGTTACTACCACAGATAGCAGACGAATACGACGCAAACGTACTGATTCTGTGCGAACCGTACAGGAAACGACCGACGCAGACGTGGATCACGAACGACACTGAGACCGCAGCTATCTGGGTGAGGGGCGCTGCCCGATCCCGGGTGAACGGCCGAGGTGTGGGGGATGACTATGTCTGGACCAGTGTGGGCTCTGTCACCTATGTCAGTGTCTACCTGACCCCAAACTGCACCGCGGCGGAGTTCGAGGGAAAGGTGGCGCTCCTTGAGGACGGAATTAGGGATCTGCCCGGGGACTTCGTTGTCGCGGGGGACTTCAACGCGAGGGCGATCGAGTGGGGCATGACAACAACGAACAAACGAGGACGGCTACTGCTGGAGATGGCCGCAAGGCTTGACCTGGTGGTGGCAAACACAGGAAATACACCGACATACAGACGACCGGGTTACGGGGACTCCATTCCAGACGTGACGATGATATCAGACGGACTGCTGCCGCTGGTGAGGCGATGGCGGGTGGTCGAGGACTACACGGCCAGCGACCACCAGTATATCGCCTTCGAAGTGGCAGGACAGACGGCGACGGCACGGAAACGGGTTCGGCACCCCCCGCGGTGGAACACGAACAAACTGGACGAACAAAAGTTCTCGGAGGAACTGGCGGCAGCGCCAGCTCCGATTACCAACGTTCCCCCGGAGCTGACTGGCCGGCTGCGGGCGGAAAGACTCGCAGACGAGACGGCCAAACTGACGGAACGGCTGTGCAACAGCACAATGTCAAAGAAGCACTACAGACAAGACAGACATTCACAATACTGGTGGACTGACGAGATAGCCGAGCTGCGGAAAGAATGCCTCGCAAGACGACGAGACGTGACAAGGGCCAAGGGCAAACCCGAGAGGGAAGCTCTACAGGCTAAGCACAGCACGGCACGAAAGATACTGACGAACGCGATACGCGACAGCAAGGCGAAGTGCTGGAAGACGCTCTGCGAGGAGGTGGACCAGGACCCCTGGGGTACCGGTTACAAGATCGCAACCGGTAAACTAGGGGCCCGGGCCCCACCGGAACTCAAGGACGCGGAAACCACACGACGCATAGTGGACGGACTTTTCCCGACACACCCGACGCGAACGGACGCGACAGACGACGACGAGACAGGGGCGGTTCCCGGCTTCACGGCGGAGGAACTCACCAGAGCAGCCGCCGCCGTGAAGCCGGGTAAGGCGCCAGGGCCCGACGGCGTACCGGGAGAGATTATCAGGCTGATGGTGAACCTGAGGCCGCAGATATTCCTCGACCTGTACAACGCGTGCCTTACGACAGGGACTTTCAGCGACCGGTGGAAGACCGCGAGGCTGGTCCTTATCCCCAAGGGTAAGGGCGACCCCAGCACTCCATCGGCGTACCGGCCGCTGATCCTACTGGACACAACGGGGAAACTATACGAACAGTTACTGAGACCAAGACTGACAGACGCGATACAGACAGGGGGAGGCCTTTCGGACCAGCAGTTCGGCTTCAGAAAGGGTCGGTCGACAATCGGAGCAATCCAGAGAGTCGTCGACACCTTCCTGGACACAGACAAGCACTGCCACGCGGCGCGACCCATCGTGCTGATGGCGACACTGGACGTCAGGAACGCCTTCAACTCGGCCAGGTGGGTGGATATCCTGGAGGCGCTGAGAAGCAACTTCGGGGTTCCACCGTACCTGATCCGGGTGGTGGAGGACTACCTGCGCAACAGACGACTGACGTACGAGACAACAACAGGACAGGTGACCAAACAGATCACCGCGGGGGTGGCCCAAGGATCCATACTTGGACCAGACTTTTGGAATGGAGTGTACGACAGCCTGCTCAGGCTGGAGCTCCCGCTTGGCGTCTCACTCATCGCGTACGCCGACGACGTCGCGGCGGTGATCGTTGAGCGGACTCCAGAACTGGCGCAGCTGAAACTGAACCAGACGATGAGACGGGTTGGACGATGGATGACAGATCACGGACTGCAACTGGCAACGGAAAAGACGGAACTCGTGTTCCTCACGAGGAAACGCATACAGACGCGACTGCCGATGAAAGTCGGGACAGAGGACATCGAGGCCACGGGGGAAGTCAAGTATCTGGGTGTGACCATAGATACGAAGATGACCTTCTGGCCTCACATACAGAAGACGGCCCAGAAGGCGGCTGAAAGGGTAACAGCTTTGAGCCGCCTGATGGCAAACACAAACGGACCGAGACCGGGGAAACGCCGACTACTTATGTCGACGGCCCACTCGATCCTTCTCTACGGCGCGGAGATCTGGGCGGATGCCCTTAAGACGAAAAAATACTGCCACGCAATGACAACGGTACAGAGACAGAGCGCGCTGAGGATCGCCTGCTCATACCGGACGGTCTCTGCACAGGCCGTTTTGGTTGTAGCGGGCGTGATTCCTATAGACCTTCTGGCATTCGAGCGCAAGAGGATCTATGGAAGGAGCGCGGATACAAGACGGCAGGACGCGGCAAAGGCGGAGAGAGACAGGACGATACAGATGTGGCAACAACGCTGGACAGAAGACACAACAAGCAACTGGACGAGACGTTTAATCAAAGACCTGAAATCGTGGACGAGTCGGGAGTTTGGGGATGTAAACTTTTACATCACCCAATTCCTGACGGGACACGGTTACTTCAGACGGTACCTCTACAGGATGGACAAAGTACAGACGCCGGACTGTACGTACTGTGGACACGAACGGGACGACGTGGAACACACGTTCTTCGTATGCGACCAATGGACAGACCTGAGACATGGACTAGAGACGACCGTCGGAAGTATCACTCCCGACAACATCGTGGAGGCGATGCTCCACGGAACAGACTGGTGGCAACTCGTTGCCACATACATAGAAACGATACTGCGACGGAAGAACACCGACGGCTGCCTGACATGACGGACCTGACGTAACACCCAAGAGCACAACATCAACAACGGACTTACAGAAAGACACACGGACAGGCCCCTCCAGCTAGAAGTAATACTAACGTAGCTCCTGGCTGGGGGGGAGACGCGGAGGATGACGCGGACAGAAGTGGTTCCTCCCAACTGGACGAAAGCGGTCCCGTTTTTGTCTGGGGGAGGGGGGTTTAGTTGGTATGCTTCTCGCGGAAACCGTTTCCGAACGGTTTCCGCGAGAAGAGAGTCCAACACATGAACGTGGACGCTCCTCCTGGCGTTAAGGGGCAACCCCTAACACCGGGCGTAGCAAAAGCGTTTACAGTCTATAAAAGATTCGCCCTACATTTTGCCACGATAAAAAAAAAAAAAAAAAAAAATATTGTTAGTATTAATATTAATATTGTATGTATGTATGTATGTAATGTAAGATTTCCGAGCGCTCAGTCCTATACGGACCATTGTGCTCGTGCCCATTCACGGGAGGGTATCCGATCATGTAGGATAGTCGGTTAGGCGAGCCTCCTTTGCAAAGTGCAGGAGGGCGCGCACCCCAACCTCCTCAAGGTCCAGAGATTCGAGTACGGGCGCCCCAAGTACATTCCTGCGAATGTCCTCCAGCGCCCTGCATCTCGTAATCACGTGAAGAGGTGTTTCTTCCTCCTCCGTACATCTCGGACAGAATGGTTCTTCACTTAGCCCCAGTCGTCTTAGATGCTTCCCTGTGTGCCAATGTCCAGTGACAAGGCCCACTACAGCCTTGAGCTGATATCTGTCTAGGCCAATTAATACAGAGCCTAGCTTGCCCGAGGGACCTTTAAACAAGGCCCTCGAGTGTCCCATGCCTTCTGTCCGTAGCCAGAGGTCCGCAAATCGTCCCTCCACCCACTGTTTCGACAGGGTCTTAATATGATCCATGGCAATTGGGACATGGCAAATCCTTGCCGGATCAGTAACCGTAGCCCCGGCCCTGGCAAGAATATTCGCCTCTTCGTTTCCCTGGATGCCCACGTGTCCAGGCACCCATAGAACTTTTACTTTGTTGCTGCAGGCAACCTGCGACAACAGCGCATTGCAGTCAAGCACCAATCCGGACTTCTTCACCACATGGTGGAGTGCCCCGATCGCCGCCCGACTGTCACTGCATATATATACGTGCTTGCCACTGTATCCCTTGTCCAGGATGAGCCTGGCACAGGTCCAGATGGCGTACACCTCTGCTTGGAGCACCGAGGCAGTGTCTCCCAGCGCCAAGGATATCCTTGTTCTGGGTCCACTGCTCCATATTCCCGCTCCTGATCCTGTTCCTGTTTTGGATCCATCTGTGTACCAGACGAGCCCACCAGGAGACAGAAGTTTGTCTTGTTCCTCCATCCATTCCTGCCTGCTGGGATAGAGGACTTGGTAATTGTGGTCGAATTGGTGGAAGCGGTCACAGCAATCCCCTCCTCGCGCTAGGATCCCTTCAAGGTCCCCATCGCGCTGCAGTAGTGACGCGTGGCCCGCCTCTGCCCTCTTCCACTTACCACTGAAGTGTAGGCGCAACGCAGCATTTTTGGCGTTAGCCTCGACTAAGATGTGAGGGGGCGCCATGTTCAAAAGGGCCCCCATGGCCAAGGTCGGGGTCGTTCTCATCGCCCCCGTGATTCCAAGGCCCACTAATCTATACATTTTATCCAGTGTCTTCCTGTTGGTGGCCTTCTGCAAAGCGGGCCACCAAACCAGGGAAGCGTACGTTATTTGGGGAACCAGGATGGCCGTGTATATCCACTTGACCATTTCCGGTTTTAAGCCCCATGTTTGTCCAAACATTCGCCTACAGGCCCAGAAAGTGGCAGTGGCTTTCGTAGCCTGTCTGGCGATGTGGCTTTTCCAGCTGAGCTTGCTATCCAGGGTGACGCCCAGGTAGCGTACCTCCGAGGAGTATTGCAGCTCAGTTCCAAATATGTAGGGGGGTTTTGGTTGAAAACCTCTCCTCCGTGTAAATAGCATCATCTCCGTCTTGCTCGGGTTAACCCTCAGCGACTTGGAGGTGCACCATTCTTGCATGAGGTGGAGTGCGCGCTGCATTCTCCACGTCATCTCTGCTGAGTGGGAGCCTCTGACCATTATCATAATGTCATCAGCATAACCCACCACGTTTACCCTGAGCCCATCGAGCGCCGCCAGTAGCCCGTCAACGACCATTGTCCACAGGAGGGGGGATAGTACCCCCCCCCCCCCCTGCGGACAGCCCCGCTTAACGTGCGCCCTCGCGGTTGACCCTCTGAGCCCTGCGGTAACCGTTCTTGTGCGAAGCATTAGGTGTATCCATTCGATGATAGACTCATCTACCCTGAATTCCCTTGCAGCCTCGCATATGGCGTCGAAGGAGGTGTTGTCAAACGCTCCTTCGACGTCCAAGAACACGCATAGGGCCGACTCCTTCCTGCCGAGCGTCCTCTCTATATCTTTATCAATACAGTGGAGGGCGGTCTCGACAGACTTGCCGGCCTGGTAGGCGTGCTGTGAGGTTTGCACCGGTCTATCAACCAGTGCTCCCTCTCTAATGTACCTATCAACCAGTCTCTCCAGCGTTTTAAGGAGGAAAGACGTCAGGCTGATCGGTCTGAATGACTTGGCCTGGTCATAGCTGCTTTTACCCGGCTTTGGGATAAAAACTACCCTGACCTCACGCCAAGCTTTAGGCACGTATCTTAGTGCCAAACAGGACCGAAAGATACGGTTCAGGCGCTTGATGAGAGGCTCCCCTCCCTCTTGTAGGAGGGCGGGGAAAATCCCATCCACCCCTGGACTTTTGTACCGGTCAAAAGTCTTAATCGCCCAGTCTATCCTGCTCGGTGTGACAACCTTGGCTGCCGTCACCCAATCACCCGGTTTTTTGATTGAGGGCGCCTCCCCTTGAGGCTGTCCCCGGTCCGTAAGTTCCGAACCCGGGAAATGTACCTCAAAAAGGTGCGCCAGTACTTCCTCGTGGTTCTCAGTTGTCCCGCCATCAGGCAGTGTGAGTCCCTCGAGTTTGTTTTGCGGGCCTGATGCAAACACTTTGCGGAGTCTGGCCACTAAAGGTAGGGCCTCGATCTCCCCGCAGAATCTCCTCCAGGCCGCTTCTTTGGACTTCTTCACGAGCTTCTTATACTCTCTCTGGGCCTTCCTGTAGGCGTCCCAGTCGTTGTCCGTTTTTGTCCTCAGGGCTCTGTTTAGCAGCCTACGGGAGCGGGAGCGGAACTGGTTCAGCTCACCGCTCCACCAGGCCACCTTTTTGCTTGTTTTCTTTCTCCTCAGCGGGCATGCAGCCTCGAAGGACCCGACCAGGGCGGTCTGCAGTATATCTGCCTCCCGCTCGATCGCGCCCTCCGTCCGCGGCCACCCACCGGTGTCCCCGAGCCTGCTTCTTAGCCCTGCTTGGAAGCTGGGCCAGTCCGCGGTCCTAGGGTTCCTGTAGGTCTCCGTCGGGATCTGGCTATCACTCCCTGCCAATTCGAAGGTTATCATCCGGTGGTCCGAAAGAGTATCCTCTTCACTAACCTGCCAGTTTGTTATCGTTTGGGCCACTCTTGGTGAGCCCATCGTTATGTCAATCACCTCCTGTCTACGTGAGGTGACAAAGGTGGGCTTGGATCCTCTGTTCAGAATCTCAAGATCCGTTGTAGAGAGATACTCTAAAAGAGCAGTACCCCTCTCATTCGTGTTGGAGCTGCCCCATATAGTGTGGTGCGAGTTAGCATCGCAACCCACCACTAAGTTCAGCCCCTTATTTTTACAGTAGTCCACCAGTTCTCTGAGTTCCCTCGTAGGGGGAGGGTCCTCAGAGTCGTACGGGAGGTACGCCGAGGCTATTACCAGCTCGGTCATTACTCCTCCCACGCGAATCCTGATGGTAGCTGCTGCAAGGTCTCTGGTGCAGAATCGGTTCAACTTGAGGGCACCATGTCTCTTATTGATGAAGAGACAGGCCCTCGGACCCGGTTCTGCGCTATCGTAGATCAATGATCCTAAATCTGTACTTATCCCTTTTACTAGCCCCCTGCATATCCAGGGTTCCTGTATCAGGGATATGTCCGTCTGCAGCCTTGCTAGGTCCCGGCTCAGAAGAGCTGTGGCCGCTTTGCAGTGCTGCAGGTTAATCTGCGAAACCTTGGTTCGTCCTGCAGTCGTAGAAACTGCAGGCGTCCCCCTGTTCGCGTTTAGTTGAGGGTGGGGTGGGGGGAAAGGATATAAAGGAAGTATGCGGTGGGGGTTGGGGTTTGGGTTAGGGAGGTGGGCCTGGCAAGCCATAGCTTAGCCGGTCCCTTCCTCCCTATTTGCCAAGGTGGCAGGGGTCCCTGTCGCCGAGCTGGGCGACGGGGGCTGGCCCTGAGGGGCCAGGGCCAGCACTCTTTGAGTGCCCACCCTTGTCCCCTCAGCGCCCTCCCTCGCCACCGTCTGCGCAGCGCTGGGTCTGCCCCTTGGCGCTTTGGAGCCCGGGCTTGCCGGTGGTCCCCCGCGTTCACGGGACCTGGTGGTTTTGTCCACCCCAGTCCCGGTCGCAGGAGCCCTTCCCTTCAGCCAGTACTCCTTGGGGTGCCTGGAGGCGCTGGGCATGTTCGCCTTTGCTGGCGCCATATGCCCCGCACGTCCTGACCCCCCGTGCGCTCCCCTTGGAGCCGGCCGCACCGAGGGCCGCAGGATGGGTGTCCCGCGTCCTCGGACTGCCCGCGAGTCCACGCGGTCGCCCGGCGGTGGGTCGCTGCGCTTCACGGGCGCCCCCGGCCTGGACCTGCCTGCTCCCTGTGCCCCTTTAACCGGAGCCCTGGGTGCCTGCGAGGTCTCTGTCGAGGGTCCCGCAACCGTTTGCGTCCCCACAGCCGTCGAATCCGCCCGTCCTCCACCACCTCTACCCCCACCGGATCCGGCGCCGACCCGATAAAAACGAGCCCGCGCCAGCCCAAAGTGGGGGCTGAGGCCGACGCCCTCCAACACCCCTAGTGAGGAGGCGTCCACGCCCATCACGAGATGGACCACGTCGTTTGCCGTCCTCCTGTCCCACACTCTCCACATGGGAGTGCGCAGTCCAGGGCGCTGTAGTCGTTGGAGGATTTCCTCCGTCGACTTCCCCGTTGCGTCGTGGAGAGCGGCCGTCATCTTTGTCAGCCTCGGCAGTGCCTCCCTCCCCAGTGCGAGGAGGGTGGCTCCGTCCCAAGGCTTCAAATCTGGGGTCACTCTCCCCAGCCACAACCTGGCCCCCTCGTCGGCGCAGGTCACCCACAGGGCTCCCTGGTCATAGCGGTAGCCATCGAAGCGCGGTACCTCGTCCCCGATAGGGGCCGAGTCCAGCACTCCGAGTAGCGCCGCTACGACCAGCTCGCTCTCCTTCTGGCTGAGGACCGCACTGGGATAGCCAGATGGTACAATGGCCATCTTTCTATCCGCAGTAACCGCGTCCCCATAACCAATCGGTCGTGGTTTGACCCTAGCCTTCTTGAGGTCCTTTAGGGCTTCCGGCGGGGTATAGTCCGCTGGTCTGGGTCTTTTCGAGACACTTCCCATGGTCGCGCCCCCGCCCGTGTTTTCGCGCGCGCCACTGTCAGGGTTCCCGGGAACCAGTTCCCCCGATCCAGCGGCGAGCGCAGAGGCTTCCGTGGTGTCGCTGCCGGTCTGCTCCGAGGACGGGTCCTGCATCACCAGTTTGGCTTTGCGTGCCCTCCTCCTCGCCGCCCCGCTGCGTCCCTTCTTCTGCCTCTTATCTGAGGAGTCCGTGTGACCGGTTTTCGCTGATCCCTCTTTCTCCTCTAGAATGTCATCCGCCACGCTGCGGTCGTCCTCCTGGTCCAAAGGAACTGGAATTCCTTCGCCCCAGTAGTCCCCCACAGTCGTGACGTCTGCGTGGTTTGAGGGTGCAGAGTCCCCTTCCGGGTCCCCTACCACCTCCATGGGATTTTCGTGACTAAAATTCGCCATTCAGTCCCACGAGTAGCTAGGAAAAACTGTCCACCCCCCCAGAGCCTGCTTAGGGGGGTAAGGCTAAATATCTTTGGGGGGCGCCTGGTACCCAAAGGGCATCGTACGCGACACTACTCCCTAGTGCCATGCATCCCGTTGGCACGATGGCTTACACCGTGGGATTGGGGAGGTGGTCCGCGGCAGGGCCTTATGGTCCCCCAGAACGGATTTTATCCCGCCGGGTTCCCGTATAGCACCCGCAGGCCAGGCCCAGAAGGACTCCCGTCTTGTGTCCTGGTCGCCTTACGACGCCCCAGTCCACGCGACCGCAGAGCTCCCCGGGCATGGTCCCTCCTATCCGCCACCCAGAGACGCGCTCGGTTGGCAGCTCAACCGAGTTGCCCGCCCCCCATTACGAGGGTTAGGCAACATCCGAGAATATTATTAGTATTAAATATTAATACTAGTATTAATATTAATATTATTAGTATTAAATATTAATACTAGTATTAATATTAATATTATTAGTATTAAATATTAATACTAGTATTAATATTAATATTATTAGTATTAAATATTAATACTAATTTTTTCGGACTCCGAAAAAATTCGTGTTGGCAGGACTTACAATTTTTGATCCCTTTTGGACTCCGAAAAATTTCGTGGCCGCAGGACATAGAATTTTACCTTGCCTTTCGGACTCCGAAAAATTTCGTGTCCGCAGGACTTAGAATTTTTCGACCCCTTTTGGACTCCGAAAAAAATCGCGTCCGCAGGACTTAGAATTTTTCTATCCCTTTTGGACTCCGAAACATTTCGTGTCCGTCGGACATAGAATTTGACCTTGCCTTTCGGACTATGACGAATTTCGTGTCCGCAGGACTTAGAATTTTTCCTCGTCTTTTGGACTCCGAAAAATGTCGTGACCGCAAGACTTAGAATTTTTCTATTCCTTTCGGACTCCAAAAAAATTACGGGTCTGTGGGACTTTGAATTTTTCCTTCCCTTCCGGACTCTGACGAATATCGTGTCCGTGGAATTTCGTGTCTTTTTGGACGACCCTGGAATTAACTAATTACACTGAAATAATGCGGAATAATTAAGGCCCAGTACGCGTCTTTTCAGACGTCCCTGGGGCCGACTAATTACTCTGAAAAAATGAATAATTAAAGCCCAGTACGCGTCTTTTCAGACGTCCCTGGGGCGACTAATTACTCTGAAAAAAGAAGAATAATTAAGACCCAGTACGCGTCTTTTCAGACGTCCCTGGGGTCGACTAATTACTCTGAAAAAATGAATAATTGAAGCCCAGTACGCGTCTTTTCAGACGTCCCTGGGGCGACTAATTACTCTGAAAAAAGAAGAATAATTAAAGCCCAGTACGCGTCTTTTCGGACGTCCCTGGGGTCGACTAATTACTCTGAAAAAATGAATAATTAAAGCCCAGTACGCGTCTTTTCAGACGTCCCTGGGGCGACTAATTACTCTGAAAAAAGAAGAATAATTAAAACCCAGTACGCGTCTTTTCAGACGTCCCTGGGATCAACTGATTACTTCGCAACAAAATTCAATTCTTAACCCTAGTATTTTTCGAACAATCCCTAGTATTGACTATACCTATTCCTACTTATCGGAGTAACTCCCTTTTGGTTGGAAAATGAAAGCCACCCTGGATTTCATTTTTAAATACCCTGGACAATACATTTGTCGTGTGCCTGACAGCGTTTGAAAATATCTTTATATTTGTCAGGAATTCGTACATTCTTACCTTTCAGATGATCTTTGAGAAGACTTCTGTTTTTTGGAGATTGTCGAGATTTTCTTTTTGCGAGACTCCATAATTTTTAATTCAAAATACAGAAAAAAAATCGACGACGATATCGAGACGATACTGAGACGAGCAGGCGATTCTAGAGATCCCAGAGTTTTTCGGTCTCAGTGCTATGCAGCGAACAGCACCATCCGCTTTTTAATGCGAACTGTCTTATGAGGTACTAAGCTATAAGAGCAATATAACAGTATATTACGATACGAGGGCAATGAACATTTTCTCAACGCGTGTGATTGCAGCACTCGCCTTCGGCACGTGCCTCACACTCACACTCGTCTCGAAAAAGTTTCTTGGACGAGTTTCATATACAATTTTATTTCATGCGTGCGAGAAATGCGAGTTCTCGCAGGCGACCCGAAGCGGAGCGTGTAAAAAATAGGCACTTCTCACACCGAGTAGCATAAAGCTGGTTTGACATAAAGTGCGTTTTTATTTTTTGGTTTTTTATTTAATCGAAATTAAGGGGTATTACATTACAAGTTTTGTACCCGACAATGTGCGGCGAATTAAATTTAATTATAGGTGAAAGACTGAGAAGAAATTTGCGACGATAACAGGGAAGTAGAAAGAGGGGAAACCGAATGAGGTGTAGAACGAGACGTCGAAGGAGAGCTGTACGCAGGTGATGCCAGGCTAGCGGTCACTCGAGGAGAAGGAAGAGACTCACGCGAAGAATTACTAGAGGCCGGTAGAGAAGAATAAACAGGAGAACGAAGAGACGCACGCGGTGAGAACTGCAGCGAAGCGGTCGAAAACGGGGGTCCCGGACGGGACGTCGCAGATGATTCGGGGGAGGCCGGTGGATTGGGACTGGGGCGCGTCGTATTTTCCTTCTTCGCTTTGGCTCTTAATGAGCCAATCATGAGATTCAGCGTCCGGTTAAACTCGGCTGGCTTCAGTCGCTCCGTTCCAGCTGCTATATTTAGGGATACAAAATCTAGGGGAAAAAGACGGAATAAACAAACATTATGTCGGTATTACTGATAGGCGCATTGCAGCTGTTAACGCAAGTCAAGGCGATTTGTGGTCCGGAGCCGGATCTACGATTCCTGACAGAAAAAAAATCGCCAACATTTTTTTTTTTTTTTTTTTCAAATTCGATTAAAAAAGTTTAGCAACCAGTGTTTTTAGGGGTAGAATATACGACTTGAGAATAATGGTATACGTTACAAGTCGATATTTTGAAACAAATATTTCTGAGGTCAATTTTGGCGAAAAGTTTTTCAGGCACGCGCGCCAGCGCGTGTGATTAGCCTAGTATATAAAAATGTTCGTACTCGACACTGCGGTCCGTATTTTCTCCGGGATCGCTCGCTTTCCACTTCGGCCACCTGCGCACATGTTGCGCAAAGCAGCTTCGCCAACAATTATCAACATAAGCCGGCGCACCATGGCTCGAGGATTCTTATTGAACCTTAGGACATTCATAAGATCCTCCTTTTTGATGAAAATTCCGGAGTGTCGTTGCAACACCACCTAGATACGCATACGATCCGAAATATTGAATATATCTTGTTAAAATTGACCTAATTATTCATTGACTTTAAACGCAGTTTCAATTAGTACGTAGTTCGAAAGTAGTACGTACTTTCGAAGTGCCCCCGATACTGGCCATTCCTAATAAAGTCGGTGGTTGTGAAGAGTCGAGAGACTGTGGATTGTCACGTTGAATTACAAGGAGTATTAGGAACAGATAAATAACATTAGGAGGCATCTACGTGCGATTTATTACCGGATCAACCTTATCGGCATTTGCCCGTGCTTCTCGTTCATATTCGTCTTCGAGGACCTGAGCGAAGGTCTTGAAGACGACCTTTGAAAAATTTTACAACGTCCGCTGATACTGAAAGATGGAACCAGTTACGTCAGGCAATTTAAAAAATAATAAAAATGTACGTTTTTTGCGTAAAACATGAATATTACTAAGAGGCACGAGCGACTGCCATGCGGCGCGGGAAGTGGGATTCGTCGTTTGAATATCTTCAGCACGTGACGCAGCATCCAAACTCGCTAACGTCTAAATAAAAATACCGTATGCACATTACAGCATTTCCTGATTACCCTCATGGAAAAATAGTATATTTCAGATATACGGAGAAATATACTTAAAATATATGAAATATATTTTGTCCGAAAAATTCGATATATCGAATATATATTAAAATATATATGAAGTATACGCGAGCGAAAAATCTATCGAATATATATACAAATTATATTTAAAAAATATAAAAAATGTATTTTTATTGTATTATCGTTCGAACGTTTCGATACAACACATATTTAACATATATTTCGCATCGTTCGTTTCGTTTTCTCCACCCATTTCACTCTCCTCTTTCCTATCCGTCACACTATCAATTATTATTGGCTTGGACAAAAAAATTTCTTCCAAGATCCTCGGTTTTTTCGCAACAATTTTATTTTCAATGAAACTATTTTTCCGCTCCAGTACTTCAATATTTCTTTTCAAAGCAGCTTCGCCTTTCCTCTTCGCTTCATCTTTTTGATTTCTTTTTTTTTCAAGGTTTTTTTCTTGAGCGGTACGTGCTGGTGCCATTTTGCTGGTTTTGATGGGCGGCAGGATTTTCCCATCCTTCGTCACTTTTAGGCTATTTAACCAGCGTCTGTCATCTGTGTAAATGAGTATCAAGATTGCATAAAACTTTCCTCGCATTTTCCCAGTACCCTCGATAAATGTGATGCAAACACAATAAAAATGCTCCGAAGACACAAATGTGTGTGTCTAAAACAATATGTTCGAGGAAGTGTACAGAAATGGAAAGAGACTTACTGCTTTCTTTTAGAATTTTAGCCTCGTAGTACCGTCTGTTCCATAATAGATTAACGACCTCACCATGGGAATAAGGAGAGAAAACAATATCGTTTCTCGCTATAACCGTCGTACTCCTCTCCTTTATCCAGTAGACCAAACAAAAGGTCTCGTCCATTTTAAATCCCTGCCGTATATAATGGTCATCTTACACAAGTTGTTATAAAAAAAGTTTAACATAACAATAAACTGAAAAATCTCGAAATAATTATTAACCCTTCGTGGATACTCTGGGTCGATTCGACCCGAGATCGATCTTTCGGCGCGAGAACGAAATAGTTCCCTGTGGCCAAAGAGACTTTGTCCGGAATAAATATCTTTTTTATAGCGTGCACTAGGATAATATTTTTTTATCGCAAGTACTATACTTAGAGATTGTCAGATTAAAATTTGAGTTAAATCGATTTTTTCTTTACGGACTTATGATTTTTTTAGTGACACAACGTATTATTTTCGATCTTACACATTCATTAATTTAAAAAAATGTTGCAATTTAATATTGGGAAATTTCTTTTTTTGTAAATTATCTACAAAGTTTAAAGTATATTCTGTAATTTTTTAATGTTTTTCAAGCCAGTAGTTTGCCCGCAATACGCGGTCAAAGATGATCCGGGTGAAATCGACCCGGAGTGACCACCGTGATCGGTGGGAGCTGTCACGACTCGTTTGAAAACTGCATATAGCTCCGGACTAATAATCATGGGATCGCCGGTTTGATCCGCCGTGACGACATTTTGACGGGAGCGTTAGTTACATTGCGCGCCTACGCGTGTATTGGGCCGGAGGTTCACGGTAATGTCGGGAGGTACGGCATGAGGTCACGCGGTCTATCACGAGTCTGTCAATGTCTCGTCGGGAAAAGACTCGATTTGTGTCTCTAAAACGCGCGGACATACTCAACACCGGTCCAAAAAGCGCGATTACATCGATAAAAACATCCGCATTCGTCGGCGAAACAAAGCTGAGCTACAGGTCCATGCGCGTAGTCGTATGAATCCCAAGACACGCCGGCCGTCGTTTTCGCGGCGAATGAAAAATCGTGGCGGTCCGCAACACGCGTACCAGATAAACCGATTGACGATTTTTACGTTTTATTACGATTGTTTAGTGGCTGCCAGCGAATGAAAGCCAAATTGCCTTCCGTGCACTAACTCGGGTAAAACCCACGGCACGCCAACCAATGTTTGCAAATGATTCGCAGCGTTTGGGGATACGCGACAGGCCAGCTTCGTCGTTGTTCTGAAAATTCTGAAATTTCGCAACGCGTGCCGCGCCATAAAAAATGTGTGTCACCGGAATATTTGTTAAACAATTATTTTTTTCATCAATTTGTTAATAACATTTAGGAATTATTATTATGCCAAATTAATCTGTTCAGAACTTTTAATGTGCATGCATTTTTTCAGTTTTTAATACCATCGAGAAGTGTTTGCAATTCTCTCTCACTTGTCTTGAATTTATGCGAAACGAACTCTATATGACAGGACCCCCTTAAGGTAGTCGCCTTGGTACAGTCCCGTGAAACCTGAGTTTCGGGACAAATTTCGAACACTTCACGATGAGATAATAATCTGAAAAAAATCAAGCATGATAAGGTGCTCAAAAGATTGATTTCGCATAATAATAATTCCACAATGTTATAAACAAATAAGTGAAAAAATTAATTGTTCAGCAATTTACCCGGCAACCCAACTTTTTTTCCGATGAAAACTATTCATTAATTTTTCTGAATACGTATGATTTTTTTCAGAATTTTGTCTAACTTTTTAAAATTGCGGTTTTTGCCCCTCATTTTGCAAAAAAAAATGCAATTTAAAAATATTAGACAAAATTCGGAAAAAATTCGTACGTATTCAGAAAAATGAATGAATAATTTTCAACGGAAAAGAAAATTGGGTTGCCGGGTAAATTGTTGACGAATTCATTTTTTCATTAATTTGTTAATAACATTTTGGAATTATTATTATGCAGAATCAATCTTTTCGGCAACTTCAACGTTCTTGATTATTTTCAGATTTTTATCTCATCGAGAAATGCTCGAAATTGGTCCTGAAACTCACGTTTCACGAGACTGTACCGAGGCGACTACCTTAAGGAGGTTCGGTGAAAAACGGGAATCCAAGATAAAAATCTGAAATTTTTTCAAGATGTAGGGAAAGCCTTCATAGATGCGTATGCAAAATTTGCGATGGATTTACCGCACAGTTTCCGAGATATTAAATGGTAAAGTCAGTGAATTTTATACGTGTTTAGTGGATCAGAGGCATGATATCTCATATTTCGATTTTTTTCTAATACTTAAATCCAAGATATAGTTATATAAAACACATGATTGTGTTCGTTAGATATTCCCGGTGATTAAGAAAACGTGAAATACCAGGCTTACCGATACAATACGAAAAAAAATCGAAATAAAGTGGAGAAAAATAACGTAAATTTGGTCAACGAGATTTAACGCGATGTCTCAGCCACCATCTTGTTTGACGTTTGGCAACAGCGCATACCCGCGAAAATTTGAACGGTATCTGAGCTAGGTTCGAAGGAACAGGATCTGTAAGCTTCGGAAATGCTGCAATATTTTTGTTTTATTGAACCAATCAAAAAATACATTGACTAAATATGCTGGAGCATGAAACGTCGATCGTAATTAGGGATTGGAATATTTGACGAAACCTGAAAACGTAGATAAATTGGGAAAGGAAAGAAATGACAATACAAGATAATATCAAATTTCGTGAAATCAATTAAATGAAATTTATTTGACACAGCTTTTCAAGGATAAAGGGCGTATGATAATTTATTCCTAAATCTAGTCAGAGTGGCACAGTAACCTCAATTAAGAAAGTGTATTTGGTTTATTTGAACTTTTGCATAACATTTTAAATATTGAATACATAAGGCAGAGCGATTTAGCGTGCGGTTCATATACCGATTTTATCGTGCTGTACGAGAGATCTAGCCGATTTTTTTTTGGTTGTAGCTCTTCCAACTTTGCTGTAAGAGCTTCAATAACTTTTTTACTTGTGGTGACTCTCACACCTTGCACCAGCCCCACATTTTGGCCAAGAAGGATTCTTATGCCTTCAATGCCTGTGTTGATATACGCTTCTTGAAGATGATTAAGAGTGATGCCTGCATTTGCAATTTTCGTTATCATACTGGCCGACAATCCTACCGATTTATTGCCGTTTTCATCTTTCTGTATGTGAAGTACCTCTAAGGAGTTATGAATCATTTTAGTTTGTAAAGCTTTTTGTTCGCGATGTAAGATGTTACTGGTTGTTACGGCGTTGTCTATCAATTCTTGCTGCGACAGGTGTACTGCTTCGTGGTTGACCAGTTTCTCGAGTGTCATAACGTCAACTCGAGCATCGTGAGCTCCGATTGTTGCCTGTGGCCCAAGCAGATCTTCTGCGAGTACCGATTGCGAAAAGCTCTGTTTATTAGATTTTCGTTCTGTCATTTTTTTTCTAAATAACGGTAACGTATCTGAAAAGCCTCGAACTACTTCATTGAGTTCATCCATCATCTTCAGTTCTTGAACTAGTCGGAGAAACATCGGAGCATCGAATTTCGAACCATTATGAGCTGCCAATATAATACTTCGGCCGATAGATTTCAAAAATGTTATGAATTCAGCCACAGCGCATATGGGAGGGGTTGTCTCGACACGAATCGAATTCATATACATTTCGCCGCATCGAACTTCCAGTCCTGTTAGCACTGAAACGACCGTCGGAATACCGCGGGTAGGCACGATGAAGGAATTGTATTCCTGTTCCCCAATCTTAGCGGCGATTTGGATGATTTCATCTGTTTTCCGTAGACTGGTCGTTTCTATATAAAAAAAGACAACTTTCGTATCGTCTTCCAGCATGGAGTGAATAGATGGTTCTGCAGGTAAGTCGAGGAAGTCTACCCCAATGTTGAAGGCGCAGTTCGATTCATATGTGACTCCTTCCCTTTTTTCGGCTCTTGTGTTTTTCTTCGATCGAGCTGTAAAAAGTTCTCGCCTTCGCCGTTTGAACGTTATGGTTTTCGACTTAGCAGCGCGCAATTTTCTCACACGATCTTTTTCTTGTCGAAACCGTAGTGATTTTCTTGCTAGAGGAGACAATTGTAAGTGCTTGTTCACTCTTTCGATGTAAGACGTACCAAGGTTCTTCTGACAAATCGCAGCCGCGATTCGAAAGTCGTTGGAACTTGAGCTTCCATAAAATTTTACTTTCGTGGTTTTGCTACAATACGCCATATTAAGTGACTCGTTTCCCTGACTAGATCCGCAGGGTGCCAATTTATCTGCGTTATTGGCAAACTGCGTGAAAATGTTTGCGAGAGATACTCTCAGCTCTGCCCCAGAAAGTGCTTTACCACCAGGCAATTTTTTGTGGATGTAATTTTCAGGATCGTCCTTGTAGTTGCACCAGCTGCCGCAGTTAACGTGTTCACCAAAGGAGTGCGGGACTATGTTTAAGAGTGCTGTTTTCGTGGCCTCTACATTTCCCTTATTCTGCCGGAGCGGTCTACACCCTTCGCGAGAGCTGTCGACGTCGCTGCGTGGCGGGTACTGTGTGGGGTAAACGCATCCCCTACGCCACTTAACTTCAAGACCGACCGAATCCATCGACTTATGGTCTGCGTGGTCGCAGCCTTATACGGTTTTCTCATTGAGATGAACAACTTCTCCTCTTCTTTTCTTAAAGGTTCAGTCAGGGTTAGATACCTATTCAAAAACGACGCAATGCAAATTGTAGGCTTGTCTCGAAAAAATGGAACGATAAGCAGGAGCTGGTATTGACCCGGACGCGAGTTTTTAACCAAGTCCGGTATTTCTACATCATAACCCGTCGCCGTGCGCTTGATATTAGTGATTTTAATCAATGCTAAAGTCTGCATTCTATGGGCAGTCCCGAGAGCCAAAAGTGTGGCCAACTTCTCCGACAACTTTTGGAGGTTCGAATCCTCAATGGAGCAATGAGATGCCAGAGTGTTCAGCACTACTCCCGGATCCCATGTCCTGTCGTACTTTGGTTTTATTGGTCGCAGCCGAAATACCCCCTTAAAAAATCTCGAGACGTCCTTTTCTTTACCGATCTCCTCAATCGAAATTAACGCAATGGCGGACCTTGCCGTATTTAACGACCCGTAAGAGGCACCTGCTACAAATTTTTCATGCAGGAAAGCCAATAAATTGTTCTTGTCCGCCGCATATGGATCCACGTTGATTCTCGCGCAGAACTTCCACCAGGCTTTTAAATGCGTTGCATATTGCTTTAACGATGAGTCCGCCAGGGACGCGATGAAGATGTCTAATGTCGCATCTGGTATCTTCTTCCTGACGAATGCTTGCCTGACAATTTCCCGGCAATCACAGTCAGGTCCCTGGCCAGTGGATGACGTAATAACCTGCAAGGCGACAGAAGGAGGTTTTCAGAAGGACCGAGGAAAAACGGCTCCTCAACGAGACGCGAGAAGAAAATCGGATACCACGGCTGATTTGGCCAGTGTGGCACAATTACGATTACGCAGGCTTTCTCCGCAATCAATTTTTGCAGAACCCTGGAATGAGAGAGAATGGAGGAAACGCATAAAATAAGCCCTGATCCCATCTTATGGTGAACGCGTCGCATGCTACCGAATCGGGGTCTATATGCCACGCACAATACGACGCGCATTTGGCGTTTGCCCTACTCGCGAATAGGTCTATCTCTGGAGGACCGAAACGGTTAACTACTCTCTGAAAAGCGTAATCCGCCAGCTCCCATTCTGTATCGATGTTCTGAATTCTCGACTGCCTATCTGCTTTAACATTCTCAGCCGATTTTATGTAAGACGCGAAAACTCGAATCTCGCGCTCCTCACACCATTGCCACAGTTCCTTGGATAAATTAATCAGACGGGGATACTGGACTCCTCCCATGCGATTGATATACGAAATAGCCGTTGTGTTGTCAATCCGTAAAAGAACGCAAGACTTTCGCAGATCCGCCGCGAAACACCTAAGGGCCATAAACGCTGCCATGAGCTCGAGCGAGTTTATATGCAGTGCCTTTTCCGCTTCTGTCCAGAAACCGTGCGTTCCTTCGCTGTCGCAATGCGCCCCCATCCGGATAACGAAGCATCCGAGAAGATCTCTCGAGCATATACGGGACAGGCAATAGACTTCTCGCCCGAACCCAGGTTCTTCGCCCACCACGCAAAATCCGGCTGCAGGCGGCTCGATAATTGCATATCTGCTTCGTAATCGTCTCCACTCACCAAGAGAGCCAGGTACAATTCTCTTTGGAACGCTTTCAGATAAATTCCGCTATACTCCAACGCTCGTGAACAAGCGACCAGCGACCCGACAAATTGTGCGAATTCTCTGATCCTACAACTCTTCTTCCGGGAAAAAAGGCTCACCAGCGTCCCTACGTTCTCTCTCTTCTCAACCGGCAGTTCCAGTGTCATCTTAACCGAAGTGATTATAAACTCGAGAAAAGAACATGCCTCGGCCGGCTCCAGAATACTTTTGGGGTAATTAACACGGAAACCGAGCGACTCGAGCAAACTCACTGATGTCTGGCCATTCTTCGTGCAAGAGGCATAGTCCGGGCCTAAACACAGCAAATCGTCCAAATATATTACGGAAACGAAACCCTGTCTACGCAAAGCGCTGACTACCGGTCTCAGAATTTTTGTGAAAATAAACGGGGCTGTCGACAAGCCAAACGGCAGACACGTAAATTCGAACAATTGAGATCCGAAAATAAACCTGAGGAGCTTTCTACTATCCTTGTGGATTGGTACAGAAAAATATGCATGCTTTAAATCCACCTTGAGCATAAAGTCCCCCTTTGCGACAAGCCTCGCCGCGGTTCGAAGGTCCTCCATTTTGAAATGCTCTGTATGAACAAACTCGTTCAGTTTCTTTAAATTTAAAACAAATCTCTTGGATCCATTCGCCTTCGGCACTAAAAAAATAGCCTGACACGAATTGTCCCTCCACAGGCACGCATGGCCTAATCGCGCCTAGCTCTAACAATTTTTTTATCGCTAACGCGAAATCGCGGTCCTCGCACCCTTTGTCAAAAAACGGTCCGTGTAAAACCGAGCCCTGAACGACCGGACACTTAGTTTTGATTTTATAGCCCTGAACGCAGCTCAAAACAAAACTATCGGCAATCTTCTCCCACTCAGCTACAAACTTTTTAAGTCTGCCGGCTTCGTGTACCTCTACTTCTCCTTCGTCGTCTTCTGATAATTCTTCTTCTCGGTCGGCGGCTGGTTCTGGGAATGGTTCTGGTTCCCGGAATAATGGTGTCCATTCGACGATTTCCATTTGTTGTTGCCCGTCTGGCTCGCCCCTTGGAATTTGACAGCCGGGCCCTTCCAGTTTCCCGTGTTGTGGGTCTTCAGTGGAGCTCGCGTCGACGCCGGTTGCGCAGGCTGAAGCCCAACTCCAAGCCCGCCTTCTCCACTGCCTTAGCCGTCTTCAATTTCTCGGACAGGTCCGCGCCGAACAAAAATTTGTCCGTCGCAACTTTCCCCAGAATCGCCTTGGCTTTCTTGTCCAATCCAGGCAATATGTACGCCTTCCTTGCGATTGACTCCTTGTGGTGTAAGTCCGCGAGCAGCTTACCTGCATCGCACATCAGTTTCAGGAGGTCGTTTCGATTCACGCCGTCCTCCGATTCGTTCAATAGAAGCGTGACGGCTGAGCCCAGTGCAGACATGGCTGAGCCAATCAAGCACTGTGAATCGACGAAATGACGATCTCGCTTCACGGTGGTCTCGTTCAGCGACGCGACGAGCTCGGGGTTGAGCACGGGCGCCTCGAGTGGACAATTTCCGACCCTGGAGTACTCGCCAAGCAGTGCGGCCCGCGACTCCTTGTCGAGGCCAGCGCTGATCCACGCCTTCCATCTCGACGCTAAATTCGAGTGAAAAACGAATTCGCTCGGAGCCACCGCAGACGGGTCGTCCCCCAGAATGCGCAACGCTTCCTCGTCGATCGCGTTCTCGAGAACCTCGTCGCCTGTCGTGCTTCTTTCTTCTCCCTGACAGCTCGATTCCGACTCAGCGTTCGGACATGCTGCGATAAATACAAAACCGACGGTCGGTAAGAAAGAAATTCGAGTTACGATTTCTTCTTTTTTTTCATGAAAAAATGGCTAAACGATCCTGACTTATTCCAAGAATAAGCTCGATACGGACGTCGCCTGTGCAGCGCCGTACCACCTCGTGTGTGGTCTCGCTGTCCAAGAAAAGAAATAGAAAAGAAATAGAAAAGAAAAGAATAAAGGTTACCAAATAAATCGAGACTTCTCAACAAACTCTCCGGTGACACCAATGGCGCCTGCGGCACGGGAACCGACAACGATGTCCCGGCCATTTCGTCTCGCGAGTGCGACGCGCCGCCATCTTGGGGATTTCGCGTCGCTTTCTTTAAGTGACGAACATCGTCCTCCAAATACTTCAATTTCTTGTAAATCTTCTCCAATACTGACTCGTCAGTCTTCCTCTTCTTATCTGACTCCGACATCGTCGCCAGATAACACCAAAAACTTCGAAAATTCTAAAAAAAAACTTACGCAACTAACTCACCACGTGCGTGCACATCGAGCACGAAAAACGTAATGAGGGTCTACGCAGCGGAACGGCGGAACGGTGATCACAGTGCCAGCGTTCCGCTGTTTTTAATTCTAAACTTTCGTGACATCTAGCGTGAAGTAGACGGTACTACATAGTAATCTCGAAGAACGAGACGAGAATATAATTTCGCTCATTATTTACAACTTAACACCTAAATTCACATGCAAAAAATAATTTGACCCGTGCGAATTGACAATTCACGAGTGTCAGGAATCGGGTTACGCGGGCTGGGGGGTAAGAAATTCGGGGGTAAGAGTCACAATGTACGATATGGGTGGTCCTGCAGGGTCAGGAACCCCGGTAGTAGACAAGCCATATTTAAACAATGTGTTTATTTGTACTTTCAACATTTTGCCTTTGTAGAATAGTCGGATCTGTTTCAGAAGGCTTTAATGCACGTACTGAAAACCGTTCTTTTCAGTTTGACAATATCGCTCATCTGTAAATAACTGAAAAATGAGACCGCTGCTGTAAAGGTGTCACAAACTGGTCTATTTACCTTATGAGAGACACGTGAAGTTTTTATTGACACACCAAGTCACTGGCATGCCAAGTTTTTTTATGGCGAATCATCTAGTGGTGATCGACTGATGATAAAATGTACTTGGCTAATGTATTGCATTTGTTATTATTTTTTAAAGGACATTTTTTTATCGTGAATTTGTTTTTTGCAAGGGATGGCTACTCTTTTAATACCTGGCGCACAAGTTTTGTTTTGAAGAAACATTTTTAGGTTTATTTCACATCTTTTTGAAAGTCATCTTCAGTACGTGCATGCGAAGACAGGGCTTCGTTGTGAAAGATTAGATCGCACTTCTTGCAACTGACGTTGTCCACTATTATGCTCAGCCACTCCGCCAGTTGACAAACCATTTTTACCACATCCATCCCCTGCGTTCTTTATTTCTACCAGACACCAAATAATTAGTGCTCTATCACGAATGACACATGGAAATACAAAGACTGCTGAATGTTATCCGCAACACAGCCATTGAGCATTCCAGTGTCGACGTCCTGTATAGCTTCCCTGAATACTGCTATTGCTTCCTATACAGCATTTGAACTCGTTATCGTGTGATCGAATAAGCCTGACGCGGTCTAAAAATACTACATTAAATTATCCCAACGTAACAATTAGTAATAATAAAGCCCAAAATATAACCCCGAAAAGTTGATTTTTTATCAACAGGATAAAGTATCCTCCATATTTTAATTTTGTTGTTTTTTTGCTTCCTCATAGAGGGAACTTTATTTTCGTGAATTTTTTTTTCGAGATCATGATGTCAGTAAGGTAAAGGTACAGGTTTCGGCCATCTTTGGCTTAGTTTTGGTCACCGAGTTCGAAAACACAGAATTATTTGTATTATTAGAATGAAATAAAATTGTATCGATAAACTTGTTAATTTATATCGATATTTTCGAAGTATCAACATGAAAATACAGAAAACAGTAATTTGAAATAAAAATATAGTGAAAATGGCCGAAACCGGTACCTTTACCTTACACTCAGAATCGTCCGAAACGTCGAGAAAAGTGGTTTATACGAAATGTCTGTCTGTGTACGTGCGTGCGTGTGCGCACATTTCGTTGTTTACACGATAACTGCCGTAATTTTTGAAGAATGTTCTTCAAATTTGGCACGCACGTTGGCTATCATGGAATACTGTATGTTATTTTAGTTGACGCGAATCGGTTAGGAAATTCAGATTTTCCAGCATTATGAAAATTTGGAAGAAATCGTCTTCACTCTATAACTTACGCAAATTGAGAGATATCGGGCTGTAATGATGTGAGTAAATGGACTACCATCAGACCGATAAAAATCGATAAACTGGTTCTAATATTATTACAATTTCATTTTTTTTTTTTTTTTTCAAATATCTGTATGTACTTCAGCTCCTGTAAATTATGAGACATCCGATTACAATTTCGAAGGTGTTATTACGTTTATTGATTATTAATGATGAGTTTCGTCAAGGAAACGGTCAACATGTCGGTAAATTTCAATTCTGCGGCATGGAAAGCAAAACAAAGAATTATTTTAAATTTGGTTCAGATATGGACAACCATGTTTTGACCACGTTTTGAATACAAATTCAACGCGGATCTGTCCAACCGTTCAAATTTTATGGTATCTTGAATATTTTGAAAAATCTCGTTCTCGTGCTGGATCGTGCAAATTACGAGGTACCCGATTCTAATTTGGCCCACACATTGATTATGATGAAACAAGGGTTGGGTACAAATGTGAGGCAAATCGGTGCAGTGGTTAAAATCTTACATTTTTATTTACTTAAAAAAAACAACCAAAAAACCTACAAAGTTTCTACTTGCAAATTGTTTCCACAGTATTTTACACTTTTGACGATGCTTCCTCTATGAGGAAGCCAATATTGATCAACATACTTCCTCATAGAGATAGCTTCGTTAAAGTGTGAAATACTGAGGAAGCAATTTGCAAGGTTCTACTTTGCAGGTTTTTTTTTAAGATACCGCGTTAAGACGCGAGATTATTATTAAATCATTACACTCGATAGCAAATATTAGATTAATAGTCACGCACGATCTCTCACATTCTGTCAAACGACGGGAGCAAACCGGTTCACTCAGACGATTCATGATTATCGCGATCTCACGACATTGGAGCTGTCACTCCTGTGTGCGCATCTTTCCTTCACACGTATTGTTTTATTATGATATATATACAGGTTGTCCCATTTTAATCTTACACCCGATTTATCTCGAAAAATAGGGCTCCGATCGAAAAATGAGTTATACGAAAGTTCTAGGATTCGAAGGGGGACGTTTTTCTAAAAAAATAAATATGGTCCAACAATAAAAATGGCGGAGATACGACGGCCGGCATGTTTTTTTTAAATGGAACCATGACTTTTCTTTTCGACCACAATGTTCGGCATGTTAAAACTAACAACTTTTGTCGAAAACTTTTTTCGATAAAGTCCATAATTCATTTTTTGAAGACCATTTTAGCGTTATCCAGGATGTACCACGAGGTAAAGTCTTCAACATCCCATCTGTGTGTGCGTGTGCGTGTGCATGTACGGGCGTGTGCGAGCGTGTGCATGCATGCGTGCGCGCGTGGGCGTGTGCGTGCGTACAACACTCACAAGGGTTAGGTCTCTGCGGCTCGTCACTAGTGATGCCGGCGATACGAGAAATGTCGAGACGAGACGAGACGAGACGAGATTTTTCTCGTCTCGTCTCGTCTCGTCTTCAAAAACGTCCTCTTCAAAAAATTGATTAAAAAAATTAATAAAATAATGTAACCAATCGGGTAAGTGCTCAAAGTGGGCGTATTGGCTAATTCGATAAAAAAAATTAAGTGGTATCGAGAGTCTCGGCGAGATTCTCGTCTCGTCTCGAGACACATCGAGACGAGATGTGTGATTAATTTTTTTAATCAATTTTTTGAAGAGGGACGTTTGTGGTATCGAGTCTCGACGAGATAATGGGTGATAATAATGACAAATCATGATGTAAATTTTTCAATTAAACACGTGAACATATTTATTTTACACAGATTGAGTACACTCAGTGTGAGAGTCCTTATACATCTCGTCGCTTCAAGATTTTTTGCAGTCGCGATTGCAAACTACAGGTTTTCCACCCGTTCAGGCAGAGTAAGCTCCTTGCTGATTCATTATTAAGGCGGTTCCTGTGTTTCCGAATAATGAGACCCGCCTTCGAAAATAGCCGCTCGGCTGGAACACTGGTAGCGGGAATGCTCAGAAAATCTCGAGCCATTTTGGCGAGATTTGGGAACGAGCTCGAATGCCTGCTCCACCATTTGAGGATATTTTCTCGTTTATCCGCACGTTTTTCTCGCGAATATCGCTGGAATTCATCGCTCCACTCGGAACAGGTGCTCGTACGTTCGATCTGCGAAGTTGACTCGTACAACGAATATAGATCGAATGATCCATCATCCGATTCTTGCGACGATGATTTCGCTTGCGACATTGTACCTTCCGTAACAGTGCACGTCGGGAATAATGTTGTTTGAAAATAGTTTCAAACTTTGCCACCGAATCTTCCAACAGATCTTTACCTCACGTGGTAAGAGAAAACGTCTCGAGCTTGTGACGTGGATCCAGAATAAGGACAACGCGGTAAATCCAATTAGTTTTACGATAGTGTCGCAGCATTTTGTCTCGCCCAGCCTGAAAGGCTAGCAACAACTGTTCGTCGATTAGGGTTCGATCTGGTTTCTTGTCCAGCGTGTTGGCAATTGCCTCGATTTTGTCGATTATCATATTAAAACCGACAATGACGAGAGACAGCGTTGGATAGGTTTCACCTCCGAGAATCGTTGACAAGTAGTCGAACGGCTTTAAGAACGAGCACACTGTTGACAGGATGTCCCATTCTTCTGGAGTCACGAACATATCGCGAAGCTCTCCGTGGCCATGGATGAGAGCATTGAGAGCCGCTTTCAATGTGAGAGCTGTACGAATCATTTTGTATGTCGAGTTCCACCGAGTGGAAACGTCGATTGTGGTCACCATTTTTTTGTGCCCAGAGCCTCGCAAAAGCTTCCAAACTTATTAGACCACTGCTCCGATCTCTTAATCTTTAGGAAAAGTCTCCGAATTTTGTTGATGACATTACCCCTATCATCTCGTTCCAAATTGCGCTGAAGACTCTCTTCGTCCGAATCGTCTTCATCCAACACTTCAGGATTCGTACCAACTGGGCTCAGAACACGCAGCGTATCTTGAACGCCCAAATTGAGGATGTGCGCAAAGCACCGGAAATGGCAATTCACCAGGTCAAATTCTACGTCCTGCTCCAGCAAAAGCTCCGAAAGTTCTGCCATGAATGTGGTATTTGCCGCTGCGTTATCCATCATGATACCTTGTATTTTCGATTTGATCTCGAACTGCTCCAAAATATCGAGTACAAGATTGGCGATATCTTTACCGGTATGGCTTCCGTTAGATGGGATGAAATCCAGCGGTAGCGACTGGTGTTGCCAATCTTCGTCAACAAAGTGCATTGTAATGCCGTAATATGAGCGGTTCGCAATTGACGTCCAACCATCAATTGTCAGGGAGAACTTTAAGGTCACTTCCTTCAGTGTTTTGAAAACAGCTGCTCTCATCGCGTTGAAGTGCTCCAGTACCTTATCCCGCATACTTGTTCTCTTCGGGTACGTTTCTTTCGCGTTCAACGAAGAAAAAAAATCCTGCGTCTCTTTATCGTCGAAGAACGAGAACGGTAGACATTTGACGGCGAGCCATTCAACTACACGTTGGTCGAACGTTTGATTTTGCAGCTCCGTATCCGTCGATTTCTCAGATGTCGGCTCGACGATTTCTTTTGCCAATGGTTCATCAGCGTGAACTCGTTTTAAATGTTTAATCAGTCCAGAAGTATTCGAGTCCTTCATCTTCACGACACAAACAGTTCCGTCCTTCGCACATAACAAGCACTCGCCTACTTTCTCTGCAGTGCCTGATATTTTAAAAACATCGTTATATTTATTCGACGATTTCCTGCGGCTTGCACTTGCACTCGAAGAAGTTCCGGGTAAATTATTTTCCTCCGTCGTCTGAGAACCAATCGGACTCTCGGCGTGTTCAACGCAGACAATTGGTTCGTCTTCATTTTCGTCGGAACTTATGCACCGGACGGTTCGCTTATGCCGTTTCTGGTTTTTCTCGGATGCAGCTGTTGCAGCGCTGGCGCGCTTCATCGTCAATTCTCTTTCTCTCACATAGACGATCTTGCGTGTACCAACCTGCTGGTTGTCGAATAACACAGATGCAACGCCAGTGTGCACAGTTGATCGCCAACTTAATTAAAACGTATGATAATAATAATTAGATTTGCAACTAATTATCTCGATTTTTAAGATTCGTTTTTGTCGTAATAAAATCTCGAGAAAACATTTTTTCCTTACCGTCTACCGCTTTGATAGATGCTATGGCCACTTCGATGTACCAATAAATCCAGCTAAAGATCTACCTTATAATATTCGAACTATCTCCACGCTTCAATTTTTTCACGTATGTTGCGAGTTCTGTTAACAAAAAAAGCGGGTCGAATTCGTCGGTCTTCATTACATTCCATTCGAGCCAAACCGCAAAAAGCTGGATTTAATTTTTTATTTATTTTTGGAGTACACTTACCTCGATATTTACAATGATTAAACACGCTGCGCTCTGCTATTATAAAAATTGACTAAACGGTTTTACGAGAAACAAATTCTGATGCACTGCATACCGTAAAATAACTTGATTTGTGTCCCGAAACCGCGTGCCGCCATATGTAAAGTTCGCAGCGCCCTCGACGCGTGGCGGGTTGCTAAACTATTGTCTCCGACTCACTGGAACTTGTCGTTCGTGACGTTACCGACTGCGTACGGTTTGTGCCCAACAGATTCGCTTCCTCTGAACTTCTTTTCACAAGCTTGATAGGATCGAGACGAAACGATCAAGAATCTCGTGACGAGACGATCGACAATATAAAAACGAGACGATCGAGAATCTCAAAACGAGACGATCGAGAAGCTCAAATCGAGAGGATCGAGAAGCTCAAAACGAGACGATCGAGGATCTCAAAACGAGACGATCGAGAAGCTCAAAATGAGACGAATATCTCGAAACAAGAGGAGAATCGCGAAACGAGACGAGAATCTCGAAACGAAACGAGAATCTCGAGACGGGACGAGAATCTCGAGACGGGACGAGAATCTCGAGACGGGACGAGAATCTCGAGACCAGGGGCCCGATTCTCGAAAGTATGCGATATTTCTCGTATACGATAAATTTCGATGACCGTATATCGTATACGAGATCGAAATGCTATTCTCGACCGCCATGCGATAGGAGGGCTTCGATAATTCTCGCATACGATTTTCTTACATCGTTGCCACATGGAATCGGTGGGCTATTTCGTTAGGGAAATCTCGAGGACCAATAAATATACAGATTTCATGACTTCCAAATACCCGCGAGATTCGGTTTGGTTATTTCAAAGATATGTGTCTATAACTATGTCAATAAATTGAAAACACCGATTTAACCGAATTGAATTACAAGCGGAGCATGGTACGTGACGCTATGATAGTCACGTACTATATGTACGCGCATACACCAAGGCTTTTTGATGAAGTAAAACTATTAATTTTCTAGAAACATATTGTTCATGCACAATACATGTACAAACCAAAGATATTACATTCAACAAATCTTCGCAGAAAAAGGGTTGCCTGAAAATGGAAAAGTCTCATGGTGACCAGATGCTTTACTGCTGCTAAAGTCCGTGAGTCAATCTCTGACGATCAAATGTTTTATTGCAGGATGCCCACGAAGGGGTTTTCTTCAGGTATGCGCGGATTCAAGAACGGCGGAAGTGAAGGATTCAAGTTTTCGATTCTTTATTATTTTCTCTCAGTTGTTAGTCTGCAGTCGTTCCGTTCCACACATCGTTTTGAGTGTAGTCTAAAAATGAGTTCGCAAAACCAAATAATTTTTTTTTCGCCGGACACTGCGAAAAACAAAAATCAATACATACATTACTCAGGAACAAAAAAACTATTCTGATGGATTTTGTGGAAGCTCACCCGAAGTTGCGAAGTTTTCGTCCGATTTCACCCTCAAAGATTCGCAGATGCTGTGGATGGAGCAAAATACTGAATAGTGTTCCAGGTGCCACGAAGTCGTGGGCAAAGTGGAGAAAGGTTTGTTTTTGAATTGTATATTAAGACTATTTAAATATCAATAATACTAGGGGGCTGAAAGTGGCGATCACGTTGGCCACCAAACTGCAGAATGTTATAAAAATTCAGAAACGTGAAAAATGTAAAAAATGCTTACATATGAGGTCGATAAAATGTTGAGCTGTATTTTTTATGTTGATTTATTATTTATGGTCTGACCTCAAATTTTTTTCATTTGCCTAAAAAAAATGCTGCGAAACCCGCCAACGGTCGAAAAATATGTAGAGGTCGGTCAAGGACGTCAAAAAATAAAAAACACAAAAAATAGATTTTTACAAGTAAATTTTTCATATTTCTCACCCAGAAATTATATTTTATGAAAAAAACTACACAACATTTTTAAATGAACAGAAAGTTCTTAGAGGTCGCTCACTGCATTAAAAAATGTTAGACTTGTTTAAAGAAATCAATTGTTTGTTTTCATGTCCCACCTGTAGAATATGGGGCATTTCACCCCATTTCAACCTCGATCGAAATAAGCCGTCGATCAATGCTAGTATAAATTAATAATTTACTATTTTTTAGTGATACATTTAGTACTTACGATAATGAAAAACAAACTTTGTAAACATTCTAAATGGCCGCGAGCAGACGAAGTTACTGAAAAACGTATACGAGATGTAGATATCACATGCGACAACCCACTCGATACGAAGCATTCGATAATTATCGTATGCGACCGACTTATCATCGTTCGAGAATACAGTTTTGACGAAGCATGCGATAATCTAGTAACTTTCACGAAATATCGCATACGATAAAACTCGAGAATAGGGCCCCAGGGGCCCAATTCTCGAGTTCGCTCGAGATTCGGTCGAGCGCTCGAGATGTTCGAATGATCGACTCGAACGAAACGAAAAAATGGTATTCTCGAGTTCGATCGAAATGACTTTCGAGCGGCATCTCGTATGAAACTTGCATGCGGCATTGCCAAGTCGCTGTGGTCACTAATAAGCCAATGAACAGCCTAGCCTAATAGAAAGATAGCTGTTTTAAAAAACGCGCCGTTTTTAAAATAATAGAATCGTATGAAGTATATTAACTATTGATTTTGAGGTAGGCGCTCCAGTATTATTCACGTTTTTGTCTTCAAAGTCAATCACATTTTTTATGCATGATATTAAAAAATAATTGTATACTACAATTGTACGTTATTTACGATTTTTCATTGAATCTATAAATTATTTTGATTGAGTCCATTTTTAATTTATTATTTCATGCATAACTTAAGTACATAAATTCGGTGCTTAAGATTTGTACATACACAAAATAGGGAAGGATTATAATACATTACAAATGTATTGTATTTTTGTGTATGTTTCATGCCTAGTGTTAAACAATTATTCAAATGAAAATATCATTTGTACAATTTTGAAAACAAATATTTTATCTCCATTAATTTATAAATGTTCTATAACTTATAAATGTATTAATTTGTAAATAAAAACATAAACATGAAAAAGTTTGTTTTCAAATGAAAAAATCTGTCAAGGGTTCGTCGGGACGTTTACCAATACCCGTGACACGTGACATGCAGACATGCTGTTCTGCACACCGTAAGCGCGCCGGCTGTTTTATTGCCAGTACCTGAACCCCTGAATATTTATATCAAGAATAGTTTTATAACAGAGTTTCCGTACGTAGAGTTTCAATACTGGCTTAGGAAAAACACATGTTGTCACGACCCTTTCTTTAATGTAACGGTTTAGAAACGAGTAGTCGCGTGAAAACGAAAAAGCGATGGCATTTCTGTTTCGTCTGCGAACTCGTGAACACTTCACTTTTGTGTGTGCAATATGGACATGGAAAGTACAACAGGAAGTTACATTAGTGAAGAGCAGAAACAACGCCTCATTGCTTTCGTAAATAGCAATCCAAAATTGATTTTCGGTAAATTTACAAGTCAATTTACAAAAAAAGATTCGCAGCAACTATGGATTACGATCAGCAACGAATTAAATAAAGTACAAGGAGCAGTGAAAACCGGGACCAAATGGCGTAAAGTAAGTGTTTGTATATTACAACTCTTTTTTACATACGACAAATTTTTATTTTTGGCACTCAGACATAAAGATAAATTTTACAATTTATTATAGAATTATCAATGTATAAACCTTTATTATTCTATTAAACGAAATCGAATATCATGTCTATGCTTTCATGATTGCCAAATTTACAATTATGATTACTACTCGAGGTATTAATTGTATATGGGTCATTAGGGTAGTCCTTAAAAGGGGTATTTTTAAATTTTGATCTTGCCGCCCCCCAGATCGGTTCGAAATTAAAAAAAAAATCCTCAATTTTTTTCAGATTTTTTCTATCACATTTAACCCTCCCCCACGGGGATTGAAGTTTTCCATTAAAAATACATGGGACTTTTCGGTCTTCGCAGTCAATATTTTATTGCGGGACTATACGTCGATCGAAAAATCTGAAATTTACACATATTACGCTATAAACATTTTACTATAAGGGGAAAAATCACCAACCCCCTATCCTCAAACTTGGGAGGGTGGAGGGTTGACAATGTCAGGCCAAAAAGATATATGGATTTTGCAGTAAAAAAAAAGTGTTAAATGTGGTCTACTTTTCATAACAGGGCTCTGTAAAAAAAAACCTTAGGTCCAAATATACAAAATAGTAGAAAAGATGACATTTTTTGTTACGTTTTTCTATATTTTTATTTAAAAAAAATACTACTTCGATAATTACAATTCGTTATTTAATTCAGCACTTGCCCTTTTGATGGCAACTTGTTTCCGTAGATTTGTGTGTCAAAATCACGAAGTAAATAAATGTTTTGACGCAGATCCGGCCTTAGTTCCATTGCGGAATGAGGTTAAAGTAACATTTCCATACAAAATCGAAAAAAGCAGCTAATTGATGGAAACACCTCGAAATACGTATTATGTGATGAACCGCGTTGCGCTGAGCACCGCGATCACCTCCCCGCAGCCGCCGGCACGATAGAACTCGCGCTATAATGCCGACCCGCGAGTTCGGCGCGAATATACGATTCGCCGATCTCTCTCTTGCACTGTATCTTCACTCCAAACTATGTATTTTCAAACGTACGTATAGTCTAAGTTCAAACATTTGTTAAACTCGACGCATGTATTTCAGTGTTTCGTTCTTTTGTATTTTCAGCCTATTCGTAAGTCACGTAGGAATAAATTAAAGCCAAGAGGAAGTCCCTGCAATAAAACTCAAGAGCCATGCTGGGCCGGTCTGCGCGTCCGCGCGGGCCTGGTCAGCAGGCGTGCGCACGAGCCCGGTCAGCGGGCGGACGCGAGTCTGTTTTTTGTCAGCCACATTTGGCGACCAAGTGGGTCCCTTTTCGCTCGCTTGTTCTCTTGCCAGGACTTTCTCTAAATTTTCCACTCCTTTTCCCCCGCTTTTCCAGAATCATCCGCGCTCCGAAACGACGCTCGAAACGTCAACAGAAAAATCAGAGCGTCAGTTCGAGAGCAGCCACCAACAAGCAAGGATCGACTTGTTTCGGCAATATTTCGAGTTGTATCGTTCACTAACTTGCGCTCTCGACTATTCGGTTATTTCTATCATTGATTTCGTGCTGTTACCAAACTTATTTTATAACTGTGTCTTATTAGTTTGGTGAATCATATTCGAAGTAAAATTAAAACGTCAGAGTTCTACTTAAATAGTGTGTTGAATTAATCTAAAAGTTCCCGGTCCCATTGCGCTATTTCTATAGCTAAAACGGCGACGAATCCCCGACAACTTCTCGGTCCTTGGGCGACCAACCAGCGACGACATCGAAGGTAACCAACCCTGGGGCCCGATTCTCGAAAGTATGCGATATTTCTCGTATACGATAAATTTCGATGACCGTATATCGTATACGAGATCGAAATGCTATTCTCGACTGCCATGCGATAGGAGGGCTTCGATAATTCTCGCATACGATTCTCTTACATCGTTGCCACATGGAATCGGTGCGCTATTCCGTTAGAGAAATCGTGAGGACCAATAAATATACAGATTTCATGACTTCCAAATACCCGCGAGATTCGGTTTGGTTATTTCAAAGATATGTGTCTATAACTATGTCAATAAATTTCAAACACCGATTTAACCGAATTGAGTTACAAGCGGAGCATGGTACGTGACACTATGATAGTCACGTACTATATGTACGCGGATACACCAAAGCTTTTTGATGAAGTAAAACTATTAATTTTCTAGAAACATATATTGTTCATGCACAATACATGTACAAACCAAAGATATTGCATTCAACAAATCTTCGCAGAAAAAGGGTTTGAGATGTAGATATCACATGCGACAACCCACTCGATACGAAGCATTCGATAATTATCGTATGCGACCGATTATCATCGTTCGAGAATACAGTTTTGACGAAGCATGCGATAATCTAGTAACTTTCACAAAATATCGCATACGATAAAACTCGAGAATAGGGCCCCTGGGACGTAACTAGTGATGCCGCCGAGACGAGAAATTTCTCGTCTCGTCTCGACGAGACGAGAAATGTCTCGTCTCGAATAAATAAATTTCTCGTCTCGACATCTCGAGACGAGACGAGAAATACGTCTCGAGACGAGACGAGAAATACGTCTCGACCGCCGAGACTCTCGGGCGAGAAATCGAGAAGTCTCGATTATTTTGGATATAGGGAAAGAACGTAGACGGACATATTTTCGATTTCCTGAAGTGAAATATTTTATTACGTAAAAACGATCGAAAATCGGTGAAATTATTCACTCAGATTCATGTTCTCGATGTCCAGGTTGGTTTCCATAGTTTTCGATGTCCAGGTTGGTTTCCCCATAGTTTTCGATGTCCAGTTTGACTTCCCTATAGTTTTCGATGTCCAGGTTGATTTCCCCATAGTTTTCGATATCCAGGTTGATGTTTCCATTGTTTTCGATGTTCAAGTTGATATGTCCATTGTTTTCGATGTCCAGGTTGATTTCTCCATAGTTTTCGATGTCCCGGTTGATTTTTCCATAGTTTTCGAAGTCCAGGTTGATTTCTCCATAGTTTTTGATGTCCAGGTTGATGTTTCCATTGTTTTCGATGTCCACATACATTTCTCCATAGTTTTCGATGTCCAGGTTGATTTCTCCATAGTTTTCGATGTCCCGGTTGATTTTTCCATAGTTTTCGATGTCCAGGTTGGTTTCTCCATGGTTTTCGATGTCCAGGTTGATTTTCCCATACTTTTCGATGTCCAGGTTGACTTCTCCATAGTTTTCGATGTCCAGGTTGATGTTTCCATTGTTTTCAATGTCCAGATTCATTTCTCCATAGTTGTCGATGTCCAGGTTGATTTCTCCATACTTTTCGATGTCCAGGTTGATTTCTCCATAGTTTTTGATGTCCAGGTTGATGTTTCCATTGTTTTCGATGTCCACATACATTTCTCCATAGTTTTCGATGTCCAGGTTGATTTCTCCATAGTTTTCGATGTCCCGGTTGATTTTTCCATAGTTTTCGATGTCCAGGTTGGTTTCTCCATAGTTTTCGATGTCCAGGTTGATTTTCCCATACTTTTCGATGTCCAGGTTGACTTCTCCATAGTTTTCGATGTTCAGGTTGATGTTTCCATTGTTTTCGATGTCCAGATTCATTTCTCCATAGTTGTCGATGTCCAGGTTGATTTCTCCATAGTTTTCGATGTCCCGGTTGATTTTTCCATAGTTTTCGATGTTCTTGTTGGTTTCTCCGTGGTTTTCGATGTCCAGGTTGATTTTCCCATACTTTTCGATGTCCAGGTTGACTTCTCCATTGTTTTCGATGTCCAGGTTGATTTTGGCCATCGAAAGAATGGACAAATCAACCTGAACATCGAAAACGATGGAAAAATCAACCTGGACATCAAAAACTATGGAGAAATCAACCTGGACATCGAAAACTATGGAGAAATCAACCTGGACATCGAAAACTATGGAGAAATCAACCTGGACATCGAAAACTATGGAGAAATCAACCTGGACATCGAAAACAATGGACATATCAACTTGAACATCGAAAACAATGGAAACATCAACCTGGATATCGAAAACTATGGGGAAATCAATCTGGACATCGAAAACTATGGGGAAATCAAATAGGACATCGAAAACTATGGAGAAATCAACCTGGACATCTAAAACTATGGGGAAACCAACCTGGACATCGAAAACTATGGACAAATCAACCTGGACATCGAAAAGTATGGAGAAGTCAACCTGGACATCGAAAAGTATGGGAAAATCAACCTGGACATCAAAAACTATGGAGAAACCAACCTGAACATCGAAAACTATGGAGAAATCAACCTGGACATCCAAAACTATGGAGAAATCAACCTGGACATCGAAAACAATGGACACATCAACTTGAACATCGAAAACAATGGAAACATCAACCTGGATATCGAAAACTATGGGGAAATCAATCTGGACATCGAAAACTATGGGGAAATCAAACAGGACATCGAAAACTATGGAGAAATCAACCTGGACATCTAAAACTATGGGGAAACCAACCTGGACATCGAAAACTATGGAGAAATCAACCTGGACATCGAAAAGTATGGAGAAGTCAACCTGGACATCGAAAAGTATGGGAAAATCAACCTGGACATCAAAAACTATGGAGAAACCAACCTGAACATCGAAAACTATGGAGAAATCAACCTGGACATCCGAAACTATGGAGAAATCAACCTGGACATCGAAAACTATGGGGATACCAACCTGGACATCGAAAACTATGGGGAAATTGGCGAGACGAGACGAGACGAGACGAGACGGAACCTTGTCTCGAGAACATATTTCGAGACGAGACGAGACGAGACATCGTCTCGAGAAAATATTTCGAGACGAGACGAGACAGATTTCTCGGCGTTTCTCCGAGACGAGACGAGATATTTTTCTCGCCAACTCGAGACGAGACGAGAAATGACAGATTTTCGTCTCGTCTCGTCTCGCGGCATCTCTAGACGTAACAATTATGCAGCATTGGCGACACCAGTGGCGGCCTTCGTAACTAAATAACTAGCGACAGTTGAAGTTTTAGTCAAACACTAGCCTTATCGGACAGAATGAACCAACCGAATTTTAACGTGAATTATTTCAACCGTTGAGAAGTCATACAAAAATGTTATGTTTCAAAATGCAATATATTGATAAATCACTTTTTAATGCTGTTAAGGTAGATTCGGTAAAAAATCACATTCTTTCCAAAGAGATATTTAATTCATCTAAAATTAATCATTTTAATAATTAATAATAATAATTTTATTGAATAATCAATTTTTAAAATTATGAAAGGTTGTTAATTTTTTCCCGTATGATGTTACATGTATAGAGTAATTTGTGTAAGTTTCAAACTTTTTAACAAAGAAATAGTCGTATGGAAAAATATTGATTGCTTAAAACCGATAAATACATTGAAAAACTTCACCTCGTTATTTTCAGAAGCGAAAATCTATATAATTATATACAATATTTGTGGGTAGGGGGTTGGTGATTTTTTCCCTTATAGTAATATGTTTATAGCGTAATTTGTGTATATTTAAGATTTTTCGATTGGCGTATAGTTCCGCAATAAAATATTGACCGCGAAGACCGAAAAGTCCCATGTATTTTAAATGGAAAACTTCAATCCCCGTGGGGGAGGGTTCAATGTGGTAGAAAAAATCTGAAAAAATTTGAGGATTTTTTAATTTTTATTTCGAACCGATCTGGGGGGCGGCAAGATCAAAATTTAAAAATACCCCTTTTAAGGACCACCCTAATGGGTCATTCCACGGTATTTCACACACTTAAAAACCCGACCACCTCCAATCTCCTCCTAATTTTTTTATATCGTTGAACATATCAAACGAAGCATCTATGACTTTTTTAGAATTTCATTGGGATATTTGTCTGATCCATAGAATAAAACATGATCAAATGAAAAAAACTAACGTTAAGTAAAAAAATCATCGGCAAAAATAACTAGGCCAATGTTTTTGTAATTTTTTTCGCGAACGTAAAAAAAATTCGATCAGAAAAAACCGTAAAAAAAATAGATTTAATTTCTCCATCTTGGGTTTGTGCTTAAAGTGTTTGGCCTTGAATGTAGTATTTTCGTGATTTGTTATATTGGAATCGAAGGGGTTCAGATGAGTGAAATGGTACTTTTTTTAGATAAATGGCGTAAATGAAATATAATTTTGTTTTAAATGGAATATTTTTATCGTAAACTGTGTTCAATTACGAAAATATTGGCCTCGTTTTTTTTTTTATATGAATTTTTCACTTGACGTTAAATCTTTTTTCATTTTGTCATGTTTTATTCCATGGTTCGAACGAATATCCCAATACATTTTTTTTTAATTGAAAGATGCTTCGTTTGACATGGTCAACGATATAGAAAATTAGGAGGAGATTGGAGGTGGTCGGGTTTTTTGGTGTGAAATACAGTGGAATGATCTATTGTTAGCAGGGATATTCTCGGGTTTGAATATTAAATCCGAACACGACGATTTAAGGAGGCATCGTCGGTACAGTCCGTCAATTGCGCATTAAGATTTGAAACATTATTTAAATATACTTTCGAAAGGAAACAAGTGTCCAAAAAGGTGGATATGAATTAAAGAGATCCTGTTAGTGTAGAAAAAAATATGTGCAATAAAAATTCACAGAAAAATAGCTCAGTTTATGCTAATAACTAATGGGACATATTATACGCAGTTTTTTGGAAGTCAAATTCGTAATTTTAGTTCGATCTTGTCGAGCGACGGTTCATTTTGTTTATCGACGGACAATGCACAAATTTACCGTTGAACATTTGCGATTATATTCATAGGTCACAAATTACAGCCATTTGTTTATAAGAGAAGAAAATTAAACGACGAGTTTATCTCATTTTATTCCTAATCGACAAATAAACTGAAGAAAATAACTCGGTGAATTCGTAAAACGTTCTTCAACGAACAAAACGAGCTGTCGCCCGACAAGATCGACCTGAAATTACCAATTTGACTTCCAAAAAACTGCTTATAATATGTCCCATTGGTTATTAGCATAAACTGAGCTATTTTTCTGTAAATTTTTATTGCATATATTTTTTTCTATACTAAACAGGATCTCTTTAATTCATATCCACCTCTTTGGACACTTGTTTCCTTCCGAAAGTATATTTAAATAATGTTTCAAATGTTAGTGCGCAATTGACGTGACTGTACCGACGATGCCTCCTTAAATGAGCACGATATTTATTCACGAGCAGTCTTACATTACGTGTTCACGGTAATCAATATTTCAGACGACTGAGCGATTGACAAAAGCTATCAAGCTAAACAAAATAACAACCGAATACTCGTTGCTTGGGACCGTGACATACGAGTGATGAAAATCGATCATCAATCGTTATAATCTAACACTTCCCCTCGAGAAGAGGTCGATTTTCAACAGGAGAATCCAAAGTTCCAAGACCAAGTAGCTTCACACAGCGTTGATGTTTCAGTCTCTGTAGTCCTTTTGTCAGAATATCAGCTGCCATGTCGTCGGTGGAAATGTGTTCTACCTTCAGAAGATTCTTTTGCAAAGCTTCACGTATAAAATGATGTCTGATATCGATATGTTTACTTCTGGCGTGATAAACTGGATTCTCAGCTAGTCGTTTCGCTCCCATGTTATCGTTTAAGATCTTCGCGTTTGTCAGCCTTTCAAAACCCAATTCAGTCAAAAATCCTCGTAAATAAAGAATTTCTTTGGCAGCTTGCGTCAATCCCATGTACTCAGCTTCCGTAGAAGAGAGGGCAACCGTGATCTGTTTCTTGGAATCCCATGAAATCGCGCTGTTTCCCAGGACAAATATATATCCCGTATACGATCGTCTGTCTATTATACAACTGGCCCAATCCGCATCGACATAACCCCTGAGAGATTCGACTTTCTGATCGAATATCAGGCCTAGGTCAGATGTACCCTTCAAATAGCGCAACACACGTTTCGCTGCAGTCCAATGCTCTCGTCCAAAGCAAGTGTTGAATTGACTTAGAACGCTCACTGCATGAGCGATGTCGGGTCGCGTTGCCACCGCAAGATACATCAGTGCACCTATTAGCTGACGATATGGAATCTTCGTTTCCTCGTCGTCCGGATCTCGGTCCATCTTGGTCAGCTTCACATTGACATCAATAGGCGTGCTCACATGGTTAGCATCAGCCAGTCCAAAACGTTTCAGCACGTCCATCACGTAACCTCTCTGATGCATAGCAATCCTATTACCGTTTCGTGTAAATTCGATTCCCAGACAATATTTTGGTTCACCGAGGTCCTTAATCTCGAATTCGGATGAGAGGTAATTCTTGAATTCCTCCGTTTTGAGTTTATCTCGGGAGATAATCAAAATATCGTCAACGTAAACTGCAATGAAAAAAGCGTCTCCCCCTCGTCCCATGCAATACACGCAGGGATCAGCGTTGGTCGGAATGGCCCCAAATTTTCTGAGAACCTCATCTAATCTCTCGTTCCAACGTCTTCCCGATTGACGTAAACCATACAGAGACTTCTTGAGAAAACAAACTTTGTCTCCACTTTTCAGGTCTTCTATCATCTTCCTTGCTTTTCTCTTCATTCCAACGTCCATTTTTTCATTTTCGCTCAAGATTTCCAAAGACTCCAATAGAAATTTCGGTGGTTCCATGAATATCTCCTCCTCGATTGTACCGTTTAGATACGCCGTCGTCACATCTAGTTGCCTCATCGTCATTCCGAATTTGGCTCCGAGAGCTACTAGCAGACGAATAGAGCTCAGACGAGCTACTGGAGCAAAGGTTTCGTTAAAATGGATACCAGGTTGTTGAGAGAAACCTTGAGCTATGAGACGAGCCTTTCTTCTATCTATTAAACCGTTTGGTTTATATTTGTTCCGGAGAATCATTCGGCTACCGATGATTTGTCGATCTTCAGGACGATTAACAAGTTGCCAAGTATCGTTTTTCAGTATTGATTTCACTTCTTCAGCCATTGCGTGAAACCATTCTTCTGCATCTGGACCGGATGTTGCTTGTTTTAAAGGTATTTCCGCTACGAAAGCTTCTTCAGATCGTATATAATTAGCATCGTCTCGTGGTGGTTGGTACAGCTTTCGTGGCCTTCCTGGTAGACCTGTCAGTATCCTTGCCGGTCTTCCCGGACCTCTTCTTGGTGCTTCCGCTGGTTGCTCCTGTTGCTCGACAACATCTTCAACATCGTTTTCACCCGCGACTTCATTTTCATCGTCATCGTTCTCGTACCGATCACCGTTGTTTTCGTGAACGTTAATGTCCCGACCAATATTCTCGTCGATCTCATCAGCGTTCTCCATCCTATCGCCCCCCTCGATCCTGTCATCGCCGTCGTTACGTTCGATGAGAGGAACGTTATTTCGATGATTTTTGTTTGATCCTAGGATGACGTCAATATTTTCTGGGAAATTCGTGACTTCCTTCGGTTCGTCGAAAATTTCTGGGATAAAATCCTCGTATTTGTAATCTGCGAGCTTTTCCGATCTTTTCAGAAATGTGACATCTCTTGATATTTCAACCTTATTTTTCTCGGTAATCCACACACGATAACCTTTAGACTCGTCGTCATAGCCTACAAAAATTCCTTTTTTACCTCTATCTTCAAATTTTCCCTTTCCGGGTGTTCTGTCTAACATGAACACGTTGCAGCCAAATTCCCTCAAGTGGCTTACGTCTGGGATGACTCCAGTCCACGCTTCATATGGAGTTCGACCACCTAGACTACGAGTCGGGCATCTGTTTCGAATATAGTTGGCAGTTGAAACGGCTTCAGCCCAGAACGAAGGAGGTAATCCGGATTGGATGAGAAGACACCTCGCCATTTCCATGAGAGTCCGATTTTTTCTTTCAGCTGTACCGTTTTGTTCCGGATTGTAGGCGACGGTGAGTCTTCGATGTATTCCGTTCTTTTTCAATAGTTCCTCAAAATCATTCGAAAGATATTCGGTACCGTTGTCGGATTGGAGATGCTTAATTCTCGCTCCCTTCTGATTTTCAACGAGTGCTTTGAATTCTTTGAATGTTGCAAATGCTTCGCTTTTCTTTTTCAGAAATCTTACCTCGCACCACCTTGAACGGTCATCGATGAATGTCATAAAATACTTCGCTTTCCGGTTAGACTCGATTCTCATAGGACCGCAAAGATCAGAGTGAATTATCTCTAACACTTCTGTTGTCTTCTCTGATTTTTTAGGAAAAGGTGACCTACTCATTTTCCCACGAATACATATATCACACTCGAGTTTTTCCGTGCCTTTTCCGAGAGATATACCACGTAGTACTTCATTTCGTTCTGCTTTCCGAATATCCTGCACGTTCAGATGTCCTAGACGACGATGCCACGTCTCCAGTAACTCCGATGCGTCGTTCGCGGCGTACGATTTTTCACAATTTTCCTGACACTGTATTTCTTTCTCTTTTGGCACGTAATACAAATCACCAATACGATTTGCCGTTATCTTCGTAACTCCGTGTTCATCCGCAATGACTGCACGATCTTTGGAGAAAACCACGTTCCAACCCTTGTCGGTGATTTTTGACACGGATAGTAAGTTCATGCGAAGGTCAGGGACGTACAGTACGTTACTCAGATTTACGTTCTTCACAGCGCCATCGACTTCAGTATTGAACCGTACAGTACCCTTTCCCGCGATTTCCGTAGAATTATTACTCGCTAAATTGAGTTTCCCGCGATTAGAATCGTTGATTTCCTCGAATTCTTCCAATTTGTTGCAAAAGTGCGATGTTGCGCCGCTATCTAAACACCATTCCTTATTCGACGTGAAGTTTTCGACTTGCATGGCCTCGTGAGTGTCCTCAAAGTTTTCTACAGCACACAAGCTTACGTCTTCAGCACATTTCGCCGATGGTTGTTGAAATTCGCGTTTCTTTCTGCAGTCAGCACTTTTATGTCCGATTTCCTGACATCGATGGCAGCGGAATTTAAATTCGTTGTCTGTGTCACTTCTGCTATTCGATGATTGTTTTCCCTTTTTCCAGTTCCAGTTTTTCTTCGCAAACATTGCGTTCTGGTTCAGTCCACGGGATTCACTCTTCCGAACATCGTTTTCTTCAATTATTTTCACTCGAAGTACATCGGTTGATGGCAAATCATCACGAGATTCTATCGCACACCTGAAATTCTCGAAGCAGGGCGGTAGACTGTACAGGAGCATGATGGATAGTAGATCATTGTTTATGTCCACATCCATTTCGTTTAATTTATCGACTATGTCGAAAAATCTTCGGACGTGTTCACGAACGTCGTCCTCATCTTCCATTCTCTGAAGCATGAGCTGCTTGAGTAGAGTAGCCTTCCGAGCCGGTCCTCTTGATTGATATATACTTTCCAGTTTCACCCACAGTTCGTGTGACGTTTTACAGCCCTTAACTTGCTTCAATTCGGAAGGGTGTATGGATAAAATTATGTCCGACTTCGCTTTGTTGTCATTATTAATCCACGCATTCACTAACAAATCCGTCGGCTCTCCTGTCGGTTTTGGAAGTTCACCGTTCACGTAGCCCCACGCATCGTTCTTTATTAGTAATGCTTCGATTTGCATTTTCCACGTATCATAGTTTTCTTTATTCAGTGTTTCAATTCGCGCTAGACTTCCCGCACTCATTTTATGTTACTTCGAAGATAAATCGTCGGACAAAACTTCCCGTTCCCGTATTAAGACGAATAAGGAAAACGAGCTTTATCGGTGTTCTGGGCCCATAACCTGTTAGCAGGGATATTCTCGGGTTTGAATATTAAATCCGAACACGACGATTTAAATGAACACGATATTTATTCACGAGCAGTCTTACATTACGTGTTCACGGTAATCAATATTTCAGACGACTGAGCGATTGACAAAAGCTATCAAGCTAAACAAAATAACAACCGAATACTCGTTGCTTGGGACCGTGACATACGAGTGATGAAAATCGATCATCAATCGTTATAATCTAACATCTATATTTAACTATTCAGTGTTACCAAGACATGAGGTCCAACGCGAAAAAGAAAGCTGCCGACATCGGACGTTATCGGTTACAAACTGGAGGAGGACCACCGTGCAAAGAAATCCTTTCTGTATTCGACGAGTCTGTGATAGCTCACGTACCACAAGGGAGCATCACAGGGCACAGCAACGTTCCTGAAATGGAAATTGAATTCGTGAGTTTAACAATACAATCAAATTATGTAAAATGTGCGCAATAGATTAAATAACATTACCTTTACAATATGTTTGTCGTGTTACAGGATTTTGGGGACACTGCGAAACTGGAATTCCTGGATGAAGACGTTATTGTTGTTTCCAAGGCGCTTAAGCAAGAAACATCAGAAAAGTTGGGTGAGCAGTGTATGAATGCTTCGGCGAACACCCCAAGCTCCTCTATGATGCAGCAATCCGGAGAGAAGCGCTGCCTTGATGTCGGTATGTCGCCTGTTGAAATTCCAAAGAGAAGAAGACGTCTTTCATCATCAGCAGCCAGAGTTGAACAATCTTTACTCATCGGGAGCGCGATGTCAGAAAGCTCTATTCGTGATTGTGCCAATCGAGAAAAATATTACGAACGAAAGATAAATATTTTACAACAACAAGTGAATATTATGAAACAGCAGGCTGATGCTGCGAAAATGCAAGCTGAAGCTGCAAAAAAACAGTCCGATGCTCTGGCACAAATAGCGAACTATCTAACCAAAAAATGAAGTAATTTAAAAAATGTGTTATATACACATGAAGATGACACAAAATGCATTTTTTTGATAATATGAAACAATATGTAACATATTACTATGAAACGTATAAAATATAACTCTTGCTATTTTTAAAGTGTGTGATGCGAACCTTACAACCGCAGACGTCGGCGATCCCATAAATATTGAACAATTCTGTTCCGTATTTGTCTCCCAGCCAGAAGTTCTAGATTATTCTGGACATTTTCTTGCACGTTATCTTCAGGACCTCCAAGCCCAAAATCGATGTGAGCATCTTCCTCTTCAGCTTCAGGCTCCGGGACGTTATATGCAATGCACATGTTATGTAATACACAACACGCATTTATTATCTCTGACGAATACTGCGGGCTTAGATGGAGAACTCTGTGTTTCAACAAAAATCGGAACCTCATTTTTAAGATTCCATTTGCTCTTACCAATGAGTGATCTAACTGTCGTTAATCGATTGATGAAATATTCCTCTGGTGATCCTTCAAGTGCGTGCAGTACTGGTGTCATTAACCACAGCCTCAATGCGTAAACGGAGTCACCTATAAAACAACAATTTCAAATGATTTATGCATTTTTCCATAACATACTAACTTATAGATAATAAGTAGCTTACTAAATTTCATACCTATCGGAAACAATTTTTGGTTCCTTTGATAATTTTCTCGCATGATGGGGAACACGCGACAATGATTCCAGACGAAACTGTCATGTGTACTTCCCGGATATCTGGCATTGACATTAATGATCCTGTAGTCAGCATCGCAAATCTGTAAATAATACACTTCATGAATTCGTTTGTTTTGGATAAAAAGATGAGCCACCTCTATGATCTTTTTGCGCAGAATGTACAATGCAATTAAATATTTTGAATATACCAGCTGAACATTAATAGAATGATATCCTTTTCTATTAACATATATATGCTCTGGATAATCTGGATTGTTTCCAGAAGGTGGAAATATAGCCACGTCAGTGCAGTCAATGCACCCCACAATGTTTGGAAAATGGTATTTCTCCCAAAACCTATAATAAATTAAGATTTGTATCGTATATAGCAGTGAACTAGATTAGTTAATATATTTTCATAAAATGTATTTCTTACCTGTCACGAATTTGGTGCATTTCTTGTAAGTTGCGAGGAAACCGAATCCATCGATCCATAATGTCTCGTCTGTTCAAAACATTGACGACCTCTTTTATGCTTCTGTTTACGGACGACTGGCTTACTGCAATATATTTATTATGCCCAATATCGGGTTGATAACTTCCAGTGCTGAAGAATTTGAGGGCTACCAGTGTCTACAAATTGAAAGAAACAAATTATTTAAATACAGAGAAAATTAATATCGGACACCAGGCAAAATTACCTTTGTGATTACATCTAATGCTGATGCCCGAGTTGCGTCAGGTATATGTTGATTCATCATATCGATTAGTACGTTTATTGTTTGTTTGTTTAAACGAAACAACTTAACAAACTGTCGATCTGACAACTGGAACGGATCCAATCCCTCATGAAGGATTCTATCACATCGTTCATTTTGTAGTAGGGCGTCATTAATCATGTCGCACATGAATAAATTGTTATTATTCATTACGATTGCCTGTAACAGACAAACGCGAAAGTACATCAACATGGGATACGATATTGTGGATTATTATGTTATTGTTATATACTCTGTTAATTTGAGCTCAGCTTTACTGCTATATCACGAATTATTAACAAAATGAATACATACCGTTCTTTTATGTACACTGTTTCTGATTGAATATAAATATTCCACGAGGGTTAACACGTCAAGAGACGCGGTAGCGTACCGACGCCAATCTCCTCTACATAACAACACAAATATAACCTCAAACTGTAAAATTTTCACGTTTTACTGCGTTCTTTCCTTCGAGATTCGAATCTCGAGTGCTACAGACCACTCGTGCTTTACATTCGAAAAATCTCGAGCGTGAGATCTCGGTGAGATTTCAAGAATGGCGGTCCAGCCGTTTCGTTCGACAATCTAGGGAATCTCGAATGAAACCGAGCTCGAACGAACTCGAGAATTGAGCCCGAGACGAGATTCTCGAGACCAGACGAGATTCTCGAGACCAGACGAGATTCTCGAAACCAGGCGAGAATTTCGAGACGAGACGAGACGAGATTTTTAAAATATTTTCGAGACGAGACGAGACGTTGTCAAATCTCGTCTCGTCAAAATCTCGTCTCGTCTCGTCTCGCGGCATCACTACTCGTCACTTCCGCAGTATTATTTGACTCCAAATTCTCCGGGTAAGTGTACTTTGAACTCTTCTCAAACATGTTCAAAGATTCCACCATTCATCATGTTAAAAACTTTAACATCGAATGTCTACAAAATTCGCTGAAGGCAAGGTATTTTTGGAATTACAAGTGGAGTAAAAAAATACTGCGGAAGTGACGAGCCGCAGAGACCTAACCCTTGTGAGTGTTGTACGCACGCACACGCGCACCTCCTTGTGGTACATCCTGGATAACGTTAAAATGGTCTTCAAAAATGAATTATGAACTTTATCGAAAAAAGTTTTCTACAAAAGTTGTTAGTTTTAACATGCCGAACATTTTGGTCGAAAAGAAAAGTCATGATTCCATTTTTAAAAAACATGTCGGCCGTCGTATCTCCGCCATTTTTAATGTTGGACCATATTTCTTTTTTTAGAAAAATGTCCCCCTTCGAACCCTACAACTTTCATATAACTCATTTTTCGATCGGAGCCCTATTTTTCGAGATAAATCGGGTGTAAGATAAAAATGGGACACCCTGTATATATCTGTATATATATATATATATCATACATTATTGCACTAGAGTCGTCTTTACACTACACTAGAGTGTACGATCGTGTCAATTTTTTGTTTCTGTCAGACGATGAGAGCGAGCAGGTCGGCAGACGATCGTCGCCGCAACTTCTTCTTCGGGCTACCGCTACGGGGGCCACTTGGTATGTTATGTGTGCGTTTTTCGTTCACACGATTGCACCCGTATATGCGATCGGACACATCTATCTCGATGTGAAATCGAGATAGATGACAAAAGTGAAATTTTGCTAGATATCAGCCCTTCGGGAACCGATTTTATCGCAATAAGACTCATCAAAAAGGCAGAAAAGAATCAAAATATTGGCGCCGACACATTTAGCGCCCGCAATGTATTGCCTGAGATAATTAGAATTACAGACGAAGTGAGAGTGCGCTGGTACACGCCATGCACGTATGTGGATCGGACAAATTCGCATCGATGTGTGTGAGTGCGGAAGAAAAGTTTTTGACCGAATAGAAATCGTAAGTGGCCAGATATTAACATTGCGGGCACCGATTTCATTAAAAGAGGGCTCATTGGAGAGAAAAAAAAGAATTGAATCTGACACATTTGGCGTTCGCGACGTGTTGACTGAGATAATTCCAGTTAGAATCTCGTAGCAGACGAAAAAAACGAACGTGCTGTAATATAAGAGTAGCGCTAGCGTCTCGTCGTGAGAGTCTCGTGAGGCGGCATTATAGATTTCTTTTAATACATGGCGTCGAGACGCTGCCGCGTCTCTTGATCATCTACTGATGAACTTTACTTGGATAATATACAGTTTTATTATTCTTTCAACTAAAATGTTTGTTTGCAGGGAATGGTTGCTGGTTTAATACTTGGGGTACTATTTTTGTTTTGAAGAAACATTTTTTGGTTTTACTATTTTTCACGAAAACAAAGCTTCCTCCATGGGGAAGTAAATCACATAATACGACTACAGCAATGGACAGAAGGGCCACTAAACATTCTGCGAATAACTAATCTTCCTCGTTAGCTTTTGTTGGCCCTGAAAAGGGCCGTTTTTATTGAAACATCTAAGCTCTTTCTCCTCTGATACGGCGTGCCAGTTGGATATCCTTAGGCATGATGGTAACTCGCTTGGCGTGAATGGCACACAAGTTCGTATCTTCAAAAAGACCTACTAGATAAGCCTCACTGGCTTCCTGAAGGGCCATGACAGCGGAGCTCTGGAAACGCAGGTCGGTCTTGAAGTCCTGAGCGATTTCACGAACAAGTCGCTGGAAGGGCAGTTTGCGTATGAGAAGTTCAGTGCTCTTCTGATAACGACGAATTTCCCTGAGAGCTACAGTTCCAGGCCTGTAGCGATGGGGCTTCTTCACTCCTCCGGTGGCAGGTGCGCTCTTACGTGCTGCCTTAGTTGCAAGTTGTTTCCTGGGAGCCTTGCCTCCGGTGGACTTACGGGCGGTTTGCTTCGTACGAGCCATTCCGTCAGAAAATGGTGATTCAAGATCTCAACGGAGCGAAGTACACAACTGTACAGTCGGCAGTGGACTATAAGCGGTCCCACTGACGGAGCAATTTTATAACGTGGTCGGCGGTGACGCTAGCAGTCATTGGCTGGCGACAGAGGAGTGGGGATAGCGCAGTTGAAACTGCATATAAACCGTGGCATCGTCTGCTTAGATATCATATAGAAACGGTCCGAGAGCTGGACTCCGATCACTTCCCCATTATTCTCGACATCGACCTTCAAGCAACAGCACCACCATCCAAACCTAGACTAAACTTTGCCAAAACCGACTGGGAAAAGTTCTACGAAATTCTAATTGCTAAAGTTCCAGACAATTACAAAATAGATTCTAAAGAAGAAGTGGACGCAACCATAAAATCTCTTACAACGATAATTTCAGAGGCGGCCAAGGCCTCATCCCCTATTTGTAAAACCAAAGACGGCGATCCCCCCCTCCCGAGGGAAATACTAAATTTAATTAAAGCCAGGAACGACCTAAGAAATAACTACAATCGTAATCACAGCCCCATTTATAAAAAAGCTATCAATAAATTAAGAAGAAACATCAACGACAAAATAGTAGAGTTCAGATGCAATAAGTGGAATAATTTCGTACAAAAACTCAATATCAAAGATAACTCAATCTGGAAAATATCAAAGGCCTTATCCAGACCCTACCCATCCATACCGCCGCTGAAGGACAGTAATAACGTGCGAAAATTAATCTTTCAAGAGGAAAAAGCAAACTGCTTCGCCTCATGCTTTGCAAAAACTTTTTCACCTCACGAAACCCCCTCAATACCTACATTCATTGAGGAGACCGATAGATTAGTGGAGGATATTCTAGCCCGCGAATCAGAAAATGAAATTAGACCAACCGACTTAGCTGAAATCAAGAAATATATTAAAAATATCAAAAGTAACAAAGCCCCAGGACCTGATCAAATAACCAACTTTTTACTGAAGAAATTGCCGGACTTCTGCCTAAACGTAATAGTGGATATAATCAACACGTGCTTTAGATTAAAATACTTCCCAGAAGATTGGAAGACTGCGAACGTGCTAGTTTTCCCAAAAGCAGGTAAGGACCGTACACAACCAACGAGCTATAGGCCGATTAGTCTCCTTAACACCCTAAGTAAACTTCTGGAGGGCATATTTATAACAAGGTTAAAATTATATATAGCTCAAAATGATACCATCAGGAAGGAACAATTTGGCTTTAGAAACGGACACACTACACAACAACAAATAATCAGATTAACAGAATACATAACGAAAAATTATAACTGGAACAAACACACAGGAGCAGTACTATTAGATGTAGAAAAGGCGTTTGATAGCGTATGGATAAACGGATTAATCAGAAAATTAGAAAGCCAGGGCATCCCATCCGAGCAGATTGCGTTCATTTCGTCATATCTCGCGAATAGGTTCTTCTACGTCAACGTAAATGAGTATATCTCTCAAAAAAGGCCCATTAAAGCGGGGGTGCCCCAGGGTAGTATACTTGGCCCTATCCTATTTAGCTTGTACAATAACGACATGCCAAAATCAACTCAAGTGGAAATCGGGGTATACGCAGACGATACGGTGTTCTATACGTCCTCACTAAGTACAAAACTAATAGTTAGACATTTAAATGAAACCCTCGAATTAGTACATGACTGGTGCTCGAAATGGAGAATTAAAATAAACGCCACCAAATCAGAATCCATAATTTTCACAAAAAGACACAAAGCGGGGTCAACAGCTAGCCTGAGACCGCCAGAATTAAACAACACACAAATACCGTGGAAAAAAGAAGTTAAATATTTAGGAGTTACGCTTGATGCAGGACTTAACTTCAAAAAACACATACAGAATACTAGGAACAAGGCACTGGGAGCTCTAAGTAAACTACGAGCAATTATGAATAGAAATTCAGCAATAGGTATTAAAAACGGTCTAATTATCTATAAAGCCATCATCCGCCCTGTTATAACATACGCGGTCCCGGTATGGGGGGGAGCAGCCGTCAGCAATTTAAATAAACTCCAAATAGTTAAAAATAGAATACTTCGAATAATAACAAAGTGCCCCAGATATACTAAAACGACGCTACTCCACGAAGAACTGGAAGTACCATACTTAAAGGAAATATACAAGAAATTGATTGTAACATTTTACAAAAGTGCTTCGGAGTCCGGCTTCGAACTAATTAACTCACTAGGAAATTACGACTTTGACCCCAGAAATAAACATAAAAGACCCAAGGACATCTTGAGAATTCACTAAAAACACGCTTGTGTGAGACCTAAGTCTGTTACAGGAAAGAAGACAAGGCAAATCAAAGAAGCAAAGGAACATCAAAATATCAAGAAGCCAAATAACTAATTATCTACTCTCACTATCTTTTCTTTCACCATCTTTCTCTACCGCTCTGTCTCTACATATTTTATCCCACCCTCCCCCTCCAACTTCTCTACCCCAACCTACTGTCTAGCTTAAGTCAAATCTATTTGTCATGAACTTGCTTGAGGTTTTTTATTTTTCCCGTCTTCGGGTTTTTTCCTCAATATGCTAAGTCAAGTCTCCTCCAAACGTCAAGTTATACTCAAGATTATGCAAGAATGCTCATAACCGAGTAATGCATTTTGTTCACTCACAATCATTAACTAAAATCTTTCCATTTTCCTTCGTCAGGAGGGACTTCCAAGTCGGAGGTTCGCTCCCTATCATTGTGATAGGGCGCCTAACTCCGACGCCGGGCAGGAGAGTCTCACTGGTGGGGGCGAAGGTGTGGGGCCCCCACCACCCCCTCTTTCTTTTTTTCTTTTTAGATATCATTTCACGTTTGAGTCTTTAGCCGAACACATCTTAAGGGCTTACATACACTTGTAATTTTCAAAAAATCGTTTTTTTTTGTATTTTCTGAATATACATATATTTGAGCATACACACTCAAAATTTTATGTCAATCAGACGAATATTTTCGAAGTTATAGACACATTTATGAAGGCGCGTTAGGGAGGCGTGTCTCACAGTCGGGGACCGGCGCGCCAGCTGTCTACCTGAGGCACTGTCCCTTCTTTCCTTGTCTATCCTACTCTCTTTCCTTTGTCATTCTCTATTGTATGTTTCTCAGTTGCCAAAATTTGAAAAGTAGTCGTTAGTCTCAGCAGAGAAGCCTAACAGTAAAGTCGTGTCAGTGTACTTGTGCCTTCGATAATATCGTGAAAATTAAGTCTAGCAGAGAACTTAGAAAATCAACGAAAGTGTACAAGTCAAGAGCGAAGAAACGAAAGAATGTTTTCAATCCGAAAACAGCTGAAACGGATGAGTCCAGTTTCAGTGCCTCTGCAAAAAAAATAAGAATGCAGGAGGAAATCTTGGTGCCGCGTGATCCGTCCGTTGAGTACCGAATTTTTAATTTTATTACTGTTTTCGCGGCCATCGCCGAATTTGTGCAGTGCAAAACCTGTAACGGAAATGTGAAATTTGAAACTGCTTTTGAACGAGGACTCGGGTTTAAAATTGTTTTGTTGTGCGATCAGTGTCCATCTCGTAGCATAAATTCTAGTCCTTTTATCGAGCATTCTTATGAGATAAATCGGCGTTTTTTGTTTGTCATGAGAGTTCTTGGATTAGGGTTAAAAGGTGCTGCAACATTTTGTGGATTAATGGACATCCCCGCTTTCCTAACACAGCCCACCTACGATTTAATTATGAAGAATATACATTCCTGTGTGAAAACAGCAACCGACAAACTTTTTCAACATGCTTGCCATGAAGAAAAAGACTTGACTGCTGAACACCAAGGTGACGAAAAATCTGCAAAGCTTACCGTGTCCGGCGATGGAACTTGGAAAAAGCGAGGATATACTTCCTTGTATGGAGTGACATCATTGATCGGATATTATTCTGGGAAAGTAATTGATATCCTCGTGAAAAGTGCCTATTGCAAACAATGCGAAACTTGGAAAAGCAAACTTGATAGTGAAGAATATCAACAGTGGTATGAAAACCATCAAGATGATTGCAGTTGTAATCATTCAGGTTCTTCTGGAAAAATGGAAGTTGATGCAGTGATCGACCTATTCAAGCGTTCAGTGGAAAAATTCGGAGTGCAGTACAGAAATTACATTGGAGACGGTGATTCTAAAACGTACTCCGGGATTTTGAAAGCTGCCCCATACGGTGATCAAGAAGTCGTGAAGAAGGAATGTATTGGACACGTACAGAAGAGAATGGAAAGGTATAACCAACTGGTGTGGAAGATCTCTCCAAAAGTACTTCCAGCCGGATCAAAAACGGTGGAAATGGCTGCATATATAGCTGCTGGCATCTTCAATGAAGGGACAGCTGCCCTTTTATATTATATGAATGCAATGGGCGTCTCACTTGGGTCCAATGCGCATTCATATACAGATAAAGAAGATGCGCAGCGCATCAAGATCTCCGACCTGAGATCACACGAGAGCACCAGAGAGGGGCGACGCTAGTAGTCATTGGCTGGCGACAGAGGAGTGGGGATTACTGAGTTGAAATTGTATATAAACCGTGGCGCCGTTTGCATGGGCATCATTCCGCGTTTCAACCTTCAGCCGAACACATCTTCATTAATTAAAAAATGACTGGTCGTGGTAAGGGAGGAAAGGGATTGGGAAAGGGAGGAGCTAAGCGTCACAGGAAGGTCCTTCGTGATAACATCCAGGGAATAACCAAGCCTGCTATTCGTCGATTGGCGCGCCGAGGTGGTGTAAAGCGTATTTCTGGCTTGATCTACGAAGAAACACGTGGAGTTCTTAAGGTGTTTCTTGAAAACGTCATCCGTGATGCCGTCACATATACAGAGCACGCCAAGAGGAAAACTGTGACAGCCATGGATGTCGTCTACGCTCTGAAACGTCAAGGCCGCACTCTTTACGGATTTGGTGGTTAAACTGCATCTGCTGCAAAAAATTCCGAGAACACAATCGGCCCTTCTCAGGGCCAACAAAAATTCAAAACGTAGCGCATTTTGTTTGCTATTATGACTGCGGGGGAACGTGGTTATTAGAATATCCGTTATATGATTCGATCTATCGCTTTGTTTTTTTTCTTTGTCAATGAGTATTTTCAAACGAGAGCGAGAATTGAGCCTAACAAATCCTGTGACCTCGAAAAGATCTATAATAACTCACAAACGACTGAAAAAACGATCGGTCTTTAAATGCAAAAAAACCATTGAAATTTTTTTCGAAATTTAGTAAAAAAGGGGTCGTTTGGATGGTTGTCTCCCGGTCTTCACGGAAAAAACGACCGGTTACAAATGATTGAAATGGTAATTTCAACGGTCGTTTTTCGATTTTTCGTAATGAATAAACGACTAATCAATAATAATTTCAATGGTCGTTTTCTTGGTCGACCGGCTCATTACAATGGTTTTTTTTTGCATTTAACGTCCAGTCGTTCGGCCAATCGCTGGATCTACTAGGGGAGATAATTGTAATCTGCCTAAGAAGAAATTAAAGAAAAGTGTAAACACCTGACTGTGTAATTAACCCTTTATATTCCTTTAACGATCCTGCTTGCCTCAACAGTTATTAGAAGAAAAACATTCGTGTTCTGGCTGTAAATAATTGAGATACACCAAGTGAAGGAAAAATTCAGTGATTTTTCATGGCGATAAACCACCAGACCATAGTATGTAGTGCGGACTGATTTTTTAAAGACAAAATAGTACATCACGTTACAAGGGAGAAAAGTGCAACTTTTCACCGAGTGCAAAGTTTGATGCCCGAGCGAAGCGAGGGCAGAAATTCACACGATGTGAAAAGTTGCTCTCCTCCCATGTAACGTATTATACTTTTTCTCCCGAGGTTATTTTCCGTCCGCGTTGCACACACGAAATGTGGTTATTTTTTAGCGAAATCGGGAGAAAAGTATAGTACGTTACATGGGAGGAGTGCAACTTTTCACCTCGTGTGAATTTCTGCCCTCGCTTCGCTCGGGCATCAAACTTCACACTCGGTGAAAAGTTGCATTTTCCTCCCTTGTAACGTAATGTACTATTCTCCCGATTTCACAAAAAAAACACATTTGGTGTGTGCAACGAGGACGGAAAATAAGTTTATTTTTGACAAATGGCGACACGTATGCGTAGTACGGTTTTCATTACACCCGCGCGGGCAGGAATGAGCTGATTCCATCCGTAAGGAGGTAATGAAAGCGGACTGCGCATGCGTAAGTCACTTGTCAAAAATGAGCGATTTTCCGCCCGCGCTGCGGACACGAAATGCGGTTATTTTAGCGGAATCGGGAGAAAATATTTATGTGTACCGTTATAAGTACTCACGACTCTTGAATTTTCTGAAGGGTACAAGAAACAAGTGGATAGTTATTAATGTTCTAAACGGTTTTATTCATGATCTTTTTTACTAAAAATTATATTGGTGGTGAAAATGATATTGGTATAGTGAGCCTCGCTCGAGCGAGTTTTTCGAGTTTGGCTCGATGAAATATGCGTAATAGTGTCAAATAGTAACCACAGAGATGAGATGCAGCCCCAATGGGGGGGGGGGGGGGGGGGGGTGACGCTGAGATGATAAGTCAAGAGATATGTAGATACTACATGTTCAGTAAAGCCGAAATTACGACTATTGATAGAACGACGAAAATACATGGCACCTACTCTTCCCAGTGGTTCAACCCCTTTACCTCACTTGTCATACATAATAGTATATTGTGCAACAAGAGTCGAAAGTTGGTGATTGCGACGAGTGTGGGGTTTCCTCACACTCGTTCGCTGCCGGGCGAAGCGAGGGCTGCAATCAGACGTGTCGTAATTGCCAATTCGACTCTTGCTGCACATCAGACTTTTTGTAACGAGTGCACGAATCTGCGGCACTTAGAATGCCAGTCGCGCGAGACGAACACTGAAAAGTGAGGTTATGATTTAAGGGACGAAAGTGAACGACAGAAACTCCCAAGGGCGAAAGTGAACGAAATGTGAATTGCGCATGCGCGACTATGTCATTTCCCCACAGGTTCGCGATTGACAGGCAAACGGCCACTTTCGACTCGCAAGACTGCCATGGAAAGTGCCGCGGTTCGTGCACGTGTTACAAGAAAATAAATAATAATCGAAGTAATCATTTACGATCGAAATAATTAGTTATTTTCGAAATACGGTTTATTTGTCGAAATAATGGATAATAATCGTAATTTTACAATTTCTTGCCCTGTGGAAACCCCTGACGGTTGCAGAGCAAGAATTTGCGTTTCTGCAACGCAGCAAATTTTTGCTACGTTGCACTGACGAGCGCGCCAATCACAAGAAGTGAGAAAGAAGTGAGAAGTGAGAAAGAAAAACTACATCTATTCCAAGACCGCCGTACTACACAGAAGCGAGGAAAGTTTCTGTGCATGATGATTGAAGCGTTTATAGGACTGCGTGATTCATAAGCGGAAGAATGGACCTTCGTTAAAATCATGTTTGGCCCTGAAAAGGGCCGGTGGGTTTTCAGAAAGTATTATACTTATGCTTTCTTCTCAGTCTTCTTGGGAAGAAGAACAGCTTGGATGTTGGGCAGGACGCCACCCTGAGCGATGGTAACGCCTGACAACAATTTATTTAGCTCTTCATCATTGCGAATGGCCAGTTGAAGATGACGGGGAATGATCCTCGTTTTCTTGTTATCTCGAGCTGCGTTTCCGGCCAATTCGAGAACTTCAGCGGCTAGATATTCCATAACGGCAGCCAGATATACAGGAGCTCCGGCTCCAACGCGCTCAGCGTAATTTCCCTTACGAAGAAGCCGGTGAATTCTGCCCACTGGGAACTGAAGTCCAGCGCGATTGGAACGTGTCTTTGACTTTCCCTTTACTTTTCCACCTTTTCCTCGTCCAGACATGGTGAAATGGGGTGAAGAGAAACGCGCACACTTGATACTAGAGCGGTTCAAGACCGAATGATACGGAAGCGTCGCCAACCATCCGCTTTGTAGGCCATGTGATCCAGTCAACGCCCCAATCATAACGTGCGAAACACTTCAGCCAACCCGCATCGCTTCTCATTGGCGCGGCGGTTGGGCTCCAGATGAGCTTCCCCCACTCCGTCGCTCTACCTCATTGGTGCGCTCGTCGTTCCTATTTCCTCTTAAATACAGCCTGGTAAACGAGCAGCGTCACTCAACGCCGACATTTAGTCGCTACTACAGTTTTGAAGCACCGAATACTAAACTGTCACTATGCCGCCGAAAGCAAGTGGTAAGGCCGTGAAGAAAGCCGGCAAGGCCCAGAAGAACATTACAAAAACTGACAAGAAGAAGAAGCGCAAGAGGAAGGAAAGCTACGCTATCTACATCTACAAAGTGTTGAAGCAGGTCCACCCTGACACTGGAGTATCAAGCAAAGCTATGAGCATCATGAACAGCTTTGTCAACGACATCTTCGAACGAATCGCAGCAGAGGCCTCCAGACTCGCTCACTACAATAAGAGATCTACTATTACTTCACGGGAGATCCAGACTGCTGTCAGGCTTTTGTTGCCTGGTGAACTTGCCAAGCACGCCGTCAGTGAAGGAACCAAGGCTGTTACCAAGTACACCAGCTCCAAGTAAAACTAACAGCACAAAACTCATCGGCCCTTCTCAGGGCCAACAAAAATTACAAACGTATTACAAGTCTTCTGCAAAAGTTCAACTGAATATAACAGTAATCCATTCATTCCCTAACTGACAATCAATACATAGTAATTAATAATGGCCAGTGTATGAAACCAGGCAAAAAGCGAAATGTAATTTAACCCCACCTATAACGATAAAACTGGTAAGATGTGCACGATTTAGTACAACTTCACAATTCGAAATTGGTTTCATTCCTATACATTTCAGTTGCATAGCAAGTATTATACAGTGGACTCTCCGATAAGTTAAGGTCGCGGGACCGAAAGCCGATTAGGCCATTCCGATAAGTTAAGATCCCCATTACTTGCGCAAGTCGTTCCCGGGCGCCCGATATGACGAGGGGGGGGAAAGAAATGCAGTGGAGGTCTTCTTCGGTCCTTGTCTCGCACGGAACTAGCTGCCGCGTTACCTCTCTGTCATAATGCGTTCGAACTAAGGTAGTGTGGAGTAAAAAGGGTAATTCGCTTCCCCGCCAGTAGGTAGAAAGGGTTTAGAAAAGAGTCGATCTTAACTTACCAGAGCGTTAATCCTTAACTTATCGGAGTGCCTTAACTTTTCGGAGCTTAACTTACCGGAGAGTCTTAGCGGAGTCGGGAGAAAATATTTTTTCTCCCGACTCCTTGTTCGAGTGAAAAGTCTTTTGGCTAGCCAGGTTTCACTCACACAAATTATGTCTGTTGCCTCGCTGAACACGCTGTCTTCTAATTTCGAGAAGCCGTAGACGTTCCAGAAAATTATCGAACGCCCACTGGCTCCCCCGCGTTTGTTTTCCTCATTCTGGTTGCAGATTTCCATGTCCGGTCCCCTTCGATAGGAGGATGGCGGCAACCGTCGAACGCGGGAGGCGTTCCACTAATTCGTCCTTATTATACGATAATTCGCAAGTAACTGAAAAGCGAGTACAAAACCAAGCATCATATCAAGGCCCTGCACGCCCAGAGTATTTTTCACTATAAATCAGTCTCAAAACCGCACATCAGAGCGGTACGAAGTAAAAAGCACCTGAACTCCGAATTCGTGGTCAGGATTGCCGTTGGCCCACGCTTCGTGCCTAGCTACTTTATACAATCGCCTCCGCCAACCAACCAGCCACGATGCCGTTAAAAATTAGGGGAAAAAAAACAGGAAAGACAAAAATAAAAATCGTTCCCCGGGACAAGGCAGCGGCGATTATTCACGCATTGCCACCAAAAAAGCAGCATCACTCATCAAAGCAGTGCCAAACGGGTCCACCCAGACACGGCAGCTAACCGTACCACCGAACAATTCACTTGAAAGCAACAACAACAAACCAACGTCAGGTGATGCATGTAGGCAATGCATCGCCTAACATAGCAAAAAAAGGTCGATTCTAGCAACATTTGAGGATTTATTTTAAATGTCATTTGCATCGCACACTCGCTCGCTAGGGGATGGTCAACAAATTAGAATGAAAAAGTCTAGCTATAGGTCAATACATGTAACGGACATTCCAATAACCATGTTATCTTCCGGAGTTATAGCAGCGATCAAAAAGATGCTACGTTTTGAATTTTTGTTAGCCCTGAAAAGGGCCGATTGAGTTCTTGGAATTTTTTCAAACTGATGCAGTTTAACCACCAAATCCGTAAAGGGTGCGGCCTTGACGTTTCAGTGCGTAGACGACGTCCATGGCTGTCACAGTTTTCCTCTTGGCGTGCTCTGTGTATGTGACGGCATCACGGATGACGTTTTCAAGAAACACTTTGAGGACTCCTCGTGTTTCTTCGTAAATCAAGCCAGAAATACGCTTTACACCACCTCGGCGCGCCAATCGACGAATAGCAGGCTTGGTTATTCCCTGGATGTTATCACGAAGGACCTTCCTGTGACGCTTAGCTCCTCCCTTTCCCAATCCCTTTCCTCCCTTACCACGACCAGTCATTTTTTAATTAATGAAGATGTGTTCGGCTGAAGGTTGAAACGCGGAATGATGCCCATGCAAACGGCGCCACGGTTTATATACAATTTCAACTCAGTAATCCCCACTCCTCTGTCGCCAGCCAATGACTACTAGCGTCGCTGCTGAACACCTTATAAAATCGCTTCGCCAGAGGGAACGCTATAGTCCATTGCCGACTGTTCATCTGTGTACTTCGCTCCGTTGAGATCTTGAATCACAATTTTCTAGCGAAATGGCTCGCACGAAGCAAACCGCTCGCAAGTCCACCGGTGGCAAAGCTCCTAGGAAACAACTTGCAACTAAGGCAGCGCGTAAGAGCGCCCCGGCGACCGGAGGAGTGAAGAAGCCCCATCGTTACAGGCCTGGAACTGTAGCTCTTAGGGAAATTCGACGTTATCAGAAGAGCACTGAACTTCTCATACGCAAACTGCCCTTCCAGCGACTTGTTCGTGAAATCGCACAGGACTTCAAGACCGACCTGCGTTTCCAGAGCTCCGCTGTCATGGCCCTCCAGGAAGCCAGTGAGGCTTACCTAGTAGGTCTTTTTGAAGATACGAACTTGTGCGCCATTCACGCCAAGCGAGTTACCATCATGCCTAAGGATATCCAACTCGCACGCCGTATCAGAGGAGAAAGAGCTTAGATCTTTCAATAAAAACGGCCCTTGTCAGGGCCAACAAAAGCTAACGAGGAAGATTATTTATTCGCAGAATGTTTAGTGGCCCTTCGGCGGATTGCTATCGTATATTATATATATTTTGCTTCCACATAGAGGAAGTTTTGTTTTCGTGAAAAATTAGTATATTACGCAACAAAGAAGGAAAGTGGAACTTTTCACTAAGTGTAAAATTTAAGTGCGAAAATCAGACGAGGTAAAAAGGCTCTCCCTCCCGTGTCGCATACAGTTCATTTCTTCCGATTCCGCCAAAAAATAACCTTATTTCGTGTGTGCGACAAGGGTGGAGAAATAGCTTATTTTTACCCTGTGATGAGTACGCATGCGTATACGGTTTGTATTACTCTCGCCGGGCAGAAATGAACTGTTTTCCTCTCAAGGCATTACACCGGATTGCGCATGCGTACGAGTCATTGGTTAAAAATTAGCTGTTTTCTGCCCGTGTTTTGAGCACGAAAGGAGGTTATTTCAGCGGCATCGGGAGAAAGAGTTTATTACGACAGAAGGGCCGAGAAACGTTTTTTTTCCTCACGGACGTGAGTTTGTAGCACAAGCCGAAGGCGAGTGCTGCAATCAAACGAGCTAAAAACACGTTTTTCCGCCGAGTTACGTATACAATTTCATTGCACAAGTATGAAGTAAAACCTTACTTCCCACACCGAAGTTCCCACACCAGATTTTGAATTTTTCGAAAAATGTACGTTTTCTCCCGACTCCGCTAAAATATCCCCATTTCGTGTCCGTAACGCGGGCGGAAAATCGCTCATTTTTGACGCATGACTTACGCATGCGCAGTCCACTTTCATTACCTCCCTAGGGAGATAATCAGCTCATTTCTGCCCGCGCGGGAGTAATGAATACCGTACTACGCATGCGTGTCGTCATTTGTCAAAAATGAGGTTATTTTCCGTCCTCGTTGCACACACGAAATGTGGTCATTTTTTTAGCAAAATCGGGAGAAATAGTACATTACGTTACAAGGGAGGAAAGTGCAACTTTTCACCGAGTGTGAAGTTTGATGCCCGAGCGAAGCGAGGGCAGAAATTCACACGAGGTGAAAAGTTGCACTCCTCCCATGTAACGTACTATACTTTTCTCCCGATTTCGCTAAAAAATAACCGCATTTCGTGTGTGCAACGCGGACGGAAAATAACCTCATTTTTGACAAGTGACGACACGCGTGCGTAGTACGGTTCCCATTACTCCCGCGCGGGCAGGAATGAGCTGATTACCTCCCTAGGGAGGTAATGAAAGCGGACTGCGCATGCGTAAGTCACGCGTCAAAAATGAGGGATTTTCCGGCCGCGTTGCGGACACGAAATGGGGTTATTTTAGCGGAGTCGGGAGAAAAGTATAGTACGCTACATGGGAGGAGTGCAACTTTTCACCTCGTGTGAATTCCTGCTCTCGCTTCGCTCGGGCATCAAATTTCACACTCGGTGGAAAGTTGCGCTTTCCTCCCTTGTAACATAATGTACTAATTTTACGAAATTTGGTGATCACCTTAGGTAAAGGGGTTCACATTTTATGGTAGTTTGACTCTTTCTGAGAAATTGACCGTCAGCGTTTTAATTTGCGATAAAAAAACGAGCATGAACAGCGACCGTTCAAAGAAGCACCAGTCACAATTTTCCGTGCCTCATTCAATAAACGACCATATTGACAAAGTTGGCGGTTATTTTGCAGTTTGTTGTTGTAAGATCTTAAGGGCATGTGAAATACTGACTGCGGTAATAAAAACTGTAATGAATGTTTTTTTACGCATATTTGCATTTACAGCTACAAGAAGAAATTCATTCCCTGCACTGGTGAAATCTGCAGGGTATGAATTTCTTCTTTTAGCTGTAAACGCAAATATCCGCCAAAAATGTTCATTGCAGTTTTTGATACCGACTGGGCTCAACGTCGATGTTTCACATCGCCTTAACCTTTTTGCAAAATGTCGAAGACATAAGTAATGTCGCGGAGGCTTTCATAATTAATTATAAGTTCTATTTAGCTAACCGTCTAATCTAACCCGAAAGATTGACGGAAAACATGATTTGTTGCAACGTTAGAATGTTTTGGTGGCCCTGAAAAGGGCCGTTCGAGGTTTCGTTTTCTCGAAGTGTTCATAATATTCACTTCTTCGAGGCGGCTGCTTTCTTAGGTGCATCCTTCTTAGTTTTTGGAGTAACTGCTTTGGGTTTCTTCGGTGCAACTGGTTTCGCATTCTTGGTGGAGGCCTTAGCAGTCAGCTTTGCTTTCGTGGTTTTAGGCTTCGGCGGCTTCGCAGCTGGTCCCTTCGAGGTCTTTTTCTTTTCGGAAACAGCCTTTGCGGCGGCCTTTTTGGACGGTGTCTTTTTCACGGCAGCAGCAGTTGGTTTTCTAATTCCTGCGGGTTTCTTAGAAACTGCTACCTTTTTGGGTGCTACAGGCTTTGCGGGAGCCTTAGATTTAGGCTTGACAGATTCTCCCTTGGACGAGAGCTTGAATGAACCGGCAGCACCCTTACCCTTGGTCTGAACCAGGACCCCTGATGCAACGGCAGCCTTCAAGTATTTCTTGATGAACGTTGATTGCTTCTCAGCGTCGACCTTGTACGTACCAGCCACGTACTTCTTAATCGCTTGGAGCGACGAACCACCACGTTCCTTGAGGGTTGTGATCGCCGCGATGACCATCTCGGCTGTTTTCGGATGAGCTGGCTTTGGGCGCAGTTGTTTCGATTTTGTCGCTGTCTTCTTCGGGGTACCAGCCGGAGCTGCTGTTGCACCCACTGCTGGTGTCACATCTGGCGATGAAGCGGCTTTGTCTGCCATTGTATGAAATATAAAACTTTGCTGCGTAAAAGTGTGTAACTTTGCGTAGATGAACTACTGGAAAGCTTCAGTGGATTAGACTGAGAATAATCAGCAGCTGCCTGCTTCGCTGGGGGCATGGCGAAGCGCGTACCATGGAGAGAGACCTCACGGTCTTGTGCGCCTATCGTTCGATGATAAACTGCTTCTATGGTACCAAATTCGGTCTTTATCACACTTTTTACAATATTTACGCGAGTATTGTTAGACTTTTGCCGTTAATATCGGATATCGTGATATTCTGGGTGATTGATGGGATACATCTGAAATCGATTTGATGATTCGAATTTACAATATACGCACTCAGCCAGCATCTGCACATATACCCATCAAATGCACTCTTCTCTTAAAAATGCTCAATTGTTTAAAAAAATGGAGTTTTGTTGTTAACGTCATACGCAGTGCAAAGTCATTGATTTAAAGTAACTTAAAAAATGGAAATTACGAACCAGAAATTATTAACATATGTCCGATGATAGCTCGGTTTCGGACCAACAGTTCGGCGACTAACAAAGAAGTATGCAAGGGTAATGACGATCCTAGATACATTGTTATTGATGCATTTGTAATAACTTGTTGTAAAATCTGTAAAAATATGCAAAATGTTGCGATCGGTAATCAAAACTGTAATCAACTTTTTTTACGCCTACTGCCATTTTACAGCTTCAAGAAGAAATTCATCGTATGCATTGGCCATATCCGCATGGGATGAATTTCTTCTTGAAGCTGTAAATGCAACCCTGCGTAAAAAAAGTGGATTCAAGTCTTTTATACGGATTGATACAGGAATAGGCGGGGGGATTTCACATGCTCTTAATTCTTGTCGATAGTCTTAAGGTATTCCTTGCGACCAATATTCATTTCGCATAAATTCGAGGAGTTTGGGAGAGCATTTCAAACACTCTCGGTGGTATAAAAATCTGAAAAAATGCATGCACATTAAAGGTATTGAAAAGATTAATTTTGCATCATAATAATTCAAAAATGATATTAACAAATTGATGAAAAAGACAATTGTTTAACAAATATTTCGATGACCCAAGATTTCTTTTTCATGAAAACTATTCCTTCGTTTTTCCGAATACGTATGAATTTTTTCAGATGTTAGTGTTCACATTGAATTTTCACATATTTTCCCTATAAAATACGTACAAAATTCAATGTGAACTCTAAAATCTGAAAAAATTCATACATATTCGGAAAAACGAAGGAATCATTTTCATGAAAAAAAAATCTTGGATCACCGAAATATTTGTTAAACAATTGTTTTTTTCATCAATTTATTAATAAAATTTTCGAATTATTATTATGCAAAATTAATCTTTTCAGTACCTTCAATGTGCATGAATTTTTTCAGATTTATATACCACCGAGAAGTGTTTGCAATTCTCTCCCAAATTGCTCGAATTTATGCGAAATGAATATTGGTCGCAAGGACTACCTTAAATAAGGAGGTAACAACAGCCACATGTTTTATAGCAATAATCTATCAGTTTTTGCCTTTCATCTGAGAAATTATGTGTAGACCTAAAACTGGTTCCGATGTACTGTTCGTACAGCTGTGAGAAACGGAAATAAAGGAAAAAATGTCTTGCTTCCTCATAGAGGAAGCTTAATTTGCATGTATTTTTTCGGTATTTTTATGCCAGTGTGCTTAGAATCAGCTAAAACGTCGAGAAAAATTATCTCGAAAAAATGTTCGTACGTGCGTGTGTGCGTCTGCGTGTGTGTGCGGGAGCGTGTGCGCGTGTATGTGTGTAGGAAATTCTGCCGTAAATGGATTACCATCAAACCATTATCTGTACCAAGTTTGGCGAGAATCGCTACAGTAGTTCTAATGTTATGGCAATTTAACTTTTTTTTCTAACGTCTGTATGTAAGTACTTCAGCTCCTTTAAATTCTGAGACATCCGATTGCAATGTCGGACGTGTCATTACGTTTATTGATTATGAATGATGAATTTCGTCAAGGTAACGGTCATTATATCGATAAATTTCGATTCTGCCGCATTAAGAATAAAAAAGCCGTCAAGCCAACGTGCGTGCCAAATTTGAAGAACATTCTTAAAAAATTACGGCAGTTATTGCGTAATAAACGAAATCTGTACACACATACACACGCACGCACGCACGTGCACACACACATACAGACATTTCGTACAAACCACTTTTATCGACGTTTTGGACCATTCTGAGTATACTGACATGAAAATCTTGAAAAAAAAAAAAATTCACGCAAAGCTTCCTCTATGAGGAAGCAAAAGACTGCATATAGTCGCGATCGCGAGCTACGGAGTAACCGGGAATAAATCGCGCGCAGAGGAGACCCTACTAGCGGTCGTACGCTGCGACCGACGAAACGCACGCAAACAAATACAACAAAAAAAGAAATAATGCACCACAAAAAACAAACGCAACTATAACTAACGCACGCACCGGGAAATGGCCAAACGCAAACCGACGGCCGAGCACGCAGGACCAATCACCGATCGTATCACAAGGCGGGTGGCTAAAGGCCACCCGCGAACTCTCCAATGCATCGGAGAGCGGTCACGCGCACGTTATTTCCCGAGGATAGTATTGGCGGCAGCGTGTTTCTCATCAAAACTGTGAATACCGGCGATCCCTGGAACCGATCGCGCCCAGGCCAAGGGCACTCTCGCCGCGATCTCGGAGGCTGAACTCCCGCATGCGCCCGCGCAAAAAAATAATATTAAAAGAGTATTTCTATTTCTGTAGTATTTCTGTACCATTTATTATTGGTGAAAGAGCACTAATTATTTAGTGTCTTGTAGACGTAAAGAACGCATAGGATGGATTTGGTAAAAATGGTTTGTTCACTGGCGGAGCGGCTGAGTATAAAAGTGAACAACGTCAGTTGCAAAAAGTACGATCTGACATTTTGCAACGTGCCCTGTCTTCGCATGCACCCCAGCAGATCGAACAACCGAATTTCAACCGTACTTCCAACCGGGTTGATCTGAGACACAAAACCAACCATAATTCTTGTCAATCCGACCCAAAAATCAACCAAGCGTTCAAAAACTCGGTTGGTTTTTCGGTCGGATTGTTGACAAGAATTACGGTTGGTTTTGTGTCTCATTCCGACCGGGTTGGAAATACGTTTTTTTTTTTGTTTTTACGGTTGTGTTCACGGTTATTCGATTTGTTAGGGCACGTCTTAAAGATGACTTCCAAAAAGATGTGAAATAAACAAAAAAAATGTTTCTTCAAAAACCAAAATGGTACGCCAAATATTAAAAGTGTAGCCATCCCTTGCAAAATAAATTCACGGTAAAAAGTTTTCCGTTAAAAAATAATAACAAATGCAATATATTAGCCAAGTAAAGTGTATCATCAATCAATCATCAGTAGATGATTCGCTATAAAAAAAACTTGGCATGCCAAAGCCATGTCAAGTTTTTAATGACACACAAGTCACTGGCATGCCATTTTTTATAGCAAATCATTGACTGATGATTGTCTGATGATAAACTTTACTTGGGTAATATATTGCATTTGTTATTATTTTTTAAAGGAAAACTTTTTATCGGGATTTTTTTGCAAGGGATGGCTACACTTTTAATTCTTCGCATACCATTTTTGTTTTGAAGAAACATTTTCTGGTTTTACATTATTAGTATCAAGGCTGAAACTAAATACCCATCAATCACGGTTCATTTTCATTCATTTACGTTTGACGTTGAACCGTTGTGAAGCAGGAGGAAGCTAACGAGAACAATGCGCAGGAACGTGATCGGAAATGTAAGAATCTAGTCTATTCATGATTGTCGTTACGGAGGATATCTTTTTTTTAGGGATTGTTTCGTCGAATTGCATTTTTTCACTGTTGTCCTCGTTTGTTTGCCCGTTCATTCATATCGATTTGTTCCACTGATCGCTGGTAATTTGATCTGCAATAAAAATTCAAAATTTGATTATGCAATATCAAATTCGGGGTGGGCAAATGTGTTTACAAAATTTGTAAAAACTTACTGCACGGCGATATATTCGTACATTCATGTCACTATCGGTGAGATACTGGCGGCGGTGGAATACACGGTGGCATTCGAGGTGGTCTAGCCGCGTATGCCACTATCGGCGAGGAACTGACGACGATGGAATACATGGTGACATTGACGACAGCCCAACCATGTACCTCACCTAGGGCCCATTTTTGGGTTCGCTCAAAAACGGTGGCAAACGCGGTAAAATAACGGTGACATACACCAATACCCCAGTGTCAACGGGGCCTCACTCCGTGGTAGAATACATGGTGGAACACAAAAAAATCGGCAGTGACAGAATGACAGGTTCACACCTGGTGGCATACAGGTGGCTACATGGAGGTTAAATTGGTGGGTGTTTTCGCTAGGGTCTTACCAGTTTTATCGTTAGGTTAAGATAAATTACATTTGCCTTTTTGCCTGGTCTCATACACTGGCCACTATTAAGGTAGTCGCCCTGCTTGCGTTCAATTTCGCATAAATTCGAGAAAATTGAGAGAGAATTGCAAGCACTTCTCGATGGTCTAAAAATCTGAAAAAATTCATGCACATTAAAGGTACTGAAAAGATTAATTTGGCATAATAATAATTCTAAAATGTTATTAACAAATTGATGAAAAAAAAAAATTGTTTAACAAATATTTCGGTGACCCAAGTTTTTTTTTGATGAAAATGATTCTTTCATGTTTCTGAATACGTATGAATTTTTTCCGATTTTTAAGTAATCTTTGAATTTTTGATTTTTTTCCATATAAAAAAACACCAAAATTCAAAGATTACTTAAAAATCTGAAAAAATTCGTGCGTATTCAGAAAAACGAAAGAATCAATTTCATCGAAAAAAAAACGGGTCACCGAAATATTTGTTAAACAATTTTTTTTTCATCAATTTGTTAATAACATTTTAGAATTATTATTATGTTAAATTAATATTTTCCGTACCTTTAATGTGCATGAATTTTTTCAGATTTTTAGACCATCGAGATGTGCTTGCAATTCTCTCTCAATTTTCTCGAATTTATGCGAAATTGAACGCAAGCAGGGGGACTACCTTAATTATCACGTATTGATTGTCAGTTAGGGAATGAATGCATTATTGTTACATTCAGTTCAACTTTTGCAGAAGACTTGTTATACGTTCGTAATTTATGTTGGCCCTGAGAAGGACCGATGGGTTTTGTGGTGTTCATTTTACTTGGAGCTGGTATACTTCGTTACAGCCTTGGTTCCTTCACTGACGGCGTGCTTGGCAAGTTCACCAGGCAACAAAAGCCTAACAGCAGTCTGGATCTCCCGAGAGGTAATAGTTGACCTCTTGTTGTAGTGAGCGAGTCTGGAGGCCTCTGCTGCGATGCGTTCGAAAATGTCGTTGACAAAGCTGTTCATGATGCTCATAGCTTTGCTTGACACTCCAGTGTCAGGGTGGACCTGCTTCAACACTTTGTAGATGTAGATAGCGTAGCTTTCCTTCCTCTTGCGCTTCTTCTTCTTGTCAGTTTTTGTAATGTTCTTCTGGGCCTTGCCGGCTTTCTTTACGGCCTTACCACTTGCTTTCGGCGGCATAGTGACAGTTTAGTATTCAGTGCTTCAAAACTGTAGTAGCGATTAAATGTCGGCGTTGAGTGACGCTGCTCGTTTACCAGGCTGTATTTAAGAGGAAATAGGAACGACGAGCGCACCAATGAGGTAGAGCGACGGAGTGGGGGAAGCACATCTGGAGCCCGACCACCGCGCCAATGAGAAGCGATGCGGGTTGGCTGAAGCGTTTCGTACGTTATGATTGGGGCGTTGACTGGATCACATGGCCTACAAAGCGGATGGTTGGCGACGCTTCCGTATCATTCGGTCTTGAACCGCTCTAGTATCAAGTGTGCGCGTTTCTCTTCACCCCATATCACCATGTCTGGACGAGGAAAAGGTGGAAAAGTAAAGGGAAAGTCAAAGACACGTTCCAATCGCGCTGGACTTCAGTTCCCAGTGGGCAGAATTCACCGGCTTCTTCGTAAGGGAAATTACGCTGAGCGCGTTGGAGCCGGAGCTCCTGTATATCTGGCTGCCGTTATGGAATATCTAGCCGCTGAAGTTCTCGAATTGGCCGGAAACGCAGCTCGAGATAACAAGAAAACGAGGATCATTCCCCGTCATCTTCAACTGGCCATTCGCAATGATGAAGAGCTGAATAAATTGTTGTCAGGCGTTACCATCGCTCAGGGTGGCGTCCTGCCCAACATCCAAGCTGTTCTTCTTCCCAAGAAGACTGAGAAGAAAGCATAAGTATAATACTTTCTGAGAACCCACCGGCCCTTTTCAGGGCCAAACATGATTTTAACGAAGGTCCATTCTTCCGCTTATAAATCACGCAGTCCTATAAACGCTTCAATCATCATGCACAGAAACTTTCCTCGCTTCTGTGTCGTACGATGGTCGGGGAACGGATATGGTTCTCCATCTCTCTCACTTCTCGTTATTGGCGCGCTAGTCAGAGTAACGCGATAAATATTTGCTGCATTACAGAAATGCAAATTTTTGCTCTGCAACCGACCGGGGTTTTCCACAGGTCTCGAAATTGTAAAATTAGGATTATTATATGTTAAGCCACGATCTCGAGATATCCCCTCTTAAAAAAGACATGGCGTAAATATCTCGAAATATATCGAAATCTTGAAGCCAGCTTTCTTCAAGCGTTCCGAATGGTCGGCGGTGTCTTCGATATAAAATCGATTCGGTGTCATGGCCGCCGTGGAGTTACGCGCGCGTTTTGAATGGCTGTATTCGCCACAAGAAAAGACAAATAAAAATCAAGGAGTGCGAGCGAAGCGAGCACGTTGTTGCTAGTACGTTTAAACTGTAGTACCGCTTTCAGCGTGTGACATCGCCATAACTGTTCAGAGTAAAAAAGACGAGCGCGGACCCACCTAGTGGCTAGCCCCGCGTACTGTGGGCCCATGCTCCTCATAACGTTTTTTGGGTTTGACGAATATCTTTTTTATTTATCATCGATTTTCCGAAGAGGTTTTCACCGGCAAGTTGCGCGAGGAGGACAAGAAATCCACAGATGATCCGCATGACCGCTTAATGCGGAAACTACGAGAAATTGAGAAAGGAATATATGGACGACGCGAGGTTTCACAAAACGTTGGAGGAGCTCTGTACAAAGACCAAACCACGTCGAAATAATCATCGATCGAGAAGTCAGCGAGCTCATCGTTGACCGAGAAGTTAGCGAGATTGTCGTCGATCGAGAACTCGGCGAGTTCATCGTAGTCGAAAAATTTCGTGAGATGGTACACAATCGTCTTCGTCGAGGTCGGAAGTGCCCAGGTTTGTCACCGTTACCACCACCTTCAGAAGTTCATGCATATGATTATACATTTTTTACAGTGTCAGCATTGCAATGGTCTTAGTTATAACTTTTTATGGGAAAATGTTAATTTATTTCTAATTAATCCATTTTTCACAGCACATTTCTCAATCATAGTGAAATACATATTCTTGGAGTAACAGAATATAGAAATTGCATTATTAAATATTCTTAGTTGCGAAGAGAAGATTTTTAATTACTCAGACGTCCGTATGAGGTGGTAACTTTGATTCAAATAGACCAAACAAGCTAAAATTTGTAACATGTCTTATTCTAATATCAAGATTTATACGCAAATATTATATGAAATTTCTATTTCTTGATATAGGCATTCACCTTAAAAAATTGCATTTTTTAGATATTCATTTGTGTACGGGTGACTATCTTTGTACTGCATAAATGATATTGGCTACGACTCGCAGCATATTCATATTTACCTTAAAGGGGGGGATAGGGTCTTGAAAAAAAAAAAAATTCTCCATTTAAAAAAAAAATTGTTATTAATGCTCAACATCTCAAGAATGTTGTATCAAATTTTTAGAGCAATCGGAGCAAAACTGACGGAGATATGAAATTTTAACCATCCGAGGCTCTGTGTCATTTCGTATATAAGTATTTACTTTAAAGCGATTTTCCCACACTTCATGGTTTAAAAGTCGGTGACCATCGTACCGTAAAATCTATTGCACCGATCCTTTTGAAACGTGGTACACTCTTTCTCAGTATAATTCATCAGGTAACGCTGTCGAGTTTTTAAAAAATTTATTCTTATTTTTTTTGCAGTAACAAATTGGCCGATTTTTTCGGCAAAAATCGCGTTTTTTACTTTCAAGCGTTACCAAAAATCGAACAATAAATAAATATATAAAAACTCGACAGCGTTACCTGAAGAAACTCATAAACTAATGAAATCAACTTGATTTTTTTAATTCGGATAATCGAGTGACCAGTTATGATGATCACCGCAAAACCACTTTTTTCGGAGGCGTCTCCGGAGATTAGTTGTCAACGGCGTAGTTATTAATAATTTTCGCTCAAATTTTCAGAAGATGTTCTTGAAATGTTGCTTTACAATCCTGTAATCATTAATTTTAGAATGCACTGCACGTATCTTGTAAAAAAAAATGGGTAAAAAAGGGTCATTTTTTCACCGTACAGACCCTACCCCCCCCCCCCCCCCCCCCCCTTAATGCAAATACATTTTTTTTTTACATATGTGCGTGCGAAGTTCGTCTTCTCGTGCCTGCGTAGCGGGCGCGAAATAGTCGATTTTGACATGTTAATGGAGAATTTATTCGCACACTCCGCACAGTGCGCGAATAAAATTCGCGCACTGATCGGAGTGTGCGCTCGAAGACGGCACTCGAAGACGAACTCGCACACACGTATTTCAAAAAATAGTATGTGTGACACGTGCGCGTAGGCGATTCACGACTCGTGTGATTGCCGCCCGAGCGAAGCGAGGGCGGCAAACTTCACACTCGTCGTGAATCGCCTACTTCGCGCACTAGTCGCACAATGTACTATTTGTTTTGCCCTTAGATAATTCTAAATTGGTGATTACCTGCCACAATAAATAAAAAATATTGTTTACTTTAAAAAATTATTCTGTACTACATATTATAATCTGGGGGTTCACTGCAGTCAAGAATCACTGCATTTTTACATCGCTTGGTATGTCTCAAGTAACCACAGCAACAACACAGATTTTTCTTCTAGTAAGGGGCTGAGACAAACAAAATGTTTACGTTTCACGTAAGGGCTACTTTTTTCAGCGATAAAAAAATATGAACTAATTCTATTCTTTTAAGAATGCAGCGAAGTTTTTTTTTTACACTACACCCAGCGGTTGGGTTAATCAGTTGCTTCAAAACCATAAATATGGGGTTTTCACTCTGTAAGCAGTGCAGAGAAAACCAATATAGAATTGGTCTCTGCTATGGCTCAATCTCTTTGCAGTCACATTTCCTATTGATTAATTATAGGGAGTTTTTAAATCGTTCTTAAACAAAAGTTACACAATAATTAATTAAAATGATGATAAAGTTAGCCGCAGTGATATGAATCTTTTAAAGCATTAACTTAAAAAATAAATCCCTACAGTTAAGCTGTAGGAAATATGAAAGCGAAGAGAATGAGCCCTAGCGGAAACCATCCTATGATTGGTTTTCTCTGAATTACACGCAAAAGTAAAAACCCATATTTCTGGTTTCGAAGCGGTTCACCCGACTGGTGGGTTTAGTGACAAAAAATCCTTCGCTGCAATCCTAAAAGAACAGAATTATACCAAATTTTTTCATCAGTGAGGAAAAATGTAACCCTTATAATAAAAACATACTTTTTTCTCTGACTCGACCCTTTTAAATACATTCGACAATTATGATAATTGATAAAGGTTTTACTGTAAAAAAATCATTACGCATATATCACAAAACAAAAATGATAAATTCCACATCGTTTTTAGGCATTCACGTTTTGAAAGAACGGACAAAATGCCTATTTAATTTGGTCTACATGTGTCTAAATTTACTCTTTATGGGAAAATCCCTCTTTTAAAAAGTTCATGAGTAACGGAAAACATTAGCAAACTATTCGAGCTGCGATTGGTTGCCACAAAAGTCCGTTTTAAACAAAATCAGTTTGATGTCAAATTTGACATAAGACGACGGGTGCGGCTGTGCCCGTAACCTTTTAAAGCTTTATAAGAGCGCAGCAGCGCAACATTGATTAGCCTATTATAGATGGAATTTTGAAAAAAATATTTCTGAGGTCAATTTTGGCGATTTTCGGTTCGTAGTCGGATCTATGATTTCTGACAAAAAAATCATCGCCAAACATTATTTTTTTCAAAATCGAGTAAAAAGTATTGGTAACCAGTGTTTTTGGGGGTAGAATATACGACTTGAGAACAATGCTATAGGTTACAAGTCGATATTTTCAACAACAAAAAAAAACATTTGAGGCCGATTCTGGCGATTTTCGGTCCGGAGACCGATCTATGATTTCTAACAAAAAAATTGTCGCCAAAAATTGTTTGTTTCAAAATTGAGTGAAAAGTATTGGTAAACAGTGTTTTTGGAGGTAGAATATACGACTTGAGAACAATGGTATAGGTTACAGGTCGATATTTTGAAAAGAACACAATTTGAGGCCGATTTTGCGAATTTCGGTCCGGAGACGGATCTATGATTTCTGACAAAAAAATTGTTGCCAAAAATTATTTTTTTCAAAATCGAGTAAAAAGCGTATGACGATAACAATGAAGAAAATGCGAGGAGATACAGTCGGGGAAACATCCTTGTCGATATAATTGTTTTTCCGAGACACTACAGAAGATACTGGATCTTTTTTCATAATCGGGATCGTAATTTGCAAAATGTATTTCGGCCCTGACTACGTAGTCAGGTAGCGCTTAGCAACATCGCCCGGCAATCACTTGTACCGATGGAATAAACAGAAATTTGTGTTATCGACTGCCACTTACGGTTATTCGGTGCATTCGCTTTCAAATTACTTCGATCGCGGATGCGATGGGATTTCCGTGTGATTGAAAAACGTTGCATTCGTTAAAAACGCAAATTGAAAATTCATAGATCGGAGCAATGCGAAATTCAGCGAAGGCTCCTATTTTATTTGTCATTTCACCGCCGCCGGAATTCGCTTTTACGTGTTTTGGTTAAAATGTATATTCTATCGCACGTGTGTCTGAAAAAGTTTCAATGGATTATCGTGCTTTGGTTGTTATACCGATTGCACGAGGCTCTGATGTCAAACCCGCGGGTTCGCGTTTCCGCGACCTTACTGTAAACCCCAAACCATACGTAGCGCGAATCGCGATGTCCCTTCTGGACATTTTTCCGCGTCATTTTTCCGGGGGGGGGGGGGGGGCGTATCCCCCCAATTGAGGGTTTGGGGGGTGAAGCCCCTCAACAGCAAATGAATGAATAATGAATGAATAATAATAAGGAAATGAATGAATAATGAATGAATAATGAATGAATAATAATAAGGAAATGAATGAATAATGAATGAATAATAATAAAGAAATTAATGAATAATTTTTATCAGAAAAAAAGTTGGGTTACCAGGTAAATTGTCAAACAATTCATTTTTCATTTATTTGTTAATAACATTTTGGAATTATTATTGTGCAAAATCAATCTTTTCGGTACCTACTATGTACTTGATTTTTTTCAGATTTTTATCCCATTGAGAAATATTCGAAATATTCTCTGAAACTCACGCTTGGCGGGACTGTACCGGTCGTATTACCTTAAGAGGCAGTGATACTTCGCTCGGAACTTTTTCGTTAATGCTAAACACCCATAGGGATGTCTCTCTCGCACCTAGCGCTGTCTCTCTCACACTTTTTTGTTTATCGAGTCTCCTGACCAAACGGCTTGATCTATCGAGGAGCCCGAAAATCAGCCCAATTCTGCAATACTTCCGCACATTCTATCGAAATCTAAGCTTTATCAGTCGAATAGTTTAGGAGAAACTAGCTTTAAAAAATTAGAGCTGGGGTGGGATAAGTGCCACTGCCTCTTAAGTTTCGGGGAAGTCTTGCTTACTTGTTTAAGCTCTGCAGATGCACCAACGTTGTGCACCACAACGTTAATTTTTTTAAACTAAAAAATGATTAAAATTGATTAACCGCTTTACCGATGTTTTTATAGACCGATCAGACCTCATTAAATACAAAAAAAAAGAAAAAAATGTTGTTCATAATTTTGGCTAAGTCTAAATATTAATAATTTACAAAGTTGATGAAAACAAATCTGCAAGAATTTCGACATGGATTTTTTCTCGAAGAATAACATAACAAATCGAGAGCCAGATTAGGGGAGGTGAGTTTTTCCATTGGTACAGATAGCATGGTTTGCCACGTATATTTGATAAAAAATTGCAACATTCAGAGAGAGAGAGAGAGTTAGTGGTTAAATTTTCGAAGCCTTGCAGACATATACACACACAGACATATTTGTAACCACTTTTCTCAATATTTTGGCCCATTCGGAGTATACTGACATCAAAATGGCAAGAAATAAAATTCATAAAATAGAAATTTCTCTATGAATAAGCAATATTCCATTAATTATAAATGTTTCTTTATTCATTTTTGTATCGACTACACAGCTATTGAAAATGCTAAATACACCCAATTTAACTGCGAAGGTACATTTCATGTGGGATTTGATAGTTTGATTCTCAATTGTAAGGTCGAATTATAAGTAGGTCTTATAATCAATTGTATAAGTAGCTTTTATAATCAATTATAAAACCGACGTATTTGGTACAATATTTGAAGATATTTATCAATGTATTGTTACAGACGAAACCTTTCCATTAGAGGGTCCAATATATTTGAGTGTTTCTGTTAACCCTTCAAAAGTTTTGCGCATCGTCTCTGCGGGTGGCGATGAGCGAAGATGACAATCTATGAGTGATGTAGCTTCAGAGAGGCAAAATATGTTGAGCGTACTGTTGTCAGGAGCAAGTTGGGAGACAACATGTTCGGTTCCAACATCCATATGAAGAATTTTCAGAGTGACACAATCAAGAATTGTGTCACTTGGTACCACGCCTTTTCCATTGTCCTGACACTCTCGCACAGCGTTGGACATCCATCCCCATTCCTCCCAATCGTCTCGATAGTCTACTCTTGCGTTGTCTAGTTGCTGTGTCAGTAGCAGACGGTATCTGAAAGTAGTTCATAATATAAGTCAATATTGAAAGCAATTTAAGAGGCAGTGGCTCCCCCCCCCCCCCCCCCTGAAACTTCCTCATAGAGGAAGCTTTATACAAAACGAAAGTTGATGACGAAGTAATGTGCAAAGTTCTATTTTGCAACTTTTTTAATTTGAACAAATCAAAACTCTGTTACAAACACCGTTACATCTAATTTTGATTAGATTCAAAGTTGTCTTACTTTATTAACTTTTGCGGAAGTTACAGCAAAAATCTACATTTTTTTACAAATTCAAAATGGTGTAAAATCCGAACGACTTTACCGATCATCACCAAATTTCGTACGTAGCAGGGCTGTATGCTATTTTTCGACTGTAGAACATTGCGGTTCCGTTGTTGAGATTCGACATGATTTAGAGCAAAATGTATTTTTTAGAAAAATTCAAAATTCAATAAAATCCGAACCGCTTTACCGATTTCGTCGAAATTCAATACCATACAACATTGAACATATCTTCAGTTATGAAGAACTATTTAGCCAAATCGTCGAACGTTTGAGCGACCACGCCTTTTTTTTCAACAAATTAGAGATTACATAACATCTTAATGACTATATACAATATGTCAAAAATCGCGCCATTTAAAGAGGGGTAACTACTCTACTCGTGTGCCAGATTTGAGCCCCATCGCTCGAACAGTTAATGAGTGAGAGGCGATTGAATTTTCGAAGCCCAGCACAGGCACACACACACATTCATACATATGGACATTTTTTTCTAAACCATTTTTCTCGCCGTTTTAGGTGATTCTAAACATACTGGCATGAAAATCTCGAAAAAAAATTTTTTCATGAAAACAAAGCTTCCTCTATGAGGAAGTAAAAAATGGAAAACGACTACTTAATTGTGGATAGACTATGGGGATAAAAAATCTGAAATTATTTGTGTTTTTGGAGAACTGTAAATACTCTGGAAAAAAAAATATGAACCCACTTTACGAACACTTGAAACCAGGGTGGCACATTTCATGTGGAATGAATCATATGAATAAACGAAAAAAACATGTTAATATGAGATTGGAAATATCATCCGAAAAGGACCACTATTATAATATACGGCCTCAGCAGCAATGTCATGTATTATAAAATGTAATAACTTACCCCCATTTCCATGGATTCCGTCCGAACTTCACCTTCCGTAGCGAGGGAAACAGTGAAAACAAGGAATAGTCTATGGTCTCGAACTGATTATAATCAAAATAGAAATTCTGTAAGTATGGGAATCCTGGTTGTTGATAGAACGCAGTGTCTATGAACAAAATATTGTTGAAGGAAATATCCAGGTGCTGAAGTCTGTACAGATTTCTAAACGAATCCCCATTAATTCTGGTCAATTTGTTTTCACGCAAATTCAACGTTGTCAAAAAATACAAATCGGAAAATCCCTCACGGTCAATCGTTTCAATACCACATTTTTGAAGATCTACTGTTTGCAGTGTTGCTCCAAATTCGACGAAAGTACGGCTGAAAATAATTGTTAAACATAATCATTATTTAGCGTGCTTGATTGAGATTGGGATATTGAGTGAATTTGATTCTAACTATTGATTTCAGCAGGTATTAGGTGCACATCGTTTTTTTTTTTTTTCATTTTGTTATGTCAACATTTTCGAAAAACACTGTGATAAAAAATGGCGAAATACATTTTTTTATTTGAATGATTTTACATATTTTACAAAATGTACAGTCCCAAAGAATTTCAAATGTATCTAGAAGAACGAACATCTATTTACAAGAAAAACTCAAATTTTATGTAAGTCACAGGCAAGCGCATCGTGTTTTTAAATAAAAGTATCTTATTGAGAGTTAATGGATAACTTTACCGGGGAATCCGCGCAATCTGAGCATTGAAGATGGTGATGGCAGTTGTATTTTTCGGAGCCTCCTTTGTGTGAGAAAGTAGCGTAGTCAAGCCTATACAGTTGAACTCAACGATATTGCTGAACTTCGCCGTCACCGTTGCGCATTGCGTATCTGAACTTTTTCCAATTACGCAACTAACCAATTGTAATAGCATAAGTAATTTGACAAACGCAAACAATATTATAGACGACATTTTTTCGTGGTGTACAATATCGTCAGCCTGTTAACAAAGTACTACTAAAAATGTGAAGTGTCTGAAGTCCATAATGATATCATATGCTCGGTGGTGGGTGGCACATCCTGCAACTATTTCCTGCTTCGTTTATCATACTGATAAGTAACATCGCATTTCGAATATTTCCTTTTTACAACGTTTATAACTCTGACGCGGTTTTAGACTATTCGGCAAGCTTCATTGAGAGGTTCTTATGAAGATTTACTATTAACTTCGAAATTAAAGAAAAATATTGTATCATAAATATTAAGGATCCTAGTGATGACAGCCTCGGGAGCATGTATGTTATTTAAGAAAGTATTGTTTTATTTCTAGCAATTACTAGACTCGTTACAAATAAGGCTGCGTCATCTCAAGGTTCAGTCGGCTTACACGCACATTACGTACACCGTTTGCATAAACATTTGCAGCTTCCTTGCTTGAATTGTTGACAATGTCCTCAACTACATGACAACTCGAAACACATTTTATCATCTCAGTATCAACTTCAGGTGGTATTAAGCTCTTTTCAACTGCTGTAAATACCATTTTCACCGTACTTCCTTGAGGCCCAAACTCTTCGATCAATCGAAGCTCTTCTTTCAAAGCAGCTTGTAACATCATCGCCTGAAAACAGATAACATTTCCTGAGAATGAACTTTTTTTTATTAATTAGGTAAGAGACTTTCTTGTTCCTGGATTGGTAACCCTTTGCAATTTCTGTGGAAACATTTTTTTTTCTTTTGCGATTAGAACCATATGGATGTACATACTTTTCTGGCACGGCTCTGAAGATTATGAAGATGCTTTTTCATATCTTGAAGTGTTTGAGAATATGTAATGGCTTGACATTCATCTTCGGGTAACAAACTATTGCATGGCAGAGCAATTAATTTTTTTATGCACCTCTGAAAAAGAAACTATAGATTACCAGAATAGTCAGTAAATATTTTCAGCTGTATAAATCGATACTATGGTGTAGCGGATAAAATGCCAGGCTCTAAATCATGACATCGGTAGGTCAAAGGTTCGAATCACGCTGACTTTGTTTTCGCTGAAAGTAAGTATTTAAGCACATTACAGTTCCATGTATATATAGTAAGCATTCCACCGAGTTTCGACCAGAGCTGGGCAGTCTATTTTTAAGTACATATGGGGGATTCCCACTGACATTTTTATGATGTGACCCTGACGTCCGTCAATAATTATGGCAATTTTTTAAGATAAGTATTCGGAAAATAAGAAAACACGTATTGTGTCGTTACGGGCTACGATCAATATTGTCGTCAGTATGATTTTTATAAGTAATGAATTTTTTGTTAACTTTATTCCCTTAATCTTGAATATCTTGGAAATTTAGAATCCTATCGAAAACTGATTCAAACAACATTTGTTCAGTTTGAAATAACTCAAATGATGTACATGTTACCAACATTTTCTGAGCGCTCTAAAGTTATTTTATTCAATGTTAATGACGAAAAGTGTAAAATTCTGTGAGAAATTACAAAATGTTTGAGACGCGATTGGGAATGTCAAGTTTCGATTTCACGAAGTTATAGCTATACGAAGTTATAGCGAAGTTGTAGATATAGTTTAAATAAATTCAGCAATACACAAATAAAAATAATCAAATGTATTGGTTAATAACAGATTTATATTATTTACTTGAAATTTGTTTATCATGAATGAGAAAAAGGCGAGTTTTTTTATCAAGGGTATTTGAGGGTGAAAAGGTATTCGAGGTCATCTGAAAACGAAATATTCGTTTTGATGTCTTCCGTAAACGAAATATTTGTTTTCGCAAGATGTCAAATACGACCATATGTACTGAGATTTAGTCATAAACATAATACTGAGATACTGAGACATTATTGCTCAGATTTAGTCATAAAACCCAGCACTGGTTGTACATGAACAACGCAACTGAATCTCAACAAATCAACTGAAATGTTCTATAGATGAAAAATAATGTACAACGCTGCATTGTAATAAATTTGGCGATGGTTTGTAAAAAGGCTCGAATTTTACGAGATTTTGAATTTTTTTTTTAATTAAGATTTTCGCTCTAACTTCCACAAAAGTTAAGAAAGTAAGGCAAAACTTTGTACTCTATCAAAATGAGATGTACCGGTGTTTGTACCGGTGTTTTATAGCAGTCTACAACATAGATTTTTTTTATCAACAATTTTGTTATTTCTAAAAAATGTAAGTACAAACATTCAATTGCCCATAACGCTCGAACGGCATGACGTATCGAGCTGACATTTTGCACACGAATAGTTTATTAAACTCTCTTTGGTTACTGCAATTTCTTTAAAAAACTATACACATATACAGATTTTACCGCATTTTTAGATATTCAAAAATGCACATAAATGCGAGTACTTTTTGTCTGGGTTGCATCCGTAACTACCAAAACTATCACGGTAACGAGAAAGTTGCAAACTAGGACTTTGCACATGGTTTTCTCATTAATTTCCCCTTTTTACAAAGCTTCCTCTATCAGGAAGCCAAAGTGAATAAATAAGCTTCGTCATAGAGGTGGCTTTGTGAAAAACGGAAATTAATGAGTAAGCAATGTTTTTTAGATTTTTCCGAACTATGCAAATTTTTTTAAATATATTTCTAACGGGACATATAAAACACCATAATTTAAAAATCTGACACGATTCTGAAAAACATTTTGTTTAATAACGAAATTAGTAAGCTTATAGCCAAAGTGGGGAAGATTTTTCTTGTTATAGTTTTTAAGAAGATTGATATTTTTCCATTTTTTTATCATTTTTAAAATAAAAAACTATAAGAAGAAAGATCTTTCCTACTTTGGCTATAAGATAGATAATTTTGTTATCGAAGAAAGTATTTCTCAGAATTTTATCAGATTATTATATTATGGTATTTTATATGTCACTTTAAAAATGTATTTAAGAAATGTGCATAGTTCGGATAAATCCGAAAAAGTTGCTAAAAATCTGAAAAATCCGATTTTACATAAATAAACATTTGACCAATCGCCTGTAGTAGATTCATTATTTTTTATATTTAAAAAAATAAAAAACTTAAAAACTGTAAGAAGAATCTTCCCCGCTTTGGCTATAAGCTAGATAATTGTGTTATTTAACAAAGTATTTTTCAGAATTTTATCAATTTTTAAATTCTGGGTTTTTATACGTCACTATAAAAATGTATTAAACAAACAAAAGTGGCAATAAAAAAATAAATATTCTTTTTTTGTGCAGTTGAGAGTCCAATTAAGCCTATAAAAAATAATGAGTCAAATCGGAGAGGTCGAGGTCAATCCAGGTTCAAACGGGGTGGAATGCCCCATATACATTGGCAAGGATCTGAAAAAATTCTCAAAAATCATGTGTTGTATACAAACACTTTCTAGCTGCCACCCATCGTAAAGTTACTAAGTTTTCTAAATACACTGGAACCTTTCATAGCGTACACCCTCGTAGCGTACATTGGGAAACGTATCGGCGCTGTAATTGGACGATTTCGTGAGAAAGAGTGAGAGGCACGAACGTTTCGCGTGCCTGATTGACTCTTTAATTAGCGTACATATCCCCGCATTATGTACGCTATGAGAGGTTCCACTGTATTCCCATTTTTTTGTTGTTGTTGAAAAAAGGCCGAAAAACTCGGAACTTTTACAAAGTTTTAAAATATGTAGTTCGGTAATTTGTTTTATAAAATCGTGGATAATTACAAATGTATAGAAAAAAAAATAAAAAAGTTGTGCTCTTTACAGATAAGTCAATTATATAAAAAAATAATGGACCCAATTGAAAGCGTGAAGATTCAGACGCACGTCGAAACACGGTGGAATGCACGGTGGAGTGTCTACATTTTCGGTGAAATGCCGTTAGTTGCAGCAGCGTGAAGCAAACTTGAGACCAACATAGGTTTTCTGCAGTTTCCCTCTGTCTTCTGGCTTCTGTCCAGAGCCAAATGCAATCAGAGTTATAAATCTCTAAATCTTTCAGAAATAAAGTTGGTGGTACCATTTGTTTTCTAATTATTAGTTAATAATAGTAACGTGGAGTAATCATAATATCATACGTACATTTTGTAATGGGCTGTATAGAATATTTATTTTCAATAAAATTCCATGATAATTCCTATGATAATTCCTCTGCCATTTTTTCACAATTGCCCACAATTTTTAATTGAAACTGAGCAGTGAAGCTAGTGAAAAGTTCACACAACATTTTATAATCACCGCAGGTTACTATTATTAAATCACATCTACACAGCAAACCGTACTGTAACAGTTATTTCCCAAACTAATGCGGATTTACAACTCTGAATACAATACGGTAGAGGAAGTAGACTACAGTCGCTATTGGGGCTGATTGGCCACCTAGGCTGACAACAACATACATATTGATAATTACTTACCTTCATGATACTTGCATGATTATGTGAATTGGAATGATACGCCTTTAAAAGACTTTTTATGTCTTGTCTGAGAATCAAAGAATTGTTCTCATCTGGCTTATAGATCTTATTAAGCGACTCGCCAAATTTCCTACAGCACATTTGAATCTTTTCATCGATTATACGATCGACTGTAAGGAAAGGATGAATATCAAAGTTACCATGTCAGAAAGTTGGAGTATATATAGGGGTATTCCACCGCTAATGGGACAGGTTTTGGTCAAGGGTCTGGATATTTTTAAGAATTCAATATAAATTAAATGTAGAAATGTATACATTTAATTGACAGTGAACAAAAAAAGAAGACAAGCTGAACATTTTACCGATCATTTATAACATATTGAACAATGTTCAGTAACATTTTTGATAAAATACAGTAGACCCTAAGGACAGAAAAAAATGAAAACAATATTTATTTTCATTTTTTGAGCTGTAGATATTTTTGTACAAATTCGATTACAATTCCGGGTACTCTATTAAAAGAACTGGTCAGATTTTATTTTTGCTTTGTCACCTAACATATAGACAATTAAAAGTACTGACAATATATTTTTACCAAACATAACATTTAATTACTAGCAAACAATAAAAAGGCAATCTATAAATTTTTTATAGCGTTTAAAACATGTTGAAATATATTCAGATAATTTGGTGCTAAAAATAATTAGCCCCTAAGGACAGAAAAAAAATACAAACTATTTTTTCTTCAGTTTTTGGTTGGTAGAATTTTATTTACAGATTGAATTACTGTTTTATGTATTTTATTAAAAAGAGTGTTTCTTTCTGATTAAAAAGCACTCTCCAAATTTTATTTTTGCTCTATTGACTCGGAAGATATACACAATTAAACAAACGGAAATTTATATTTTTTAATGTTATTCGAATACGGCTCAAGAAAAGCAAAATATTATTTGGGATCTATAACTATATGGAAGTCTTCTTTTATGATACAAGGAAATTATATTCATGACTAGCATAAAAATTTGAGATCCTCGGCCAAAACCTGTCCCATTACCGGTGTAATACCCCATATTTATTTTATCTATAAAAATGTTTTTTATTCCTAACTGTCCATGGGGAACAAATAAGATTTAAAACAATTGGGCAGTCTACAATTTCTTTGTGTCACGAATTGTATGTTTTTACCAGTCTTTCGACTACTTCTGGTACAAAACAATGAAGTTTCAACATAACCATATAATTTATGAAAATGTAAATAGACAAGCATTAAACTTTTTACAATAACTCGCATTCAAGACTTAGTATTGGTGTGAAATAAAATGGAACATCTCAATATAAACAGAATTCAACGAAGTATAAACATTTTCTTACGTGTTGCGCACACTGCGCGCGAAGTAAAGCCGAATAGCTGCATTTCATATTCTTCGGCTTTGCGCCTCTCCAATTCGGTGGCCATTGTAAGTGTTAATGATTTAATCACAACGTGTACCCGAATTTTCTTATATGGCTTACGGGTTTTTCTTCGTCATTTACAAAAGTGTACGTGCGAAAACAATCGGCGTGAAACATTTTCAAACTTGTCAAACGATGAGTGTTATATCCGTAGCACGGTCTAGTAAACAGGTTCTGCAACGACCATGGTGGGGGTAGACCCCCTTTAGTGGCTTCGCTTTCATTTCCGATGTACGCCACAAGAGGCGCGATAGGTCCTCACATGTGTGCGACATGCACAGAAGAACTTTTATTTTTTCTCGAAAACTAAGGACCTCCAAATGTTTTAATTGCGTTACTCGTAATTTAGGGGTGGGCGATGTTGAAAAAAAACATCGATGCTGAAATAATCGATGTATTAAACAATCGATGTCGCAGCATCGATGTTTTCCCCAAAACATCGATAATAATCGATGCTTTTTGATTGTACAAAGCGCGCGCTAATTTGAATGCTTTATAAAATAAAACACCTATTTTTCCGTTTTTTGCAAGTAAGAAGTGATCAACACGGTTAAAACAAAACTTTGAGTAAGGTAAATACATTTTTAAATATTTTTCGGATTAATAATATGAAATCGTTTTATTGTTTCAGCTGTAATTGTTGGTCCTATTTTGCATCATTTGCTCGTCCAGGGTCCAGGTTTATTTGTTTATTGAGATTGACCCGTTTTTCAGCTTTATTATACCGTTTCCTGAAAGAAAAGAACCAAACATAAAAATATTGTGTCACGTTTATGCTCATTGTAAGCCTTATCCCTCAAACTCTTAGGGATACATGCAATGAAAAAAATATCCTAACTGTACCTGGATAGACAGCAGTTATATTAAAGCACGTTAATAAGGGTTTAAGGCAGGCAATAAAATCAAGCAAAGAACACCGAGCAGTTTTAATTAAAGCTTCACGTGATGTACATATTTAAAATATGTATGATTATAACATAATACGGACGTAAACTCAATTACAGTAGAGTTATATCAGCGGAATTACCGAACTCGAAATTCACAATTTTGAAATGCGACATGTAATGCGCCTGCGCAGTGAAGGTTTAAAAACATCGATTATTTTTCGTAATAATCGATTTGTATTCGATGCATCGAAAACGAAAACATCGGTCCAAAATAATCGATGTAGCGCTGAAAAACATCGATTATTGGAACATCGAGTGAACATCACCCACCCCTACTCGTAATCATCAAACGATTCCGCATCGAATGAGATTGGTGATTATAATCACCAAACGATTCCGCATCGAATGAGATTGGTGATTATAATCACCAAGCGATTCCACATCGAATGAGCCCTAGTAGAGTCGATTTGGATTAAAAACAAATGTTTGGCTAACTTTGGGTCTTGTTTTTTTTTTATTAATGTAATTAAACATTTGACCTCCAAACGATGTAATTGACCTACCAATCACCACCAAACGATCACCAATCGATTAATATTTTTAAACAAAATTTCCGTAAAATTGTATGGTTAAAATTAGTCCGTGAAGTTAGCCGTTGTTTTTTAACATATTTGATTCGAGGTGACTAATCGATGCATAATCGTTTGGTAATCACGAATATCATAATTAAAACATTTGGTGATCGCTAGTTTCCGCAAAAAGCTCAAATCTTTAACTTCCGGTCGTTCGGACTGGAGACAATTATATGAACTAGCGTTTATGGTCGACAAAACCGACATTCTTGAGCCGATTTTGTTCTACGACGTCTTGATCGACGCAGAAACAACTAATATTGATTGGTAGTCTAATCAGAGGGTTTGGTGGTAATTAATTACCGTACACGACATCGAAAACCGTACCCGCGCATTCGCACCGGCAGCGGAGGCTCGGATTGGCCGAGTATGGATACAGCGGTATCAACATACGTAACACGGATCATTCTGAATAGATTTTGCTTCACAGGATCTTAATCGACGCAGAAACGTCTAATATTGATTGGTAGTTTGATCAGAGCGTTTAGTGGTCATTAATTACCGTCCACGACATCGAAAACCGTATCCGCGCATTCGCCACATGTTTTCATCCGGTTCTGTTGACTGGAACTTCGTTTTATCAGTTTTTCTCGAAAACTAAGGACCTCCAAATGTTTTAATTTCGTTATTCGTAATCACCAAACGATTTCGCATCGAATGAGCCCTAGTAGAGTCGATTTGGATTTAAAAAATGTTGGGCTAACTTTGGGCATTGTTTAGTTTTTTAATTATTGTAATTAAACAATTGACCTCCAAACGATGTAATTGATCTACCAATCATCACCAAACGAGCACCAATCGATTAGTATTTTTTAAAACTTTTTCCTTAAAGTTGTATGGTAACTTTATAGAGCTGGCTCATACCACTACAGATGCGAGGTCCATTTTGTGACGGTCATTTGACCGTCAGAAGACCGTCAAATGATCGTCAAATGACGCGTCAAAAATGACCAATTCATTTGTGACGGATTATTTAAAACTGCCACCAATTGCGTGTGTCTTTAGTTTGAGCCCGAATGATTGATACCTGCATAACAATTTCAAGAAATCATCAAAAATTTGTCTACATGCTCGGTAAATGTTGTATATCAGCTTATCTGCGTTAAAAGTCACGATTTTTAATGTTTAGATTCAATATTGACTTACATATTTGAGTTCAACGTAAAAAATTTGTGACCAAATTTGTGACCAAAAAATAAAAGACCGTCTTTTCTCAATTAAACAGGTGTTTTGGTCCACTTTGGACCGTCACAAGACGTTTGTCGAGATGACCGTCACTTATACTTCGAAAAAATGGGCAAAAAAGAATGACGTCAAAAGACCGTCAAATGACGGTAATTTCTTCGTCTTTTGACCAATTTAAAAAACGACCGTTATTTCTAAACGGCTTACAGGCGTTTATTATTGGGCGACGAAGTTCCGAGCGAACTATCACTGCCTCTTAAGTCATTGGTTGAGCCTCGTGACGGTTGAGCCTAGTTGACGGCAAATCACCGACGAGAGTCAACGGCGTTTCGAGCATAAGCTTTGCAGTGAAAATGGAAATATCTAGTTTGTCGACCCATCACTCATAATAAGACTCATAACACCGCAGTCGGTGCCCGATTGGTGCAAGTTATATGTTATAAACATACTTGGTTGTGAGAATGTGTAATTCTTTAAGTGAAAAATAGTAAGTCGCTCTTACTAGATGTACGGCAAAAACATGGTGCACTGAAGGGGACATCCGTAATCAACTGTAATTTGTCTCCACAGTTTGCGCAGTTCGATGGTGAGTTACTTTTATTCGTATATTGTGTATGCCTCAAAACAGAATTCGAAGATAACCTCTCTTTTATTTGTACAGGCGACGTTCAATTTCTCTTCATACGTCGTTAAAAATTCTTCATACTTATCAACTATGAATAAATGGGTAGCCTAGATACCGCATGGTTTGCACTTTTTGTTTACAGATTACCATGTCGGACCAATACAGCAGAGGCATCCTGAAGATGGTTATCGCGCAAATCTGTCAAATGATCGGATGGCACTCCATCAATTCCACGCCATTGGAATTTTTGGTTGACCTGATGCAGGAATATCTGTTACGCGTGTCAAAAGTAACGCATCAATATGCAGAAATCTGTGAGTGTCGAACAGCCAAAAGTATTGGCGCAAAACAAGATTTACATACTTGTTGTAAGAAGGCATTGGTGGTACAGCGATGGTCCATTGAGTACAGTAGAACCTCTATTATCCAAACCTCGGTCATCCAACAACTCAATTGTCCAAACGTTATCTTAGTTTATCCGAATGTCGGTGCAAAAGATACATTGTTGTTTGAATATGCAAAAAAGCATTCAAAATTTTTCGATTTGAACGTTTTTTAATGTAATATAAATGTAAAAATTTAATATATATCTACAGTGGACTCTCCGATAAGTTAAGGTCACAGAAACTAAAGTCAATTAGGCCATTCCGATAAGTTAAGGTCCGCACTATTTGCGCAAACCGTTCCCAGGTGCCTGAAACGACGAGACGGGGAAAAAATACAGTGGGGTCTTTCATCTGTCCTTGTCTCGCACGAAACTAGCTGCCACATTACCTCTCTGTCACTCTTGCAGAAGCAATGCGTTTGATCGCAGGTAGAGTGAAGTAGAAAGGGTAATTCATTTCTCTGCCAGCAGGTAGAAAGAGCTCAGAAAAGGGTCAATCTTAACTTAGCAGAGCGTTAATCCTTAATTTATCCGAGTGCCTTCACTTTTTCCAACTTAACTTATCGGAGAGTCCACTGTACTTGTTGCAAGGAGGCATTGGTGGTACAGCAAAGGTCCATTGTGTACAGTGGAACCTCGATTATCCAGACCTTCCTCATCGGGAACCTCAATTATCCGAACGCTCAATAATCCGAACATTGGTGCAAAAGATACATTGTTGTTGGAATATGCAAAAAATCATTCAAAGTTTTTCAGACATTTAATTTTCAGATTTCTATTTGAATGTCTTTTAAGGAGGCATCAGCGGTACAGTCACTTCCTTTATGTCAATAAACGTAGATCTGAATTAAAGACATCCTGCTGAATGTTGAACATTTTTTATTTCAATCCATTAATTATTAGCATCAACTGTGTTATTTTTTCTGTAAACTTTTTGCTATCCATTTTTTTCTACATTAAGCAAGATCTGTTTAATTTAGATCCACCTTTATTGCCACTAGTTACCTTTGGAATGTATGTTCAAATAATTTTTCAAATCTTTATTCACGGTTGACATGACTGTACCGCCAATGCCTCCTTAATGTAATATAAATGTAGAAATTTAATATATATCTACTGTTTTTATGTAAAAAAACGTGTTGTTTACAATCCAATCCCCAAAAAGCTACGTTTCGATTATACAAACATTTCATTATCCAAACTGGTCTCGGTCGCAATTGGTTCAGATAATCAAGTTTCTGCTGTACTAACATTTGAAACGTTGTTTCAACCAGACTTGTAAATCCCTAAATCGTTTAGAAATACAGTTGGTTTTCTAGTTCTTAAACAATAATAGTAACATAATATCATTTGTATATCTTTTATGGTTGCAAATAATATTTATTGTCAATAAAATTTCATGCCAATTTTTCAAAAAAAATGAAGAAATGCGATTAATGCATTACGAAAGTAATACTCTTCCTTATTACATTTTTTATATTGAAAATGCGATATCCATGCAGCTATCTAAAAATGTACACATCATGTAATAATCTTCACAGTTTATTATTATTAACAGACACTTTTTTTTGTCAAAGTAATCAGGGTTTACAACTCCGTTTTCTATGTAATTCTCTTTGAAAGGGAAATTCGCGTCAATGAAGGTGGATCTCCATTACAGTGCATATGCTGATAGAAAAATAACTCAGTTTATGCTAATAACCAGTAGCGTAATAAATAATAATACCGTATATAATCCATGCTTTTTTGGAAGTAAAATTTGCAAGTGTAGTTAGTCCTTGACAAGCGACAGCTAATTTCGTTTGTTGACAAACATTTTACAAATGCATCAAGTTATGTTCTTCAGTTTATTCGTAAAATACAAAAAAATGGTTAGTTTCGTCACTTTGTGTGTATGTTTTTTTTCTTTTCTCATAAACAAATGGCTGTTATTTGTAAACTATGAATACCATCGTTTGAAATTTGTACATTATCTGACAAGAGACAAAACGATCATCGCTTAACAAAAACAAATGAAAAATAAAAAATTTGACTTCCAAAACACAGTGCATAATATCGTTTTTTTGTATAAACTGAGTTACTTTTTTTGTGCATTTTTTCTATACCCTTTATTCTAAACATAGCAGGATCTCTTGAATTTAGATTCACCTTTATTGACACTAGTCTCCCTTTGAAAGTATATTAAAATTATTCAAATATCCTTGACAACAACTTGCTCGTAACAATACTTTTACCAAGTAACATTATTTCAGTGGGCCGAACAGAAGCAAACCTTGATGATTTAGGTCTTGCCTTCCAGCACATGCATGTGTTGATTCCCGAACTGGTGGAGTATGTTAGGAATGTTGACTCTGTTCCATGCATCATTGCGATACCAAAGTTTCCAGTTTGCCGAGATAATCACTTGAATTTTCTGAAACCTGGGAGTCAAGAGGTGGTAACCCGACCAGTGCATGTCCATGAACACTTACCAGCAATGTTTCCAAATGCAGAGGGTAAGTCAGTTTTTACTGTAATTTCTTTAGTACCCTAGCAGATCGAACAACCGTGGAAACAACCGTACAAAGCAAACATAAAACTAACGAATTCCCAACCCGGTCGGAATGAGACACAAAACCAATCATAATTCTTGTCAATAACCCGACCGAAAAACCAACCGAGCTTTTGAAAGCTTGGTTGGTTTTTAGGTCGTACTGACATGTTTTTGGGAGTGTACTGACATGAAAATCTCGAAAAAAAAAAGTTTCACGAAAACAAAGCTTCCTCTATTAGGAAGCAAAAGTAAAAAGTTGCTCATGTTTAAGGTTTTCGCTACAGGGTGTCTACAATTTGTTTACCCAACCATTAATATTACCAACATTTGATTAGTTAGAGTCATAAACAAACAAAAAAACCATGTTTCAGAATCATGTACGAGTGAAAAAGATGAAACGGCAGTTAATGGTTCGACGGATCCTGGTAATGGAAGCACATTGCCCATAGGGTCATCAGAAACTGTTGCTCCAAACCAGGCGTCATCTCAGTCGGTGTTTAAACGGCCGGGTGGGCTGTTATCTGAACATTCTGCTCTTGCGAAGCGCTCCAAGATCGTCGAAGAAGGCCGGCCATTGCGCGAAATACATAGCGTTATAATGACTACTTCAGGGTTTCTTTCTCCCGCTCGAGAAGGGAAACTTCCTGAGCCGCGCACCCCGCATCCAGCTCGGGCTGATTCGCCACCGTCGAGTTCCTATCCAATGGTCCCGCCGGAATTAAAAACCGACAAGAAACCGAAGAAGATTGTGAAGAAAGGAACGGATGATCGTAAAGTCGACAAGGAGAATAAAAAGAAAAATCGTGTGAAGGAATTGTTCAAACCCGACAATATTACCGAGGTGAAAGGAAAGAAAGTCGCGAACACGAAGGAACTCGGCAAGTTGAAGCCCTCGAAATCCAGCGGGAGTAAGGGACATTCCAACGTCCCAGGATCTTCTAATAGACCTGACACCCCTCAACTTGCTACTCACAAAGAGGTCACCACACCGAAAACGCCGAAAACTCCTCAGTCCAGGGTCAAAACTGACAGAGTACCGGAGGTTGCATCGACCGTTGCGCCCTCTCAGCAAAAGGAAGAAGCAGTGGACAAACTGCCATCGGAACCTGACAAACAGAAGCTTAATATTTTTAAAAAGATCTCGAAGCCTCGCGAAGACAAAGGTGCGGACGCTCTTGAACCAGTCAGAAGTAAAGATCTAGATTCGCGCGAAAGTTCTCCTGGTCTTATAATTGACGAGAATTTGGAAAAACATAATCAACGGAGCGATAAAGAGACTAAAAGAGAAGACAAGAAAACACCACGGACGCCAGAGGTGCATATCAGCGAAGTTGGAGAACCAACGGATATACCAACCTCGACACCGGATGTCTACATCTTTGACGACATGTCACCACCAGGAACGCCGAGCACGCCGAAGACTCCCGAACTCAGTGTTCCTGTACCTGTTGACCTGAAAAAGAAGAAGAAGGATCGAAACGTGCGAAAGAAGGAGCAGCGTTCAAAGAGCCCGAAACGAAGCATTAGTCCGAAGAAGGTGAGTCGTGTATCATTGTTATTCCAAAACATATTAAAACCAAAAATACAAAGTAAATATTTAAGGGGTACTTCTACCTTGGAACGTTTTTCATTTTATTTTTTTGTGGGGAAACGAATAAGTGCAGACGACAGCGATTTTTTTCTACTTGTTATTTACGTTTTAAAGTATACGATGGAATTTTTCTTTCTTTTTAAGTTAAAAATTGTCGGCGTCCCAAGTCCTCAAATACGGTTATCCAAAGTAAATGGCGACCACTCTCCTGACCACTGTAATTATGCGATCGGCCTGAAATTGTGCATACATACTCGACAAACATGTCTTCATGGAATGACGGAGGTTTTTTTCAATTACTGCAAAATTAAGACCATGACGGCGTTTAAACAAAAAAAAAAGATTTTTCCCCTATGTTTTTCGTATAAAAATATTAATAAAAAAATGAAAAATTAAGTTATAAAAACAAACGTCCGTCATTCCATGAAGATATGTTTCCCGAGCATGTATGCAAAATTTCAGACCGATCGCATAATTACAGTGGTCAGGAGAATGGTAGCCATTTATTTTGGATGACCGTGTTTGAGGACCTTGGACGCCGATAATTTTAAACTTCAAAAACGTCACTATAAAACGTAAATAACAAGTAGAAAAAAACTGCAGTCGTCTACTCTTATTCGTTTTTCCACAAAAAAAATTAAATGAGAAACGTTTCTCTAGGGTAGAAGTCCTCCTTAAAACCAAAAATAGAAAATAAATACTTAATATCAATAATTTGTTTAGACATCACTAACGTTATTCATATCTTACAGGTGAAGAGTAGTGGTGATTTGCAGGAGCCTCAGCTATGCGACCGTCCAAAGACTCCTCAAGCGGTGGAAGTTGAGCCCCACAAAGAGTTAAATAACACCGCGACGATGCCGTTTCCATTCTTTCCTCCTTTTCCTTCAGCTCCGGGACTCATACCACATCCGATTGGCCATCCAATGTTCTCAAGATATCCAATTCCTTTGGGTAGAGGAGTTTCGCATCCTGCAATGCCGAATTTGGGAATGCCTCCGCGTTTCTTAACGTCGAATATAAGACCAGACGATTGCTTGATACCGAAAATCAACACAGCTGACCGTAACAAACCCGTAACTCCTGTGGCTGACGAAATCATGGAGGTTGATCGTATATTTGACAAATTCCAAAAACCTGTTGTCGAGAAAGTGGGAAAATCCGTTAAATTAGAGAAGGAAATTGGTCAGCCACCACCCGTAAACACTGTGGCACAAAGCGATTCATTTGCTACCCCCATGTCGTTGAACAGCTCCACATCGGCATCTACGGCATCTCGGTCGTTGACGAAAAACGAAAAACTTGAAAAGGTTGAGAAAAATAATAAGGTACGGTTTCTTACAATTATTATATAGGATTAGCGATTCTATGGGTCACGCCTATGTCTTTATTACAATGAAGAGTTGAGTCTGTATTGCCATTCTTTTGAACCGCAACATTTTTGTTAGTTGAAGAAGATGGTGATCGCGGTATATTATTGATGTTGAGGGTTTCGGCAATAATTACTACCGAATCGTTGCCGAAACACTCAACATCCGTAACATTTTTTGTACTGTATATTTCAGAAATCAAAAGACCACAAGAAAGAGAGAAAAGACAAATTGAAGAAGAAGAAGGAGAAAAAAGAAAAACATAAGATTAAGGATAAGAGTAAAGGAAAGAAAGGGAAACTTACGAAGCTTAAAGATAAGAAAGACAAGAAAGATAAGCGCAAGGAAAAAGAGGTAAGAATATTCACACATATATTACTTTTATACATTGGAGCTCATTGCATATCATAAGAATATCTCGGCTGTCTCAGTATTTCGTTTCCATATTATGTATAGGGCTAAACACGTTAAGTCGGCCACCCCAATTTCTCATGTGAACATAAAGTTCTCAATTTCTTCAGAATGTTGGTCTGGTTGAAAAAACTCTAGGATTTTTTCAGATTTTTTAATTGCATAATATTCCAGTCGATTGAAATAATTGGAAATGAACCTTATTTATTTTATAACGTGAATACTACGGTCCGCGTAAAGAAATTGTACAGACGTAAATTTTAGAATTTTGTATGTACTTTTCAACCGTTTTTTTTTTTTTTTTTGTAAAATTCTCTGATTACGTTTTATGCCATTTTTCAATGAAATACAGATACTATTTAAACGGAATTTCCGATTAGGCTGAAATTTTCACATTTTGTCCGTTGAAATGTCTAGAAATAGAGAAAAAAATATGACGAGGGGGGCTGCGATTTCGCACCCGAGTTACAGCTGTTCGAACGATAGAATATCGCGTAATCTAATGTGTAATTGCTCTCTGCGATCAGCAGAATTGAAACTGTCTGTACAAAAAATTCCAAAGCCCACATTACATTTTTTTATTGTGTGATTCTTGTATTTTGTGTTTGCTGATGACACAAAATTCGTTATCGTGCTTTTTTCAGATTAATACATTTTTTAAATGAAACCAAAGTTAAATTTTCTGCGGGCTTTGAAAATTTCTTTACACTTTTTTCCATTCAATCCCGGTGAACGCAGAGAGCAATTACACATTAGATTACGGCGATTTTCGATCGTTCGAAGAGCTGTAACTCTGTAGCAAAATCACCGCCAATCTCGGCAATTTTTTGTAAGATTCTAGACACTACAACGCACAAAATGTGAAAATTTCAGCTAAATCGGGAATGCCTTTTCCGGTAGAACAAATATTGTAACATTATTCGATTGAAAAATACCATAAGATAGAAACGGAAAACTAAAAAAAATTAAAGGTACGATGAAAATCCAAAATGTTATGTTCTCATGATTTTTTCCGTGCGATCCGTAGTACTGGGTATTAAAAAAATGTTTACTTCCAGCCATTTTTATTGGTTGGAATAAGCAATAGCAAAATCTGAATAAATTTCTACATTTTTTCTTCAACCAGACTAACATTCTGAAAAAATTGAGGACGTATTGTTGATATGAAAAATTGGGTTGGTCGACTTGACGTGTTTACCCCATATATGAGGGATTCTCTGCAAAATCTGCCACTTTTGGCTTCAGGCAGTTTGGACAATAACCAGTTTTTAATCATCGGTATAGCTTTTAAAATATTTGTCGTACACGAAAAGCTTTGCAAGAATAAAGTTCTTGTTTTCAATGAACTTTGCAATACCATTTCTAAATATTTTTCTCAATATATTTCGTGTACGACTAATTTAGCCGATATAACGTAGTACATACATATCTCCCCATCTCCTCAGGCAGACGAAACATACAAAAATCTTCATTCGTTTTCGAGGATTTAAACTTTAAGATTCGTTTTTGGTTTAACCCATTTTCGACTCTACCTCACTTTTTCAAGTAGTAACAAAGTGATCCTGATCTTTACGGTTTTATTTGTTTTACTTGGATATTTGTTTTCTTTTTCTTGAGAAACGCTGTTAGGTGCCGCTCTGACGATTTTTTCGTTGTATCTGCATTTACACTCGGAAGTTCTGTAACTTTCCTACGATATTAAATGGGAGTTGAGAAAAATAAAAAAATTTCTATATTTTATCACTGTAAATCAACTTTTCAAGGTCGATAAAACTATTTAAAAATGTCGTTACAAAGTACATAGAAAACTATAACTTTTCTGTTGCAACATTTCTCTTGTGCAAACAATATTTGTTTAAAATACAACGATCGTAAAAAATCGTAATTTTTCAAACGGCTTGACTTAAAAATCAGAAAATATTCACAGAGTACCGTTAAGGGGAACTATAGTATTGCTAATTATACGACATACCGGGGGAGAATCCGAAAAAAGTGGCTAATTTGGCAGAGAATGCCCCATAGGTATCACGGTCGAGCTGTGTAGGCACTTTGAGATATTAAGGCCTGCAATAGGGACTCTCCTGAAGGTCATTATTTTTATCCAAGCCCATATTTTTCTAAGGTTCAATGTCATTGTCACAGCCCCCTCCTCCCTCCTCGCCCCTTTGCTAGAGTTGTTGTAACCGAATCTAGGAAAAAATGTCCGATGAAAAATATGTCCGGGAAAAAATAACCGAAGGAAATAATGGCCGGAGAAAAAATGTCCAGAGTTATAACCAGAGTTGACAGAATGAGCATCTTAGAACGACCCAAATTTGACGAGAGAGCGGGCTTGAGGGACTCCAAAATTCGAGCGTGGTTGTGCCATTTTATTATCCAACACACCACACAATACACGGCACGATTTCGATTAACATATTAGAGAGAAAGAGATTACAATTGCTATTTTACGATTAATGTATGTTGGACTTGCACAAAGAAGAAGCTTGCTAACAATTAGATTCAAGGGAATAGAAAAGTTTGAGCCTGGGCTGTATTTAGAGGATAGCATATTGCATAAAGGGGCATTCCACCTCGTTTGGACCTGGCTTTGACCTCAACCTGTCCGATGTGGCTCATTATTTTTTATAGGCTTAGTTGAACCCTCATCTGCACACTTTTTTATTGGCATTTTTTTAAATATATTTTTAAAGTGACATATAAAAAACAGTAATTTAAAAATCTGATAACATTCTGAAAAATACTTTGTTCAATAACAAAATTATCTAGCTTATAGCCAAGGTGGGGAAGATTTTTCTTCTTATAGTTTTTTAGATTTTTTTATTAAAAAAATTATTTAAAAAAATGGGAACAAGATCAATCTACCATGGGCAACTCATCAAACGTTTCTGTATTTAAAAAATCGTATTTAAAAAAAAAAAAAAAAAAATGACGGATTTTTTAAAGATTTTATTCTTTTTGGATTTTATATATATATAAAATACAAATTTGAATTTGAATATGAATTTTTTATGCTTGTTCATTTGAACCATGGTACCGCGCCTTTCATTCGGATGTCGTCAGATGCCGTGACATGACGCAATTATCGATACATTTTTTGGATACGCGATGTGCAAGTTCGAATGCGTTTTGTTGGATTAGTTTAAAAAAATTAAACGAATAAGTATAAAATACATTTTGTGTCACATATATCTAATAAATGACAACACCCAATGATGGATTACGTTGACGTTAACTTGCGAATTATTTCTATCGCGATATTTAATTTTCCAGAAGGACGATAAGAGCGCCGAGGCCGTTCCTAAAATAACGTTGAAACTTGGCCCGGCTTCGCCACGCCCACCTACACCCGATAATACTACAATGAAAAAAATGTAAGTTCATGTCAAAAGTGAAATAATGTTAATTCATAACGTCACAACTATAATGACATTGAGAAGAATAAGAAAGATCTAAACCTATTCTGCACTGCACAACCCACTAACTTAACGTTAACTCGTAGACGTTTCATCTCGCCTTAAGAGGCAGTGATACTTTGCTCGGAACTTCTCCGCCCAATGCTAAACGCCTATAGGGGTGTATCTCTCGCACCTAGCGCTGTCTCTCTCGCACCTTTTTGTTTATCGCGTCTCCCGACCAAACGGCTTGATTTGTCGAGGAGCCCGAAGATCAGCCCAATTCTGCAATACTTCCGCACATTCTATCAAAATCTGAGCTCTATCTGTCGAATAGTGCCACTGCCTCTTACAGCGAGGCGAAACCGCCATGAGTCCGAGAGAGATAGAAAATAATTTTCCGAACAACAATACACGGAAACTAGAGACATGCCTGGAAAAATAAAAGTTTTACATCATGCAGAATTGAAAGAGGAATGATGTAAAACTTTTTTATCCGTTACGTTACCGGGTAATTTGTTGAACAATATATTTTTTCATTAATTTGTTTATAAGATTTTGTATTTTTTATTATGCAGAATTAATCTTTGAAGTACCTCAAAATGTTGACTGAATTTCACGCAGGTTTCTACTGTACCACGAAAGGACTGCCTGAATTCTCCGTCGGGCGATACTTTGCTTTCATCCAAACTAACAATAGCCTTGGAACGACATTGTTTCAAAAATCGGGGCTATCTCTCTCGCACTGACGTATCACGTGGTACATGTTTCACATAACCTTAACAGCATGTGAAAGACCGACTGCGGTATTAAAAACTATAATGAACGTTTTTTACGCATATTTGCATTTACAGTTAACTTAAGAAACTCATTCACTGCACTGGTGAAATCAGCAGTGAATGAATTTCTTCTTTTGGCTGTAAACGCAAATATGCGTCATAAACGTTAATTACAGTTTATGATACCGACTGAGCTCATCGTGGATGTTTCACATCGCCTTAAGGGCATGGATGTTTCACATGCCCTTAAGGCGATGTGAAACATCCATGGCCCTTAAGGGCATGTGAAATACCGACTGCTGTAATAAAAACTGTATTGAATGTTTTTTACGCATATTTGCATTTACAGCTAAAAGGAGAAATTCATTCCCTGCACTGGTGAAATTCGCAGGGAACGAATTTTTTCTTTTAACTGTAAACCTTTTAGCTGTAATCGCCTATCTCTAGCACCTAGCGCTGTCCCACTCACACCTTTTTGTTTATCGAGGAGCCCCAAGCTTAGCCCAATCCTGCAATACTTCCGCACATTCTACAAAAATTTGAGCTTTTATCTATCGAATTATTTAGGAGAAAATAGCTTTTAAAAATTCGAGCTGGAGTGGGGGAAGTGCCACTGTCTCTTAAGAGGCAGTGATACTTCACTCGGAACTTCTTCGCCCAATGCTAAACGCCTATAGGGCTGTCTCTCTCGCACCTTTTTGTTTATCGAGTCTCTTGACCAAACGGCTTGATTTATCGAGGACCCTGAAAATCAGCTCAATTCTGCAATACTTCCGCACATTCTATCAAAATCTGAGCTCTGTCTGTCCAATAGTTTAGGAGAAAAGAGCTTTCAAAAATTCGAGCTGAAGTGGGAGAAGTGCCACTGCCTCTTAAGAGATATTTCACATGGTTTTAAGAGGCAGTGGCACTTCCCCCACTCCAGCTCGAATTTTTTAAAGCTCTTTTCTCCTAAACTATTCGACAGATAGAGCTCAGATTTTGATAGAATGTGCGGAAGTATTGCAGAATTGGGCTGATCTTCGGGCACCTTGATAGATCAAGCCGTTTGCTCAGGAGATGCTATAAACAAAAAGGTGCGAGAGAGACAGCGCTACGTGCGAGAGAGACAGCCCTATAGGCGTTTATCATTGAGCGAAGAAGTTCCGAGCGAAGTATCACTGCCTCTTAAGAGCATGTGAAACATCCACGCCGAGCCTAGTCGGTGTAAAAAATCGTTTAGAACATTTCTGACGCATAATTGTGTTTGAGAGTTGTAAACCCTCATTTTTTCCTCTATTAATATAGAAATAAAATTGATGCTACGATTGGCTTTGTAATCATGTTTTTATAATAATAGCTCGTAATGATTATAATATGATATGTGAACTTTTAAATAGAGGCAAGCGATATTAATTTCCATAGAACTTGATGGTAATCTTATCGAACAAATGGAGCAATACTGTTAATGCATTGCGAAAATAATGGAGGGCTGTGCTTGTCCATTTTTCTCACAATTTCTCCGAAAATTTAATGACATTTTTTTTACGTCTATTTAAAAATTCACATATAATTGTATAATCGCTACCGGTAATCGCCCTAAAATTGTTACAAGAAAATGAGTGTTGTGTAAACTTTAATTCGTAATGTAATGGGGACTTACAACACTGTTGTGTTTACAGCTAAAACAAGAAGTTCATTCACTGCGAATATCACCAGTGCAGTGGATGAATTTCTTATTTTTGCTGTAAATGCAAATATGCGTCAAAAACGTTCATTGCAGTTTTTATTGCCGCAGTCGGTATTTCACGTGCCCTTAAGGGGAGGCGAAACCACCGTAAGTGCGATAGGAATGGAAAATCATTTTCGGAACAACAACACACGGAATACACATACGAGAGAAAATAAGTCTCAGCATTCAGAATTGAGAGAGGAATGGTGTAAAACTTTTCTTGTTTCCGGAAACGTTAGGCATCGCCGGAATACTTGTTTACAGTTTTTATTACCGACTGATTGTGAGTAGGTTTCACCTCGTCAAGGCAAGGCGAAACATATCCAGTCGGTAATAAAAACTGTAATCCATTTTAAAGGTCGTGGACGCGTCAAGATGAAGAAACGAGACGACATTACTTGTCCTCTAATTCTGCTCCGTGTAAAACTCTCGCACTAATGAAGGTTTCGCCGCCTCTTAAGTCCTAGTAACCTTACGAGATTCAAACAAGTGAAGAATTTCGACCCGAAACGTTATTGTATTAGGACTTGTATAAACATTTTACACGTCGCTGAAATCTTAAACGAACAATGAACAAAAATGAACAATGTGTAAGAGTATATTGTTTTTGTCATCCAGAACCATTAAACCTTTAATTAAAAAACCCGATGAGGAGAAGAAAAGAGATCCAAGTCCTGAATTAGCGAAAATAGCTGCATTGGTCACCCGGCCCCCGAAACAAAAGGTCACAAGTAAGTATTTGTCAAAAGGGTCGAATTTACTTTGATAATTCATGAAAAATATTAGAAACCATTAGATTCCATCCGATATTTTTATCCTGTAATGTGTTTTAATGTCTTAGAGGTGAAAGCGGATGCAATCCCGAAAAAGAGCGATGGAATAGACGACAAAGAAAACGGGAAGGATGTAACGTCATCTCAAGCAATGAATGTGGTGAGACTATTTCCTTTATCCATAATAGGCCATTTAATTGAACCGTTTGATTGTTTGCATCAAAGTTGAATCCTTTTATTCGTCATGACAGACTGAAATATTTTGTATACAAAGTACATAAAAACGTGTAATTACCTTCTTATCCCTTGTCCAAACTACCAGGTTTGGATATGTCCTGCTTGCGGCAACCAGGATGATGGATCGCCTATGATCGGGTGCGACGATTGCGATGCTTGGTATCACTGGTAATTATCCAGCATTCAATTTTCATACAGATCGATTATCCATTGTCAAATTCATCGATTACGTTAGATCATAGTATAGTTGCAATAACAGCATTATAATTATGAATATCATAAATTGTGCTTTAATAGGGTCTGCGTTGGCGTTCAAGTTCCACCAGCTGATCATGAAGATTGGTATTGCCGCCTTTGCATAGCTAAAAAACAAGAGCTTCATCATGATAAAAAGAAGAAGAAACGAAAGAAGAAGGTTAAAGCAATGTAGTCGAATTAAGTAAGAATCGCAATTCTATGCATCATTGAATCAGTGACATTTGATTGGCTTTTACACAAAATATTAATGGCATGAACACCAAGAACCGATGTACTAACTTCGGTGTTTCATTTGCACATAGAAGGGGAAAAAGCCAAAGTGGACGAAAAACAGCTATATGTTCCCCAATAATATTAATATATTGCAATCCAAAATATCCAATGTATATTTAAATATATTTCATCTTTTGCGTATTTAATTTAAGATGGAGTCTGTCAAGAATACAGAATATATAATAGTTACAGTCGAATTAAAGATAAGAAGATTATGTCGGAAGACTGTTAAAAAGTCGGGTGTATTATAATGTTAAATACAAATTTCGTTTACGAAATACATTCACAAACAGATGGAATTCATGTTAAACAAATCTGTTTGGTCTGTTTGTACTGCTATATATTGTTTTTCTATTTGGGGCAGTACCGCGATTATTGTTACATTTTTTAACGTTGAATTGCAAATAAGTAATTATTTCGGCGTATTATAATAAATATTATTTTCCAATGAATTGCCGGTGCTAAGGGCATCTCAACCATATCACGACAATTACACTTTTTCTCAGATGACTCAATCCTCGCTTAGAACAAGCTTAGAAAATCAAGTAATTCTTCGTAAAAAATCGAAACGTATTTTGTCAAGGCAATGAAAAGTGATTTATTGCAGCGTAAGGTAGATTCACTGGGTGCGGCTACTGCATCAGTTGTAGGCATTTTCACTGTCATTCATTCGCAATCGTTCACTAAATTCCTGTGTCGATACTTCTAAAGTATTCACACTAGTTAACATGATTATCCACCCAATTTTATTTCGCCTCGACGACATTTATAATTTTGTTCATTCAAAGTTGGTGGTCAAAACTAGACTGAAGGTGTCTATAAAACGGGTACGTCTACTGCAATTGTGATGTAATAATCATTAATAATCATTGGGGTATTATTAATTGATGTATGGTAACGAATTACCGGCAAATCTGTACATGTTTCGAGGAATCACAATAAATAACCGAAAACTTTGTAATTTTGTATCATGCGTTTCTAGGCACTCACGTTTTGCAAAATCACATAGATGTACCTATTAAATTCGGTCTGCTTTCGCCAAAATTCACTTTTTATGGGAAAATGTTAATATAATTTGAATTTATCAATTTCTTTTTGCGACACATTTCTTAAGCACATTGAAATACGTATTCTTGTTGTAACAGAATATAGAATCAAGAGACGCAGTAGCGTCTTGACGCCAAGTATTAAAAGAAGTTTATAATGCCGCCTCACGAGACTCTCATGACGAGACGTTAGCACTACTCTTATATTACAGCTCGTTCGTTCTTTTTCGTCTATTACAAAAGTCTAACTGGAATTATCTCAATAAGCCTTCTTTCAATCAAATCGGTGCCCGTAATGCTAATATTTGGACACTTACGATTTCGATTCTGTCAAAAATGTTTGTTTCTGTCCACACTCACACATCGACACGATTTTGTGCGATGATGTATGATTCGATATTATGTCAGGAAACACGTCGCGGACGCGAAATGTATAAATGACAATACATTTTTATTTTTTTCTCAGTTTTATGAGACCTGACGCAATAAAATCGGTTCACGACGTGCTGATATCTGGCAAATGTTTATTTTGGCCAGATCGCATATACGTGTGCATATACGTGCGAAGTCCGAACTCACACGTCAACACGAATCTGTCCGACGATGTCTGACTCGATATTATGTCAGGCAACACATCGCGGACGCTAAATGTATCAGCGCCAATATTTTTTTTTGCTTCCTCATGGAGGAAGCTTTGTTTTCATGAAAAAACATTTTTTCGTGATTTTCATGCTTACTTAGAATCACCAAAAACGTCGAGAAACGTGGTCTAGGAAAAAATGTCCGTGTGAGCGTGTGCGTGCGTGCGTGCGTGCGTGCGTGCGTGCGTGCGTGCGTGCAGGGCTTCGATCATTCAATCGCCTCTCATTCAGTAACCGTTTGAGCGATCTATCTCAAATTTGGCATTGAAGTAGAGTGGTCGTCCCCCTTTAAATCTTGTGATTTTCTAATAAAAATATATAGTAATTAAGATATTATGTAGTTTTTAATTTGTTGAAAAAAGGGCGTGGTCTCTCTAACTGTCGTAACAGTTCGCCGATTTAGCTAAACAGTTTAGCTCCAGTCATAACTGGAGACACGTTTAATGTTGTTTGGTATTGAATTTCGACGAAATCGGTAAAGCGGTACAGATTTTATAGAATTGTGAATTTTTCGAACAAAAATGATTTTGCTCTAAATCACGTCGAATTTTAACAAATGGACCGAAATGTTGTATAGTCGAAAAAACAACATACAGAGCTGCCATGTATGGAATTTGGTGATGATCGGTAAAGTCGGAACCATTCACACCATTTTTGCTTCCTCATAGAGGAAGCTTTGTTTTCATGAAATTTTTTTTTTTTCGAGATTTTCATGCCAGTATGCTTACAATCACGTAAAACGTCGAGAAAAATGGTTTAGAAAAAATGTCCGTGTGTGTGTGCGTGCGTGCGTGCGTGCGTGCGTGCGTGCGTGCGTGTGTGCGTGCGTGTGTGTGTGTGTTCTGGGCTTCGAAAATTCAATCGGCTCTCACTCAGTAACCGTTCGAGCGATCGGGCTTAAATTTGGTACATAAGTCGAATAGTCGTCCCTCTTTGAATGGCGCGATTTTTTTACAAAATGTATCTATATACACTGTTTAGCGAAATCGGCGAAGTTTGACGAAAGTTAGAGCGACCACGCCCTTTTTTCAACAAATTCAAAACTACATAAAATCTTAATTCCTATGAATTAAGATTTTATGTAGTTAAAATCTTAATTCCTATGAATTAAGATTTTATGTAGTTTTGAATTTGTTGAAAAAAGGGCGTGGTCGCTCTAACTTTCGTCAATCTTAATTCCTATGAATTAAGATTTTATGTAGTTTTGAATTTGTTGAAAAAAGGGCGTGGTCGCTCTAACTTTCGTCAAACTTCGCCGATTTCGCTAAACAGTTATTCATAACTGAAGATACGTTTAATGTTGTATGGTATTGAATTTCGACAAAATCGGTAAAGCGGTTCAGATTTTATAGAATTTTGAATTTTTCGAAAAAAAAAAAAAAATTCTGCTCTAAATCACGTCGAATTTTAACAAATGAACCGTATTGTTGTATAGTGGAAAAACAACATACAGGCCTGCTACATACGAAATTTGGTGATGATCGGTAAAGTCGTTCGGATTTTACACCATTTTGAATTTTTCCAAAAATGTAGATTTTCGCTGTAGCTTCCGCAAAAGTTAAGAAAGTAAGACAAAACTTTATATTTAATCAAAATTACATGTGACGGTGTTTGCAACAGATTTTTCTTTAGTACAAATAGAAAAAAGTTGCAAAGTCGAACTTTGCACATTGCTTCCTCATTAATTTTCGTTTTTCACGAAGCTTCTTCTGTGAGGAAGCCAAAAATGATAAACAAGCTTCTTCATAGAGGCGGCTTTGTGAAAAACGAAAATTAATGAGGAAGCAATGTGCAAAGTTTGACTTTGTTAATATTTCAATAACATGTGGATTTTTCTATAACTTCCGCAAAAGTTAGGAAAGTAAGACAATACGTAGTATCTAATCAAAATGAGATTTAACGGTGTTTGTAACAGAGGTTTCTTTTGTTCAAATTTAAAAAGTTGCGAAGTAAAACTTTGCACATTGCTTCCTCATTCATTTTCGTTTAGCCCAAAGCAAAATGTATTTTTTTCGAAAAATTAAAAATTCAATAAAATCCGAACCGCTTTACCAATTTCGTCACAATTGAATACCATACAACATTGAACGCATCTTCAGTTATGAAGAACTATTTAGCCAAATCGTCGAACTTTTATGAAAGTTAGAGCGACCACGCCCTTTTTTCAAAAAATTAAAAACTACATAAAATCTTAATCCATATAAGACCATATACATTTTGGCAAAAACCGCGCCATTCAAAGAGGGGCGACTATTCTTCTTACATGCCAAATTTGAGCCCGATCACTCGAACGGTTGCTGAGTGAGAGGCGATTGAATTTTCTAATTGCGACTCGTGTGATTGCAGCCCTCGCTTCGCTCGGGCAGCAAACCTCACACTCGTCGCAATCGCCAAGTTTCGACCCTTGTTGCACAATATACTATTCAAACAGAGAAGAGTATGGAGAAATATTATAACAATTTTGCTTCCTCAAGAAGCTTTGTTTTAGTGAAAATTTTTTTTTTTCTAGATTTTGATGTCAACGTGTTCAGAATGTTCCAAAACGTCGAGAAAACACATTTTGAAAAAATGTCTGGATGTATGTGTGTGTGTGTGTGTGTGTGTGTGTGTGTGTGTGTGTGTGTGTGTGTGTGTGTGTGTGTGTGCGTGTGCGTGTGCGTGTGCGTGTGCGTGTGCGTGTGCGTGTGCGTGTGCGTGTGCGTGTGCGTGTGCGTGTGCGTGTGCGTGTGCGTGTGCGTGAAATTTGGTTTACAAGTATATTATCACCAGACTAAGTTTGTGTATAAATTTGGAGTTGATCCGTGCAGAGGGCGTGATTTTATGGCATTTTGAATTTATCGAAAGAATGTTGATCGTTCTTGAAACAAAACAAAGCTTCTTGAGGAAGCCAAAAATTAAAAATGTTGTCTACCCTACAAACTGAGCGGGGTAGACTGTGATTATAGGCGGAGAGGAAGCATTATGACAACGATCTAGTTTCAATTTCTTTATGTAGACATTTACTTTAAAAAATGGCTCTTTTCAGGTATGCATACGTGTAGAGGTTAATATCTTCGCACTGCATAAATGAATTTGATCATCACTCGCAGTGCACTCATATTTTACGTGCCTCCTTCAGTGGCAAGAAAAGTTATGCTGTGTGCCCAAAATGCGGGGGAAGAAACGTCTTCCGATTTCAAAGAGACATGGCATCTAGAAGGTTTTTTGGTCGCTGACTACGATTTTGAGGACATATTTTAGAAATTCAAAATGGCGGATCCAATCTGGCGGATTAAAATTAAAAATAGATTTAATTCGAATGAAAAACGGTACTCAGGAGTTTTTGAGATCGCTGGTTACGAATCTGTACTTAAAATTCAGAAAGTCAAAATGACGGTTTTAATATGGCGGAGCAACATACAAAGATGTAATTTATTTGCATGAAAATTGGTATTGGAGGGCTCTCGAGGTCGCAGATTACAAACCACGGGCCTTTAATATTCTGGTTCTCCGGTAATTTATACCTTATAAGTTATTTGCACGAGAGATGGCGTGAAGGAGTTTGAATTGAGAATACAACTGAATTTAATATCGAAAGCAACTGTTTGGCATATATTTTGAAAATTCCGTAGTGCACAAGTACATACAAGAAAAGGAACGAGTGTTCCGTACAACAGTTGAAGGTATTCTGCGAGTAGCATTTTGAAAACGAGTCTCGACAAGATCTCCGATGCGTCGGTGGATGGCTGTGGTTCATCCCTCCGGGATGAACGCTGGCCCACCCTAGTAATCACGATAACTTTCATTTTTTCGCCAAAACAACGGTCAAAATGAAAAAAAAAAAAAAAAAAATAACGCTGAGTAGAAGTTGTTTTTTGCACAGAAAAAACTTTCGCAAATTGCTAGAATGATTATGCAAACAATCAAACAAAAATAAATCCGAAAGCTGTTTCTCTGTCGCCGGAACCAATGAGTCATCGTCAAAACAACTTTCCCGTAGACATCGGGAAAGTTGCTTTTCGGGATGCTCGAGACCGTCGAACGAGCATCAAAATAACCTCAAAGCAAACTTGGGGGGTTTCAGAAAAGGCACCTCTAAATATTATATGTCAGCAAATTCCTTTGACACAATTGATTATTAGGCCAACTTCTCGAGCATAAGCCATGAAGACAAAAAAAGTGCGATAGTACATACATAGAAACGGAAATTAAGAGAAAATAAAAGTAAGGAAAAATTGAGCATTTTTTTCATCGTAATTTCCGTTTCTATCTGCGTACTGCCCCACTTTTTTTTGTCTCCATGACTTAAGCTCGGGAAGTTGACGTAACAATAAATAGCGTCAAAGGAATTCGCTGACAAATAATATTTAGAGGTGCCTCAATAGAGGCCTTTTATTGCAGCAAATCTCAAATAAAAAAAATCATGAAAAAAATTTAGCCACGTTTTCGGTATAAGAGGTGTATATTGAGGTCAGAACACATATTTTTGCAGTACATTTTTTTACACACCCTACGCACAAACGCACACACCGCGCACACATACCCACATACGGATATTTTTTCTAGACCATTTCTCTTGACATTCAATAAGCACATTTTTTGTGACTCTGGACATGCTGACATGAAAATCTCGATAAAAAGAATTTCGCGAAAACAAAGCTTCCTCTATGAGGAAGCAAAATGGTGATAAAGTTGACCTCCTCTCGTGCTACAAACAACACTCGGCTTCGCCTCGTGTCGTTGTAGCACTCGATTTCGCGAGTGCGCCGCTTCCTAACCTCCGCGCAATAACGGCCGCTTTCACGCACTAGTATCACAAGCTACTATTTTCGTCGCCAAAAAAATATTTTTTCAAAATCGATTAAGAAAGGTTAATAACCAGTGTTTTCAGGGGTAGAATGTGCGACTTGAGAATGATGGTACAGGTTAAAAGTCGATATTTTGAAAAGAAAAAAAATTGGGGTCGTTTTTGGTGATTTTCGGTCCGGGCCCGGATCTACGATTTCTGACAGAAAAAATATTTTTTTCGTCACGAAAAAAATATTTTTTTCAAAATCCATTAAAAAATTGTAATTAACAGTGTTTTCAGGGGTAAAATATGCGACTTGAGAATGATGGTATAGGTTAAAAGTCGATATTTTGGAAAGAAAAAAATTCTGAGGTCGATTTTGGCAAGTTTTCCAGGCACGCGCGCCAGCGCGTGTGATTAGCCTAGTTCTATTATAATTTGTATTCATCCATTTGTTTTTACAGCCCATTCTTGAAACTAGGGGTGTGCAGAAGCTCGACTGGACTCGAACAGCTCGCCGTTCGACTCGGCTCGTCGCTGATCGAGCCTGCTCGAGTCAGCTCGATGTGGCTCGGTACTATGTCGAGCTTCGACGTAAGCTCGAGTCATTTGGATGCTCGAGCCGCTCGAGCCTCTCGAGCCTCGCGGGCCGCTCGAGCTTCGACGAAAGCTCGAGCATCTCGGGCCGCTCGAGCCTCGCGGACCGCTCGAGCCTCGTGGGCCGCTCGAGCCTCGCGGGAGGCTCGAGTCTCGGGCCGCTCGAGCCGCGTAGGTTGCGCAGTACGCTGCTCGGATCGCTCGAGTCGCGCAGGTTGCGCCCAGCGTTGTGAAATTTTTAATGTCAAAATAATGCATTATATAATTTGGAAAAAAATGGATAATGGAATTGGAATCCTCTACACATTACTTTTTTAATGGGTAATGGAGCCATCACCCATTATTTAAAAAAAATTTGTTGGAACAGTGTTCCAGCAACCATTACTTTTTAATGGATAATGGAGCAGAGCTCCAGCACACATTATTTTTTTAATGGAGCAGGAATTCATCACTCATTACTTTTTAAATATGTATATATTTCAATGTCCAGGTTGGTTTCCATAGTTTTCGATGTCCAGGTTGGTTTCCCCCATAGTTTTCGACGTCCAGGTTGATTTCCCCATAGTTTTCGATGTCCAGGTTGGTTTCCCCATAGTTTTCGATGTCCAGGTTGATGTTACCATTGTTTTCGATGTCTAGGTTGATTTCTCCATAGTTTTCGATGTCCAGGTTGACTTCTCCATAGTTTTCGAGGTCCAGGTTGGTTTCCCCATAGTTTTCGATGTCCAGATTGATGTTTCCATTGTTTTCGATGTCCAGATTCATTTCTCCACAGTTTTCGATGTCCAGGTTGATTTCTCCATAGTTTTCGATGTCCCGGTTGATTTTTCCATAGTTTTCGATGTCCAGGTTGGTTTCTCCATAGTTTTCGATGTCCAGGTTGATTTTCCCATACTTTTCGAGGTCCAGGTTGATTTCTCCATAGTTTTTGATGTCCAGGTTGATGTTTCCATTGTTTTCGATGTCCACATACATTTCTCCATAGTTTTCGATGTCCAGGTTGATTTCTCCATAGTTTTCGATGTCCAGGTTGATTTTCCCATACTTTTCAATGTCCAAGTTGACTTCTCCATAGTTTTCGATGTCCAGGTTGATTTCTCCATAGTTTTCGATGTCCCGGTTGATTTTCCCATACTTTTCGATGTCCAGGTTGACTTCTCCATTGTTTTCGATGTCCAGGTTGATTTTGGCCATCGAAAGAATGGACAAATCAACCTGGACATCGAAAACGAGTGAAAAATCAACCTGGACATCAAAAACTATGGAGAAATCAACCTGGACATCGAAAACTATGGAGAAATCAACCTGGACATCGAAAACAATGGAAACATCAACTTGGACATTGAAAACAATGGAAACATCAACCTGGACATCGAAAACTATGGAGAAATCAACCTGGACATCGAAAACTATGGAGAAATCAACCTGGACATCTAAAACTATGGGGAAACCAACCTGGACATTGAAAACTATGGAGAAATCAACCTGGACATCGAAAAGTATGGAGAAATCAACCTGGACATCGAAAAGTATGGAGAAATCAACCTGGACATCGAAAAGTATGGGAAAATCAACCTGGACATCAAAAACTATGGAGAAACCAACCTGGACATCGAAAACTATGGGGAAATCAAACTGGACATCGAAAACTATGGAGAAATCAACCTGGACATCGAAAACTATGGGGATACCAACCTGGACATCAAAAACTATGGGGAAATCAAACTGGACATCGAAAACTATGGAGAAATCAACCTAGACATCGAAAACTATGGGGATACCAATCTGGATATCGAAAACTATGGGGAAACCAACCTGGACATCGAAATATATACATATTTAGAAAGTAATGGGTGATGAATTCCTGCTCCATTAAAAAAATAATGTGTGGTAGATCTCTGCTCCATTACTCATTAAAAAAGTAATGTGTGGTGCATTCGAATTCCATTATCCATTTTTTAAATAATGGGTTAAAAAAAACGGTGATGCATAAAAAAAATTATGCATTGTCCCCAACTCTGGTTGCGCCGACAACTACTCGGTACTGTACTCGGAAAGGTACTGAAAACATGAATTTAGCATAATAATAATTGTAACTCATCGAACCGGCTCGAGTCATTTGGATGCTCGAGCTGCGTCGGCCGCTCGAGCCGCTCGATCCTCTCGGGCGGCTCGAGCCTCGGTGGGCTCGAGCAGCTCGAACGGTCCGAGTAGCTCGAGCAGCTCGAACGGCCCGAGAAGCTCGAGCGGCCGCAGGGCTCGAGCAGCTCGAACGGCCCGAGTAGCTCGAACGGCCCGAGTAGTTCGAGCGGTCGCCGGGCTCGAGCAGCCCGAGCGGCTCGAGTAGGTCGAGCGGCTCGGATTGTTCGATGCAGCGCCTTGCTCGATGCAAAGCTCGATCAGGTGCCGAGCTTCACGGGCGTGCATCGAGCGTGTTCGAACGAGCTCGTGCACACCCCTACTTGAAACGTAGTGACATTGATATTCTTGGTGTAACAGAATATAGAAATTTCACAAGATCTTGTGTTGCCCGGACGTGCGAATACTCAGTAGCTCGGTATTGAATAGACCGAACGAAATAAGCGCACAAAGCAACAGGAAAGCACCCGCCTTCAGAGCACCGAGTTGCTTGTTATCTTTTTGAAAGATTTATTTATTTATGTAGCAACATTTTCTAAAGCAATGGGAATCACATGTATCTGTTACCTCATCCATTACCTATTACTTTAAAAATCGATGATGGACTTGAGTATAGTCATCCACTAAAAAATGTGTGGTGAATGTGAATTCCATTACTCATTAACACAGTAAAGGGTGATGGATCCGAAATTCATTATCCATTTTTAAAGTAATCGGTAATGTGTTCGAAGTGCATTATCCATGAAAAAAAGATAAAATCATGCCTTATTTTCACATAAAAATGTTCACAACTCTAGTTTGACCATTGAATCAATTTTCTCATGACTACTCGAAACTCACTACGCTTCTAAACATTCATCCACTGGCAACCAGAAGATCTTGTGCTGATGACCTCATTTTCCTCAACAATAGTAAATGCTGCCATCGATTGCGCGAATCTCTTGCGAATCTTCTTGCGCATCTTCCCGGTGAAAACCTCTTCGGAAATTCGATGATAAATAAAAAAGAAATTCGTTAAACACTTGAAACGTTCTGACAATGTCAAGCCCAAAAAACATAATGAGGAGCATGGGCCAATGGTACGCGGGGCTAGCCGCTAGGTGGGTCCGCGTTCGCCTTTTTGACTCTGAACAATTATGGCGATGTCATACACTGGAAGCGGTACTACAATTTAAACTTATATCTCGAGATCGAGGCTTAACATATAATAATCCTAATTTCACAATTTCGTGCCCAGTGGAAACCCCTGACGGTTGCAGAGCAAGAATTTCCATTTCTGTAACGAAGCAAATTTTTGCCACGTTGCACTGACGAGCGCGCCAATCACAAAAAGTGAGAGAGACGGAAAACCATATCCTTTCCAAGGCCGGCGTACTACACAGAAGCGATGAAAGTTTCTGTGCATGATGATTGGGGCGTTTATAGGATTGCGTGCTTCATAAGCGGAAGAATAGACCTTCGTTAAAATCATTGTTGGCCCTGAAAAGGGCCGGTGGGTTCTCAGAAAGTATTATACTTATGCTTTCTTCTCAGTCTTCTTGGGAAGAAGAACAGCTTGGATGTTGGGCAGGACGCCACCCTGAGCGATGGTAACGCCTGACAGTAATTTATTCAGCTCTTCATCGTTCCGAATAGCCAATTGAAGATGACGGGGAATGATCCTCGTTTTCTTATTATCTCGAGCTGCGTTTCCGGCCAATTCGAGAACTTCAGCGGCCAGATACTCCATAACCGCAGCCAGATATACAGGAGCTCCGGCTCCAACTCGTTCAGCGTAATTTCCCTTGCGAAGAAGACGGTGAATTCTTCCGACCGGGAACTGTAATCCAGCGCGATTGGAGCGAGTCTTTGACTTTCCCTTTACTTTTCCACCTTTTCCTCGTCCAGACATGGTGATATAGGGTGAAGAGGAACGCGCACACTTGCTACTCGGTTCAAGACCGAATGATACGGAATTGCGGCCAACCATCCGCTTTGTAGGCCATGTGATCCAGTCAACGATCCAATCATAACGTGCGAAACGCTTCAGCCAATCCGCATCGCTTCTCATTGGCGCGGTGGTCGGGCGCCAGATGTGCTTCCCCCCTCCATCGCTCCACCTCATTGGTGCGCCCGTCGTCCCTGTTTCCTCTTAAATAGAGGCTGGTAAACGAGGAGCGTCACTCAACGCTGAGATTTTGTCGTCATTACACTTTTGAAGCAGCGCATACTAAACTGTCAGTATGCCGCCGAAAGCAAGTGGTAAGGCCGTGAAGAAGGCTGGCAAGGCACAGAAAAACATTACAAAAACTGACAAGAAGAAGAAGCGCAAGAGGAAGGAAAGCTACGCTATCTACATTTACAAAGTGTTGAAGCAGGTCCACCCTGACACTGGAGTGTCGAGCAAAGCTATGAGCATCATGAACAGTTTTGTCAACGACATCTTCGAACGCATCGCAGCAGAGGCCTCCAGACTCGCTCACTACAACAAGAGGTCAACTATTACTTCCCGGGAGATCCAGACTGCTGTCAGGCTTTTGTTGCCTGGTGAACTTGCCAAGCACGCCGTCAGTGAAGGAACCAAGGCTGTTACCAAGTATACCAGCTCCAAGTAAAATTAACACCACAAAACCCATCGGCCCTTCTTAGGGCCAACAGAAATTACAAACGTATAACAAGTCTTCTGCAAAAGTTGAACTGAATGTAACAATAATGCATTAATTCCCTAATTGGCAATCAATACATGATAATTAATAATGGCCAGTGTATGAGACCAGCCAGAAAACCAAATGTAATGTATCTCAACCTAACGATAAAACTGGTAAGACCCTAGCGAAAACACCCACCATGTAGCCACTTTATAACCTCTAGGTACCCTCTAGTGGAAGGTATACCCATCTAGTGCTTATACCTATTTTCGAGGTGGTTTTTTGGAAATTAAATTTAGAAAAAAGGTTAGATGTACAGTGTTAATGCTTTACAGTTTTATTAATACATGTTTGATGCAACATCAAACATCTCAACTTATCTCTCTCAACTTATTTTCGACTTACTATCAATTAACTTTCTCATCATTCGAAGCTAATTGATAGTAATTCGAGAATAAGTAACTATAGTATATTGTGCAACAAGGATCGAAAGTTGGCGATTGCGACTCGTGTGAGGTGCAATCCCACGAGTCGCAATTGCCAATTCGACCCGTGTTGCACACCATACTTTTTGTAACGAGTGCACGAATCAGCGAAACTTGGAATGGCGCGAGACGAAAACTGAGAAGTGAGGTTATGATTCAAGGGACAAAAGGGAAGGGCAGAAACTCCCAAGAGACGAAAGTGAACGAAATGCGAATTGCGCATGCGCGACTTTGTCATTTCACCACAGGTTCGCCACTGACAGGCAAACGGCCACTTTCGGCTCGCAAGACTGCCATGGAAAGTGCCGCGATTCGTGCACGTGTTACAAAATAGTAGATTGTGATACTAGTGCGTGAAGGCGGCCGTTATCGCGCGGAGGTTAGGAAGCGGCGCACTCGCCAAATCGAGTGCTGCAACGACACGAGGCGAAGCCGAGTGTTGTTTGTAGCACGAGAGAAGGCGAGTGCACCGCTTCCTAACCTCCGCGTGACGGCCGCCTTCACGCACAAGTGTCACATACTATTTTTTATAACGAATGTCAACGTAATGTCGCACATCTTCGTGCCTGCAAAGCGTTGCGTGAAATTATCTTGTAGATAGTTTCACGCACGCCATTTTACTTCACGCACCAGATGAAGTACTTCACGCACCAGATGGCGCACGTGAAATTATCTACGTTTATCTGAACATAATACGCAATTTCACGCACGCTTTGCAGGCACGAAATGTGCGACATTACGTGCATGAGTTACAAAAAAGGTTTTTTGACATATGTGCGTGCGAAGTTCGTCTTCTCGCGCCTGCTACGCAGGCACTCGAAGACGAACTCGCACGCACGTATTTCAAAAAATAGTATGTGTGACACGTGCGCGTAGGTGATTCACGACTCGTGTGATTGCCCACTCGTGTGATTGACGACTCGTGTGAAACTGCACACTCGTCGTGAATCGCCTACTTCGCGCACTAGTCACACAATGTACTATTTTGCAATAGCGTGCGTAAAGCTCGTCATTTCGGTGAGGTTTCGCGTGCGTAAAGTACTCGTTTTCCGAAGGTCGTGCGTAAAGTAAACGTCGTGCGTAAAGCTTCACTTTACGCATTCTGCTTACTTTACGTACGAGTGCGTAAAGTAACGCCGTGCGTAAAGCTTCACTTTACGCATTCTGCTTACTTTACGTACGAGTGCGTAAAGTAACGTCGTGCGTAAAGCTTCACTTTACGCATTCTGCTTACTTTACGTACGAGTGCGTAAAGTAACGTCGTGCGTAAAGTGAAGTTTTACGCAGTCCGCTTACTTTACGCACTCCTTTCGGAAAACTCGCACTTTGACTTCGCTCAACCTCCCCGAAGAAGACTCGCATCCCGCACACTATTACAAAAAATAGTATGTGTAACTCGGGCGGAAATGTTGTACTTTACGCACTTGTTGTTATACAATATACTATTTCTCAACTCGTGTGATTGCCACACTCGCCTTTGGCTCGTGCTCGAAACTCACACTCCTGCGAAAAAAAATGTCTGCCCTTGTATAGTAATGTACTCACTTTTCCGCCCTTATTGCACACACAAAATGAGGTTACTTTTTAGCGAAATCGGAGGAAATGTACTGTATGCGGCACGGGAGGGAGAGCCTTTTCACCTCGTCTGAATTTCTCACTTAAATTTTACACTCGGTGAAAAGTTCTACTTCCCTCCTTTGTTGCGTAATATACTAATTTTTCACGAAAAGAAAGCTTCCTCTGTGAGGAAGCAAAATATATACTACGACTATAGCAATCCGCCGAAGGGCCGCTAAACATTCTGCGAATAAATAATCTTCCTCGTTAGCTTTTGTTGGCCCTGAAAAGGGCCGTTTTTATTGAAAGATTTAAGCTCTTTCTCCTCTGATACGGCGTGCTAGTTGGATATCCTTAGGCATGATGGTAACTCGCTTGGCGTGAATGGCGCACAAGTTCGTATCTTCAAAAAGACCTACTAGGTAAGCCTCACTGGCTTCCTGCAGGGCCATGACAGCGGAGCTCTGGAAACGCAGGTCGGTCTTGAAGTCCTGAGCGATTTCACGAACAAGTCGCTGGAAGGGAAGTTTGCGTATGAGAAGTTCAGTGCTCTTCTGGTAACGTCGAATTTCCCTGAGAGCTACAGTTCCAGGTCTGTAGCGATGGGGCTTCTTCACTCCTCCGGTCGCCGGGGCGCTCTTACGCGCTGCCTTAGTTGCAAGTTGTTTCCTGGGAGCCTTGCCTCCGGTGGACTTGCGAGCGGTTTGCTTCGTGCGAGCCATTTCGCCAGAAAATTGTGATTCAAGATCTCAACGGAGCGAAGTACACAGCTGAACAGTCGGCAATGGACTATAAGCATTCCCTCTGGCGGAGCGATTTTATAAGGTGTTCGGCAGTGACGCTAGTAGTCATTGGTTGGCGACAGAGGAGTGGGGATTACTCAGCTGAAATTGTATATAAACCGTGGCGCCGTTTGCATGGGCATCATTCCGCGTTTGAACCTTCAGCCGAACACGTCTTCATTAATTAAAAAATGACTGGTCGCGGTAAGGGAGGAAAGGGATTGGGAAAGGGAGGAGCCAAGCGTCACAGGAAGGTCCTTCGTGATAACATCCAGGGAATAACCAAGCCTGCTATTCGTCGTTTGGCTCGCCGAGGTGGTGTAAAGCGTATTTCTGGCTTGATCTACGAAGAAACACGAGGAGTACTCAAAGTTTTTCTTGAAAACGTCATCCGCGATGCCGTCACATACACAGAGCACGCCAAGAGGAAAACTGTGACAGCCATGGACGTCGTCTACGCACTGAAACGTCAAGGCCGCACCCTTTACGGATTTGGTGGTTAAACTGCATTCGTTTGAACAAATCCAAGATCTCAACCGGCCCTTTTCAGGGCCAACAAAAATTCAAAACGTAGCCCCTTTTTGATCGCTCTTATAACTCCGGACGATAACATGGTTACTGGAATGTTCGTTATATGTGTTGACCAATCGCTAGACTTTTCTCATTCTAATTTGTTGACCATCCCCCAGCGAGCGAGTGTGTGATGCAAATGGTATTTAAAATGAACCCTCGAATGTTGCTAGAATCGATTTATTTTTATTGCTATGTTAGGTGATGAATGAGAACAACGAGTGTACCTTTAATTTTTGATAAAACTTTGACGCTTCGGTAAAAAATAACGGTTCAGCTGATCAATTTTTAAATCTTGGGAGGTCGTTGAGCATGTATTGAAGTAAAAAATACCTAGAAACATGAGTCATTATCGCAATATCTGCCAAGTTGACGTGGATTTGCCAAAACGGGAAAAATGTTCATTTATTTTGTTCTTTTTCAAATCCATATTAAGGTCACAAAAAAAATCTCTAAAATCTCTAAAAGTCTCTAAAAAATCTCTAAAGTACCTGAAGGTTCTTTAAGAGCATTTATTCCAGTTTACAAAACCCACCTTCAGCTCGCTGTGCGATCATTAGTTCATGAGATATTTATGATCTACGAAAAAAGCTCCCTTTTTCTTTAAATGCCAATATCTCAGCGACAAATGGTCGTACAGAGATCCACAACCCACCATTTTAAAGCTAAAGAACCAGGCTAAACGACCACAGTATTGATAAAGCCATACCATTTTTGTTTTGTGCCCGTGGACGATTTTGAAAAGGACGAAAAGTTTGAACATTTTTTCGTCCCGCTTTTCCTTAGGTTCATGCCGAGAGTGTTGCTTCAAAAAAATTACTGAAAAGATTTTTAAACTAGCTTTAAAACGCTCGTTTTAAAGCTTGTTTTATTACGATTCGACAATTTTTCACAAAATTACAGCGCTTCAAAAATCAATGAGAAAAGGGTAACATGCAGCTGTTCCCTTATTTCTTTTAATGAGTGTATCATATCGTAATAAAATAATCCGTGTGAAGGAAAGTCGTGCACGCAGGAGCGAGAGCCCCAAAGTCATGAGATCGCGATCATGAATCGTCTGAGCGGACCGGCTGGCTCCCGTGGTGTGACAGAAAGTGAGAAGATCGTGCGTGATTATGACTAATATTTAGTATCGAGTGTAATGATTTCATATTAATCTCGCGTCTTAACTCGATGTTGTCTTTTCAAAACGACAACAAAATGAAAATATGCAGGATACTTTTTCCTGTTGATAAAAAATCGATTTTTTTATGTTATATTTTGGGCTTTATTATTACTAATTGTCGCGTTGGTATAATTTATTGTAGTATTTTTAGACCACGTCAGGCTTGTTTAATCACACGACAACAAATTCAAATGCTGTATAGGAAGCAACAGCTGTATTCAGAGAAGCTATACATGAAGTTGACAATGGAATGCTCAATGTCTCTGTTGCGGATAACATTCAGCAGTCTTTGTATTTCCATTTGTCATCAGCGATAGAGCACTAATTATTTGATATCTTGTAGAAATAAAGAATGCAGGCGATTGATCTGGTAAAAATGGTTTGTCCACTGGCGGAGTGGCTGAGGATAATAGTGAACAATGTCATTTGCACGAAGTGCGATCTGACGCTTCACCACAAAGCCCTGTGTTCGCATGCACGTATTGAAGATGACTTTCAAAAGATTTGAAAATAACCGAAAAATGTTTCTTCAAAACAATAATGGTACACCAAGTATTAAAAGAGTAGCCATCCCTTGCAAAAAAGAATGCACACTAAACAATTTCCTTTTAAAAATAATAAAACAAGTACGATATATTAGCCAAGTAAAATTCATCATCAGTAGATCATCAGTGGATGATTCAGTACAAAAAACTTGGCATGCCAGTGACTTGGTGTGTCACTCAAAATTTGACGTGTCTCTGGCATGCCAAGTTTTTTGTACCAAATCATCCACTGATGATGTACTGATGATAAATTTTACTTGGCTAATATATTGCATTTTATTATTTTATTATTTTCTAAAGGAAATTTTTTATTGTGCATTTTTTTTGCAAGCTACTTTTAATACTTGGCGTACCATTTTTGTTTTGAAGATATAATTTAGTACAATTTAGCAATTCGTTATTGAATTCATCCTTATACTTTTTAGTTACATAGCTAAACATTATTATGTAGCTCCTTGTTCTTTTTGTGTTCACATATGAACTTACATTCCTAAAGGGTACGGCCGGCAATATACACTTTTTCCTAATGCACTACTGTATCGCATTTGTATCAGGATACAGGGAAACTGCGGAAAATCTGTGCAGAATATTTCACTGAGATCTGCTGATGGATGATACACCAGAAACTCTGAAAAACTGCCTGCCGCTCAAGATTTGACGTGCAAAACAGTGCATGGGTCCCATCCAAGTACCGTCCGTGAGTTGAGCTAATTAATTTGTCTTTTATTGTCTTAACTGAATAAATACATTTTCCGTTCAAATGTTCCTCAACAATTTGACTGGAAACTGTAACCTTACATGTAATATTGAAATAAAATCGACGTGAAAAGCTCAGGCAAAGCCGATTCACAACGAATGAATTAATGAACTTTTAATGAATTAATGAGTCGAAGATCAACTTTTTAATAGAATGTACCTTCAACGCGTTTGTCAGGTAATAACCAAAAGATAAGAGGAAAATTTGGTTTACGTCATTGGACATGAACGTAATTCTCGTGTCATATTTTTCACAACTGGTTGTTACATATACACAAAAATTGAACATACGCTTGGAATTACTTTCTGGCCCTGAAAAGGGCCGTTTGTCTTCTTGGATCTTCCTGGTGAGTTGAGATTGTTTAACCACCAAATCCGTAGAGCGTGCGGCCTTGACGTTTAAGAGCATAGACCACGTCCATGGCTGTCACAGTCTTCCTTTTCGCGTGTTCTGTATATGTGACGGCATCGCGAATGACGTTTTCAAGGAATACCTTGAGGACTCCACGAGTTTCTTCGTAGATCAAGCCAGAAATACGTTTTACACCACCTCGGCGAGCCAGTCGACGAATTGCAGGCTTCGTTATTCCCTGGATGTTATCACGAAGAACCTTCCTGTGACGCTTGGCTCCTCCCTTTCCCAATCCCTTTCCTCCCTTACCGCGACCAGTCATTTTTGTTAAACGGAGATGTGTTCGACTAAAGACTCAGAAGCGAAGTGATGACTAAGTTGACGGCGCCACGGATTATATACAATTTTAACTGTGCTATCCCCACCCTTCCGCCACCAGCCAATGACCACTGCCACCATCGCTGGGTCGGTTCATTCTATTTTGGTCGCGCAACATTACATGCACGTTTGCTTGATGTCCGACTTTGACTTTGGTGTTGTTGAAAAACCTTCGTTAAAAACTAATGCACGCGGGAAAGTGGCGATGTTAGTCGTACCCTGGCAGATCGGACCACGGCGAAAGTCACGGTGAAAATTCAGATTTTGAGACCATCGAGAAATGTTTGCAATTCTCTCGCACTTTTCTCGAATTTATGCGAATTGAACACTTCGCGCTCCTACATCCTTAAACTTCGCCACTGAGCGAGCTGCAAATACGAAACCATTTTCATTCGACGGAGCTGACTTTTCTCTAGGGTACGGTTTTTGCGGAACTCCGTCAGTAGTTAATGAGTGATGGAGCGTGTCCTTCTTCGCGTCCGTCTCTTCTAGTGATATTATATTTATTAATACAGTTATTAATTTTTTAAACAATTTTGCTGTTTATCTACTTATCTATTAACTTTTTTCACGATTTTTCGATTTATTTATTTATATACTTATTTATTAAGAACATTTTTCTAAAGTAATGGGACGATCATATATGCATTACCAGATCCATAACCCATTACTTTAAAAATCGGTGATGGATCTAAGTATCGTTATCCATTTAAAAAAAATGGATGATGGATCTGAGTATCATTATCCATTTAAACAAACATGGGTGATGGATCTGAGTATCATTACCCATTTAAACAAAAATGGGTGATGGATCTAAGGATCGTTATTCTTTTTTTTAATGGGCAATGGATGTTAGTTCCATTACTCATTAAAAAAGTAATGGTTAACGCATGTGAGTTCCATTACTCATTAAAAAAAGTAATGGGTAATGGATGTTAGTTCCATTACTCATTATTAGAGTAATGAGTGATGGATGTGAGTTAAAAAAGTAATGGGTAATGGTTCCGAATTCCAATATGCATAATGGGTAAGAAAAACGATAATGCATTAGAAAAATAATGCATTATCCCCAACTCTGATTTTTATGTATTCTCATACAGCACAAACTCAGAGAAATATTTGCCACACGTTTTCCGAAGATTCCCTGTGCCCTTGTGCAAATGAGGTACAGTAGTGCATTAGAAAAGTGTGTATATTGCCGGCCAGTTACTTCCGGCATGTTCATATGTGAACATGCAAAAAACAAGAAACTATATAATACTTTGCTATGTTACTAAAAAGTATAGGAATTAATTCAATTTCGAATTGTGGAATTGTACTAAATCGTGCACGTTTTGTCAGCTTTATCGATAAGTGCGGTTAAATATGGCTTTTTGCCTAGTCTCATACACTGACCATTATTAATTACTAAGTATCGATTGTCAGGTAGGGGATGAATGGATTATTGTTATATTCAGTTGAACTTTTGCAGAAGACTTGTAATACGTTTGTAATTTTTGTTGGCCCTGAGAAGGGCCGATGAGTTTTGTGCTGTTAGTTTTACTTGGAGCTAGTGTACTTGGTAACAGCCTTGGTTCCTTCACTGACGGCGTGCTTGGCAAGTTCACCAGGCAACAACAGCCTGACAGCAGTCTGGATCTCCCGAGAAGTAATAGTAGATCTCTTATTGTAGTGAGCGAGTCTGGAGGCCTCTGCTGCGATGCGTTCGAAGATGTCGTTGACAAAGCTGTTCATGATGCTCATAGCTTTGCTCGACACTCCAGTGTCAGGGTGGACCTGCTTCAACACTTTGTAGATGTAGATAGCGTAGCTTTCCTTCCTCTTGCGCTTCTTCTTCTTGTCAGTTTTTGTAATATTTTTCTGGGCCTTACCGGCTTTCTTCACGGCCTTACCACTTGCTTTCGGCGGCATAGTGAAAGTTTAGTAGTCGGTGCTTCGAAACTCTAGTAGCGACTAAATGTCGGCGTTGAGTGACGCTGCTCGTATACCAGGCTGTATTTAAGAGGAAATACGAACGACGGGCGCACCAATGAGGTAGAGCGACGGAGTGGGGGAACCACATCTGGGGCCCGACCACCGCGCCAATGAGAAGCGATGCGGGGTGGCTGAAGCGTTTCGTACGTTATGATTGGCGCGTTGACTGGATCACATGGCCTACAAAACGGATGGTTGGCCGCATTTCCGTATCATTCGGTCTTGAACCGAGTAGCAAGTGTGCGCGTTCCTCTTCACCCCATATCACCATGTCTGGACGAGGAAAAGGTGGAAAAGTAAAGGGAAAGTCAAAGACTCGTTCCAATCGCGCTGGACTACAGTTCCCGGTCGGAAGAATTCACCGGCTTCTTCGTAAGGGAAATTACGCTGAACGAGTTGGAGCCGGAGCTCCTGTTTATCTGGCTGCGGTTATGGAATATCTGGCTGCTGAAGTTCTCGAATTGGCCGGAAACGCAGCTCGAGATAACAAGAAAACGAGGATCATTCCCCGTCATCTTCAACTGGCCATTCGCAATGATGAAGAGCTGAATAAATTGCTGTCAGGCGTTACCATCGCTCAGGGTGGCGTCCTGCCCAACATCCAAGCTGTTCTTCTTCCCAAGAAGACTGAGAAAAAAGCATAAGTACAATACTTTCTGAGAACCCACCGGCCCTTCTCAGGGCCAACAATGATTTTAACGAAGGTCTATTCTTCCGCTTATGAATCACGCAATCCTATAAACGCCCCAATCATCATGCACAGCAATTATATTCTCGTCTCGTTCTTCGAGATTACTATGTAGTACCGTCTACTTCACGCTAGATGTCACGAAAGTTTAGAGTTAAAAACAGCGGAACGCTGGCACTGTGACCACCGTTCCGCCGTTCCGCTGCGTAGACCCTCATAACGTTTTTCGTGCTCGATGTGCACGCACGTGGTGAGTTAGTTGCGTAAGATTTTCAGAATTTTCGAAGTTTTTGGTGTTATCTGGCGACGATGTCGGAGTCAGATAAGAAGAGGAAGACTGACGAGTCAGTATTGGAGAAGATTTTCAAGAAATTGAAGTATTTGGAGGACGATGTTCGTCACTTAAAGAAAGCGACGCGAAATCCCCAAGATGGCGGCGCGTCGCACTCGCGACACGAAGCGGCCGGGACATCGTTGTCGGTTCCCGTGCCGCAGGCGCCATTGGCGTCACCGGAGAGTTTGTTGAGAAGTCTCGATTTATTTGGTAACCTTTATTCTTTTCTTTTCTTTTCTATTTCTTTTCTATTTCTTTTCTTGGACAGCGAGACCACACACGAGGTGGTACGGCGCTGCACAGGCGGCGTCCGTTTCGAGCTTATTCTTTGAATAAGACAGGATCGTTTAGCCATTTTTTCTTTCAGGATTAAAAAAAAAAAAAAAAAAAAATCGTAACCCGAATTTCTTCCTTACCGACCGTCGGTTTGTATTTATCGCAGCATGTCCGAACGCTGAGTCGGAATCGAGCTGTCAGGGAGAAGACAGAAGCACGACAGGCGACGAGGTTCCCGAGAACGCGATCGACGAGGAAGCGTTGCGCATTCTGGGGGACGACCCGTCTGCGGTGGCTCCGAGTGAATTCGTTTTTCATTCGAATTTAGCGTCGAGATGGAAGGCGTGGATCAGCGCTGGCCTCGACAAGGAGTCGCGGGCCGCACTGCTTGGCGAGTACTCCAGGGTCGGAAATTGTCCACTCGAGGCGCCCGTGCTCAACCCCGAACTCGTCGCGTCGCTGAACGAGACCGCCGTGAAGCGAGATCGTCATTTCGTCGATTCTCAGTGCTTGATTGGCTCAGCCATGTCTGCACTGGGCTCAGCCGTCACGCTTCTATTGAACGAATCGGAGGACGGCGTGAATCGAAACGACCTCCTGAAACGGATGTGCGATGCAGGCAAGCTGCTCGCGGACTTACACCACAAGGAGTCAATCGCAAGGAAGGCGTACATATTGCCTGGTTTGGACAAGAAAGCCAAGGCGATTCTGGGGAAAGTTGCCACGGACAAATTTTTGTTCGGCGCGGACCTGTCCGAGAAATTGAAGACAGCTAAGGCAGTGGAGAAGGCGGGCTTGGAGTTGAGGCTTCAGCCTGCGCAACCGGCGTCGACGCGAGCTCCACTGAAGATCCAGAACACGGGAAACTGGAAGGGCCCGGCTGTCAAGTTCCAAGGGGCGAGCCAGACGGGCAACAACAAATGGAAATCGTCGAAAGGACGCCATTACTCCGGGAACCAGAACCATTCCCAGAACCAGCCGCCGACCGAGAAGAAGAATTATCAGAAGACGACGAAGGAGAAGTAGAGGTACACGAAGCCGGCAGACTTAAAAAGTTTGTAGCTGAGTGGGAGAAGATTGCCGATAGTTTTGTTTTGAGCTGCGTTCAGGGCTATAAAATCAAAACCAAGTGTCCGGTCGTTCAGGGCTCGGTTTTACACGGACCGTTTTTTGACAAAGGGTGCGAGGACCGCGATTTCGCGTTAGCGATAAAAAATCTGTTAGAGCTAGGCGCGATTAGGCCATGCGTGCCTGTGGAGGGACAATTCGTGTCAGGCTATTTTTTAGTGCCGAAGGCGAATGGATCCAAGAGATTTGTTTTAAATTTAAAGAAACTGAACGAGTTTGTTCATACAGAGCATTTCAAAATGGAGGACCTTCGGACCGCGGCGAGGCTTGTCGCAAAGGGGGACTTTATGCTCAAGGTGGATTTAAAGGATGCATATTTTTCTGTACCAATCCACAAGGATAGTAGAAAGCTCCTCAGGTTTATTTTCGGATCTCAATTGTTCGAATTTACGTGTCTGCCTTTTGGCTTGTCGACAGCCCCGTTTATTTTCACAAAAATTCTGAGACCGGTAGTCAGTGCTTTGCGTAGACAGGGTTTCGTTTCCGTAATATATTTGGACGATTTGCTGTGTTTAGGCCCGGACTATGCCTCTTGCTCGAAGAATGGCCAGGCATCGGTGAGTTTGCTCGAGTCGCTCGGTTTCCGTGTTAATTACCCCAAAAGTATTCTGGAACCGGCCCAGGCATGTCCTTTTCTCGGGTTTATAATCAATTCGGTTAAGATGACGCTGGAACTTCCGGTTGAGAAGAGAGAGAACGTAGGGACGCTGGTGAGCCTTTTCTCCCGGAAGAAGAGTTGTAGGATCAGAGAATTCGCACAATTTGTCGGGTCGCTGGTCGCTTGTTCACGAGCGTTGGAGTATAGCGGAATTTACCTGAAAGCGTTCCAAAGAGAATTGTACCTGGCTCTCTTGGTGAGTGGAGACGACTACGAAGCAGATATGCAATTATCGAGCCACCTGCAGCCGGATTTTGCGTGGTGGGCGAAGAACCTGGGTTCGGGCGAGAAGTCTATTGCCTGTCCCGTATATGCTCGAGAGATTTTCTCGGATGCTTCGTTATCCGGATGGGGGGCGCATTGCGAGAGCGAAGGAACGCACGGATTCTGGACAGAAGCGGAAAGGGCACTGCATATAAACTCGCTCGAGCTCATGGCAGCGTTTATGGCCCTTAGGTGTTTCGCGGCGGATCTGCGAAAGTCTTGCGTTCTTTTACGGATTGACAACACAACGGCTATTTCGTATATTAATCGCATGGGAGGAGTCCAGTACCCCCGTCTGATTAATTTATCCAAGGAACTGTGGCAATGGTGTGAGGAGCGCGAGATTCGAGTTTTCGCGTCTTACATAAAATCGGCTGAGAATGTTGAAGCAGATAGGCAGTCGAGAATCCAGAACATCGATACAGAATGGGAGCTGGCGGATTACGCTTTTCGGAGAGTAGTTAACCGTTTCGGTCCTCCAGAGATAGACCTATTCGCGAGTAGGGCAAACGCCAAGTGTGCGTCGTATTGTGCGTGGCATATAGACCCCGATTCGGTAGCATGCGACGCGTTCACCATAAGATGGGATCAGGGCTTATTTTATGCGTTTCCCCCATTCTCTCTTATTCCCAGGGTTCTACAAAAATTGATTGCGGAGAAAGCCTGCGGAATCGTAATTGTGCCACACTGGCCAAATCAGCCGTGGTATCCGATTTTCTTCTCGCGTCTCGTTGAGGAGCCGTTTTTCCTCGGTCCTTCTGAAAACCTCCTTCTGTCACCTTGCAGGTTGTTACGTCATCCACTGGCCAGGGACCTGACTTTGATTGCCGGGAAATTGTCAGGCAAGCATTCGTCAGGAGGAAGATACCAGATGCGACATTAGACATCTTCATCGCGTCCCTGGCGGACTCATCGTTAAAGCAATATGCAACGCATTTGAAAGCCTGGTGGAAGTTCTGCGCGAGAATCAACGTGGATCCATATGCGGCGGACAAGAACAATTTATTGGCTTTCCTGCATGAAAAATTTGTAGCAGGTGCCTCTTACGGGTCGTTAAATACGGCAAGGTCCGCCATTGCGTTAATTTCGATTGAGGAGATCGGTAAAGAAAAGGACGTCTCGAGATTTTTTAAGGGGGTATTTCGGCTGCGACCGATAAAACCAAAGTACGACAGGACATGGGATCCGGGAGTAGTGCTGAACACTCTGGCATCTCATTGCTCCATTGAGGATTCGAACCTCCAAAAGTTGTCGGAGAAGTTGGCCACACTTTTGGCTCTCGGGACTGCCCATAGAATGCAGACATTAGCATTGATTAAAATCACTAATATCAAGCGCACGGCGACGGGTTATGAAGTAGAAATACCGGACTTAGTTAAAAACTCGCGTCCGGGTCAATACCAGCCCCTGCTTATCGTTCCATTTTTTCGAGACAAGCCTACAATTTGCATTGCGTCGTTTTTGAATAGGTATCTAACCCTGACTGAACCTTTAAGAAAAGAAGAGGAGAAGTTGTTCATCTCAACGAGAAAACCTTATAAGGCTGCGACCACGCAGACCATAAGTCGATGGATTCGGTCGATCTTGAAGTTAAGTGGCGTAGGGGATGCGTTTACCCCACACAGTACCCGCCACGCAGCGACGTCTACAGCTCTCGCGAAGGGTGTAGACCTGAGCTGGATAAGATCCACCGCGGGGTGGTCTAGGGACTCGCAAACGTTTGCCAGATTTTATAACAGGCCGATCGAACCTGAGAGACAGGGTTTCGCGGCTTCAGTGTTTGAATAAATACGTTCTTGGTACAAATGTTTGTTTTTTCCTTTGTATGGGTCAAGTAGAAGTTTACTCTGAACATCTACATAGTAATCTCGAAGAACGAGACGAGAATATAATTGAACGATTAAACGAACTTACCTGTTGTGAAGTTCTATCGTAATTATATTAGAAGTCTCGTTCGAGAGATTACGGCCCACCCAGTATTCAGTAACCCTGTTCCTTCATACCCACCCTTATAATGCTAAGTGATATCTCTAAACATTATGAGGGTCTACGCAGCGGAACGGCGGAACGGTGGTCACAGTGCCAGCGTTCCGCTGTTTTTAACTCTAAACTTTCGTGACATCTAGCGTGAAGTAGACGGTACTACATAGTAATCTCTCGAACGAGACTTCTAATATAATTACGATAGAACTTCACAACAGGTAAGTTCGTTTAATCGTTCAATTTTCATCGCTTCTGCGTAGTACGGCGGTCTTGGAAAAGATATGGTTTCCCTTCTCTCTCACTTGTTGTGATTGGCGCGCTCGTCAGTGCAACGTGGCAAAAAATTGCTGCGTTACAGAAATGGAAATTCTTGCTCTGCAACCGTCAGGGGTTTCTACAGGGCACGAAATTGTAAAATTAGGATTATTATTCATTATTACGACAAATAAATCGTATTTCCATAATAAATAATGATTTCGATAATAAATAATGATTTCGATAATGAATAATGATTTCGGTAATAAATAATGATCTCGATAATTATTTCGATAATAAATAATTATTTCAATAATCAATCATTTTTACGGTAATAAATGATTATTTCGATAAACAATCATTTTTACGGTAATAAATGATTATTTCGATAATCAATCATTTTTACGATAATAAATAATTACTTCGGTTGTGATTTATTTTGATGTATAACAAGTGAGGTAGAGAGGTTGAACCACTGGGAAGAGTAGGTGCTATGTTTTTGTCGTTCTACCAATAGTCATAATTTCGGCTTTACTGAACATGCAGTATCTGCAGATCTCTTATCTTATCGTATCTACAGATGACTTATCGTCTCAGCGTCATCGCCCCCCCCGCCCCTCCCCCCACCCACTGGGGGCTGAATCTCATCTCCGTGGCTACGATATAGCACTATTACGCACATTTCATGGAGCCAGATTCGAAAAATTCGCTCGAATAAGGCTCACTGCACCATTATCATTTTCACTATCAATATAATTTTTAGTAAAAAAGTTCATGAATAAAATCTTTTAGAACTGTCCACTTGTTTTGTGTACCCTTCATACAATTCAAGAATCGTGAGTACCTATCACGGTACAAATTAGTGCATTACTATACAAGGGCGGAAACATTTTTTCTCACGAGTGTGAGTTTGCAGCACGAGCCGAGAATAGTATATTGTGCAACAAGGGTCGAAAGTTGGTGATTGCGACGAGTGTGAGGTTTGCTGCCCGAGCGAAGCGAGGGCTGCAATCACACGAGTCGCAATTGCCACTTCGACCCGTGTTGCACATCATACTTTTTGTAACGAGTGCACGAATCTGCGACACTTGGAATGGCAGTCGCGCGAGACGAACACTGAAAAGTGAAATTGTGATTCAAGGGACGAAAGTGAACAACAGAAACTCCCAAGGGACGAAAGTGAACGAAATGCGAACTGCGCATGCGTGACTCTGTCATTTCACCACAGGTTCGCAACTGACAGGGAAACGGCCACTTTCGGCTCGCAAAATTGCCATGGAAAGTGCCGCGATTCGTGCACGTGTTACAAAAAAAGATTTCTGCCGAGTATTGTACGAAATTTTACTTTACAAGGTGTGAAATGGCCATTACAATACCGAGTGAAGTAATAAATATTTTCTCCCGACTTCGCTAAAATAACCCCATTTCGTGTCCGCAACGCGGGCGGAAAATCGCTAATTTTTTACAAATGATTTATGCATGCGTAGTTCGCTTTCATTACCTCCCTAGGGAGGTAATCAGCTCATTCCTGCACGCGCAGGAGTAATGAAAACCGTACTACGCATGCATGTCGTCATTTATTAAAAAAAATGAGCTTATTTTCCGTCCTCGTTGCACACACGAAATGTGGTTATTTTTCAGCGAGACCGGGAGAAAAGTATAGTACGCTGCATGGGAGGAATGCAACTTTTCACATCGTGTGAATTTCTGCCCTCGCTTCGCTCGGGCATCAAACTTTGCACTCGGTGAAAAGTTGCACTTTCCTCCCTTGTAACGTAATGCACTATCTTGTCTTTAAAAAATCAGTCCGCACTACATATTATGGTCTGGGGGTTCATCGCCATGAAAAATCACTGAATGTTTTCTTCGCTTGGTGCGTCTAAATTATTCACAGCCAGAACACGAATGTTTTTCTTCTAATAACTGTTGAGGCACGTGTAACGGTCGCATAGCGCTATCGCTCCCTCGAACCGTGAGACTGCTTACCTCAGCAGTCCCACGGTATGGACCCAGAGCCGCGCAGCCATCGAGCGCGCAACGGCTGCCCTTATCAGCGCGCCTTAACACTCCCGCGGGGACCAAGGGCCCCGAGAGCGTAGGAGAACTCTTCAGTTCTTCCTCGACCACCCACTCAGTCACTTCGTCAATCGTATTACTCACTCTATTAATAAAGCCATTCTTTTGTTCATCAATACACATATTCATTTGGCATTCTCAACACCTGCACCGTTACATTGGTGTCAGAAGTGATGCGAACACACAAACCACGCTCGCAGTTCGACAAAAAAAAATCAGAAACACAAAAAATCAAAAAGTGAATAGTTAAGTAAAAAAGTGCTTCACGAACAACAATAACAACAACAACAACAACTCAACCAATCAACCGAACCAACAATAAATACAGAAGGAAGGAAGTACAAGACCGAAACTTGAAAACCAAACCGAAAGGAAACGCACAAAAATCAAACAAACCAGTCAGGACAAATGAGTAATATTTGGAATCCCGATTTTACTCTTACCGGAACCGTAAGTATTTTTTAAATTATATAAAATTACCGCTTTCAATTTTGCATGGCGCAATACGCTTGAAGCTATGCTTCCTTTATGGACCCTTTATCTGTGGCGCGGGGCGTGCTCCGTCTTGCCTCCGCGCGTTGCCATTCACGCAGCAGCTCGCGCTCCTCTCACTCACTCACAATATTTAAAACACGGAAAATAGAATGTTCGTTGATTATTGAATTGGTTAATATTTCCCCCCTTTCCTTTTCTCGATCCACAAAACTTGATAGAAAAATTATTAAATTAAATTAATCAAACTGAATAACTGAAATTAATCAAACTGAATAACAACAATTATTACCTATTTGCGACAAACTTTTTTTTTCTTAAGTGGTTTATTGACGTTATTAAGTAATAATAATTTACAGATTATAAAAAAGAACCCTTTTTAACGAAAATTATAAAATTTTGAATAAAAAAAAAACCTTCTCGAACAACAAACAATTGAAACAGACTCTCGAAAAATACAAAATAACAATAAAAATACTAGAACACCCGTAACTACTATTTTTAACAAGATTTTCCTCGATATTATTAGACTGTAATACAACGTATTGTGACAACAAGCAACCGTACGAGTTTTCCGAAAAATTCGAATTATCTGAGAACACCGATTACGACTATTCTACAAACAGCAAACAAACGAGTTCATTTTTTTTTTCGGAAAACTAAAAATATTTCAGTATCACCGATTGCGAGTATTTTTTTTTACAAGTAACAAACAACGAGATAAATTTTATTCATCTTTTTCGGAAAATTCGGAATATTCCGCAACACCGATTGCGACCATTTTAAAAAATTAAATAACAAGAAATGAACAAAAATTTATTCTCAGTCGAAAAATTCAAAATACCTCAGCACACCGACTACTAGAATTTTTAACAAAACTTACTTGATTTCTCTTATATAATTAGACAGTAATACAACTGCGAACAACGACTAGCCGAAATATACGTTGAATAAATTTGAGAAAATTTTAAAAAACACCGATTGATACTATTATTTTTACGAAAATTATTTTTCTGATATTATTAGATAATAATACAGCTACAAACAATCAATAGCCGAAACACATTTGTTTTTATAACTTCGAAGAATTCAATAACACCGATTACTACAATTTTTTTTAACGAAAATGACTTGCTTTCCTGATATTATGAAATAACGACACGACTAGGAAAAACAAACAGCTCAAATAAAAATCTCAATCAAATTCAGAAAAGTCAAAACACAACGATAAATTTTAACAAAATTTTATCGTTTTACAGATATTATTAGGGTATAATAATTCGTTAAACAACTAATAATTCAAATAATTTTCTACAAATATCAGGACATCGTTAGAAAATTGTGGTTTCACATGTTACCTCACAATAATAATTTACAAACAACAAACAAAACTAAATCTACTCACACATGATCAATCCTCACGATCGGTACCGAAATGTCACACGCGATCAGTACCGCAGCGACTCACGCAAACGGTATCACAACGACTCACGTGATCGGTACCGAAACGCCTCACACGATCGGTACCGCAACGACTCACAAGACCGATACCATAACAACTCGCGCAGAAGATATTACGACGACCCGCGTAGCAGATATCGGAACGATTCACGAGATCGATACCGCGTAAGAGTAATCGCAAAGACTCTCGAGATCGGTATCGCAACTACTCACGAGATCGGAACCGAAATGGCTCATGCGACCGGTACCGCAACAACTCACGCAAACGGTATCGCAACGACTCATGTGATCGGTACCGAAATGCCTCACGCGATCGGTACCGCTACGGTTCACGCACTCGATATCGTAACGATTCACGGGATCGACACCACAGGGATCTACGTGATGGATATCGCGACAACTCCCGGAGCAGGTACAATGACAGCAGGTGCCGTGGAAATTCAAGAAACGGATACCACAATGATTCTCCAAATCGATATCGCGATAACTCACCCAACCGATATCGCGAAGACCCGCGTTACAGACATCCCGACGACTCGCGCAACAGATACCGCGACGACTCGCGCGACAGACACTACGAACCACGAAATAGACGCGAAAGATATCGTGATGACGAAAGGGACAAAGAAAGACTCGAAGAGTCCTTGATTATAGTCAGGAAAGCCACGATCTCACTTGGTCTCACGAAAAGACACAAACCTCCAACAGTAGTGATACACTCTCCAGACCTACAAAACAACAACGCTAATTTCCTCGTGGACACCGAATCAGAAATAAACCTCATAAAACAGAAAACAGTCCCAGACGACGTACAAATAGAAAAATGCATCATCTACGAACTTTCCGGTATCACGGACAGTACCATCTCCACAATCGGTATGGTTATAATAGGTATTAATAACCTGTACGTCGAATTCCAAGTGGTCAACAATGATTTTCCGCTCGAACAGGAAGCCGTTTTGGGAGATGCCTTCTTTAAAGGAGCCCCGGCTGAAGTTTTGTACACAAAATCGTGCATTTCTTTCGGCAACTACAACATCGCTTTCAAAACACAGGAAAAAATCACAATTCCGGCACGGACGAAATGCGTAATCCACGTTCGCGTAAATAGCACGCTCTCAGAGGGATATATCCCACGACTGAACGTCGGCGAACGCCTGTACATCGGCGACGCAATCGTTAAAAACAACAACGGCATTGCATACCTGGACGCAATTAACGATAACGACTTCAACATCCACCTAACAGTCCCAATCATAGACCTAGAACCAATAGAGAAAATTTGTGAGATCCCTACACCAACATCCAGATCTCCAAATCAAGATTGAGAGTGGCCAGCAAAACCCGAGGCAAACGATTCTCATGAAATTCGATCTGAATATCATGCAGGAATTCGTACTATGGCAACAAAGGACAGATTCGAGGCAGTGAAACCGCTCTTGCAACTAGACGACCTAGATGTCACAGAGAAGCAGCACGCAGTCGATCACGTCAAGCAACATTCAAAATTGTTCGCCCTGCCCGGAGAACTGCTGGGCCACACCACCATAATGAAATGCAATAAAGACGAATTACGCAGGCAAGTCAAGCACGTCTTGCCACACCTTGAAACTGACCTAAGAAAACAAGAAACCACAGAACAAGCAGCAAAACAAACAACAAACAAAGGACCATCAAAACAATATAAAGAGAGTAAACATCCAAGCAACAATCCATCGATAGACGACGACAACTATGAATCATCAACAACGGAAGAGGAAGAACTCACAACAATTAGGTATAAGCTTGATGAAGAAGGAAGCCCAACGAGGCGCGACGAATCTACTACTACTAGCCCAACGAGGCACAAATCTACTACTACTACTACTACTACTAGCCCAACGAGGCACAAATCTACTACTACTACTACTACTACTAGCCCAACGAGGCACAAATCTACTACTACTACTACTACTACTAGCCCAACGAGGCACAACCAATCGACTGCAAAACAAAATGACGACATTCAAGCTCACGAAGATGGAAAAGAATCAGGAAACGAGACAGCGACTGAGAAGGGAGGATCCACCAGACTCGGAAGCACACCATCATCAGCACTAATCGGAGAAGCGCATGGTGATCAAAACGCATACGAACCGGAAATACGCCCAACATTCAGGTCACCACCAACACCAGAACATAAAAATCTGAACACAAAAAATTACGACCATGCACAACAACCGGTTCAACCCAATTTCCGGTCACCTCCAGTATCAACAGCAAAGGGAAAACGTGCCACGATCACACCAAAATGGGCAGAAATCATCGTCAACTCCAAGGAAATCTGCGGTCGGTGAAAGCTTTCTGTAATAAGCTATTGCATAATATCTCGCTGTAGCCTGAGTAACCAACAACTTAACACACAGCAGTGCACACTTTTTATAGAACCAGATACCTTGGAAAAGACGAATGAATTAAAACACGCGATTCAAGCTTGATATACACTAATATTAATGATATAACAAGCTAAATCCAAACAATATGAAACCTAGCACGATAAGAAATTAGATTTAGACCTTAGACTTATTAGATGTAGCAATGTAAGGACAGGCGAACCGTAGTAATATGATAATAGTCTACCATTATTACTATTTTATTATACCTCATATGTAATCATAATATTAAGCACATTATTCCCATTTTTATTATGTATAATCTCTAGCATAGTACGTATTATAACCCAATATATAACCATACTTTTAAAACACGTAGTTTAATAAGTTCTCATCCATTTTTGTTACCATTTTCTTTTTTTCTTCTCTTACTGCATTGATGCATACCTTCTTTTGTTTTTTTTATTCCCCCCTTTTCCTTCGCAAAAAACATGCGCAAAAAAAAAAAAAAAAATTAGCATGAGAATACACGCTTATTGTTAAATTGAATAGCAACCGCAATAGTTTTTATAACCTGGTACAGCTCAACTATTCCACAGTACACCCAAATCCATCACATCCAAAATAACATGTCACCACCTACTAACCTCCCTTGAAACTAATCAATGTAGACTGTTCCAGAAGCTACAACAACCCCGAAAATATTACAAAATTACTAAACGATCCAAAACAAAAGCGAAATAGGGAAATTACAGGAAACAAGGATGACTATCAGTATGATATAGAAAACGAGGCTCAAGGAAATCCTCCGGTCCAACCACAAAATCGGAAAAGATGTTTACAACAGCCAGTCATGGATCCAACCGTATCATTCATCGCATACGTTATAAAAACAACCCCAACCCAACCCAATCCACATAACAAACCGCACCCACTAACACGAATAATGCGCAATTTAGTTAGTTTCAGAAAGAAAACAACCAATACCTCCAAGCAAAACAGGACAAATCTTGGAACCCTTTAACGGAATCAACCCAACCAAAATAGACGACATCCCAATTTGGAAACCAACACATTAACAAGGAAGGATCAACGACTTGTCAACAAACCACACTACAGCTTCTGCAATGCCATTTACACAGACCAACCAACACCGACGGACTAAACCCAACATTAATAAATCCCAAAATGACCAGCAAAATATTAAACACGTCAGAATCTGAAAACACCCGATTCCATTTTACTAACATTTTTTTTCTCATTGTATAGAATCTACCCCATTTTATTGTATAGAATCACACTCAAAAACAAAAGAAAATGTACAAGGAAATTGTAAACAACAAGAAAAGAACACTTAGAAACAAAAGAGAGAAATTAAAACACAAAAGTAGAGCCAACACAAAATATAATCAACAAGAGCCCCGAGAGCGTAGGAGAACTCTTCAGTTCTTCCTCGACCACCCACTCAGTCACTTCGTCAATCATATTACTCACTCTATTAATAAAGCCATTCTTTTGTTCATCAATACACATATTCATTTGGCATCCTCAACACCTGCACCGTTACACACGCAGGATTGTTAACGGAAAATAAAGGGTTAATTACGCAGTTAGGTGTTTATACTTTTCTTTAATTTCTTCTTAGGCAGAACGCAATTATCTCCCCTAGCAGATTCAACGACCGGCCGAACGACCGAAAAAACGACTAGTCGTTAAGTGCAAAAAACAAATCATTGAAATGAGCCGGACGACCAAGAAAACGACCATTGAAATAATCCTTGAGTAGACGTTTCTTCATCTCGAAAAATCGGAAAACGACCGTCGAAATGACCATTTCAACCATTTGTATTAAAACGACCGCTTTTTTTACTAAATTTTGAAAAAAATGTCAATGGTTTTTTTTTGCATTTAAAGACCGGTCGTTTATCAGTAATTTTAGATCTTTTCGAGGTCATAGGATTTGCTAGGGTCAATTCTCGCTCTCGTTTGAAAATGCTCGTGGACAAAGAAAAAAAAGTGCAGCGATAGATCGAATCATATAACGGATATTCTAGTAACCACATTCTCCCGCTGCCATAATAGCGATCAAAATGCGCTACGTTTTGAATTTTTGTTGGCCCTGAGAAGGGCCGATTGAGTTCTCGGAATTTTTCGCGACAGATGCAGTTTAACCACCAAATCCGTAAAGAGTGCGGCCTTGACGTTTCAGAGCGTAGACGACATCCATGGCTGTCACCGTTTTCCTCTTGGCGTGCTCTGTATATGTGACGGCATCACGGATGACGTTTTCAAGAAACACTTTGAGAACTCCACGTGTTTCTTCGTAGATCAAGCCAGAAATACGCTTTACACCACCTCGGCGAGCCAAACGACGAATAGCAGGCTTGGTTATTCCCTGGATGTTATCGCGAAGGACCTTCCTGTGACGCTTGGCTCCTCCCTTTCCCAATCCCTTTCCTCCCTTACCGCGACCAGTCATTTTTTAACTAACGAAGATGTGTCCGGCTGTAGATTCAAACGCGGAATGATGTCCAAGTACACGATGCCGCGGTTTATATACAATTTCAACTACGCAATCCCCACTCCTCTGTCGCTCGCCAGTGACCGCTAGCGCCGCCGCCGAATACCTTATAAAAACGCTCCGCCAGGGGGACCGCATATAGTCGATTGCCGACTGTTCAGCTGTGTACCTCGCTTCGTTGAGATCGTGAATCATAATTTTCTGACGAAATGGCTCGCACGAAGCAAACCGCCCGCAAGTCCACCGGAGGCAAGGCTCCCAGGAAACAACTTGCAACTAAGGCAGCACGTAAGAGCGCACCGGCCACCGGAGGAGTGAAGAAGCCCCATCGCTACAGACCTGGAACTGTGGCTCTCAGGGAAATTCGTCGTTATCAGAAGAGCACTGAACTTCTCATACGCAAACTGCCTTTCCAGCGACTTGTTCGTGAAATCGCTCAGGACTTCAAGACGGACCTCCGATTTCAGAGCTCCGCTGTCATGGCCCTTCAGGAAGCTAGTGAGGCTTACCTAGTAGGTCTTTTTGAAGATACAAACTTGTGCGCCATTCACGCTAAGCGTGTTACGATCATGCCTAAGGATATCCAACTGGCACGCCGTATCAGAGGAGAAAGAGCTTAGATCTTTCAATAAAAACGGCCCTTTTCAGGGCCAACAAAAACTAACGAGGAAGATTATTTATTCGCAGAATAAATTTATTCGCAGTGAACCTCCTGTTGATTGCCATAGTCGTATTATATATTTTGTTTCCTCATAGAGGACGCTTTGTTTTCGGGAAAATGAGTATATTACGACACGAGAGCCGAAAAACTTTTTTCTCGCGAATGTGAGTTTGTAGCACGAGCTGAAGGCGAGTGCTGCACTGACAGGGAAACGGCCACGTTCGGCTCGCAAGACTGCCATGGAAAGTGCCGCGATTCGTGCACCCTGACCTCACACTCGTCGCAATGGCCAACTTTCGACCCTTGTTGCACAATATACTATTTTGCAATTAAAGCTATGTTGAATGAAGACCTGTATTGAATTTAGGATGAATCTATAAATAGGTTCAGTTTTTATGTGATTTTGAAATTTAAAAAAAATTCACGTTTTATATTAACTCACGTCAATAATTACGGAATCGACTGAAGTGTTCAATAGACAAAAAATAATATTTTTACGAAATTTGGTGATAACCGGTCAGGAGTTTCACATTTTATGGTATTTTAATATTTTCTGAAAAATTAAACGTCGGTGTTTAAATTTGCGATAAAAAACGAGCATGACCAGTGACCGTTCAAAGAATCGCCAGTCGCACTTTTCAGGAAATTATTGAATACACGACCATACAGAGAAAATTAGCGGTTGTTTTACCGTTTGTGAGATGAATATTCAGCAAAAAACGACTGCCGTTTTCAAGGTCGTTGTAAGATCCTTGCTGTAAAATATTGAAGATCCGTTTAAAGTATGTAAGAACCTTCCCTTCTTTCGAAGTAAGTAACGTCGCGAAGGCTTTCATAATTAATTATAAGTCCGATTTAACTAATTTGTCCAATCGAACCAACAAGATTTGCGGAAAACGTGATTCGTTGCAACGTTAGATCGTTTTGGTGGCCCTGAAAAGGGCCGTTCGAGGTTCCGCTTTCTCGAAGCGATCATAATATTCACTTCTTCGAGGCGGCTGCTTTCTTAGGGGCAGCTTTCTTAGCCTTCGGAGTAGCTGCTTTGGGTTTCTTCGACGCAACTGGTTTCGCCTTTTTGGTGGGGGCCTTAGCAGTCAGCTTTGCTTTTGTAGTTTTAGGTTTCGGCGGCTTCGCAGCTGGTCCCTTCGAGGTCTTTTTCTTTTCGGAAACAGCCTTCGCGGCAGCCTTCTTGGTCGGCGTCTTCTTCACGGCAGCGGCAGTTGGTTTTTTAATTGCTGCGGGTTTCTTAGACACTGCTGCCTTTTTGGGGGCTGCAGGCTTTGCGGCAGCCTTAGATTTAGGTTTGACAGATTCTCCCTTGGTAGACGAGAGCTTGAATGAGCCAGCAGCACCCTTACCCTTGGTCTGAACCAGTACCCCTGATGCAACGGCAGCCTTCAAGTATTTCTTGATGAACGTTGATTGCTTCTCAGCGTCGACCTTGTACGTACCAGCGACGTATTTTTTTATCGCTTGGAGCGACGAACCACCACGTTCCTTGAGGCTTGTGATCGCCGCGATGACCATCTCAGCGGTTTTCGGATGAGCTGGCTTTGCGCGCGGTTGCTTCGATTTTGCGGCTGTCCTCTTCGGAGTACCAGCCGGAGCTGCTGTTGCTCCCGATGCTGGCGTCACAACTGGTGATGAAGCGGCTTTGTCTCCCATTGTATGAAATATAAATCTTTGCAATCTAAACGAGTATAACTTTGCGTAGATGACTACTGGAAAGCTTCAGTGGAATAAACTGAGAATGATCAGCAGCTGCCTGCTTCGCTGGGGGGTATGGCGAAGCGCGTACCATAGAGAGAGACCCGATGGTCTTGTGCGCCTATCGTCCGACGATGAACCGCTTCCATGGTACCAAATTCGGTCTTTATAACACTTTTTACAATATTTACGCGACTATTATCGGATTATTGCCGTTAATATCGGATACCTTGATATTGTAGGTCATTAATGGGGTATATTTGAAATCGACTTGATGGTACCAATGTACAATATACGTGCGTTGCGAACATCTGCGCATATACCTATCAAATGCACGCTTCTCTTAAAAATGCTTAATTGTTTTTTTTTAAATGCGTTTTGTTGTTAACGTTATACGCAATGCGAAGTCATTGATTTAAAGTAACTTAAAAAATGGAAATGGCGAACCAAATACGATTAACTTAGGTCTGATGATGGCTCAGTTTCGGACCAACAGTTCGACGACTAACAAAGAAGTATGGAAGGCTTATGACTATCCTAGATACATTGTTATTGATACATTTAGCAGTTGTAATAACTTGCAGTAAAAATTGTAAATGTATACCAGCCTCGGGAATTATTGCCTCAGCATCATGAACAGCATGTCAAATATCGCAGTCGCTAATAAAAACTGTAATCAACTTTTTTTCACGCGTACTGCCATTTTACAGCTTCAAGAAGAAATTCATCAAATGCACTGTTGATATCCACATGGGTTGACTTTCTTCTTGAAAATATGACTGCAAACCTGCGCAAAAAAGTTCATTGCAGTTTTTATACGGATTGATACAGGAATGGAAGGGGGGGGGGGGGAGGATTTCACATGCTCTTAATTCTTCTTAATAGTCTTAAATAAGGAGGTAACACCAGCCGCATGTCATATAGCAATAGTCTATCAGTTTTTGTTTTTCATCTGAGAGATTATGTTTAGACCTAAAACTGGCTTTGATGTACTGTTCGTTACAACGATTGCATTATAGAGCGAAATAGAATGTGACAGCGTATAAAAAGGCAATAACTTGTGAAATTATCTTATATATAGGTCAATCTTCGGTATTTCACACACCAAAAAACCCGGCCATCTCCAATCCCCTCCTAATTTTTTTTATGACGTTGACCGTGTTAAAAAACGAAGCATCTATGATTTTTTTTGGGATATATGTTCGATCCATAGAATAAAACATGAAAAAATCAACAAAAATTGAACGTCAAGTGAAAAAATCATATCGACAAAAACAACCATGCCAATTTTTTTCGTAATTCAAGATGGTTTACGATAAAAATACTCCGAATATCTTTTTTTTTATATTTTGTATTTTATTTCCGCCTTTTACCAAAAAAACGTACCATTAAAAATATTATTGTATTTAGGACAAACACATTTTTTATTTTTTATTTCGGAGTATTTTTTATCGTAAACTGTGTTGAATTGAGAAAACCATTGACCTGGTTGTTTTTGTCAATACGACTTTTCCACTTCGCGTTGAATTTTTATACATTTTTTATAAATTTTGCTTCCTCATAGAGGAAGCTTTGTTATCGTTAAAATAATTTTTTTCGAGATTTTCATGTCAGTATACTCAGCATGGTTCAAAACGTCGAGAAAAGTGGTTTGTACGAAATATCTGTGTGTGTTGTTATAATTGTTATAATTGACACAAATTGACACAATGTTATAATTGACACAAAAAAACAAGGGTAGTTATCCCTCTTTTAAAAAGTTCATGAGTAACGGAAAGCATTGTTAGCAAACTATTAGAGCTGTGATTGGTTGCCACGAACGTTCGTGATAAACAAAATCAGTTTGGTGTCAAATTTGAAAAATTTCATAAGAGGAAGGCGAGGCAGCACCCGTAAGCTTTTAAAGCTTTATACGAGCGCAGCAGCGCAAAATTGATTCACCTATTATAGGTGATACTTTGAAATAAAAATTTCCGAGGTCGATTTTAGCGATTTTCGGTCCGGAGCCTGGTCTACGACTTCTGACAGAAAAAATATTTTTTTCGTCGCCAAAAAAATATTTTTTTCAAAATTGATTAAAAAAGGTTAGTAACCAGTGATTTCGGGGGTAGAATATGCGACTTGAGAATGATGGTATAGGTTAAAAGTCGATATTTTGAAGAGAAAAAAAATTGGGGTCGATTTTGGCGATTTTCGGTCGGGAGCCGGATCTACGATTCCGGTTAAAATCGCCACTTTCCTAGGTGTATGCATTTTTAACGAAGGGTTTTCAACAATATCGAAGTCAAAGTCGGAGAGCAAGCAAACGTGTATGTCATTTTACGCGGCCAAAATAGAACAAATCGACACAGCGACGGCGTCAATGGTCATTGGCTGCTGGTGGAGGCGTGGGGATAGCGTCGTTAAAATGGTATATAAACCATGGCGCCGTCGACTCAGTCATCACTTCGCTTCTGAGTCTACGGTCGAACACATCTCCGTTAAAGAAAAAAATGACCGGCCGCGGTAAGGGAGGAAAGGGATTGGGAAAGGGAGGAGCAAAGCGTCACAGGAAGGTTCTTCGTGATAACATCCAGGGAATTACCAAGCCGGCTATTCGTCGATTGGCACGCCGAGGTGGTGTAAAGCGTATTTCTGGTTTGATCTACGAGGAAACCCGTGGAGTCCTCAAAGTATTCCTTGAAAACGTCATTCGCGATGCCGTCACATATACGGAACACGCCAAAAGGAAGACTGTGACAGCCATGGACGTCGTCTATGCTCTTAAACGTCAAGGCCGCACGCTCTACGGTTTTGGTGGTTAAACTTCCTCGCTCACCAGGATGATCCAAAAATACAAACGGCCCTTTTCAGGGCCAGAAAGCAATTCCAAGCGTAGTTCAATCTTTACGTATATGTAATAAGTAGTTGTGGAAGATACGACACGAGAATTACATTCATATCAAATGCTTTGTAACCCAACTTCTCTTCTTTGATCTTTTGGTAGTTTTCTGCCAAACGCGTTCGAGGTACATTATATTAAAAATTAATTTACGAATGCTGTATGTTCATTCGATCGTTGATCGTATTCTTTCGCATGTCGACGTGGTTAACCGGCTTTGCATGAGCTTTTCGACATGACGATTGTATTTGCATATTAGATGTAAGATTACCGCTTCCAATCAAATTGTCGACGAATATTTGAACTGAAGACAAATGAAACGATTAAACGAACTTACCTGTTGTGAAGTTCTATCGTAATTATATTAGAATTCTCGTTCTAGAGATTACTATGTAGTACCGTCTACTTCCGCTAGATGTCCACGAATGTTTAGAGTTAAAACAGCGGAATGCTGGGACTGTACCCACCGTTCCGCCGTTCCGCTGCGTAGGCCCTCATAATGTTTAGAGACCTTACTTACCATTATCAGGGTGGGTATAAAAACAGGATTACTGGATAACTGGGTGGGCCGTAATCTCTCGAACGAGACTTCTAATATAATTACGATAGAACTTCACAACAGGTAAGTTCGTTTAATCGTTTAATTATATTTTCGTCTCGTTCTCGAGATTACTATGTAGATGTTCAGAGTAAATTAAACTTCTAACTGACCCTTTATAGGCAAAATAAACAACCAAATAGTATGAATGATTCATTTATTCGAAAACCACAGTCGCGAAATCCTGCCTCTCCGGCTCGACCGGTCTGTTATAAAACTTAGCGAATACCTGCGAGTCCTTAGACCAGCCGGCCGTGGATCTTATCAGGCTAAGGTCCACGCCTTCCGCGAGCGCTCCAGACGTTGCTGCATGGCGAGTACTGTGCGGGGTATATTCATCCCCCACGCCACTTAACTTTAATATCGAACGAATCCATCGACTTATGGTTTGCGTGGTTGCGGCCTTATAAGGTTTTCTTGTCCCGATAAAAAGATTGTCGCTATCCTTTCTTAGAGACTCAGTCAGACTTAAATATCTGTCCAGGAACAATGCTATGCAAATGGCAGGTTTTTCTTTGAAAAACGGAACGATCAGCAGAGGTTGACACTGGCCCGGGCGTGAGTTTTTAATCAAATCTGGTATTTTCACCTCAAAGCCCGTCGCTGTGCGCTTAATATTACGTATTTTATTTAAAGCTAAAGTCTGAATCCTATGCGCGGGCCCTAATGCCAATAGCGTGGCCAGCTTTTCCAACACTTTTCCCGGATCCCACGTTCTATCGTACTTCGGTTTGCTCGGTGGAAGGCGAAGCACCCCCTTAAAAAACCTCGAGACCTCCTTATCTTAGCCGATTTCATTTAACGAAATGAGCGAGACAGCTAACCTTGCTGTATTCAAAGTACCGTAAGAGGCACCCGCCAAAAACCTGTCATGTAAAAACCCCAGTAAATCATTCTTATCCGCAACGTACGCATCCACGTTGACTCGCGCGCAAAACTTCCACCAGGCTCTTAAATGCGATGAATATTGTTTCAAGGATGCGCCCGCCAGTGACGCGATGAATATCTCTAGCGTAGCTTACGGCAGCTTCTTCCTCACGAACGCTTGCCTGACAACTTCCCGGCAATCAAAGTCAGGTCCCTGGCGAGTGGGTGTCGCAGCAACCTGCAAGGCGACAGAAGGAGGCTTTCAGAAGGACCGAGATAAATCGGATCCTCAATGAGACACGAGAAAAATAACGGATACCATTGCTGGTTTGGCCAGTGTGGGACAATTACAATAGCGCAGGCCTCCTCTGCAATAAGCTTTTGCAAAACCCTGGGAATGAGAGAAAACGGGGGAAACGCATACAAAAAACCTTGATCCCACCGTATGGTGAAGGCGTCGCACGCCACTGAGTCGGGGTCTTTATGCCACGCACAGTACTGTTTACATTTGGCGTTTGCCCTACTTGCGAATAGATCCACCCCTGGAGGGCCAAATCGGTCAACTACCCTTCGAAACGCGTAATCCGCGAGCTCCCATTCCGTGTCCGTATTCTGGATTCTCGATTGCCTATCTGCCTCTACATTTTCAGCCGATTTTATGTAAGACGCGAACACTCGAATCTCGCGCTCCTCGCACCATTGCCATAGCTCCTTCGACAATTTTATCAGCCTGGGATATTGAACTCCTCCCATACGATTAATGTAGGAGACTGCCGTCGTATTATCAACCCGTAAAAGCACGCTCGTCTTACGCAGATCCGCCGCGAAACACCTGAGAGCGATAAACGCTGCCATGAGCTCGAGCAAATTGATATGCACAGCCCTCTCTGATTCCGTCCAAAAACCATGCGCTCCTACACCCTCGCAATGTGCCCCCCAACCGGATAAGGATGCGTCCGAAAAAATCTCACGAGTATACTCGGGACACGCAATCGACTTTTCGTCTGAGCGTAGGTTCTTCACCCACCACGCGAAATCCGGCTGTAAGGAACTTGACAATTGCATCTCTGCCTCGTAATCATCCCCACTCACTAGGAGGGCAAGATATAATTCTCTTTGGCACGCTTTCAAATAAGTACCGCTATATTCCAACGCTCGTGAGCACGCGACTAGCGATCCGACAAACTGCGCGAAATCTCTAATTTTGCAACTCTGTTTCCCGGAAAATTGAGTAACAAGCGACCCAATACTGTCCCTCTTCTCGGTCGGGAGCTCCAGAGTCATATTCAATGAGTTGATAATAAACCCGAGGAACAGGCACGTCTGGGGTGGTTCTAAAACACTTTTAGGGTAATTTATTCGAAAACCGAGTGACACGAGAAGCTTCACTGATGCCCGGCCATTCTTCAAACAAGAGAGATAGTCAGAACTTATGCACAGCAAATCGTCTAGATAAATCACAGACACGAAACCCTGTCGACGCAAAGCACTAACTACTGGTCTCAAAATTTTAGTAAAGATAAAAGGAGCTGTGGACAAGCCAAACGGCAGACACGTAAATTCAAACACCAGGGAATCGAATATAAACCTGAGAAGCCTTCTACTATCTCTGTGGATAGGTACCGAGAAATAAGCGTCCTTTAAGTCAACCTTGACCATGTAATCGCCTTTTGAGACAAGTCTCGTCGCGGTCCGGAGGTCCTCCATTTTAAAGTGCTCAGTGCCAATGAACTCGTTTAACCTCTTCAAATTTAAGACAAATCTCTTTGACCCGTTCGACTTCGGTACTAAAAAATAGCTTGACACGAATTGGCCCTCCACCGGATCGCAAGGTCTAATCGCGCCTAAATCCAACCACCCGTTTATGGCCAAAGTAAAAACACGATTCTCACACCCCTTATTGAATAACGGTCCGCGAGGAGTCGTTATTTGATTGACCGGACAATTAGTTCTTATCTTATAGCCCTTAATGCAGCTTAAAACAAAATTGTCCGCAATCTTCTCCCACTCTGCAACAAACTCTTTAAGTCTGCCAGCTTCGTGTAGTACCTCTACTTCTCCTTCGTCGACTTCTGATAGGTCTTCTTCTCGGTCTGCTGTTGGTTCTGGAAATTGCCTTGGCTGTTCCCTGAGTAGTGGCGGCCTCTCGACGGCCTGGACCTGTAATAACTCTGCCTGTTGCCCGCCTGATTCGATCCTTGGAATTTGACAGACGGGCCCTTCCAGTTTCCCGCGTTGTGGGGCTTCAGGGGAGCACTCGGAGCCGCCTGATCCGCAGATTGAAGTTTTAGTTCAAGGCCCGCTTTTTCCAACGCCTTGGCCGCCTTCAGCTTCTCGGAAAGGTTCTCGCCGAACAAGAACTCGTCGATCTCGGTCTTCCCCAAGATCATCTTGGACCTTTTGTACATTCCGGGCAAAATGTACGCCTTCCTCGCGACAGATTCCTTGTGATACAAGTCCGTGAAGAGCTTGCCTGCATCGCACAATAACTTCAGGAGCTCGTTACGATTTACGCCCTCGTCCGGCTCGTTCAGCAGGAGCGTGATGGCTGAACCGAGTGCTGACAGGCCTGAGCCAATCAAACACTGCGAGTCCATGAAATGATGATCTCGCTTAATGGCAGTCTCATTCAGCGTCGTCGCAAACTCAGGGTTGAGTTTCGGCGCGTCCAATCGACAATTTCCAGTCCTGGAGTATCCGTTAAGCAGCGATACTCGAGTTTCCTTGTCGATGCCTGCCTTAATCCACGCATTCCACCTCGTGGCTAAGGTTGAGTGGAACATAACCTCCTTCGACACTACAGCTGACGGATCGTCCCCCATAATGAGCAGCGCCTCCTCGTTGAGTGCAGTCTCGTGGACTTCATCGCTGGCTGTGTCGAAATTTTCCTCCTGACAGTTATATTCCGAATCATCGTTCGGACATTCTGTGAGAAAAATAAACGACAAACCGTAAGGCGTCGCGTGGATTTTTTAACCTACTAGCTAGACGACCCTGTCTTATTCCAGGAATAAGCTCACACGGACGTTGCATGTACAGCGCCGAACCACCTCGTGTGTGGTCTCGCCGTCAGACAAAATGAAAACAAAAATAAAATTATTACCTCTTGCACTGAGACTATCGAGCAAAAACTCCGGCGTCCACAACGGCGTCTGCGGCACGGGCAGGGCGAGCGGCGTTCTGGAAGCTTCGGCTCGAGAACATGACGCGCCGTCATCTTGGCGATCCTGCGACGATTTTCTCAAACGACGAACATCGTCCTCTATATATTTCATCTTCTTATATAACTTCTCCAGTATAGACTCGTCGGCCTTCTTCTTCTTATCAGCATCTGACATTCTCGTCAAATCGCACGAAAACTCTTCGAAAATTGCAAAAAACTACGCGAATAACTCTCTACGTGCGTACACATCAAGCACGAAAAACGTTATGAGGGCCTATGCAGCGGAACGGCGGAACGGTGGGAACAGTCCCAGCATTCCGCTGTTTTAACTCTAAACATTCGTGGACATCTAGCGGGAGTAGACGGTACTACATAGTAATCTCGAGAACGAGACGAAAATATAATTGTATTTAGTCATGTATGGCTCATTTACCAGTTTTATCGTTAAGTGGAGTTAAATTACATTTTACTTTTTTCTTGGTCCCACACACTGACCATTATTATGTATTGATTGTCAGGGAATGAATGCATTATTGTTACATTCAGTGGAACTTTTGCGGAAGACTTGTTTTACGTTCGTAATTTTTGTTGGCCCTGAGAAGGGCCGATGGGTTTTGTGGTGTTAGTTTTACTTGGAGCTGGTGTACTTGGTTACAGCCTTGGTTCCTTCACTGACGGCGTGCTTAGCAAGTTCACCAGGCAACAAAAGCCTGACAGCAGTCTGGATCTCCCGAGAAGTGATAGTTGACCTCTTATTGTAGTGAGCGAGTCTGGAGGCCTCTGCCGCGATGCGTTCGAAGATGTCGTTAACAAAGCTGTTCATGATGCTCATAGCTTTGCTCGACACTCCAGTGTCAGGGTGGACTTGCTTCAACACTTTGTAGATGTAGATAGCGTAGCTTTCCTTCCTCTTACGCTTCTTCTTCTTGTCAGTTTTTGTAATGTTCTTCTGGGCCTTGCCGGCCTTCTTCACGGCCTTACCACTTGCTTTCGGCGGCATAGTGACAATTTAGTATTCGGAACTTCAAAAGTGAAGTAGCGACAAAATCTCGTCGTTGAGTGAAGCTCCTCGTTTACCAGGCTCTATTTAAGAGGAAACAGGAACGACGAGTGCACCAATCAGGTGGAGCAACGGTGTGGGGGAAGCACATCTCGGGCCCGACCAGCGCGCCAATGAAAAGCGATGCGGGTTGGCTGAAGCGCTTCGTACGTTACGATTGGGGCGTTGATTGGATCACATGGCCTACAAAGCGGATGGTTGGCCACACTGCCGTATCATTCGGTCTTGAACCGAGTAGCAAGTGTGCGCGTTTCTCTCTACCCTATATCACCATGTCTGGACGAGGAAAAGGAGGCAAAGTAAAGGGAAAGTCAAAGACTCGTTCCAATCGCGCTGGACTACAGTTCCCGGTGGGAAGAATCCATCGGCTTCTTCGCAAGGGAAATTACGCTGAACGAGTTGGAGCCGGAGCTCCAGTTTATCTGGCTGCCGTTATGGAATATCTGGCCGCTGAAGTTCTCGAATTGGCCGGAAACGCAGCTCGAGATAACAAGAAAACAAGGATCATTCCCCGTCATCTTCAACTGGCCATTCGCAACGATGAAGAGCTGAATAAATTGTTGTCAGGCGTTACCATCGCTCAGGGTGGCGTCCTGCCCAACATCCAAGCAGTTCTTCTTCCCAAGAAGACTGAGAAGAAAGCATAAGTATAATACTTTCTGAGAACCCACCGGCCCTTTTCAGGGCCAAACACGATTTTAACGAAGGTCCATTCTTCTGCTTATGAATTACGCAGTCCTATAAACGATCCAATCATCATGTAGGCATTTATCTTTAAAAAAAGTGGCACTTTTCAGGTGTGCAAACGTGTACGGGTGACTATCTTCGCACTGCATAAATGAATTTCGCTATAACATGCAGGATACGCATATTTCCCATTTTTTCAGATACACTTTCTGTTTTACCCATAGATCATTTTGAAGTAGTAATTGCCTACCATGCTCAAATTAAAATATTTAATTTAAATGAATTCAACACTTGTGATAGTTCATGCACTATTTTCTGCAGAAACTTATTACGTAATACACATTATACATATCACAGAACTAAAATGAATTCCACAACGTGTTTGTTTTATTATTTTATGCATGTAGCATATAGGGGAAGAGCGAGCAAAACGGGACATGCGGGCAAAACGGGACAGCGTTTTTGTCAATTCCAAGTATTTTTGCGGGCAAAATGAGACAGACTCCCATTTCGTGAAAATCGCGTCAATATGACACAATTCAACGCATGTAAGCGGAATATAAAGATTTTTAACAACTCTAACATGTTTTAAGCAATCTGGCTTTTGAAAAGTGAATTTAAAAAAAAATTACAATTTTTTTTTTTTTTTTTCAATATAACCATTAAGGAGTATTGCCGAGTAAAAAAAACAAATTTTGGGGGGCTTCCCATTTTGCCCGCGCTTTTTTTTCAGAGGCTCAAAATTGATGGTTGGAATCGAATTTTTTTATCAAAAGCAATCGAAATACACTTTTGTTTTCGCCATAAAACGATTTTTCGCTTGTGCATCCCGTTTTGCCCGCACCTCCCCTACCTACAATTTAATTACAATGGTGGGGAGCGAAGCCCCCAACCGAAAATGCCGGCGCTTCGAAGAAGGCGCCGGGTTGCTTGTTCATTATACGGAAATGTAAACACTCATTAATTATTGTCAGAAATTGTTATAAAATATTAAAATCCGAGCGCAAATCGGTGGGTTTCGGCGCAGTGACTCACTGCGCCGAAAAGACGCAATCTCCAATCCAATCTCCAAAAATCCAATGGATCTGCCTGAAAGCGAATATATAGGCAATTCATCACCTAATATAGCAATAAAATATGTCCGAATCTAGCAACAGTGGGTTCATTTTTTATGCCATTTACATCACACACTTCCTCGCTGAAGGATAGTCAACAGATTAGATAGAAAAAAAGTCTAGCGATAGGTTAAAACATATAACGGGCATTCCAGTAACCATGATGTCTTCTGCAGTTATTACAGCGATCAGAAAGGTGCTACGTTTTGAATTTTTGTTGGCCCTGAAAAGGGCCGATTGAGTTCTCGGAATTTTTTCAAACTGATGAAGTTTAACCACCAAATCCGTAAAGAGTACGGCCTTGACGTTTTAGTGCGTAGACGACGTCCATGGCTGTCACAGTTTTCCTTTTGGCATGCTCTGTATATGTGACGGCATCGCGGATGACGTTTTCAAGAAACACTTTGAGGACTCCTCGTGTTTCTTCGTAGATCAAGCCAGAAATACGCTTTACACCACCTCGACGAGCCAAACGACGAATAGCAGGCTTGGTTATTCCCTGGATGTTATCGCGAAGGACCTTCCTGTGACGCTTGGCGCCTCCCTTCCCCAATCCCTTTCCTCCCTTACCGCGACCAGTCATTTTTTAACTAACGAAGATGTGTCCGGCTGTAGATTCAAACGCGGAATGATGCCCAAGTACACGATGCCGCGGTTTATATACAATTTCAACTACGCAATCCCCACTCCTCTGTCGCTAGCCAGTGACCGCTAGCGCCGCCGCCGAATACCTTATAAAAGCACTCCGCCAGGGGGACCGCATATAGTCGACTGCCGACTGTTCAGCTGTGTACCTCGCTCCGTTGAGATCGTGAATCACAATTTTCTGACGAAATGGCTCGCACGAAGCAAACCGCCCGCAAGTCCACCGGAGGCAAGGCTCCCAGGAAACAACTTGCAACTAAGGCAGCACGTAAGAGCGCACCGGCCACCGGAGGAGTGAAGAAGCCCCATCGCTACAGACCTGGAACTGTGGCTCTCAGGGAAATTCGTCGTTATCAGAAGAGCACTGAACTTCTCATACGCAAACTGCCTTTCCAGCGACTTGTTCGTGAAATCGCTCAGGACTTCAAGACCGACCTCCGATTTCAGAGCTCCGCTGTCATGGCCCTTCAGGAAGCTAGTGAGGCTTACCTAGTAGGTCTTTTTGAAGATACAAACTTGTGCGCCATTCACGCCAAGCGAGTTACGATCATGCCTAAGGATATCCAACTGGCACGCCGTATCAGAGGAGAAAGAGCTTAGATCTTTCAATAAAAACGGCCCTTTTCAGGGCCAACAAAAGCTAACGAGGAAGATTATTTATTCGCAGAATAAATTTATTCGCAGTGACTCTCCTGTTGATTGCCATAGTCGTATTATATATTTTGCTTCCTCATAGAGGACGCTTTGTTTTCGGGAAAATTAGTATATTACGACACGAGGGCCGAAAAACTTTTTTCTCGCGAATGTGAGTTTGTAGCACGAGCTGAAGGCGAGTGCTGCAATCAAATAAGCTGAAAAAATATGTTTCTGCCGAGTTTCGTATAGAATTATATTTTCGTCTCGTTCTCGAGATTACTATGTAGTACCGTCTACTCCCGCTAGATGTCCACGAATGTTTAGAGTTAAAACAGCGGAATGCTGGGACTGTACCCACCGTTCCGCCGTTCCGCTGCGTAGGCCCTCATAACGTTTTTCGTGCTTGATGTGTACGCACGTTGAGAGTTTTTCGCGTAGTTTTTTTCGCAATTTTCGAAGAGTTTTTCGTGCGATCGACGAGAATGTCAGATGCTGATAAGAAGAAGAAGGCCGACGAGTCTATACTGGAGAAGTTATATAAGAAGATGAAATATATAGAGGACGATGTTCGTCGTTTGAGAAAATCGTCGCAGGATCGCCAAGATGGCGGCGCGTCATGTTCTCGAGCCGAAGCTTCCAGAACGCCGCTCGCCGTGCCCGTGCCGCAGACGCCGTTGTGGACGCCGGAGTTTTTACTCGATAGTCTCAGCGCAAGAGGTAATAATTTTATTTTGTTTTCATTTTGTCTGACGGCGAGACCACACACGAGGTGGTTCGGCGCTGTACATGCGACGTCCGTGTGAGCTTATTCCTGGAATAAGACTGGATCGTCTAGCTAGTAGGTTAAAAAATCGACACGACGCCTTACGGTTTGTCGTTTATTTTTTCTCACAGAATGTCCGAACGATGAGTCGGAATATAACTGTCAGGAGGAAAATTTCGACACAGCCAGCGATGAAGTCCACGAGACTGCACTCAACGAGGAGGCGCTGCTCATTATGGGGGACGATCCGTCAGCTGTAGTATCGAAGGAGGTTATGTTCCACTCAACCTTAGCCACGAGGTGGAATGCGTGGATTAAGGCAGGCATCGACAAGGAGACTCGAGTGTCGCTGCTTAACGGATACTCCAGGACTGGAAATTGTCGATTGGACGCGCCGAAACTCAACCCTGAGTTTGCGACGACGCTGAATGAGACTGCCATTAAGCGAGATCATCATTTCATGGACTCGCAGTGTTTGATTGGCTCAGGCCTGTCAGCACTCGGTTCAGCCATCACGCTCCTGCTGAACGAGCCGGACGAGGGCGTAAATCGTAACGAGCTCCTGAAGTTATTGTGCGATGCAGGCAAGCTCTTCACGGACTTGCATCACAAGGAATCTGTCGCGAGGAAGGCGTACATTTTGCCCGGAATGGACAAAAGGTCTAAGGTGATCTTGGGGAAGACCGAGATCGACGAGTTCTTGTTCGGCGAGAACCTTTCCGAGAAGCTGAAGGCGGCCAAGGCGTTGGAAAAAGCGGGCCTCGAACTAAAGCTTCAATCTGCGGATCAGGCGGCTCCGAGAGCTCCCCTGAAGCCCCACAACACGGGAAACTGGAAGGGCCCGTCTGTCAAATTTCAAGGATCGAATCAGGCGGGCAACAGGCAGAGTTATCACAGGTCCAGGCCGTCGAGAGGCCGCCACTACTCAGGGAACAGCCAAGGCAATTCCCAGAACCAACAGCAGACCGAGAAGAAGACCTATCAGAAGTCGACGAAGGAGAAGTAGAGGTACCACACGAAGCTGGCAGACTTAAAGAGTTTGTTGCAGAGTGGGAGAAGATTGCGGACAATTTTGTTTTAAGCTGCATTAAGGGCTATAAGATAAAAACTATTTGTCCGGTCAATCAAATAACGACTCCTCGCGGACCGTTATTCAATAAGGGATGTGAGAATCGTGATTTCACTTTGGCCATAAAGGGGTTGTTGGATTTAGGCGCGATTAGACCTTGCGATCCGGTGGAGGGCCAATTCGTGTCAAGCTATTTTTTAGTACCGAAGTCGGACGGGTCAAAGAGATTTGTCTTAAATTTGAAGAGGCTAAACGAGTTCATTGGCACTGAGCACTTTAAAATGGAGGACCTCCGGACCGCGACGAGACTTGTCTCAAAAGGCGATTACATGGTCAAAGTTGACTTAAAGGACGCTTATTTCTCGGTTCCAATCCACAGAGATAGTAGAAGGCTTCTCAGGTTTATATTCGATTCCCAGATGTTTGAATTTACGTGCCTGCCATTTGGCTTGTCCACAACTCCTTTTATCTTTACCAAAGTTTTGAGACCAGTAGTTAGTGCTTTGCGTCGACAGGGTTTCGTGTCTGTGATTTATCTAGACGATTTGCTGTGCATAAGTTCTGATTATCTCTCTTGTTTGAAGAATGGCCGGGCATCAGTGAATCTTCTCGAGTCACTCGGTTTTCGAATAAACTACCCTAAAAGTGTTTTAGAACCAGCCCAGACGTGCTTGTTCCTCGGGTTTATTATCAACTCATTGAATATGACTCTGGAGCTTCCGACCGAGAAGAGGGAGAATATTGGGTCGCTTGTTACTCAATTTTCCGGGAAAAAGAGTTGCAAAATTAGAGATTTCGCGCAGTTCGTCGGATCGCTAGTCGCCTGCTCACGAGCGTTAGAATATAGCGGTATTTATTTGAAAGCGTGCCAAAGAGAGTTATATCTCGCCCTTCTAGTGAGTGGGGATGATTACGAGGCAGAGATGCATTTGTCAAGTTCCTTACAGCCGGATTTCGCGTGGTGGGTGAAGAACCTACGCTCAGGCGAAAAGTCGATTGCGTGTCCCGAGTATACTCGTGAGATTTTTTCGGACGCATCTTTATCCGGTTGGGGGGCACATTGCGAGGGTGTAGGAGCGCATGGTTTTTGGACGGAATCAGAGAGGGCTGTGCATATCAATTCGCTCGAGCTCATGGCAGCGTTTATCGCTCTCAGATGTTTCGCGGCGGATCTGCGTAAGACGAGCGTGCTTTTACGGGTTGATAATACGACGGCAGTCTCCTACATTAATCGTATGGGAGGAGTGCAATATCCCAGGCTGATAAAATTGTCGAAGGAGCTATGGCAATGGTGCGAGGAGCGCGAGATTCGTGTGTTCGCGTCTTATATAAAATCGGCTGAAAATGTAGAGGCAGATAGACAATCGAGAATTCAGAATATGGACACGGAATGGGAGCTCGCGGATTACGCGTTTCGAAGGGTAGTTGACCGATTTGGCCCTCCAGGGGTGGATCTATTCGCAAGTAGGGCAAACGCCAAATGTAAACAGTACTGTGCGTGGCATAAAGACCCCGACTCAGTGGCGTGCGACGCCTTCACCATACGGTGGGATCAAGGTTTTTTGTATGCGTTTCCCCCGTTTTCTCTCATTCCCAGGGTTTTGCAAAAGCTTATTGCAGAGGAGGCCTGCGCTATTGTAATTGTCCCACACTGGCCAAACCAGCCGTGGTATCCGTTATTTTTCTCGTGTCTCATTGAGGATCCGATTTATCTCGGTCCTTCTGAAAGCCTCCTTCTGTCGCCTTGCAGGTTGCTGCGACACCCACTCGCCAGGGACCTGACTTTGATTGCCGGGAAGTTGTCAGGCAAGCGTTCGTCAGGAAGAAGCTGCCGGAAGCTACGCTAGAGATATTCATCGCGTCACTGGCGGGCGCATCGTTGAAACAATATTCATCGCATTTAAGAGCCTGGTGGAAGTTTTGCGCGCGAGTCAACGTGGATCCGTACGTTGCGGATAAGAATGATTTACTGCGGTTTTTACATGAAAGGTTTTTGGCGGGTGCCTCTTACGGTACTTTGAATACAGCGAGGTCCGCTGTCTCGCTCATTTCGTTAAATGAAATCGGCAAAGATAAGGAGGTCTCGAGGTATTTTAAGGGGGTGTTTCGCCTTCGACCGAGCAAACCGAAGTACGATAGAACGTGGGATCCGGGAAAAGTGTTGGACACTCTTGCGTCTCACTGTAAGATCGAGGATTCGAACCTCCAGAAGTTATCGGAGAAGTTGGCCACGTTATTGGCATTAGGGACCGCGCATAGGATTCAGACTTTAGCTTTAATTAAAATACGTAATATTAAGCGCACAGCGACGGGCTTTGAGGTGAAAATACCAGATTTGATTAAAAACTCACGCCCGGGCCAGTGTCAACCTCTGCTGATCGTTCCGGTTTTCAAAGAAAAACCTGCGATTTGCATAGCATCGTTCCTGGACAGATATTTAAGTCTGACTGAGTCTCTAAGAAAGGATAGCGACAATCTTTTTATCGGGACGAGAAAGCCTTATAAGGCCGCAACCACGCAAACCATAAGTCGTTGGATTCGTTCGATATTAAAGTTAAGTGGCGTGGGGGATGAATATACCCCGCACAGTACTCGCCATGCAGCAACGTCTGCAGCGCTCGCGAAAGGCGTGGACCTTAGCCTGATAAGATCCACAGCCGGCTGGTCTAAGGACTCGCAGGTTTTCGCTAAATTTTATAACAGACCGGTCGAGCCGGAGAGGCAGGATTTCGCGACTGTGGTTTTCGAATAAATGAATCGTTCATACTATTTGGTCGTTTATTTTGCCTATAAAGGGTCAGTTAGAAGTTTAATTTACTCTGAACATCTACATAGTAATCTCGAGAACGAGACGAAAATATAATTAAACGATTAAACGAACTTACCTGTTGTGAAGTTCTATCGTAATTATATTAGAAGTCTCGTTCGAGAGATTACGGCCCACCCAGTTATCCAGTAATCCTGTTTCATACCCACCCTGATAATGGTAAGTAAGATCTCTAAACATTATGAGGGCCTACGCAGCGGAACGGCGGAACGGTGGGTACAGTCCCAGCATTCCGCTGTTTTAACTCTAAACATTCGTGGACATCTAGCGGGAGTAGACGGTACTACATAGTAATCTCTCGAACGAGACTTCTAATATAATTACGATAGAACTTCACAACAGGTAAGTTCGTTTAATCGTTTAATTTTACTTCACAAGGTGTGAAAGAAAACCTTACTTCCCACACCGCAGTGATGTAATAGTATATTGTGCGACAAGGGTCGAAAGTTGGCGATTGCGGCGAGTGTGACGTTTGCTGCCCGAGCGAAGCGAGGGCTGCAATCACACGAGCCGCAATTGCCAATTCGACCCTTGTTGCACATCATATTTTTTGTAACGAGTGCACGAATCTGCGGCACTTGGAATGGCAGTCGCGCGAGACGAACACTGAAAAGTGAGGCTATGATTCAAGGGACGAAAGTGAACGACAGAAACTCCCAAGGGACGAAAGTGTACGAAATGCGAATTGCGCATGCGCAACTCTGTCATTTCACCACAGATTCGCTACTGACATGCAAACGGCCACTTTCGGCTCGCAAGACTGCCATGGAAAGTGCCGCGATTCGTGCACGTGTTACAAAAAATTACTTTCCAGATTTTCAGTGTCTTAGTAAAATTGTGTGCGTTCGTGCGTGCGTGCGTGTGCGTGCGTGCGTGCGTGTGCGTCCGTGCGTGTGCGTCCGTGCGTGTGCGTGCGTGTACGTGCGTGCATGCATGCGTGTGTGTGTGGAGTGTGACGTGTGATCGCCATGCGAAATTCAACGTTCCATATTATAAATGCAACCTGTTCAAATTGTAATCGATTTTGAATTTTCCGAAAATTACTATATGCACTCTAGTTGCTGCAAATTTTTAGCAATAGAGTTAATTTTTTTTTTGTAACACGTGCACGAATCGCGGCACTTTCCATGGCAGTCTTGCGAGCCGAAAGTGGCCGTTTGCCTGTCAGTCGCGAATATGTGGTGAAATGACAGAGTCGCGCTTGCGCAGTTCCCATTTCGTTCACTTTCTTCCCTTGAGTCACAACCTCACTTTTCAGTGTTCGTCTCGCGCGACTGCCATTCCAAGTGCCGCAGATTCGTGCACTCGTTACAAAAAGTATGATGTGCAACACGGGTTGAATTGGCAATTGCGACTCGTGTGAGTGCAGCCCTCGCTTCGCTCGGGCAGCAGACCTCACACTCGTCGCAATCGCCAACTTTCGGCCCTTGTTGCACAATATAGTATTTTGCAATTAAAGCTATGTTGAATGAAAACCTGTATTGAATTTAGGATGAATCTATAAATAGGTTCAGTTTTTATGTGATTTTGAAATTTAACAAAAATTCACGTTTTATATTAACTCACGTCAATAATTACGGAATCGACTGAAGTGTTCAATAGACAAAAAATAATATTTTTACGAAATTTGGTGATAACCGGTCAGGAGTTTCACATTTTATGGTATTTTAATATTTTCTGAAAAATTAAACGTCGGTGTTTAAATTTGCGATAAAAACGAGCATGACCAGTTGTATCGTCGAAACTCCTTCAACGCGAAGTCGTCCCGATATTGTTGGATAGGAGGTTGAGGTACACAGGTGTAAACACACAAAAATAAAAAATGCTCAATTGAGCCTCACGATCGTTACGTTTATTGGCTCAGTTCTGGGGAAAAAGCCATTGGCATAAAAAACCCCACGCAATTTTTTACACTGTTTTACACTTCACTTGGAGGTTTTTCCGACCTCACCGGGACCAGGCCCGTAACAATGAGGGTCCTCCGATTCCTCCCAAACGCTCGCAACGAGGGATTCGTCCTCGCCCGGGACCAGGCCCGTGTAAATTTTCCTCCGATCGCTCTCACCCTCGACGGGACCAGGCCCGTGTCTTGGGGCCCTCCTTACGCTCACCCTCGACGAGACCAGGCTCGTGTCTTGGGGCCCTCCTTTCGCTCTCACCCTCGACGAGACCAGGCTCGTGTCTTGGGGCCCTCCTTTCGCTCTCACCCTCGACGAGACCAGGCTCGTGTCTTGGGGCCCTCCTTACGCTCAATTCCTCCCCTTAGAGGATTTCGCCCTTACTGGATCCGTGTCCACGTCAAGGGTCCTCTTTTCGCCAACACCAAACACTTTGTTCACCCTTTGACCCGCTCTGCTCACAACACTCACTAGTACGTCCGAACAGCTTGAGATCTTAAACGCTTCTAAAAAAGAAACCCTTTTGTTTCTTCTCGTTTCGACTCTAGCACTCTCCCCACCACCGACAGCGCCGGGCCCAACGCTATCGATACGGCGAGAGCACATGCGCCAGAAATCGATAATGTTTATCCCCACTATGGACTCGACTGTGTCACTGTGTCTGTGTAGTCAGCACTACTACTAAATCGACTGAGTTGCTAGCCAACATTCTCCCCCCGTTGAGAGCATGAGCGATCAATTTTTTCGGGTTAATTACAAATGGTCATGTACATTCGTCTCCACATACAATACATCGTGATACGATCATTATGCGACGTTCGACAACGGACAAACTGCGGTCGCGTTCCGCTTGAAAACCCCATCAGCCGTTCTGATGGTCACCACTCGCACGATGTCGTCGTCTCCAGGGTGAACCTCGGTGATTCGTCCCAGTCGCCATCGCATGCACGGCTGATTTTTGTCGATCAACACGACGATGCTGTCCGGTTGCAGGTTGGGCTCGTGTTTGGTCCATTTTTGGCGCTTCTGAAGTTCACTCAGGTATTCGAGTTGCCACCTTCGCCAGAAGTCTTGTCTCGCTTTCGTAATGAGGTGCCACGAAGACAACCGGTTTTCTGCAACACAAGCATAGTTATCCTCCGGCAGCATGGTGAGAGGTCGACCGACTAATAAATGTGCGGGAGTCAATGCTAGCGGATCGTTTGGATCGGTTGACAGCGAGCACAGCGGACGCGAATTTAAAATCGCTTCGATTTCGATCGCCAAAGTGTTCAACTCTTCGAATGTGAACAATCGGTCGCCCACTACACGTCGGAAATGGTGCTTGAACGATTTAACCGCAGCCTCCCAAAGGCCTCCGAAGTGAGGCGAGAGAGGTGGATTAAAGTGCCACAAAATTCGTTTCGATGTCGCGAAATCGTTGACGTCATTTTTAAACTCCGCCGATTCGACCAGCGCATACAATTCACGGAGCTGTCTATTCGCGCCGACAAAATTCGTTCCATTGTCGGAATACACATGCGCGGGAATCGCCCTTCGCGCGATAAAGCGTCTGAATGCCGCGAGAAATGCCTCGGACGACAAGTCGCTGACGATCTCGATGTGAACTGCCTTTGAGCTCATACAAATGAACACACATCCGTAAACCTTTACACGTCCGCGATTTCGTACTTTCTTCTCCTTGACGAACATCGGCCCGAAAAAGTCAACACCGGTGTGATGAAATGCCGCTACTCCTTCCACTCTCGCTTTTGGCAAGTCAGCCATCCGGTACTCAACCGGAGATGCCTTAAATCTGATGCATCGCACGCACCCCCTTACTATCTTCCGAACTTGGTTTTTACCGTCAAGAAGCCAAAATCTGTGTCGAAGCGTGAATAGCGTGGACTGAATGCCTGCGTGGAAATTCCTTTCATGTGTATCTCGAATAATGAGATCAGTTACGTGGTGTCGCGATGGTAGCAATACCGCGTGTTTTTGGGAGTCGAGGAGGTCGGCCTTTCGCAATCGACCGCCGACACACAGTAAACCATCCTTGTCAATAAAAGGATTGAGCGATGACACCTTCGAGCTCTTAACTGTCTGTGTAGTAATTTGATGGATCTCACGGGCGAATTGCGATTGCTGGATGAGTCTCAAGACTCTCCGCTCAGCAGCAACCAATTCTTCGGTCGAGATCGTTCCTTTGTAACGGTTGGACGGTAACAACCGAAGGCAATATGCGACCACGCGAATTAGCCGCGGGTATGACGAAAATCTCGTGAAAATCTCGTCCGAATTGACGCACGCTAATAGGCAAATATCTCGTTTCAAGCCCGGGAGTTCATCAATTGTACCCTCGAAAAATCTCGGCCAGTTATTTTCCGATTCGCGAAGCCACGACGGTCCCCGAAACCACAGCTGATTTCGGAGGAACTCGCGCGGAAATTGACCCCGTGATAAGGCGTCAGCTGGGTTCTCTTCGGATCTCACGTGACGCCATTCGGCATTCGCGGTGAGCTCCTGAATCTCGTTGACTCGATTGGCTTCGAATACTTTCAAGATGCCCGGAGGCTTCCTCAGCCAACACAACACGATGGTTGAGTCCGACCAACAGACGACCTTGTTCGTCTTGCAGAACAGCGTATCCCTAATCTCCCGATATAAACGCGCCAGTACTAATGCGCCGCATAATTCGAGTCTCGGTATTGTCGTGTCCTTGATGGGAGCAACGCGAGATTTCGCACATATCAATCTAACCCGCGTTTCACCTCGTTTGTTGCATGAGCGCAGGTATAGACACGCCCCGTACCCGACGTTACTCGCGTCACTGAAACCGTGAATCTGGACGTCGACCGCGTCGTCGATCAGTAAATGGCGATTTATGGCCAGTTCGTTAACTAACCCGAGCTGCTCCGCGAATGATCGCCACGACGTATAAAGAGCAGTCGGAACTGACTCGTCCCAAGAAACTTTCGACTTCCAACATTCCTGCATGATAACTTTCGCGGCGAGAATAATCGGTCCGAGCAATCCGAGAGGATCAAAAATCTTTGCTATTTCAGACAAAATATAACGCTTGGAAACGCGCTCGCTTATTTCGATCGGCTTAACCGCGTAAATTATTTCGTCGCGCTGAGCGTTCCACGAGACGCCGAGAGTCTTATGAATCGGACTCTGATCCGTGAGAAACTCAATCTCCGATGTTCGTTCGGTTAAATTGAGCAGTGTACGCGCGTCGTTCGAAGCCCATTGACGAATCTGGAAACCGCCTCGTTTTAGTAAGTCGATGAGTTCATCGCGAATCCGAATTACCTTCTCTACTGTTTCGGCTCCCGTTAGCAAATCGTCTACGTATAAATCGCGCTTCAAAACTTCCGCTCCTACCGGATAACTCGAGCCTTCGTCGGCCGCGAGTTGATACAACGTGCGTATCGCGAGAAATGGCGCCGCGGAGACGCCGAACGTCACGGTGTTGAGCTGGAAGGTACGCGTCTGTCCTTCGTATTGCCAGAAAATTCGCTGGTATCGTCGATCTTCCGGGTGTACCAAAACCTGACGGTACATCTTCGCGATGTCCGCGGTTAGCACATATCGATGCATCCGAAACCGTGTCAGATGCTCGAATAGTTTATCTTGGATCGTAGGTCCAGTCATTAACGTGTCGTTTAGCGATATTCCTTTATTAGATTTTGCCGACGCGTCAAACACTACCCGAACCTTGGTAGTAAGACTCGTTGTCTTAACGACTGCGTGATGCGGCAAGTAGTAACCGCCTTCGGACTCGCCTCTCACTAACGACATATGGTTCGCTTCGAGATATTCGTTCATCACCTTTTCGTACTCCGTTTTGAGCTTTGGATCTTTAGCAAGTCGTTTAACCAATCCGTGGTAACGCCGCAATGCGATCGCTCGTGAATCGCCGAAGTCGCGCTCTCTCGTTCGGAAAGGCAATCGCACGATGTAACGCCCCGTATCGTCACGCGTTGTGTTGAGAACGTAATGATTCTCGCATTCCGTTTCTTCCGGTAGTTCGAATTTATTCGCGGTGCTGTCCTCGAGAATCCAAAATTTCGCGATCTGTGTTGCCAATTCTGACAATTTACACGAAACTACCTTTCTACCCGCGTTCAGCATCGCGCCGCCTACAACAACCCAACCAAGTTGCGTCTTTTGGAGGAAAAGATCGCAGTTTCCTCGAGAAATGTTGATTTGCCCGATCGATAATAACGACAATGTCGCTCCAGATCCAATTAACATATCGACCGCGCGCGGGAGATGAAATTGCGGATCGGCAAGCTTGAGATGTGACGGAAGGTCGATGTTTTCGCGAGGAAATATCTCGTCAGGGACCGCGTCCGCGATTTTAGGAACGATTAAGAACGAAAGTTTTTTGTAAAAATCCGTGTGCAGCGAATAAAAGGTCGCTTGAAGTAAGCCCCGTGATGTTGTGCTCATACCGTCAATCGCTCCGATAGGAATTGAGCAGGTACGAACGGGCAAACCTAACATTCGAGCGAAGTTCTCCGTAATAAAATGCGCAGTGGCACAGGTGTCTAGCAAAGCGCGCCCTCGAACGAACTTCCCCCTTGAATCTTTAATTCGAACCGTAGCGCTCATCATCAATTGCGATTGAGGGGCTCGCGTTACCGAATTGAGCGCAAACTCCGCTGGTCATTCCGATTTGGCGGGAGCGTTTGCTGGTGCGGAATCGCGCGGGCTCTGCTTCGCCGCGGCAGATCCCTTACCGGCGTTGTGCAGCGAGGTGTGATGGAACCTGCCGCACGTTCTACAACCGGTGCTACCGCACCTATTGTCATGTGCTTGGAAGCAATTCCGGCAAAGTTTAGATTTCTTCACTGTTTCCCATCTTTGATCCGTCGTCATTTTCAGGTACACCGGACATCTATACAAGAAGTGCGTCTCCTTGCAAGCCGGGCATTTAACGGACGCCGCGGAAACAAGCGCCCGTACGCTCTGTTCGAATTTTCGCGACTTCCAATGACTCGTCTCCTTTCCGGCGTATTTCCTCTTGTTGCCTGACTCGGACTTTGAGCGCGAACAGTTTTGCTCGATAGTCATCAAGCGAAACGAGGTCTCGGCGAGGAATTTGTAAAGCGCCGCGAGAGTCGGCGAGACGTCCAAATCGAGGGATTCTTCCCACTTCGTTCTCGTCTCTACCGGAAGCGCTCGCTCGAGTATGCGGATCAGCAAGTGCTCATCGGGAACGACGTCGAGAGACGCGAGCATATTTACGTGCTGCCGCACATCGTCCGCGAGCTTTATTAAGTTCTTCGGTGTAGCCTTCTCATGAACCGACAAATCGAGAATTGCGTCGAGATGATTCGCGATTAATATACGACGCTTCTCGTACGAATCGATCAGCAACTTCCACGCGTTCCCGTAGTTTTCTTCGCTCACATTATAAATCGCGATTTTATTTAACGCGTCGCCACGCAGCGAATCCTTGAGATACAGGAATTTTTGCAAATTCGTGATATCGTCGCGCGAATGAATCATTGTCACGAACGTGTTTTTAAATGAAAGCCATTGATCGAGGGAGCCTTCGAATTTCGGCAGTTCCGCGATCGGCAATTTAATTCGCCGTGATTTGTCGAGAATCAACGAAGTCACGTTCAATTCTGCTTCTCTCGCTGAAGTCGACTGTACCGCCGCGGTCTCTTCTCTTGATGCCAACACGTAATAACGGTTCTGAATTTCGTCCATCTCGTCCAGTCGTTCGTTCGTCGGGTCCAGAACCGCGAGCTCGTCGTGCAACTCTTCATATGCGTGGAAGAGCTCCGTAATTCTTGCCAACCGCATTTTCGCGTTAGCCGGGTCGAGACGATCCTCCAACACGGCATTCTCCAAATTTGTTAACTGCGTTTTTAACGTTGCACGTTTCTGATTTATATATTTAACACGATCCATTGTGACCGCGTTCGAACTCGCCTGCCTTTGTGCCATTGTCCCGAATCTTTGGTTCCTTGTCCGCGCGTATCGCGATGTTTAATAAATAGTTCAAGAGCGCGAACGTGAGCTGCGATCGGCTAGTAAACAGTAAATATTAATACGGGACCGTAGCGCGTGTGCATGAGTCACATTCGGCTGGTGACACAAAGGTGACCGTGTGAAGCTACGACGCCGCTGGACCGACTCGACAGCGAGGAGCGCGTCTCGGCACGCGTGAACCCGTCGCGACCCGTGAAATAAACAAAGATAGCCGCGCCGCGCAGTACGACAAAGAACAATGACGACCCTTTATTTTGACTCTTCTTTATCCACGACTCCCGCACAGTATTCAATGTTATACCGAAAAAATGTTCATTGAATTTTCAAGTTCACTGGACAACATAACGTCGTGACTTATCTTTTTATTTTCGATGATCCCGTTGATCGGTCGCTGAAGATGTCGTTGTCCACTCCGAGACGGCTGAATTACGAACGTCCTCGTTGATCGCTTCCTCTCCGTGACGTTGTCACCTCACAGGAGGCACCAAAATGTATCGTCGAAACTCCTTCAACGCGAAGTCGTCCCGATATTGTTGGATAGGAGGTTGAGGTACACAGGTGTAAACACACAAAAATAAAAAATGCTCAATTGAGCCTCACGATCGTTACGTTTATTGGCTCAGTTCTGGGGAAAAAGCCATTGGCATAAAAAACCCCACGCAATTTTTTACACTGTTTTACACTTCACTTGGAGGTTTTTCCGACCTCACCGGGACCAGGCCCGTAACAATGAGGGTCCTCCGATTCCTCCCAAACGCTCGCAACGAGGGATTCGTCCTCGCCCGGGACCAGGCCCGTGTAAATTTTCCTCCGATCGCTCTCACCCTCGACGGGACCAGGCCCGTGTCTTGGGGCCCTCCTTACGCTCACCCTCGACGAGACCAGGCTCGTGTCTTGGGGCCCTCCTTTCGCTCTCACCCTCGACGAGACCAGGCTCGTGTCTTGGGGCCCTCCTTTCGCTCTCACCCTCGACGAGACCAGGCTCGTGTCTTGGGGCCCTCCTTACGCTCAATTCCTCCCCTTAGAGGATTTCGCCCTTACTGGATCCGTGTCCACGTCAAGGGTCCTCTTTTCGCCAACACCAAACACTTTGTTCACCCTTTGACCCGCTCTGCTCACAACACTCACTAGTACGTCCGAACAGCTTGAGATCTTAAACGCTTCTAAAAAAGAAACCCTTTTGTTTCTTCTCGTTTCGACTCTAGCACTCTCCCCACCACCGACAGCGCCGGGCCCAACGCTATCGATACGGCGAGAGCACATGCGCCAGAAATCGATAATGTTTATCCCCACTATGGACTCGACTGTGTCACTGTGTCTGTGTAGTCAGCACTACTACTAAATCGACTGAGTTGCTAGCCAACACCAGTCACCGTTCAAAGAATCGCCAGTCGCACTTTTCAGGAAATGATTGCATACACGACCATACAGAGAAAATTAGCGGTTGTTTTACCGCTTGTGAGATGAATATTCAGCAAAAAACGACTGCTGTTTTCAAGGTCGTTGTAAGATCCTTGCTGTAAAATGTTGAAGATCCGTTTAAAGTATGTAAGAACCTACTCTTCTTTCGATGTAAGTAACGTCGCGAAGGCTTTCAAAATTAATTATAAGTCCGATTTTGCTAATTTGTCCAATCGAATCAATAAGATTTGCCGAAAACGTGATTCGTTGCAACGTTAGATCGTTTTGGTGGCCCTGAAAAGGGCCGTTCGAGGTTCCGCTTTCTCGAAGCGATCATAATATTCACTTCTTCGAGGCGGCTGCTTTCTTAGGGGCAGCTTTCTTAGCCTTCGGAGTAGCTGCTTTGGGTTTCTTCGACGCAACCGGTTTCGCCTTTTTGGTGGGGACCTTTGCAGTCGGCTTTGCTTTTGTGGTTTTAGGTTTCGGCGGCTTCGCAGCTGGTCCCTTCGAGGTCTTTTTCTTTTCGGAAACAGCCTTCGGGGCAGCCTTCTTGGTCGGCGTCTTCTTCACGGCAGCGGCAGTTGGTTTTTTAATTGCTGCGGGTTTCTTAGACACTGCTGACTTTTTGGGGGCTGCAGGCTTTGCGGCAGCCTTAGATTTAGGCTTGACAGATTCTCCCTTGGTAGACGAGAGCTTGAAAGAGCCAGCAGCACCCTTACCCTTGGTCTGAACCAGTACCCCTGATGCAACGGCAGCCTTCAAGTATTTCTTGATGAACGTTGATTGCTTCTCAGCGTCGACCTTGTACGTACCAGCGACGTATTTTTTTATCGCTTGGAGCGACGAACCACCACGTTCCTTGAGGCTTGTGATCGCCGCGATGACCATCTCAGCGGTTTTCGGATGAGCTGGCTTTGCGCGCGGTTGCTTCGATTTTGCGGCTGTCCTCTTCGGAGTACCAGTCGGAGCTGCTGTTGCTCCCGATGCTGGCGTCACAACTGGTGATGAAGCGGCTTTGTCTCCCATTGTATGAAATATAAATCTTTGCAATCTAAATGAGTATAACTTTGCGTAGATGACTACTGGAAAGCTTCAGTGGAATAAACTGAGAATGATCAGCAGCTGCCTGCTTCGCTGGGAGGTATGGCGAAGCGCGTACCATAGAGAGAGACCCGACGGTCTTGTGCGCCTATCGTCCGACGATAAACCGCTTCCATGGTACCAAATTCGGTCTTTATCACACTTTTTACAATATTTACGCGACTATTATCGGATTATTGCCGTTAATATCGGATACCTTGATATTGTACATCATTAATGGGGTATATTTGAAATCGACTTGATGGTACCAACACACAATATACGTGCGTTGCGAACATCTGCGCATATACCTATCAAATGCACGCTTCTCTTAAAAATGCTTAATTGTATTTTTTTAAATGCGTTTTGTTGTTAACGTTATACGCAATGCGAAGTCATTGATTTAAAGTAACTTAAAAAATGGAAATGGCGAACCAAATATGATTAACTTAGGTCTGATGATGGCTCGGTTTCGGACCAACAGTTCGACGAGTAACAAAGAAGTATGAAAGGCTTATGACGATCCTAGATACATTGTTATTGATACATTTAGCAGTTGTAATAACTTGCAGTAAAAATTGTAAATGTATACCAGCCTCGGGAATTATTGCCTCTGCATCATGAACAGCATGTGAAATATCGCAGTCGCTAATAAAAACTGTAATCAATTTTTTTTCACGCGTACTGCCATTTTACAGCTTCAAGAAGAAATTCATCAAATGCACTGTTGATATCCACATGGGTTGACTTTCTTCTTGAAAATATGACTGCAAACCTGCGCAAAAAAGTTCATTGCAGTTTTTATACGGATTGATACACGAATGGGAGGGGGGAGGATTTCACATGCTCTTAATTCTTCTTAATAGTCTTAAATAAGGAGGTAACACCAGCCGCATGTCATATAGCAATAGTTTATCAGTTTTTGTTTTTCATCTGAGAGATTATGTTTAGACCTAAAACTGGCTTTGATGTACTGTTCGTTACAACGATTGCATTATAGAGCGAAACAGAATGTGACAGCGTATAAAAAGGCAATAACTTGTGAAATTATCTTATATATAGGTCAATCTACGGTATTTCACACACCAAAAACCCCGGCCATCTCCAATCCCCTCCTAATTTCTTTTATGACGTTGACCGTGTTAAAAAACGAAGCATCTATGATTTTTTTTGGGATATATGTTCGATCCATAGAATAAAACATGAAAAAATGAACAAAAATTGAACGTCAAGTGAAAAAATCATATCGACGAAAACAACCATGCCAATTTTTTTCGTAATTCAAGACGGTTTACGATAAAAATACTCCGAATTTCTTATTTTTTATATTTTGTATTTGATTTACGCCTTTTACCAAAAAAACGTACCATTAAAATTATTATTGTATTTAGGACAAACATTTTTTATTTTTTATTTCGGAGTATTTTTATCGTAAACTGTGTTGAATTGAGAAAACCATTGACCGGGTTGTTTTTGTCAATACGATTTTTCCACTTCGCGTTGAATTTTTATACATTTTTATAAATTTTGCTTCCTCATAGAGGAAGCTTTGTTATCGTTAAAATAGTTTTTTTCGAGATTTTCATGTCAGTATACTCAACATGGTTCAAAACGTCGAGAAAAGTGGTTTGTACGAAATATCTATGTGTGTGTTGTTATCATTGTTATAATTGACACAAATTGGCACAATGTTATAATTGACACAAAAAAACAAGGGTAGTTATCCCTCTTTTAAAAAGTTCATGAGTAACGGAAAGCATTGTTTGCTAACTATGAGAGCTGTGATTGGTTGCCAGGAACGTCCGTGATAAACAAAATCAGTTTGGTGTCAAATTTGAAAAATGTCATAAGAGGACCGGCGAGGCAGCACCCGTAAGCTTTTAAAGCTTTATACGAGCGCAGCAACGCAAAATTGATTAACCTATTATAGGTGATATTTTGAAATAAAAATTTCCGAGGTCGATTTTAGCGATTTTCGGTCCGGAGCCTGATCTACGACTTCTGACAGAAAGATCGTCGCCAAAAATATATTTTTTCCAAAATCGGTTAAAAAAGGTTAATAACCAGTGTTTTTGGGGGTAGAATATGCGACTTGAAAATGATGGTATAGGTTAAAATTCGATATTTTAAAAAGAAAAAAATTGCGGTCGTTTTTGGTGATTTTTGTTCGGGAGCCGGATCTACGATTTCTGACAGATTTTTTTTTTTTTTCGTCGCCAAAACAATATTTTTTTCAAAATCGATTAAAAATGGTTAATAACCAGTGTTTTTAGGGGTAGAATATGCGACTTGCGAATGATGGTATAGGTTGAAAGTAGATATTTCAAAAAGAAAAACATTGAGGTCGTTTTTGGCGATTTTCGGTCGGGAGCCGGATCTACGATTCCGGTTAAAATCGCCACTTTCCTAGGTGTATGCATTTTTAACGAAGGGTTTTCAACAATATCGAAGTCAAAGTCGGAGAGCAAGCAAACGTGTATGTCATTTTACGCGACCAAAATAGAACAAACCGACTCAGCGACGGCGTCAATGGTCATTGGCTGCTGGTGGAGGCGTGGGGATAGTGTCATTACAATGGTTTATAAACCATGACGCCGTCGACTCAGTCATCACATCGCTTCTGAGTCTGAATTGAACACATCTCCGTTAAACAAAAAAATGACCGGCCGTGGTAAGGGAGGAAAGGGATTGGGAAAGGGAGGAGCAAAGCGTCACAGGAAGGTTCTTCGTGATAACATCCAGGGAATTACCAAGCCGGCTATTCGTCGATTGGCACGCCGAGGTGGTGTAAAGCGTATTTCTGGCTTGATCTACGAGGAAACCCGTGGAGTCCTCAAAGTATTCCTTGAAAACGTCATTCGCGATGCCGTCACATATACGGAACACGCCAAAAGGAAGACTGTGACAGCCATGGACGTCGTCTATGCTCTTAAACGTCAAGGCCGCACGCTCTACGGTTTTGGTGGTTAAACTTCCTCGCTCACCAGGATGATCCAAAAATACAAACGGCCCTTTTCAGGGCCAGAAAACAATTCCAAGCGTAGTTCAATCTTTACGTATATGTAATAAGCAGTTGTGGAAGATACAACACGAGAATTACATTCATATCAAATGCTTTGTAACCCAACTTCTCTTCTTTGATCTTTTGGTAGTTTTCTGCCAATCGCGTTCGAGGTACGTTATATTAAAAATTAATTTACGAATGCTGTATGTTCATTCGTTCGTTGATCGTATTCGTTCGCATGTCGACGTGGTTAATCGGCTTTGCATGAGCTTTTCGACATGACGATTGTATTTGCATATTAGATGTAAGATTACCGCTTCCAATCAAATTGTTGACGAATATTTGAACTGAAGACAAATCAACAACAGCAGTGGGCGCCCGGCCTGTGTATGGTTTCGGCGATCTCCCATGTTAAGCGGCTCGACTCGGGGTTGGTGCTTGGATGGGTGATCGCTTAGTCTTGCACTAATTAGCGCGTCAGCTCTTGAGCGGGAGGCAGTTTTTCTGAGTTTCTCATGTATTCTCATACAGCACAAACTTGGATAAGTATTTGGCACAGATTTTCCGAAGATTCTCTGTGCCATTGTGAAAATGCGACACAGCAGTGCATTAGAAAAGAGCGTATATTGCTGGCCGGTTACTTTAGGTATGTACGTTCGTATGTGAACATGCCAATAAGAAGGAACTATATAATATTTTGTCATGTAACTAAAAAGTATAGGAATTAATCCGATATTGAATTATGAAATTATATTTAGTCGTGTATGGCTCATTCACAAGTTTTATCGTTAAGTGGAGTTAAATTACATTTTACTTTTTTCTTGGTCCCACACACTGACCATTATTATGTACTGATTGTCAGGGAATGAATGCATTGTTGTTACATTCAGTGGAACTTTTGCGGAAGACTTGTTTTACGTTTGTAATTTTTGTTGGCCCTGAGAAGGGCCGATAGGTTTTGTGGTGTTAGTTTTACTTGGAGCTGGTGTACTTGGTTACAGCCTTGGTTCCTTCACTGACGGCGTGCTTGGCAAGTTCACCAGGCAACAAAAGCCTGACAGCAGTCTGGATCTCCCGAGAAGTGATAGTTGACCTCTTATTGTAGTGAGCGAGTCTGGAGGCCTCTGCCGCGATGCGTTCGAAGATGTCGTTAACAAAGCTGTTCATGATGCTCATAGCTTTGCTCGACACTCCAGTGTCAGGGTGGACCTGCTTCAACACTTTGTAGATGTAGATAGCGTAGCTTTCCTTCCTCTTGCGCTTCTTCTTCTTGTCAGTTTTTGTAATGTTCTTCTGGGCCTTGCCGGCCTTCTTCACGGCCTTACCACTTGCTTTCGGCGGCATAGTGACAATTTAGTATTCGGAACTTCAAAAGTGAAGTAGCGACAAAATCTCGTCGTTGAGTGAAGCTCCTCGTTTACCAGGCTCTATTTAAGAGGAAACAGGAACGACGGGTGCACCAATCAGGTGGAGCAACGGAGTGGGGGAAGCACATCTGGGGCCCGACCAGCGCGCCAATGAAAAGCGATGCGGGTTGGCTGAAGGACTTCGTACGTTATGATTGGGGCGTTGATTGGATCACATGGCCTACAAAGCGGATGGTTGGCCACACTGCCGTATCATTCGGTCTTGAACCGAGTAGCAAGTGTGCGCGTTTCTCTCTACCCTATATCACCATGTCTGGACGAGGAAAAGGTGGCAAAGTAAAGGGAAAGTCAAAGACTCGTTCCAATCGCGCTGGACTACAGTTCCCGGTCGGAAGAATCCATCGGCTTCTTCGCAAGGGAAATTACGCTGAACGAGTTGGAGCCGGAGCTCCAGTATATCTGGCTGCCGTTATGGAATATCTGGCCGCTGAAGTTCTCGAATTGGCCGGAAACGCAGCTCGAGATAACAAGAAAACTAGGATCATTCCCCGTCATCTTCAACTGGCCATTCGCAACGATGAAGAGCTGAATAAATTGTTGTCAGGCGTTACCATCGCTCAGGGTGGCGTCCTGCCCAACATTCAAGCTGTTCTTCTTCCCAAGAAGACTGAGAAGAAAGCATAAGTATAATACTTTCTGAGAACCCACCGGCCCTTTTCAGGGCCAAACATGATTTTAACGAAGGTCCATTCTTCTGCTTATGAATTACGCAGTCCTATAAACGATCCAATCATCATGTAGGCATTTATCTTTAAAAAAATGGCACTTTTCAGGTGTGCAAACGTGTACGGGTGACTATCTTCGCACTGCATAAATGAATTTCGCTATAACATGCAGGATACGCATATTTCCCATTTTTTCAGATACACATTTTGTTTTACCCAAAGATCATTTTGAAGTAGTAATTGCCTACCATGCTCAAATAAAAATATTTAATTTTAATGAATTCAACACTTGTGACAGTTCATGCATTATTTTCTGCAGAAATGTATTACGTACTACACATTATACATATCAAAGAACTAAGATGAATTCCACAACGTGTTTGTTTAATTATTTTATTCATGGAGCATATAGGGGAAGAGCGAGCAAAACGGGACATGCGGGCAAAACGGGACAGCGTTTTCTTCAGTTCCAAGTATTTTTACGGGCAAAATGAGACAGACCCCCATTTCGTGAAAATCGCGTCAATATGAGACAATTCAACGCATGTAAGCGGAATATAAAGATTTTTAACAACTTTAACATGTTTTAAGCAATCTGGCTTTTGAAAAGTGACGTTAAAAAAAATTACAAATTTTTTTTTTTTTCAATATAACCATTAAGGAGTATTGCCGAGTAAAAAAAACAAATTTGGGGTTCTGCCCATTTTGCCCGCGCTTTTTTTTGCAGAGGCTCAAAATTGATGGTTGGAATCGAATTTTTTTATCAAAAGCAATCGAAGTACACTTTTGTTTTCGTCATAAAACCATTTTTCGCTTGTGCGTCCCGTTTTGCCCGCACCTCCCATACCTACAATTTAATTATAATGATGGGGAGCGAAGCCCCCCCAATCGAAAATGCCGGCGCTTCGAAGAAGGCGCCGGGTTGCTTGTTCATTATAGGGAAAGGTAAACACTCATTAATTATTGTCAGAAATTGTTTTATAATATTAAAATCCGAGCACAAATCGGTGGGCTACTCAGTGACTCACTGCGCCGAAAAGGCACAATCTCCAATCCAATCTCCAAAAATCCAATGGATCTGCCTGAAAGCGAATATATAGGCAATTCATCACCTAACATAGCAATAAAATATGACCGAATCTAGCAACATTGAAGGGTTCATTTGAAATGCCATTTACATCACACACTTGCTCGCTGGAGGATAGTCAACAGATTAGATAGAAAAAAAGTCTAGCGATAAGTTAAAACATATAACGGGCATTCCAGTAACCATGTTGTCTTCTGCAGTTATTACAGCGATCAGAAAGGTGCTACGTTTTGAATTTTTGTTGGCCCTGAAAAGGGCCGATTGAGTTCTCGGAATTTTTCAAACTGATGCAGTTTAACCACCAAATCCGTAAAGAGTACGGCCTTGACGTTTCAGTGCGTAGACGACGTCCATGGCTGTCACAGTTTTCCTCTTGGCGTGCTCTGTATATGTGACGGCATCACGGATGACGTTTTCAAGAAACACTTTGAGAACTCCACGTGTTTCTTCGTAGATCAAGCCAGAAATACGCTTTACACCACCTCGGCGAGCCAATCGCCGAATAGCAGGCTTCGTTATTCCCTGGATGTTATCACGGAGAACCTTCCTGTGACGCTTGGCTCCTCCTTTTCCCAATCCCTTTCCACCTTTGCCGCGACCAGTCATATTGTAACTAATTAAGATGTGTTCGGCTAAAGACTCAAACGTGAAATGATATCTAAGCAGACGATGCCACGGTTTATATGCAGTTTGAATTCCGCTATCCCCACTCCTCTGTCGCCAGCCAATGACCGCTAGCGTCGACGCCGAACACGTTATAAAATTGCTCCGTCAGAGGGACCGCTTACAGTCCACTGCCGACTGTTCAGCTGTGTACTTCGCTCCGTTGAGATCTTGAATCACCATTTTCTGACGAAATGGCTCGTACGAAGCAAACCGCCCGTAAGTCCACCGGAGGCAAGGCTCCCAGGAAACAACTTGCAACTAAGGCAGCGCGTAAGAGCGCACCTGCCACTGGAGGAGTGAAGAAGCCCCATCGCTACAGGCCTGGAACTGTAGCTTTGAGGGAAATTCGTCGTTATCAGAAGAGCACTGAACTTCTCATACGCAAACTACCCTTCCAGCGACTTGTTCGTGAAATCGCTCAGGACTTCAAGACCGACCTGCGTTTCCAGAGCTCCGCCGTCATGGCCCTTCAGGAAGCCAGTGAGGCTTATCTAGTAGGTCTTTTTGAAGATACGAACTTGTGCGCCATTCACGCCAAGCGAGTTACCATCATGCCTAAGGATATCCAACTGGCACGCCGTATCAGAGGAGAAAGAGCTTAGATCTTTCAATAAAAACGGCCCTTTTCAGGGCCAACAAAAGCTAACGAGGAAGATTATTTATTCGCAGAATGTTTAGTGGCCCTTCTGTTGATTGCCATAGTCGTATTATATATTTTGTTTCCTCATAGAAGTAGCTTTTTTTCGGGATAATTAGTATATTACGATACGAGGGCGGAAAAACTTTTTTCTCACGAACGTGAGTTTGTAGCAGGAGCTGAAGACGAGTGCTACAGTCAAACAAGCTAAAAAGACATTTTTCCGCCGAGATTCGTATACAATTTTACTTCACAAGGTGTGAAGGAAAACCTTACTTCCCACACCACAGTGATGAAAAATTACTATCCAGATGTAAAATTACTTTCCAGATGTAAAATTACTTTCCGGATGTAAAATTACTTTTCAGATGTAAAATTACTTTTCAGATGTAAAATTACTTTCCAGATGTAAAATTCCTATCCAGATGTAAAATTACTTTCATGCCAGGACACGCCAAATGGTCTGAAACGTCGAGAAAAGTGTCTTAGCAAAATTGCGTGCGTGCGTGCGTGACGTGTGGCCGCCATGCAAAATTCAACAGAATTCCACATCTGAAATGCAATCTGTTTAAATTGTAATCTATTTCGAATTTTTTGAAAATAACTGTACCCGCTCCAATTGCTGTACATTTTTAGCAATCGAGCTAAATATTTTTTTGCTATTACAGCTATGTTGAATGAGGACCTGTATTGAATTTAGGATGAATCTATAAATAGGTTCTGTTTTTGTGCGATTTTGAAGTTTTCAACAAATTTACGTTTTATATTAACTCACGTCAATAGTTACGAAATCGACTGAAGTGTTCAATAGACAGAAAATAACATTTTTACAAAATTTAGTGATAATCGGTAAAGGGGTTTACATTTTATGGTATTTTAATATTTTCTGAAAAATTAAACGTCGGTGTTTTAATTTGCGATAAAAAACGAGCATGACCAGTGACCGTTCAAAGAAGAGGCAGTCACACTTTTCAGAAACTCATTGAATATACGAACATTCAGACAAAATCGGCGGTTATTTTACAGTTTGTGAAATGAATATTCAGCAAAAAACGACTGCCGTTTTTAAGGTCGTTGTAAGGTCCTTGCTGTAAAATGTTGAAGCTTCGTTTAGTAAATTAGAACCTTCTCTTCGTTCGGCGTAAGTAACGTCGTGAAGGCATTCATAATTATTTATAAGGTCGATTTAACTAATTGGTTCAATCGAATCAACAAGATTTGACGAAAACGTGATTCGTTGCCACGTTAGATCATTTTGGTGGCCCTGAAAAGGGCCGTTCGAGGTTTCGCTTTCTCGAAGCGTTCATAATATTCACTTCTTCGAGGCGGCTGGTTTCTTAGGGGCAGCTTTCTTAGCCTTCGGAGTAGCTGCTTTGGGTTTCTTCGACGCAACTGGTTTCGCCTTTTTGGTGGGGGCCTTAGCAGTCAGCTTTGCTTTTGTGGTTTTAACTTTCGGCGGCTTCGCAGCTGGTCCCTTCGAGGACTTTTTCTTTTCGGAAACAGCCTTTGCTGCAGCCTTCTTGGTCGGCGTCTTCTTCACGGCAGCAGCAGTTTGCTTTTTAATTGCTGTGGGTTTCTTAGACACTGCTGTCTTTTTGGGGGCTACAGGCTTTGCGGCAGCCTTAGATTTAGGCTTGACAGATTCTCCCTTGGTAGACGAGAGCTTGAATGAGCCAGCAGCACCCTTACCCTTGGTCTGAACCAGGACTCCTGATGCAACGGCAGCCTTCAAGTATTTCTTGATGAACGTTGATTGCTTCTCAGCGTCGACCTTGTACGTACCAGCCACGTATTTTTTGATCGCTTGGAGCGACGAACCACCACGTTCCTTGAGGGTTGTGATCGCTGCGATGACCATCTCAGCGGTTTTCGGATGAGCTGGCTTTGCCCGCGGTTGCTTCAATTTTGCGACTGTCTTCTTCGGAGTACCAGTCGGAGATGCTGTTGCACCCGATACTGGCGTCACAACTGGCGATGGAGCGGCTTTGTCTGCCATTGTATGAAATATAAAACTTTGCTACGTAAATGTGTATAACTTTGCGTAGGTGAACTACTGGAAAGCTTCAGTTAAATAAACTGAGAATGAACAGCAGCTGCCTGCTTCGCTGAGGGCATGGCGAAGCGCGTACCATGGAGAGAGACCCGACGGTCTTGTGCGCCTATCGTCCGACGATAAACCGCTTCCACGGTACCAAATTCGGTCTTTATTAAACTTTTTACAATATTTACGCGAGTATTATCAGATTATTGCCGTTAATATCGGATATCGTGATATTCTAGGTCATTAATGGGGTACATTTGAAATTGATTTGATGATACGAATGTACAATATACGCGCGTTGCCAACATCTGCGCATATACCCATCAAATGCACTCTTCTCTTAAAAATGCTTAATTGCTTATTAAAATTAGAGTTTTGTTGTTAACGTTATATGCAATGCGAAGTCATTGATTTAAAGTAACTTAAAAAATGGAAATGACGAACCAAGTATGATTAACATATGTCTGATGATAGCTCGGTTTCGGGCCAACAGTTCAGCGACTAACAAAGAAGTATGGAAGGGTTATGAGGATCCTAGATACATTGTTATTGATGCATTTAACAGTTGTAATAACTTGCAGTAAAAACTGTAGATGTATACCAGCCTCGGGAATTATCGCCTCAGCATCATTAAGAGCATTTGAAATATCCCAGTCGTTAATAAAAACTGTAGTCAACTTTTCTCACGCGTACTGCCATTTTACAGCTTCAAGAAGAAATTCATCAAATGCACTGGTGATATCTGCATGGGATGAATTTCTTCTTGAACCTGTAACTGCAAACCTGCGTAAAAAGTTGATTACGGTTTTTATACGGATTGATACAGAAATGGGCGGGGGGAAGGGATTTCACAGGCTCTTAATTCTTGTTGATAGTTTTAAATAAGGAGGTAACACCAACCACATGTTATATAGCAATAATCTATCAATTTGTAGGCACTCAGGTTTTGAAGAAACGCAGAAAAGTGCCTATTGAATTCGCGCTCCACCGACTGACATACGTTTTTATAAGAAAATGTTAATATAATGCGAATTTATTTATATTTTTTACAGCAGATTTCTTACACATAGTGAAATACATAATCATCGTGTAACAGAATACAGAAATTTCAGTATTAAGTATGATTGGCTGCATAGACTAGATTTTGTGGTATTCAGACATCCGTATCACTCAGGGGGTCTGGACTGAATGGACCGAACAAGTTGAAATTTGGAATATTTTTTAATCTAGTATTGTGAAGTATGCCCATGTAATATGGACATTGTTCTCTGTTTTTATAGAGGTGTTTATTTCAAGAAAATTTGCATTTTTAGGTATAAAATTGATTGATGAATCTGGCTGAAAATTGCTACATAATTCTGAATTAACTTACTTCTGAAACACTTTTTTTTAATTATTTTTTAGATCATTTTTTAATAGTGTTAACCTACCACGATACAGTATTTCAGGTCGAAATGTATGTACAGGTAGTAATGCCGTGAAGACTGGAGAATTCTCGATTTTTCGAAACAAGACAAGAAATTTCTTTTCTTGAGCTCAAGAATTCTTGTCTCGAATTGTGAAAGTCTTGTCTCGAATCTCGAGACAAGACAAGACATAAATGTGGAGACTCAAGATTTCTTGATCGAGAAATTTCGGGTTCCCAAATTTCTCGAGTTTTCCCGAGATTTCTCGAGTTTTATCGAGATTCTCGAAGTTTGTCGAGATTTCTCGACATTTCTCGACATTTCTCGACATTTCTCGACATTTCTCGACACCTCCGAAAAAGATCTTGTTACCTTTCCATCACTATCTAGCGCTCCGTTTGCTATCTGAGATTTATATTTTCGTATCTTCTCGTTATATTTGGTGCAGTTTTCATTATTACACAAAATTTCGCGATTCCTCGTTAATTAGTTTTAAGATTTTTGACGACTATTTGTCCTAGAATCACCGGAATCTTTCATCATCGGCTAACAACAATGGACTCGACGCTAGGGATGTGCACATGGAGACATCAACCTGGACATCGAAAACTATGGAAATTAACCTGGACATTGAAAACTAAGGAAATCAACCTGGACATCGAGAACTATGAAAAAATCAACTTAGACATCGGAAACTATGGAGAAATCAACCTGGATATCGAAAAGTATGAAGAAATTAACCTGCACATCGAAGACTATGGAGAAATCAACCTGCACATCGAAGACTATGGAGAAATCAACCTGCACATCGAAGACTATGCAGAAATCAACCTGCGGACACCGAAACTATGGAGAAATCAAACTGGATATCGAAAACTATAGAGCGATGGTCGAGAAATTAAACGTCGCTTTATATTTTGTAAACAAATTGAAGTTTGATTTATATATTGTTACCAAATTAAACGTCGATTTAACAATAAAAACATTTTTACAATACGATAGGTAAAAAGTGTAAGAGCGCAAAATCTTTCAAAAGATCGCGCTCGAATATTTCGCGATGCGAGAGCCACGAAATCGCGACTCGCTTAGTGAGTATCCGAGAGTAGTGGGGACAATCGGAGCACTTGCTCCGAAATATCTTTGATTCGACCTCTTTCCCCTGGGGACGTCGTGATAGAAGGACGCTTCTAATCATCGTGGAATTCTGCCGCGTTATATCCTGGACGGAGGACTTTTCCAGTCGATCTTCTCCATCATCGTGCTTGGCCCGCTGATAATTCGGATACGCGGAGATTCGACTACGAGACATCAATTTCCCACTGCGAGCCCCAGGGGAAAGAGCCAACGAGCGACTCCACAAATATCGAGAGCTGAGTAACGTTAATTTCTGATATTTTTAATAAATCTGTATCATTTTCGACAATTCGTGCTTAATAATTTAAATATGTGTGATATGGATGAGTGATAGAATGTGTGTGAATATATGTGATATTGTAATAGAAAAAGGAAATATTGACTTATATTAAAAACGATAATATATACATATATATGGATTTGAGAATGTCCACGAGGCATCGTTGACATCAGTCGCGATTTGACTGGAACTAATAAAAATAATAAAAATAATTGCACATTGGTCATAAGAAAATATTTGTGGTCTAAAATTTTTTTATTTATATAATATTGACGGGAATGAAACTCGCAAAGAACTACGTAAAAATTCGAAGTGTGTCGAATAATTCGAAAAAAGACAAGAAAACTCGATATTTCTCGAAAAATTCGAAACGAGACGAGAAAAAATTGAGATTTCTCGAAAAATTCGAAATTGGGGTCGATTTTGGCGATTTTCGGTCTGGAGCCGGATCTATGATTTCTGTCAGAAAAAATATTTTTTTCGTCGCCAAAAAATATTTTATTCAAAATCGATTAAAAAAGGTTAATAACCAGTGTTTTCGGGGGTAGAATATACGACTTAAGAATAATGGTATAGGTTAAAAGTCGATATTTTACAAAGAAAAAAAATTGGGTTCGATTTTCGCGATTTTCGGTCTGGAGTCGGATCTATGATTTCTAACACAAAAAATATTTTTTTCGTCGCCAAAAAAAATATTTTTTTCAGAATCGAGTAAAAAAGGTTAATAACCAGTGTTTTCAGGGGTAGAATATGCGACTTAAGAATAATGGTATAGGTTAAAAGTCGATATTTGAAAAAAAAAATGAGGTCAATTTTGGCGATTTTCGGTCTGGAGCCGGATCTATGATTTCTGACAGAAAAAATATTTTTTTCGAAATCGATTAAAAAAGGTTAATAACCAGTGTTTTCGGGGGTAGAATATGCGACTTGAGAATTATGGTATAGGTTAAAAGTCGATAGTTTTAAAAGAAAAAAAAATGGGGTCGATTGTGGCGAATTTTATCTGCTCTATGCCGATGACCTGGTGATTTATCGGCAGTGTGCTCCGGGCGACCTCGGGGCCTCGTTGGGCCTCCTATCTGGTGACATTGCACGGATTCACGGCTGGGCAGTAGCGAATTCGCTGTCCCTTAATGCCTCGAAAACCGACGCTATGATTTTGGGTGCTGCGTGGTACCTTAATCACCTCGACTTTGCCTCTCTCCCCCGCCTCAGTGTCGCGACGCGGCCTATTGAATTCGTCTCATCGAAGCGCTACCTCGGCGTTATTATCACTCCCACGCTTGGGTGGGGAGAGCAGGTGTCGTCGGTCCGGCGTCGCGTTTTCGGGGCGCTCGCGCAGCTCAGGCGTTCGTCGGCGCTTTTTGATGTAGGCACTCGCGCGCGTCTTGCGCGGGCTGTACTTCTGCCGCGCCTTGACTACTGCTCGGCTGTGCTGTGTGATGTCACTGGTGCGCTTAATGTTAAGCTGCAGCGTACCTGCAACGCTGTTGTTCGCTATGTACTCGAAATTCGGCGTAATGTTCACGAGGGCGTTTCTGTGGGACGGTGTTCGCTTGGCTGGCTCTCGGTTTCGAACAGGCGGAACTATTTTGTGGGCTGCCTGTTCTATTCGTTTATTCATTCGGGGGTTCCGTCTGGGGTTCGTATCTCGGGGGTTCCGTCTGGGGTTCCGTCTGGGGTTCGTATCTGGCTGACCAGCTCGTCTTACGGGAGAGGACTGGTACTCGGGCTGCTAGTGCGTCAACCCTTTCGCTTTCGGTGCCGGCTGTGCGGACGTCGTTGTATAGAAAATCGTTTTAGTCAGCGGTACGCACTTTTGGAATGTGCTCCCGCTTGCTGTCTCGGGGGCTCCTTCCTTGGGTGCTTTTAAAGGGCGGCTCTTGCGGCATTTGTTAGAGCTTGAGCGGGGAATTATTTTTGCCGAAAGATAGATTTATGATCGTGCGTCTTGCGTCATGCGCCATTTTTCATTTTTCATTTCATTTTTACTTTGTTTCTTTTTTCTTCATTTTGTTTCTGTGCTTTTTTTGTTTCATTTTGTTTCATGCTTGCTGTGTTTTCGTGCTTTGTATTCCTTGTTGCTTTAGTCCTTAGGGGATTTTGTCCCAGGACTTAATAAAATACTACTACTACTTGAGAATTTCGGTCCGGAGCCGGACCTACGATTTCTGAAAGAATTTTTTTTTTTTTCGTCGCCAAAAAAATATTTTTTTCAAAATCGATTAAAAAATGTCAATAACCAGTGTTTTCGGGGGTAGAATATGCGACTTCAGAATAATGGTATAGGTTAAAAGTCGATATTTTAAAAAGAAAAAAAATTGGGGTCGATTTTGGCGATTTTCGGTCTGGAGCCGGATCTATGATTTCTGACAGAAAAAGTATTTTTCCCCCGACTCCGCTAAAATAACCCCATTTCGTGTCCGCAACGCGGGCGGAAAATCCCTCATTTTTGACGCGTGACTTACGCATGCGCAGTCCGCTTTCATTACCTCCCTAGGGAGGTAATCGGCTCATTCCTGCCCGCGCGGAAGTAATGGCAACCGGACTACGCATGCGTGTCGTCACTTGTCAAAAATGAGGTTATTTTCCGTCCGCGTTGCACACACGAAATGTGGTTATTTTTTAGCGAAATCGCGAGAAAAGTATAGTACGTTACATGGGAGGAGTGCAACTTTTCACCTCGTGTAAATTTCTGCCCTCGCTTCGCTCGGGCATCAAACTTCACACTCGGTGAAAAGTTGCACTTTCCTCCCTTGTAACGTAATGTACTATTTTTCGTCGCCAAAAAAATATTTTTTTCAAAATCGGTTAAAAAAGGTTAAAAAAGAGTGTTTTCGGGGGTAGAATATGCGACTTAAGAACGATGGTATAGGTTAAAAGTCGATATTTTGAAAAGAACAAATTTCGGAGGTCGGTTTCGGCAAGTTTTTCAGGCACGCGCGTCAGCGCGTGTGATTAGCCTAGTACTTTAAAAGATCCATGCCACTCGTGTCAACTTTATCATCAATTTTCAGCAATTATTCTATAAGTTGGGTTTAAGAGTCATAACAAAAATCCCTACAATTAGTCAATTGGAAGTATGGTTGTGAAGAGAGTAAGCCATAGCGGAAGACAATTGTATGATTTGTTTTCTGTGGACTACACACAGACTGAAAAACCCATATCTCTGATTTCGATATCAGGAAAAAATGGCTGAGGAAAAAAAGGCCGGGGAAAAAATGGCCGGGAAAAAATGACCGATGGAATGAATGGCTGGGGAAAAAAGGCCGATGGAAAAAAAAGGCCGATGGAAAAATAGGCCCATGGACAAATCGGCCGATGGAAAAAAAGGCCGATGGAAAAAAAGGCCCATAGAAAAATAGGCCGATGGAAAAAAGGATTTTTTTTATAAGGGAGATTTTTTTCAGACAAACTCCCTTTTAGGCACGAACCGCTCCCACATCACGCAGATGCCCCTAACGCGCACACGAACCTGTGCAGACACGAATTGTTTCTGCGAATGTTAGCAACGTTCTGCGTTTTCGCAAGCTGTCGGGACCGTTTCGTGCGAATGAAGAAACTGGAGCCGTTTAAAGATTTTTAAATGTTTTTGTTTATAACGAAGCGCTATTGTTGTATAGTAAAGCTCTCAACGCCATTATAAATATTGAGAAAGAAACTACTAACAAATTGATTGCATGGACTTTATTTAAATCAGCCTTTTTCCATGGGCCTATTTTTCCATTGGCCTTTTTTCCCATCGGCCTTTGTTTCCATCGGCCTTTTTTCCATCGGCCTTTTTTTCCCCGGCCATTTTTTCACGGGCCATTTATTCCATCGGCCTTTTGTTCCCGGCCATTTTTTCTCCGGCCTTTTTTTCTTCGACTATTTTTTCCTAGATTCCTCTGATTTCAAAGCAACTGAATGAAACAACCGTTGGGTCCAGTATCAAAAAAATTCTTCATTGTGATCCTAAACGAATAGAATTATTTCAAATTTATTCATCAGTGAGATAAAAAGTGGCCCTTATGATAAACGTAACTTTTTTGTCTGGCTCGGTCGACATAAATTAAATATTTTAATTTTATTGTATTAGGCAATGACTGCTTAAACAGTGGGTAAGGGGTAAACTTTAAAAACTCTGCATTTTTCTGTTGACTGCTAAGATTGAGAGCCGTACACAATGTGAGACCTGAAAAAATCCATTTTTATTGAAGTAAATGCCTATATAAAGCAAGCGAAAAGTTTCCATGTTTCGTGAGTATACTTCACAATATTAGAGTAAAAAATTCCAAGTTTTGAATTGTTCAGTGTATTCAGTATAGAGCTACTGATTGATACGGACGCTGGGTAACTGAACCTTGTCTTCGCAAGAAAAAATGTTTATAATAACATTTTTATATTTTGTTACACGAAGAATATGTATTTTCCCATATTTAAGAAATCTGCTGTAAAAAGGAATGGATAAATTCATATTTGTTGAAATTTTCCTGTATAAACGTAATTTAATCGCTTGGAGCGCGAATTCAATAAGCCCTGTTATGTGTTTCTTCAAAACGTGTATGCCTAAAAAATTGTAAAAAGTATAGGCGTAATCCTATATTTTATTTCGGAACAATTTTTTTGTGCCATGAATAATTTTCAATCAGCAGCGGATTGAAAAAGTATAAACATAAAAAAGAGTATTTAAATTTAGATATTCTTTTTCCACAAATAATTCTAGATTTTCGACTTTTTTCATGAACATTTTCTTGAAATGATTGCGGAATTTAAAAATCTATAACTAGACTAATAAATGAGATATCGACCTGGGCACGGGTGCTAATTAAAGCCAAAGAACGCTGTTACTAGAAGACAAATATTTGTATTCTTGCTGTGAATACGTGATTCGCACCGAGCAAAGTAAAAATGCAGTGATTCTTGACTGCGATGAACCCCAGACCATATGTGATGCTGATCGATTTTTTAAAGACAAAAATATGTTAATTGTTTCGTGGCGGTAATTGCTACTCTAGAATTTTCTAAGTACGAAATAAAATAAGCAACCCGTCGGGAGGCTTTGCCCCCAAGCTCCCAATTGGAGGGCTCCGCTCCCCAAACCCCCCGCCCTTAGGTGAGTGCCTTAAAAATGGCCCTTAGGCACTCACATCCCTGACAGTGATACTGTCTCACGACGTTTCAATCGTTTTTGGAAAATCGTAATCGTCGTGGCGACTGAACAGCGACGTTTCATCGATTTTTCGAAATTTTCGTTTTGACAAGTTTTTTTGCAACATTTGTTCGACAATGCAAAACGGTAACCACGACCAAACAATGGAAAATTCGGAGAAACGTCGCAGAACAGTCGTCACGACGATTGACGATAACTTCGTCGAACAGTTTCAGAATTTAGACGAGCGACGTCGTTCGACCACATAATCGAGTGGCCCAGAACGACGTCGCTGAAACCGTCATTGGACAGTTATCAAACCGTCGTCGGGAACGACAGGGCGGCGTCGATCGGCGGATCGACGCGGGATTCCGGAGCCTGGTGGTCACTACGTGTGGCCTACTTTTCGGACATAAGTCGCGTACACCCTCCGTTGGTGATGCGTTTCTTGTTCGTCGAGTTGAGGATTCCTTGAATTGTCTTCATCCGGTGGTCCGCGTGTCCCAATGAGTTTTTCCAGCGTCGTAAAAGATATAGTCCTTCTCTCTGCGCATCCTACGTTCTTGTGTAACCATTTCTATCTTTAAAATACTTACTCGTCTCCTATCCTCAGCATCTACGTTTGAATTAATCCACGGTTCGCGCGGTTTGCAGGGTACGCGGGTTCGACTATCGACTGTCCGTTCGACGTAAAGGCAAACCGTACGTCATAACGAGATGCCGCTCGAAAGCCATTTCGATCGAATTCGAGAATACCATTATTTTTTCGTTTCGTTCGTGTCGATCATTCGAAGATCTCGAGCGCTCGACCGAATCTCGAGCGAACTCGAGAATTGAGCCCCAGGGAATCAAGCAAAAGTCAGGGACTTTTTTTGGGCCAAAAAAACGGGGATAACGGACAGGTGTCCGAAAAGCGATTGCTTCTTACCAAGAAACTCTCCATACCGACAGTCCTTCTCCGAGCGTTTCACTCTCCTGAAACTTGCACCGGCCAATCATAGATCGAGCATTCCTTCAAATTTTCATGACCTAATGGAATGCTGTATCATGATTGGCCGGTGCAAGTTTCAAGAGAGTGAAACGCTCAGAAAACGACTGTCGGTATAGAGAGTTTCTTGGTAAGAAACAATCGCTTTTCGGACACCTGTCTGTTACCCAAAAACGGCTACCATGATTCACGCGCCGGTCAAAATACCGGTCACCGGTCACTTGACAACCTTGCGCGCTGTCACAAACGATCTCTCGTTGAGCGTCCGCCACCACAGACCAGCCAATGAAATTCACCGAACCCTTGTGCTCTCGTACCCACCCTCGGGAAAAGTGATAAATAAACCGAAGTGTCGTGTAATAATCGAAAGAAAAAAAAAACGTTAATTCCGGTAATAGTTATCGCTCAATATATGAAAGAGTCGAGGCGGAGCGAGCGTGAGGAGAACTGCATGATAACGGAAAACGAGCGAAGTTGCTTCGCGAGCTCGATTGACACACGCACCGAGCGGCGGCGGCGGCGGTGGCGGCAGCGGCGGCGGCAGCAGCGGCGGAACAACCTCCGAACAATGGCGGTGCTGTGGTGATGATGCTATAGATCCCAGTGAGGTGTAATTTGTTGATTGCAGCATTAAAATCGCGTCGAATCCCGCGTGTCTCGACTGTCGAATAGTTGACCTTCGGTCGTGGATCTATGGAACGCAATTCGCTCGCCTGTTCGAAGCTGCAAGTCCCGTAAGTCACGCCGACACGGCCGACCGACCGTCCCGTCGGCCGCCGAATCATTTAATGGTTAGGTTTGGTCGATGGCCTCCATTGAAGCTTCTCTCGTAGCCAGGCATTTCCCGGATGTTACCGTCCCGATATACATATAACGTTCGATTATGGAATTCGGCAATTGAGCCCTAGCGCGATTTTCGGCAAACGCGCTGATAAAACTCCGCGTTCGCGAAAATCACGTTCGCGCGTCGCGTCACGCGTCGTTCAATGTCAATAGATCGTTGGTGGGAGGAAAATGGCAATTTTCAAAAAATCGTCGTATTTATGTCGCGCAAAGATCTCATTTTCTCGTCTCTCTCACTGTTACAGCCTGTTTATCTCTGTTGGTTACAGCGTCTGAAGCTCGAATAGTCGACAATGTCGTATCCTGGACAGCCTCCGTTGGGCATCCCGGGGATGCCTTCGATGCCATACATGGTCGGAGCGCCGCCACCCATCCTGGGTGGAGTTATGCCAATGGCGCATGTGAGTATATAGTGACGTTGCGTCGTGCAAGTTTTAACCAGAGTTGAGAATCCATAGTTTCTTTGGGAAATAAGTCTTGGCGTAGACTGTTTTGTAGGTGTCGTTTAATAATAATAACCAGCACCAAGTAGAAAATGATATACAGCGACGACACGACGTCCAAGTTTTAATCAGAGTTGAGAATCCGAAGGTTCATTGGGAAATAAGTCTTGGCATAGCCTGCCTTGTCAGTGTCGTTTGATAACAATAACCACCACCGATTATAAAAACATGTTTGAACTTTTGAATAGCCGCAGGGATGGGCTAAAGTCACCAGTAAATCGACGTTTAAGCAGCAAAATTTCATTTTCACGGGTTTCTACAAAATCTAATGTATTCAGACTGTTCTAAAAAAATGTAACGATTGATCAAAGCGTTGAATTATGCGACGCAGTAAAAACAAATCTTGTATTGTCATCGCTAAGTGTATAAGAATAAATACTGGAAACCAAAAATTCAAGAACATCGGTAAACGAACGGGAAAATCTAGCCTACACTTTTAGTCGAAAATAGGTTTCATTGACAAAATAATCAAAGTAAATAGCTAAATAATGGACAAATTGAGAATGTAATTGCTGAAAATGTTCATTTAAGTTGGCACAATTTCTCATGAATTGTCAAAATGCTGTTGATCATTCACTGGTAACTGTTGAATTACTGGTGTTTTCATCCAGCACAGCCCCTAATTACTTTAATAATGCATCCGGAGCATTTCTGCATTTTTTTCAAGAATATTACCATGAATTTTTATTGCGAATAAATATTCTTTGCAGCCATTGACAAATGTATATATTACATTATAATTACCCCATGTTACTATTATTAATTAATAATATATAAAAGCAATTGTACCATCAACTTTATTTCTAAAAGATTCCAGGTAAGAAATAAATGTTACAACACGGTTTGTTTTGTAGGTGTCATTTAGTAATAATAACCTGCGGTGATTATAAAATGATGTGTGAACTTTTCGATAGCTACATGGTTACCTCATTTTCAATAAAAAAAAAAAATTGCGAGTAATTGTACAAAAAGTGAAAGAGCACGGTCCTCCATTACCTTCGTAATGCATCGACCGTATTTCTTCATTTCTTCAAGAAAAGTACCATGAAATTTTCTTCATAATAAATATTTGTTGTAGCTATTGAAAAATGTATACATTACATTAGAATTACCCATGTTACTATTATTAATTAATAACATACAAAACCAATTATCCTATCAACTTTATTTCTAATAGATTCAGGGATTACAACTCTGGTTTTAACATTACGTGTAGGTATTGCATTCCGTATTTGCTATTGTGACATAGTGGCTATCATGCTTTACTCTAAATCTGAGCGACTAACTGCTTGACAATTCAAATCCTGCTGAGTCAGTTTTGTCAAGAACAAAAATATTTGAAAGTGGTTTTACCCTAGGTGAACATTCGTCATTCTATTAAATTTTAATTTGTCACTGTACATGAAACCCTTTGAATGGATTGCATTTTTTTGCATCGCCAGCACTCCTTATACTGAGATTCTTTTTTATACGCTCTTCTTTTTTACAGATTCTTCTATGATCTGTCTAATTTTTCACCTGCCAATTATAGACATTGCAAAAAAAATTGTCTATCATTCTATAGCAAGCTAGCAGGTTGAAGTGGCTCGCACGCTTCGCGCGCTCGCAAAATGCTCGTATCAAAGTTGGATTGTTAGTGAAATGAACGCGGAATTAAAATAGATAAAAATTTCGAATTTTGGGACAGACTTGAATTGTGGCGAGGTGGGGGGGCTTCATTATTCAGGGCAGACTTTAATGAAGAGGCAGGGACGGACAAACAGGCAAACATACTAGCCATTTGATCACAGTACCGGAAGTGCTTGAAATAATGATGTTTGTTTTTTTAGTATATCCTTACCAAAAATAATTTCTTCACAAAGTAGTGTTTTCTGCAATACGTGCTGAAAATGCCAGTTTTACACAGAAAAGTGTAAAAGATGCTTGATTCCAATACAATGTCGCGATTTTCACCGCTATTTTTTGTTTGATTCGAGTACACAATTAACAGAACAATAAGCGTTCTTTATCACAGATTATTTTCCAGATTTGATGATTTATAACGACCTAGTTTTTGAAGTTAGTCAACTAAAAGAAAGATTTTCGGAGTTTACATATTTCTGTCTAGCTCACACTGTCAGCTCCAGCTTCTCTCTCCTGCTATGACTAAAGCGTTTAGCAGAGCTCTCTCCCCCCCCCCCCCCCTTCCCCGGCATCACATTTCTGGTAAAGATATCCTTAAGGTCACGTGTAACCCCTGCAGGTGCGACAGAGATTGCACCAATTTTGCGATGCTGGATTACTCCGCGAAGATTAAAAAGACGAGATCATGTTTTATAAGATAGTTGAACAGTAGCATAGAGATTTGGCGTATAGTTTATGATAACCAAGTAATATCAACATCAACTTATGGAGCGCCGGAAGGAACAATTATAGGCGGAAACGTGATCCATTACAGGAAAAAGAAAAGTCTTACATGATGTAGAATCGAAAGACAAATGTTTTTGTTACCGACTGAGTCGGTTTCACCTCCTGAGATATTTCGGATAAAGTACGAAAACGGTTGTTAACGTCTAAAAATTCTGTAGTCATAGAAGATGAGAAAGACGCCCTCCGTTTAACAATTCCGCAGATGAATTCTTTCACTTTTTATCTGGCAGATCAAACGCAGCGGAGAAATTCGGGATGGTAAAATTCTGTGCTATCTCTTTCACACTCGGGGTGTTTTCACGTCACCTTAAGGTCAGGGATGAAAGATTCACTCCAGTTTGTACTACGTGTGTGTTTAGTGTTCGCGCTTTCTCGCATTCACTCGAGATATTGTACTTAGAGAAAGAGAACTTAGAACTAGAGAAGTTCTAAGTCTAAGAGAACTAGAGAACTTAGAGAAATCGCAAGGCAATTGCGTTCGCTCACACATGGGGCGAGTCTTTCACTTCCTCTTAATAAGAACAATTGAAATCATTCGTTGTCACACACGACGTATTAGTCGAATATCCGGCGCATGAGTATAGTCGTGTGTGTGTGTGCGCGCCAAAGCTGGGCAAAATATTCGAAAATACTCAAAACACAATATACAAAATACTTTATGTATTTAAGATACAAAATACTTTTTCTACTCACAATACATTGATAAGTACTTCGTTTAAGTACTTTTTAAAATACTTAGTAAAAATAAATTATGTCTATTGCTGGTGAATGGGATCCGGAAAAATCATTCCAATGTGGTACAAAGTGTATAGTTTATATTCATTTGGCTATTCAAACCGGCAGTCAAACATCTCCGAAGAATGTCGTTTCCGTTGTTAACTCATTTGTTTTGTTCATTAGTCGCCTATATACGTCATATCAGCTTCGGGAATGCTGTTGTAGAACGCCTTCGGCACAAAAAGAAAAGTATATTGAAAAAACGACGTATACTCTGTTAATCTCTCCCAAGCACTTCGGCTTCAGCTAATCGTACAATCATGAGAATGATGAGAATGATTGAATCGTACATGATGAGAATTATTGATTTTTTGTAGAAAAAAATAAAAACTCTTTCGGATATGGAGTAGTCACAAAAGTATTTTGTATTTTGCATTTAAAAGTATGAAATAGCACCGACAGCAGTGGGCGTGTGTTTGGTGCATGGCTTCAGCGATCTCCTATGTTAAGCAGCTCGACTCACAGTCGCTACTTGGATGGGTGACCGCTTAGCCATGCACTAGATAATTTGCGCATCATCTGTTGAGCGGGAGGCAGTTTTTCTGAGTTTCTGATGTATACTCATAAAACAGACACTCAGTAAAAAAATAGACGCCTGTATCGGCACAGGTTTCCGCAGTTTCCCTATGCCTTCTTATTCTTTCCTCCTGGCTTTATGCGGATACGTCAAGTGCCATTCCTGTGCCCTCGTGCAAATACGATACCGTAGTGCATTAGGAAAGAGTGGCTGCGGGTAACTCTCTGGGGGGAACTCGAGGTGGGAACTCAAGGAATGAAAGGGGATCAAGGGGAGTGGGGAGAAATGTAAAAGCCTGAAGAAGGCATATGTTGGAATTCAAAATAATAAGTATATAAAATACCAGAAAAGTATTTGAGTACTTAAAATACGTATTTAAAATGCTTATAAAAATACTATGTATTTAAGGTACTACCCAGCTCTGGTGTGCGTGCGTGTGCGCGTGTGTGTGTGTGTAATAAAGACGCTTGTCATTTACCAAACCCAGATGATTCCAACGCCTATATCTGCGATGCAGACCTCAGCGCCGGCGGTTCGCTATTCAAGGAATCAGAATCGGCATGAAAACAGCAGGCGTCGCGAGAGGGAATCGGGACCTCCGGTTACCGTTTTCGTCGGTAATATCATGGATCGCGCGCCCGATGTCATGATAAGGCACATCTTGGGAGCTTGCGGCCACGTCCTCTCCTGGAAACGAGTCCAAGCTTTCGGGTTTTGCGAATACGCTGGTCCCGACGCCGGCCTCAGGGCTGTGCGTTTACTCCACGACATGGGCATAGGAACGAAAAAGCTCGTTGTCAAGGTCGACGCGAAGACCAAAGTGGTATTGGATCAGTTCAAAGGTAAAGATAAAAAACTGTCTACTTTACTTCATTAAACCTTTAACGGCTGATCCGTCCTCGTAACTCTGCTGTTAAAGGATTAAGGAGGCATCAGCGGTACAATCACGTCAATCGCGCACCGAGATTTGAAACATGTGAACATACTTTCAAAGGGAAACTAGTCCCAATCGAGGTGGATCTAAGTTAAAGAGATCCTGCTTAATGTAAGAAAAATGTATAGAAAAGATTTTACGGAAAAATAACTCAGTTTGTGCCAATGGAATATATTATACGCCGTTTTTAGGAAGTCAAGTTTGGAATTTTAGTTAGTTCTTGTCAAGCGATGTCCGATGAACATTTGCGATAATATTCATAGCTTACCAATAGCTGACTTTTGTTTATGAAAGAAAAAAAACAAACCGTTGAATTTAACTAATTTTGTTCGTAATTGACAAATAAAATGAAGAACGTAACTCAGTCAATTCGTAAAACTTTATTTGCCGAACGAAACGAGCCATCATTAAGAATCAACCAAAGTTCCAAATTTTACTGCCAAAAAACTACGCGTTACATACTCTATTGATTATAAGCATAAACTGAGTTAGTTTTCGATGATTTTACTTCTGTATCATTTTTTCTACATTCAATAGGATCTCAGACCCACTTTTATTGATGGCAATTTTTTCTTTTTTAATTGACCTTTGAAATTTCAAACTATATTTCAAATCGTAGTGCGCAAAATGGACTTGACTGTACTGCCGATGGCTTCTTAAGGTAGTCCTTGCGTCTAGCATTCATTTCGCACAAATCCGAGAAAAATGAGGGAGAATTGCAAACACTTATCGACGGTATAAAAATCTGAAAAAATTACTGCACGTTAAAGGTATTGAAAAGATTAATTTTGCATAATAATAATTCTAAAATGTTATTAACAAATTGATAAACAAAAATTGTTTACCAAATATTCTGACCCAAACTTTTTGTAATGGAAATTAACATTTTTTATGGAAATGATTCGTCCATTTTTCTCGATTCGTAAGAATATTTATAGATTTCTAAGTTCGCTTTGAATTTTTAATATGGAAAATGGGTGTAATGCAAAAGTATTTGCACACATTATTGGCATTGTATTTGGTGTAATAGAATCTGTTTGATATGTTAGCGGAACGACGGAAGAAACTTCATGGAGGCCAATCGCCGCTGCAGGATGAAACCCCGAATGACGGTGCGGACGGCGATGACAATGAAGATTACATGGACGAAGCGATGCGAGTCGTCGACGGTGAAGCGCTAGCCCGAATCAATCAAGTAATTGCTGAGCACACCGCCGAGCTCGAAATGGCTCAAGTCGTTCCAGGTATCAAACTTTGGCGTTTGCGTTATGTTTTCGAAATTCTGATTACAAGACGAACCAAAGAATCAACATCAAATTTTTAAATCTTAACAATTGTGATTTTCAGAAGAGCACCCTGTGAAACAACCGTCGAAGCAGTTAAACTTAGACGACGCGGAAATAGAAGAAAGTAAGCGAGACTTGATCACCCGGGAGATTGGCAAATTCAGGGAGGTTATGAAGGTAAATATCGCCATTGAATAACCGTAGTCGATAAGGTTGATTATTTCCCTTCTGCGTTTTCTGCTCTTTCTCTGCTCATCATCGTACCGTCATCTATTCTCATAAATCCGAGAAATTTAGCAATTCTTTATATTATCTCTTAACAAGATTTTGTTACCGTAAGGCTTTCGATGATTTATATTCTTCATTACAAAAACATCAAGTGAACAACAATTACTTGTCAATTACACCGAATACCGAATTGGCGGTTACAACGATTATTCAGGTAGCTGCTGTGATTTATGCGAAACTTTTTCCTTGAATTCGGGATATTCGTTAACCGGTTCACGATCTAAGAATTCACTTATTATTTTTGGCGTGGTTGTTATGGGTTTAGATTAATTTTCAAAATGTGGTATCACACATACATTCCCGTCTAAATGTTTGATACGGTTAAAACTTGAGTACTTCGCAACGAGAGAAAGTTGTTTAAAAAATCAACACCATTGAAGAAACAGAGAACATTAATGTCGATTAACCCTCGGTGGTTGCACGGGGTCACAGTGACCCATAAGTAATAAAATTTTCATAAGTTGTTGGCGGCCAAGGCGACTGGCCTGCCTTCTAACGGTGCTTTGGGCTTCCCTCTGTAAGTACAGACTAGGGTCGAACGGATTGTCACAGCAGTTGCTTCGTGGCGGTCGATCGAAAACTTTAAATTATAACTTTTTTTTAACCCTCCATATGTAAACTGGGTCTTTTAAGAAACAGTCGAAATTTTCCTCGAACGAATGAAGTGCAGGCTTCGACTCACCGCCCCCCCCCCCCCCCCCCAAAATCTATTTAGGGTTGAGTCGCCGGTAAATGAATAGCTAACCAGAACGATTTGTTTTTATGGGTTTCTACAAAATGTAATAGTTTCAGACTGCTTGAGAATATTTTCACGATTGACCGGAATGTTGAATTACGTGATGCAACTGAAAAAGTCTCGTATTTTTATCGCGAGGTGTATAAAAATAAATACTAAAAGCCAAAAATCCAAAAACACTAGTAAATGAACGGACCAATCTGACCTACACTTTTAGCCGAAAATAGGCTTCTGCGACAAAATAATCGCAGCAGGTAGCTCAAAAATAGACAAATTAAGAATCTAATGTTCGTCCAAGTCGTTGTAATTTCTCGTGAACTCTCAAAAAGCTGTTGTTCATTCACTGGTGACTGTTCATTTACTGGTGCATTCACCCTAGTAGTGTGGACAAAAGGCTCAAGTGGCGCCCGGGTCTAGCCGATAGCGGGCAAACGCCGGTGCAAGTCGCGACCGTTCCCTCAAAGGGTAAGCGGATGCAACTTTTTTGTTGCTTTTTTCGTGTTTTTCGGTCTTTTCACTATATTTCGGACTAAAATTCATTTCTCTTGTAATTTTATGCTTTTTCTGGCCATTTTCATTGTACTTTTTTATGTTGAAAACAAGACATTTTGTATTTTTGGCTTATTCTTCCGACAAGTTCCAATATTTTTATTGAAAGTAAATTTGTATTGCATTGTTCTAGCGTCTGACGTAGATTTTGCGCTGGATAATTACCCTTCAGTCTACTTATAACATGCCTGACTTCGTAAAATATTCCCCACATTCAGGTACTGAAATAATTCCATTTTTCGAAGCCCACCTTAATGACCTTATATTCTTTTGAAAGTTCATAGTCTAAGCTACAAAACCCTATACCGTTTTTTTTTAAAATATTTCTTTATTTCAAAATTATGAATTTTTAAAGAAAAACCCGTTTTTTCCCATTTTCGACAACAATTCAATTCTTATTAACAATGGTTATAAACTTTCGGCTTCGGGAACTTCTGGGCCGTGTAGTAGACACTTCGAGAAGTATCCCTGAATTTTCTCCGATTTTTTTAAAGCTTAGAACTTTTTGAAAACTCGACTGTTCCCTGAAAGACCCAGTGTACAGACCGTGTATAGAAAAATATAGTTTACACACGGAGTTAATTAAAAAGGGCTTTTTTACGCATCGATCACTTACTGATTTTTTTTTGCCGTTGTGAAATGCGATGAAAATATAATACCGACAATGTAACATTCTAAAAGGTTCAAAGTAATACGCTGAATTTTTATAAGTCATTCGGAACGATACTGCCAACGCGGCAATCGGTTAAACACGGCTGCGGTCAATGCGACCTCTTGTGACCAGCGCGTCGCAACCAGAACATGTGACCACCGAGGGTTAATAATAACGCCGAAAAATGAATAACTCAATGTGAATAGTTGATAGGCATTGCGCCTATTACACGATCAGCCCTATGATGGACGCAATACCTATTTAACTGTTTTTCCGCCCCGACTGATACGCAAGGTAGACAAACGTCGCGTCAACGTATGCGACGTTGACATTAAACTCTTTTTAGAAATCACAAATACAACGATCAATTGAAATAATCAAATACACAAAGTGGTTATTTCGCCGTTATAATCTATAGTTTCTATGATGTAAATGTCGCACAATTCGCGAAGAAATGAAAAAAAAAAGAAAAAAAATGTTAGTATATAAGCAACGCAGTAGTAGCGGAGTGCGTTAGCTCTGTCCGCGCGTAGCTATGTTAGCTCTGGTCTATTGGAGCCGTGACTCGTTGCTATAATTATAATAACAGGCAGCGTGCGTCGCACACAGCAAACGCACACGCACACGCCTAGGAATGCTGTGTGTGTGTGAGGGACCACCCTTTGACCCACTCATTGGCTCTGAAGGGAGTCAAACACAGCACATCCCTCGTATTTTCGCAAGCGGCTGCAGCAGCCTCCTTGGTAAGTCAGAGCATATCCACACAAAAAAACAAACAAAAAAAACAAAATCGTGTTCAACTAACACGAGATGAGTTCCTTTAATCCTAAGCGAACCATTGTGGCCATCGCAGTTTTGCACATCCCTTTGTCTCTCGATTCGTTCCTCTAAGCGTCGTTACTTTTACTCTTATTGTCGTCTTTTTATAACATTTTCATCGTGTCAACGGTCACAGAGAAGCCGATTGTTCGAATACGTTGCCGGTTTTTAGCGACTGTATTGAGAAATATGTGCTTGTCGTTAATTCACTTTTGAGTAAGACATTCGTCCATATAGGAGTTTGAACGTTGATGAAAAAAACCATTATTTGCGGCCTCTTACTTCCAACGGTTTTATCAGAGACACACGGTAAATCGGCAATTCTGGTCATCTGACGAAAGGTCCAGCGATACAAAGATCCTGTTAAAAGATTCGTGGATCAAACATCCTGCAACAAAATAATTACCGCAATATCAAATTCCTCAGCACTCATGTTTGCCCACAGGTCGCTTTTATTGTTGTTTCTTTTTCTTTTTTTTCTTTTTTGCCTGTAAAAATATTTTACTGTTAATTTCCACAAAAAAAAAAGAATTCTTGTAATCCGGTCCGATTGCCGGGGACAGTGTTGTAAATCACCATTACTTTAAGGAGGTAGTCTCGGTACAGTCCCGTCACATGTGTGTTTCGAGGGAAGTTTTGAACCCTTCTCGATGAGATAATAATCTGAAAAAATCAAGCATGTAGAAGGTACTGAAAAGATTGATTTTGTGTAATAATAACTCCAAAATGTTATTAACAAATTAGTGAAAAAATGAGTTGTTCAACAATTTACCCGGAAATCCAACTTTTTTTTCTGATGAAAGTTATTTATTCATTTTTCGGGATACGTATGATTTAAAAAAATGTTTGTCTAATTTTTTTAAATTGCATTTTTTTAAGCAAAATGGGCGGCAAAAACCGTAATTCTTAAAAATTAGAGAAAATTCATATATATTCAGAAAAAGAATGAATAATCTTCATCAGAAAAAAAAGTTGGATTGCCGAGTAAATTGTTGAACAATTAATTTTTTCATCAATTTGTTAATAACATTTTGGAATTATTATTGTACAAAATCAATCTTTTCAGTACCTTCTACATGCTTGATTTTTTCAGATTATTATGTCATCGAGAAGGGTTCGAAATGTCCCTCGAAACATAATCATGTCCATCGTATCATAATCGATTCCAATAATACGATTCCATCGTATGATACGATGGAAATGTCCATCGTATCATAATCATCGCGACTTATTATTATTAAAACATATTTACAAAGCCAATTGTAACATGAATTTTATTTCTTAAAAAATATGGGATTTACAACTCTGGCCGGGGATAAAAGCGCGGTGTACGATGGCAATAGAGTTGCAGTTTCGTGTAGACTAAAACCCATTGTAAGCGGGTGAAAAACAAAGTTTCGAGAGAAAATTGCGCGTCGAGTTCATTTGATAGATCGTTTAGGGTCATAATAACAGGCAAATCTTCATTTGTGTTATTTAATCAGGAATCGGGATTGTTTGTCCGTCGGACGTTCCGCCAGGATGACAAATAAATTTTGTTGAATCTTCATTCACGAATATTTTGTCGTCGGATCTTTTTATCCGGGAAGCATCAATACCGTTGTTGCCTGTTTTCCTTCATTGTCCTCGCGAGAAATTGTGTAGGTCGAGAAGTTTGGCATAACTAGAAAATGATTAGAATCGTTGAAGCGCGGTCCTTCTGTAAAAATGACGGCTGTTCAGTTGTTGTCTTTATTTTGTGTAAACAGCTTCTGTCAGCGTCTCGATCAGACATGTACGTAGTACCTAGGTGTGTGCTCCTCCATTCTCCGGTACCACCACACTGACTGATCAAGTCGACTTAAAACACTGTGAGTAAAGTTTCACAAACCATGAACCGACCATGAACTCATATCTTGCTCTTGTAGTAATAACTAGCCGACCGCCCGTAACGAATCCTCTCGGCACCATCGATGTTTCATATGTTGCGAGATATACCATATTCTTCCTCACATGCCCACCTTCTTTTCTCACGCACCGACTTACGTTAGTCTCTGTTGCCTTTGAGAATGAGTTCCTGTGCGGATCATTGTGAGCTTCAAGGTCCACCGGCCGGCGTTTTACAATTCGTAGATTTCATTCTCGTTCGTTTCGTTTCGCGAATGCAAAAGCTTCGCGTGGACTTTTCAACCGACGCGACGGCGCAAACATTCCAAACGGTAACTCGTTCTTAATGGATCACCATGAATCATTGAATAAAGTTTACGAAAAATTAATGACGAATAAGAATTAGTCGCGACGGGTGGGCAAACTATTGTGCATTTGATATTCAACAGTTTGCTGCATCGGCTGCCACGTATAGTCCCATATCCAGAGGAAATGAGAGTTGAGCGAAACGTGTGACAAACAGTTTCTTGGAAATTGTGAAAGATGTTTTGGTGGATACCCATCTTCGTGATGTCTGCGCTTCTGATCGGTATAATCACATATTCTAATAATCGTAGCATTATGATACTATACAAATTCTTCAATATAATCCAGCGCTTGATATTACTCTTACGCCTTATTGTATAGCCTCTCTTCATTCACGGGCACATTTGCAATGTTGTAAGTACATTGGGTGGCCTTCTAAGATTACGCGTTTATTATATACATATATATACACGAAATTTATTGAAGGGATCTCTTATTACGTTTCTTTGTAATTTTTATACCTGCACTTAGGCTCTTGATATGTTAACGAGATAACGAGTATTAGATGCAGCTGCTGGAGCATGCTCCAACGGAGTAAGTATTCTTCTAACAACACAAAAATAGTGACAGCCATTATTTCAATTGTCAACTATGATTAACGATGTGTGTGCAACTAGCAATCGTTCGTGGCCGCCCGCTGCAAGTCATTGAACGCAAGACTCAATGACGGTACATTGAACGCCTGTTCAGAGCGCGCGCGAAAACAGAGGAAAAGAATAATCATTAAACGAAACATCACTCGTCGCGAATTATGAGCACAATGTTAATGCGATTGCTGGTTATTCCAATTTGTATTATCGCAGCTCGAAACGATTTTTTCTTTGTCACGTTGACTCATCTCTCGGCGTTTTCTTGTGTTTTTGTAGAAGCAGGAAGAGGAAAAGGCCCAAGTGAAACGAAAAAAAGAGGCGGTTGAGAAAGAGGAACGCGAGAAGCGGGAAAAGGAGAGAAAGGACAGAAGGGACGAGGATACGAGCAATAAGAACGACCAAGATGGTGAACCTGGGAGTCCCATTTCTCACAAAGGTCGAAGCGACAGTACTGGCAGCAGCCGAAGAGACAAACGAAGATCGAAATCGAGGTAAGGAATTTATGTCCCATCAACCTAACGAGGCTTTTTTTCTTCTTTTTTTTTAGACAGCGTCTTTCCGCTTCAAAAATGCCAAGATCGACTACTCGATATTTTTATTTTTTAAAACAATTCTATTTTTGGGTGTTTTGGCATTCTGATCCAGAAAAAAGTTTGATATTTGAGAAGAAGCTTGCTGAAGGGATGAACTGTATCGTATACATGGGGCATTCCACCCCGTTTCAACCTGGATTTGACCTCGACCTCTCCGATTTGGCTCATTATTTTTTATAGACTTAGTTGACCCTTAACTACTAAACATTTTTTAATTTTTTTGTTGCCATTTTTGTTTGTTTAATACATTTTTAAAGTAGTAGTGGTATTATTTTATTAAGTCCTGGGACAAAATCCCCTAAGGACTAAAGTAACAAAGAAATACAAAGCAAGCGTGAAAAGAGTACAGAGTCAAGCTTACGACTAAATGAGGCGAAAACACACAAATGAAAGCGACATATAAAACCCCATAATTTAAATATCTGATAACATTCTGAAAAATACTTTGTTTAATAACAAAATTATCTAGCTTATAGCCAAAGCGGGGATGATTTTTCTTCTTATAGTTTTTAAGAAGATTGATCTTTTTTCCATTGTTTTATAATTTTTTAATAAAAAAATCTTGAAAACTGTACGTAGAAAAATCTTCTCCACTTTGGCTAAAAGCTAGATAATTTTGTTACCAAATAAGGTATTTTTGAGAATTTTATCCGATATTTAAATAATGGGGTTTTATATGTCACTTTAAACATTTATTAAACAAACAAAAATGGCAATCATTTTTTTACGTATTGTTGTGCTGTTGAGGGTCCAACTAAGCCTATAAAAAGGATGAGCCAAATTGGAGAGCTCGAGGTCAAATCCAGGTCGAAATGGGGTTGAATGCCCCATATACATGTGTATTACGGTGTTTCACAAAAAATCACATTTTTTAAATGTTTTCTTTCACCATGCCAAAGTGTAGATTTCGCATTGGAGGTTTATCCCAGAAAATGCGGCACCTCTAAAACAATTAAGTTAAGCCAAGCGTCCCTCTTTTACGAGTTTTTTTGTTGTTTTTTTTTTGTTTTTTTTTTATTGACCGATCATTTTACGGGGTGAGAACTTCTTTCCTTATTTTAAGCACTCCAACAAAAAAATTGGTTTATGTTTTGCTTTTCTTCTGTTTTACCACATAACATACCTAATAACGAGGCACCTCTTAGAATTTTTTACCAGTGTCATCCTATTGCAAAGATTATTCCAAGATCGGAATCTACACTTTCACATGGTGGAAGCATTTTTTTTTCTTTAAGTGATTTTTTGTGAAACACCCTAATATATATTTCAGAATGTTTGTCCCAAGCTAGGGCTAATTAAGGGGAGGTGAAACATATTCATTGTTTCTCTCTCTGTCACTCGTAAAAGCCGTCGGTTCTATCTATCTAGCACCCATGGAGGTATCGCTTTCCCTTAACATCCAAGGCGGAGTCACTGACATGTAAGAGTTCTCTCCAAGCCCTTATCGCCCGATTCCAAAGGTTCCCCAGACTCCATCCCAAGTCCTGTAACTCTTTTTACCCCTTAAAGTCGTCCACTTATCGATAAATCAATAGAAAACACGTTGTCACGTATGTGATTTTTGATGTTCGTTTTCAGCTGTACTAAAAACAACCATCATTAGATAATCGAAAAACAAAAAAAAACATTGCCTTGAAAAAAAGCTCAGACAGGTGTAACGTTACAGCTGACAATCAGAAAAAAGATACGAAATAGACTGACCATTTTTAAATCTCATTAAAAAAAAATTGAGTGCCATTAGATAATCGCAAAACGCAAAAATGTGCCTTGGAAAAAGATGAATAGCATGGACAGCTGAAACGTCAGTTAACAATCAATGAAAAATGGCAGCTAATTAATTTTTAAAAATTCATAGACAATGAAACTCGAAATTAGCGCGATTACATAATTGTAAACAGAAAAAATCTGCAGTAGGGTGTTAGTAACGGCTGGCCAAGATATGAAATTTGCAAACGCAGATATCTTCATACCTGGGTCATAAAGCTGTTAATCACATGTTTAAACAGTTTTGGCTAAAAACCAAGTCCTGGAAACATGGTAGCCGTTTTTTTCCTGACTTCCCTGATTTTTCCCTGGTTTTCCCCTGATCACAGTTCTAACGATTTCTATTAAAAAAATTAATGATGCCGATGAAAATGTATTTAATATGTATTTGCCGATAAACGTTGAATCGCATTAAGAGGGGTTCCTGCTTTAGGAGGCCTAAAAAAAGAGTTTTTGGGGGAATTTTTTTCAGACAGAAAAAATATGCAAGTCTGATGAATTTTTCAGAATATTTTTATACATATTTGGAGCGTATAAAAAAAAAATTCAGCGAAAAATATTCTATTCAGAATATAAAAATATTTAAGCAGGATCCTCCCAACTTAAGGGGAGCAGGGTCCCTCCATAAGGAGGGATGCTGCACTAACACTAATTATAACAATTCATGTTATATTATATTTATTATAATAATATATAACATTTTAAAGCTTTTTATATATTTATGGGAGGTTCAGCGCCAATTCACTTTTTCCCTGACCAATTATTTTCATCCCTGACTTTTTCCCGGTTTTCCCTGCCCGCGGCCACCATGTGAAAAGCATCGTCCTTGAAATGCTTGCGCGAATTTCCGAGTCGAGTACAGCTAGCCGAAATAAGCAACCAGTGAGAAATGTCCGACAGTGATGATTATCGTTTGTCAACAGGTCGAAGGAACGCGAGCGAGACAGAGCGGAACGTCAGAGAAGCGAGCGAGACCGCGATCGCGAGCGAGACCGAGAAAGGGACCGCGAGCGTGATCGCGAACGTGATCGGGATCGGGACCGGGACCGCGAACGTGAGCGCGAGCGTGAGCGCGAGCGCGACAGGGAGAGAGAGCGCGACAGAGAGCGCGAGCGCGAGCGAGAGCGAGAGGAGGCGCGAAAAAGCGAGCGCGAAATAATGCGCGAGCGCGAGGAGGAGGAGGAGGCAAAGGAGAGAAAGAAGAACGAGAGGCGAGCACGCGAGAAGGAGGCGGCCTATCAGGAACGTCTGAGAACTTGGGAAACGCGCGAGCGTCGCAAGCAGAAGGATTACGAGAAAGACGCGGAGAAGAAGCGGGGAAAGAGGGAAGCGAGGGAGAGAGAGGCAAAACGGCTCAAAGAATTTCTCGAGGACTATGACGACGATCGTGACGACGCCAAGTATTACAAGGGTAAAGAATTGTCACGAAGATTGGAGGAGCGAGCTTTGGAAGCGGAGGCGGACTTCCGTGACAGATGTGCTGAACGTCAGGAGCTTCAGCGTCTTCGCGATAAATTGTATGCGGACTCTTCGCATCCTGATCCCGCTGCCGAATTCGAGAGGGTAACGTTTTACATTTTTGGATTTAATTCACTTTTGGGAACGCGTTAGTCAATAATCACTTTTTGTTTACGAGATAATCAAAATTGTTCAAGCATACTTTTTTTCTTTTTTTAATCGAGATGTGGGTTTTTTAAAAACCGATGTAATCGAAACGGAAAGCTCTTTAGAGGATAAAGAAACTGATGGCATTAAGGGGGACTTCTACCCTGGAGCACCGTTTTTCATTTTATTTCTTTGTGGGGAAACGAATAAATGTAGAGCACTGCGGTTTTTTTCAACCTGTCATTTACGTTTTAAAGTATATAATAGCATTTTTTTTTAGTTAAAAATTGCCGGCGACCCAGGCCCGCAAACACGGTCATCCAAAATAAATGGCTACCTCTCTCCTGACCATTGTAATTATGCGATCGGGCTGAAATTGTACATACATACTCGAGAATCATGTCTTCATCGAATGACGGAGTTTTTTTTTCGATTACTGCAAAATTAAGGAAATTAATAAAAAATCGAAAAATTAAGTTATCGAAAAAAACCTCCGTCATTCTATGAAGACATGTTTCTCGCGTATGTATGCACAATTTCAGGCTGATCGCATAAATACAGTGGTGAGGAGAGAGGTAGCCATTTATTTTGGATGACCGTGTTTGAGGACCTTGGACGCGGACAATTTTTAGCTTAAAAAATTCCATTGTATACTACAACGTCTATTATATACGTCGATAACGTCTATTATAACATTGTCTATACTTCGGTACGCCGAAGGCATAGACATCAGTCTATGCTACAACAAAAATTAAGTATGTTTGGTATTTTGACCTCAGTAGAAATTACGCCAAAAATATTCCAAGAATTTATTTTTTTAAATCGCGTTTTATTGTGACGACTTTTGTGAGTAGAATTATTTTTTATACGGATTTGACTTCAAATCGGGATTTTGTGAGGTTAGGTAACGTCATGTTACCCCGGATCACGCATGTTTATTTACAATAACTCGATGGAATGTCCGGTGACTACCACTTTTTATGGTCGTATCGATTACTTTAAGACCTAACGAAAACATAGAGCTATTTATACATTTTTCTTGTTCAGTTTTCGTGATTTCTTCATATAACACTATGCATAAAACTCTATTTAAAAAAATTACTTGTTCGTTCGAATACCCGGTAACGTACCTCGGAACTTCTCACAAATAAAAGATGAATATTCAAACTGCAAGATGCAAAAAATTCGGGTGCATCTAATGCCTTTGCCTTCGTGTGATAACTACCTTAAATTACATTATTATCGTTTTTCTAACAAGTCGAGTCAACCAATTTTTGTAGTTGGACTTTTCCAGTGAGAAGATGATGTTTGAATAGAATATAATATTGATCCACGTGGACCTGCTTTGACGCTTTCTTCGACTCGGATCTGCCTTATTATTGAAAATCCATTGTATGTGCAGTTAAAGGCCGAGCGAGAAGAGCAGTACAAGCCTAAACCGGTGATCACGATAATCGACGAGGAAGATGAGAAGTTACCGCAAAAGGATAAGGAGGAGCCGATGCCGCCGATCGAGACCGAGCCAATTGACAGTGACAGCGACGACGGTGTCCACTTCGAGGATGCTATTCAACCGGAGGCGCCCTCGAGGACTCCGCCGCGTCATCATCATCATCATCGACGACACCATCGCCATCATCAAAATCATCATCGAGACGACGGTTCGATCGACGGAGCGAACGATGGTGAACGCGAAAGTTCCAAGGACAAACGAATGTCACCGGCCGCGTTGACTGCGACGACACCGTCTCAATCATTGCCACCACCGCACGATGAAGATTCGCGAATGTCACTCGTCAGCGAACCGGAGAAGATGAGTGGTAGTAAGTCTCATTTTATTCGCTATTTTATTTTTTCATCCAGGACCTCACGAGATTAAGATAGTAGGAGCGGTACAGTCCCGCCAAAGGTGAGTTTCAAAGAATATTTCGAACACTTCTCGATGGGATAAAAATCTGAAAAAAATCAAGCACGTTGAAGGTGCTGAAAAGATTTATTTTGCATGACAATAATTGCAACATGTTATTAACAAATTAATGAAAAAATGAATTGTTCAACAATTTACCCGGCAACCCAACTTCTTTTTTCTGATGAAAATTAATCTTTGATTTTTCTGAATACGTATGAATTTTTTCAGAATTTTGTCTAAATTTTTTTAAATTCAGTTTTCGCCCCTCATTCTTTTTTACGCAATTTTAAAAAATTAGACAAAATTCCGAAAAATTCATATGTATTCAGAGAAATTAATGAATAATTTTCATCAGAAAAAAAAGTTCGGTTACCAGGTAAATTGTTGAACAATTCACTTTTACATTTAATTGTTAATAACATTTTGGAATTGTTATTATGCAAAATCAATCTTTTTGGTACCTTCAACGTGCTTGATTTTTTCAGATTTCTATCCCATTGAGAAATGTTTGACGTATTCTCTTAAACTCATGTTTGACGGGAATAATCGAATATCCTGTAGTCCTTGCGAGTGGTGATTGAGTTCACAAACCATTTCAGAGAATTGAAAATAAATCGCACACTCTTCTCGATACTATAAAAATTTGAAAAAAAAAAAAAAAAATCAAACATATTGAAGTTGCTAAAAGATTGATTTTGCATCATTAAAATCCAAAATAATATTAACTAATTGGTGAAAAAAAATTGTTCACGGAATCTCCCGAAAATCAATCTTTTTTCATAAAAATAATCTGTTACTTTCGCTGAATACATAGGCATTTTTTCAGATTTTTCAATTCTCTTTGAATTTTTTCTTTTTTATATGGAAAAAATGTGTGGAAAGTCACGAAACTCAAAGTGAATTAAAAAGATCTGAAAAAATTCCTACGTATTCAGAAAAATGAATAAATAATTTTTTTCACCACCTTCGATATGTTTGTTTTTTTAAGATTTTTATATCACCAAGAAGTGTTTGCAATTTCCTCTAATTTCTCTGTAACTCATGTGAAGTCAGCCACCACTCGCAAGGTCTACCTTAAGAATATTGATTTAAAATAATAATAATAATAATAATAATAATAATAATAATAACGCTGTCAAAATGTTAATCCTGAAAATGTTTGCCATTCTCCAGGTAACTTTGTGCCATTTGCGATGGGCGGTGGTGGTAGTACCCGGGGTGGTGATCACACTGTAGGTAGCAAAACTCCTGCTAGTCCGGGAACTGTCCTCGCTAATCCGCAACAGACGAATCCGGCGAGAAAAAAGACGCGCATCGACGTCAAAGATGTCTTCAACAACGACGACGACGATGACGGAACTAACAATTCCAAGAAGCGCAAACTTATTCCTCTCGGTAAGTTCACTCGTTCAATCGCATCGCTCTTGCTGGCATTCTTACAAAAATGTATAGTCAAATAACGCGACGATACGTTGATTCTTGTAGATTATGGCGAGGATAAGAAGAAAAAAGTCATCGAAGAAGCTTCTAAAGCTGGAAAAGAGGAGAACTCGAAGAGTCAGGAGGAAAAGCGGAAGCATATCAAGTCTCTGATTGACAAAATTCCAACGGACAAGCACGCCTTATTCGGCTACCAGCTAGATTGGGCGGCTATTGATAACGTGAGTTCATATTCTTGTATCGGGAAACTAAGGCCGAAGAATTTGAACAAATTAGCAACTCATTTAAGGATGTAGGAGCGCTGCGTGCTAATCAATGCAATATCTCAAATTGAAAATTTAAAACAAAAGCGCGGGCAGCACTTGTATATAAGTCAATATTATTTTAAAAATATATAAAGATAATATGTGACTCGAGAAGAATATTATCTAGGCATGTTGACAAGCATATAAATTCTCAGAATTGCTGATTTGACTCGATGGTTAGATGTCGGCACAAGTTAGAGCGCCGCCATATAATCGAGATTCGTGGCAGTCCGTCGTTTTATTTCAATAATTCTTAATAAATTGGCCATTGACATGCCCTTAGCAAAATATAATTGAAATCTACAATATTCAATTCATGTATTAAATCGTTTTTTTTTTTTTTTTTGCGGCATCTAACTTCTATCCGTACAAACTTTTGACTTGAAGTACGAGCATGCCGGTTTTGCTATATGATCGCTGTGAAATCCATGTAAAATTATTCATTTTTGAGAATTATTTGCCCGGATGACCGTTAAGGGTCCTTGAAATTTTACAGACAAAGTATGGTATTTTGGGAGCAAAATGTAAAATTTCCAGAACCTAATCTAATACTAAGCCTAGTGCTCCTACATTCTTAAGTACTAGTAGTAGTAATCGTGATTTATTCACAATATACTAAATTTTTTCTGTATCTTCTAAATTATAATTTCTAATTATTCATATTATACATCGCCAATTGGCCATCGACCACGGTCTCGTTGAATTATCATAATGTATATATAATTTACAGGCTCTAATGGAAAAGAGAATACGGCCTTGGATCAATAAGAAGATAATAGAATACATTGGGGAGCCTGAACCTACGCTGGTTGATTTTATATGCAGCAAAGTGATGGCTGGCAGTTCACCACAGGGTATACTCGATGATGTACAAATGGTAAGATTCAAACTTTACTGACAAAAACTCGTTAATGTCACGATTGCCGCCAAACGTGCATATTTATTTGGGCACTTGTTCGTTTTCTTCAATATTCACAAATTCTTCATCAAAAGTGAGTACGTTCATAAATTTTGTCATCCCAATGGAGAAAGCGTCGCGTTTGCATTTTTCTGAAAAACTCATCATTTCATCTCTGCATAAGTCTCCCACGATTATCGAATCAATGAAAAACATACCTCACAGTTAATCCAACTGGAAAATGCCATAAGCGATCGAACTTTTAAACAAATAATCGGTATACAATAGAGTACCGACTGATTTCATGTAATCGATGTGACAACGTTAAATTACAGGTATTGGACGAAGAGGCAGAGGTATTCGTTGTGAAAATGTGGAGGTTATTAATTTACGAAGTGGAAGCCAAGAAAATGGGATTAGTGAAATAAATGAAACTTGATGTGAAAAAAGCAAAACCTATCTGACTTACAATTTATACTGCATAAGAATGTCCCTCTTGATTATTTAAGATGTAATGTTCTCGTATAATAGACAACATAAAAAGAAGAAAACAAACAATTATAATGTACGTATTATTGTAAGTGGGCAGTCACCGAATGTCTGTACGATATTGTAGGCCGATTGACGACCTATTACTGTGGAAGTCCATTATATTGGATACACTTTGTAACTATTATTTATAATCCTAGCGCGTTATTAAATGTGATTACGTCGCGACATTAGTGGGCGGCTTTTGTTGTCGAAAGCCAAGATCTGCCGGAGCTCTGCGACCAACATTTTTCTATTAGATAAACCACGAGATTTACAACATTGTTCACCGCCTCGTCACAAATACATAATGAATATGTGAAATATATTACTTCTTCCTAATATCCATTAGTGTCCGACAATGAGGTGACACAACTTCGCGAAAAACACTTCGCAAAAAATCACTCGGTGACTAATTCTCGCCATGAAAAACAATGAACAGACAATGAAAAAGGAATACATAGTAGAATCCTGCATATTGTTTCCTCGTTATTTTTAATTTCACATAAAGCCAACTCAACGAGAAATTAGAGTAGCGTAACTAGTAGTTCATATTTCACGCTCGAATAGAACACTGGTGAAATTTTCCTCCGGTCAGCGTTAATCGCAATCGGTAGTCTTAGATTTAGGTACGGTACCAGCCGGTTTGTGAATGACAGTTACAGTAAATGTAAGTAGATTTCGAGACCGCTCATGTTTGACATTTAATCTAGTCCGGTCTATAACCGAAGGGCCATAGTCTCAAGTACTATTTCCTTGTTATCTCTGAGTGAGTATGCTCACCATTCGCCAAATATACATCTGACGAATACAAATCTGCTCACCATTCGCCAGATATACATCTGACGAATACAAATCTGTTCACCATTCGTCAAATATACATCTGACGAATGGTGAGCAGATTTTGAAGTCAAAAGCAAATTTCCAAAGTTGTTACACGAGTTAAATTTATAGAATGGATTACAAGTTGCTGTCAAGTTTTCATTACAACGGAACGGAAGAAATATAAATCCTGACATGTCGAGAAGTCTCAAACGTGTTTTCCATCATGAGTCAGAGGCAGATGCCGGTGTTTTAATTGCAACAACCAATTTGGGATATAACCGACTAGCTGGACTTTTTTTTTAACATGGAAGAATCATTTCTTCTATTTTCCTTTGCGCCGAAGTATGCTCGCGTCACGTTTGGCTTTTTCGCAGAGGAAACTGGATATACAATACGAAACAGCGAAACTGTGATGTGCAATTTACTAAACATTCTCGTTTAAAAAGAATTGCTGAATCTCAAGATGAATGAAAATAAAGTGGTCAAGCGATTGAGAAATTCTCTCAGCGCTACTATACGAACCGTTATTCCGGTATTCTCTTTGATAATAACATTTCTCTGGTTCTTTTTTCATATTGCTTTTTTTTATAAACAGTACATTTGACATTTTCATAAAACTTCAAAGTCTCGATTGAGTTTCGGCAAATTTAATACCAAACATTGTTCAGAGTTTTATCGATTCCCGTGCCCATTTATGCTCGAAAGCTCGAAGTTTACTTGAACTATTCGTTTCGTTCGCGAGGCCCTCCAGCGCCACTTGTTTGGAAACTGTGGCACGGCAAATCCATTGGCTCAATGCCTGTAATCTCCACAAGTATGGACCTTGGCCTCGAATCTGTATAATAAGGTTAACATTCTGCATTGGAGTTGTGGAAAAATGCATAATCCAGATAAAACAAAGTTAAATTAATTAAAACAAATTTCGCAACTTGTTTTCTTTCGCGCAGTTGACTGACCAGTAAGATCACACCCGCTAAACTTTTATAGTGACGATCTCAAACAAGTCAAATAAATAATAAAATAATCTAAGTCTTTCACTTTTGCTTTCTCATAGAGGAAGTTTGTCATGAACACATTTTTATTTCGAAACTTTCATGTCAGGACACAGAATGGTTCAAAACATCGAGAAAAATGGTTTAGAAAAAATGTCCGTCTATATATGAAGCATTCCACCATTTTCCAGTATCCAGGTATTTTCCACCATTTAAGCATCCAGGTATTTTCGCCACCGAAAAAAAAATTATCACGATTTCTTTGAAAATCGGGTTTAGTGGTATTTATAGATGCACCAAATTTCAAAATTAAAAAAATATATATATGGCCGGAATATGGCAATTTTTTCATTTTTCATTGAAACGGCTCAATCTTGGGACAGATTCATCGTACAGATATATCGAAAGAACAGAAATATGTGGAATTTGATGGCCTACAAGAAAAAAATTAATATATATTTATATGAGATATTTCAGCTCAGATTAATTCAAATTTTACGAAAAAATTATTGAAAATATTTGTTTCTTCATCGAACGATATCCGGCGTTCAAAAGTTAACTTTCGGACACGTGATAACTTATAGTTATTATTCGGGTGAACATTAGTATCCCGTTTGGATAACTTTTACGTGCCAGGTGTCTTTTTGTTACCTGGGAAGGTACCGCTACATTTTATCCGAATAAATTATTTGACTTTCAAAAATTAAAACATGTAGAAAGTGACCAGGAGTTCTGAGTCCGACTAAAAAAAAATTAAACATTCGTCATTTACCTTTAGAATTAAAGGAAATTTATTCGAAAGTACGGTGGAATACCTCATATGCAGGGAGTTCCATTTTAATCTTACATCTGATTTATCTCGAGAAACACTAATTCAATCAAGTAATGGGTATAGTTAAACTTATGGTTCGAAGGGCGACGTTTGATGGGAACAAAATAATCGGTCCAATATTCATATTAACAGAGTTAAGACAGCCGATATGTTTTTCTCAAATGGGAAATGTGTTTCTCTTTTTACCAAAAAGTTTGTCTAGTTGAAACTAACATCTTTTGTAAGAAACTTTTTTTGATGAAGTTCATAATTTTGAATTAGAACACTATTTTGATTGTGTGTGTTTGCGTGCGTGCGTGCGTTCGTGTGTGTATGTGTGTGCAGGGGTTCGAAAATGCAATCGTCTCTTTCTCAGTAACCGTTTAAGCCATCGGGCTGAAATTTGGCACGCAAGTAGAGCAGTTACCCCTTTTTGAATGTGGAAATTTTGTTACAAAATATATGCATCCACTAAGATTTCAAGTAGTTTTTTATTTGTTTGAAAAAAGAGCGTGATTGCTCTAACATTCGTAAGAGTAGAGGTGCGAAATGACGGTCATTTTTTTTAATTGGTCAAAAGATAACAAAATGACGATCTTTTGACGTTGTTCTTTTTTATCCATTTTATCGAAGTAAAAATGACGGTCATTTCGACAAGCGTCTTGTGACGGTCCAAAGTGGACCAAAACACCTGTTTAGTTGCGAAATGACGGTCTTTAATTTTTTGGTCACGAATTTGGTCACAATTTTTTTACGTTGAACTCAAATATGTAAGTCAATATTGAAGCTAAACATTAAAAGTCGTGACTTTTAACACAGATCAGCTGATATGCAGCATTTACCGAGCGTTCAGACAAATTTTTGATGATTTCCTGATATTGTTATATCAATCATTCGTGCTCAAATTAAAAACACGCGCAATTGACGGCAGTTTTAAATAACCGATCACAAGTAAATTGATCATTTTTATGCGTCATTTCATGGTCTTGTGACGGCAAATGACTCTACACAAGAGTTCGCCGATTTAGCTAAGAAACATTGAACTTACCTTCATAACTGAAGTTACATTCACTGTTGTTTGGTATTGAATTAAACTAAATCGGTAAAGAGGTTTGTATTTTATAGAATTTGTATTAAAAATAAAATATTGCTTGAAATCACATTGAATCTCAACAATTCAACTCTAATGTTCTACAGACGAAAAATAACATACAGCACTGCTACCTACCAAATTTGGTGATGATGGATAAAGTGGTTCGGATTTTACGCTATTTTGAATTCTTCACAAAATGTAGATTTTCGCTCTAACTTCTGCAAAAGTTAAGAACGTAACACAAAATCTTATACCCAATTAAAATGAGATGTAACGGTATTTGTTGCAGTGTTTTATAGCCGTATGTAATATCGATAACTCTTTTTGTTCTACGTTTTTTATTTCTAATGACCGTAAGTACGAACAATTCAATTGTCGATAACTCTCGATCGGCACAATGTATCGAGCTGAAATTGTGCACACAAGTAGTGTATTGACCTCTCTTCAGTTACTGTTATTTTTTACAAAAACGATCCACAGATGCAGATTTCAGAGCATTTTGAATTTAAAAAAAAAAAAAAAAAAAAAAAAAAAAAAAAAAAAACGTAAACGCGATTATTTTTTCAGTGGTTGTATCGGTGACTACCAAAACTATAATGGTAACAAAAAAAAGTTGCAATCTAGAATTTCGCACATGGCTTCCTCATTAATTTCCCCTTTTCACAAAGATTCCTCTATCAGGAAGCCAAAGCGAACAAACAAGCTTCATCATTGAGGTGGCTTTGTGAAAAAGGGAAATTAATGACGAAGCAATGTGCAACGTATTACTTTGCAACTGTTTCTTTTAAAAAATCTTTGTGTTGCAGAATCTTAATGACTTTTCTGTTCGTTTCTTCCCGTCGAAGTTTATTTTCAGTATCACCCGGAAAATGATTTTATTTTACTTTCCTCCGAGGTTCCGTGGCGGCCTCCAAGTATTTTTAGTTACCGACCGACGTTTTAGGAATATTTTTTCCGTATTCACGCGACTATGACAAGTGGAAAAAATGACGTTGAGAATGAAGCATTTTCGGTGCACGACACGCGGTATTTGCGATACAAAAAGGAAAGGTTTGCAAGATCCACTAGAGAGTAACCGCGGTACACCGCAGAGAATCCATAAAAGGGAAGGCCGGCGTTGCCTCTGCCGCCTTCGGCGGTACTTCTTGACCTCTTCAGCCGACAATAACGCGGCGCTATTACCACGCACGTATTACACACTCGAGAAGCTTTTATGCACTTGCGGGCCGAATAATACGTGAATAGTCGAGCGCCGTGCGTTCCATTTCGTATCGAGAAAGGAAGGGATAGGTTCGACTGAGAAATAGATGGAAAGAGGAGAAAAGAGAGGAAAGAAAGCGTCGCCTGTGCTCTACAAGTGCACGGGAGGTGACGCCCGGAACGAGACGCCTTAAAACAATAAGTTTCTTGCATATGTTTCACGGTGTACGTGCCAGCTGGGGAAGACTCGAAACCGGAGGTCTCTTGCGTAAACGGAGCACGTTTCACTTTGTACAGGAAAAAAGAAAGAAGGAGGAAGGAGAAAAAATACACACACACAGAGAGAGAGAGAGAGAGAGAGAGAGAGAGAGAGAGAGAGAGAGAGAGAGAGAGAGAGAGAGAGAGAGAGAGAGAGAGAGAGAAAGAGAGACCATGCCCGCGCGTGGGGGGAACGCGGCAGCGCGAACCAAGTCGGGATAAATGAAAAGAGTCGGAGATGGAATTGTAAGGAGTAGGTATACCGTTTGTAACTATATAAATACCACCAGGAATGACACGCGGCGAACACCTAGAGCGTATATAAGAACACAGTTTCTGTTATAAGGGGGCGCCGAGAGCGCCGCAACGCCGTGTCGCGGCTGCACACGTAGAGCTACGCGTGTACGTTATGTGCCGAGGCAAAGTAACGAGAGGGTCGCATAAATGAACTCATCCGTCGTTCGCCCACCTGCGAGAAAATCACATTTCGCAAAATGCAGACGTCGATGAATATAGAATGCATGAGCGGATTCCGTCTCGCGCTCCATCTTTGCATAACAATGAAGGCAGAGAGACGCAAACGCTCGTGTTTTACCAAGTAGAACACTCACAAGATACTTAGTCCGCGGGGCGAAGGGAAATAAGAAAATACAACGGAGACAATAACAATAAAAATGCCGCGAGGCCGTTTATTCACTTTTAGCATTAGTCGAGTGACGTCCGGGCGGAATTCCCGTGGCTTAACCTTTGAAAATTCAACGGTTACTACTTATAGTGAAAAAAATAAACGAATGATATGTCGTTAGCACTTCCCTGATAGAAATTTTGTTTTATAGCGTTACATCTGGCCCGAGTCATGCATACTTAACCCTGCTTACTAATCCTCATTGACATTGATAGAAACGGATGAAATGGACAAAATTCCGATTGAAACACAATCGGTTCAAACAGGTTTCAATCGGATTTTTGTCCGTTTTATTGGTCCTAATTGGATCTTTTCACCAGGAAAGGCTCTGGCAAGGCTAATTGGTACACGCCAGGGTATGATTAATGCCTGACTAGCACCGAATACATCGTTACAGGTTTTCTATCAGGGTGTCGGCCCTGACTTTGGGCTCGACGCTTTCTTTATATCACAGGGGTTGAGGGGGGGGGGGGGTAGTTTTTTAAAAAGATGTTTATTCTGAACATGAGTACAGTCGTATTGCAAAGAAAGAAATGTAAGACTACAGTAAACAAATAAAAATAGAATAACACCAATTTGTCCAGTCCTTAGCGGAACGTAAGGAAAATACAATTATATGACTAAGCTTATTTATTGAGCTTATTTATTAAGCTTTGTAACGGAACGGCTTATCCCCGACGAGCTTCTCCGAAAAGTCATTCACTTTTCGGGAAATTTCGTCGCGGAGCCGAGTATTCGAGCTCCCCACTTCTGGCTTCGCGATAGGCCTCGACCATCAGAGGCAACGAGCGGTACCTCACTCTGATACCACTCCTAGCAAGTCCGAATACCGAAGAAATCACCGGAAAACCACTGATTGCTTTTCGAACATTTAAGGGGGGGGGGGGGGGGTATGATTAATTCGGTGAAAAAAATACCCTTTTTCAACCATTTTTTTACAAGATACGGGCAGTGTATTCTAAATTTAATAATTACAGTACAGTAACATTTCACGAATATTTTCTGAACATTTCCGCGAAAAATATTTAAAAAATAATCCATTGACAGCAAATCTCCGGAGACGTCTCCAAAAAAAGTTGTTTTGCGGTGACTGTTGTAACTCATCACTCGATCATTTGATATTAAAAAATCAAATTGGTTTTATTAGTTTCTGAGTTCCCCAGGTAACGCTGTCGAGTTTTTAATGTTTTAATTGTTTTTTCTTTTTTTTTTCAATTTTTGGTAACACTGGGAAATCAAAAACGCGATTTTCGCTTAAAAAATTGGTATATTTGTTATCGTAAAAGAAAAAATAACAAAAAATAAAAAAACTCAACAGTGTTACCTCATGAATTACACAGAGAAAGAGTGTTTGAAAAGGATCGGTACAATGGATGTTGAACTACAGCCGTCACCGACTTTGAAAACGTGAAGTGTGGGAAAACCGCTTTAAAGTCAATACTTATACACGGAACGACTCAGAGCCTCGGATGGCTAAAATTCCATATCTCCGTTACTTTTGCTCCAATTGCTCTAAAAATTCGATACAACATTCTTGAGATGTTGTGCATTCATAAAATTAAATTAAAAAAAAATGGAAAAAAGAAGTTTCAAGACCATACCCCCCCTTAAAACACCGAGATTTTGGTCGAAGGCGCCGAAAAAGCACCGAAAATTAGTAAAAAATGTGTGCCTTTTAGTAATGACAGTGTCGTGCTTTTTCGCTACCGCTTGTATAAAAAAAACACCCTGAAGTATAGAACTTTCATGACCTAAACAAACGAATTTTCGGTGCTTTTTCGGTGCTTTCGACCAAAATCTCGGTGCTTTGAATGTTCGAAAAGCACTCAGTGGTCACGGGTGCTTTTTCGGCGAGTGTCCTTTATTCTTTCGTTGCTTTCTTCAATGCGCTTACCTGCCAGGGACACCTTGAACCGCACCGATGTACTCCCTATTTACCTACAAGTCGTGTGCAGCCCGCTTGATCGCCCCGCCAGCCACACACTCGTACTGGGAATAGCCCAGATTCACGTTTCGTTCCCGTTTATTGTAGTTAAGTTGTATAACTGATTCGATCCTTGAGCCTCGCTGCTTAACTACAACGGTAAAATGTCTTTCGTGATCTGTTCACCTATTTCCGTTTCTTTTTCCCTACGGTTCGATGATGATGAGTTCAATCGCACTCGAAGACCGGAGTGAATTAATTTTCTTATTCCGAAGATTGAGCCGAATGACTTCTGAGGACGCTTTCAAAACACAATAATTTATCCTCAGGCCCAGTACACGATCCCTGGCGCTTCCCGATAGTGGAAATCACGAAAATTAGGATTTCGAATGTCCTAATTAGCGATATATTTTATTCGCGATTTCAATAAAATATAATTTTATTGAAATCGCGAAGTATTTTATTGAAATTTTTATTTCCATCAAATTAAATAATTTTATTGAAATCGCGAAATGTTTTAGCTTACTTTTTAGCATTAGGGGCGAGGGCTATGATATGATTACAAGCTTATAATATCGGACAAAAGATGGTCAGATTGAATAAATACATTCATCAAGCTGACAGCAGTGAGCGCGCTTTCGTTGTATGGCTTCAGCGATCTCCCATGTTACACAGATGGACTCGCGGTCGGTACTTGGATGGGTGACCGCTGGGCCATGCACGGATTCGCGCGTCAACTGGTGAGCGGGACGCAGTTTTTCTGTATTTCTGATGTATTTTCATACAGCAGAAAGTGCGTAAAACATAGCCGCCTGCGTCGGCCCAGGTATTCCCCGTAGTTTCCCTACGCCCAAAGTGCGCTATAGTAGTACATTAGGAAAAAGAGTGGATGCGGGTGGAGAACTCAAGAAACGGAAGGGGGAACAGGGGGAGATGGGAACAACGTAAAAGTCTGAATAAGGCGTACGTTGGAATAAAAAATAATAAATTTGTCGGAGTAATTCATTCAATAGAGATAAATCCGATAACTATTGTATTCACCCTCGGTGGTCACACGTTTCAGTTGTGACACGCTGGTCCCACGGAGTCGCAGAATGACGAATACAAATTCGGCGTAGGTATTACTTTGAACCTTTTAGCATGTAACAGTGTCTGTATTATATTTTCATCCGATTTCAAAATGGCGGAGAAAAATCAGGAAGTGGACGATGTGTGAAAAAGCCCTTTTTAATTTAAAAAAATCATAACTCTTACAATTTTCAATTTTTTTCTGAAAATTCCACGGTGATACTCTCAAGATGTGATAGTTTACGAAAAAATATAGCTCCATAGTGGGCGTTTAAAAAAGTTGCAAAGTAGAACTTTGCACACTGCTTCCTCATTATTTCCCCTTTTTCACAAAGCCACCTCTATGAAGAAGCTTATTTATTAACTTTGGCTTCCTCATAGAGGAAGCTTTGTGAAAAAGGGGAAATAATGAGGAAGCAGTGTGCAAAGTTCTACTTTGCAACTTTTTTTTAATTTGAACAAAAGAAAACTCCGTTACAAACACCGTTACATCTAATTTTGATTAGATACAAAGTTTTGACTTACTTTAATAACTTTTCCATAAGTTACAGCGAAAATCTTAATTTAAAAAAAAATTCATAACAGCGTAAAATCCGAACGACTTTACCGATCGTCACCAAATTTTATACGTAGCAGCGCTGTATGTTATTTTTTGACTGTTCAATACCTATTTTGGTTCATTTGATGAGATTCGACGTGATTTAGAGCAAAATTTATTTTTTTCGAAAAATTCAAAATTCTATAAAACCGGAACCGCTTTACCGATTTCGCTGAAATTCAATACCAAACAACATTGAACGTGTCTTTATTTATGATAAAGTATACAGCTGAATCGTCGAACTTTTACGAACGTTAGAGCGATCACGCCATTTTTTTGAAAAATTTAAAATTCAATAAAATTTGTATACATGGATATATTTAATTTTTAAAATATGTGAATTACAGAGGATTTAATACTCTACTTGCGTGCCAATTTTTAGCTCGATCCATCATGCCATTCCTGAGTTATGAACAATTGAATGTTCGGTGCCTGGACCATACATACACACACACATACCCACATACAGACATATTTTCTAGACCACTTTTCTCGACGTTTTAGGTGATTCTGAGTATGTTAACATGAAAATCTCGAAAAAAAAAAATTTCACGAAAACAAAGCTTCCTCTACGAGGAAGCAAAAAAGGTCTTTATTCTGACATCTGAAGTCGGCCCATTTCGTTTTCGATCGACTGCCGCGACGCAACTGCTGTGACGATTTGTCCGACCCTAGTCTGTACTTACAGAGGGAACCCCAAAGCGCCGTTAGAAGGCAGGCCAGCCGCCTTGGCCGCCAACAGCTTATAGAAATGTCGGCTTAGAATTGCGCTTGGGGTTGATAAATTGTTAAGAAATTTTGAGATGAAGACTTTTGGTAAACAGTCACTTCGTTATTCACAAAGATGACTGTCGATTTGTCCCTCATTGTTCACATTGTATAATATTTATTATTTGTCCTTCAACGCAATACCGGGTTCGCGTATACAGAGTGATTTAGAACCCCGCACCAAACGAGGCCCGGATGTCCAAAATGGTTCCAGGAATGCGTGTGCAAAGTTTGAGATTTTTATTCCTAGTACTTTTTGGGTGAGAGCCGATTTGTGACAGCCTGTCTCAACTTTCTCTTAACCCTTACTGCGCACACATCCGCCCAAACTGCCTGCGCACTGCGTGCAAATCTGGGGTCACAATGACCCCGGTGTGCACATTGAGGGTTAATTCGCTCTTGACTTACTCTCAACATTCTCTTAATTCGTACTCAAGTTGAGAGTAAGTTGAGTAGGAATTAAGAGAAAGTTGAAAGAAAGTTAAGGGCAAATAAAGAGAAAGTTGAAAGTAAGTTAAGGGCAAATAAAGAGACAGTTGAAAGTAAGTTAAGGGTAAATTAAGAGAAAGTTGAAAGTAAGTTCAGGGCAAATTAAGAGAAAGTTGAGATTGGCTGTCATAAACCGGCTCTCATTCACAAAGTACTGGGAATAAAAATCTAAATTTTTACACACGCGTTCCTGGGACCATTCCGGGCTTCCAAGCCTCGTTTGGTGCGGGGATTCTGGATCACCCTGTACACCAAACGGCAAATGCATCCGGAAAGTGGTTAAACCTGTCGTCAGTCAAGTCATTTGTTTTCGCGGTCAGGGCGATTACACGCACACTTCGTTTTCTAGTTCCGCGATTCGGGGGGGGGGGGGGGGGGGGGGCAGGGAATACGTTGCATTTGCGATAGCATTACGTTGAATCCTCTTTTGTGCAGGTAGTAGACGTCACAGTGGAAAATGAAGAATGAGCGGGGGGAGATGCGTTATAGCCGCGTAAGCGCGAAGATGAAAAGCAATTATTCTAATGGAGGTTTCATGGAGGGATTGAGACTCAGACAAGTGAGGTAATCCATGAATAATACTGCGAGCTACCGCGGTACCAGAAGTACCGGTGGCGGTTGAAGTGGCGCCACCCTTTCTCTGTTCGAGACGAAGCATCCTCTCACCCGCCCTACGTACCTGCTAATATTATGCTAAACTCGGTAATCCTTAAATGCCACCTCAGCGTGCCGTGGATATACAGAATATCTTGAATAACGAAACCCCCTACACGGTGGAAGCAACGGCGGTAGCGATGGTTCAGTCAGCGGTGGCAGGCCCGACGATACGTGTACACGTCATTCCATGCGAAAGTTTACATCTTAAGGGATCATCACAGTGTGACATTTTCAAAAAATCGTTTTTTTTGCATTACCGGATGGTATACACTGTTATAAACATTCTCTCAAATTTTAAAATCAAAATTCGAATTATTTCGAATGGACCGGGCATCGATTGATCGTAAGTAAACGATTTATATGAGAAGTTCTCACTTCAAACGCGTTTTTCTCGAAACGGTGTTTTTCAAAACGGGGTCCACTCTCAAAGGAAGAGATTTCAAGCTATCCATTTCAAATTTGGACAGAACATTTTTGTGGTCATTCTCTATCGTCCTATGGAAGCTTTTTTTAATCTTCGTATTTTTTTACGAAAAAGTGTCGAAAAAAAAGCTAAATTCGATACGTTTTGGTCAAACCGCCGCCATGTTGTCAAATTAAAAAAAAAGTCTCCAATAGGACGATAGCGGCTCTCCTACAGATTAATAATCTTTTTGAAATTTTTGTCTCAGATCAGGATTAAGGCCGCAAACCTGGACACCATGCAGGACCTTTTCTTTTAACCGGACTTTTCACTAATTTATAACAATATTGAACAATAAATAACTTAACATATAAAAAATCATTTTGTACTCTTCATAAGTGCCTTGATTTGTACAAAAACAAACCAGGCCGATTAGTTTATCCTTACCATTAAAAAAAATCGCAAAATCAGTGATTTTTCGACGGGTCACACTGTGATGATCCCTTAAAGGCCGACTTCACGAAAATATGTTTCACGTTAGCACTAGATATACTGCATTGCAGAACTGACCTGTTTTTTTTATTCTGCTTCCTCGGAGAGGAAGGTTTGTTTTCGTGAAATGTTCCGAAACTGTTCCGAGAATGGTCCGAAACGTCGAGAAGAGTGGCCTAGAAAAAATTGATGTACGTACGTATGTGTGTGTGTGGCCGGCATGCAAAATTCTAACTTAGATAGGGCCAAGTCACCGGTAAATGAACAGTTAAGGAGAATAATTTTACTATCATGAGTTTCTTTAAAATTTAATATTTTCAGACTGTTATCGAAAATGTTAACGATTGACCAAAGTTGACCAAACAAGTGTTGAATTGTGTGATACCGCAAAAAAATCTCGTATTTTTATCGCGAAGTGTATAAATATAAATACTATAAGCCGAAAAGCCAAAAACTTTTAGTCGAAAATAGGCTTCTGCGATAAAATAAATGCAGTAGATAGCTAAAAAATAATAGACAAATTAAGAATCGAATGTTCATCCAAGTCGTCGTAACTTCTCATGAATTCTCACAAAGCTGTTGTTTATTCACTGGTGACTGTTCAATTACCGGTCCATTAACCTTATTTATGTGTGTGTGTGGGGCGTGCATACAAAATTCGAACTTAGATACCTGCAGAACGACTTTATCAATCGAGCTCAAATTTGGCACACGCGTAGGACCGGTAGGCCCTTTGTTTGTGATCATTTAAACAAAAATTCAAACATAAGATCACTTTTATTCAATATTGAGTTCTTAGAAAAAGATTGAATTCTTAGGTTCGCTAGCTTCCGCAAATTTGTATTCATCGAGCTAAATATTTTTTTTAGAAATAAGGCTATGCTAAACAAAGGAGGATCGGTATTGAAAAATGTACGTTTTGCTCTAACTCACGTAAGATATCAATTAAAATCAATCAATCAATCAAAATCAATTTAAAAAATTGAATTGATGAATTGATTCATTTGGATTAATTGAAATTTTGTACAGACTAACAACAGTACTCAGAGCTCCTACGTACTAATTTTTGTGATCGGTAAAGGGGTTCAGATTTTGACATTTTCAATATTTACATAAATTTACAGTTTGGTATAACCCACGTAAAATATCATTAAAAAAGTTGCAACGTACAACATTGCAAATTGCTTCCTCAATAATTTCCGTTTTTCGCAAAGCTTCAGAGGAAGCTTATAAATGCGTTTATTCGTAGAAATGGCTTTGTGAAAAATGGAAATTAATGTGGAAGGAATGTGCAATGTTCTACTTTGCAACTTTTTTGTCATTTTATCCCTGGAGGTTTCGAGTTATATCTAACGAGATGTCAAGATTTTCGTTAAAAATTAAAACACAATACAAATTACGAACATAAAAACAACCTCATCGATGAAATTATTTTGAATGGACAGTTTTTAGAGTATTTAGCTGCACTTTGAAAAGCCACGTTAAACTATATTTTTGTTCAAATATACGAATGCAAAGTTGACATTGATCGTATCTTCCATTTGGAATAATGTTTATATTCTTATGCTGGATTAGTAGAGTGAATAAATCAAGCATTATTTCACGCAAAACTCATTCAATCAAATAAACCTTTTTTATTGACAAATTTCATTCTTAGGAATCATCGATTCAATGGACTAGATGCGAAGATATGTAAATTACGCCGAGATGTCAAGATGTCTGAATTTGGTTGTAATGTGGCTTCTGCGGGTATGATTTGCCATGGAATACCTTATAGATACTCCCAGCGCATACTATGTGGTTCAGTATCGGCGCTGCCCGAACCCCCAAATGCTAATTGAGAGGGAGTGCGAACGGTTGGTCAATTCAATGAAGACCGTACACAAACCTTTGGGGATATGGTGAGGCCTGCTGTGCCGCTGGTATAGTGAAACGGCCGTACACACATACATATATATCTACCACGGAGGTTTCGTACTTGTGCGCGCTTTACGTACCAAGCCTCCGATTTATGGTTACATTCGTCTACAAAGTAAACGAATTACACTATAAATCGTTACATATTAAAACAAACATATGAAGCATTCTCTGTCGATTCAGCCACTTCTTTCTTCGACCCTTTCCGACTTGCTCCATAATTGGTAATTTCGAAGTACCAGTTAACGGCACTCTATGCGCATTTTTTCAGATTTTTAAAACCATATTTCAGAAAATAGCGTTTTCCTCTTAAACACTTCGGAAACTTGAATTTACTTATAAAAATATGTCTCCACATAAAAGTTGTCGTTTTCTTTTAGTTTTCGAGCAGTATATTTCAAATAATGTTCACGTTCCGATCAGAACCATTTTTTTACCAGAAAACGGGGGAATTATTATTTTTTATTAAAAAACGGATAATTTTTTTGAACTGAAAAAATTACAGCGTATTCGTGCATGTCTTCTGATATTGCAAAAAAAAATCCCCGGTGTGGCACCGATAGATGTTCCGGTATAAAATAGTAGCTTGTGATACTAGTGCGTGAAAGCGGCCGTTATCGCGCGGAGGTTAGGAAGCGGCGCACTCGCCAAATCGAGTGCTACAACGACACGAGGCGAAGCCGAGTGTTTTTGTAGCACGAGAGGAGGTGAGTGCACCGCTTCCTAATCTCCGCGGGACGGCCGCTTCCTCGCACAAGTATCACATACTACTTTTTGTAACGAATGTCAACGTCATGTCGCACATCTTCGGGCCTGCAAAGCGTTGCGTGAAATTATCTTGTAGATAGTTTCACACACGCCAATGTGTACGTGAAGTTATCTACAGAATTCTAGATAACTTCACGCACCAGATGGCGTACGTAAAATTATCTATGCTTATCTGAATATAATACTCAATTTCACGCACGCTTTGCAGGCACGAAATGTGCGACATTACGTGCATGAGTTACAAAAAAATGTATTAATAGAAAGAATTACCCCATTTTCCGGAATGTTTACACAAATAAACGGTATTTTCTGAAATATGGCTTTAAAAATCTGAAAAAATCACTTAGAATGCCCTTTACTGGTACTTTGATATTACCAATTATGGAGTAGACCGGAGAGGGTCGAAGAAAAAAGTGACTCAATCGACAGAATGCTTCATATATGTCGTTACGCGTATCGTTTTTCGTACATACTGTAAAGTTCATTCTCAGAAAGATTTGAACACTAGTTATTTCGATGGTTGGTTTTTCGTTAAAGAACAACAAAAGTTAGTGCAGTTATACATAGTTGGCTTTCTGTATGTGCTTAGTGCACTTTAATTAACTTGTTCTGCGCGGTAACGCATTCCTAGTTTAAATGATCTTACGTTCGAATCTGTAGTTCTAAGATGGAACTTTCGTTGAAACTTCTATATTGAATCGTGAGTTTCCAAGAACATTTCGAATACCTCTCGATGGGATAAAAATCTGGAAAAAAATCAAGGGCGTTGGAGATGCTGAAATGATTGATTTTGCGTAATAATAATTCCAAAATGTTATATATAACAAATTGATGAAAAAAAATTGTTCAACAAATGAACCGGCAACTTATCTTTATTCTTCAAATGAAAATGTTTTTCTCGGGCAGCAGCGCGCCGGGTACACAGTGCATACTGCCGTAAGCTGCGTCACGCTGTCCGAGTAAACATTGGAGCTCGGCGAAGAATTGACCTAGCCGGCTACAATCGACGCAGGTTTTCTGTGGTTTCCCTACGTCTTAGGCGAATGCCAGTGTCTCTATCTCTATATTAAGTAAACCACAGCCGCATTGCATATAACTACTCTACGTACACTTCTGGTAAAAACTCTCGCACGTGATGGCTGGTATTTATGGGTGCAACAAAGCAACAAATGGAATACGGCCCGTATATAAGGAACAAATCAAAAATAAAATAAAACAAAATGGTTCGGGATTATTTAAAAATATGTACGAATTTCTTTCAGAATTTTGTCTAATTTTTGAAAATTGCATTTTTTATGTTTGACTAGGCTAATCACATGCGCTGGCGCGCGTGCCTGGAAAACTTGGCAAAATCGACCCCAATTTTTTTTGCTTTTCAAAATATCGACTTTTAACCTATACCATCATTCTCAAGTCGCATATTCTACCCCCGAAAACACTGGTTATTAATCTTTTTTTAATCGATTTTGAAAAAAAAAAAATTTTTGGCGACGAAAAAAATATTTTTTCTGCCAGAAATCGCAGATCTGGCTCCGGATCGAAAATCGTCAAAATCGACCTCGGAAATTTTTATTTCAAAATATCACCTATAATAGGTTAATCAATTTTGCGCTGCTGCGCTCTTATAAAGCTTTAAAAGGTTACGGGTGCTGCCCCGCCTGTACTCTTATGAAATTTTTCAAATTTGACACCAAACTGATTTTGTTTATCACGGACTTCCCTGGCAACCAATCACAGCTCTAATAGTTTGCTAACAATGCTTTCCGTTACTCATGAACTTTTTAAAAGAGGGATCTGTATTTGCGTATCTATTTGATTAATTGTCCGGACACTTTGTAGGTGCAATGGATAGTTATGTGAAATACACATATTCAACATACGTCACTCACCACTCATTTTTCAAAATAACAAAAAAATTGAACTTGATATTAAAAAATTACACGGAATTCTGAAAAAATCGTACATATTCAGAACAAAATAATAAATCATTTTCATTTTTAAAAAGTTCGTTTTCCGGGAGATTTGTTAAACTATTTCTTTTTCTGTCAATGTTTTAAGATGTTCATACCATCGAGAAGTGTTTGCAATTCAGTCTCATTCCTCTGAAACTTATGTGAAGTCAGCCACCACTCGCAAGGATTACCTTAGTAGGTGAAACCTATTAAATTGATAATAAATACTATAAACAATTATTCTGACGATACTCAACGTTTGCGGAAAAAAGAAAAGTTTTACATCATTCCTCTGTCGATTCCGGATGATGTAAGACTTTATTTTTCCTGGCATTTGTCTATATTTTCCGTGTATTCTTGTTTCGAAAATGATCTTCTATCTCTCGCGCAATCATGGAGGTAAGGTGAGGCAATGAGAAATGAGGTGAAAACGAAAAAATCGATAATTTTTGAGAATTTTTTCCAGGGAAAATATTGGAGTTATCGATTCGGGGTTTTTTCTAGTTAAAATATATACGATCAAGACAGCTTTAAAATTGTTTTTTTATGTTGAATTAAATTTGCAAAAAAAACTTGTGTCAACGAAGTATTTGTTACACCATTTTTTAAAATCAATGTGTTATTAACATTTTGGAATTATTATTATGCAAAATGAATCTTTTCAGTATCTTTAGTGTGCATGATTTTTTTCATATTTTCAGACCATCGAGAAATGCTTGCAATTCTCTCCCACTTTTCTCGAATTTATACGAATTGAACACTTTGCGCTCCTACATCCTTAAGTCCGCACATAAGACGAGACTTAAATAAAAATGTATTTTGCAAGAGCAAAAACGTGATCGTTTAAGTTTCACCTTAAAAGCATTACAATTACCATTTACATGGCGAGTAGTTCTATCCGTGAAAAGCGGGCGAGACGCAAAGGAAGAAAGGCCGAAAGGGCTTATATACGCGGAGCACAGTGTACAGCGCCATCAGAAGATCAGCATAAAAAAGCAAAGGAGAAAAGGTAACAAGTTTTAAAGAAGAGTACTTCTATATCACTTGGTATCGCGATGCTTGAAGAGTAAAGTTTCGAGCTCGCGGCGTCTATGCGAAAAAAATCGCAAGTAATCACGAGAAGATGGTAGTAAGTGGTAAAGGGTGGTTGGCGGTAGGAGCGTCGCGGTCACCCGCACCACCGACAGGCGAGTTGTGGGGGATTGAAGAGGTGAGCCACCGGCGTTGCTGCCGGTGGATGCACCTCGTATCATGGCTCTTCTGTAATACCGCACCAAGCGCCTGACGATGCACTTAGGAATATTAGTAAAGCGCGCGAGCTCCGAGATCGAGACGAGAAAGTGCTGTGGCAGTAGTAGCGGCGCGCGGAGCGCCGGTATCGGACTCCCGCAGCAGAGCGGAGCAACAGAGCAGCAGCAGCAGCAGCAGCGGCAGCGGCAGACTTTCGTCGTCCGGCCTGCGCGCTCTCATGCCGTGTGCACTGCTTCGCACACGATGCTTTCAGAGTTTTCATTCTAACCAACAGTTTGGCCGCGCGCGTTCCACGCCGCCCCCCCCCCCTCCCCTCCCACTCACACCATAATCACTTTAGCGGTATACCTTGCCCGTGTTTCCTTACGGTCTGGAGAATCTCGTATACATACTGCGATATTACACAAAAATTCATTCATCTTCGTTTGATGATTAACGAACAGAGGAAACCCTTTTTATTTTTGTTTTTTTATTTTTGGTCTTACGACTTTCAGAGCCGTGTGAAGTGCATACGAAGACATAGTATCTATAATAATATGGTGGGTAGGGTGAAGTGAATGCACCAGTAATTTTACAGTCAGCAGTTAATGAATAGCTTTTTGAGAATTCGTGAGAACTTACGAAGACTTGGATGAACATTAGATTGTTAATTTGACTATTATTTAGCTATCCACTCCCCTCCCACTCACACCATAATCACTTGAGCGGTATACCTTGCCCGTGTTTCCTTACGGTCTGGAGAATCTCGTATACATACTGAAATATTACACCAGAATTGATTCATCTTCGTTTGATGATTAACCAACAGAGGAACCCTTTTTTATTTTTATTTTTTATTTTTGGTCTTGATATTAACAATTGTACTGATGTTCCACAAAAATTCGTTTATGAATTTTCGTGGAAAAACGATGAATTTTGTCTTGTTGCCTTAAGGGGGTCTTCTAGTGTGTATACCCATTTTCGAGGTGATTTTTTGGTAATTAAATTTAGAAAAACGGTTAAATGTACAGTCTTAATCCTTTACAGTTATATTAAAACATGTTTGATGTAACATCTTGAATTTTTTCAAAGCATTTTATTCAGATTTAGCGAAGATATACAATGTTGCGCAGGTCATGTTGCAAAAATTCTTTGTAGACGGACGTGCAGATTGTGGCTCTCCTGGTCATCTGAAACGAATTTTTTTTATATTCTGTTCTTTACGAATATGGTTATCGTTCGTGCCTCTAATAAAAAATGTTATAAAAAATTTACAAAATGGCGACGCTTCAAAAGCAGTACTTTGTTTTTCAAAGTAAAATGTTCACTTCTCGTGGTCCGGAAAAACAGTAATTATAAAGCGATAATAAAAATGGAGGCTCAAATGATAACCATATTCGTAAAGAATAGAATTTAAAAAAAAGTTTGTTTTAGATGGCCAGCACGGCCACGATCTCTACGCCCGACTAAAAAGAACATGACCTGCGCAACATTAAATATCTTGTCTCATTTGGAACAAAATGCTTTGAAAAAATACAAGATGTTGCTTCAAACATGTATTAATATAACTGTAAAATATTAACACCGTTTAACCGTTTTTCGAAATTTAATTCCCGAAAAAAACATCTCGAAAATGGGTGTACACACTAGAAGACCCCCTTAAGACTGAGAGTGATGTGAGGATATTGAAGGTAAATGCAATCATTTAAAGAACGTAAGAATTATTGAGATATTCATGTTGTTCTTCGATATTCATCGAAAATATGACATCATTAATATCATATTGGAAGTTATAATGTGATTATTGCTATTAATATGATAACCACATCTATATGTAGATCATTGCGATTGTAACTCCATTACATATTAATGTGGTAACCTAACAGGTGGACATTTTAGCGAGTTTTTAACCCTTCGTGGTCACACTGGGTGACATTTACCATAGTATTTTATCATGATATTCTACGATAGCGTGACTACGAAGGGATAGTGTAGCTATGTCGGTACGCCGGAGTCATTATAGACATCAGCATCTATGCAACATAAAAAATTCATGATGTGTTGTATTTTGACCTCAGCGGCAATTACGCCAAAAGTTTTCAGGTATTTATTTTCTAAAATCGTAATTATATTGTGACGATTTTTTGTGAGTAGAACAATTTTGTTATACGGATTTGACTTTACTTTTTGGATGGCATCTTGAAAATCGGAATTTTGCAGAGTTAGGTAACGTCATATGACGCCAGGTCACCCACTTTAATGCGAGTTTGTTATACCCCACTTTTTTGTGAATGCATTCCTAATACACTAGCGAAAAGTAGTACTTGATTTCTTTACTCTATCTTTGATCTGAGAGTCTTTATTTTTTATCTGAAAATCAATTTTTCGTTGATATGTCCGGTAATGTCGTTTAAAATTTCGTCGACGTGAAATTCAATACTTAAATTATGAAATGACGAAAGCCCGAGCTGCTGAATTCCAACTGACTTCGCAACATAATTACCTTAAATTTGTACATTTATACGTTTATACTTTTTGTCCTAAATTCTCGACGCCGTTGTTTGATGTAGATATGGATTTTATTACCCAAGACCAAGTACGATGTAAGTGAGTATGTGTAGTAGGGACTTCCACCTTGCGTTTTCATTATTTTTCACTTTTTACGAAGCCACCGCCTCTATGAAGAAGTATTTTCATCGATTTTGGCTTTCTCATAAAGGAAGCTTTCGCGAAAAGTGAAAAATAGTGGGGAAAGCAGTGAGTAGCCTCTATTTTACAGGCTTTTCCCATCTATCGTTATTTGTTGAAAATTCGCAAAATAAAAGTAAAAATAAAATACCAATCGATAATTTAGTGTAAGGGGTAAATTTCACAACTCTCAACTCTTAACACATCAAGCGATTTCCTTCGCAATCCCGAAAGTTCAAACGCGACTAAATTATGAATCCAACGTAAAACCAGTCGTTACAATTTCTGCGTTGAAAAATCGCCGTACTTTTAGAACTTACGTAGCCTTTTATATAATTAATATCAGAGTTGTAAATCCTCGTTAGTATATCAAATAAATGTTACGGTGCGGTTTGTTTTGTAGGTGCATTTTAAGGGGGACTGCTACCCTGGACCACCGTTTTTTCATTTTATTTTTTTGTGGGAAAACGAATAATAGCAGACGACTGCGGTTTTTTTTACTTGTTATGTACGTTTTATAGTAGGGGAGAACGGGGGAATGGCGAACATCTAAGAAAGAATCGAAATTAAACACACAAAAAAGCAAGTAATTAAATATTTTCAGGCTCAAAATCATAGCTTGACATGTCTTCTTCGACACAGTGACAACATTTTTCTATAAAATACCGAAAAATAAACTTATTCTACGGCTGTAGAAAAAATGCCAATGTACGGCATTACCCTCACCGTCGGGTAATAGCGAACAGGGTGTGGGCAATCCCGAACGATGCTTTCGGAGATCTACAAAATAAGTTTCTAGACACTGCAATAGACGAAAACTAGGAGAATAATCATGAACTTTTATTTTTATCGAATACTTAACACAATTATAATTTAAACACGTGTAATTGCGATTTGTTTTACTAAAATAGAAGTATCACTTTAACAAAATATACGTAAATATGGGAACTCTTCGTTGTCGCTCTATCATCTATCACATTAATTGATATCACAGTTTCCACGTTTCGTCTTCTCCAAATTTTCATGAAGTATTTAATAAATAATAAATTGTACATACGTAACCTTGAGATTCCGCAATAAACGAACGGTATTCGCGAATAAACTGCTACTGCATATATCAGAAGAATATAATTCCGTCGACCACACATATTAGATAATAAAATAACATTATTTCATCGATACCAAGAGTTAAATAGACAATAAATATAATACTAACCTCGGTCGCCACGTCCGCTCGGCGTTAGACGTCAATCGTGCCAAACGTTCGCGATTACCAACAAATGCTGTTCGCGATTTCCCCGAAACGACTTCACAACGTAATTTTTGTCTACATCCGGTAATATTTGGGCGAGAAATTTTTTTCAAAAACGATATGAAAGTGAAAATAATAACGAATACATGAGAATATCTGAAGTAAAATATTAGCAAATATACATAGGAAGAAATCCTTATTTCCTTTGAGGTGAATTTTAGATCGTGAATCGACGTAAAATGTCAGACCTCTTTTAAAATATTTTTATACTTATTTAATAATAAAAAAAATACGATTTAGTCACACTTCGTGTACATTAATCGACGCAAAAAATTGTAATCAGATATTATGAATAGATGGTGAGTAATCGAGGTGTTCGGTATTACCCACTGTACGCCATTGCCCCGTTCTCCCCTATACAATGGAATTTTTAAACTTAAAAATTGTCGGCGTCCCGGGTCCTCAAACACGGTCATCCAAAATAAATGGCTACCACTCTCCTGACCACTGTAATTATGCGATCGGATTGAAATTGTGCATACATACTTGGGAAACATGTCTTCATGGAATGACGGAGGTTTTTTTCGATAACTTAATTTTTCGATTTTTTACTAATGTTTTTATAAGAAAAACATAGAGGAAAAATGTTTTAAACGGCGCCATTTTCTTAATTTTTGCAGTAATCGAAAAAAACCTCCGTCATTCCATGAAGACTTGTTTCTCGAGTATGTATGCATAATTTCTGGCCGATCGCATAACTACAGTGGTCAGGAGAGTGGTAGCCATTTATTTTGGATTATCGTGTTTGAGGACCTGGGAAACCGACAATCTTTAACTTAAAAAAAATATTCCTTTGTATACTTTAAAACGTAAGTAACAAGTAGAAAAAAATCGCAGTTGTCTACATTTATTCGTTTCCCCATAAAAAAATATAATGAAAACGGTGCTCCAGCGTAGAATAAGTCCCCCTTAATAATAACAACCTTCGGCTATTATAAAATGATGAGCAATTGAGAAAAAATGGAAGACTATTGAATTCCATTACTTTCGTAATGCACCAACCGCATTTCTCAATTTTTTCCGGAAAATAACCGTGAATTTTTATCGCAAATAAATATTCTTTGCAACCATTAAAAATGCACACATTATATTACTATTGCTCCACGTTACTATTATTAATGAATAATTACAAAACCAATTGCACCCTTTTGCGACAAAATAATCGCAGCAGATAGCTAAATAATAATCAAATTAATAATCGAATGTTCATCCGAGTCGTCGTTAAATTTCTCATGAATTCTGAAAAAGCTATTGTTCATTCACTGGTAACTGTAAAATTACTGATGCATTCACCGTACCCTCTATTGCCGAAGGACCACATTTTTTGTCAAAATTTCACGCCATTTCTCGTTGTACCTTTCACCGGCCGGAAACGTCCTTTCTTCGATGGACATTTTTCGCGGCGAATGTGTCAAGGCGGGGCGGCACTGGCTAATCCGAGGTCCTCGTTGTCGAGGAAGGTGGCTGCTCCTTGCGATGCCGTGGAAAGCTCACATTCCGGTTGGGGAGGGGGAGCAGCGCCGTCGGGAGTAGGTAGGCCAGATGTGCTCGTAAAACCGTCGTCTCATAAAACGGCTAGTTCGGCTGGAGGACGAAGGGCCGCAAGACGCCCATCAACAATTCCTTACATGGTCTAATTCCAGGCTTGTCTCGCTCACTCTTCTTCTCACTCACTTTGACACATAATACGCACATACGTGGCCGGCATATCCCGTGAATGTGTATGCAGCTCTGTACAGCCGTTTACATATGCATCACCGGGTATTGGTGCGGTGCGCAGCTGTACTAAACTGAGATGAGAGTGTACTGTAAAACCCATACTGAACGAATATCTATCGGAAATTCAGTGCTTTCAGTCATTTAGCAACCTCACACGCGGCTACATTGCGTACGTCTCCATCGTTCTTTTTTATTCAGTTTTTTTACTTGACCAAAAAAGTCCGCAAATTTTAACAATGCGGTTCATGAAAACGGCCGATTAAGGATGTGGGAGCGCGAAGTGTTCAATTCACATAAATTCGAGAAAAGTGCGAGAGAATTGTAAACACTTCTTGATCGTCGGAAAATCTGAAAAAATGCATGCGCTCTAAAGGTACAGAAAAGATTAATTTTGCATAATAATAATACCAAAATGTTAATAACAAATTGATTAAAAACAAAATTGTTTAACAAATATTTCGTTGACCCAAGTTTTTTTTGCACGAAAATGATTCCTTTATTTTTCTGAATACGTATGAATTTTTTCCGATTTTTATCTAATCTTTGAAATTAGTGTTATTTTGTATGGAAAATATGTACAAATTTCAAAGATTAAATAAAAATGTGAAGAAATTCATATGTATACAGAAAAATAAAGGAATCATTTTCATACGAAAAAGAACTTGGGTCAACGAAATATTTGTTAAACAATTTTTTCAAAATCAATTTGTTAATAACATTTTTGAATTATAATTATGCAAGATTAAACTTTTCAGAAAAGATTAATTTTTCATAATAATAATTCTAAAATGATATTAACCAATTGATGAAAAAAACATTGTTTAACAAATGTTTCGATGACACAAGTTTTTTTTTATAAAAATAATTCCTTCGTTTTTCTGAACACGTATGCATTTTTTCAGGTTTTTAGGTTCTCTGTGAAATGTGTACATATTTTCCATATAAAAAACACAAGTAAATAATTACCGAAACGATTGAAATTTTCTACAAACTAATAATAGTACGTAGCGTTCCTATGCACCAAATTTCGTATTGATCGGTAAAGGAGTTCGGATTTTATGGTATTTTGAGTATTTTTATAAATGGACATTTTGCTATAACTGACGTAAAATATCATTACAAATAGTTGCAAAGAAGAGCATTGCACATTGCTTCTTCATTCATTTATATTTTTCACAAAGATTTCTCTGTGAGAGAGCCAAAAATGATAAATACGATGACTCATAGAGATGGCTTTGTGAAAAATGAAAATTATAATGAGGAAGCAGTGTTCTACTTTACTACATTGTTTTCCATTTGCCTCTTGCGCGTGAAAAAGGGGTGCGAAAACTATTGAGAATTCTTCCCGCCTGACAATTCCATAAATGATTTTTTGCCATTCTTCCTTTTTTACTTTGACATTGAGGGTCTAGCGGGGTGCCGAGCCGGAGTGGGTGCTGAGTGTTTGCTACCGTGGAATATGCCTGTTCGCTAAGTAAGCCGATCCAGTAAAGAATGAAAACGGGCTCGGAAATGTGTGGAGGAAAGACGATAGAAGAAAGAGGAGGGTCGAAAGCGAGACAGGCGACAGAAAAGTGCGTGGATATATAAAAGGGGAGTGGAGGGTTTGTCGTTGATCCGATCGTCCATTCGGTACGCGCAAGCTCTGGAACAGCAGCTCTCTCGGTTACCAGCTCACTTTCGTCGTCTCTCGCTCGACGACGTTGATGCGTCCCGAAGGAGCGATTCAATCTTCACCCCGCCGCTGTCGATCCCATCCTATCCTTCTGTGAGTGGCAGCGAAAACGAAATCGCCTTGCGTTGATCGTCGGATGACCGCACGACATTCTGTTAACCCGTGACACATCGTCAAATTCTTCGCCTCCATTACCCGCAGACCCTGCGCATATATGTAATTCGGGATAAACCTCACTGTCGCACTGTTTTATAATTACTTCGCCATACAGCTCGTAATAATTCATCCGGCTAATTCTGCGTGAAATGGTGGAGGAAATGCAGTTTGTGTAAGAGAATCGTTGAGATCGATTTATCCTGAAATTGCTGCAAATTTCGATGAAAATGGGACGTGAATTTAATGACAATTTGATCGAGACATTTTTCTACATACCTTGATGTATAAACAATAAACCAAAAAATGTTTCTTAAAAAAAATGGTACGCCAAGTATTAAAAGAGTAGCCATCCCTTGCAAAAAAAATTCACAATAAAAAATTTCCTTTAAAAAATTATAAAACAAATGCAATATATTAGCCAAGTAAAATGTATCATGAGTAGATCATCAGTGGATGATCTGGTACAAAAAACGTGGCATACTAGTGATTTGGTGTTTTATTAAAAACTTGACGTGTCTCTCTGGCATGCCAAGTTTTTTGTACCGAATCATCCACTGATGATCTACTCATGATAAATTTTACTTTGCTAAGATATTGCATTTGTTTTATTACTTTTTAAAGGACATTTTTTATTGTTAATATTTTTTTTTTGCAAGGGATGGCTACTCTTTTAATAATTGGTGTGCCATTTTTGTTTTGAAGAAACATTTTTGGTTTACTCTTTATACATCAAGGTATGTAGAAAAATGTCTCGATCAAGAAACATTTTTTGGCTTGTTTCACATCTTTTTCAAAGTCACCCTCAATACGTGCATTCGGAGACAGGGCTTCGTTGTGAACCGGCAGACCGTACTTCTTGCAACTGGCTTTGTTCACTGTTTTGCTCAACCATTCCGCCAGTCGACGAACCATTTTTACCAGATCCATCCACTGCGTTCTTTATTTCTATGAGACGCCAAATAATTAGTGCCCTATCGCAAATGACAAATGGAAATACAAAGACTACTGAATGTTATCCGCAACAGAGGCATTGAGCATTCCATTGTCGACTTCCTGTATAGCTTCCCTGAATACTGCTGTTGCTTCCTATACAGCATTTGAATTCGTTATCGTGTGATTGAATAAGCTTGACGCGGTCTAAAAAGACTACAATAAATTATCCCAATGCAACAATTAGTAATAACAAAGTCCAAAATATAACCTCAAAAATCGCTTTTTTATCAACAGGATAGAGTATCCTCCATATTTTCATTTTGTTGTTTTTTTTTAAGACACCGCGTTAAGACGAGATTATTATTAAATCATAACACTCGATAGTAAATATTAGAACGGAAACGAAACGGACGACAAAAAACGACGAAACGGACCGCAGTTTTCTTGTTGATGTCTGGTCCGTTTTCGATTTCCGGAACCTAAAAAGGACCGAACGTTTTTTTTTAAGAAAATTTGAAATCCAATTATTTCAAATCTGTCCATCGGTGAGTTGAAAAGTAGACTTTATAATAAAATTACATTTTTCTAGACTGTCTCGAAGAAAATGTAGGTCGGTCCTGTTTCGGTTATAGAAACCGATAACGGACCGGGCCAAATATGGTTTAAAAAAACGTTCGGTCCTTTTTAAGTTTCGGAAACCGAAAACGAACCAGACGTCAATAAGTCAACTGCGGTCCGTTTCGTCGTTTTTTCTCGTCCGTTTCGTTCCCCAACATACGCGTTCGTTTTTGGTCCGTTCACTGGTCCGTCTACTTGCTAGGGTATATAAATTGTTACACTAGAGTCATTATTACACTACACTAGAGTGTACGACCCTGTCCATTTTTTTCTGTCAGTCGATGAGAGCGAGCCATTCGTGAGGCGGTATTATAGATTTCTTTTAATACTTGGCGTCGAGACGCTGCCGCGTCTCTTCATTTTTTTCCGGTTTCGTTAAATATATTTGGGTACTATTTTAGTATCTTATTGAATATCATAGCTGGTTGTGACGAATTCAACATGTTTCATTAATATTATAGGGTTCCTAAAGGGCGCCATATAATATACCAATAATTCGCGAATGATATTCTCAGCCTGAGAACTAGAGACAAAAAAAAGACAAAAGCAAAAATATTAATAACGTTGAATAATCGATTTCTATGAAATAAAAATAGTTAGTTAGTTAGTTTCAGCCCTCCCGTACATTGTCTTGGGCCTTTACGGCCGTCTCGCCATCTCCATGCTTTTATACCGTAGCGGGGAGAACTCCATGCGAGAGAGGGATGCAGAGTTTTAGGGCCTGTCTACCCGTTTCAGTCTCCCGCCATCTCGCCGCCTTTTCTTGCCATAGCAACACGCGCTCGCTTCGCTCACGCTCTTGACCACATAAAAAAAGACTTGTCACAACAACGAAAAAAAGGTTCATTTAACAAAATGTTCTTATTTCAACAACAAAGTGTATTGTTGTCGAAATAAAAAAAGAGAGGAATCATTTCGTACGGGATACAACAGTGATACATCAGCATCCTAACCAATTTGAAATTGTCGAGAAAACCAATCGCTGGAGGTTGCAGCAATGAACACATCGGTTGCCACGACAAATATGGGTCTAAGCAGACCAAAAATTGTGATTCCAATCACGTTTTTTGCGAAGAAAATACGAAAATCGGGTAAAAACATTATTTTGTTATTTCAATTACATATTATTTCGAACGCATCGGGCACGTCACGGCATGGTTGAACGCGCGCTTGGGACTGGCGTGCAGTTAGGCGTGGAGCCACAGCCAATCAGGAGACGAATAAGATGGCTTCATGATTATCTCGAACTTCGACTTCGATTGTCCATGTCTTTTTTAATAGAGGATAGCGGAGAGAACTCCATACGAGATCCTTTTTCCATTTCCATTTGCCGAGGGCACAGTGAAACTCCTGAAAACATGTACCGATACAGCCGGTGCCTACCTAAGTCCCCCGGTGGTAATGCGACTAAACTCAAGCACGGCCACCGGCGGCGCTAATAGCGACACCTGCCTTCAGCGATCTTCCCGCTCGGCCCGGAGGACACCATCCGCCAGATAAGAACCCGCGGGAGTTACTCCGAGCCGACACGAACCATCACTGATGGGTGTTTTGGGTACAGAGTTATCAGAGGGTGGGAACTAGGGATGTGCAGGAGCTTGCTCGAACCCAAGGCATGCCTGTGGAGCTCGGCACTTGCTCGAGCTTTGCATCGAACAACGACATTACATCGAGCTACTCGAGGCCGTCGAACCGCTCGAGCTACTCGAGGCCGTCGAACCGCTCGAGCTACTCGAGCTCGTCGAGCCGCTCGAGCTACTCGAACTGTTGGATTCGTTCGAGCCCAGCACTGCGACACAGCTAGACTCGAAAAAAAAAAAACAATAACCATAATGAAATCGACGTTTAATTTGTTAAAAATGTATAAATCAACCTGCAATTTGTTTAAAAAATATAAACCAACGTTTAATTTGTTTAAAGAATATAAACCAACGTTTAATTTGTTTAAACACTATAAACCGACGTTTAATTTGTTTAAAAAATATAAACCGACGTTTAATTTGTTTAAAAAATATAAACCGACGTTTAATTTGTTTAAAAAAATATAAACCGACGTTTCATTTCTCCATCATCGCTCCATATTTTTCGATGACCAGGTTGATGACGAAGAAAGCAAATGAGAAGAAAGGAGTGCGAGCGAAGCGAGAACGTTGCTTCTAGTAAAGTTAAAAATAAGTTTGGTCATCTCGAGACTTTGTAAATAAGACAGCAAACTATATGAAGGTTGTAGTGCAATAGCAGATTCAAGAATGCCACACTTTAAAAAGAAATCGCTATTCTATCCTTTAAATTCTACTATGTCTATGAAGCCCACAAAGTATTCGGGATGCTGGCGTTGTACCTTAGAAACTTGGCTGGAATAAACTGCCAACTCGAGATCAACGTTCCACTCATTCAGTAAAAAAAGAAAATTCAAATGAGGGGTAAGGGAGACATTTGAGATGAGAGAAAATTAATGGAATTCAACAAGGGAGTGGCGAAGGCCTCCGCACGGGGCCCGGAATAGGTGCAGTGTAGCGCCGAGTATTTGAATGAACGGACGCGTTTCTAGAGCAACGCGAAAGGGGCGGTCATACGACGCCGTGAAGGCAGTAACCGGTGTCATCGTGGTTCTGCGCTACTTCTATCTTTCCTTTTGTACCGAAGTCGCAAGCGTAGACAGAAAGTGCTGCTAAAAAGGAAGTCATGTCATTTCAGCTTATTCTTCAGTTTATATCTTCCCTCTTTTCCCTATACAATATGCCACCTGAAATAACCTGCTGACGCCACACGCACCTCTCGAAAATTTTACCTTTCAGTTGCGTAGTTTCTACACTGAGAAAAAAAATTCAGTTGATCCAAAGAAATGCATTTGGTTGATTTCATATTTAGTTTCTTTAACAAAATATCATTTGGAATAAAAATGCGAATGTAAAATCAAGTAAATCTCACACTTTGTTCGAAGCAAATGTATTGACCGCACTGACATATTTGAATTGACAAAGTTATTTCATAGCTTCCTACAATAATTATTTATCACCAAAGCTATATGGGGCATTCCGCACCGTTTCGACCTGGATTTGATCTCGGCCTCTCCGATTTGGCTCAATAGTTATTATAGGCTTAGTTGGACCCTCAACTGCACAAATAAAAAATAAATTATTGCCATTTTTGTTTGTTCAATAGATTTTTAAAGTTACATATAAAACCCCATAATTTAAAAATCTGATAAAATTCTGAAAAATACTTTGTTCTATAACAAATTTATCTAGTCACTAGGATAATCACACGCGCTGGCGCGAGTGCCGAAAAACTTTTCGCCAAAATCGACTTCGGAAATATTTCTTTTCAAGATATCGACTTTTAACCTATACCATCGTTCTCAAGTCGCATATTCTACCCCTAATAACACTGGTTACTAACCTTTTTTAATCGATTTTGAAAAAAATAATTTTCTGGCGACGATTTTTCTGTCAGAAATTATAGATCCAGCTCCGGACCGAAAATCACCAAAATCGATCCCAATTTGTTTTCTTTTCAAAATATCGACTTTTAACCTATACCATCGTTCTCAAGTCGCATATTCTACCCCTAAAAACACTGTTTAACAGCCTTTTTTAATCGATTTTGAAAAAAATATTTTTTTGGCGACGATTTTTTTGTCAGAAATCATAGATCCGGCTCCGAACCGAAAATCACCAAAATCGATCCCAATTTGTTTTCTTTTCAAAATATCAACTTTTAACCTATCCCATCGTTCTCAAGTCGTATATTCTACCCCCGAAAACATTGGTTAACAGCCTTTTTTAATCGATTTTGAAAAAAATATTTTTTGGCGACGATTTTTTTGTCAGAAATCATAGATCCGGCTCCGGACCGAAAATCACCAAAATCGATCCCAATTTGTTTTGTTTTCAAAATATTATCTTTTAACCTGTACCATCGTTCTCAAGTCGTATATTCTACCCCCGAAAACACTGGTTGACAAACATTTTTAATCGATTCTGAAAAAAATAATTTTTGGCAGAGATAATATTTTCAAAATTTCAATCAATAATCAATTTTGCGCTGCTGCGCTCTTATAAAGCTTTAAAAGGTCAGGGGCACTGCCGCACCCGTTATCTTGTGTCAAATTTGACATCAAACTGATTTTGTTCACAACGAACTTTTCTGGCAACCAATCACAGCTCGAATAGTTTGCCAACAATGTTTTGCGTTACTCCTGAACTTTTTAAAAGAGGGATTGCGCAGTTGTGGGTCCAACTAAGCCTACACAAATAATGAGCCAAATTGGAGCGGTCGAGGTTAAAATCCAAGTCGAAAGGGTGGAATGTCCCTTATACATTTGACAACACATCTAGACAAGACATATCCATTTAAACAAATAATTCTAAACATAATATTAGAACTTAGTATGATAGTAACTGTGTGACGTCAAAACTGTAACTGAATTTTACTCCATCTACAATTTTTCACGCTTGTGGAGCGCTTCGGCTGTAAGGTTCCAGTACTCTGGTCAAGAAAAACTAAGTCCAACCTTCACACACACGTCGTAACCTTTCGGAAAATTACTCAGAATAGGGGTGACAAGATTTACGATCTTTCAGTTAATGGGCAAAGAAATAAAGGGGGAGGGTGGGGAATGAATGAAGCTAATTACTGTACGGACGGATCGAAGAATAATTTTTAAGCACCTTAAAAATGAAGAATAAGAAAGGCAAAACAAATCGGAAATTGTACTTACGGTTTTAATCAGGTGAAGTTGTTCATGAGGCGCACTGGCTGTTCGTCGTCTCACAGGGATGGGATTTATTCTTCCATGTATTTCGTTAAATAAATTCGATGAACAATTTAAAAAATGTTTAATGAAATAAAAGTCGATCTTTGATAGAAATGTTGATTGATTCTTTTTAAACAAAAATATTTTTTGAGATAACAAGCGTCCCTCGTTTGCGGGGTGTTTGTCTAAATTGAAAACAATAATTTTATGGGGTGGGAAGTTTTTTTCCTTATTTCAAGTACTGAAAAAAAATGCTTTCTTGTTTTTTTTTTCTTCTTGTTAAGAAGGTTGGCCAAATAAATAACTTTTTTATGCTTCTCCCAACCTCTAAAATTGTAGGTTTCGAACTTTAAGTAAACCTCGTAAAAGGGGGACACGAGGGCTACTGGCAAATATTGTTAAAAGGTGCCACATTCGACGTTTAGAAATTCAAGTAAAAAGGGTGTTAATTAGTGTTTTCAGGGATTGAATATGCGACTTGAGAACAATGGTATAGGTTAAAAGTTGATATTTAAAAAAATATATTTCTGACGTCGGTTTTGGCGAAAAGTTTTTCAGGCACGCGCCCCAGCACGTGTGGTTATCCTAGTAGATATATAAAATATACATAGCGGATATAGAGCTTTTGGCCGATGTATATGATTGCGTATATAACTTATACATATACGTTGAATACACTTTATATCCATATGGGTTTACACCAAAGGAACGTGTTATAGTATCTATTCGGAAAAAAGATGTCATTGTTTTAAGTAATTATTTTCTTAGCATACACAATGATCTGATTTGCAATACACAGAGAATAATGGGATGATTCCTCACGCTCCGTGTGCACCAACGCCGCAGCATACCCTTACATGTCTGATGCCCGGTGCCACCTAATATATGTTAATATATGTACTTTGACATTAACACATGTGTTTTAATTGATTCAATTGAAGCTCTGGACCCGGATCTCTGTGAGCCCTCCATGTCTTCTCAAAATATGGATAAATTAAAAGGGGGTCGTGTGGTACTACTCCCGCCCGCGCGCTTACTCGACGATCCTACTTGGCGGTAGGCCGAGCACATTTTCTTTTTACTGCAGTCCTTCGAAATTACCATTCTACTTTTCCCGAGGCGTGAGTGCATTTGCATGACAAACGGTGTTCTGGGGCCACGGTTCATTCTTCGCGCACGATGCAATTTGACCGCGCACCGCGTTTCCTACGTGCCCTATTCTGCTATATTTTTCGCCGAGCACACAGCGAACGAGCTCCGGATATTATTCAAGCATTTTGGAACGATGATAAGGAAGCGCCACGATCTCGACCCCCAGCCGGCGCTCACTTGTCCTCTCCAGTGCTCCGCGGTCTAACATGAGTAAAAACCACTTGTATATACCGCGGGATCTGTGAACTCTATAAGCAAATGTGAGAGCCCATTGCCACTCACTTAGGGTTCTTCAACTTTTGTTAAGAGCGTTATTTCGAAATGCCAAACACGAGGGTTGTACACGGAGAGAATTTTTTGATCTCCCTATAGTTCGTGATGCAATCGAGAAATATTACGGCATTCTGGGGTTTTATCCCATGCGTATAGAAGTCGTTGCACTGTGTGTAAAAATATGCAAGTAACTGGTAATAGCAATGATGCCTATATTTTAGTTTCTCAACATCATTGCAATTTTTCTCTATAAACTGGGAACCACATCTGCCGGCGTCGTGAAGATTATCTCAAAATTCAGATATATTGCGTATAAATTGTAGGTATCTGTTACACTACGTATTGTTTGAAATAAACACCGCGAGACAATTGTAACAGTATCTATAATTGTTGCAATATTTTCTGAAATGTATTTTCGTTTCTAGTATATACATATGCTAAACATTGCATTCTCAGTGTCTAAATGAATAAATCTACGCATTTAGTACGATTGCCCATGCTCGTTGTCGCCGATTCCAATGGTTTGAGCTGTGTTCCCGAAGCCGCATAACAAGAATTGCCATGCTGTGGCGCGCGCTCGCCTATGTGCGCCTCACTCTTGCGATTTTCGCAGAAAGCGCCGTAGCGAGATAAGCGCCCAAGCGAGGTGGCCTACAGCGAGGACCCTTTGTTTTTATTTCTACGGCGAACATCGCGACGGAGCGTGCTGTGCTGGCGAAAGTTTCGGTCATCTACGTCGCGAGAACACTGCAGAAAGACGCTAAGTTTGTCCTGTTTTGACGAACTCCAAAAAAGTTCTCAACGAATGAGACATAAGGTAAACGTCCCAGTAATCGTCAGTGTACCAGTAATCGACCGTTGTGTGCTTTGAATATAGATTTTGCTATAGTCAAAGCACATATTGTCGATTACTGGTACACTGTCGATTACTGGGACGTTTACCTTACCAAGTTCGCGAAGCCGAGCAATTCGATTGGAAATGTCTGACAATTCATGACTTGCACAGATGCAACGTGATTGAACTCAACAAGTTGAGTGATGATTATTTTTTTGTAACGAAACGCTGGGTATAAAAATAAACGTGAAATTGAAAGAAATACATCATTGTTTTATTCCTTTATACACCACATTTTCCTATATATACCAGAATCCTTTATACCTTTCCTAAGCTCTTGTAGAAACAATTTTTAAGCTGCGGTAACCATTGCAATATTGCAATTACTGAAACAGTCGCGGGACTGTATACAAGGTCGTGTGGTAGTTTTTACATTGTACGTATGTATATCGACTCTCTATGTATGTCTGTACACACGAGTCTATGTAGGACACTCGTATGGTGACTTTTACCGTACTGTAGCGAGAAAGATGCAGTTAGGCATGTGACCATTTTTACCACTGTTCATAGTTATCGCCATATCTCCTTCGAGGAGATACCTAACGACGCATGGCAATGTTTCCCAAACCACGTTGTAGACACGCATAATATGTTTTTACTCGACAGCATGGCAAAATTCCCCAAAATGCCGGATTATTTCCAGATTGCTATGCTGTTTGGGTTTAAACCCTACATTTTTTTCGAGATTATTCCCAAACAATTCTCTCCGTGTAAATTTGAAAACGATTATCTCCTTTTGCTTCCTCATAGAGGAAGCTTTGTTCTCATGAAATTTTTTTTTTTCAAGATTTTCATGCCATTATGCTTAGAATCACCTAAAACGTCGAGAAAAGTGGTTTAGAAAAAATGTCCGTATGTGTGTGCGTGCGTGCGTGCGTGCGTGCGTGCGTGCGTGCGTGCGTGCGTTCTGGGCTTCGAAAATTCAATCGTCTCTCACTCAGTAACCGTTTCAGCGATCGGGCTCAAATTTGGCACACAAGTAGAGTAGTTGCCCCTCTTTGAATAGCGCGATGTTTGACAAAACATATATAGTCATTAAGATTTAATGTACTTTTTAATTTGTTGATAAAAGGACGTGGTCGCTCTAACTTTTGTAAAAATTCGACGATTTAGCTTAATACTTCTTTATAACTAAAGATACGTTCAATGTTGTATGGTATTAAATTTCGACGAAATCGGTAAAGCGGTTCGGATTTTACTGAATTTTGAATTTTTCGAAAAAAATTTATTTTGCTCTAAATCACATCGAATCTTAACAAAGGAACCGAAATGTTCCACAGTCGAAAAACAACATACAGCCCTGCTACGTACGAAATTTGGTGATGATCGGTAAAGTCGTTCGGATTTTACACCATTTTGAATTTTTCAAAAAATTTAGATTTTCGCGATAACTTCCGCAAAAGTTAAGACTAAACTTTGTATCTAATGAAAATTAGATGTAACGGTGTTTGTGACGGAGTTTTCTTTTGTTCAAATAAAAAAAATGTTGCAAAGTAGAACTTTGCACATTGCTTCTACATTAATTTTCGTTTTTTACAAAGCTTCCTCTATGAGGAAGCTAAAATGTTAAATAAACAAGCTTCTTCATAGAGGTGGCTTTGTGAAAAACGAAAATTAATGAGCGAAGCAATGTGCAAAGTTCTACTTTGCAACTTTTTTTATTCCTTATAGGACAGACGTACCGTTTTTTCAAAATGTAAAAATGCTGTAAAATATGAATTTTCCAATGGATTCGTGTCAACTACAATCCCAAACGTTGTTCTACAATAGCCCACTTGCGTGCCAAATTTGATGAACATCTATCGAAAATTACGCCAGTACTGTCTACACAACGAAATCTGCACACACACACACTAGGGTGTTTAAAAAACAAAAATGTCTTCGGCAATATCATGAAATGTTTAGGCTGAACCTTAAAATATGTCGGTTAAAATTTAACGTTTTAGATTTTCAATTTTTTATTAACACGTAGACGAATGCGAGGCTTAGCAAATGGACGTCATGTTTTTCAGCGGCTCATTTCCCAGGGATCTCAACCTTTTTTCCTTTAAATATAGGTAATTTAGAAAAGAAAAAGTGCTGGCACACTTGTCGGTCGAAGTTATAGTTTCCGCGTTATGCATTTTTTTAATCTTTCTCACTTTTAAAAACCGATATTTAACGCGTTCAGCGTTAACTGAGTCATTTCTTTCAAGATTTACTGGCAAATATCTAAAAAAATAAAAAATTTCGAAATCCAAAAATTCAAACATTCAAAAATTTAAGAATTAAAAAATTCAGGAAATCCAGGAAATCCAGATTGTGGATTATTTCAATATTAAAGAATTCTTCTTCTTCTTAATTTATATCCTTTAATATAAATTATTTGCATATGGTGAGTCACCATATACATTGTATACAAAATACAACATTATACATATACTAAACTCATCACACGCGCTGACGGGCGTGCCTGAAAAACTTTTGCGCTGTTGCGCTCTTACAAAAGGTTATGGGCGCTGCCGCGCCCGTCGTCTTATGTGAAACTTGACATCAAACTGATTTTGTTTGCCACGATTTTGCTTAAACACGATTTTGTTTCCTGGCAACCAATCACAGCTCGAATAGAATGCTAACAATGCTTTCCGTTAGTCATGAACATTTCAACATAAGATTCATTGTATACATTGTACACCAATACATTCTATAAGGTGAATTTCCATACACAAATAATTGATATTAAAGTATATGTAATATTGAAATAATTCGCAATCTGGATTTCCTCGATTCTCTGAATTTTTAAGTTCTTGAATTTTTTAATTTTTAAGTTCTTGAATTTTTGAATTTTTAAATTTTGATTGTTTGAATTTTGGAACTTCGAAATTTTGGATTTTTGGAGAAATTTGCCATCAAATATTGAAATAAATGACTCAGTTGACGCTGTACGCGTTAAATATTGTTTTTTAAAAGTGAGAAAGATTATTAACCCTCCGTGTGTAAACTGGGTCTTTTAAGGAATAGTCGAAATTTCGAACTGAAATTTCTGTCCAACGAATGAAGTACGGGCTTCGACTCCCCTCCCCCCCCCCCCCCCCCCTCCCCAAATCTATTGGTAGCGTGGACAAAAGGCTCAAGTAGCACCAGGGTTTAGCCAATAGCAGGCAAACGCCAGTCTGTGCAAGTCGCAACTGTTCCCTCAAAGGGTCGGTGTACAGACGGCGTTGGTGTTTTGATAGGTAAACGGATGCAGTTTTTTTGCTTTTTTGCGTAGTTTTCGGCCTTTTCATTACTAAAATACAGGTTTCTTGTAATGTTATGCTTTTTCTGACCATTTTCATCGTACTTTTTTTGTGTTGAAAAAAAAAAAAAATGTTACATTTTTGGCTAATTCTTCCGCCATGTTCCAATATTTTTATTGAAAATAAATTTGTATTAAATTATTTTAGTGTCTGACATTGATTTTGTGTCGGATAATTATCGTTTAGTGTACTTATAACATGCCCGACTTTGTAAAATATTCCCGACTTTCAGGTACTAAAATAATTCAACTTTTCAAAGCCCACCTCAATGACCCGATATTCTTTTGAAAGCTGATAGTCTAAACTACAAAACCCTATAACCGTTTATTTTTACATTTGTTTATAGCGAAGTTATGAATTTTTTAACAAAAACTCGTTTTGTCCCCATTTTCGACTACAATTCAATTTTTATTAACGATAATTATAAACTTTTGACATCGGGAACTTGTGGACCGTGTAGTAGACACTTCGAGGAGTATCCCTGATTTTTCTTCAGATTTTTCGAAAGCTTAGAACATTGTGAAAACTCAACTGTTCCCTGAAAGGCCCAGTGTGCAGACCGTGTATGGAAAAATATAGTTTACACACGGAGGGTTAAAAATTCATAACTCGGAAACTATAACTTCGACCGACAAGTGTGTCAGCACTTTTGATCTTCTAAATTACCTATATTTAAAGGAAAAAAGATTGAGATCCCTGGGAAATGAGCCACTGAGAAACCTGACGTCCATTTGCTAAGCCTCGCATTCGTCTATGTGCTAATCAAATGGAAAATCTAAAACGTCGTTGAGGCACCTCTAAAATATTTTTTACGGGTCTTAAATTTTAACTGACATATTTTGAGATTCAGCATGAACATTTCATGATAGTGCCGATGAAAAAAAAAATAAAGATTTTTTAGACACACTCTAACACACACACATGCAGACATTTTGTACAAACCACTTTTCTCGACGTTTTGGACCATTCTGAGTGTACTTGCATGAAAATCTCGAAAAAAACAAAATGTCACAAAATTTTGTTGAACATTTTTTTCTATCTAGTTGTTAATCATTGGTGAAATCAATTTGTTAACACCTTCAATATGCTTGATTTTTTACAAATTTGTATACCATCGAGAAGAAGTATTTGCAATTTTCATTTTTCTGAAACTTATGTGAAGTCAGCCACCACTCGCAAAGACTACCTAGACCGTGCCATAACTCCGCCATTTTTAAAGATAAAAAATACCATACATCTGCTGAAAGTAGTATTAAAACATACGGAACGTCTTAAAAATGTCGAAGGAATCCTTCCTGTTTAAAAAAAGTATGAATATCAGCGATTTTTTCATCGTCTAATGGTAACTCCCAGTTCAGATAAAGTGTATAAACATAAGGAAAAAGTATGACTTAAAAAAATTATTATTTTAATAATTTTAACAATTGATAATAATTCCGTATACTTCATCTTAGAAAATGAAACACCATTCAACGCCCGCTCGAAAAATTCTTTTTAAAATAATTTAAAACAATACAACATTTTAAAAGTCTCGTGCTGTATGCAGTCGACGGCGCAGTTGCATAGCTGATGAAGTTTACGGTAAATTGCAATATAAGGTCTTGACGGAAAAGACTCGAGGGCTTTCAGCTACTTGAGTCGTAAAGTCACTTCGATAGATCTCGAAACTTTCTACCTACTTTCCATCGAATCGGTCTATGAACTTTCCCCGAAGGATATCGGTCAACATTGGATCATATCGCCCGTACGCCTCCACCCTCCAGACACCAATAAGCGGAAATATATTGTTCGTCAGAGCCCTTTTTTATCCTATTTCATCCTTACTTTCCACCGAAGCATTGTCGTTTTAAAACTCTGGTTGCGGCTAGAACCAGATATATTATTAATGACCTCCGAAAGCTCGAAACTATTTTCTGCTGCCTCCGCCGCTGCTTGGCGTACGAATTCAGAGCGATAATCGTCCCTAATAGGGTGGCGAAAGTCGCAACAAATAAACGGCTCAATACTGAATTATTCATTTCTATAACATTTCATCGTTTTTTGCTTCGTCATAGAGGAAACTTTGTTTCCGTGAAAATCTTTTTTTCGAGATTTTCATGTCAGTACACTCAGAATGGTCCAAAACGTCGAGAAAAGTGGTTTGTACGAAATGTCTGTATGTGTGTGTACTTGCATATTTCGTTGTATGCACGATAACTGTTGTCATTTTCGATATATGTTCTTCAAATTTGGCACGCAAGTGAGCTATCAAAGAACACCGTTTGGGATTGTAGTTGACGTGAATCCGTTGGGAAATTCATAGTTTACAGCATTTGGAAAATATTGAGAAAAAAAAGTGTTCACGCCATAACTTCCGAACAGTGAAAGATATCCGGCTGCAATTTTGTAGGTACATGGACTACCATCAAACCATGACTTGTACCAAATTTGGCTAGAATCGGAAAAGTGATTCTTATTTTATTGCTGTTTTATTTTTTTTTCTAATGTCTGCAAGTACTTCAGCTCCTATAAATTCTGAGACATCCGACTGCAATTTTCAACATGTCTTTAGGATTATTGATTATGGGATTTAGGATTATTGATTATGAATTTCGTCAAAGAAACGGTCATGATGTTGGTAAATTCCAATTTTGCAGCATGAAAAAGAAAAAAATGCCGTCACGAAAAAAAAACGTTTGAAATTTTTCGCAGAATCGGCTTAAATTTGGTTCACATATGGACAACCATGGACCAAGGTTTGATTACAAATGTGAGGCAGGTCTGTCCAACCATTCAAACTTTATGGCATTTTATATATTTCGAAAAATCTCGTTCTCGCGCTGGCTGGTGCAAATTACAAGATACGGCGTTCTAATTTAACTCCCACATCGAGTACCATGGAACAAAGCTTGAGTGTAAATTTGAGGCAAATCGGTGGAGTGGTAAACATTTTACAACAACATGATTTATTTTTTAAAACAGTTAAAAAAACCTTGCAAATTGCTTCCTCAGTATTTTACACTTTTGACGAAGCTTCCTCATTGAGGAAGCCAAAATTGATCAACATACTTCCTCATTGAGGTAGCTTTATCAAAAGTGTAAAATACTGAGGAATCAATTTTCAAGTTTCAACCTTGCAGGTTTTTTCATTAATTTGTTAATAACATTTTGACACTATTATCATGCAAAATCAATCTTTGCAGCACCTTCCATACGCTGAATTTTTTCCAATTCTTAGATAATTGCGTTCAAAATTCTTTGAGAATCCCACGTTTTGCCGGACCCTATTCTTCAGCAATCGACATACCATTTACGAATTATTTTAAAAAGTACTTAAACGAAATACTTATAAACGTATTTTACGTACAATAAATATTTTGTTTTTTAAGTACAAAAAGCATTTTGTATTTTGTATTTAAAGTATTTTCGAGTATTTCGCCCAGCTCTAAAAAAGTGCATGAGGCGCATACGACATGAATATTTGCCGAGTTTTTATAAAAGTACTTTTATAAGTACTTCAAGTACTAAAATACTTAAAGTACAAAGTAATTAAAGTGCAAAGTACTTAAGTTTCACTTAAAGTACAAAGTAATTAAAGTGCAAAGTACTTAAGTTTCACTTAAAGTACAAAGTAATTAAAGTGCAAAGTACTTAAGTTTCACTTAAAGTACAAAGTAATTAAAGTGCAAAGTACTTAAGTTTCACTTAAAGTACAAACTACTTAAGTTTCACTTAAAGTACAAACTACTTAAGTTTCCCTTAAAGTACAAAGTACTTAAGTTTCATTTAAAGTACAAAGTACTTAAGTTTCACTTAAAGTACAAAGTACGAAAATACTTAAAGTACAAAGTACGAAAATACTTAAAGTACAAAGTACGAAAATACTTAAAGTACAAAATACGAAAATACTTAAAGTACAAAATACGAAAATACTTAAAGTACAAAATACGAAAATACTTAAAGTACAAAATACGAAAATACTTAAAGTACTTGAAGTACTTAGTACTTGTACGGTACTGTGCCCAGCTCTGGCATATTGCGTTATTTCCACCGTTCACCATCAATTGTAATATTCGACACTTAATGTTTTCATGTTCGTTTGTTATTGCTAACACGCGTTAACCATTTTGTTTTAAAATAGTTCGTACAAGAAAAATGGCATAATACGAAGGAAAATTGTTCATAATTATGAGCTTGAAAATGGTTGAATTTTCGAGGAGGAATTACTGGCAATTATTCACAGTGAATGTTACGCAAAACAGATTTAACATTGTAGTTATAAACTGATATTCACTTGCGGTTATTATTGTTGATATATAATATTTTATAAAAATATTAAATTATCTTATCCAGCCGTGGCCTAGAAATATCTACGTCATATCGTTATAATAAGAAATAAACTCTACCAGACAAAGCATTGAAATAGCCGAAAGTGAAAGTGCACACCGTTCGATGAGGCGTCGGGAGCGACAATAATACGGTCAAACTGATATAAATAGACGAAAGTTGTAAAGCTCATTTCACCCAATGTGTTTTAGCGGGAACGTTTGTACTAACTAGCTATATATTGTATTTTGCGAGATAACCTTATAGAGTTACGGCAGAAAGAAAGTTAGAATTATTCTAGGAAAGTGCGAAATTCAGTGTTACGCCATCAGCAACTTCTTGAAGATTTTTATGTTGGTTTTTATATTCCAACAGAATATTTATTGCCAAACATGTTGTTAACGTACGAAACTAAATTCCCGTTAATTATCCTGCGTCGAATATTCAACATTCCAAATTTTTGCGGTGATGAAGGCGCGACGAAATTTTTAGTTAGGCCTAATTTTTAATTCAGAGTAATTTCATTCCTATCTCTGCCCAAAGGCTACGATGTATGACAGCAGGTAAACTATTTTCTGATATACCGAAGAATACCCCCATGGGAATGAAGTGAATTTTTTTCTAATATTACAGATCTAGAACTCTTGGCCGAAAGTATATATAATAAACAAATTTTTATCTGTTCAAGATATATCTCATATATGTATATCTCATTATAATATATCTGCAGATATACCATGGTAGATATATAAAATATATAACGGATATAGAACGTTTGGCCGATATATGTATTGTCTATAATTTATATATCTTGAATATACTTTATCTCCATAGAGATATTCAAATAAATAAGCGTATCTTCAGTTATATAAAAACGTGAGATACTACAACAACGATACGATGAAAAAGATGAACTTTGCGTGGTAAGAAGGTGTGCACAATTGGCTGTATGAGTTCGTGTACATATACAGAAGGGATCCTGTCGACTTGTAAGAGGGAGCATTTCACGTGAAGGTCCGTGACACGTGCACACAGGCCGCGGGTTGCGTGAGTTAAACGCGCAAAGAGGGGGAAGAGATATGGGTGGAGAGAAACGAGAAAGATGAGAACGGATCTTGGAGGCAGAGTGTATAACCAGGAGGATAACGGATCGCAGTGTCGTATGTAATCGATTGACAGGGCAAAGGCAGTTTGAGAAACTAGGAGGGCATAAAGGAGATTGGACGAGGGTGCACGTGGAACTCACGCGTAAAACCCTCGCAGTACCTATATCAGTCCTCCCTATATCCTATAGAATATATCTACTTGCCGCACTCTCATTCGCGTTTCCGTCTACTGTAGTAGAAGTCGAGGAGTGGTGCAAAGCTCTTGCTTCGTCATACACCAACTTTTGTCATTCTTAATTCTCCTTCAATGCCGTAACTCAACATTTGTTCATTTGCAATGTGGAGTTTGCATTCGATACGTTTTTACTTCACATTTTTTATACGCGATGTAGAGTTTGTATTCGGCACTAATCAGAACTGGGCAACGTACTGAGTGCAAAGTACTTCAGATGCTTAAAGCACAGAAGTACTTCTTGTTCTTAAAGCACATGCGAAGTATACTTCAAAAAATACTTTTGAAAGTACTCGATTGGAATCCATGTCGTGTGCTTCTATGTGAATTTTTCTATCATTTGCAATGATTTTTATACGTTTCAAGTACTTCTGATTCCTCATAGAAGAAGCTTTGTTTTCGGGAATTTTTTTTCTCGATATTTTCATATTAACATACGCAGAATCACCTGAAACGTCGAGAAAAGTGGTGTGGAAAATATGTCTGTATTTGCATGTGTGTGTGTGTGTATGTATACCCAGGCACCGAAAATTCAATTGTTCATAACTCACGAACGGCACGATGGATCGAGCTAAAATTTGGCACTTAAGTAGAGTATTAAGACACACACACATGTAATGCACATGTTTTTTTTATTAAATGTATCCATGCATACAGTTTTATGGAATTTTTAATTTTTCAAAAAATAGCGTGATCGCTCTAACTTTCGTAACAGTTCGACGATTTGGCAAAATAGTTATTTATAAATAAAGACATGTTCAATGTTGTTTGGTATTGAATTTCAGCGAAATCGGTAAAGCGGTTCGAGTTTTATGGAATTTTTAATTTTTCGAAAAAAATACATTTTGCTCTAAATCACGTCGAATCTCAACAAATGAACCGAAATGTTCTACAGTCGAAAAATAACATACAGCCCTGCTAGGTACGAAATGTGGTAACAATCGGTAAAATCGTTCGGATTTTACGCTATTTCGAATGGTAACTAATTTCCACAAAAGTTAAGAAAGTAAGACACAACTTTGTATCTAAACAAAATTAGATGTATCGGTGTTTGTACCGGAATTTTTTTTTGTTCAAACAAAAAAAAAGGTTGCAAAGCAGAACTTTGCACATTGCTTCGTCATTAATTTCCTTTTTTTTATAAAGTTTCCTCCATGAGGAAGCCAAAGTGAATAAATAAGCTTCTTCATAGAGGTGTCTTTGTGAAAAACGGAAATTAATGAGAAAACAATGTGCAAAATTCTACTTTGTAACTTTTTACTTTGTTATGTGCAACACGCAGAACAAGTAATAGATTTAGGATCACATTTTTCGTGCACTAATCAGGCGCAGTTCACAGCGAGTAGTATTGCCATAGCTGTACAATATTCCGTGAGTCAATTTTTTAACACAAAATAATGACTTCAACGTATTTTTTACGTGAGTGTCAACGTACATGAGTATGGTTCAACATGAAATAATGACCTGATTTATTTTTGTCGATAATTGAAAAATACTTGCATACTTTGCAAAAGTACTTAAAGTACCGAAAACTACTTTAGTACTCAAAGTACGTACTTTAAGTACCAAATAAGTATCGAGACATACTTAAAGTACTGTCCAGCTCTGGTATGAACTATGTTATTTTTTGTTCTGATTTACCAGGTATAGATGGATTCTTATAATAATTGTTTAGAATAATCCGAACCCCTGGAAGCGACGCGGAGGGTGACTTAGAATAATTCTAACCTGGGGGCAGCTCTCATTGGGACATGTAGAGTCATTTTCAGGCATATGGGAAGAGGATTCGTAGGGTGGCGTAGAATAATCGAGGCCTGGAGATGGTCTTATAAGGAAGCCTTGAAAACATCTGAATGTGGATAGGGGCTCGTACGAACGTTTAGAATAATCTACACCTGCGGCAACACGAGGAGGGGGACTCTTCGGGACAAACAAACAACATACTGAAAAAGTTGAAAAACATGGGGCGTTTCATACCGATTCGACCTGGATTTGACCTCTTCGATTTCGTCCACGATTTTTTTCAGTTATTGGCCCAAAAAAGAGCTCGACAAAAGAGCTCGGCCTCTAAAAAAAGCTCGAAATTCGTTTCCATTTTTTAAAAATTAAATTTGAATTAGTTGCAATTTTTAAAGCGAAAATATTGTTAGCCCAGATTTAAAAATCTGAAAAAATGCTTAAATATCCCGTATCAGGTACAAAAAACTCTAAGCGTCCACCCCGAATGAGCTGAGGTTTGCTTCTATTTTTTTCGGATTCTTTCTCGAAAAAGAAAAAGTGGAATACTCCGCAAAAATGGAATCAACTCTCAGTCCACTCTGGGTTTAGATTTAAATGTGTTTATATCTGATATGGGATTTTTTAGCATTTTTTCCGATTTTTAAATCCGGGCTAACAATATGTAAATGAACAGTTAGGCAGAACGATTTGTTTATCATGGGTTTCTATAAAATCTAATATTTTCGGACTATTTGCGACAATTTTAACAATAAATCAAAACGTTGAGTTATGTGATGCAGCTAAAGAGTCTCGTATTTTTATCGCGTTTTATCGCGTATTTTAAGTGTATACAAATAAATACTAAAAGCTAAAAATCCAAAAACACCAGTAAATAAACGGGCCAACCTGACCTACACTTTTTACATACTTTCCGTACAAAAAAAAGACACAAATTTCAAAAATTAGATAAAAATCTGAAAAAATTCATACGTATACAGGAAGATAAAGGAATCATTTTCATGCAAAAGAAAACTTGGGTCAACGAAATATTTGTTAAACTATTTTTTAAAAATCAATTTGTTATTAACCTTTTGGAATTATTATTATGCAAAATTAATCTTTTCAGTACTTTTAGTGTGCATGCATTTTTTCAGATTTTCAAATCAAGAAGTGTTTGCAATTCTCTCGCACTTTTCTCGAATTTATGCGAATTGAAGACTTCGTGCTCCTACATCCTTAACGTTGCCGCACGTACAGTATTGTTGCCGGTCAAGTTGCAGAGCAAGAAGTTAGACCGTAGATCGTGTGGCCACCGTTTTTTTCGTCATCCACGAGCTCTTCCTCCTATCCAGTGGGTGGAGTACGAAATAGGAAGAGAATACGACGGCAGTGCGTCGCGGCTATCGGCCAGGCGGGGTTGCCAGAGTACCAGGATGCACCCGTCGGTCCCGTGACGGATATGATATTGCCGGAAATAGCTGTGTGATTTCCTGTGCAATCCATGCGCGCGTAATACCGAATACAAATGGGCTATGGATACAACCGACTACCACACTCTCATTCCCGGCTTTCCTCCGCGCAACCTCGACGCTCACTTGCGTACGCGGCTGCGGTAGTAAATTATGTACGTGGTTTCGAAACAATACAAGCGCGTATTGTACTGTGTTTGTAACATGTCGAGAGTACTCCGTACATGTATTATTACTGTATTTTGCGTTCATATATGTAACAGCGCCCGTATAGAAATGCGTTACCGCAACGTATATGAATAAATGACTTGCCGGATGTGCTTCATAAATCGTTGCCTCTTCCTCGTAAGAAGTGTGATCTACGACATCCGCTTCCGATTTAGTTTCCCTTTTAACATCCATGCAAAAAAAAACACATACACAGAAGTTGGTGGGGGAGAATATGTAGATCAGACGATTGCACTGCTGAAATAATTGTTTCGATAGGCTTCGAGTGATTGAATTAGTTGGGGCAACCAATGTATATATATTGATGAAGCCACAAATGAGTTGGTTGCGACAGTAGTTGGCTGGTCGCTAATCAAACGCAGCTGGGCAAAATACTCGAAAATACCCATAATACAAAATACTTTTTATACTTAAAATAAGTACTTCGTTTAAGTACTTTTTAAAATAATTAGTGAAAATCAGTGGTATGTCTATTGCTGATGAATAGGGCCAGGCAAAATCACTCCAATTGAAATCACTCCAATCACTCTAAGGTGTATAGTTTATTTTTATTTGGTTATTTAAATTGATATTCAAACATTTCCGAAGAATGCCGTTTCCGCTGTCAATTCATTTGTTTTGTCGATTAGTCGCCTATATACATCATATCAGACTCGGCAATGTTCTTGTAGAACGGCTTGAGCACAAAAAGAAAAGCATATAGAAAACATCATATACTATAGGGTATAGATTAGTTTGACCGAAAAATATCATATTGCAACTGAGTTACAACTGTAATTGTAACTTGCAATACATGAAGTCTTCAACTCATTACAAGTCATGTAACTCAGTTACAATGTGATATTTTTCGGTCAAACTAGGCTGGTTTTATTCACAAAGACTGAAAGTAAAGTTCGTATAAAGCGCAATATTTTAACATTACTTCACGTTTAGTTATATGGAAATTTTTGAATTTTTATATTTTTCAATGTTTGAATTTTTGAATTTCGAAATTTTGTATTTTTGGAGATATTTGCCAGCGAATCTTAAAAGAAATGACTCAGTTAACGCTGAAAGTATTAAATATCGTTTTTTAAAAGTGAGAAAGATTTAAAAAAATTCATAACGCGGAAACTGTAACGTCGACCGACAAGTGTGTCTGCGCTTTTTCGCTTCTAAATTACCTATATTTAAAGGAAAAAAGATTGAGATCCTTGGCAAATGAGCCGCTCAGAAACCTGACCTCTATTTGCTAAGCCTCGCATTCGTCTACGTGTTAATCAAATGAAAAATGTAAAACGTCTTTGAGGCACCTCTAAATTATTTTTTACGGGTCTCAAATTTTAACTGACTTGTTTTGAGCTTCAGCATGAACATTTCATGAAGGTGCCGATGAAAAAAGAAATTGTTTTTTAGACACACCCTACTGTTCAACCGAGCAATTAGGCTGAGTCAACTACTTATTTTTCTCCGTGTGAGGAATGCTATGAAATCGGTTGCGTTAGAATAGTTTAACGTCGGAATGCCTGCAATGCGAGAACATAGGAATTATGTGAGGGGGCGGTGGTAGCTGAATCCATCATTTCAACTCTCCCCAGTCCCATGATCAATTGTCGTTGATCCCATCGACCTTCGTAGCCAACTAGATATATCTCTTACACATGGGGCATTTCACATCGACTCGACCTGGGTCTAACCCTTCACCCTTCGGTTTAGCCCTGCAGCTTTTCATATATTTTTTTTAAGAGCACAAACTTTTTTTCTAACTGTTTTGTATTGTCCACGAATCTTTAAAGCAAAAATATCGGTGATAGTATTTTTTTAATCTGAACAAATTCTGAAAGATCTTTCACCGAAAATAAAGATTTTCGATATCCGAGCACGCATATTCGAGCCTCTTGCGAAAAAAAATCGAAATAATTAAATTACCTTGCGAAACTTGGGGGAAAATTCTGAAAAATCACGTGTTGCATATAAAAACTTTGTGTCCGCCACCCTTCATAAACCTACGTTTTTTCGAGGGATGATAGAAAAAAATGGGAGGAGATGTCGGTATACGACGGCCCGGATTGCAGTCTTTATTTTTGAGAAAAGATTTTTCTACATTTTTTCAGATTTTAAGGATACAGCCACCGACATTTTTGCTTCGAAAAATCGTAGACAATATGAAAATAAACAAAATAAAGAAATAGTGCTTTTATGAAAAATAAGAATAATAGTCGGCCCAATCCGAACGGCCAAGGTTCTAATTTAGATCGAATCGTTGTGGAATACCCCACTTATATTATAAGGGATTTATCGCACATATCTTTCATAGGTATATCATACCCCGCAATATGCCGGTCTTGAACTTATTTTTTTATTTCATGAAAAAAATGGTCGACGTTTTCCATGTTACAATTCTTAAATCGGACTACCAGTAAAAAGATGCCGAAATAGATCTCTTATTATTCTTTTTAAAATATCGACAAAATATAATTTACCAAATATTCATGCGATACAAATAGCCACATGACATAAACAATAAATTTGAGACTAAGCGAAGAGAGATATTGAAATGAAATCACTAGGATGAAGGGTGAAACGATCAACTTTTTCGAAGTTTCGTTCAGGACTTAAGCTGCGGGGGATCCGCGTAAATTCTCAAGTTTAAAGTATATTACGAGGTACCACGGGGCTGTCCGCGTCGATTCGAGTGAAGCCAGCGCCGGAGATGGCCAGGAATGTTTATTAAAACCAAGATGCGGGGTCGGAATCGTCGGGCATAAAAAGTTAACTCGCTGTCGATTACAGCTCCGCTGACACCTGACACACCGGCGGGCGAGCGCGGCGCAGCAGCCGTGGAGTTCTGATCTGGCTTCCACTCGGGTGTAGGTGTTTGTGCTCGCCGCCCCCTTTCCCCCTGCCCACTTGGCCACTTGTTCGCTCGGTTGCTCCACAGCCAGCGGGGTTGTGGAATAAGTGAGCCAGGCAGCCAGATCCAGATAACTTGTCGCCAGCAGCACTCTTCCCGAGCTTCGCTCCGGCCCTTCCTCAGCCATCCTGTCTCATCCCATAGGCATCCTGCGCGAGACTCTTCCTTTCTCCCTTCCACTCGCGCTATCGACCCGGCGCCGCTCGCTCGTCCACAGGACGGAACTTGGAGCTGCGGAACGGCTCTCTCGATGAGCAGACACGCTCGACAACGATCTATGAACATAGTGGCCGGAGAAGCTGGCGCAGGGGAAGGGGGGGGGGGGGGGTGCGCAGCAGGGAAAAGAGGACACAGGTCGTGGCACAACCCCTCCGGAATTTCATTATCATCGGATGTGAAGCCCGCTAAACTGTCCAAGTCTACAGTTCCATCGCTTCTTTGCGGCACTCCCTGGTACCCCAGAGCAGAAATTTAATCAAGCTTGAGACCGGCCCACATGACGCTTCACCTGAGATTAGATCAGGCCCATCGTCCGGTTCTGCCTGACCCAGTGTGGCAGCTTTTGCGGATTTGTTCCTTGCTTCAGGTTGCGATCATCGCCTAATAATAATCTAATAAGGCTCGCAGTCAGATAGTCAGACTGCTGATAAGGCCCAATAATACTGCTTGGCTTCATTTTTACGCGTTGGCCATTTTTTCCTATGTTGCTTTTTATGGCAGCCCTCTACCCTCTTTTTCCCGCATGTTTTTATTCAACACACAGTCGATCCTACACATCGGTTTCGTCGCTAAATATATCCTGCAAACGACGTTTTCTACACATTTTTAACGTCACATGAGTTTTGCAATACATTTCGATCCTACACATTTATTCATATATTATCCATTCGAACACACTCAGTTTACTGCGCAAAACGAAGCGACACATTCTACATATTATTATTCTACACATCGGTGATTCTACACATAAAATTCTACACCATTTTTCCTACACACGATAATATCCTGCACGAGACATTCTACACATAATTAAATTCAATTTCCAATATCCTACGCATACTGTTGTTCACAAAAAATACAAGTCAGTATATCCAACACATTTAAATATTCTGTGTAGATTATTCTACACATCTTAGATCAATAATTCGTGATCCTATACATATAACTCTTCAGTCTTTAGTTCGACACGAAATATTCTACACATATTATTTTTCCACACACGATATTCTACACAATATGTATAACGTAAAATATTTTTCTACACACAAAATAAAATGACTAACTACATTTTCCTACACACATCATTCTACACAGAACACTATAAGACTAACTATATTTTTCTACACACAACATTCTACACAAAACAATAATACTAACTATAAAGATACTTTACGTACCCTATAAAAATCATGGAAATATACGGAGCCGAACACCGATCGTCCGCCTCTTAGTCAGTGTGTCGGAAATAGGAATATGGAAAATAGGAAATTATGTGTGTAGGAAAATGAAGTTAGACATTTTATTTTGTGTGTAGAAAAATATTTGACGTTATACATATTGTGTACAATATCGTGTGTGGAAAAATAATGTGTAGAATATTTCGTGTTGAACTTACGACTAAAGAGTTATATGTGTAGGATCACGAATTATTGATGTAAGATGTGTAGAATAATCTACACATAATATTTAAATGTGTAGGATATACTGACTTGGATTTCTTGTGAACAATAGTATGTGTAGGATATTGGAAATTTAATTTACTTATGTGCAGAATGTCTCGTGCGGGACATTATCATGTGTAGGAAAAATTGTGTCGAATTTTATGTGTAGAATCACCGCTGTGTAGAATAATAATGTGTAGGATCGATGCTCCCCCGTTTCTGCATATAACTGATGGTTCACGCTATTATCCCAGTGTTGTAAGTCCCCATTACTTTAAGAGTCAAAGTTTACACAACAATTTATTTTCTAGTTACGATTTTATAATGATGACCTGTAGCGATTATAAAAATATTTGTAAACTTTTGAACAGCCGTAAAAAAACCTAATTTTTAATTAAATTTTGGGAGAAAATGTGAGAAAAATAGACAAGCAGAGTGATTCATTATTTTCGCAATGCAGTAACTGTATTTCTCGATTTTTTCAATAAGAGTACGATGAAATTGTATGGGAAATTAATATTTCTGGTGTCTATTTAAAAGTCTACACATCATATTATAACCATTATTATAAAAACATGATTACAAAGCCAATAGTACCATCAATTTTATTTCTATAAAAGTTAGGAATTTGCAACTCTGTATTATTCCCCCCACGTTTTCATACTTCAGGCGCTTTTTAGACGACATTTTGATACTACACAGTTCGACCCTACACAAACGTTATGAACCACGCGGCGATACTGCACAATTTGAATATACACCATGCACAATTTGAATATACATTCGTTTATCCATGGATAAATGAAAGTTTACGTTCTAACATGACTTAAGAGGCAGTGATACTTCGCTCGGAACTTCTTCGCCCAATGCTAAACGCCTATAGGGCTGTCTCTTTCGCACCTAGCGCTGTCTCCCTCGCACCTTCTTGTTTTTCGTGTCTCCTGACCAAACGGCTTGATTTATGGAAGAGCCCGAAGATCAGCCCAATTCTGCAATACTTCCGCACATTCTATCAACATCTGAGATCTATCTGTCGAATAGATTATGAGAAAAGAGCTTTCAAAAATTCGAGGTGGAGTGGGGGAAGTGCCACTGCCTCTAAACCCCGATAATCCGCTCCACACGAATATATTGCCGCACACACTCTTTACTACACAAACCGCGAAACCACACCGTCGTTGCTACGCATTCTTTTCCTACACATTTTTTCTACTCATTTTTTTCATACACATTGTTCCTACATATTTCTTCCTATACATTTTTTTCCTACACATTTTTCCTATACATTGTTTTCCTACACATTGATCTCCTACACATAGTTTTCCTACAAGTTTTTTTTTACACATTTCGATACAACATACTTGTATGTCGGAATCTATTACTGCTTCGAGTTCTACCTTACCGACGAGATATTCTCATGAGTAGATATCGACGCATACAAGTGTGTAGTATCGTTTATGCAGAAACGGCTGTGTTGTTTTGAGAATATGGTGCAATGTTTTGCTCGATAAACTGTGTGTTCGAACGGATTGACTAGGAAAAAATGAGAAGAAACGAAATGTATTGTAAAACTCGTGTGATGTTAAAAAATGTGTAGAATATGTCATTTACAGTATATACGTAGTGGAAAACCCGAGGTGTAGGATCGACAGTGTGTCGAGTAAAATGTGCGGTAAACATGGCTGCCGGCGAAATCAACTGTTTTGGGTTAGCTCGCTGAACCCAAGGTCTATAGACTATCCGGGCAAGTCACGCTGTCACCGATCAGGGGAAAACTATTGAATGGGCAATCACAGGCCTCGATCAGCCAGCCAAGCGAATGTTCGAGTATATCTTGCTGATGAGTCAGTGATATTCAAAGGATATTTTCATCTTTTTCTCACAGTTCAACAATATTCTCAACTCATTTGAGATACGATATTACCGTTTATAATGAGAAGAACATTCTTCGTTATGTCGATGCATATTTGTCCGACTATTGCTCACCGAATTCTACTGTTTTTAATTCTCAATACTCGCTTGGCTGATTGATCCAGGGCTGTCATTGGCTATTTAATTTTCGCCCCCTGGGCCCGATTCTCGAAAGTATGCGATATTTTTCGTATACGATAAATTTCGATGACCGTACATCACATACGAGTTCGAAATGCTATTCTCGACTGCCATGCGATAGGAGAACTTCGATAATTCTCGCATACGATATTCTTACATCGTCGTCACATAGAATCGGTGGGCTATGGCGTTAAAGAAATCTCGAGGACCAATACCCAGTAAACACGGTAATGTTGCAGCAATGTTACAGCAATGTAACACAATGTAACAAGTAACATCACTTGCGAAGTTACATGTAACTTACATCTAACTTGTTATTTTCCACTCAACAATGTTACCATGTTATGTAACATGCGTTACGTAATCGTTACAATCCAGTTATGTTGCCTGTACATTGCGTAATGTAACTGAAATATACCAAGTAAAATTAATATGTTATGTAACGTATGTAACATTACCGTTGCCGCCTCGTAACGTTGCTACTTTGTTGCACGATGTAATCGCAACGTAACAGCAATTTAACCAAAAGATACAAGTAACATTGCCTGTAACTTACATGTAAGTTATTATTTCCCACTCAGTAATGTCATCGTGTTATGTAACGTGTGTTACGTAAGCGTTACAATGCAGTTATATTCTAGTCATATTGACGATACGTTGACTTTTCTTTTGTGGACTGAAAGTCCACAAAAAGTCCTGAACCGGTTGACACTTCCGAAGAGTATCACTCCAGTGTGTATATGAAGGAAAGAAAGAAAGAGGGGGTGGTGGGGGCCCCACACCTTCGCCCCCTCCAGTGAGACTCTCCTGCCCGGCATCGGAGTTAGGCGCCCTATCACAATGATAGGGAGCGAACTTCCGACTTGGAAGTCCCTCCTTACGAAGGAAAATGGAAAGATTTTAGTTAATGATTGTGAGTGAAAAATGCATTACTCGGTTATGAGCATTCTTGCATAATCTTGAGTGTAAAGTGTATATGAAGGTGCGCCGTTGCGCTGACTTATACACGTTAGCGTCACGAATCGCTTGCGAGAAAGCTTAGTTCGAGTCGAAGTTTGAGTCGTAGGCCATCTAGCGGACGTCACATCGTTATACACATGTTACGTAACAATACCACATTTTTGTTACATGACTGTAACGGGACGACAATATACAATAGTTATATAAGATGTATGTTGTGAAAGCTATATAACCACTGTGACATGCATGTTACGTAGATGTTACATATTTTTGCAATATTCGTGCAACGTTACTATGTTATATGACTGGAACATGGCCGAATTATCACCACAGTTCCATTACGATTGTTTCATACATGTTGCATTACAGTTACACACTTTGGTTGCATATCTGTAACGAAACTACGACATATAATAGTTACATAACGTGCATGTTTGTGATGTTACATAACCACTGTGATATGCACGATACGTAAACGTTACATATTTGCAACGTTCTAGTAATGTTACCACATTACGTAACTGTAACATGAGCGCCGTTACATACATGTTACATACTTTTTGCAATATACTTGTTATGTTGCCACGTCACATCACTAGAACATTGCGTTCCTGTCACGAAAGTGATGTCCCGATTGTTATTCGCAAGTTGCGTTGCAGTTTCATAGCGTTTGTTATGCAACTGTAATGAAAATATGTCACATAACGGTATCACTATCTGCATATTACTAATGCAACATCACAAGTTACTCCAACGTTACATCTCCTCGACATATCACAAGGGTAACATTGTTACAATCACATGTAACTTCCAATTTACATCGCTGTTCAGAAACGTGTTTACTGGGTAATCATACAGATTTTATGACTTGAAAATACCCACGAGATTCGGTTTGGTTATTTCGAAAATGTGTGTATAAGCATGGCGCAAAATTGGAAACCTCGGGAAAATCGATTTAACCCAATTGAATTACAAGCGGAGCATCGTACGTGACACTACGTATAGTCACGTACTATGTACGCGCATACACGAAAAATGTTGATGAAGCAAACCTATTAATTTTCTAGAAACATATATTGATCATGCACAATACATGTACGAACCGAAGATATTGCATTCAAAAAATCTTCGCAGAGAAAAAATCCGCCTGAGAATAGAAAAGTCTCATGGTGACCAGATGCTTTACAGTTGCAAAAGTCCGTGAGTCAATCTCTGGCGACCAAATGTTTTATTGCAGGTTGCTGACTAAGGGGTTTTCTTCAGGTATGCGCGGATTCAAGAGCGGCAAATGTAAAAAATAAAAAATTTTGTTTCTTCATTATTTTCTTTCAGTCGTAGTCAGTTTCTCTCAGTCAGCAGTCATTCTGTTAAAATTTCAGGCATCACTGGATCGAAATAATCCGTCGACCAATGCTAGTGTAAATGAATAATTTACAATTTTTAGTGATGTATTTAGTACTTACAAAAACGAAAAACAAATTTTGTAAACAAACTGAACGGCTTCAAGCAGAAGATATTATTGAATAGTATATTGTGCAACAAAGGTCGAAAGTTGGTGATTGCGACGAGTGTGAGGTTTGCTGTCCGAGCGAAGCGAGGGCTGCTATTACACGAGTGGCAATTGCCAATTCGACCCTTGTTGCACATCATACTTTTAGTACGAATGTGTACGAAACTGGGGCACTTGGAATGGCAGTCGCGGGAGACGAACAATGAGAAGTGAGGTTATGATTCAAGGGACGAAAGTGAACGACAGAAACTCCCAAGGGACGAAAGTGAATGAAATGCGAACTGCGCATGCGCGACTCTGTCATTTCACCATCGATTCGCGACTGACAGGCAAATGGCCACTTTCGGCTCGCAGACTGTCATGGAAAGTGCCGCGATTTGTGCACGTGTTACAAAAAATGTATCTGAGATATAGATATCGTATGCGACTACCCACACGATACGAATTATTCGATAATTATCGTATACGACCGACGTATCACCGCTCGAGAATACAGTTTTGACGAGGCATGCGATAATCTGATAAGTTTCACACAATATCGCATACGGTAAAACTCGAGAATAGGGCCCCTGATCGCTGACAGCGTGATTTAACCTGGGTAATCGAGGGCCCTTGGCTGAATCCATTTACACTTCTATTCATAGTTTTTTTACTTTAATAACTTCTTGCTATTAAAGTAAAACAGTCCTTTCTTTTCACTCGTTTTTTTATGCGGCGTGCATGTTCATACGTTTCCATATGAGGTTGCGCGCTTTTAGGTTAGGCGTGTCCCCATTTGTCCAACGAACACTCGTGCTACGTGCGCGATCCATGACACTGCCGTCGCCATGGCAGTCTGAAGTTGCCTTAGCAAAACCATTGCTAACCAATTACAATGCTTAAAAATAAGCTTCAATTTTTGGTACTTTGACTTTCGATGTGTCATCTCCTTTTTAAGAGAGGACAGGAGTGGATAATTACCCTAAATCACTTTGCTTGTAACAAACAAATAATGCACTTTTATTTCCTCATAGGGAAAGCTTTGTTTTCGTGGAATTTTTTTTTCTGAGACGTCCGGATGCTCTAAATGGTCTAAAACTTCGAAAAAAGGGCTTAAATGAATCGAGCTGAAATTTCGCACACGTATCGGGCACACGCCTTACTTTGTGGCAATTTCTAAAAAAAATGCAATAAATTGTTTAAACTTTATTCAATCGCCCATATGCGAGCTTCACACGCCTATACCCAGTTAATCCTACATTATTTTATTAATTTTTTTGCGATTGGATATTTTTTTCTGAAAGGCATTATTGGTCAACAGACGTAAAAAATGTAGTGCTCCTATGAATTTACATTTCATTATATTATTTAAATATTCAAGGTCTTGATCCTTCGACCTCCACCAGTCTGCCTCAATCTCTGCCACTGTCTTTACCACTTCTTACCGCGCTACTATCTCTTCACTGTTACGAAAATTGCATGAAGTTTAATGCACCGGTACGGGAAGTTTGTGTGCAATCAATTTACGGTATATTATATGTTAAAAACTGTAAAAGTACATTCATTTTTCATCAAGATTATGCATTGTGTGTTGTGGTATTTAATATACCAATTTATGCATAAAACGTTCACTCACGAACATTAACTTTCCCATTTTTTTACCATTGCCTCTTCTCTGCCTTTCACTGGCCTCTGCCTCATGATATACTGAAGCCAGAGATCAATTTCTTGAGACTAAGAGACGACTTCTTTTCCTGCTTGGCAATATAGTCCGACCGAAGTGTGACGGTATTTTCTTATGCATTACGCTTTAACACAATTCACTGTGCTGGACTTTTACAGTTTTTCTTAATGGGTAACACCACTCTAGCGACAGAAAAAAGGCCTAAAGTTGACAATTTTTTTTGGGAGCATGAAAGAAGGAAAAGGATTTCTTTTCAGAACGTGTATTTAACACATATTGAAGCACGAAAAGAAAAACGATTACAACATTTTTGTACAAAATGGCGGAGACAGAGCCATTTGGAAAACTGTCTTTTTTAAAGCACCTTCACAGGAAGACGCTTTTCTTGTAAACTATAAAACATGCAACAAAAAAACAAATTTGTTATAATCGACATACTATTGGCTACGGGACTACGTAGGGTTTTTTTTGGGAAATTTTGTAGAAATGGTGCGGTTTTGAAAAAAATGAATCGATTTTATGCTAAAAAATAAGCAACAAAATGTTTATAAAAACGTTTACATTAAATAAAAAAACGGCTATGTACTCCGGCAAAGAATGTAATTGTGAAGTTACTATAAAAATTACAAATCGATCCACATAACGGTGTTCAATTAATACGTCCTCCCAGTTTGAAAAAGTGGTTTCGAGAAAAACGCGTCGGAAGTTTATGTGCCAACCTTCTTGACCATTGGCTTCTCCATTTCGTAACGGTTCCACGGTCGCCGCGTTGAAGTTTTCGGTCTCTTTAAATTGAAGCTTTCCCCCTTTCCGGATTTTCATTCATTATACACTGTTGATTTATTACGGACTTGGATTTGACCTCGACTCCTCTGATTTGGCTCATAATTTTGTATAGGCTTAATTGGACCCTCAACTGCCCAACAATTTTTTTATTTTTTATTACCATTTTTGTTTGTTTAATAAAAATTTTAAATGACATATACAACCCCATAATATAAATATCTGATAAAATTTTGAAAAATACTTTGTTCAATAACAAAATTATCTAGCTTATAGCCAAAGTGAGGATGACTTTTTTTCTTATATTTTTTAAGAAGATTGATCTGTTTTCCATTTTTTATCATTTTTTAAATAAAGAATCTTAAAAACTATAAGAAGAAAGATCTTACCCATTTTGGCTATAAGCTAGATAATTTTGTTATTGAACAAAATATTTTTCAGAATTTTATTAGATTTTTAAATTATGGGATTTTATATGTCGCTTTAAAGATTTATTAAACAAAATAAAAATGGCGATAAAAAAATAAACAAAAAATGTGTGCAGTTGAAATAAGCCAAACAAATAAGCCTATACAAAATAATGAGCCAAATCGCAGAGGTCGAGGTCAAATCCAGGTCGAAGCGGGGTGGAATGCTCTGTATATTAGGGCTGCGGCAAAATCGATAGTTCAACGTTTAAAAAGAAATCACTATCGGACCAACTACATATTGTATTTATGATCCCAAAGTATTGTTCAAGCAACAACAAAAACTTTGATTTTTCCAAAGTTCTAGCATGGTGCTACCCTTTCAGCATCAAAATTCGCAATGAAGTAACAGTGAACAACACCCTTCCCGAAATTATCGTAACAAACCTTCAAAACTCGCGTGCTCGAAAACTGTCAAGATACAACAAGAAATAACACGTCTGATACTGCTCGTTGGTTAGCAACGAGTTGCAGGCAACCCGACCCCCAATTAGAGAACGAATAACTCGACAACAATACTGCTATAAATAAATGCGAAATATTTGACCCACTGATTTTTTGAAGAGGAATAAAGCTACAATTAAACGAGGATTGATATTGAACTTGTCACGAATCTGAAACGAAATGTACGTTTTGCACTAACTCACGTCAAATCTCAATAAATCAATTGAAATTGTCTGGAGATGAAGAAGTAATTCGTGAGTTCGAATATTTAAAAAAAAATCATATTTTCTTATTTGCATATTGGTTCCTCATTAATATACATTTTTTTTACAAAGTTTCCTCTATGAGGAAGCCAGAATTAATGAATAAGCTTACTCATAGAGGTGACTTTGTGAAAAATAGAAATGGATGTAGAAATGTTTTAATTTTATTTAAAAAAATGTATTGTACAGGTTTAAATACGTTAATTTCTCATTATTTTATTTACATAAGTAGTGACTAATGAGAAGCATTTTCCCGCTTAATCACTATCTATGCATGTACGACTGAATTCATATATTCAATTCCGGTACAAATTAACGCACAAAAGACACGATTCCTTTTACTTTATTCTTTTCGTATACGACATACTTTACGACCTTTCCTCTAATGAGTAATCCAAAATGCGAAAAAAATGCAATCGACGCATCGGTACCCTGAAATATTTTTCATTATCCTCATAGCTTCCCTGATGAGGATGTAAATCGCGCAACATTTCTTTCTCGCAACGGCGAAAGCTCGCCCCCTGCGAAAAAGAATGTGGAATGTGCAAATTGTATTTGCAGCCATTTTTCAGTTCAGTGAGCCCGTTTAAATTGCATACCGGCTTCATAGAAATCCGTTTTAGATAGAAACTTTGTTCCCCCTCTTCTGTAATAGATAATACTACACACGCAGGTGTGTCCGTGTGGCATACGATTTGATGTGTTCTTTCTTTCTTTTTTTTTTCACGCCCTTTGATTTAACCGGAAAATTGTATCTGCCCGGTTCTTCAGCGATTTCTTAAAGTTGCTATTTTATACGCCCCTCGAGACCACGTCCGTTACCAAGGCGTACTCTACCGTGGTTTATCCTTCTCACGCAGCTCTCCGAGTCGCGTCCACCTCCGCCTCTTTTTCTTACAGTACTCAGTCTTTCGTTTCTCGACTTGTCTATTTTCTCACTCAGACCTACACTGTAATACTACTGTGCTCACTTCAGCCACCTCAACCACCCTCGAGAGCCGCTGGCGGCTTTCAACATCGAGCAGCGCCCGAGCCCCCCGCCCCTCGTCCTCGTGGCCGTGCCGACCGCCATCCACTCTGCTTCCCAGCCCCTCGTTGATCCGCCGGAATTCCTTTGCGAACTTTCCGATATTCATATCTGCTCGCCAGTACATCAAAAATTCCTAGCTCGCTTCTACCACTGCTGCCTCTCCACTTTCCACCTCTCCCCACGAGCCCCAACACTCATCCTCCTTCCCCGAGTACATATAAAAGATTCGCCACCACTTACAATATCAACGACCCCTCTTTCTCGTCGCACGGACGTACCCCGGAGCATCCGTTAGGTCAACACACCTACCTTTATCTGGCCATCTTCGAGAGCTCAGCGTCACCGCGATGCTTTTTTCTTCTATCCCACGCTGCTGTTTGCTTATGCTGCGAGAGAGCATCCGATTTTCGACAGAAACTCGGGCGGCAGCGATATCGTAACCCCGTGCAGGCGGTCATTTCGGCTAATAATCGACGAGGATCAGCTTAAGGTCAATTCATAATAGTATATTATACTAGAGGATCGTATGGCTCGCGCGCTCGCATTTGGGAGTTCCTTGTGGTCTTAGAATAATTCCGGCTTGGACTTGTCATTTGACCTCGGCCAGCATGGGCCTGGAGGTTTTGCAGCGGGACTTAGAAAAATTCAGCCTCGATTCCCTCGGAGACTTAGAAAAATTCAGCTTCAAGTCTCTTGGGGTTTTCGAAAAATTCTGGCTTCGGTGTGTCATTTGGCCACGGCCTGCTTGATTATCCCATACGGCGGCAGTAGCGGCGAGATCTTTTTGTAATATAGAGGGATTTAGGTACTAGCAAGAACGCGCTCGCTTCGCTCGCACTCCTTGCTTTTCATTTATCTTTTCTTCTGACCAATACAGACATTCAAAACGCGAGCGATACGTGACTCTGCAGCGGCTGTGATAATCCGGAATCGAATTTATATCGAAGCCGCCGCTGACCGACCAGAACGCTTGAAAAGTGACTTGAGTTTTCGATATTTCGACTTTCGATGTGCCATGTCCTTTTTAAGAGAGGATTCCGCAGCAAGGGTAGAGGTCTTCGAATGAATGAAAGTTTTACAAGAACTAGTTTGTTAGACCCTTAAGCGATATAAGGTAAACGCCCTATTTTCGGTCACTGCCCTGGTTTCGGTCATCGAACTTACATTAGAATTAATAATAAATGTATTTTCGGCAAAAATAAAAAAAATACGGCCATATTGAATAGCGTTTTTGACTCGTCATTACTGCCGAAATACGAATATGTGCATGAATCGTTAAATTTAAAAAACGTTAAAGTGAGTCGCGCAACGTGTTTTTTGAGGTTATGTTGTAATTTCGGTCATTTGCAATATGCCACATAGAGGTTGGAAGGTGACCGAAACCCCAGGAGCCGAGTGGTGTTATTAAAATAATAATTTAAATAATATAATGTAATCATTGAACGTAAATAATTATTGAATCATATTCAGAAGGATTTATTGCATGCATTGGAACAGTCTGTTTTCGACATTTCGATAAATTCCATGTATGAATAGCAGAAAAGACGAGCCTGAGCTCTACAGATGGCCGAAACTGTGCCGTTTATACCTTATAGGGATCCGGCAGTTCAGACAAAGACGAAATCCTGCCACTTGAAAAGTTTAAGGTGGGTCGAAAGTTCAATAACAAAATTATGGCTATTAGGTGAAATTCAGCCGTTTCAATGCAAAATGAAAAAAGGGCATTTTCCGGTCAAACACGTTTTTTTATCTGTAATTTGGTGCACCGAGAGATACCATTGAACCCGATTATTATAAAAATGTTGAGAATTTTTTTTTTTTGGGTGGCGAAATTACTTCCGGATGGCTCATATGATGATCACTGTGATCCGAGTTATGGTGTATATCACGGCTGAGTACTTAGTTATAGAAATTGTATTTTTATACAGCTGATACATTTGGCTTAAGTTACAGGATATCTCTTGTGCGAGTCTATATTTAAAATATTAAAAATTTAATTACGAAGGCTCAAGTCAGGCAAGACATAATCATGAAAAGTTATTTTGTCGGCTCTGCTACAATTTAGAACCCAGTAAACACAAAAATCGATTTCGCTACTGCTCTATTACAATTTCCTACTCAGCACCGTAACTGCTACGTGTTACATAGTACCAGTGTTATGTAATAGCTACATTGTGATTTTGAACAGTCACACTTGTGATTTTTAACTCCCGACTGCCCCGCTGGGGCAAAAAGACGGGAGTTATGCATTTCACGGCGATCAGCTGATTTCAGCGGTTTCTTTGTAGCCAATGTTCTCGGAAACGGTAGAATATTACTTAACCAAAGTTTGTACGTTGGTTCTATGATTAGCGGCCAATGCGTTTTCCATAAATTGACCTGCTAAGTAATGAATTTGCATAGATAAATTACTTCTGTAAACAGCCTACTTGAATGTATTGAAACATCGAAAGATGGCCGTCATTGGCGCGTATTCTGTACGTCACTTCATAGCGCCCATGACAGAGTGTCTGAATTACTTTGAAAAAGGATGGAATAAAAATAATGTTACAAAAATAAAAAAAAACTCCCGACTGAAAAAGAATCTTAAGAAATGAACAAATTGTGTAAACAAAAGATGGTGAAATAATGACATATCCATTCGCATATCATAGATGGGAGATTTTCACACCACCTGATGACGAAAAAATCTCCCAACTATAATATGCGAATGGATATATAATTATTTCACCATTATTTGTTTATTTAAAATTTGAACCCCCAACTATCCCTCCGAGCAAAAGACTCGATTTGGGGGATTTTTTGTCCGGTATGTACGCGAAAACGACAAGAAACTACTTAATTGTTGTTACGTCCTGCGTATTTTGGCTGCCTATGTATTTAATTCTTTAAATATTGATCATTTGTGCTTCTACTATTCCCACATTCCAATCCCGGTTCAACACCCTCTCTTAATCATCTGATGCGGAGCTTTCGACCGCATCGGTTATTTAATTTTATTCCCGCTTATCAAATTCCTCATTCAAATTATTGTAAACTCTTGTGTCTTAATTCTTTCACAATTTCCGATAAAGTTCGCTGGCCACGCGCAGTTACTATTTTCGAACCTCACGACAGCTGCCAGTTATCCTCCCACCTTATACTCACCTAAGTCTTCCTGCTTGCCTTCATTGAATCGGCTAATCAGTCTTCAGTCAATGACAAACCAATACCGTCCTGAATATACATATTAAAATCGTTTAAACTACAAGTATACGTTTAAATATACTTTGGCACAACTGATGACTTATAAGAAGGTTTATCTTGTCAAATTTATGTTTTTACGATTGTTAAGTTTAGTCATTTAATCAGTATAAATAACTCGCGAGATGGTTTGAAATCTTGATTTTAATAAATCGAACATGACCCCAAAATAAATATTGTAATCACATTTCGTTGGTAACGATTCGTAACATAACCAAATTTTGTACGTCGATTCTATGACTAGCGCCCGTTTGTGTTCTTTCACACATATTTTCCGTATAAAAAAAACACAAAATTCAAAGTTAACTTAAAAATCTGAAAGAATTCATACGTATTCAGAAAAATGAACGAATCATTGTCATAAAAAAAGACGATTGATTCATCGGGATATTTGATCAACATTTTTTTTCATTAATTTGTTGATAACGTTTTAGAATTATTATTATGCAAAATTAATATTTTCAGTACTTTTAATATGCACGCATTTTTCCTGATTTTTATACCATTGATAAGTATGCTATTCTCTCTCATTTTTCTCGAATTTATGCGAAATTATTACTAGACACAAGGACTACCTTAATATAGGGTAGATGCACAGGTTGTGACCACTGTACCAGTTGTGTCAATTTTCTCTACAGTTTATTTCAAGTTGTAGTTTTTCTGTATTTTCATGTTGATACTTCAAAAGTATCGAAACTAGTTAACAAGATGATCGATACAATTTTGTTGCCCTTTAACAACACATACAATTGTGTCCTTTCAAGCTCGGTGGCGACAACTGAACCAAAGGTGGCCAAAACGGGTGCCTCTACCCTACCAGTTTATGCATAAAAACATTCCGTCACGAACATTAAATGATACATTTTTTACCAGTGTCTCCCTTCTGCCACGTCTCTTCTCTGCTTACCTCTGCCTCTGCCTCTGCCTCATGACGTACCGCAGCCAGAAATCAATTTATCGAGACTATGATTTTTTCGCACTTTTCTCAAAAAAGATTTTTTTTTTCCCCTCGGCATACAGTCCAGGTTTAAGTAAGTATTTTCATATTTGTGATACGGTGGTTCAATTTAGGCGGAAAGATAGCCCTAGCGGATTCAAGCAACCGTAATTTTGTAGTTGCTTCACGATCACTTACAAGTGACCGTCATTATGAGGTTCATTTTCAGTTTTTTTACCGTCACACAACCATGAAGTTACCGACAAAGAGACCGTTGCTTTTCAACAAAAAACAACCATGAAGAAACCGTAAGCCAAGGTTGCTAGTGAGTTGGTTCAACCTGCAAGAAATCAAAAAGCGACGTATTTAGTTACACGCGAGCTCTGAACCGCGCGTACAACTGAAGTCATCATGTGGTTGTCCGACGGTTGATAGTTGTTTCTGTGTAATTTCTTGTGTTCGTTTTTGTTCCACAGCGACCGGTCGGTTTTCGGTTATTTGGGGGTCATTCACTGTAAAAACCGGTGTGTTGTTTTTTCTCCTATATTTTACATTGTGACGAGTTTTTACACACTTAAAACGTGTTGGAATTTGCATGGTAAATCATATACGAAAGGAACACGCCTGTAAGTGTGTGAACAATTGTCACTGTGTAAAAGACAGGAGAAACAACGCACTTGCAACACGCTTGATTTTGCAGTATTCGGATCAGCTAGGGAGGCAATTCTCCGGTGCACTGTTTGAGTGTCCGAAAAGTCGCTGGTGACGGCCGCACCATGCTCCCATACACAATGGGTCTTTTGGGCAGCTTTGGGTGTCCGAGTTTACGGGCTCATTATTCGATCGCTATAAAACGCATAATACGTGCGCGAGTGGAGGACGCGGAATGTCAAAACGTTTCTCGGAGCAATATCGGGTCGGAGATGGACGAGGACGCGAGAACTGCTTATGTTGTGCCGATGGAGAGCAGGAAGCAAGCCCGCGGCGCGTGCTTTCGTTGGCCAGTGAGATGAAAGCCCGTCGAACTGGCTGGGCTTGGGGTCGCGCCTGCAACTGCAGCACGCGAGTGTTGAGCTTCTGTTGCGGTCTAAACGTCACGTTCCAAAGGACGTCCACGATAGCTCATTAACTTGAATAATCATTGCGGTCATCTCGTGGGCAATGCACGCGGCGCGGTATATGCGGTACGCGGAGCGCATGTCGCGAGTTTACACTTACGTCCTATAGCGCATAGTATTTCGCCGAGGCCATATACCGCGCGTGCCGTACGCACTGACATACATATACGTACCTGATTGGAGGACCTGCGTTCGATGAAACGATTTCCAATCGTGTGTCGAACCCCACGAGTAACGAGTGCATTGACCCTCAACGAGTGAGCCGCCTGCCGGACATCGGACGGCTTTGGTTTCGATTTCACCCTCTGACAATTGTCCCGTTGACAACAGGGATAGTTTAAACTCTCGGGGAATCCAGTTAAATTCAAATATCCCGTGAAATATCCCGGATGGGCAGAACATGCCAATAGAAATACGTAATTCCCGCGTCATGCCACTATTGTTTTTTGTTTTTTGTTTGTTTTTTTTTTTCGAATACGCCATCGAATATTACATATAGGCCATCTTTTGTAAACGATTTTTTAGTCGATAACCATTTTTTTGCAGGTTTGTGTTTTTAATTCAACGCCGATTTCAGTTTGTCAAGAGGTCGGTAAAATTCGTAATTGCCAAAAAAAGAAGGATTCTTAGCATCAAGGTAGTATGAGCGCCTAAGCTGACGATGCATAAGTGCGAGTAAGAATGAGACAGAATTACGAACAGTTCTCGATAAGATAAAAATCTGAAAAAAATCAAGCATATGGAAGCTGATTATTTTGTCAAAATAATAATTGATAAATGTTATCAACAAATTATTGAAATAAATAATTGTTCAACAAATTACCCGGTAACCTAATCTTTTTTTATTTATTAAAATCAATTGTTTATTTTTCTGAACACGTATGCAATTTTTCAAAATTTTGTCTGATTTTTAATATTAACATGAAAAAAACCCGATTTTCAAACATCACACAACATTTCGAAAAAAATTCATACGTATTCAGAAAAATAAACAAACCATTCTCATAACAAAAAAATACGTTGCCGGTTAATTTGTTGAACAATTATTTATTTCAGTAATTTGTTAATAACATTTTTCAATTATTATTATGCCAAAATAATCTTTTCAGCACCTTCTGTATGCTTGATTTTTTCAGATTTTTATCTCATCGAGAACTGTTCGTAATTCTGTATGATTTTCGCTCAAACTTATGCGATGTTAGGTATAGCGCTCATACTACCTTAATGTAGAGTTTCGCCCGAATTAGGTCACTTTTAGTATTTGACCCACCATTTTGAGTTTCGGAGTTTTGAGGTCAGGCCGCTGACTTTAACTATCCTCGAGAATTGCATTTTTTGCGTTTTCTTCCGCCATATTGGAGCTGTTACTTTTAATATTGCAATTTTGATTTCAGATTCGTAATCGATGAGTACAAAATCGCCAAGTACTACGACATTTCAAATCCAATTATTTGAAACTTCGTAGAGTTTAATATACACACGTTTTTTTGTTCTTCTATCGTGCGATGAGGGAAATAGAAGCAATGAGCCAATAAACACTCGGTATCGAAGTTAGAAAGCTGTATTTGCATGTCGTCGATGGTACACAGAGTCAGAGAGTACAGGACTCAGGTTTTTAATCGTGTCAAATATACAATTAATGCTGTAATAGGCGCTGCAAACACGTATACGGGGGTAAGGTAATAAATTATAATAACTCTGGACGTCGGATACAACTTTATTATAACTTTATTTCAACAACCAATCAAATAACGGTCATCTAACTCGATCCATCAAAAGCAAGCTTTTCCTGACGCGCCGGCCTTTAAAGCGCTCATCATGACATCCAGATACACGTTTCCACGTTCTTTAATCTTTGCCATTTAATTAACATATTGACCTCATTTTTTGTTTGCTTCTTTTTTTACTTACATACATTTTACATCGAAAGAAAGCGTGTTCCCCCGTTGATTGAACATACATTTGGCACGACCTATATATTAATGAGATGAGGTTTTTGCGTTACCTTTTCTTGACTTTTTTTCTCCCTTCGCTTTTTATCCGCTTATTGATATATTAACGATGTTCTTTGGATTATATTTATACAGATTTTCGCTATCGTCAAGTACACAATGAAAAGGAAAAAAAGCATGAAAAACGACAATCTATCAGTGCCCTGGTTACAAAGGATTAAGAAAATAGCAAAACCGCTAACTTTGTTCATTACTTTACTACGGCGGTTGTATGTTTTTGCGTGTGTTTTGTGAAAGTTACGTTGAAAATTAATATGGAGTATAATGTGTTGTGCTAGGTTCGGAAGATACTATGGGTAATATCATTTATATTATTGCGTTATAGATATACATTTCACAACAATATTCACCAAGCGAACGGACCTACATACCGATGCATGAAAATATGAGTTACGTCCTTGTGCTGCCCTTCGGGCATTGTTTATCTACAGGTTTGATATGGCTATGCGGGATCCGAATAAATTTACAATTTAAGTACGTACATGGGGTAATTTCACTCGGTTGTTTTGTCAGTTATGACTCGTCAGTCATAGATATTTGTTATACAATATTCAACAGGGTGTTTAGCGATCTATGACCTTACACTTTAACGTGGGCGTAAATGAAAATGAAAAGAGAAGCAACATAAACAATGTGAATACTATATTTCATAATGTAGTGTCAGGCTCGAAGTTTATTTGTATGAAGTAATAGGGTAAATTAGTTGAAAACGTTGAATATAAAAAATATTATCCTTTCAAGGTAGTTATTACCGAATAAGTAAATTCCATTTACAACTCAAGAACTCACAGGCTTACGTTGAAGATATTTCATATTCCTGAGTCAGTTTCCTAGCAAATAAAAAAGCAGATTCAGCGAGCTAAATGTTTGGGAGAGGAATCAGCAGTGGGAAGTAACTTCAGCGCTGGCAGAAGTCGTGAAACCCAAACGCCAACAAAACTATTTGTTCCGTACAAGAATCCAAGTACTGCCGTCAATGACAGGCAGATAGGGGCTAATGCTGATCTAAATGCTATGGAGCGTTAAGGGGGTCTTCTAGTGTGTATACCTATTTTCGAGGTGGTTTTTTGGGAATTAAATTTAGAAAACCGGTTATATGTGCAGTGTTAATACTTTGCAGTTATATTAATATATGGTTGATGCAATATCTTGAATTTTTTCAAAGCATTTTATACAAAATTAGACGAGATATACAATGTTGCGCAGGTCATGTCGCAAAAGTTCTTTTTAGACGGGCGAGCAGATTGTGGCACTCCTGGTCATCTGAAACAAACGTTTTATTAAATTCTATTCTTTACGAATATGGTTATCGTTCGTTCCTCTAATAAAGAAATGTATTAAAAATGTACAAAACGTCGGCGCTCCAAAAACAATATTCTGAGTGGTAATGTTTTTGAATCGCCGCCATTTTGTAAATTTTTCATAACATTTTTTATTAGAGGGACGAACGATAATTATATTTGTAAAGAATAGAATTAATCAAAAAACGTTTGTTTCAGATGACCAGAAATGAATACCAGAAAATAATTTTTGCGACATGACCTGCGCAACATTTTGTATCTTGACTAATTTTGAATTAGACTTTGAAATAGTCTGGCTTTGGAAAAATGCAAGATGTTGCATCAAACATGTATTGATATAACTGCAAAGTATTGACACCTTATTTAAAGTAAAACCACCTCGAAAATGAGTATATACACTAGAAGACCTCCTTAGTAATGAAAAAAACTCGGTAAAGTAATCAGTATTCGATTATGATTTCAACCAGACTTACATTGAAGAAACAGGATCATGTACGGCACGAATAATCTTTTTATCTCAACCCAGAACAACTTTAGACTTTTTTCAAAATAAACTATTTGTGTGATACGACTGGATCCTGTACAAGCTCGGCGGTTAATACAGTTTTAACGTGCCAGGAATTGCAAGAATGTATGGAAAACGTCACTGCAGCAGTTCAGCGGGAAACAACAAATATAAATGGCATATGATTTCACTGCTCAATCCCAAAAAATACCGAACAAATTCTTGTCGGTACAATCGGCAAATTCCTCACCGTCAATAGTCTAATATATATTTACACGAATAACGGTATTCTGTAAAAGGGTGACCAACCAATTTACACAATGTTACAAGCATCAGCACCACTGCCACCTCAGTATACCAAAAGTATACATTTAATTATCATACATTATCGTTAACAAATCATCCGAAACAATTCGATTGCCAACAGCAATTCGCGAACGGTAAATAAATAGCAATCATCTCGGTATTGCCAATGTTAATATTTATATGTGAACGGACTACTATGATTGGATGCCTTTCTATGAAATATGGATATGAATATTCACTTACGAAAAAATTAAAAGGTCTTAGTAATATAATTGCACAGGCCCTTGTGTTTACATTGCAGTAATGCATTTTCATTATAAAAAGGATCCGAAAGGATATAAAAAACTTTTCATGATCATCGAAATGAGCCCTCGACGATGAATACGTTACACCACCGTATCACCGATGACATACTCTGCTATGCAATGTTGAATGCTCTTTATGAATATTTTATTTATGTACAGTTTCAAAGTTCCACGCCATTGACGTTTAGCCTTGCGAATCATCGTATAATCCTTGGATCATCTAACTTTTGTACGGAAACTACCTATTAGGAGCGCCGAAACGTTAACGGTGTTCCATGAACAATGATTAAAACTCAAGAGTAAATTTGATTTTCAACGGTATTCTGGCGCTCCTGACGTACCGCAAGTTAAATTAATGTATGTACTTTTACCGGTTTACGATCATTACGATCAAATATTTTCAGGCAATTCATCGACTTTTGTCCCTGGGCTTGTGTCATATATTTCGCAAAACTAGCTACATTTTACCAATATTCGAGAATCCCTCTTGCGAAGTTATGCAGATTTTATTTTTACAAAAAGTCGAAACGGTCATATAGGTCATTCCGCCAATTATTGACAAGCGTTTGTATCTCACCTCCCCAATTCGGCTGTAATATTGCGAATGTTGATTTTAACGACAAAGATAGCAACTTGAATTTTTTCCGATTTTTCGGGTGTGTCTCAAAGGTTTCTTAAGGGTATCGAATTATTGCATTTTTTCTTATCTTCTTAAAATGGTTTTAATACACGATTAATAATCTCTAAAGAAATAAAGTCAAGACGTATTCCTACGAAAAAAAAGTCACAGCTTAGAAAAAAAATGAAATAAGACTGTCATTCGGATCCGAAAATGTTAAAGTAGTAGAAACTGACTAATAACTTAAAAAACGGATTTTTTAAAGGGCCAGCATCTATCAGTTGATTGTCCTTTCATTTTATTGAATAGCTGATACCCAGTTTGATCCCACTCTTAAATTTTCAAAAAAATACAGAAAAGGGATTCGGCTAGCAGAAGAACTTGAAAAATCCGATTTTTTAATTATTAGGCGCAAAGAAATAGAAAGTAAAATGTATCTAATTAATCTATCGATGACCCGCTTTGTGAGTGACATATATTTAGTGGAAAATGCTCAGCTTTTCATATGTCCGTTTTTGAAGTTATTAGTCCATTTTCAATACCTTAACACTATCGGATCCGAATAATAATATTTTTTTTAGCTGAGACTTTTTTTTGCATAAGTAAACGTATTGAATTTATTCGTTTTTAGAGATCTTTAATCCTGTATTAAAATAATGTTAACAATGTCATCGAAAAATCGCAACAATTTGCTACCTTTTCGGGGGTGCCCTTTAAGGCATTCCCGAAAAAATTTGAAGAAATTCAAGCAACTGTCTTTCCGGTTATACTCAACATTGGAAAAGTTACAGCCAAGTCGGCGAAATAAAGTACAAATGCTTGTCAAAAATTGGCAGAATCACCTATATATTGTTACGGATTCGCAGATAACTATTCATAGGGACACGCGATATTAGAAAGGTTTGACAATAGATGAACGAACGGACGATCGAGGCACGATCGATTGTCATGACAGACGAGTCTTGACGTAAAATTCAAAGAGAACAGACGTGTGCAATGTGCTCGAGATATTTACCCGCCGTTGTATTTAATAATATCCGCCTCAAAACCAAACACACGTGTTATTCATTCTTCATATTTTGGAAGAGAAAAATCGGGGGTGTGAAATACACAGTATAATAATAGATATATATTTCTTAAGAACTTCTGCGTCTTTGTTGTATATTGAAATTTAACGGAAAATCGACTGCAGTTGACGCATTTTTCAAATTTACAATAACTGTTTTTTATCTGCATGTACTTCGTATCTCGTATCTTTTATGTGCGATTGTTCACTTCTATGATTGTTTTCTTTAACGTCTCACATGTATTTACAAGAAAAAAGAAGTTTTAGCAGGAAGTATTCTCAAATACGTGTAAACGTTAAGCTCACTATATGAAATATACTATACGAAAAAAGCGCAGGGAAAAACGACTGAATCGGTGGAATCTAGGCCCCAGCTACTGATGTTATTAGATTTCCTCTCTGCCGGTTGTGCCAACGGCGTATCACCACAAACGGTATTTGGAGCATCGGTAAATATCATTAAATTACAAACATGTTCTTTCCAGTGGTAACAAAATGTCGAGTACGCAGCGCATTCATCAAAGCCTAAATAGTCTGGACCAATCGCGTCGCAACATTTGCATCATCATGAAATTCTTCATACTCGATAGTCCAGGTATTACGGATCTCGGGAACATATGTGTATATGGTAGTGTGTTAACGACAACGGTTAAACACGGTGAAAGTTTGGTTAATGTGTGTACATTTGAGAGCTTACGTACAGTATAGGAAGAGCTGGTAACAGCCGATCAGAAAGGATTTAAACGCCAGAGATTGAAATCTCATGGTAGCTGCGGCTGACGAATCCTCCATATCCGAAGGCGACTGCGTGGTTGTTTCGGTCTCCCTTAACGAACCCTGATAAACGTGATTCAGGCGCTGGCCTCGGTGATCCCGCGCTTCGTTTAATTCCTCGTCCACGAATGGATCGTCGTCTTTGTTCGAGTGCTCTGGCAACCTCATATCTTGGAACAAAAAAATGTTGATCATTTAATTAACACGCGTCGAATGCGGATACGAAATACATATATAGCATATATATTACGTATGTGTCTTGTACATCACGGGAAATTGTTGTTACCCGGCAAACTTATTACTAGTCGACCGTAATCGTAGAAATTGTGTCGTGGCACAGAAAATTTCAGTTTGACAGTCTGGAATTTTCACGAGTTGGCGAGGTTAAGTCGTTTCTCATTTTTTGATAAAGATGAAACTCCGATAAAATGTCAGTGACCTCGTAAATTTTTTGTCTAAACATTTTTTAATTACGAAGGCTAAACTATTACAATTGAACCAGTGTCGTACATCGGTAAATGAAGGGGGTGAGTGGTCTCTTAATATTTTTATACCACAGCGTGCGTAAAATACCTACTTCACGCACTAGTGGCATACGATTTCAGTATACGATAAATTGTATACGATACTCGTGCGAGAAACTTTTTCTGATTTCGTGTGATCACAGCACTTGCCTTCGGCTCGTTCCGCAAACTCACACTTGCCTCGAAAAAGTTTCAGCACACTCGTATATCGTAATATACTATTTTGTCACATATGCATGAGAAGCGGCATAAATGATGCTTAACAACCAGGGATACAATAAAAATGGTGAGCATACGAAAATCGTTCTAATTTTACTTCTCGCACTAGTGCTTTCTTCTCATATAGACACTTCTCGCACGCGTCTCTCGCATTAATTTGCTCGGTACCACTTCTCATGCATTTGTTACAAAGTAGAACATTTTGTAACAAATACATGAGTTGTGCTGTTGAGTGAAAGATCGCGCGCGTGCGAGAAGTGCTTCCAGTACGGGAAGTGCGTGCGAGAAATAAAATTGCATCGTTTGCTGTAAATCGCCACTTATGCCGCGGCAAGAACGAGAAGTAGTGCTTCTCATGCAAGCTTTACAATAGTACATTACGACACTAGTGCGATAAAACTCACACTCGTCACGAGTATCATCCTCGTGACCGTCATTATGAGGTTCATTTTCACCGTCACACAACCATGAAGTGGAGCCGGGCAAAGCACTCGGAAATACTCAAAATACAAAATACTTTTTGAATTTAAAATACATTAATAAATACTTGGAAGTACTTTTTTAAATAATTAGTAAAAATCAATGGTATGTCTATTGCTGATGAATGGGGTCACGCAAAATCATTCCAATGCGGTATAGGTTATTTTTATTTGGCTTTTTAAACTGATATTGAAACATCTCCGAAGACTGTCGTTTCCACTGTTAACTCATTTGTTTTGTCGATTAGTCGCCAATACACGTCACATGAGACTCGGGAATGCTGTTGCAGAACGTATTGAGCACAAAAAGAAAAGTATATTGAAAACATTATATACTATTATACTGTTTATCTCTCCCAAGTACTTTGGCTTCAGCTACTCGTACAATCGTTCTCAAAAAATAAAAATGTTTTCGAATATGGAGTAGACGCAAAAATATTTTGTATTTTGTACTTAAAAGTATTTGCAATACCCGAAATGTATATGAGTACTTAAAATATGTATTTAAAAGACTTGACAAATTCTATGTATTTAAAATATTGTCCAGATCTGCGACAAAGGGACCGTTGCTTTGGAACAAAAAATAGCCATAAAGAAACCATAAGCCAAGGTTGCTAGTGAGTTGGGTCAACCTGCAAGTAACCAAAATGCGACGTATGTTAGCAACCGATTATCGTTCGTTAATAGGTTATTCTTCTGTTATTACCACGGCTACTCATAATAATCGAATACGAACCCTGAAACGTGCATAGAACTGAAGTCATTCGGCGTAATTTTCTAGTTCGTTTCTGTTTCATAGCGTCCGGTCGCTTTTCAGTTATTTAGGGGTTCTTCGGATCTGCTAGGGCGTCGAAATACGAATCCACCTCTATTCGCTATTTTCAATGGGCACAAACAAGAATAATTCGCCGTTGGCATTAGCCCCGAAACCGGTGAGATAATGAGATCTGGACACGGCCTACGTGGTCGTTTCATATTTTACTCTTACAAGCGGAGCCAAGCCTCGGCACCCCTGTTGCTCTGTGCTGTCGCTGCTATTGCTACTGCTACTCGGGGATAGGAATCACGAGTATTTTCACGCTCGACGTAGCACTGACGCCGGGCAAGAATTCCGCTTTGACGTGCGGGACGCCGCCCGCGCGTTTGGTAGATCCAATTTATCTTGTATCCCCGCAAAATCGGCTCGATATTGGGGTGAAGTACGCGCGATGTGTGCTTTCGGTGGTTATGGAGGTAGTGGTGGTGCCGCTGCTGCCGCTGCCGCTGCCGCTGCCGCTGCCGCTGTTGGATGCGAACGCAGGCCTGCGTTCGACGAAAGCCATGAAAAGTGAGAGAAAGCGAGATGCCGAGATAGACAAAAAAAGATAGTAAAGCGAAGAGAGAAAGGTGCACTGTGTGTGTGTGTGTGTGTGTGAGCGGACTCGCACTCGCGTGAGCGGCAAAGAGAGAAAGAGGAGGGCGTGTGGGAGATTGTCGGATCGTGAGCGACACCTCGCCGAAATAGCAGTTTAGCACTGATAACACTTGGCCGACTTTTATCGATCATGTCTGGCAACAGATGGCTTACCCAATTCCCGGGCCAGCGGCTCTCCTCGCACACCCTTCACACGTTTTGTGTCTGGTCGACTAGCCGGATTGTTCGCCGCACGTTCCCCGATAAACGATAACTAATACGCAACCCCACTACCTGCAACCGCCATCCTAGATATTGTTTCTGTTTCCAACTTTCAGCCAAGTCCGACGTGACCCTTCTTCACCAATTTTTTTCCCTCACTTTTGCTTCTCTGTCTTTTGGCTCCGTCGACCGTGCTCGATATCATTTTTCTAGGCTCTCTGTCCGTTGTCATTCACGGATGGTCTACGTTCCAGGCCTTTTCGATGAGATTCTCCACGTTACTATGCTGCTGAGATTCACAGGCTTTGGATCTGTCGTGTTTTATTGTCAGTTCGTGAGAAGTTGGTACCGTGATGGGGCTGATTAGGCTTTCACTTTGGCAACCATGAATTCGTTAACACGGGCTGTTATGATGGCCAGTTTAGATCGGCACTTCGATATTCATTTTCGGGGTGTCATCGAAAATACCAGCTTAAGGCTTTCATTTGTAGATGAAAATGTTTCCAAGTGGCTAGATCCGAATTCTGGGCCCCGAAGTAGCCTTCCGTCAAAGATATTCGAATTCTAAAATTATATTGGGTCATTTCCCACTATGAAAACAGACTCAATCTGAGGGACTTAAAGGAGAAGACACAAATCATCGACCAGTTGTGATATTTTTAAAAGTAGCAAAAAATGTTTCCAAGTCACTGAAACAGTGTTTAGGACCTAGTAATCTCTGAAGTAGCTAATTCGGTGCAAAGCATGTACTTTTTCATGTGTTTTTTATTACCTATAACAGTCTTAACAGCCTTAACAGTTGTAATTAATTAAACTTACAGAGGTTCGTGTACAGAGTTGGGCAATATTTTAAATACGTAGTACTTTTTAAGTATCTTGAAGTATTTAAGTATTTTGAGTATTGTAATACTTTTCTGGTATTTTAAATACTTTTAAGTACAAAATACAAAATACTTTTGCATCTACCCCATATTCGAAAACATTTTTCTTTTCTGAGAATGATTGTACGATTAGCTGAAGTCAAAATGCTTGGGATCCCTAAAAATCTCGTCGACTGTCAAATTGACAGAAAAAAGACCGAGTCGTTTTTGTAGCGAATTTGACGGTCGGAAATTTGTCAGATTGACTGTTAAAATGACGGAAAAAATGGGTTCGTCGTTTTGACCGTCAACACCGCAAAATTCGACCGTCGAATTCACTACAAAAACAACTCGGTCCTTTCTTCTGTCATTTTGACGTCATATCCGAATGTCACCGAGATTGCCAGGGATAGATTAACAGTATATGATATTTTCAATATACTTTACTTTTTGTGCCGAAAGCGTTCTACAACAGCATTCCCGAGCTTGATATGACGTATACAACAACTACTCAACAAAACAAATGAGTTAACAGCGAAAACGACATTCTTCGGAAATGTTTGAATATCAGTTTAAATAGCTCAATGAAAATAAGCTATACACCTTATACCACATTGGAATGATTTTGTCTTACCCTATTCATCAGCAATAGACATACCATTGATTTTTACTAAGTATTTAAAAAAGTGCTTAAACGAAGTATTTATGAATGGATTTTAAGTACAAAAAGCATTTTGTATTTCAAGTATTTTCGAGTATTTTGCCCAGCTTTGTTAATGTATATAGTGTATCATTGATAATATATGAAATTATTGCAATATGGCAAATTGAAAAGTTAATATTACAAGAATTAGGATGGTAAATGTAACTTTGCCGACGGAAGTGGACGTGACAATTTCACGTAGCTCCGTGAACTTCCTCGTGATAATCATTCTCGAGTTCTATGCAGCCACTCCTGGAAGGAACCGACTCAGTCCGCCCGTGATATTGAGTGCCCTGATAGCTCAGGGAATACGGGGTAGGAGCATTAACTCAAGAACGACACGTTAACGCGAACGTGACTGCGTCTAGAAATCATCAAGTGATAGACATTGACCGAAAACGAGCAAATTGCAACTGACGGCCGGAATACCGAGTAGAACACTCGCGAACGTGACTGTGAAGACGCGGCCTAACAAACGGGCGACTATAAGTAGGGCATTCGAAAGTAATCGTTGCAAATATCAGGCACAAAATATTGACACAGATAATTCACCCTCTATTTGTGTTGGGACACGTCCGGACGTGACTGCGAAGAAATGTCCTTTGTAAGGGGGGGGGGGGGGGGTGGCTGAAGAGAGGAGATTTCAGAATTATGAACCGGGGACGGAAATAATCATTCAGAGGAATTATCACAAATAAACATGAAATTGATACAAAACATCGTTAAAAGTAGTTTAGAACAAATGTTCGCATGTGTACAAAATTGAGTCGCCTATAATAAACTGAGAATTATCAAAGCAACCGAACTGAAATTTAGTACACAATTATAGTAGAGAAAATGTACCGGTTTTGGCCACTTTTGGTCCAGTTGTGGCCACCGTGTTCGAAAGTGTTATTTCTGTTGTTAAAACGAAACAAAATTGTATGGATAATCTTGTGAACTTGTATGGATACTTCCAAATTATCAACATGAAAATACAGGAAAAGAATAAATGTAAATAAATTCTAGTGAAAATAGCCACAACTGGTACAGAGGCCAGAATCGACCCCAGCGGACCCGAGTGACAGTCATTTTATGTTTTCCTGACGCTTACTTAAAGGTTACTGTCATTCTGCGGTTCCTTTTTGGTTATTTTTTAGGTTGCTTTACGACAATCAAACCGTAAGTGAACAGCAGAATGTCCACTTAGAGACCGTCACCATGAAACAACAAATAACCCGATAGTAACTGCAAAGCGTCCGATGTTTGTAACCAAAAACAAACCTGAAAGTAACGCAGAATTAACGGACAGTTCGTTAAAAGTTGTTTTTCAGTTATTAAAAGGTTTATGATTTATGGTACGGTTATTTATTGAGTTCGCTAAATAACCGAGATGCTCCCGCGTTATTCGACCTAATAGTAATCCCGTCTGAACGACGGTCTGACCGTTCAGCTACAGTCATTTAGCGATTACCTAAGGGTTCCTAAATTACTCCGCTAGGGGATGCATCCACCCTAACTGCTTCAAACGTCGTCATTTTTTATGAAACGATGTAGACGATTAGATTGTATCTCACCCTTCATTTTTTTAAAGAACGTGGCAATCCTAATACTTATAAACGTTCAACTATTCAGATTAATGACCGATACACCGGTGGTTTGGCCGAGTGGATAGCGTGCTCATAACGAGGGACCTAGGAGGTTTATTTTGCATTTCGTGCCTTTGTTTTTCCTTCTTCGCAATAGCGCCGCCGAAGCGTGAATCACAATCTGTTTTTTTTTATCATGGAAATTAAAAATTAAGCACCCACACCCATTATTTTTTTCGTTTTTAAGAATATGTTTCCTATAAATGAATAATTATAATCGAGTTCTACTAGCAAGCAGACATGATTATATGAATACCTAGTTTATTACGACTTTTGTAATTGTTTGTTTTAGCCAACCATCAAATGTAAAACCTGAACAATAAACACTTTACAAAATAAATAAAAAAGTGGATAGCGTGCTAGCCTCTAAACCAGAGCATCGGTATGTCGAGGGTTCGAGTCCCGCTGTCTTCGTTTTCGTTGAAAAATAAATATTTTTCTTCTTCTTCTTCTTTCCGTTTATGTCCGGTTTTATGCCGTGGGCCAAGTACCGGAAAATAAATATTCAGGCACGATGTACCTCCAGATATATATGTGTATATTTGTAGTCCGAATGTTTACATTCTCAGCGACACGCGATTAGCTCCGGCGGCGCGATGCGAACTTGAGACCGACTTTATCGTCAGAGGTTTTCTGCAGTGGCCCTCTGTCTTCTGGGCTCTGGCCAGAGGCAAATGCGATATAGCAGGGGAAGTCGGCTGCAGCCGCAAAAGGGGGAACTGGCTCGGTGTTGAAAGGATTAAAAATAATGATGCACAGAGATAATACAAAACAACCGTGCCGACCCGCTATAGGCAATTGAGTGAAGAGCGGGGGACAATACAGAAAATAATTACCGATAAATTCGGAGTTGATTCGTATTAAGTTTGACCACAATCTATACAGCGTATCGGATTTTATGGGATCGTCAATTTTGCTTCCTCATAGAGGATGCTTCGTTTTCATGAAATTCTGTTTTTCGAGATACTCAGAATAGGCCGAAATGACGGGAACAGTGGTTTAGAATCGATGACCGCGCGCGCGTGTGCGTGGGGGAATCGAAAATTCAATCGCGTCTTACTCAGTAGCCGTCACAGCGGTCGGCCTGATATTTGGCAAGCAAGTGAAGTAGCCCTCTTTAAATTTTGTGATTTCTGATAAAAATTGTACGTTTAGTGATAATGTTTGTGAAAAACAAAAATTGTAACATTGCCGCCATATATGCAGCCATTCAGATTTTATGTCATTTTGAATTCGTTTCAAAAAAGGGCGTGGTCGCTCTAACTTCCGTGAAATATTGTTTGGTTATTTGGTTTTGAATTTCGACAAGATTGAGAAAGCGGATCGGACTTTACGTAATTTTGGAATGTTGAAAAAATGCTCCTTTTCGCGTTAGTTTTTGCAATACTTAAAGCAAGTATGTTAAAACTTTGTACGTAACGAAAATATAAAACTATTATAATATTAAACGAATGGGCTGAAGGACCTCGGTCGATGGCCCGTTGGGTTCACAAATGACACAAAAACGCCAATTCTCCAGTATACCCAAAAAAACTTGTAATATATATACAGCTACCCAATAAAGAACGATTACTACTACTATTAAACGAAAATATAACGTGTGTAACTTCGCAAGTTTTTTTTTAGATTCTACATTTTTGGTTTATAATTGCCGTAATTACAAAAATTCAATTGCTTATGAATTCCAACTCTCGAACGGCGCAATATATCGAGCTGAAATTTTGCACCTAAATGGAATATTAAGGCAGTTATGTCGGTACGCCGGAGTCATAGGCATCAGAGTCTACGGTAGAAACAAGATTAATTATGTGTGGTATTTTGACCTCGGTAGTAATTACGCCGAAAATATTTCGGCAATTTATTTTCTAAAATCGAATTATATTGTGACGATTTTTTATGAGTAGAATTATTTTTTATACGGATTTCACTTCAAATCGGGATTGTGTGAGGTTAGGTAACTTCATGTTACCCCAGATCACCCGCTTTCATTTACAATAACTCGCTGGAATGTCCGTTGACTACCACTTTTTATGGTTATATCAATTACTTTAAGACCTAACGAAAACGTAGAGCTATTTATACATTTTGTATTTTATATCTAAGATGCTTTTTTCTCCGTTTCAAAGTCAATTTTCTTGATTTCTTCATATAACGCCATGTATAAAACTCTATTTAAAAAATTATTTACTCGTTTGGATTCTCGGTAACGCACAATGGAATTCCACACAAACAAAAGATGAATACTCAAACTACAAGATATTAAAAATTCGAGGACATCTAATGCCTTTGCCTTCGTATGATAACTACCTTAACACCTGTTCAATTCCAGTGATTTTTTTTTTGCAAAAACCATCCACACCTACAGATTTTACATGTTTAAATTTTCGAAAAAGCGCGTCGACGCGCTTAATAAATAACGCTTCATTAGTAAGTGAACTTTCTAATACAGGTGGCTTTAATAAAAATGGAAATTGAGGAGGAAGCAATGCGCAAATTTCTACTTTGCAACTTTTTTTTTAGAAGGTTGCACCTTCTAAACATTTTTAGAAGAATTACACATTTATCAATGAAAATGTGTTGCAATTGTACATACGAAATGTTGTAGCTGTATAAAAACAGCATTTGACAAGCCGATTATTAACGTCGAATTGTGTGTATTTTTTTACGAGTCCATTTTTTGCTATTAAAAATGTGCCAGGTAAATTCACCGAGTTTGGGCCGTATTAATCGATGAGACAAGTCCCACCAGGGCCCGAGCTAAGCTGGGCGAAATTTCCACCCGGGATAATCGTACCGCCACCCGCCGACGCGTCGGTCTCATCTTTCATCTCCTTCTTCATCGCCTTTATCCGTACGAGACTTACCTTCCGGCTCGTGCGGATTTAACGGTTAATCTACTCGGCTTATCTGATCGCGTGACTTTACACGGATCCACTTCTACTTCACGTTTCCTCTCGACCTACCCTTCTCGCCTGCTCAGGACTCTCACGGAGTTCTGGCAAGTACGCAAGCAAGCAGGCAGGCAGGCAACCACGGCGGTCGGTTGAGATACACGCTCAAGATAAGCTGCACGCCTGTTTACACCAGATAATTGCGTGAGAACGAAGGATCGAACTGCTTGCGAATTCCCGTTCTCTCGTCACGCACTACTGACGCAATTCGGTTTTCCTCGCTGTTCGCAACACTGCGGCATTTTTTTAAAGCTCACAAAACACCAACAAATCTGTCATGAGCAATTGTCAAAGTGTTGTTGATTTTTCGGGTAAAAAATAAATTTGAGACTTCGTCTTTCTTCACTTACTGTACAGCCGAATGTTGCCTTCGGCGTCACCAATCGAATTCTTCGAGATGCACTTGTAACCACCGAGATCCTGAGCTTGAAGGTTTCGAATGATCAGCCTCATCTGGACACTGTACACCGATAATTTTTTCTCCGTCATGGAGTACTTGTGATTATTGATTATCATCTCCCCTGCAACAGAATAAATTACGAAATGAAATGCTGTACGGATTAGTGGAATATAGATATTGAATAACATATTGATTTATCACTTCTAGTCAATAGGGTCCTCATCTTTTTGAAAAATTTGTCAATTTTATTATTGATCCGTTAGGGTAAATGTACTGTTTGTGGTCGTCTTAGGTCCGATTATAGCCATCACATTCAAACGAATAAAATAAAACATTTAATCGAATACAAAAAAAAAAAATCGGATAGATCATTCGGTGAATTTATATCAACTTGATCGAAAAATTAACGTGCAATTATGAGAAAGTAATAATTTGAAGAATATAATAATAAAGTATTGAGTTAATAATTTTTTGTCTATCAAAATGATATAAAATTGACCACGTCGCTACATAACGAATAAAAAGAAGTGTCCAGGCATAATAAAAGGTGTTAAGGATACAAATTCAAAAATAAATATCCATATACGTGGGAAGTACAAAAGGAATACTTTCCCAATTGGTAAAAAAAGGGCGAGTTTCTCCAATATCATCATACCTGTCTCGCGAGTCCAGTAGTTGATTGCTTTGGGTGAAGCCTCCACGTGACAGATCAACGTAACGTTTGTCCCCGTTGGAGCTCCGACGAGCTGGTTTGGCACTTGGATCATGGGATGAACTAAAACATGTAATCTATCGATTATTTTTCTCTCAAGGGTATGAGCTATCTAATGCAATGGAAATTGGAAGACAGAGCAAAGTGAGGAAGAGGAAAAGGTGACATGATAATGGAGGCGAATGGAGAGTCTGGAAAATGTAAAAGGTTTCAATTTTTTTCGGTTCTCAGCTGGTGCCAATTGAACAAAAATTTTACCAAGCTCTTCTTCGAGGTTCACGAAATTTCCAACCCCTTTAATTGTAGTTATTGCTGTATTGATCGACAGCAGCCGAGAAAAATCCTGATGTTCTCTAGTTCCCCCTTAAGGGGGACTTTTACCCTGGAGCACCGTTTTTCATTTTATTTTCTTGTGGGGAAACGATTAAATGTAGACGACTGCCGTTTTCTCTACTTGTTGTTTACGTTTTAAAGTATACAATACCATTTTGTTTTCTTAAGTTAAAAATTGTCGGCGTCCCAGGTCCTCAAACACGGTCATCCAAAATAAATGTCTACCACTCTCCTGACCACTGTAATTATGCAATCGGCCTGAAATTATGCATACATACTCGAGATACATGTCTTCATGGAATGGCGGAGATTTTTTTTCGATTACTGCAAAATTATGTAAGTGGCGGCATTTAAACAAAAAAAATCGATTTCCCCTATGTGTTTCGTATAAAAACATTCATAAAAAATCAAAACATTAAGTTATCGAAAAAAACCTCCGTCATTCCATGAAGACATGTTTCCCGAGTATGTATGCACAATTTCAGGCCGATTGCATAATTACAGTGGTCAGGAGAGTGGCAGCCATTTATTTTGGATGACCGTGTTTGAGGACCTTGGACGTCGACAATTTTTAACTTTAAAAATTCCATTGTATACTATAAAACGTAAATAACAAGTAGAAAAAAACCGCAAACGTCTACTATTATTCGCTTTTCCACAAAAAAATAAAATGAAAAATGGTGCTCCAAAGTAGAAGTCCCCTTTAAACTGCGGTAAGACACCACTCATCGCCTGATCGTTTTGCGTCTTTTGGGATACCGTTTGCGTTAAATCGATAGGTTAAGGTTTTTACGTAAAAATCTCCAGATTAAATAAAGAATTATAAGACTAACGTACGAAAATAAAAAAGTTTGAAATACAACTTGCGTATTTACGAATCATCCTTAAGAATCGAGCGTGGAACAATCACAGCCCTACAAATACATTCGTGATTTAATTTCGGGACACCATATAGATTTGAGCACGTGTACGAACAGACTCTGCTCTAAAAACCTTAGGTCTGCCAGAATCGAACCAGCGATGTCGTGAACTACTCATTAGCACGCTAGCCAGTAGACCACTTGGCTCCCTGCAGACAGAAATGGACGAGGCGCAAAATCACTCGACGAGTGTTCAAAGGTACCCACTTGAAATCGGAACTTTCTTTCAAAGCATCACGAACGATCGTAAACGGTTCCCGAACATCGTATATAAGCTGCTTAATGTCTAAGCAGCAAACGGTCTCGATGTTCCAACTTTGCGTGTTGCTTCGCTTTATAAGCCTTCCTTCATCCCATTATCACCAATAAAATCCAATGGGTGTGAGTACACGAAATACAAAGGCGAGCACATTTACATCGGTAATTGCATCTATTTGTTTTTACAAAAAGCAATCAAAGCACATATCGTTCGCTTCACGTAGAGAAAAATAATTGAATGAAAGAGAGAAAAAATATGATATTCGATGGGTGGGGTGAAAAATTAGTTGGTTCGACGAGCAAATTAATTGATTGGTAGCCCATTGAGTGTCACAACCGACAAATTTGCTGTCTCAACCAATTAACTAGTTGATCCAACTAATATGCGAACTTGGAGCCTATTTAACCATACCTATCAGTTAGGCCAGCCACTTACTTTTTCCTATGTTATGCATGGGGTATTCCACTGGTAGCGGGATAGGTTTTGGCCAAGAGTGACGTATTTTTCCACTTTTGCATAAGCGTTTATGAATATCGTTTCCTTGCATCATATAAGAAGACTTCCACACAGTCACAGGGCAAAGTCACCAGTAAATGAACCGTTAAGTAGCGGAATATTAATTATCATGGGTTTCTATAAAATCTGATATTTTCAGACTTCTAGGTAGAAATTTCAGCAGGCATGCCTGCTGTCACACGAGGTCCGGATCAATGTTAGAGACGGTAACCTTGTTTGGGGGCTGCCGTTAATTTACCTGATCAGGCCCATATAAGGCCGAGAGCATTCTTACGTCAATATGCCGCCTTTTCATCAGATCAGGCACATGTAAGACTTAGATACGGTATCCTTGTATAGATATGCCATTCTCCAAGTTTATTCGGTTCTCATAAGGCCTTCCTGTGGTATTCTGACCAAGATTTTGTCCGATTTACCTGTACTTTCCCTGATCATATCCGCATATGATCTACGTATGTTATCCGTATGAAAAATCCCGTACTTTTACTGAATGAGGCCCACCCCAAGTAAAAAAATGATGAGGCTTATATGAAAGGCTATATATACAAGCTATATGCGAAAGTGGGCATATAGAATTTTCATATATTTAGTAGAACCTGTATCAAATTATACAGTCAATTTCGATACATAGAACTGTGGAAACAAACATAAACCAAAAAATGTTTCTTCAAACCAAAAGTGGTACTCCAAGTATTAAAAGTGTAGCCATCCCTTGCAAAAAAAAACTCATAATAAAAATTTTCCTTTAAAAAATAATAAAACAAATGCAATACATTGCATTTGTTTAATAAAAATTCATAATAAAAATTTTCCTTTAAAAAATAATAAAACAAATGCAATACATTGCATTTGTTTTATTATTTTTTAAAGGAAAATTATTATTATGAGTTTTTTTTTGCAAGGGATGGCTACATCCCTATGCAATACATTGCATTTGTTTTATTATTTTTTAAAGGAAAATTTTTATTATGAGTTTTTTTATTTTTTATTATTATGAGCCAAGTAAAATGTATCATGAACAGATCATCAGTGAATGATTCAGTACAAAAAACTTGGCATGCCAGTGACTTGGTGTGTGATTAAAAACTTGACGTGTCTTTGGAATGCCAAGTTTTTTGTACCGAATCATCCGCTGGTGATCGACTCATGATAAATTTTACTTGGCTAATATATTGCATTTGTTTTATTATTTTTTAAAGGATTTTTTTTATTGTGATTATCCCAACGTGACAATTAGTAATAATAAAACCCAAAATAAAATAAAAAGTATCCTCCATATTATCATTTTTGTGTGAGTTCGGACAAAAGTGAAATTTCGCCAGATATCAGCACTTCGGGGACCGATTTTATCGCGCTGACATTTAGCGCCCGCGATGTATTGCCTGAAATAATTAGAGTTACAGACGAAGTGAGAGTGTGTTTTTGCACGTATATGGATCGAACGAATTCGCATCAATGTTGTGTGAGTGCGGACGAAAAGTTTTTGACAGAATCGAAATCGTAAGTGGCCAGATATTAGCGTTGGAGACACCGATTTGATTGAAAGAGGACTCATTGAAAAGAAAAAAAAATAAAAGAAAAGTTGCAAAGTAGAACTTTGCACACTGCTTCCTCATTAATTCCCATTTTTCACAAAGCCACCTCTATGAAGAAGCTTATTTATTAACTTTGGCTTCCTCATAGAGGAAGCTTTGTGAAAAATGGGAATTAATGAGGAAGCAGTGTGCAAAGTTCTACTTTGCAACTTTTTTTAAATTTGAACAAATCTTTGCACTTTTTTAAAATTTGAACAAAAAAAAACTCCGTTACAAACACCGTTACATCTAATTTTGATTAGATACAAAGTTTTGACTTACTTTAATAACTTTTCTATAAGTTACAGCGAAAATCTCAATTTTTTCAAAAATTCATAACAGCGTAAAATCCGAACGACTTTACCGATCGTCACCAAATTTTATACGTGGCAGCGCTGTATGTTATTTTTTGACTGTTGAATATTTTGGTTCAGTTGATGAGATTCGACGTGATATAGAGCAAAATTTATTTTTTTCGAAAAATTCAAAATTCTATAAAACCGGAACCGCTTTACCGATTTCGCTGAAATTCAATACCAAACAACATTGAACGTGTCTTTATTTATGATGAAGTATATAGCTGAGTCGTCGAACTTTTACGAAAGTTAGAGCGATCACGCCATTTTTTTGAAAAATTAAAAATTCGATAAAATTTGTATACATGGATATATTTAATTTTAAAAAGATGTGAATTACAGAGGATTTAATACTCTACTTCCGTGCCAATTTTTAGCTCGATCCACCATGCCATTCCTGAGTTATGAACAATTGAATGTTCGGTGCCTGGACCATACATACATACACACACACACACACACACACACACACACACACACACACACACACACACACACACACACACACACACACACACACACACATACACACATACAGACATATTTTCTAGACCACTTTTCTCGACGTTTTAGGTGATTCTAAGTATGTTAACATGAAAATCTCGAAAAAAAAAAAATTTTCACGAAAACAAAGCTTCCTCTATGAGGAAGCAAAAAATATTGAACCTGACACATTTGGCGTCCGCGACATTTTGACTGAGATAATTCCAGTTTGATTTTTGTAGCAGACGAAAAAGGACGAACGTACTGTAATATAAGAGTAGCGCTAGCGTCTCGTCGTGAGGCGGCATTATAGATTTCTTTTAATACTTGGCGTCGAGACGCTACCGCGTCTCTTGATCAACAAATTCTGCAAAATTATAGGTAGCATTTAACCAAATAATATCGATACATTTCATATAGATTATACAATAGTATATTGTGCAACAAGGGTCGAAAGTTGGCGATTGCGAGGAGTGTGAGGTTTGCTGCCCGAGCGAAGCGAGGGCTGCAATCACACGAGTCGCAATTGCCAATTCGACCCTTGTTGCACATCATACTTTTTGTAACGAGTGCACGAATCTGCGGCACTTGGAATGGCAGTCGCGCGAGACGAACACTGAAAAGTGAGGTTATGATTCAAGGGACGAAAGTGAACGACAGAAACTCCCAAGGAACGAAAGTGAACGCAATGCGCATGCGCGACTCTGTCATTTCACCATCGGTTCACGACTGACAGGCAAATGGCCACTTTCGGCTCGCAAGACTGCCATGGAAAGTGCCGCGATTCGTGCACGTGTTACAAAATAGTATATTGTGCAACAAGGGTCGAAAGTTGGCAATTGCGGCGAGTGTGAGGTTTGCTGCCCGAGCGAAGCGAGGGCTGCAATCACACGAGTCAAAAATCATCCAACAAATCATCCATGAACCTAACTTTCTTTTGTAATGAAAATTATTTGCCAATTTTTTTGAATATGTACGAATTTGTTCTGAATTTTGTCACGTTTTACGGGACTGTACCGCTAGAACTATCTTAAAATCCATTCAGGTACTGCCCGTCAAAGATCAGTACCTGGATGAGTGATCGCACCATCGTGTTTGAATTTGAAAGATTTCGGTCGCAGTCCCGATAAATGAATATATAGTCTTGACGTGTTTTCATTTTTAGCATGTTTCAAATAGACAATAAAAATATAATTTTTCTAAGATGTCAGTGGCCGAATGGGCTAAGGCGATAAGTATAAATTTACATGTATTTTTTCAGCAATTAATATGTACTAGACAACTAAATAACTTCGATAATCAATAGAAAGTCCAAGATGAACCAAATTCAATGATCGCAAATAATTATTTTATAATTTATTTTTCGTTTTTTAGTAGGGGCTTAGTACGGCAACCCTATCAGGTACTTATTTGGAAAACTTGATTTTGCCACGATCATGCGCCGTGTTACTTTCCTGCCAGGCCCGTATTAAATTGCCATGCACAGGCCTTAGATTGAGAATCCGGCTATCACGCCGACGCCTGATAATCCCCTGAACTGAATTTATACTCGGGCTGTTCGCGAAAATTTGAACGATTGATCAAAGCGCTGAATTATGTGATGCAACTAGAAATATCTCGTATATCTATTGCGAAGTGTAAAAATAAATACAAAAAGCTGAAATGAACACCAGTAGATGAACGGGCCAATCTAACCTACACTTTTAGTCGAAAATAGGCTTCTGCGATAAAATAATCGCCGTAGATAACTAAATAATAGACAAATTAAAAATCTAATGTTCATCCAAGTTGTCATAATTTTTAATGAATTCTCAAAAAACTGTTGCCCATACACTGGTGCATTCGCCCTAGAACCCAAATAATTTTTTATTTTCGTTGAACCGTAGTCGAAGAATTCCGAAAAAAATACCTCTTGTACTTTTAATTGGGTATACCTTGGACATCAACAAGGATAAAATCGGATCAACGCTTTTAATCGGAAGAGAGCGTTTTTCTCTCAATAAAGTACATAGCAGAGTAAATGTACGGGAAATGTATTTTTTCGAAATTCTTCGATTAAGACTCAACAAAAACCGATAATTATTTGCGGTCTATAACTGTATGGAAGTCTTTTTATATGATACGAGGAAACGATATTCGTGACTGGCGAAAAAATTCCGGGCCCTCAGCCGAATCTGGTCCCGCTGCTTGTGGAATATCCCGTATCTGTTACGTGCTATATACTATGTATATGTATGCATTAGACCTGCTAAAAAAAGGGTAATATTTTTTATTTTTTTGCTTATCGAGATTCTTAATACTTAATGCAAAAGGCGACGTCGGTAAAACGACATTTAGCACTGCCTCGGTAAGTTTGAAAGTAAAGAAAAGAACCAAAGAACATCACAATTCGCAGTTTTTTTTAAATACATTGCGCCAAGCTGTTTGTTGTATACGTTGTTCAATAATAAATTGAAGATTTTGTGAAACCTCAAAACGACGCGACGTTTTTTTTTACTTTAAGCTTAGAAACTTTTCTTTTGTAACAAATTTCAAGAATCTCGATGAGCAACAAAATAAAAAACATTTTCCTTTTTTGAACAGGTCTAGTATATATGAGGAATTCCACCCCGTTTCGACCTGGATTTGATCTCGACTTCTTCGATTTGGCTCATTATTTTTTATAGGCTTAGTTGGACCCTCAACTGCACAAAAAATGTTTTTGTTTTTCATTGTCATTTTTGTTTGTTTAATACATTTTTAAAGTGACATATAAAACCCCATAATTTAAAAATTTGATAAAATTCTAAAAAACACTTCGTTGAAGAACAAAATTATCTAACTTATAGCCAAAGTGTGGACATTTTTTCTTCTTACAGTTTTTAAGCTTTTTTATTTAAAAAATTATAAAAAATAATGAATCTGCTATAGGCGATTGGTCAAATGTTTATTTATGTAAAATCGGATTTTTCTGTACCTTTTCAGATTTTTAGGATTTTTTTCAGATTTTTCCGAACTATGCAAATATTTTTAAATATATTTTTAACGTGACATATAAAACACCATAACTTAACAATCTGGTAAAATTCTGAAAAATACTTTCTTCAATGACAAAATTATCTAGCTTATAGCCAAAGTGGCCATGACTTTTTTTCTTACAGTTTTTAAGAAGATTGATCTTTTTTCCATTTTTTTAAATCTTTTTAATCAAAAATATTAAAAACTATGAGAAGAAAGATGTTCCCCGCTTTGGCTATAAACTAGATAATTCTGTTATTGATCAAAGTATTTTCCAGAATTTTATCAGATTTATAAATTATGGGGTTTTATATGTCACCTTAAAAATTTATTAAACAATCAAAAATGGCAACAAAAAATGTGCAGTTGAGGGTCCAACTAAGTCTATAAAAAATAATGAGCCAAATCGGAGAGGTCGAGGTCAAATCCAGGTCGAAACGGGGTGGAACCCCATACGTATATTGTTATGTATGCATACAAATATTATACCGGGTGTAGCAGAATCCATGTGTAAAGGGTAGTGATAGGTAGGTCGGTGATGGTTCCTAGAAACTCGTGTACGAAATTTGAGCATTGAATTCGCAGTCGCATCTGAATAGGAAGCGATGGATCGTCAACTATTCTAGCGTAGCACGACCGTTTCTCTAACTATGAATTCATCTCTGCGTTATGGTCAAATGATGACGAAATTGTGTTTGCCACGAGATAAATTTAACAGCAGTTCCCAAAAATTCCATGTATATATGTTCTTTCTTAAAAAACAACATCTTAAACAAGATGAAGGATTTTTTCAAAAAGGAGCGTTGATCGACTTACGTCCTTCGGATCTCGCAGTTGCAGAAGTGAGCAAAGATTGTATGAAAGTTTAAACGTGCGAAATCGAGAAGCTTAAAAAGGACGATCCAAGTACTATTGGCTCAAAAAAGGGAGCCGTCGAGTACTCTCAAACGACTCAAAGAAAAATAAATCGAATCGTTACTGAATCATAGAGACTCCAACTTGAGATGATGGAAGAATCGGTCGTATTTACAAAGCGCCTCGGTAAATTGAAACAAGGCGCAAGTAGACTAACGCTCCTCGTGTTGGCCTTTGTCGGGATCGGAAACAAAATACTGCCAAACCGATAGCAACTGAAAGGCAGGAATAATTTCATAAATGAGGGCAGCGACGAGGACTCTATTCAGGAAAACAAGTAGCACCGGAATGCAATGCAACGACTAAAAAAGACACCGCCACAAGGTGATCCTTCACAGAGAAAAAATAATAATGATGAATAATCAGCTCTACCATGTAAACGTAGCTGCAAAGTTGATCATTAAAACATGGAAAATCGGTAACGGTATCCGAACCAAGTGGTATAAGTGTCTACCGCAAAGAAACTTACAATTTATTACATACTAAATAAAGATAGAATGGGCGCAGTAGCTAGTTAAAGTAGCCCTCGCGACCAAAATTCATTTCACATAAATTCGAGGAATATAGGAGAGAATTGCAATCACTTCTCGATGCTATAAAAATCTGAAAAAATTCGTGCACATTAAAGGTACTGAAAAGATTAATTTTGCATAAAAATAATTCGGAAATGTTATTAACAAATTGATGAAAAAAAAAGTTTAACAAATATTTCGATGACCCAAGTTTTTTTTCATGAAAATGATTCCTTCGTTTTTTCGAATACGTATGAATTTTTTCAGATGTTAGAGTTCACTTTGAATTTTCACATATTTTCCCCATAAAAAATGCACAAAATTCAAAGAAAACTCTAAAATCTGAAAAAATTCATACGTATTCAGAAAAACAAAGGAATTATTGTCATGAAAAAAAAAACTTGGGTCATCGAAATATTTGTTAAACCATTTTTTTTATCAATTTGTTAATAACATTTGCGAATTATTATTATGCAAAATTAATTTTTTCGGTACCTTTAATGTGCATGCATTTTTTCAGATTTTTGTACCATCGAGAAGTGTTTGCAATTCCCTCTCATATTCCTCGAATTTATGCGAAATGTATATTGGTCGCAAGGACTATTTTAAATCAGTGATTCATTATGAAAGTGTTTTTAACCCTCGGTAGTCACATACGTTCTGGTTGTGACACGCTGGTCACACGAGATCGCCGTGACACGCTGGTCACACGAGATCGCCGTGACCCCAGCTATGTTTAAACTAAATTGCCGCGTTGACGGTAATGTTCATGAATGACTTATATAAATTCAGCGTATTACTTTGAACCTTTTAGAATGTGGTATTGTACGTATTATTTTTCTATCGCATTTCAAAATGGAAGAAAAAATCAGGAAGTGGCCGATGCGTACAAAAGCCCTTTTCAATAAAAAAAAAATCATGACTCTCACAATTTTCTATTTTTTTCATACAATTTTACGTTGATACTCTCGAGATACGATAGTTTAAGAGTTTAAGAAAAGAAAAATAGCTCAACAGTGGGCGTTTCAAAAAAAGGTATCTATTCTGACATCTGAAGGCAGCGAATTTCGTTTTCGATCGACTGCCATGACGCAACTGCTGTGACAATTCGTCCGATCCTAATCTGTACTTACAGAGGGAATCCCAAAGCACCGTTAGAAGGCAGGCCAGTCTCCTTGGCCGCCAACAACTTATATAAATGTTGGTTTAAAGTTGCGCTTGGGGTCACTGTGACCCCGCGTGACCACCGAGGCTTAATGATTTTCGAAACTAGTATTTAAATGATAAGAAAACGCAAATTCTGTACATCCATTGGACAATTACAGACACTCACAGAAACTCGCGATACATATTCACTACGTTTACCCTAGTAGTAACTATTCAACTCCGATACTGTTTTAATGACACGAATAGATTTTTCTGTAATTACATTTTTATTTAGCCACGAAACGAAATATTTTGAGATAATGCATCCGACTGCAGCGGAAAATACAATTAGAACCCTCGTACTTTATAAATATACCAGTATTGACCTGTCGAAATGTGGTTAAAGCGAGTTTGCTCCTGTAAGCAAATCTCGCAGCGTCTCGCCGGTCGTTTAGCGACGTAGGTGAATGCACCTGTCGCTAGACACCACCGCATCTCCGGATATATTACGTTATTCTAAATTCATGTTCGCCAAAATCGATCGGGTTTACCTCATTTCGTGGTGACCGGGCATGCGCCTACAGAATTACCTTCTAAAAAGTAGGTGTCAATCAGCTACGTTCGTGTGAAGCCGTTCTATTCGTGCTATAATTGCACTGTTAAAAATGTTTGTAAATTTACAACATGTTTAACATACAAGTGAATATGAAATTTACAAAAACAGTAACTGAAATTTGTTATTAATATACAATGTTTGAAGTTTTTTTAATTTTCTTATGTAATTTAGTATATGTCTATTGAATTTACTATAATCGGTATTAAATGTTAAGAAACTGATCTATTAAAGTGACATTTACTATACAAGTAATTGAATTTCATATAAGATGAAAGAAAATTACAACAGATGTATGTTAATACAATCATTTTTTTCTTACACAGTGACATTTTGTGATACCGGGTGAAATATGTGACTTGCATAATTGCCCTGCGACGATTTTTAAATGATATTCATCTTTCACCTATAATTTCAGTGCGATTTATATAGGGCATTTGAATAAACGAAATTCACAAGTAGGCAATAACGTAGTGGGTAGCATCTTAGGTAGGTAGGCATAGGTAAGTAGAGTAATTCTAGGGACGGTAGTTCAAGTCCCATCCCAGGCGATTGTTAACAACAATAAGTATTCGTGGATATAATTTTTTTTTTCACGAACATTTATATTTTACTTATAAAACACTATATAGCAGCGTGTAATTAAGTTGTTTGGCGATAATTAAAAGTATTTTCTTTCTGTTAAATGCTTTTCTAAGTTTAATACTAAATGAATTAAATTTAATATACTATTAAATATTGTTAAATTTGTATTCAAATTTAATATACCGTGAGTAAAAAATTAGACACAATAGTGTAATAAATTGTATGTACCGTATATGTATAAAACTTTATATACAAATTATGAATTTTCAAACAGAAATTTTTTACTGTGTGGTCGGCGGTGTCTTCAGACACACTGATCATGCATTGAAATTTTTTGTTTTCGTGAAATGTGAAAACTCGCAGAAAGGGGCTAAGGCCATGCGTTGAAATGTACTGTTTATGTCAGATGTCAAAATTCACATAAAGGGACACGGGCGCTTCAGCGCCCGTGCTGCTTAATAAAGTATATTCAATATATATAAGTTATATACAATTATCTATATCGACCAAAAGGTCTATATTCGCTATATATACATATTTTGTATATCTACCGGATATATTTCAACTCTAGAACTCATGAATGGGGTCCGGCGGACCCCCACGCGACCTGTAATTTACGCGGACATTGTGAAAGTAAGTTATGAGTTCTATGATTAACGAGATATATCTGAGATATATCTTAAACAGATAAAAATAAGTTTATTATCAAAAGTTCTATATCTCTTACATACTTTCAAAATATAAAAAATAAATAACGTTGCCTTATTTTCCATTTTGTACAGAGTTTTCTTGATGCCCAAATGATGGTTTCGTAATGGCCAAAAAACCGCGGCTGCGCTTAATTAGTAAATGTTTATATTAAAGCAGACTACGGATACGTATATGACAAAGTCAATCCGGAACGTTTGCGTACCTCGGGGGCTTTTTCAGAATGTACATCCGCTATTCATTCAACTAATTGGCAATGATAGAGCAGCCCGTACATACGCGTAGCGCATAAAAGGTTTCTTCGTTCGTCAGTTTTCAATGTGCGTGACTACGAGATGCGCTGAATTACTACAGTCGTTTATGGGAGAGGCATCGATGGATCTGGCCAATTTTATGGAACGCTATTTCGCACAGAACTCTCGCAATAACTCCGCGCAAACTCGATATTCCACGGTACAACGTACCCCTCCGGTTGTGTTTGGGGATTATGGAACGGAGTCTAAATGCACGAGTACCCGGCAATTGGTCCCTAGCAAACCACGTATCTCAAAAAGCAATTTATCGCCCCACGCGAACGGCAAAGAAGTGGGATGGGAAGAGGTCGCTCCTCGTAATTTTAGGCTGGATCGGTTTTGCGATTGACCGTCCAAAAAATACAGATGTATTCACCCCCACCGACGTGCTTGCAGCCGGACGCAAATACACGGTGTAAAAGTGTGTACGGTCACACAAATATAAATAAAGTATCACAGTGGGGGAGCAATTAAAACTTTCTCGCCCCGGTTGTTAAGGACAAACATGGAGTGCTGCCCCCCTTCGCAATAAATCAATCCCCAATGCGGCGCATACCTCGCTTGTAATCCACCATACCTTCTACACTGTATAAAATCCATGGTGTGCTGTATTCGTGTGAGTGGTAAAAATTATCGGTGTTAAAATAACTATCACCTCCGAATCTGAATTGGCCTGGTACAATGGTACAATGTGCTTACCAAGGATAGCGTGCTGTCTTATTTAAAGGAACACGCAGGTCAAATTGTATTATAGCAAACGCTTCTCACCCGTACATTCGCGTTTCGAAAATGTTCTTTACTTACAAAAAAAAAATTAAAACATAATAAGAGGGCATATTATAACAATTGTTTAGTGGCGATGAGAATCGTAGGCATGAAAACAAATTCAAATGGAAAGAAGAAACATACCGGAATGGTGCCTTTTTCGATACGCTTATTTGTCGTTGATGAGATCGTATTTTTGTTGTTACATATCAGCACATTAAACATCTGAAATCGATCCAAGATGCTAAAAATTACATACATGGATACAAAATATCAAAGTGATCTTATTAAGGAGGTCCTGTCGTATAGAATTGGTTTCGCATAAATTCGAGAGAACAGAGAGAATAGCAAACACTTCTCGATGGTATAAAAATCTGAAAAAAATCATGCACTTTAAAAGTACTGAAAAGATTAATTTGACATAATAATAATTCCAAAATATGTTATTAACAAATTGACGAAAAAAATGATTGTTCAACAAACATCCCGGTGACCGACATTTTTTTGTTATGGAAATGATTCGTTCGTTTTCCTGAATACGTATACATTACTTCAGATTTTTAAGTTAGCTTTGAAGTTTGTGTTTTTTATAGGGCGAAAAAAATACAAATTTTAAAGTTAAATTAAAAATCTGAAAAAATTGTGTTTTTATAGGGTGAAAAAACGCACATTTCAAAGTTAACTTAAAAATCTAAAAAAATTCATACGTATTCAGAAAAGTTAACGGATCATTTTTATAAAAAAAAAAATTGTGTCACCGGGATATTAGTTAAACAATTTCTTTTTTATGAATTTGTTAATAACGTTTTACAATTATTATTATGCTAAATTAATATTTCCAGTAACTTTAACTTGCATGAATCTCTACAGATTTTTATACCATCGGGAAGTGTTTGCAATTCTCTCTCAACATTCTCGAATGTATGCGAAATGAAGACTATACGACAGGACCTTCTTAATATCATCACATTTAAAAAAAATTTGTTGAGATTTGCTTTGTTGACAACGTTACTATTTGAGCCCCTGTCATTAATATCGTCTTAGGGGCCTCGAATATTATCTGGAAAACCGTATTATCGATCGTGATCAGAATCCATTAAAGCAGATGCGAGATTCGTCTATCCTAAGCGTCCATGCTTTCAATTTGCTCTTGTTGAGTGGATCATCCTTGTCAATCTTATGCAACGTTACAGAGAGTTCTAACCGTAGCCTAAGGACCTCCCTACCCTTTTCACCCCGCGTGTAGTCTATACACCCTCCGTCTCGGCTTTTCTTAGAATTGTCACGACTGAGCTAACGCTACATACCGCAGACTCGAAGCAGTCGGTTTAGGTTTTGGTATATCGCCCCAAGTGTAATTTTATTATCTCTCCTCTCGTCGCAACTGTTTCCCCTTGTCTACTTATTCACCCTCGTTCCATTCCCCCTCTACATATACTAGTAGCCCGTTCCCCTTCTACCTTAGTCTGGCGCAATTCTGTCGGCTCTACAGCGGAAGATATAGCGAGCATAATTGCGCACAATTCTCATTGTTATTTAAACACTATTTTACCGTAATTTTTTTCCCCTTTGCTTCTGTTTCAGTACCCATACTTTCGACCTTCGTACTTCCTCTTTTATATTCCCTTTATTCGTTTTATTTATTCTACGTCTGAACTAAAGAAGGCCTGAATTCGGCCGAGCACCTTTAATCGGCGCCGAAGCTACTATGGCGATATTATACGAAGAATAAAACACTGACTATCCGAACGGGTCTGTTCTATTTGCATTTGTCACGTGCGAATTCGCCGAGACATGAGTCGCATTATACTCGATTGAAGTGAACATACAGTGGTACCCCGATTAACCGAGGTCGGATCAACCGGGAAGCGGATTAACCGGGCATCACGAGAAGAGAAGAACGTGCAAGAAACAAACGAAAGCTACTGAGTACTTCGAAAAAAGACCCTAGTTTACTTAACGTTATTAAATGAATACACTGAAAGCTTTATATACTTGTTTATACTATCCAATAATTAAGTTTAACTTGTACCAAATCCCATTGTAACTAGTCAAAATAAAGTAATATCGTTAATCATTATTGATTTATGCACTTTTGCTTTTTAGTTCAGATTGACCGGGATTTCGATCGTCCGGAAATTCTTCGGTCCCGAGCATCCTGGTTAATCGGGGTTCTGCTGTATAGGGTGTATTATTTCTTACTTTCCCTTTTCTGTTCTCTATAGTCACCTGAAAATATTGTGTAGAGTTTAGTTTATATTCAACCGAAAATGAACAAATAACATTGTGAGCTTTATGGTAGACCATTCATGCGTCTGTTGTGAGAATGAGAGACATTGAGGCGAGAGAGACATTTAGCGAAATGAAAACAGAGCAGTGAAGCAGGTCAAGACATCCCACGAGGTCAATATTCTAAAAACAGCTGATTGAATAATGCATGCATATAACCCTATTACTCGTATTGACAATTTCGGAGTTTAAGTGGTCATCGATCGAGTGTGAATGACATTCTTTTTTCAGTGTACGTATATTCTACTTTTGACTATTTTTAAAAACCCGAACAATGCTTAAAATGTCATCATCCATGTCGGAACCTATAATAACACAAGACCACTTTTTCCAGCGTCATTCCACGGCAGTGAAAGCTTCCAAATTCGAACCGCAGATTTACAATCGATAACCCAAAAAGATTTTTATTTTCCTCTGAGGAGCCATTTTAGCTGACGTTGCACATAAATCTGTGACTCAGAGGAGTGGAGCGAATTTTTCGTCCTCATCGGGCTACGGGAATAGAATTCGCCCCTGTACCTTCCGGCTTTCCTATTCTTTCTTTTTCACTTCTCATTTTTTCCATTCCCCTTAAGCTTCTTCGAGAATTAGTTCCCCCCGGAGTTTACACTCCATCAAGTTAACTGTATATTACGTCGCGCAAGATTTCGACTCGCACCATATTACCCCCGGCGTTAAATACGATCGTATTCGCGTTCTCCCATTTTAAGGAGGTCCTGTCGTATAGTCTTCATTTCGCATAAATTCGAGATTATTGACAGGGAATTGTAAACACTTCCCGATGGTATAAAAATCTGAAAAAATTCGTGCACGTTAAAGCTACTGTAAATATTAATTTGGCATAATAATAATTGTAAAACGTTATTAACAAATTGATGAAAAAAAAATTGTTTAACAAATATCCCGATGACCCAAATTTTTGTTTAATGAAAATAATTCGTTAATTTTTCTGAATACGTACGAATTTTTTCAAATTTCTAAGTTCACTTTGAAATTCTTGTTTTTTCACCCTATAAAAAACACCAATTTCAAAGTTAAGGGGGGAAACCAGTTTAGACCGATAAAAAAATCGACTTTTTTATTGCAGAAATTGTTAGTATAACTCCTCAAGAATATGTGGTAAAAATTTGAAACCAAAATTCGCATTATTTCCGATGTTATGAGCACTTGAGTGACCGCCCGTCGGTTCGGCGCCGAAACGCGCGGTACACCGAGAGAAAAAGTTTCCTTGATTCAATCAAATTTCCTTGAAATCTCAACCTATGAAACATTTCTTTGAGGTCAATGAAATAATATCCTTAAGTTAATATTATATTTTCTTTGAATGATGTCATCAACCAAATTATAGGTTATGTTCACCAAGTTTTTGGTTACGTACCATAGTACTTAGATATGTTCACCAATAACTTCGATGGTTTAACCAATGATTATCTTCTTGATTTGACTTGACTTAACTATAACATAACAGATCAGCTTGCGCGAGAAACACCAATACGACTTATCGCGAATGAGCCAAACGTTGACAGACCGGGTGTCGTCAGGCATATCGTTTCTTTAAATCAAGGAGATCATGTCTTTGAAATTCAAATAAGAGGAGATGCAAGCCCCAAATGACGCGTACGAACAAGAAGAGGGACTGCTATATGGTGCTGGCATAGCCGATTAACCGCTGATCATTTTATATAATTAATTACTGCCATGAATGTCTTGTTTTCGCTTCATTTTATTTCAAACGCGTTTTTCTCGAAACGACTTTTTTTCAACTGGTGGGCGTTCTAGCTAAAAAAGTTATTGACCAATCGTTCTGAAATTTTTTGTGAATATTCTTTATTCGATTCCAATCTATATGAACCTAAATCTGAGATTATATTGTTATTACATTTTTTTTTATGCAAAAAAGGTGAAAAAATATGGTGTAAAACAATGATATCGTGTTCAAACTCTTCAAAAACATGAAATTTTTTTTTTTTTACCAGATTTAGGTTCATATTCTTAGAAAATATGTTGTTAACGAGAAAAAAAAAAAAATTTGGATGATTACAGATAAAAATTGCGATTTCAGGAGTTCCCGCCAGCAAAATACTTGGGTGGCAATCGTCCATGGACAGCACGTTCTAACGCCACTATTTCCGGGGGAAATTACTTGAAAAAATTCTAAAGTATACTTCAAACCATAAATAAAATACCCTCCAAGTTTAAACAATTTCAGATTATTCCTTCCCTATTTAAAAAATTCACGAAAAACACCAAAATTTCGGCCTCCTAAACCGGTTTCCCCCCTTAATTTGAAAATCTGAAAAAAATCATTCGTATTCAGAAAAAGGAACGAATCATTTTCATAAAAAAACAAAATTTGTGGGTCACCGGGATATTTGTTAAACAATTCTTTTCTTCGTCAATTTGTTAATAACATTTTGGAATTATTATTATGTCAAATTAATGTGTTCAGAACTTTTAATGTGCATGCATTTTTTCAGATTTTTATACTATCGAGAAGTGTTTGCAATTCTCTCTCATTTTTCTCGAATTTATGCGAAACAAACTCTATACGACAGGCCCCCTTAATGTTCTCGCGGTATTATGTCAACGTCCTGTTTATATCCGCAACATTTGCCGATATATCTAGCTAGGTGTATTATGACAAATCGTACACGACTAAACTGTCTCAAGTGACAATATCTGGGATACTGACGAAACGCGAAAGTATTGTTGCGCTCGTGGGTCAACGAGAAAACGTTGAATAGAAAATAGGAACGATCGTTTATTCTCAACTCGCGATTCGTAATATCGATGGCACGTCTGTCCGAGTCGAAGTGTCAACCGAGACTGTTTGTTTATAGTGTCATCGTAGTCAATTCGATCCGTCGTCAAGTGCGTCGCGCTCGGTCCAAACCCCAACATATAGACATAGCAACGACTACAATATACATATACATATTTTTCGTCATAGACACACTGTTAAAAATCTACAGTGTGACACGCTGCTGGTGTGAACTTTTTTTTGGTGTTACTCATTATAGCGATAATAGTAACACTTTTCACGGTGTATAGTTAACACGGGCGATTTCGTTCAATTTACTCCCGTGTTTATTTCAATATTTAACACCGATCTTAGGATTTTTATTTGTACACCATGAGCGGTGTCGGTTCAACACTCGCTAGTGATAAATCGGCTCTGAGCGGTGTGACTGGCGTGTACGTGGTAGGAAGTCGAATACAAAGTACAGTGCTCGCAATCAGTGTCTCGTGGAATCCGCAGATCAAAGGAGTCGCGTGCGTTTCGTCGTCGGTTCCATCGTTCGTGCGCATGCTTCGTCGAATTAATAAAGAGTGAAAGTGTTTGCATAATTTGGTCTCTGATCTGTCTCTGAAGAAGGTGAAGTTTCGAGGAGAATTTTACTGTCAACCATTTCACAGCACTGACCCACATTGTACCGAAATTCGCAAATTCTTGAACAAAAAAACAACATAAAATACTTTATGAACAAGTTATTTACACAGGTAAACAAAAATTCGACTAACATCCGTACAGTGTCAACCTTCCGTGTGTAAACTGGAAACAGTCAAAATTTCGAACTGAAATTTGCCTCCAACGAATGAAGTGCGGGCTTCCACTCCCCCCCCCCCCCCCCCCCCCAAATATATTTAGTAGTGTAGACAAAAGGCTCAAGTGGCGCGCCCAGGTCTAGCCGATAGTGGGCAAACGCTGGTCTGTGCAAGTCGCGACCGTTCCCTCAAAAGGTCAGTTTACAGACGGCGTTGGTGTTTTTATAGGTAAGCGGATGCAGTTTTTTTTTTGCTTTTTTCGTATTTTTCGGTCTTTTCACTGTATTTCGGACTAAAATACATGTTTCTTGTAATTTCGTGCTTTTCGAGCGTTGATTTTGCGCCGGATAATTACCGTTCAGTGTACTTATGACATGCCTGACTTCGTAAAATATTCCCCACATTCACAATATTGCCCACCCCAATGACCCTACATTCTTTTGAAAACTCATAGTTCAAGCTATAAAACCTATAACCGTTTTTTTATATTTGTTTATTGCGAAGTTATGAAATACAAAAAAAACGCATTTTTCCCCATTTTCGACTACAATTCAATTTTTATTAACAATAGTTATAAACTTTTGGTTTCGGGAACTTCTGGGCCGTGTAGTAGACATTTCGAGAAGTATCTCTGAATTTTTTCAGATTTTTTTAAAGCTTAGAACATTTTGATAACTTGACTGTTCCCTGAAATACCCAGTGTACAGACCGTGTATAGAAAAATATAGTTTACACACGGAGGGTTAAATGTTGAACACAATGCTGGTGTTGATGGTAACGTTAGAAGCAGTGTTAAATTGGTGACAACATATTTTACCGCCCTGTGCTTAACACCGCTTATTATCACCGCGATTAGTGTGAATCTACACAGGCACAGTCTTGGTGGAGTTTTTAACATCACATTTTTAACAGTTGACAGTATCATTGTGGCGTGTTTTCCTTTTCAGTACTTTTCAATCATATCGAAACCAATTTATTATATTTTGTAATTACATAGTGCTAATATTCGCAACAGTTTATACTTACAATGAACGTGAAGCATCATCTGTTTACTGACTGAAGGTGGAACGCCGTTACTTGCTATGCACATGTACGTCCCCATCTCGCTCCTCGTCACTTTTGTCAATGTTAGTGTATCACCACTGACATTTGCGACTGAAATATCGTATTAGAAATATATCGTTACACATTTTTGAGTACTAGATTGAACTCACACTTCAATACAATGCTACACTGTTTGAAGGAAATGTAAATAAAGTTTTTGTGAGGATCAATAATTCAAAATTTAGGTAATTTGTTTCCACCATCCATTTGATGCACTTATTTTGTCAAGATTATGCGCCAGTAATCTGTCACGTCTTCCCGGATAAATTTTTCCTTCATTCGTAAAATTAAGATTGCAAATTAAATAAGTAAATTTCTATTTGAGCATACAATTGACGCATTGTGGGTTTAAGTCGAGGCTTTATCCACTTCTGTTTGTAAATTCACGTTATACTATTTCATGGGTTGACTTTTAGAAGCAAAAATAAATTTTTAATACGAAAAGGAAACATTTTCAGTCAATTCAGGTCTTGTTTCTGAACCTTTCGAGATATTATATAATTGGATAAGACAAATTATTTAAATAATGGATTATATAATAATATTGTTATAAATATACGAACGACGTTCAGACTCACTCGCCTTGACTTTTTTAAATCCTTGTGTCATTTATACGGATACAACAATATATTCACGGAAGGAAGGTAATTAAATAGTATAGTTTCTTGACAACACATTCTTACGTCTGCTTTTAGTGCCGCCGCTGATAGCCCTCGCAATGATATCACCACGGTCCTCGCGTCGCCAGACTACGTCGGGTTTGGGGTAGCCTCGCGCTTTACACACGAGCTTCGCCGAACCACCCTCTGGCACCATTAGATCCCCAGACGTTTCTTCGTAAATTATGTCCGGCGGAATCACCACTTCGAGATAGGCGCTCTACCGATTAAAGAGTCATTGCGAAGAACGCACGTTAATTGACATTACCATTGTGAGCATGGAAATTATTTTAAGAATGTTGGTTGACCGGGCCCTTTTCTCGATCGTGATTTTATTTATTTTTCACTGAAACTTTGGTTCTGCAAAACGATCAGGCTATCTCAGGACTGTTTGTAGTGAAACATATGTCAGAGTTGTAAAGCTGCAAATGAAGCGAACGCCGGATTAAATATTTATACACATTGATTAGCATGTCATCTACCATGTCGAAGTGTAGATTTTGATCTTAAGGTAATCCTTGCAATAGAGTAACACTGGGAAAACATTCAAAGAGCTGCCGCATTGGAGGTTTATCCCAAAAAATACGACACCGCCAAAACTTCAATTGCTCGCGTTCTCTTCCTGCGAGGTGTTTTAAAATTAAAAACAATAATTTTACGGGGTCGGAACTTTTTTTCTTATTCTAAATACTCGAAAAAACATTATTTTCTGTTTTTTTCTTTTTAATAAGGTTGGTAAAAAAATCAATTTTTTATGCTTCTCCTATCCTGTAAAAATGTAGGTTTCGAACTTTACGTAAAACAGGGGCACGAGGGATACTGGCAAAAAATAGTAAAAGGCGCCACATTCGATGTTTATACCCTAATAAATGCAGTCCCTCCAAATTTTAATTGTAAGCGATCCCCTTTCCCCTTCATTCTCGAGGTATTTTTGTGCCCTTCTTTCACGAGATTTACTTAAAGCTCGAAACCAACAATTTTAGAGTGTGGAAGAAGCGTAAAATATATTTTTTTGACATATTATTTTTTATAAAGAAAGAAAAACAGAACAATTTTTTTCGTGTACTTAAAACGGGAAAGAATACCCACCTTGTAAAACTATTGTTTTCAATGTACAAAAACACCTCGAAAAAAGGGAACGCTGACAATTGAGTTTTAGAGGTGCTGCATTTTTAGCTACAAACCTCCAATGCGGCACCTCTTACAATTTTCTGCCAGTGTCGCCCTTTTGCCAAAGTTTCTTTTAAGACCGAATTCTACACTTTGATGTGTTGGGAGAAGCATTAGAAAAAAATATATTTTTTATGAAACACCCTAACGTTGATATTGAATGACGATAATTTTGTAAATTACACTTTACGTATGGTTTGATCTGTCAAATAAATCTAATTTGTAGGTAACTCAAGTACAGACGAAACATTTGTTATCCGATATTTTCCACGTGCCTAGCTCCCGCTTTTCTTATCATCTTCCTCAATCTCACAATAGTGCCTTAAACCAACATCCTTAAAGTGTTACACAATTAAATAAATTAAAACACTTATTATTAAAACATTAATATTAATGTGGTAAAATGTTATTGGACGAGTCTATTCGAACCATTCAGTGCCGCGGTTTATTTCGTACCACGATATTCACGGTAGAAGTCGAATACTTCAGCAATTGGGAGAGACCGAATTTTGTTCACTCTGCGGTTTTCATCACTACTCGGAAATACTTCTTATAGTGAGCTTACAGATGGATTCGATAGAATTGCGAATGGCTACTGTAAAACAACCAATTAAGTGCTGCAAAAGTAAACTTTTATCATTGTAATTAAAAAGGTTCTATGTAGCGACCATTGAAAGGAACCCCTTGAAAACATTTCGACTTTAAAGCTTATTATATTACCTACAAGTCAAGCCTAATTAAAAGTCATTTGGTGTCTCCCACATCGAGAGGCAGTGCCTTGAATCAAAGACTATACGTTGAAGCACGATGGGACACTGGAGGATGAGGCAAGTTGGGACATAATGAGGTCTATCTAATGCAATTTTGCGATGCAATTTTGAACTGCGTATATGCCGGAAGAGTGCAGTTTGACTATAGTGAGAACGTTGATTTAGCTATACCAGATGCATCCCATTCCAAGGCCCTCGAAAGACAGAAGACAGGACGAAAAAGTAGAGATTTCAGCGGACTTTCTCATCTTACATGTTCTCGAAAAAGGCGAAGGGAAAGCCTGTGATGGTCAAACGTGGTTCGCGTAAAGAAAGATCATTTACGGAAATCACGACGAACTATGCCAAAGCCTCCAATGTTTAGTGCATATGTATTGCGATGCGACATAGTTCCAATCATCAATGGGCTTATGAGGACTGTATACCTAACGGGGATCCTGGTTTTCCAGTGCGAAAATTGCCACTCCTTCCCCCGTGAGAAAAAATAAATGAATAAAATTGTTTAAAATTATATAATTAAGCTTGTATTTATAAGTCAAATTTATAAATTATTCTTAAAGTAAAACATACGTTTATCAGAGACTCTGGTGTCTACACTTAAGGAGGTTCGCCTATAACTTGTGAGTAAAAAACGTGACAGATAAAAAAAAGTTAACGCTGCTATCACGAATTATAACCAATATTTGTATTATAAATTATGGATGCTACGTATGTATCAAATTGATCGAAAACGTTTAAATTGCAGAAAAAAAATCTTAGATGCTCAACGACTCGGGAGTCATTGTCAGGTATTTACCGTCAACATCACGAAAAAGAAAAAAAAACAAATAATTACCTAAAACTAATCAATATAGGCTGAGATGATACTAAATCCTTAAAATGATCAATAAATTGGTAATATTCAGTCGGAAACTCCTAATTGTTAGTAAGACCTCTAAAATAGTACGCAAAAAGTCTGGTTAGAAACCGTGAACGGATCAGCTGTTGCGCTACAACGTTCAATTTATTCCCGACCTGGAGTATCAGACTGAACTTTAAAACGATAAAACATTAAATATAGATGGTAAAATCCTAAATTTATATTTCTTGCACAACCCTTGAATTGTCATTGAGCTCATAGTAGTTTCCCATAGTCTAAAGTTAGTTCTAAATATACGAAAAAATCGGTAAATGCTGTCTTTGAATGAATTGTGCCATCTACCGAATCCTTTATACCGGCCAAAGTGATCAACTTCTAAGTTGAATACCAACGTAACTAGACGATCAATATCTGTCAAAACTTAAATAATAAAAAAGAAACTAAAGTCTCAAGTTGGACTTCGAATAATAGGCGAACCTCCTCAAGTAACGTTGTATTTCTTTCTTATACACAACGGTGAATCAGAAAAATACATAATGTCGTCTGTAGCGCTACGGGTTTTTCGTAGTTTCTCCGTGTCCTCGCCAAATGCGGTACAGTTTAGCTAAGTCGGCTGCGGACTCGTTGGAAGTTAGGCAGCTTAGCGAAGCGCGAGTAGGGAGTGATACGGGGAACAGGAAAGGGTTTCGTAAAAACCTGAAAGGGTATAAAATGCCTAACGTAAAATGCCAAACGAGAAGTAAAAACACTATGCATGATATTAACCTGTGTCACGGTATAACCATCAACTTTTATCTACAATAGAACCCCGGTTAACCGGGATGCTCGGGACCGAAGAATTCCCAGATTATCGAAATTATGGTTAATCCAAACTAAACACCAAAAGTGCACAAATCAATAATTACTAACGATCTAGCTTCATTCTGACTAGTTGCAATGAGATTTAGTACAAATTACACTTAATTGTTGGATGGTATAAAAGTATATAAAGCTTTCAGTAGTTTCTTCTAGCAACGTTAAGTAAACTAGGCTCTTTTTTCGAAGTACTCGTGAAACTGCACTTCCGTCATCTTTTCTGCCGCCACTATATCTGCTACCACTTTCAGCTAGGCCGTGAACCAACAATTTCTACAAGGCGAATCAACAATTCCGTGTTGCGATATCCCGTATTACAGTGTTACCGTCAATTGCTTCAAAACGAATCAACAATCCTGTGGCATGGTGTTCCTTGCTCCGAATGAGAGGATGCCCAACAGTAGAACTGTCCGCAGCATAGGGGAAAAGGTAGGAAGTCAAATAAACAAAAATAATGTAACTTCTACCTTTTCTCCAGGATCTTATTTTTGCCTGGTATTTATAGTAGAGACCTTTTCCTGGTGGGTCTTTTTTCCGAAGGATTTTTTTTACCTGATACAATGTCCTAAGAAATAATCCTTGAGACGAAAAATATTTATTTTTATTTTTGATTCCACAAATATATTTATTCCTTATCCTGCTTCGGCTTACGCGAAAAACAATATCGTAGGGATTGCAGACGCTATGAGTTGTGCTAGCAAACAAAGCATACTAGTACATATTGTTTTACTTGGATAGTGAGTCAAAAGGTAGCAAACCATATTTGCTACGAAAACTTATACATGCTGTCATTATTTCAGCAAAGAAAATTTGCTGAAGTAGCATGGGGCATGTTGTGGAAACACAATTTTTTCTCTCCGTGCTCGATGGCACGGGATGGTTGATTCGCTTTGAAGCAATATTGATGGTATGGAATACCGTGCACGATGTAATCGATTAAATATTCTACTTATACCGTACATATCGTGGTGCGGGATAAACCGTGCACTGAATAATGCGGATGCTTCCTACCATATTATAACATATGGAAATATATTCTTATATTTTAGTCTCTTGGAAATTCTGTTAGACAATATTGTTAGATGAATGATAATCATAAAAATAAGAAATTCAAGAAATTGCAAACGAGTTTTTAAATCTCATCACCTCCTGAGGACTTGCGAAACCCTTTACCGATCATCACCAAATTTGGCACCTAGCAGCACTGAGTATTATTTTGCGTCTGTAGAAAATTCCAATTCATTTTGGTGCAAAAATTCAAAATCCCATAAAAAAAACTAACCTTTTTATCGCTTTATCCCGGATTCAATACCAGTGTCATCCTCATTTTATTTGTAAAATTTGTTTTGCTATAAATTTGCAAAGTTGAACTGTAGAATTGCACATTGCAAGCAACGTAAATTTAATAAATAAGTTTCCTCGTTCAGGTGGTTAAGTGAAAATTATAAATTAATAAGAAAACAATGCGCAAACTTTTACTTTCCAATTTCGTTACTCTCTTATTTGACTATTACGTATATCAAGGTGTTCATACATTGAATCGTCAAATACTAAATATTCTGTCAGACAAATAGCTTACCTGACTCTTCATGGGATCCGTGTTCACTTGGCACATGTATAATCCCCGATCCTCAGGTCTCGCACCCTTGATGTTGAGCGTCCACGTATTGTAGTCATTGTGGGTTACGGAAAGACGAGCATTGTTCGTGATGACATGCTCGTGAATCGCGAGGATCGCTTTCGTGTCGGCCTTGATCCATGCAACCTATCCACACCCACAAATCCATAACTCAGTTACATTCATTAAGCGCGTTCTGTCTGTCGTCTCTGACGTATAATCTATACGCTCAGTTTTGTTAACAGTCTTTCGCGTTATTCGAGTCGTTTGATAAGAGTGATCGTTTTTCGCCGATTGACGATTTGTCTTATTACCATAAACATTTACATACCTATAAACCCTTCACTTTCAATGCTGCGAAAGCATTCGCGGTTTGTTTGTTTGCACATCAAGTATGTTTGATGTGCAAAGGTTGTGATTCTTACGAAACTTTGTAAGGTAACTGTCGAAAGCCTGTGGTAAGGCTTCCAGCAGTCTCCTTGATTTTCTGTCAATTCAGTAATTTTTTGGACTGTCTCAGACATTTGTTATAATTAACTAGATGTATTAATACTACACAACGGTAACTTCTGTGAATTTTATACGTCATTGTGATTTGTTAAATCGGAGGTATTTAGTTTCTTATTGGTAATTTTTTATCACAATTATTAGTGAACTGCGCGAATAGCAATGTCGAAGTAGAATTATATTTCAATTCAATTTTTTTTTATGTTTAGCTGATGTGACCAGATATGCAACAATAAGCATTAATTTATTTTTAACAAAATTGTTACATTATTTATCTAAATTTATCTTTAATTAGTCTATTTTTAAAAAATGGTGTAATATTACATTTGTAGTCCATTTATGCTAAATTGGAGAACACTCCAGCTTTCGTGGTCGCAGATAATCATTAAATTATTGCAATGGCCCTAAATTAGGTAAGAATATTTTGAAACCCCTATTTAATCTGCCTATTACAGCAACGAGAATCGCTTTGAAGCAAAGGCATCTTTTTGACTTCGGAAAAATATCATCTGATATCGCCTTCTGACGAGCAATGCTGAGTTTGCTCAACCCGGCATAGGATCTTTCCCTTACTCGGGCGACAGGCTATCTATCAGGCACGCTGGAAAGACTCTTTATCTCCTTCTTTTTCCTCTCGTTCCTTATTGATATCTCGAAAATGGAGTTCATACATTGAGTCGAGAGGAAGCAGAGTGTTTGGCAGTGACGGTCTTCGCAGCGAGTGCCGTTCTGCTGCTTATAATGCATTATAGTATATTGCTGATATACCGCACAGTCGCTACATCATACCCACGCTGTACAGTAGCTTCCCTTTCCTTTTTATCTGTAGCTCTCTTTCTTCGGTAACGTCCATATAGAAACGTGACCCAACAAGAATTGGATATCCGCATTCACTGACGCAAACAACTTTTATCGAGATTTTCACGTATGTTATATATGCAGTGGCATGCCGTGTACTTTTCAACGTGCAAGATAAATATTTGCTATTAAAGTCATCAGATCAATGCTTTAAAGTTTCGTAATCTGATACTTACGAATGAAAATTTCGCCGGCCAGGTTTTAATGCACACTTTTTTAACAGTTAGATTTAAGAGGGCTTCTACCCTGGAGCACCATTTTTTCATTTTACATTTTTGTGGGGAAACGAAGAAATGTAGACGACTCCGGTTTTTTTCTATTTGTTATTTACGGTTTAAAGAATGCAATGGATTTTTTTTAAGTAAAAAATCGTCGGCGTCTCAGATCCACAAACGCGGTCATCCAAAATGGGATGGGAAAACGGCTACCATTCCTGCTGGCACATCGTCGATCTGAAACTAAAATTCAGAGCAGATTATTAATCAGTGTCCCTTTGCTCATGGAATGACCGAGTTTTTTTTTCGGTTACTGCAAAATTAAGAAAATGTCGGCGATTTGAAAAAAAAAAAGTCCATTTTTCCCCAATTTTTTCGTATAAAAACGTAAATAAGAAATTGAAAAATTAAGTTACCGAAAACAACGTCCGTCATTCCATGACCAAAGGGACACTGATTAATAATCTGCTCTGAATTTTTGTTTCAGGTCAATGGTGTTGTTACGTCTCACGGAACTAGCGATATCTTAACAATGAATTAAGAATAAACATTATTAACAATAGAGAAAACACCGGGTGTTCACATCCTGAGCTCACCGGAAGATGTTGTCAGCCAGAGCTCTCGCCTCTATAACTCGCGTCTTAGTCGACCACACCGCGGTCCACTCGTTTCCGCGCGTAGCGTAAACAAGGGTCACAGCTCGCGAACGCGATCCGCTTTTTTGGAACACCGGGTGCTAGGCGGCAGACTCTAAATAGCTACACCCCACTATGGGGTGCAGCTATTTAGCTTTTTTCTTATTTCAAGCTAGAAAAATCAGTATAAAAGCACAGACCATCATGAACTAAATTCAGTTATTCTACGACCGCCAAACTGCGTTACCAGGAGCGACCAAGGCTCCTGTCTTAATTCTGTTCAAACTAACTTGTAAAACCTGACTAAAAAATAATTTAAAAGAAATATATTCACGACGAAAGCTGCAAGTAAAAATCATCGGACTTAAAATTTTATTTCTGCGTGGTAAAAATCCGTTTCGATACATCTTTCGTCTCTCGACTCCACATCTTCAACATCTCATCGGTGGTTCCACGACGCGGTCTCCGTCCCCGAAGTAAAGGGCCAACGCATTGACTTCATAAGAGAGACCACAGTTACGTGTTCCAGTAGAACGTATTCTTTCAGAGTACGTTCGGACGTAACAGTATGCCAGCAGGAGTGGTAGACGTTTTCCAACCCCATTTTGGATGACTGTGTTTGTGGACATGGGACGCTGACGATTTTTAACTTAAAAATATTCTATTATATACTTTAAAACGTAAATAACAAATAGAAAAAAAAACCGGAGTCGTCTACATTTATTCGTTTCCCCGCAAAAAAATGAAATGTGACCACTTGAAAAAATAGTGCTCCAGGGTAGAAGACCCCCTTAAATGGAAAAAGTTCTCAAATTTAATAATCGCATATTGAAAGTGCATTTGACAGCTAATTTTTTCTGAATTTGGACGTCGAAGATTCGGCAATGAGGCCGATTTAAGAAAATCTGGCTAAGATATAATTGATTCAAAGAATGTTATTTTTTCCAATAGTTCCAGTGACATATTTTCTGATAGGGAAATGTAATCCGACATCACACACTCATACGACTCTTCGAGTCCTCGCTACGTATTTTTTTTGCTGCCTATACTTATGATTTCTTTATTGTTTTAAATAATAATAAATAATTGTAATGATCTACCAAAAATCAAATCACAAAACTCATATGACTCGAAACCCCTGGTGCCCAAGATCGCTATCCGACGTTGACGCAGAGAAAGCTCCATTTTAGTACTAACTCGGCCGACGGATGGCAAACAGGTTGAGCGTTTCTCGTAGTGTTTGCATTTTATCGTATGCTCGAATAACTTGAACTATCCAGACTTGAAGGATCTGAAACTTCAAATCCGAACGTTCGGTCAAAATGAGCCTATCCAGATATCCGAGCTACCCGAATACCCAGATACCCGGACTATCCGGATTAGCGGAACTATTCGGACTAGCCGGATTGCCCGGATACTCGAACTATTCGAACTAGCCGGATTGCCCGGATACTCGAACTATTCGAACAATCCGGATACTCGAACTATTCGAACTATCCGGATACTCGAACTATTCGGACTATCCGGATACTCGAACTATCCGAATAATTTATTTTTTAATTAAAAAATATGTGAATAGTCACAAATTTTGGATATGTCTGTCGGATGGAACATTTTCATTCAAAAAAAGTTAGGTCGGCGACTGATTTGTTAAACAATTTCTTACCATAAAATTCTTAATAACATTTTATAATTATTTTGATGCAAAATCGATCTTCTCATAGCACCTTCCGTATGCTTAATTTTCTTCGGATGTTTGTCCGATGGAGAAGTGTTCGAAATTGTCTCTGAATGTATGTGCTCGGCTGGACTGCACGCTCATACCTTACCTTCATAAAAAATACTTCAGTTGCCGGACGGCGTTTCTTTAGATGAGATACTCTATTGCTACTCGTATTTTCCCCACGTCGGAGGACTGTACATATCACCTGTACAAATTTCGTACCAACAAGAGAGCGGGCAAGCTTCAACCAGTAATTCCCTACCACCCACACCGCTCTTTCAACGGAATTTAAACGTCGACGTACGTTTTTTTACCATGTAACTGTTGATTGACATATACTGGTGTGACATTCCGTACCGTGGACGTTGGTAAAATCTGCAACGAAGGGTTCGCTGGGCTCAAAGCTAGCCTGATTGTGAAATTTCTTCAATGACAAGTGCTGGGAGCAGGCGTGAAACGACATTTTATCCGTAATTTTGTTTTTGGCACTCCCGTCGCTTGTTCTACAATACCGAAAGTCTACGAACGATTAAAAAAATATCTGTTGATTGACATATATGTTTTTGATATTTCATAACATGGAAATGCTAAAACGTTATAGTGTGCGTAGCCAGTTTTTCCCTCTGTATTTTAAATTTGGTATTATTCAATAATCGCAAAAAAAAAAAAAAAATTAAAAACGACTTCGGATAATTGTATATTATCATCACACGATCAGGGCTTGATTTTATCCGGTAGTTGCAGATTTTGTCGTGCCTGTATTCTAATTCCGCAGTACCATTTAATCAATTTCGCGAATTTGTCGATATGCACATCGCGCAACATGCCACTTTTATCAAGAATTACACGTTTCTCAATATGATTAATGAAAAATCAGAAATCAAGATACCGCGTTCCTTCTTGCGGCATTCTCTTCGTTATTAATTTTCCTCTCGAATGAAAGAAGAAAATCTAGGTTCGATTCATCCAAAAAAATGTAACCTCGATTTTAGTGAAGTGACGAAATGTCGAGAACAGTACGGAAATACTTTCTATTTTTTATTTTTATAACATCTTATTTCGATGTATTTTTGCCTGTATACAACAAATTCGCCATTAGTTTTTATCTTAAAGCGATAGTTGTCACGAACAACTTAAATTTCATTATTTTCGATTTTCTAAGTATTTTCCTTACATCAACTAGGTAAGCGCGCGAAGCGTTCGTATGGGCTAGTGTCTAAAAAACGGAATCCGGATTGTTCGAGTCGTACCAGTACTCAAGTATAGTTCGAAACGTTCGGGTATTCGGATAGTTCGGATAGTTCGAGTACTCGGATAGTTCGAGGCGTACGGATACTCGAATAGTTTGAGCCGTTCGGGTACTCGGATAGTTTGAGCCATTCGGGTCCTCGGATAGTTCGAGCCGTTCGGGTACTCGGATAGTTTGAGCCGTTCGGGTCCTCGGATAGTTCGAGTAGTTTGTATAGCCGGGTTTGAAGTATCAAACTTTACTACCCGGATATCCGAACATGTTTGGATATCCGTCTAATCCGGCTCCATGTGAGAGCCCTAGTTTCTCGCACGCGTCAAGACACAAGGACTGTATGTAAGTAAGGCAGAACGAAAGATTTTTTTTAACTATGTGCGTGCGAAGTTCGTCTTCTCGTGCCTGCGTAGCGGGCGCGAAGTAGTCGATTTTCGCATGTTATTGGAGAATTTATTCGCACACTCCGAACAGTGCGCGAATAAAATTCTCCAATAACATGCGAAAATCGACTACTTCGCGCCCGCTACGCAGGCACGAGAAGACGAACTTCGCACGGACATATTTAAAAAAATAGTATGTGTGACACGTGCGCGAAGTAGGCGATTCACGACTCGTGTGATTGCCGCCCTCGCTTCGCTCGGGCGGCAAACTTCACACTCGTCGTGAATCACCTACTTCGCGCACTGAGTCACACAATGTACTATTGTCTAGAGATCGATTCGTGTCGACGGAATGATTTCTACAGTCGCCACGGAGGAGTGCCGAGAAAGCTGCTACTCCCACCAAAGCGAAGGTAAAAAGTATTACAATCTTTTTTCAATCCTTTCAGTGCGTATTTATCCAAACACGCACTTCCTTATTCAAGAGTTTGCGTCTCTAAAACAACATTAACGATAAGAATTAATAACAAAATAGTAGATAAATCATCATCTTCTCGCCCTCAAAAAAATATTTACGGAATTTCATAAATGACCTGCTGACGAAGTTGGTCATACCTCGCCCCATCAAATCATCCCTCTTACTGATGCCTGCTGACCAAAGCCGGACACTATCAAAATAACCTGCCGCAAGGCCGACCTATCCTATAGAAAACTTTATCGTACATTGTACATACACATGGCATGCCTAACTCATTGAATTATATCCCTTCTTCCGACGTATCAAATATAAAAATCTTCCTAATTTTCGATGTTACATGAAACATGTTCGTTACCCCCTATCACGCTGTCAATAGTTCATTTATAACAACTATGTATAATTATCTTACATTATTTAAGCAATATGTAAAAAGTTGGTTTATTTTAAAACGCAAGGAGGAATATTACCAACACGACAGAAGGAAACAGCGAGATCATTTCGTATATTATACATGAAATTGACAAAGACGATGAATCTGTATATTTGTATTAATTCGTTTAAATCGTCAACGGCAAACAAGATTTAATAATCGGTCAAATGTGTGTAAAAAAAAATTCACGTTCGTTATTATAATACGTTTATATTTCTGACCTCAAACATTTTCTCGTATTCTATCAATTATATAAATTGATGATCTCAATTGACAGTCGAAGCTAGTCGGAAATAAAATTGATTAAATTGTCGAATGGGTTTGTTAGTTTTATAAAAACTATGTGGCGACCATTAACAAATATAGTAGTCAAATACAACAGAGCCCTGTCAGCCGCGCATCCAGGTTGCGCCAGGTAAAGACCATAAAAACAAAAGTAATTTCTTTGTTAAAAAAGAAATCTGTTTCAATTTCTTTTGTGAAAATATAAGGTATAGGGAACAAGGATGCATAGTAGAGCTTTGCACATTGCTTTCTTATGATTTTTGGTTGTTTGCAAAGCCACCTCAATGAGGGTGTCAGTGTATCTATTATGGCTTCCTCATAGAGGAATATTAAACAAACATTAAACAAAATCATGACAAGGTAATGTGCAAAGCTCATCGTTGCGTCCTGGTTTATAGAGCAAAACGTACTTTAAACAAAATTAGAGATCCTTGTGTTCCGAACCACCTTACTGATCATCACCAAATTTGGTAGACAGCAGCGCAGAGTATTATTTTTCGTCGGTAGAACATTTCAGTTCATTTGTTGAGATTTGACGGGAGTTAGTGCAAAATGGACATTATTCGATAAATTCAAAATCCCGTAAAAACTGAACCTATTTGCCGATTTGTCCCCAATTTAAGAACAGTCCTCCTTTGACATAGATTTATTTGTTAAAAATTATTTAGCTGGGTGGCTAAAAATTAGCGGCAGCTAGAGCGCGAATAGACATTTTTCGAAAAATACAACTTTAATCAAATTTAAGCAGATGTTTGAACTTTCTTGATACTTTTCATAAATAAGGTTGTCCATCTGCTCCGCACGGGGAGAAAAAAGTTGTTGCCCTAACCAATGCGCGCTGTTAAATACGCTCCAAGCGACAAAATTGGTTGGGAGAACTATTCGGCATCGCGACTAACCGATTCGGTATCACAGCCAATCGGTTGTTTGTCACATCCAAGTGGTTGGTTGTGACACCCAATAGTTGGTTCTCCCAACCAATTTTGTTGCTTGGAGCGTATTTTAACCATGCGCTTGGGTATATGGCAACCAATTATTTCTTCCCATGCATATATGTGTCTAATTCCAGGTCGATCGTTAAAGCGATTCTTGAGATATAAAGATTTGAATGTTGCAGGCCGGCCACACACCCACACACATCCATCCGGACATTTTTTTCTAAACCACTTTCCTCGACGTTTTGGCCCATTCTGAGTGTCTTCACATGAAAATCTCGGATTCTTTTTCACGAAAACAACGCTTCCTCTATAAGGAAGCAAAAATATCCTTGCGCCGAGAGAAAAAGTTTCCTTGATTTCAATGAAATATTTCTTTGAATTTCGAAAGCACGGTCTCCTTGATTCAAAGAAACGATGTACTTGACGGCACCCGGTCCGCTAACGTTTGGCGCATTCGCGATAAGTCGCATTGGTGTTTTTCTCGCGAGCTGGTCCGTTATGTTATGGTCAAGTTCAGTTAAATCAAGAAGATAATCATTGGTTAAACCATCCAAGTTATTGGTTAATATATGTAAGTACTATGGTAAGTAACCAAGAACTTAATCGACATAACCTATAATTTGGTTGATGAGATCATTCAAAGAATGATATTTGAATGATCTCATCAATCTTTCGAACGGACCTTTTTCGATGAAGCAACGACCTTTGCTTCATTGACGTCAACTGAAACTTTTTCTCTCGGTGGTAACGTCAGCAATTTTTGTTTGTAGTGTGTATATTTCGACTTCTAACGTGGTATCAGTGTATTTATCTCCATACATTACTCTCTCTTTCTCTCTCTCTCTCTCTCTCTCTCTCTCTCTCTCTCTCTCTCTCTCTCTTGCTCCCTTTCTGTCGTTATTCTCACGCACACACGCATATACACATGAATACGCACACGCAGGCATTCACTGAGGCACTCATAGCACTCACAGAGCTCCGCGCAAATGTAGTGTGTCTGTATGAATACTTATGGGTGCTATAAGTGTCTTTCAGTGTTACGGGTGTCCATAAGTGTCTGGTCATGTACACAAGTATTTGTGACCGGTCGCGAGAGTGTTCGTGAGCGTCTGTGCGATTCGCCAATACATTTTCACGGATTTATACTTTATTGTCATGTAGATTTCATTTACGGTTCGTTGATTTTAAAAATAAAATATTATAGGATACGGGCGATACGATATCGCCGAACGTTGCTTTCATTGTGTGCCTTCACAGTAGCGGGGGTTAAAAATGCGTGTATCGCCAAAAATGAAAAATCTTTACAGCACGCCTCAGAAGCCTTTATCTCTGGATTTTTCGATTGAAAATTCGGAGCTTATGGCCCTCTGGCTGTTGGTAACTCGTCAGCTATAATATCGCAGCTATGTACTATATACGCACAACCTATCTCTTTCCCTTCCCTCTCTTCGATCCTTTCTATCCACGAGCTCTTTCATATGCAAACAGTTTTGGTGTTCTATTGTTGCGCATTGTGAGATCGGGCGCCTCAGTCCAGTCTACCATACCTCGTTTATTTTACTCTTCCACGCACGCACGCCCCATCCCTCCCTCCCTTTGCCCATCCCTAGTCGCCAAACACGACCGCTGTACCCTACCGTTCCAACTCTATCCAAACCTGAACATCCTGTCGCCCTTTCAGTTTTATTATTTGTCATATTTTTATCTTTCCTACTAGTATTTTACCCTCTGTTTTACTATATTTCATCCGGCATCCGAACGCGGACATCTCGCATCGCATCGTAGCTTTTCAGAACAGCCACGCTCTAAGGCTCATATAGCTAGCAGACCTTTCTGTTTGTGCTGTCCACAGGCTGCTCCTTTCAGCTCGCTGGTATGTAGATAAATGGATAAACTCGCTAATTAAAAGTTTTTCGCCCCGTAGTGCAGCCGCCTATCCGTCCTCGGTCTCTCGGTGTCCTTCCCTCAAACTATGTTTCTCCTGCTTCTTCGCACACATCCACCCCATCGTCGAATTCGCATTCGTCTGTGCAGCCGCGCGCCACACGTTTCGCGCGAGATTCGCTGACCGAGAGTGCAATGCCTTCGAGGTCTAGTGCTGCATGCCGGAGTAAACGAACCAGCAGCTCAAAGGCGTTACAGTCAGAACTCGATTTCGGAATACTGCACTACAATATATAACGTAGCTTCCGTGACATTTATACATTTTATTCAGGGTAAATACAAACTTATCATTTTTATTTCATTATAGAAACAAACGCTCGCTTTTCGCGTTTTTATTTTATTTCTATATCGTTCGCTCCTGTGGATTTTGCTAGACAATCCGGAAAAATGAATAGGTAGAATAATGCGCAGTTGGAATTTTAATACGTTTATAACATTTGCACTTTGTTACGACTTACATTTTTCAGCTACAACTTCCAGAATTGGCACATATTACAAAGAGTTTACTGCAGAGTGCGTCTTTTCGGAATTTGTTAGTATGTACAGGGTGATCCAGAATCCCCGCATCAAACGAGTCCCGGAAGACTGAAATGGTACTGGGAACGCGTGTGCAAAATTTCAGATTTTTGGTCCTAGTAGTTTTTGAATGAGAGCCGATTTATGACAACCAATCTCAACTTTTCCTTAATTCGCCATCAACTTATTCTCAACTTTCTCTTAATTCGCCATCAAACCGAGAGGGCGAATATCTTCATTTGTCATAGTACAGTTACTGTCAACTCAAGTTGACAGTAAGTTAAGGACGAATTAAGAGCAAGTTGACAGTGAGTTCAGGGCGAATTCTCTGATTGGCTATCAGAACATTGGCTCTCATTCAAAAACTACTGGGAATAAAAATCTTAAATTTGGTACACGCGGACCTGAGATCATTTCGGACTTCCCGGACTCGTTTGGTGCGGCAATTCTGGATCACCCTGTAGTTGGCAAAAAGACTTCCAAGAATCAATAAATATGCCTTATGGGAAAAATCTACTGAATGCTCAATAGTCTGACAGGATGTCAAGAGGGGTCCACTCAATAACGGAGCCACCGTATTAAATATTAGTCCATTTACTATTTCTCGTTGTGTCGCACAGTTTTCAGTTCAACCTTACGACGTTCATCCCTCTCGCTTTCCGATGATTCACTGACGAGTCTCGCGTGATCGAGTGGCGCCTCTCCTCCGTGCCCACCACTACTATACTCAACGGATAATGTTCGATTTTCGTATCCTTACAACAGTTACTATTCCGACTCAAAAGCAACTATTGACTGTCATAATAGTAGCGACTATCATAAGTGAACAGTAACCATTTCGGTAGTTACTATTGAAAATATTACTTTTGATGTTCAGTAAGGGATATCATTGCGCATAGTAGTAATTATCTGAGCAGTTATCATCCGTAATAGTCACTTCTAAACTTGACTAGTTTATACTATCAGGGAAGAATGTCACTTTTTAGCAACTTATTGTTTGCAGCTGTTACCATTAAAGTGTAACAATAATTATACTACACTGATTAAAAGAATTAAGGGAACAGATGAATTTTACCTCTTTTTTATTGAGATTTGAAGCGCTCTAATTTTGTGAAAAATTATCGAATCGTAATAAAACAAAATGCGTTTTAAAGCTTGATATCTCTAGCTTGAAAATCTTGTCAGTATTTTTTTTACCCACCTTTAGCTCGCTGTGCAATCATTATTCATGAAATATTGATGATCTACGAAAAAAGCTCCTTTTTTCTATAAATGCCAATATCTCAGCGACAAATGGTCGTACAAACATCGACAACCCACCATTTTGAAGCTAAAGAACCAGACTAAAAGACCCCGGTATTCATAAAGCCATAAAAAAACATTTTTTGTGTTCGTGGACGATTTTGAAAAAAGACAAACATTTTGAAAAATTTTCCTTCCCGCTTTTCCTTTGGTTCATGCCGAGCGTGTTGCTTCAAAAAAATTACTGAAAATATTTTCAAACTAGAGATATCAAGCTTTAAATTCCATTTTGTTTTATTACGATTCGACAATTTTTCACAAAATTACAACGCTTCAAAAATCAATAAAAAAAGTAAATTTCATCTGTTCCCTTAATTATTTTAATGAGTGTACTATATAGCTCAACTGGAATGCCATCCGAGTTATTAAACAGTTGTTATGACGCAAAAAATTTAAAGTACGCAGGTTTCAGAATGCAGCAAGCCGTTGAAAATGTTCTATATGACTACGGACACGTATTCAAGATGATACGTCACTCAAAACGTTTCTCAAAATAACAAAATAAATTCTTTAAACAATCATATATATTTTTAAACGCTAGCGAATTCATTTCATAAGACGAAAAATAAACTTTTTGACATATGTGCGTGCGAAGTTCAAAAAATAGTATGTGTGACACGTGCGCGTAGGCGATTCACGACTCGTGTGATTGCCGCCCTCGCTTCGCTCGGGCGGCAAGCTTCACACTCGTCGTAAATCGCCTACTTCGCGCACTAGTCACACAATGTACTATTTCTGAACTGTTATTAAACTATTTTTCTATAAACGGATCTTATAAGAACTTTTTGGCATTGTAATTATTAAAAATCAATGTTCTTAACATATTCGATATGGTGGACTTTTTTTTCAAGATTTTTAACTCATTGCGAAATTATCAAGTTGCGGTGAAATCAAACGTATGATTTTGAATGTATAAGTGAAGCGCCCTTAAAGTGATAAAATTAATATTTTCGCAAAAACGATGCCAAGAAACTGCTTCATTAGTCGTTGTGGCTTATACATGCGTTTACGTTGTCGGGGCTGTGGCCGTGAATTGTAATGTTGCTGCAGGTTCGGCGACGGTCCGACCGTCGCCGAACATTATAAATGCGCTTGGCATTGAATTATGATTTGTTATAAGAATTTAATTGGTTGGAATTTAAGCTGCTTAGGCCGCAACCATTTTTTAACTGGATGACTTCTAGTTCCCAATAAGATGTACGAGTTAACTGGATTGACGTTGAGACGCTACCGCGTCTCTCGACTCTTATCTAATTAATTTCAATAATAATAGTTTTATTTATATTCCAATAGATCTACTCCATATGGCAATTTTTTATTACAATAGTATCTGCCAATAGTCCGCCGCTTTGGTTTTCGTGAATAGTTTAATAGTTGAATCATCCGTGTAGTTCCACATTTTTTTTCGTAAGGTATTTAAATGACACGCAGTCTGAATTTAATTACTGTTCTCATATAATTTCCTCTTTGATATCGATTCGCTCAAATCCACAATTCCCAGGAGTTTTACATATTAAAAACGAATAGCGTTTTTTTTACACATTTTACTGAACAGATATTCAATGGAGAGCGTTTATGTTGTAGCGCACAAAGGGATTCTATAGAGTTACTGAAATAGGCTACTTTTTACTCTCCACGTAACCACGTAACACTGAATTCTGTAGACAACATTCTTATTTTCTACGCTACAGAAGAATTTTTCCCTGGCCTCAAGAAAGCAGGGATTTTAGAATGTCTGTGTTGCGCCAAAACTCTATTGACAAAGTACCTGTTGTATTAGAGAAAACAATTCTACAGAGCCACTAAAATTACCCAAGTTTTTCACTCTATGGCAATAACGCGGTTGCATAAGTTGCGCCTCTTCAAGTTCTTTTCACTTGCCATGTGGCTAGATAATATCTTTGTATGTTTACGGATCACCAAGTTTGTCCATCTTGCTACCGTATACAAGGAACGCGAGGACGATACAGACACGGTGTCTGCATAGCTCTAATTAACATAGATACTGACCACTCATGGCCCGGATAAGTCCATTTCAGCAATGTCTCAAACTTGTTAGTTTTACTTATCTTTTTGGTCGTGGGGATCCATCTTCACAAAATCAGTGGATAAAATATCTCGGATTTTCGTTATAAATATTGTTGCCGGGTTACGTGTTCTCAGTTTCTGTCATGTTATGTTCATGTTTGAGGGTTTGTTGAGGTTATTTCGGGTCAACCGTTACCGTGGCAACCGTTATCATGATAACAATTGCCATAGCAACTGTTACCATGGCAACCATTGCCATAGCTTGTTTGCCTAACCTAAGATAACGTTCGGCAATGAGTTAGATAATGTTAAGATAGGTTAAGGTGGGTAGGGTTAAATTATGTAGGCTTAAGTTAGGGTTAAGTTAAATAGGGTTAAGTTAGGTGAGATCAAGAATGTAGGATTAAGCTAGAGAGAGTTACGTTAGGTGTCGTGTCAGAAACCCGGTAGGGTTAAGGTGGGTAGGGTTAAATTATGTACGCTTAAGTTACGGTTAAGTTAAATAGGGTTAAGTTAGGTGAGATCAAGTAATGTAGGATTAAGTTAGATAGGGTTACGTTAGGTGTCGTGTCAGAAACCCGGTACACGCGAGGGTCACAAGGATATGGGTGGTTCTGCAGGGTCAGGAGCCCCGGCAGTAGACAAACCATATTTAAACAATATTTTTTTAATACTTTCAACATTTTGCCTTTGTAGAATAGTCGAATCTGTTTCAGAACGCTTTGATGCACGTATTGAAAACTTTGCTTTTCAGTTTGACAATATCGCTCATCTGTAAATAACTGAACAATGACACCGCTGCTCTAAAAGTGTCACAAACTGGGCCGTTTACCTTTTTTATTTTATTGCCTGTGCGTATTTGTGAGTGTTGTGAATCGTTGTGAAGTTGCGTGATCGTGTAGCTGTGTGTGGGCGATTTTTATGTGCGTCATTGAATAATACCGAAATAGTACTCACAATTGCAGGTAATTGTATGATTTCAGTTAAAATAGGAGCCAGTCAGCGCGTAAAGTCACGCTTTTCCTTGATTTACTTGAAATAAATGTGTATATTACTTTTCGTATAACAAAATTGATTGTATATATTTTCTTTATTGGGGGACACCGTTTATACTATCGCATGGAGAATACAATGGCAAGTACATCTCATATGCGTGTACCGCATCTCCAGAGTATAGAGTATGCCGGCGACGAAACAGTGAAACGCACTTTCAAAAGCCTGCCACATTTAAATTATTTTTTTCCGGGATTCTATTTCATGTTACACCGCGGGGGATCTGCAAAAACCATGTTTATGTATAGGATGTTCGAGGCCATATCGATCTAACCATAGTCTGTATGAATCTGGATAAATGCTGTGTTGAAAAACATCAGAAAAAATAGTTCAACCTAATTGAAAGATTTTCTTCAATGGGTTCGACAGTTACTGTTTACGCAGAAAAAAGTAAGTTTGGAGGAGTGTCGTGGGATAAAGCTTAATAAAGGTAGGCAGAACTTTTCATAAGAAACGACCTTTCATAACAAATCGATTCAAAACACTTCAGTAGATACTTTCCTATATCGTGTGAAAAAAGATGTGGTTTCAGATATTCTTCTAAAACTTCTTTAACTCGTGTAATTGCAGGAGAGTCACACTCGTCAGAAAATGTATTATCGCCCTCGTATCGTAATGTACTATTGTTTTCGCTTAATCAGGTTGACGATCAGGATGATTTTATCTGGAAAGCCCTATACGTGAATATACAAGGGAACTCATCCCAATCAGGGTACCCTCCGCTGGTTTACATGCCTAGCAGTATTCCGCGCATTTTTTGACAAAAGAGCGAAAAGGCGAGGGTTTACCGTTGGCATATCTGTTTTCCGTTTTATTGCGATCGTTCAACAATGCAAAACCCGACTGCGGCCTATGTGCTGGCGTTAAGTATATATGCGTACATTATATGCTATTAACCACGTCGGATATTCGATTTTTCGACGAGGACGGCAGGCAAGCGTAATGCCCAATCATACGCCACCCATGACCGACACCTTAGCGGCACTTTCGTGCAAGTTATCGAAGATTTGTATTCATGTACCTCAAACATTGTTTACTCTGTTTTAGTGATAAGAGTCTCTATACCTCGCTTACACATCCCGGCGCCGTTAGGGTATTCAGACTAATTTCTATAAGCGGTTATTTGTATGACCTATGATGATGATGATGCGTGAGCAGTAAGGTGGTCCCGAAATAGGTGATTTTGGAATTTCCAATGCGCATCATCTATTTCCGTTCATTTCACAGAAAAAAATAAAGCACACAAAGCGGGAGGGGTTTCGGACGTTATTTAGTACTGTGTCAGACGCTTTTATCGTTTAAAAAGATAACAATTTATAAAAATCTCGCTTCCGAAACGAGTGAATTTAAAAAAAAAAATTAATTCACACAGCAAACCTTTTAAGTAGTTAATGTATGTCCAATTACGAATCAGATGCGAGAGGGTCAAGAAAGAAATGGCCGAATTGGTGGAGAGGCATTATCTCAAAGGATCACCTTAATGAACACCTATGTTTACAAATAACATGTGTATAATTTGAACAGCTGAGCGTCCGGTGGCGAGACTGGCGAGTGATGCGCAGACAAGCCCACTCGCCCATGTATAAATCTCAAACGGTTTTGGCATAGTACCATGGCCGACACTTTCAATACTGGCTGATTGCTCGCCAAGAATGGCGAGCAAATTTATGTGTAACAAATAAATTGTTAGAGCAGTGTAACCCCAATACTCAGCCTAGGAATGAGGCTGACGCTGGCAAAATGAGCTCACCAACAGTAAAACAAGCTTCCGCCTAGACCACGGCCAGTACTCAGACGACTCTTACCTGAATACTGTCTGTTTTATCTTGGAAGTATTGGCTGACAGAACCGGTGCATAATAAGGCCAGTATTCAATTAATACTGTGACAGTACTGATCAACAACGCTTGGGCGCCGAGTCCATTTCGGTACTGGACTGTGTTGATAACTCTGGCTGTATACCAGAATTCGCACATGGGTGATTGAATTGAGTTGATTTTGTTTTGTTTTGTTTTATTCCTTATATACAGGCCGTATCCCATTTGATGCTTCGTTGCACCCATAAATAACAGCCATCACGCGCGAGAGTTTTTTGTACCAGAAGTGAACGAAGAGTTGATGCAAGATGGTGGCACTCATAGTTATGTGCGATGCGGCTGTGACTGACTTAAGATTGACATAGAAACACTCGCATTCTCCTAAGAAGTACCGAAACCACAGAAAATCTAATGTTTACTCGGATAGCGTGACGAGGCTTACGGTAGTTGCTGCTCGAGGGAAACATTTTTGCACTTGACGGGAATCGAATCCGAACCTCCCAGTCGCCGGCAGTACTGGGCTACCATCTAACCACTAGACCACCGACGTCGATTTTCATTATTCCAATTTTACAATCCTCTTTTAATAAAGACATGGCACATCGAAAGTCAAAATATCGCAAATTGAAGCCAGTTTTCAAGGGTTCTGATTGGTCAGTAATGGATACGTCGTAACGCCAACTTCAGACCGTCATGGCTGCTGCAGAGGCACGTATCGCGCGCTTAGTATGCATGTTCGTTTGTCAGGTAGGTGCACGCCTAACCGAAAAGCGCGCGAAGTCATATGGAATCGTATAAACATGTCAATATCTTATGCAGCCCCAAGAAATGTTGAAAAAAATAATTTCACGAAAACATAGTTTCCTCTTTTATATTTTAAAATATTTCAATGCCAGGCCTTCATAGTATAAGTTCCCGGGAACCGTTTCCATTACAGTAAAATTCATCGCTAGAAGTAGGAGATACGAGCCATAACATTGTAGTCACCCATGTTCCCCGGAATTACACTGTATCAAAAAGGATTTATGGATGCTGGAGAAGTCTATTAGAGTGCTAATAATATTTACACATTGTTTCCAATCATTACATTAAATATTTCGCCCAGATTTAAATGACGATTTATTTCAAGACCATTTTATCTTTTAGCCGTATATTAAACGTCATCTATGGCAGATAAAAATGATCCGTTAGAAAATGTAAATACAAAACATTCTCCGTATTTTTCCCAAACTCATTTACATACAATCTCAACTGAGATTGTGAGCTAATAACGAATAATAAAATGGTTCTCCGTTTTACGAGAAATGCTGTCGAGAGGTATTATCTAAACTGCGAAACTGCGGTTGCCCACTTCTCATGGCATATAATACGCGCGTATAAAGTTTATTCGGGTTCATTATTTATGGACGGGCGGTGTTTTATTCAATGGATGAAAAACGTTCTCATTCGGTATGCATTGCCTGTGGCTATTAATAACTTTAGTTATTGCTATTCGAAAAATTTTCATGGTACGATTTCTCACGACTATCGAAATTGGAAGTCCATTGTTGTTATTTTATTTGTGTCGTTCGTGTGGGCCGGAAAAATAATGATGCTGCCAGTAGTTTCCAAATGATAAAAGTATTTCTGAAAGTCCAAGTATTGACCTCTAAGGTCAGTGCTTCGATGGGTGACCGCCTATCTAGATTCTTTTACACGGCGGCGTAAACCATGAGGGCTCAGAGAAACCCGAACCTGAAAGAGGTTTCATAGTTGGGGCAGCAAAACCAAGGCTAGGAACAGTCACCCATCCAAGTACTTAGATGCCAGTTCGAGTTGTTACGACCGTGGGTAATAAACAACGCGATCCCATATAAAATGGTAACGAAACGTTTATTAATATCTCCGGTTGCGGCACGTCGGATTGTCACGTCTTGTTGGTTTGCGGTATCAACCGAGACTACTTGTCTCCGTGACTACTAGTAGAGTTGTTTATCCTGTCATCGTCGTTAAGTTGGGCCGTCGTTAGATGCGTTACTGCGTGTGGCGCTCGATTAAACACCGACATTAAAACAAAGTAACGACTCTAATATTGCGATACGCTCCATTTGTTGCTATATATATGAATAATGTAAATCTGGGGAACATGGATCACTACAATGTTATATCTTATATCTTCTACTTCCAGAGACGAATCTTATTGTGGTACCGGAAATAGGTTTCCAGGTGCCCACACTATAAAGGACTGACATGGAAATAATTTTTGAAATTCTTTTTGACAGCCGTTGCGCGGTGGTCCACTAGATCCGTACGTTATTCGATGGTTGGTAATATGGTCCACACGGAAGTTGACTAATATAGATCACCGGATTGTATTTCGCGCCTCTTGCCTCAAAATCAATCGCAGTACTCCTACTCTACACCACTGTCGCCACAGTCTTTAAAGTTATAGTAAATTTTTAATGACCCTGAAGATTTCTGCATCTGCAAATTTCATACTTGTGTCAGCCGTTACAATGTAACCCGAAGGTAATACATTTTTTTTCCAAAGCAGATTTGTTCGTTTGACTATTCTCTAATGGCGCTATTTTTTATTTTTTTTATTTTGATGATTTTGTAAAAACTGCCTTCTCATCTGCAGTTTTTTTACTGATTGTCAGCTGTACCGCTTCACCTATTGCTCCGAAAAAAAAATTTCCACAGCGAATACGTTCGTTTTACGATTCTCTAATGGCGCTATTTTTTATTTTTTTTATTTTGATGATTTTGTAAAAATTGCCTTATAATATGCAGTTTTTTTACTGATTGTCAGCTGTACCGTTGCACCGGTTCATCCGAAAAAAAAAAAAAATTCCACAGCAGATATGTTCGTCTGGCTATTCTCTAATGGCGCTATTTTTTATTTTATTTATTTTGATGATTTTGTAAAAACTGCCTTCTCATCTGCAGTTTTTTAATGATTGTCAGCTGTACCGCTTCACCTGTTCATCCGAAAAAAAAAATTCCACAGCAGATATGTTCGTCTGGCTATTCTCTAATGGCGCTATTTTTTATTTTTTTTATTTTGATGATTTTGTAAAATTGCCTTATCATCTGCAGTTTTTTAATGATTGTCAGCTGTACCGCTTCACCGGTTCATCCGAAAAAAAAAATTCCACAGCAGATATGTTCGTCTGGCTATTCTCTAATGGCGCTAATTTTTATTTTATTTATTTTGATGATTTTGTAAAAACTGCCTTCTCATCTGCAGTTTTTTTAATGATTGTCAGCTGTACCGCTTCACCTATTGCTCCGAAAAAAAAATTTCCACAGCGAATATGTTCGTTTTACGATTCTCTAATGGCGCTATTTTTTATTTTTATTATTTTGATGATTTTGTAAAATTGCCTTATCATCTGCAGTTTTTTAATGATTGTCAGCTGTACCGCTTCACCGGTTCATCCGAAAAAAAAATTCCACAGCAGATATGTTCGTCTGGCTATTCTCTAATGGCGCTAATTTTTATTTTATTTATTTTGATGATTTTGTAAAAACTGCCTTCTCATCTGCAGTTTTTTAATGATTGTCAGCCGTACCATTTCACCTGCTCATCTGAAAAAATTTGTTCCACGGCAGATTTGTTCGTTTTACGATTCTCTTATGGCGCTAATTTTTACTTTTTTTATTTTGATGATTTTGTAAAAATTGCCTTATCTGCAGTTTTTTTTAAGGATTGTCAGCTGTACCGTTTCACCTGCTCATCTGAAAAAATTTGTTCCACGGCAGATATGTTCGTTTTACTATTCTCCAGTGGCGCTAATATTTATTTTATTTATTTTGATTTGTTCGTTTTACGATTCTCTGATGGCGGTATTTTCTTTTTTTTTATGATTTGAAGAATAAAATGGCTGTAACGAACCGTCGGGTAAATTGTCGACATTTACTACAAATTCAACCTTTTGTATTTTTTTTTGTTTTCTGTGTTTACTAGAGGGATTTCACCCTCTGAACGTTTCACGTGCTTCACTCCTTTACTTTCGCCCTTAAAAAGGTTATACGAGTCGCGCGCTTCGTCCATTCGTATTGCAATCGACTTGTTCTTGGGATTTGAAAAAAATGCAGGTCCAAGGGTCCCCTTAGGAACTTAGAAAAACGCAGGCTAGGGTGTGTCGTTTGAACCCTGCCGGCTCGATTATCCTATACAGCGGTGGCGGCGGAACGCGGCGGCGCGACGTTACCGGTGGCGCGAAGTCTCGGACGCGCGGAGCCTCGGATGCGCGGAGGCGCGGAGCCTCGGATGCGCGGAGGCGCGGAGCCTCGGATGCGCGGAGGCGCGGAGCCTCGGATGCGCGGATGCGGGAGGCGCGACGTTGTCGGAGGCCCGGTGGCAACGGTGGCGGTGGCGGCGATCGCCCGAATCCGAATCTAGTGCTTATTTCTCCACTATGCGCACAAGTCACACAAGTATATGAAACACGGATCTTGTATCTCTTCGTACGTTTTTCCAAGATGCTGCAAGCACGTCAAGTGCGTCCATCGTTTGCAGCAATCGCATTCAACCCAGGTATCAATACGGCGGGTTTCAATGCAGCCACAGCGCAAGCATCGATCCGCCACATCGAGCGAGTTACGAACACACTCACTTTGGAGTTCGACACGTAGATCATCGGGTTGGACGGGACGGAAGTGCAATTTACCGTGAAATATTATTTGACGAATGTAATGAATCACGAAAATGCCGCAATTGTATCCATCAGCATAATAAGGGTAATCAAAATTCTCCATCTTACCTTCGAACTCCTCGTCAAACACACTTTGCCACAGGCGAGAAAAATTTCGCAGAAATTGTGCGTGGCTCCTGCGATTTCCGCGGCGAGAAGCCGGGTCAAACAGAAAGGTATTCCTGCGAGCTACATCTACGTAAAATAAAACAAAGTGGTTCCCGTTGACCTGAAGCGGTACTATTATGCCGCTGACTTCTCTCCATTCTTGCTCGCACCTGCGTATGAAATTTGCGTTTAACGGCTTTTCCTCTACAAGGAACGTTGTACCAACTTCTTCTTCGAGGTAGGCGAAAAGGTTTTCGCTGGGAGAATCCTTAATAGCACAACTATAGCAGTAATCGATCAACGTGTTAGTTATCCACGCCTTATCGAAAAGCGTGTTATAATCCTCCGACCGCAGATATCGATAATTGTGAAGGTCCATCGGGCTTTTTGGAACTATTCCTACAAAATAATCCCTAGCAGGATTTACGGCTTGATAATAATTCGTGTTTGCCACAGTTCCGTTGGAATTAAACCGCAGATCGCGACTCTTTATGTCTCCGGTTTCCATCTGTTGAAAGGCACCGTTGTCCTCATCACACGTAGGTTTTGCAATTTTTTTCAGCGTGGATCCTGTGGCGTACGATACTCGTTTTCTTTTGGGCGCGCGACGTTGCCAATTCTCCGTGGCGTACATGTTATCCGGTTCGTCTCGGTTTTTACTTAACTTTCTTTCGTTTTCAGCGGAGGACCGCGGAAAACTAAACGAACCTACGTGTATGTCATCGCACGTCTGCCCCTTTCTTCGTTTCATATGCTGGAGTGGTACTTCAAGTCTTACTTTTTTCAGAGTCGCTTTAACTCGCGCGTGGATTTCGTCGATGACCCGACCAGCTTTCGCGTGAGTGCGATTTTCACATACCGACTCCTTGAGCTGCTTGAAATAATTCTCCGCAGTGGCATTTGTGTAGTGTCCTTCTGAGCCGTTAATTTGGATTCCGGTCCAAAAGGGGGCGAAAGGCAGCATTTTTTTTGGAGATAGTTACTAAAGGCTTCCGAGTAATGCTCATTTTCTTCCGTCCCATCATTGTTTCCTGCTACCTTAGCGTCGTGGAAAAGCGTCCCGAATTCATCGAAGAAAGGACTCGACGCGTACAACGACGATTTTGTCGATTTCGTTTTCGAATCGGCTGTCAGTTCACTTTCCTCATCCTCGGACGGGTCGCTTTCCTCCAAATCCGATTGCGTTTCCACCGCTTCACTGGTAGCTGTGTTTCCGTACTCCTTGCTCAATCGGCTCATCGATGAAAATACCGCTTTGCAGCTTCTCTTTGACACTAATATCGTCAAGAAATCGGTTAGCCTTTCTCCCAACTCTACGAACGATTTGCAGTGGGCCAGAACTGCGACGCCTTCCAATATCACCGATTTCCTTGACCCCTTTATCTTGAATTTCTGCAGATTTCGCGAAACCATCTTCATAACGTGTCCGTAGCAGAAATAAATGGGGAGAAACTCCATTCTGGGTCCGCCGGTCACTTCATTATGCGCAGCCTCTAAATATTCGGCGACTGTTGTGCCATTCCATGCTGCCATAATTGCATTTATTCCTGCCCAAGACCAATCGACGACGACTCCCGCGAAAGGTGGAAACTGAACACCGGCTGATTCCCACAGATCTTTGAAATATGTCAGGCAGTTTCTAATCGCAATAGCGTCATGGCAATTTGAAATCATCTGCAGGAGTGGAACGATTGTCGTAGCAATACCCTCCTTCTCGTGAGGTTCCGAGGAAGCCACTTCAGAGCACCCTTCCACTAACAACGGTACGGTCCTCATCTGGTGACGTACAGACCCCGCATACAAGTACACTCTTTTTGAGCCTCGATAGGGCGCGCGTATTATTGAACCCGTGGCATCGAAACATTTTACCGGGATGCTTCTTCAAAAACTCCACCTGTTCGTCGCAACCCAAATACAAGGTGAACGGCGTCACGTACTGCCTGATGTATTCGTGCTCATGAGACTCCGATTCCAACATTCGACGAATTATATCAAGCGTGTCATCCGGGTCTCGATCATTCTTGCACATTTCTTCGGAACGGGCCTTTTGATCGACGGTTAACGATCGAGTGTACATGTAATTGCCGTCGTTCGCTGCTAAGTCTTCGTCCATATCATTATACGCCTCTGCGTTAATACGGCTTGGCAGTTCATGGCGAAGTCTCTTTTTCGCAGCCGTTCGTTCAGCACCCCGTAATTGATAGGCCAATGGCATCGTGTGTTTCGGCTTGTGTCTCTTTTCCACCATAATCCGGATATAAGTTCAACCGTAGCGGTGTATCGCGGTGAACTTGTACCGGCAGGGACATTCCGGTTGCCGACAATACGCGTAATCTGCAAATCGTGAATTTACACGTTAGCTGCCTTTAAATCCACTGAAGACCAAGCAGCATCTGATTTTTGCTGCAAATGGTAGCTCCCTCCTTAAAGCCGCGTGTAGCAAGTCCGGCGACAGCAACTCGCCGGTTACCAACGTTGATGTAGCGACAGAGATGGTAGCTAACAATATACCGTACTTACCTGGTGTTACAGACCGACGTATCGCAGACTTCTGTCTTGTGCTTTCGCTTTTCTGTCGAATTGGAGGATCCTCACGCGGCGAAGGCTTTGTCTGACTCTTCTGACTGCATTCGGGAGTGACAGACAAGCTCTGACTCAAACAGCTACAGAGGATCTCTTCAATTGTTCTATCTCGCAGATTGTTCTCGTTGCGTTTCCAGTGGAAATGAAAGGTCGTTCGAAATGCGCGCTGTATCGTAGATCTCTTGATTTTCAAAATCTTGAAAACAGTTTTAAGGGTATTTGGATCATTAATTTTTTCCTCCAAGTTGTCCGCGGTTTTCACGGCTTTTGCGACGGCTTGCGCGACGGCCGATGTATCGAACTTCATGGTGAAATTGACTTATCGTCGTTCTGACGTTCGGTCGAAAAGATTTCGAGAGCGAGCAGTCGACCGAGATCGGGAGCGAGCAAAACGGTCGAGACCGCGAGCGAACAAGTCGATCAAGATCGAGAGTGAGCGAGACGGTCGAGACCGCGAGCGAGCGAGACGATCAAGATCGAGAGCGAGCAAGTCGACCGAGACCGCGAGCGAGCACGTCGACCGAGATCGCGAGCGAGCAAGACGGTCGAGATCGCGAGCGAGCAAGACGGTCGAGACCGCGAGCGAGCAAGACGGTCGAGACCGCGAGCGAGCAGTCGACCGAGATCGGGAGCGAGCAAAACGGTCGAGACCGCGAGCGAGCAAGACGGTCGAGACCGCGAGCGAGCGAGACGATCAAGATCGAGAGCGAGCAAGTCGACCGAGATCGTGAGCGAGCAGTCGACCGAGATCGGGAGCGAGCAAAACGGTCGAGACCGCGAGCGAACAAGTCGATCAAGATCGAGAGCGAGCGAGACGGTCGAGACCGCGAGCGAGCTAGACGGTCGAGACCGCGAGCGAGCAAGACGGTCGAGACCGCGAGCGAGCAAGACGGTCGAGACCGCGAGCGAGCGAGACGATCAAGATCGAGAGCGAGCAAGTCGACCGAGATCGCGAGCGAGCAAGTCGACCGAGATCGCGAGCGAGCAAGTCGACCGAGATCGCGAGCGAGCAAGTCGACCGAGATCGCGAGCGAGCAAGTCGACCGAGATCGCGAGCGAGCAAGTCGACCGAGATCGCGAGCGAGCAAGTCGACCGAGATCGCGAGCGAGCAAGTCGACCGAGATCGGGAGCGAGCGAGACGATCAAGATCGAGAGCGAGCAAGACGGTCGACACCGCGGGCGAGCAAGACGGTCGACACCGCGAGCGAACAAGTCGATGGAAACGAAGACCTGGATCGAGCAAGTCGATCGAGATCGCGAGCGAGCAAGACGGTCGAGACCGCGAGCTAACAAGTCGATGGAAACGAAGACCTGGATCGAGCAAGTCGATAGCCGCCAGGGGCGAGCAAGTCGATAACAGGTGTACAAACGGCAAAGAAATGATTTTCGAATGTAACGGAAGGAGAGCGCAATCCGAATTGCGCTGTTTTCCAATGTTTGCTTCATTAACCTGCGTGTCGATTACTCTGTGCCAACATGTGTGCTATACAATGGCAGTTAGCGCAAGGCTGACAATCGTTCGCATACGATAGATATCTAGTATTTGGTTACCCGGCATAAATATTGATTCAACCCTTACTTTGTTCTACTTATTACAACATGTGTCCAGTATTGTGGAATTCAAACCGATACGCATATATGTTATTGATTATTGGAAATACGTCAGGTATCCGGTCATAGAGCCAATATACAAAATTGTGTTTAATGATTCGTACATTTTAGCCGAGAAATACATAAATGCCGTCTTTGTTTTGTGATAGTCAATAGATGATTATACATTTGTCAAATTACTTCCGGTTTGAAAATTAAGTAATTACAATTAGTCGCGAACTGGTAAAACGGTACAGCTGACAATCATTAAAAAACTGCAGATGAGAAGGCAGTTTTTACAAAATCATCAAAATAAATAAAATAAAAATTAGCGTCATTAGAGAATAGCCAGACGAACAAATCTGCTGTGGAATTTTTTTTTTCGGATGAACCGGTGAAGCGGTACAGCTGACAATCATTAAAAAACTGCAGATGAGAAGGCAGTTTTTACAAAATCATCAAAATAAATAAAATAAAAATTAGCGCCATTAGAGAATAGCCAGACGAACATATCTGCTGTGGAATTTTTTTTTTTCGGATGAACCGGTGAAGCGGTACAGCTGACAATCATTAAAAAACTGCAGATGAGAAGGCAGTTTTTACAAAATCATCAAAATAAATAAAATAAAAAATAGCGCCATTAGAGAATAGCCAGACGAACATATCTGCTGTGGAATTTTTTTTTTTTTCGGATGAACCGGTGCAACGGTACAGCTGACAATCAGTAAAAAAACTGCATATTATAAGGCAATTTTTACAAAATCATCAAAATAAAAAAAATAAAAAATAGCGCCATTAGAGAATCGTAAAACGAACGTATTCGCTGTGGAAATTTTTTTTTCGGAGCAATAGGTGAAGCGGTACAGCTGACAAGCAGTAAAAAAACTGCAGATGAGAAGGCAGTTTTTACAAAATCGTCAAAATAAAAAAATAAAAAATAGCGCCATTAGAGAATAGTCAAACGAACAAATCTGCTTTGGAAAAAAAAATTTTTACCTTCGGGTTACATTGTAACGGCTGACACAAGTATGAAATTTGCAGATGCAGAAATCTTCAGGGTCATAATTTTTATCGGTTGTATACGTGAACCGTCGGTCTTGGCGATACTCATTATTTTTCTTTGTGCCAAAGAAGCCACAAGTATAACGTTGAGATGGGAAAAAGAAAACGGAACGAGTCTGATGAGTTTAAACAAAATCGCTGCTTCAAGCGATTGAGACGCGCCGAAATATAATTGAAGAAGGAATAGGCGCGTTGGCGGCGTCGACAAAGACGTAGTACTTTGATGAGTGGATAAAGCAGATTATGTTGAAGACATAATGTACAAGACACTACAGCGGGCTATTAAAAAATGGGCGCATTTATGAACTGGCCGCAAGTAGATAACTTGCAGAAAAATTTGATACCAGTGTAACGAGTCAGGTGTTATAGAATGCCGAATAATACTGCTGGTTGAAACAGTAAAAATTCTTTATGCGTTAAGAGAGTAATAGTTAGTGACGATAGGAATATGTGGGTGGTTGAGGAAGAACTGGCGAGTTCCCCTTACGCTCTCGGGACCCTTGGTCCCCGCGGCAAGTTACTACGCGCTGATAAAGGCGGCCGCCGCGTGCTCGGTGGCTGCGTGGTGCTCAGTCCATACCGTGAGAGTGCTGATGAGGTATCACGGTTCCGAGAAGCGATGGCGCAATGCGGCCGTTACACCAGATGGGTATTTTTGGGCCATAATTGTGCCGTCTCCTTAGTCCTTTCAAAGGTTACGCAACGTGACCCGGTACTTTCTGGTAGGCAGATAGCTTACAAAAACATGTTTTTCTTATATTTATTACAACAGAGGAGGAAGCGACAGAAAGTACCTCGTCGGGATCGAGCGACAGGGAACGAGTGGTGGCGGGGCCACAGAGGTGTGAGAAGGTTGTACCAAGAATCCAGGTGTACCCTAGCGAATCCACGCAACCGTCATTTTGTAGTTGCTTTACGGTCGCTTACAAGTGACCGTCATTATGAGGTTCATTTTCAGTTTCTTTACCGTCAAACGACCATGAAGTTACCGACAAATGGACCGTTGCTTTGGAACAAACAAGAACCATGAAAAATCCGTAAGCCAAGGTTGCTAGTGAGTTGGTTCAACCTGCAAGTAACCAAAAAGCGACGTATGTTAGGAACCGAATATCGCTCGTTGATAGTTATGTTTATGTTATTACTACGGTTACTCATGATAACGGCATGTGAACCCTGAACCATGCATACAACTGACGTCATCGTGTGGTTGTCCGACGGTGCTTCTGCGACATTTTTTAGTTCGGTTTTGTTCCTTAGTGACCGGTTGCTTTTTGGTTATTTAGTGGTTCTTCGGATCTGCTAGGGTACCAGATCGAGCCGGTAATAGTGACTAGCTCTGCGAGGGAACCACTTGCAGTATCTCCGTCAGCTTCTGTACCTTCGACAGCTCCTGGGCCTTTGGTAGCATCTGGCCCTTCGACAGCTCCTGGCTTTTCGACAGCTCCTGGCCCTTCAAAAGAGCTTTCCGCAGTGTTGACTGAACAGCCTGCAGATATTCAGAATGATGGGCCTTGTACAGTTTGCGAATACAGATTTTCAAAACAGCTGGCCTGCGCAGGATACAGCTTCGATACAGACACCGAAAAAATCTGCCGTTGACTCTCGGAATGTACAGCCATCACAAGGCAGCGAGCAAGTATTAGATGCACGAATCCTAGAGTTAATGGGAGAACGGCTCATAACAGAGAGAATTCTCGTGGCAGATATTCACAAGAATTTTGCAGATCGTTGGAAGGACATCCTAACTAAAGCTCTCCCAGCAGACGAGAGGAAACGGCTGCTTGGAAAATATCCCCCTTCGTCAAATTGCACGGAGATTGAACCTCCAAAATTAAACGTGGATGTCAAGAAGTTACAGCAAGAGGCGGTTGTCAAAAAAGATGTTCGAATCGTATCGAGACAAGGAAGAACGACGGCGCGCCTTGCGTTACTGGGAACGACATTGTCTTTAGTTCTAAAGTTGAAGCGCAAAGAGGATATGATGCTCATTGAGAACACAAGTAACTTTGCTAGACTCCTGACGGATGTTCAACACCACGATCCGACAATCAGAAGAAGTCTCATCCATTCGAACCTTAATTCGTCGCTCTAAAACACGCTCAGCTTGAGCCCAGTCGACGAATGGCTATTTGGGAAAAATCTCGAAGAACAACTTAAATCGGCGAAGCTTTTAGAAAGATCGACGAAGAAATTAAGACCGGAACAGAAAGCTTGGAATCCAATGCCAAAAAACTTGAAGGGCCCGCCCAGTCGTTGGGATTACATAAAACCTCTGGTTGCGACGCAGTAGTACTCTGGCAACCAGAGGAACTGGAAATCTTGCTCCGTAAATAGACCGGTGAGAAGGCTGAAATATTTTATAAGGCAGTGGCGAGAACTGACAGCTGACACGAGTATTTTGCAATGGGTCAGGGTGCAATCGGGCGTTTGAGGGATGATGGCGGCTTCGGATTAGGCCACGTCCCCGAAAACAAATCACGAAAAAGATGGCAATTTCCAGCCGTGTTGTTACGCCCCCGCGATCCTTTTCGTCCAATCACGTTGCAGGTTCTTCTTTATTTATTTTATCTCGCGTTGCTCGTGCCCTGCGCTAATAGCATTGGACTTTTATTCCGGTTGCTAGGTGTTTTAACCAATTAGTAAACACCAAGGTTTTTATTAAACTAGACTAATCACACGCGCTGGCGCGCGTGCCTGAGAAACTTTACACCAAAATCGATCCCAATTTTTTTTCTATTCAAAATATCGACTTTTAACCTATACCATCGTTCTCAAGTCGCATATTCTACCCCCGAAAACACTGGTTACTAACCTTTTTTAATCGATAAAAAAAAAAACATTTTTTTGGCGACGATTCTTTTGTCAGAAATCGTAGATCCGGCTCCGGACCGAAAATCGTCAAAATCGACCCTAATTTTTATTTCAAAATATCACCTATAATACGTTAATCGATTTTGCACTGCTGCACTCTTATAAAGCATTAAAAGGTTACGAGTGCTGCCCCGCCTGTCCTCTTATCAAAAATTTCAAATTTGACACCGAACTGATTTTGTTTATCACGGACTTTCCTGGCAACCAATCACAGCTCTAATAGTTTGCTTACAATGCTTTCCGTTACTCATGAACTTTTTAAAAGGGGGATATTAATATTTTTGTTATTGTTCACGAAGATCTGTTTCACGATACTCTTGATACGCGGAGTCAAATTGTGTAAGTTAAAAGACGTTTGAATTACACTATCGTAGTAATACGGGTTCTTATTACGCTTATAAATTCTCGCGGCCGAAAGATCGCGGATTTCAGAGTTGCGGCGCGACTATGATACGGGCGGAGAACCCCTGGAGCTCGCGGCAGAGCTTGCGCGCTGCTAAATACGGGAGCGAAGTGACCTCTGGGCCTCGCGCTTCGCCCGTTATATACCCGTGTGTGAATCCTCTCCCCATTGTTGCCATTTTGTTAATTAATAATAGGATTGTTCCGATTTTTTAGCGGGACCCGCGTTATTGCAAAAACCGCGTTTTTCAGGTTTTTTCCGGAATTTGTTGTTTTGGACAAAAACTTTTTGTTTGAACAATTTTGCACAATACTTTGTTTTAATGCTAACGTTATTTCGGTTTATTCACCGAATTTTCTAATTCTATTGCAAAAATATTAGTTATTGAAAAAGTTTTTGTTTAAACAATAGGAATTATTTAATTTTTAGAATAATCGATTTAGATAGTCATTTTGAGAAACTGAATCAATTTTTATTGAATTCGTATTATTAATTAAAAAGTTTTTGTTTAAACAATTTGATTCGCCCTGTGTGGTGTTTCGAATTGTTTGTGTTTTTTAAAGAATTTACAACTATTAATCACGAGCCTTTACTATCTGAAAAGCCCGTAATTTCATTGTCACATATACCTCGGCTGTTGCAATTTTTTCATGAGTTGCAATAATTATAAAAAAAAAACAAATGGCTTTTTTCCCAGTGTCATGGACTCCTGTGATGGGTCGTTGTAACGCTGGGAATTAATTGCCGACATTACGAGTTTTTCCCTTAAAAAATAAAATCGCTACTTTGCTCTGGTTGACGCGAGTATTTCCCATTACTCGTGTGATTAGACGAGTAGCTAATAATACAATAATAATACTATAATACTGATAATATATTAATACTAGGTAAGTCATAAAAACAGGTAAATGGCAAAGATCCGGCCGTCAGTATTTTTTCTAAATGAATTCTTCCCTTTTCTATGGCGAGGTAAGTATGCTTGTTTTTATTTTCCATTCAGCTAATCTTTCTTCTTTTTCAGGTTCGCTCCTTCCCCGTTCATCTTTTTCCACCATTTGTAATGGCAATCGCTCATTCCGCGTTTTGGTACCGTTACAAGGGGATATGAACTATCCTTTTTCTAATAGCATGCGTAAAGCTTGTCATTTCGGTGAGGTCTCGCGTGCGTAAAGTGCTCGTTTTCCAAAGGTCGTGCGCAAAGTAAACGTCGTGCGTAAAGCTTCACTTTACGCACCCGCATACTTTATAGTAGTACTTTACGTACTCCTTTTGGAAAACTCGCACTTTGACTTCGCTCAACCTCCCCGAAGAAGATTCGCATCACGCACGCTATTATAAAAAAAAGTATGTGTAACTCGTGCGGAAATGTGGTACTTTAAGCACTTATTACACAATATACTATTGTATATGAGGCGGTTCAATTATTACCCTCCAAGGAGCCTACTTCGTCAAAAAAGGATACGGCGCTAATTACCGAAAAAGTAGCGTATTGTTAAAAAAGGGCGCGACACGAGAATGCGTCGAAACAGCGAGTCAGTTTGTATCGCCAATTTTCCTTATGCCTAAGCCGGACAGCTCGTATAGATTATTATTAAATCTGAAGAAGCTCAAACAGTTTGTTAAGACAAAGCATTTTAAATTGGGAAACTAAAAGACAGCAAAGAGCTTACTGATTAAAGATGGGTTCAGGGCGAAAATATATTTAAAAGATGCGTATTACATCCTCGCCATAGCCGAATCGGACAAGAAATTTCTTAGATTTCGTTTCTCAGGCAAGCTCTTTGAATTGAATTGCCTGCCATTCGGTCGCTCTTCCGCACTGTACGTATTTTGTAAACTCACGCGGCCAATAGTGGCGTGTTTGGGGGGGGGCGAGAGTGAGCTATTGAAAATAATTGTATAAAAAATATGAAAAAATTCCTATTTTTTCATATTTTGCCTATTTTAGTATATAGGCTTTATAATTAAACCTTAGGTCACTATAATAAATATTCAAAAAATCATATCTCTGGAAATATTATTTGAAACTATTAATAGTATAGGACCTAATTGGTATCAATTTAACTGCACTTTACGAGAAAAAAAATAGTGGCACTTCAAAATAAAAAATGTATCGCCCTCGATACGAAAAAATGTATCTCCTCCTATAATTTTGAATATTGTGATCTGCCAATTTTTTTCGTGCTTTACATACTATTCTCAACAATCAAGTGTGGCAGATTTTTTATATAATTTTATTTGGCTATTCTAAAAAATCAACAGTGCGGAAAATCGATGTTATTTTTTCGGTTCAAAATATGTTATGAAGAGTAAGAAAAGGCATCTAGGTGAATTTTTTCAGGTTTTTTATACAATTATTTCCAATAGCTCATTCTCACCTCCCCCCCCCCCCCCTAAGATCCTTGAGATATTCGTGAGTCATATATGTCGACGACCTGTCCCTTGATTCAAAAATTGGGGTTCAAGATAAACGCAGAGAAGAGTCAGACAATGCCGACAAAACGACTCATTTTTGTGGGGTACACATTCGACACCGAGAGAATGACAATAGAGGTTACACAGCGGTGCAAGACCATTAACTTTGCATCATTTATAGGTACGTTAGGTTTTTGTTGTCATGCTATAAAATACGGCTGGGTATATGATATAAAGACTTCGAGACACAGAAGTACATGGCTCTCACAAGAAATAATGGTACTTATTACGATGCTCTCATGGACATCCCGAATGAGCTTAAAAGTGATTTCGATTGGTGGATGACCAATATTTACACAACCGACATGTCTGTCAAGTTCAAACGATTTACTCTCACTATTGCGTCGGACGCGTCGCGAACAGGCTGGGGATGATGCTACGGAAAAGAGCGAGCAAATGGTAATTGAAAAGCCGAAGAACACAATTCCACATTAATTATTTAGAATTGCTAGCAGTTTTTTGCTTCAAATGTTTTACGGAACAGACTAGAGACTGCAATATCCTCCTTAGAGTAGACAACACGACGGTGATCTCGTACGTTAATCAAATGGGGAAAATTCGATTCCCAAATTTGAGTGCACTAGCTAAAAGGATTTCGCGTATCTTTCTCAGATAATACAGAAGCGGATACAGAATCGCGCAAACTCGAGGTAGAGACCGAATTCGAGTTATTAGAAAAAGCGTTCGAAAACATAGTTTATAACTATGGACACCCTCACATTGATCTTTTCGTTACGAGGAAAAACGCGAAATGTAAACAATATATCTCCTGGCAGAGACACCCGTAATTATCCCAAATTTGGTTCACATATGGACAACCAGAGACCAAGGTTTGAGTAGAAACCTTTTTGAAGATTGAGTAAGATCTGTACAGCCGTTCGAAATGTGTGGCATTTTAAAGATTTTGAAAAATCTCGTTCTCGCGCTGGCGCGTACAAATTGCGAGATACAGTCCTCTAATTTAACCCTCACATTGACTACCATGAAACAAAGCTTGAGTATAAATCTGAGGCAAATCACTGGAGTGGTTAACATTTTACAACAATTTCATTTATTTTTAAAAATAGTGCAAAAACCCTGCAAAGTAGAATGTTGCAAATTGCTCCCTCAGTATTTTACACTTTTGATAAAACTACCTCTATGAGGAAGCTACCTTTTGACGAAGTTTCCTCATAGAGGTAGCTTCATCAAAAGTGTAAAATACTGAAGAAGCAGTTTGCAAGGTTCTACTTTGCAGGTTTTTTTGAATATCGACAGTATTGCCTGAACCGGCGTACATTGACTGTTTGGTAGTCAAAACGAAAGTCTTTGTGTCGTTTATCGCAATCGATAATGAAAAAGTTGTCTGGGGCAGAGCGAGGTATGCGAAATTTTTTTTTCCATTTTTCAAACATCGACAGTATTGCCCCTAGTGGCGTAAATTCACTGTTTGAACAGAAAGGAGAAAAGAAAAGACGATTGCAGTAGAACGGGGTACGCTCAAGTTTTTCGACAGTCAACGCGTTGTACTACGCATGTGCAACTCTTGGCGCTTATGTCGATCTTGACGGATCGTCGGGCACAGGGGCAAAACTTGACGCGCGAATTCTTCTGCGAAAAAGCTCGGGAAATCTTCCACCGGCAGACGCGCGAAATCTCCCATAAAAAGTACGTAGAATCTTCTGCAGACGATACTCCATGTCTGTTCTGTGCAGGTCTATATGTATTCTTATTCCGCAGAGGGCTTGATACAGTTGCAATTCTGCGAGAATTGGTCCCATTTTTCATGTGCTGGAACCGATTCAGAGCAACGTATATACACGTGCGATTTATGCAAATAAACTGAATATTCGGTACGCAATTATCGATGATAATTGCGTACCTTATTTTGCACCGCGCATCCAATTTTTTACCGACCCCATTTTTCCCTGCGTCTATGATTTTTTTGAACGTCCCCATTCTTCCCCGGTCTCCCCTATTCAGAAAAATTAATGGGTCATTTACATTAAAAAAAAATTGCTGGGTAATTAGTTGAACAATTCACTTTTTCATTAATTTCTTAATAACATTTTGATATTATTATTATTCAAAATTAATCTTTGTTGCACCTTCCATACGCCTAATTTTTATGAGATTTTTATATCATCGAGAAGTGTTCGAAATTCTCTTCGAATGCCACATTTACCCGGACTGTATAGAAGACCACCTTGCAGCTGTGGTTGTCAAAAAAATGATTGACATCGGATTCGTTGCAGAAGTTGCAATAAACAGGGTAAGCTTCGTGTCAATTCTGATGGCATACGAAGTCGGACGGTACACTGTCCGCAAAGCTGCCTAGTCAATAACTAAATACGTCATAGTTTTCATCGTTGCATATAAGCTACAGATAAAATACCAAATTTATTCGGATTTGTAATTATTTATGAATGCGAAATGCTTTATTTAATTAAAGGAGTCGCTCTCGTTTATTTATACCATGTGAGGTTTTTCGTTATTTAAATTTCTTTCGAAAGTCGCACTTATTGAAATTTAAGCAATCATCAGATCATTTCAGTCAAGAGTGAACATGGTGCTTGTATTTCCAAAAGCATGCTCATGCATCTTTAAAGGCTCGTTCGTCGTCCAACCGCATGCGTCGCTGGCATGCCCGGAAAATGTGGTTGATTACATTTTCGGGGTATGCTCCTCAGATATCCCGTTAAACCACTGGGAAACCAAATATTGTAAACGCGTAAGCGCGCGAATTTTACTGTTATTGTAGTTATCGGTACAACTTTCTCGAGTTTCAAACTAAAAAGTTTATGCAGCGCGTGTGTACGCGTAAGACATGCAAGTCATAGCATACCCGATATCAGTTGCTGATTCTTAGTAGAAGAAGTTTCAGAAAGTGTGTGCTATCGGGCGAGCGGGCGTCTTGAAAAATACACGTTAAGGCATGTACTATATACCGGCGGCGAAACCTCGAACGCCGCTGTGCTTCTCATGTCTCTATATGTACTCAAAAGCCTCTTTAAGCATTCGGGAGATGTAGCCACGAGCGCTACGCAACTTGGCGTTGGAAAGTTTGAAAATTTTTCGGATCCCACACCATGTACGATATCGACAAAAAAAAGTTAAATTCGTCGACGAAAAAGTGCTGCCGCAGCGCAGCAGTCGCCTATGACGAAGGGAAATTGCCATATGGCAGTATTTTACGTTATGCCATGTCCTGATAACAAAATCGATGCATTTTCATAGTAAATCTCGGCAAGTTGCGGCCCTATAAGTTACCCTTCAACGCAGTATCAACGCTACTTTAATGAATATGAAAAACTATCCGTGCGATCCACCATTAAGGCAGACCATCGGCATGTTGATTAGGACTAAAACTGAATTACCAGGGAAAACAAAATTATTATTTTAATAGACATCAGGTGGTTATTGTTGTATCCAAGAAATTAGTCGCATTAATTAACTTATTAATTGTTGACAATAAATCGATTTGATGTCACAGCCAACTAGTCAGTTAGCTCAAACAATTCAAACTTCTAAAGCACATTAAATTAATTAATTAAACGAGATGACTTGTAACTGAAGTTCTATTGTACTTGTATGAAGTGCCTCTTCCGAAAAGATCACTCCTTCCCAAAATCCTTATATACACCCTCCGGGGTAGCAAACGGTTGGAACCAAGAAATTTTCCAGATAGGCTTAAAACATGTGGTGATATTGGCATGAGCTGGCGGTACTACAAGATTATCTTGAGGAAGAGGAGCTACATACAATCATGTAAATTGGTTAGTAGAACGAATTATTTTTCTTCGCATACAGCGGCACACAGTCCGAGGGGTATAGAACTTGAGGAATAATCTAGCCGGTTGTCTCGGACCCAAGTCGATGGGTGACTAGGATGGTCCTTATTTGGGTAACTTTCGAAATTCTTATGTCGCGCCCCCTAAAAGTCTTCCATGTAATGTAGAAAACATTTGTGTAAATATTCAGCAGGATTGAATGACATTTACCCGTGCCCTATTGCACTTGAAGATTAACATTGGTTTTAAATGGGGGAAAAACGAGCTTTTTAATGTTTTCCATATAACTAAACGGGAAGTAATATTAAAAAATTGCGCTTTATACAAATTTTACTTTCAGTCTTTGTGAATAAAACCAGCCTAGTTTGACCGAAAAATATCATATTGCAACTGAGTTACATGACTTGTACTACATGAAGTCTTCAACTCATTACAAGTCATGTAACTCAGTTACAATATGATATTTTTTGGTCAAACTAGGCTGGTTTTATTCACAAAGACTGAATGAAAGTAAAGTTGGTATAAAGCGCAATTTGTGAACATTGCTTCGCGTTTAGTTGTATGGAAAACATTAAAAAGCTCGTTTTCTCCCCATTTAAAAACAATGTTAATCTTCAAGTGCAATAGGGCACGGGTAAATGTCATTCAATCCTGCTGAATATTTACACACATTTTTTCCACATTATATAGAAGGCTTTCAGGGGGCGCGACATAATAATTTCGAAAGTTTCCCAAATAAGGACCACCCTAGTGGGTGACCACTTGACTGACTCCATCGGTGGGCGATCGGTTTCGTTGAGCCTGACGCTCAGTTCTTGGATGGGTGACTATTTGATTGACCGTGGTGGTCAGTACTTGGATTGGTGACCCTTACGATCCTGCCGGGGCCAATTATACTAAGTAGGTGCGCAAAAAAAAAATTCGGATACTTGAAATTTAGACTCGGTTTCTCCTTCAGCGATAACTGAAATATTATTTCACGGATAATTGGGTAATTCCATGTAATACCGCTTTCTCTCTCGCTGTCCACTTTCTGCAGCACAGGGCTTGTCGTTATCGGCTGGTACTAAAATTACAGTTTCATTTGGACCGGCCAAGCAGTACAGCAGGCGCAGGACTCCATATATTAAAAACCACTGTTCACTGTAATATTTATTTCACTTTTCTGCATTTAAATTCGCTCATAGCTTTCTTCGTTTCATATTCTTCATTGCTTTGAATTATTTCACCCTAACTTTTCTAACTGGTTTTAAACTTATAACCTAAAGGGATAGCAAGAAATTGTTTTCCAAATTTATGGCACAACCGCGAATTTTTTTGTTAATTCATAATTTTCACATTTTTAATTTTTTATTTGAGGCATTCCATATTAGTTCAGATAAAACAAATTCTATACATTTTTTTAAATTCAGGTGATGTGACCGCAACGGAATAAAAAATAAAAAATAAACTTAGATGTGCCCTTGAATTATTTATTACCTTTTACTGAAACATTTATGTCTCGAAAATGATTGATAGTATCAACAATAAAAAAAATGCTACGAAAATAAAAACTCCCGACTGAAAAAGGAGTTTAATTGATAAGTAAATTCGGTAAACAAAAAATGATGAAATAATTAAATAACCATTCGCATATCATAGTCGCGAGATTCGTTCGTTATCAGGTATGAATATCTCCCAATTATGATATGCGAAACATCCGAAATTTGCGTGTAAAATTTGGTTAAGGAGGTAGTCTCGCGGAGTGTTCAATTCGCATAAATTCGAAAAAAGTGCGAGAGAATTGCAAACACTTCTCAACGGTATACAAATCTGAAAAAATGCATGCACATTAAAGGTACTGAAAAGATTAATTTTGCATAATAATAATTCTTAAATGTTATTAACAAATTGACAAAAAAATAATTGTTTAACAAATATTTCGGTGACCCAAGTTTTTTTGTGGGTGAAAATGATTCCTTCGTTTTTCTGAATACGTATGAATTTTTTTAGATTTTAAAGTAATTTTTGAAATTTGTGTTTTTTTATATGGACAATATGTGAAATTTCAAAGATTAGATAAAAATCTGAAAAAATTCATACGTATTCAGAAAAATGAAGGAATCATTTTCATCCACAAAAAAACTTGGGTCACCGAAATATTTGTTAAACAATTTTTTTTTGTCAATTTGTTAATAACATTTTAGAATTATTATTATCCAAAATTAATCTTCTCAGTACCTTCAATGTGCATGCATTTATTCAGATTTTTATACCAGCGAGAAGTGTTTGCAATTCTCTCGCACTTTTCTCGAATTTATGCGAATTGAACACTCCGCGAGACTACCTCCTTAAGTAATTTCAAGAGATTTTCGAGAACATTTGTGATATAAAAAACTGCATCGATCAGCTAATCATCGCTAAACGCGTAACTCTCGTCTTTTGTCCGGCAAGCAGCCGGAATTAAAACATGAAACATGCGTTTTTTATGGTGAATAAGAAGAACAATCATTTAAAGTTAATTATGTAACTTTGAACGATATTCATCGCAAAAAAGAAACGGAATGTGTTTAAGGTGAAACGCACTGGATATTGGAACCGACTTATTACATTTATATTATGTTGGACAAAAACAAATTTTTGTTCGAAATTATTTTCGAACATTTTTCAATATTTTTTATTAATTTTTAAAGATATAACGACTTTTCCTTTTTATCAAATTCGTATTCCATGACATCATTTCGAAAAAAATATGTCTTTGTCAAACATAATATAAATTAAATTTGAACAAATGCTCTTCTAGTTGGCCATAAAAATGCATATTTTCAATTTTATGATTGTAGATAGCGTAAACCGTTTTTGAGATAGTAACGTTTTACTGAAAAGTAATAAACAATTGAAAAGTCTATATAACAAAATTTCAAGAAAATTGACATGTGTTATGTCAATTGAAATTGCAATTATATCGTCGAATTTTTAGAAAATTTTGGGTGTTTTTTGTTTGGCTGTACTGATATGGCATGTCATATTTATAAATGTTCACATGTGAAAAAATCGGATGTCATTGGGATGGGATATTACTTGGCGATCAGAAGAACCCTAAGAATGACGACTCTGTACTATTGTTTTTTTTTTTTGCCGTTTAAATATTTGTATGGGCCCCCTTTCCAACGGTAACCATATAATGAATTATAGGTAGACTGGACTGTCTCGCAAATAAATCAGCAGAATTACAAAAGAGGAGTTACTAATCACCCACGCAGGAATTCTAAGGTCAATCAAGCATCAGCGACTGCATTTCCCCGAGTGCTGCGGTGAATGCGTCGTGCTGCGTGCAGCAGACGTATTACAGGGCATGTCGTACGGCATTGTAAGTGAGTTATACGGTAAATACTATTATACATTGCTGATGTTGTCATCTGCAAGATAAAGTACAATAACGAGTGAACTGTAATTTCACGTTACAAGTCAATGACGCAAGAGAGATAAGAAACTGACTTTAGGATTCAAAATTTGAACAAAAAAAATTGTAAAAAAAAGGTCAGAAGCGAATGTCCAGTGGATCGTGTCTTCTGGTTTGAATTACATGTAGTAGGTTCATTATGGTAATTTTATCAGGCATTTACAATTCCCAGTGCTCCAATTCCATTACGTGCTGCGTGCTCTCAATAGGCGCCAAACAGTGTGCAGTAGGTATAGTTTGATAAAGATGAAAGTACACGCTATGAAAGAGGCTGTATTTGGGTGAACATGGTCCGTATTCATGGTGTGTGGCTTATTTTGAATTTCGTTTTTGTTTTTCGGTCTCCCATCTAAAGTAGCAGTTTCAACTACGGAACAAACATCCTACCACTGCCACATTTCAAAGACAACAAATAAAATCATTTTTCTCTTTTCTCTTCTTCACCTAAGAATTCCGTGGTGACGTCCATAAAAGCACCACAAAATATTTTCTTGCGCACTGGTTGTTCAGACAATGTTTCCCTACTTGACATTGCTTTGGCAGGCAGAAGATGAGAAAAGCCATTTAAAATTCAAAGTAATCCACACAAGTTTTCGTATCCTTTGTTCCATATTTTTTTCTTTTCTTTTTAACATCGTTGCCGTGAATAAAAATTCAATGACTAAGATAATTAGTGCATGACAAAAAAAAAGGTAGAGAATAAATAAATGATAATACACTGGTGGCTCGAAACTTTAGGTGAACGACTGCAATGAGCGTCCCCTGCTCGTAAGGATTCAAAATTCAGGATCGCCGGAGAATAATATTTGCGCGAGTACGTATACGCACGGGTAGTGGCGGGCGGGGGTTGTGAGTTGATGATTCTCATAGCATTAATGCAGAGAGCTGTGAGTGCAGGCACGCGGCAGAGTGCAGTAGTAGGTAGTAAGTGGGTCCATTGCAGGCGGACACGTAATGGTAAGATAGTTACCCGGGCCTTGGTGCCACCGTGATCGCCACTCGCGTGGGAGGAGGGACTCACCCGGTATCCACCGAGATGGTTCACAACACATGTGAACGTCGCGTCTCGACCCTGAGGGATCGTTACATTCTCCAGAGGGTAGAGGAAGTCTGGTTCCAAGCCCGTCACTGAAACATAACAAAACACATCCAACACCATGACTATAAAACATAAGAGTATTCTTGATTCGCGTGGGAGTAAATATATGATAATACGGTCTAAAAACATGAATGTAAGTGTTCATCAAGACTCCGGGTCAGAGTCTTGAGCGAAGTACATTTGCACATGCCAAGTCTTCGGACATTCTGGCTACAGTGGAACCTCACATAGCTTGCGTAATGTGAAGGCATATATGTATGTACATGGAAAGAAGGATACGAGGGAAATTACCAAATTTGTATATGAGGCATACCACCTAGCTTCGACCTAGGTCTGGCCCTTGACTCTTCCAATTGGGTCCGCAATGTTTTATATCATTGACGTAACTGAAGAGCACTAATCTTTTCTTTTGTTTTACATTTTTTGTATACGATTTGTCTAAACAAATTATCAATAGACACAATTTAAAAGTCTGAAAATCTTCAGAAAAAGTTCTAAAAAAAGTTAGAAAAAAGTAAGACAAAAATAAAAAAAATAGTAACTTAGGCAGTAGTTAGAAAATGTTTGTATGTAACACATGACTTTTGAGAATTTTTTCAGACTTTTTGCGCTATTAAGAAAAAATGGGTTGCTAATGGAAAATTGATTTGAAAAATTAAGCGCCTCCCGTTACCCCGTCAATAGATCTCTACTTAAATTAACCCTACCTAACCTAACACTACTTAACTTAACCCTGCCTACCAACTTAGCCCTATTTAACCGTGAAAATGGTTTCCATGGTGACGGATACCATGGCAATGGTTGCCATGGCTAAGATCAAGTAGATAAGGTTTGGTAAGGTAGGGCTTAGTTAGGTAGAAATAAGTTACGTGAGGTTTATTTTGGTAGAATTAACTTAGGTGAGGTTTAGTTAGGTAGAATTAAGTTAGATGAGGTTTAGTTAGGTAGGGTTAAGATAGGTGAGGTTAATCCAGGCTTGAGAGCCCTTTTGACATGGAATGCCCTGTACATATATCCTACGCAGCGGCGGTGGCTGCAGCGGTGGTGACGAGATATTTTTATTATATAGAGATTTTTTAGAGATATAGTTGTGTTGACTGTGTTAAACGAATCGTGATGTGTATAAAATTGCTATCACTTGTTGACGCGTTTGATGTATTTTCACGAACACTACATTTTACGATAGCTTGTAACGATACTGCGTGATCGTACCGCGTAACTTTTGATCGCGATCACGGTATTCGAGACGTATCGTAATCGCTACTCTCACTGACATACCGCGTTGTTCCGAAACCAACTCGGCCATACTCTATACAACATTAACTTAATAAACCGAGTGGTTAATAAACTTGGACATATGATTAGATCGTGGTCATTGAAACACCAAAATGGTTTCAGCTGCCATTAATTAACCACTCGGAGCATCGATATCGGGCTTCGTCATTTTCTAGATATAAATATCCGCTTACTAACAGAATTAACTGAAATACGGAGGAACCGCTCCATACATGGTGCTCTCAACAATCTGTCCGACTAATTATGGTATACTAAATTATGTCCATGTTTATGTTATATTGAAGATTCATCCAACCTTATAAAGTTATATTCAAATCATATTCATGATTGATTTGGTAATACAGCGTTTCTGCAGAACCCCGCTCTACACATCACCAACTCTACACAATACCGATTCGACAGAACAGCAACTTTTACATGCATGATTCAACATAACCCCGATTCAACACAACCGCAACTGTCACGTGTCTAAATTTAACATAACACCAATTGAAGATATACCTATATTCAACACAACCCCAACTCTACACAGGCATGAATGCACAGCACCAAAACTGTCATGGGAAAAACTCAAAACTACCTCTAGCAATCTATACGACCTAGAAAACGACTGTAAAACTACCGTGAACGAGCGAAAAAATGACGTGTCGTTAAATGCAACAAAAAACATTGTAAGCGTTAAATGACCAAGAAAACGACCAAGCGAAATAATTTTGATGGTTATTTTAATGGTCATTTGGCGTCATTCGGTCATAAAAATGACCAAACAACAATAATTTTAATGGTCGTTTTTGGTCATTTGGCTCTTTTCAACGGTCTGTTTTGCGGTCCGGTCGCAAAAAACGTCCGATCATTTTTTCGATCGTTCGGCCGGTCACCGAATCTGCTGGGGAATCTACACGAGGAAAACTCTCTATGATAATACTCTACACAGGCTAAATTCCCTACGGCAATACCACGCTTCATGTTGGGGGGCAAAAACCCCCCAGGCCCCTCCCCCCGCCTCCAAAAAATGTTCCTGTGGCCTTGGGACATTATTAAGGCACTCACTTAGACGCCACGCTTTGCGCTCGGTAGGATTTTAACGTCGTGCTGTCGTGTTTCGAAGGAATCCTGTCTTAAAAAGGACATGGCACATCGAAGTTCGAATATATCGAAATATTGAAGCCGAAATATAATTCGTGCCGTGATTGGTCGGTGATGGTTATGTCGCAGAGCCAACTTCAGACCGTTATGATCGCTGCAGTCCTGTATCGCGTGTGTTTTAAATAACTGCACTCTTCACAGTTGTGGAATAGAATTACAAAAACATGGTACACCGAAAGTCGATTAGTTACATTAGGTGCGACACATAGTATCATATTTAGTATTTAGTTTAGTATTTATTTATTTCATATTTAGTATTTTATTTAGTTTAGTATTGGTTTAGTATTTAGGTTACCAGTGAACACACTGAACCTAACAGTATGCGAAGTCATACGGAATTTTATAAACATGCAAACATCAGATTTAGCTACACGACAAAGACAAATGTGAGAAAGGAGTGCGAGTGACTCGATCACGTTGTCACTAGTATAGTAAACACACCACGTTTGATACATTCGATACAATGTTATGTTAGTCCAATAGTAATTGTTCTAATCTTGTTAGACACCGGCACGAAAACTTGGTACATAGAAAATGTTACAGGAGTTATTTTTCAAAATAAGTGAAGTCAGCGCAAGTAGTTAACGAAAAATGGCAATGATGGTTCTCTGAATCTGGCTTCACTGAGAAAAATTCATGAGATATAATACCGAATATAGTGAGATCTACTACATAAATAGTCCCTGATATAATTATTTAATTACTGGACAACTTTACATTTATTGTTGCTGGAACCATAAAAGCACTGCGATACGCTCAGGAAATATATCGTACAGTAGAGTCGAGCGTACATTTTTCAGGGTGCTGCAATACCCCACGTAATGTCGACATCGGAACTTCGATCTTCCTATTTCTATCATTTAGTTAGATTTGAAAAACCAGCTGCTCAACATAAATGAATATAAAAATGTGTCGTTACTGCGAGGAAGATATACAATAAATAATTATGTTTCATAGGACAAAAGCATAAAGGACACGTACTTATCGAATTACAGGCATTGCTCGCTATTCAATTTTAAATGTGCGAGAACTTGTTTCTCCGAATTCCCGGTGTATCCTCTCTCCATTCGTAGTCGTATACCTGCATACGTGTCTCTGCCTCAAGCTCTGTCTTACAGATGCGAATGTCTGAGTGGACGCGAACGTGCGCAGAAAGCAAACAGAGAAAAGCAGAGTCGATATAGGGTGGGAGACGACGAGAAAACAGTGAAGGTTTGGAATACAATCCTTGTGGCATGAGAAAGTGAGTGTACAGCAACGCGTCTTAAGGTGTACAGGGCTCACCGACATTTGGATTGGTTGTCCCCGCCCGCTCGCTACGAAAGCTCCGTGTGAAGAGTATTGAATTGGAATTTACAGGGCAAAGATCTCGGGGATATGGCGAGGTCCGCCGTGGCATGGCATGCGGAACGCAACATTGCCAAGGGGCTGAATTTTACGAGAGCTATTTACATGGGCGCAATATTTTATATGCCACTTAATGCCGGGTCACGTTCCTATCGTCCTGCTCCTGCATCCCATAGTCTTGCTGGTGTGTTATAGTTATAGATACATTCTTCTACTACTACCACCACTACCGCTGCCTATGCATGAACGAGACGTACGTGACCTCACTTTATGACGTATGAATCAAAGTGCGCTTTATTAGACGTCTTTCAATGACGCGACGGATTCGGTTATCTTGAAGCAAACGGATTTCCAAGAATTGTATACGAGGGGTGTGCTTTACCGGATGAACCCGGACGTGGGTTCAAGGTAGAAGAAAAATACGATAAACTGTAATCGGGTGGATGTCATCGATATTTATAAGCTGTTTTAAACGGTTTCCCTTTTTTCATTGAAATACGAATGAACTGAGTTTACGATTTAGGGTATTATCGATCAATCAAAGACTGTAACAAAGAGATATATTATTTTTCTCGCTCATTAACAGCTATATTATATTGAGCTTTATTAAGCTGACAATTATATTGAGCTTAATAAAGCTCAATATAATTGTCAGTATAATTCAGCTCAGTATAATTGGATGCCTCGATAATTTTTGATCAATCAATAAGAAATGTCGTTACAGAACAAAAATAAAGGGTTGACGTTTTAATGGTCCATTGTAGCCTCCTCATCATATAACCACAATAAAAAAGTATTCATACATGTACACACGAAGGCCAGTAAAGCACGCTTGTTGTTACGGCAAAGAGATCAAATGTCTCCAATCGTCCAACATAATTCAGAAAGATTTATCGCTTTTATCATAAAAAGAGGTCAATTTAGAGGGCTGCGCAAATGAAATAAAGACAAAATTATATCTATTTAAAATAGGGGCGTCATAAAGGAGATAGTCCAATTTGAGAGAGTAGTGTGTATGCTAATCGACGATTGAATTACAATCGAATGTTCTACATCCATTGTTCAATCTATATTCAATTTCTGACCAAACAATGTTTAAAAATCCAACCGTAATTTGACGGTCTGGTTAGTAACTAAAAGAGACCGATTGTCGAGCGGTTTTTTAAATTGGACCGTAAAACGATCCTCTGTGACGACGAGGAGTCCAATAACGGCACAGATAATTCGACCGCAATTCGACGGTTGGTATAATTAATAGGGATGTCGGATTGCATATCGGTTTTCAACATCCGATTTGAAATCGACTGCATGATGTTCAAATTCTAATGTTGTTTTCGAGTTTTAAACTGTCTAAATGTCACCCTGAAATGAGTTGGTTTACTGATGAAAACTTTAAACCCTGGCAATTGCTCGTCTGAAATGTATGGCGTTACAAATTGAGTTGAATGATAAACCTGGAATATGAATAAAATAATGTTATTTTGTTCGTGTTGCAGGTCTAAGATTTAACCCAATTTGTAACGCCATACATCTCAGCTAAAAACAATTCGAAAAAAATCGGCTCAAATATAGCAAGGATTTCGCAAAACAATTTTTTTTTTAATTACCGGCCTTAAACATTTTTTTTTATAAAAAAAATAGCAAGGAGTTTCGGGACCCACACGAAAAAAACTTTAAAATTCGTTATTCATCTGCGGAATGTACGGAAATTTATTCGAGTAATAAAAAGTCGAAGTACTTTCGGTGAAAAAAAACCAGATATTTTCGATTTTTTTTTAATGAAAAAAAAACGGTGGAATGGCTCATATGTATAAGAGCAGGTAATAGCATTAGTTACCTACATTAAAAGTACATTGGTCCCAATGAGAGGCTATCCTAATTTGTCATTGCTGAAACCACATCTGTAGCACGAGCAGATGCCGTCAACAAGAAAAGGGTCGAAGAGCTTTTTTTACTCTGCTCAGTCAAGTTATAGAGCACTACAAGTTCACGCCGGGTAGAATTTACAATGTAGATGAGTCTGCGGTAAGGTGACCCAAAATCGCAATCCAAGATAAACACTGCCAAAGGGAGACACCGAATTTACGTAAATCTGCGGGAGAAAACAATAAAACGCTAATACAGGTTTCTCTGCGAATAGCTCATATAAGCCACAAAGATTAATTTTTGGGATCAAATGACTATTTGATCATGTATCCGTTCAATATCAGACTGCATCGATTCCTTCCAGTATTAGCAAAGTGCAATAAAAAATCAAATATGGGTCTAACTCTAACACGATATTATGGTTATTGCTGTAATATTGAAATTTAGTGCTCGGTACTTTTTCCTGCGAGTCAGTAATAATAAATGTGAGACCCGAATACCTTTCTGTGCTGACCTCATTTTGCCTCGGACTGATCCTGTTTCACCCAACTCGTAGGGTGAAACGAGGCAAATGTACAGCTCAGTATACACTTATTTTTTCACCAACAGGTCATAGTGATTCCACCTTCGCGGTCATAGCGGTCGCACCATCGCGAAGCATTTTTTGTGCATGTGATAAATGACAAACGGTGCTGTCACAAAATGCAGTAAAAATTGAGAATATGAAAAGACGATTGCAAACTAACAAAATACTACACGAAATTGACAATATAGTTTATATCAATTTAATCGTACAGAGTCATGTACAGAGCAGCAGCATGCTCCGATGCGCGGAAAGTTGAGAGGAATAACGAAAGGGGAATATCGAAAAAATCTTGAATATCGAAAATCGCTTTCGCTGCGAATGACATTCGCGGAAATTAGTAGGACGACCTAGCGACCACGGAATCGAGGCACTTTTCGCCCATATATATACATACCATAGGCGCTTGCATTTCCTTTCTGTCTCTATTTTCCTCCCTCCCCTAGCCTTCTCTTTTCGCTCATCCCTTTCATTTCGCGGTCACGTTTTACTTCCTTCTTCCTCTTCTATTTACTGATTTTCTGTCTAATAAAGCGGAATGTACTGCTATATTTGTCTCCGAAAAAATTATAGATGTACAATTGGGTAAAAATGCCTTCTTTTATCGCAATCGCATGACCATAAGTCAGAGCACCGACAGTAAAAAGTTTGCTTGGAATACAACCAAAAGCAATGTTTATATATTCATCGCCTTTGTTGGATGAGGAGGAGCGTGAGGCGGGTCGGGTGCGCTAACATTTTTAGTATTTACCCAGTTTAGTTCAGTATTGTATTTTTTCTTTGCTTAATTTTAGGAGCGATTTATTTATTTATTTATGTACATTTGTGTTCTTACTGCGTTGCCTCATTACGATGTACCATTTTGTGTACGGTGTCAGCTCTCGAGGGACGTTAGTCCTAGAGCATTATAATAAATTAAATAAATAAATCAATCAATCAATGAACCAGGTTATCGGTTGATTCAACTAGGAAATCCAGGAATTTGTTCGGTATCCTAATTTTATTGGTTATCCTACGTATTTTACTTTAATTAATACTTTAATTTAGTTTCATTATTACCATTATTAATATTATGATTTTATAACTTTTTGGTGAGAAAGTTATCTAGCTTTTTTAATTCACAATTATTTTTGAATTATTATCATTTGCAAAACATTTGTAAATCAGATCCTCGCAGATCTCATAGAGTTTATGTTGCTCGGATTAATCGATTTATTCGTATTTAGAGTGCTTGCCACTAAGATTTCCTACATATTCGGCGCAACGAGCTCGCGTTATTCAAGCAACCAAAAGCAACGTCTGAAAGTGTTTTCTAGACATCGAATTTTGCTCTATAGATAATCCGGGCGCGCTGTTACGCGTCACTATTTGACAACAGGCGCTGCAGCGCCGACAAATCCGTTTCGAACTTTTTATTCGAGATAAACGCGTTTCACTACAAGATTCAAACAAACGATATTTGACTGAACTGTCAAAGTTGCTGAGGACATTGGTCTCGGTATGAGAATCTCGGCCAATCACAGCATCAACTTTATGATGATGTGATTATTTTTAACAAGTTGTATATTCCATCTCCAAAAATATAGATTCATCCCTTTTTGCTTCCTCATAGAGAAAGCTTCGTTTCCGTGAAAATTGTCTATATAGGGCATTCCATACCAACTCGACCAATGACCGTACCTCACCTTGTCCAATGTGGTGAAGAATTTCTTTCAGATGTTTTTTTAAATTAAGTTCTTTAATTATCAATATTTAATGCTAAACAAAAAACGCCTCGATTAAAAAAGCCGAAAAGATCTGAAAAATGTTACCCCAAAAAAAGAAATTCTTGTTCGACAAGCGAAGGTGGGGCCAAACATTTTTTCTACCTTTTTTGTATTTTATGCTGATTTTTATAGATCTATCATACAACTTTGACACAGACACCTTTTGCTTGGGACCGTCATCAAAAAGTTCAAACATCAGATTCATTTTTACTGAATTTTGAACTTTGAGAAATGTGTCTGTATGCTCCCTAGTTGACGCAAATTTGTAGTTGTCGAACTAAACATTTTTTTACGAATAAAACTGTTAAGAGACGACTGGTATTGAGTTTCGGACGAATCTATAAATAGGTTCGCATTCTATTGAATTTTGAATTTTTCAAAACATTTACGTGTTGCTCTAACGTAAAATATCACGAAAAAAATTGACATTTTCTACAGACAAAGCCTTCTCTATGAGGAGGCCAACATAGAGAAACATGTCCTTATAGACATAGATTTGTTTGTAAACATTAAAATATAATGAGGAAGTAATGTGCAAATCTCTACTTTCGATCCTTGTTTCACATTTTTTATGTGAGAACTCATAGATTCTGTTTTCAGTCGAAATGTGCCAAAATGGAACTCGCATTTTTCTCTTCAAACGTCGACTTTCGGCCTGTCCCATCGATACAACCAGCTTAGTTTCACCCTGTATAACCGTAAGACTTGGTTATTCCAATCAAATACTTTCTACCCTACGGATTAAACCGCCTGTTAATAAATCTTGCTGGAAATCATGAGACTGAGATTTATGGCACACGATTGCCTGATCTCTTAAAACAATTTTTTTTACTTCCTATCTGATTGCTATCTTCAGAAAGGGGCAAATGGAATTATACAGAATGAGCATCGGTCGGGAGTATCGAAGGAGTAGGAAGGAATCAAAATAGTAGCGGCAACATCCCCCCACATCGCTCGGTGGTAATGATAGTGGATTCCCACGGGAAGGACTCAGTCCGGAACGTTATTCCCAACGACCCCTTACACCGACGACCCTCTTGACCCACAAGACTTTTCTCTCCCGCAACGGTATACCACACCGTAATACCCCAGGCCACTAACAGAGGCGCGCAGGGTGCACACAGGACACATCACTGTGTAGTCCGTTGGAGTGTGGTAGGGGAGTTTCAGTCACGCCGAGCAAAGGATCGTTGTAAACGAATTTTCTCTCCTTCCCTCGCTTCTATTCCTCCGCCCTCCCCAGCTCACCCTCCGCTATCTCTGTTTTTCTCACTTCGGTTTTCGCGCGCGCACACGGCAATTACCCGGTGTCCGACAAGTCGGCGATAGGATGAACGATGGAAGTATGAAATTAGTTTCGATAAGAGGGAGCAAGTAAGAGGCCTACCAGCCCTTAAACGCTTTCTCGCTTCTCCTCTCCCACCCTGGCCTCACTCGGTCTTTATATCTCGCTCCGACACCGCGCTCAGCCTTCGTCGGAAAAATAGCAATGCCCACGCCTCTTACCCAAGCCACATAACGGAGATACCATTATCGCATTATCCGCCGTGTGTGCGTGGATATTTCATGATGCCGGATTAAGTTTTTATTCAGTTGAAAAATGTTGTACGGAAGAGACTGAGCTGGGCTGGCTTGTTGATGACAATCCCACAGAGGGACTACAACTGGGAGCTTTTTATTCATCAATCTAAGCCGGATCGCAGTTTCAAAACTTCAGAAGTCTGTGTGTGTGTGTGTGTGTGTGTGTGTGTGAATGTGCGTTTAGGAGTGGTTATGTTATTGTTCAATAAATTTGCACACATTCGAAAAAATGGTTGTAGTCTTAGTAACTTACTAAAGGGGGAGAGGGGAGGGGGCGGGGGGTACGGTCTTGAAACTTTTATTCCCACTTTTCTAATTTTATTTTATGAATGCACAACATGTCAAGAATATTGTATCAAATTTTTAGAGCAAACAATAACGCGCGCTTATGGGCGCGGACAGTGACTATATTGCAGCGCTGATACAAAAATTGCGACAAACTGTCAAATCTCGCGCTATGAAAAACAACGACTGACGGTCATTACGGTCCACGACCGATCAGAGCCCGAATAGATCGACAACAATGGTTACGCTGGCGCGAATTACGGACTTTTTAATATAAGATTGGAGCAAAACTAACGGAGATATGGAATCTTAAACATCCACGGCTTTGAGTCGTTTCGTATATAAGTATTCACTTTAAAGCGGTTTTCCCACACATCGCGTTTTCAAAGTCGGTGACGGCTGTAGTTGAAAATCTATTCTACCGATCCTTTTCAAACTTGGTATATTCTTTCTCTGTATAATTCATGAGGTAACGCTGTCGTGTTTAACAAAATTTGTTGTTATTTTTTATTTCGCAATAACACATTTACCGATTTTTAAGCGAAAAATCCCGTTTTTGACTTTCCAGGGTTACCAAAAAATGAAAAATAACAACAAATTAAAAAACTCGACAGCGTTACCTGGGGAAACTCATAAACTAATAAAATCAATTTGATTTTTTTATGTCAGGCGATCGAGTGATGTGTTACAACCGTCACCGCAAAACAACTTTTTTTTTAGACGTCTACTGAGATTTGCTGTCAACGGCTTAGTTTTTAATATTTTCCGCTGCAATGTTTAGAAAATATTCTTGAAATGTTACTCTGTAATACTGTAATCATTAAATAAAAAATACACCGCCCGTACCTTGTAAAAAAAGTTGAAAATAGTACATTACGTTACAAGGGAGGAAAGTGCAACTTTTCACCGAGTGTGAAGTTTGATGCCCGAGCGAAGCGAGGGCAGAAATTCACACGAGGTGAAAAGTTGCACTCCTCCCATGTAACGTACTATACTTTTCTCCCGATTTCGCTAAAAAATAACCACATTTCGTGTGTGCAACGAGGACGGAAAATAAGCTTATTTTTTACAAATGACGACACGCATGCGTAGTACGGTTTCCATTACTCCCGCGCGGGCAGAAATGAGTTGATTTCCTCCCTAGGGAGGTAATGAAAGCGGACTGCGCATGCGTAAGTCACGCGTCAAAAATGAGGAATTTTCCGCCCGCGTTGCGGACACAAAATGGGGTTATTTTAGCGGAGAAAAGTTTATTTTTATTATGAGAGCTACTTTTTTTACGTTAATATCTTAAAAAATCCATGTCGCTGGAACCAATTTTATCATTACTTTTTATAAATTATAATCTGTAACGGGTTTAAAAACTATTTTTAAAAAATCACTACGATTAATCTATAAAAAATGTGATTGCGAAGAGATTGAGCTTAGCAAAGGCCCTATGATTGATTTTCTCTGGACTAGATAAAGAATGAAAAAGCCGTATTTCTGCGTGAGTCCATTGACAAAAATCCTCTGCTGCGAGGATCCTCCGCTGCCTAAAAGAATAAAATTATTTCCATTTTTTTCATCGGTGAGGAACAAAGTCGCCCTTATAATAAAAACAAACGTTTTTTTACTGACTCGGCCCTCTTAAGGAACTCCCGACTGGTAGGGGATAAAGAAATCGTTGAAATCAGCTGACCGCTGTGAAACGCATGACTCCCGTCTTTTGCCCGGAGTGGCAGTCGGGAGTTAAAAATGACAACTATCAATTTATAATCCATGCACCTATTTCCATAGTCGCAGCATCTTATAAAACTGTAACTATATGGATACAATTATAGTTGTAAGTTTACTATTATTACTTAATAGTCGCCGATGACAGTTTTTTCGTTGAAAAAATTTGCATTTTATTATGATGTATTCACAAGCCGGTTGTTGTGGCTGGAGAGCGTCGCGTGCTCGCGGTGGCTTTAACCCTCTAGCTACCTAAGGATCCCCACTCCAAGCGATTCTGCGCGTCTGTTGGTGACACAATACCACACTTGCCTGGCGAAACGCACAACCACGTCCACCATTTATCAATTTACACCCTCCTTTCAACCGCAATTTTACTCTCCTTTTAGCATAAATTTCACCCACTGCTCGGCATAAATTTCACCTGTCTTTAAGAAAACCGAGTTGAGTGACACGAAGATTTTTAAATTTTGAGAAATTTAAGTTGCTCAGGGCTGTTGACTTTTGGTTAAACCCAATGAAACGCAAATTGCAATTTTTTCTGTCGACCGACTCTTCTGAAATTTTCTAATTCGAGAGCAAATTGTAATCTCTCGATCCCGGCTCTCATACTTTATAAATATTAGAGTGTATCAACGAAAAAATATTTTTTTATGCTTCTTCCAACACGTCAAAGTGTAGATTTTAATCTTGAAATAAACTTTGCAAAGGGGTGACACTGGCAAAAAATGCTAAGAGGCATTGGAGCTTTATCCTTAAAAAATGCGGCATCTCTAAAACTTCATTGTCAGCATCCCCCTTTTGTGAGGTGTTTTCGTGCATTCGGAATAATAATTTTACAAGGTGGGTACTTTTTTCCTTACTTTAAGTAGTCGAAAAAATTGTTATCTGTATTTTTTTCTATAAGGTTGGCAAAAAAAATCTCTTTTTTATGCTTCTTCCATACTCTAAAGTTATTGGTTTCGAGCTTTAAATAAACCTCGTGAAACAAGGGCACGAAAATACCTCCAGAAAGAAGTGGAAAGGGGGTCGCTTACAATTAAGTTTTGGCCGAGCTGCATTTCTTTGGGTATAACCGTCGAATGCAGCACCTCTTAGCATTTTTTGCCAGCGTCGTCCTATTAGAAGGATTACATCAAGATCAGAATCTACACTTTGACATGGTGGAAGAACTGTTAAAAAAAAGAAGTTGTTTTTTTAAACACCCTAATAAATATATATTATGCATCTAAGAATGTGGCTAAATGGTGCTGCACCCAATAGCAGAATCCAGTGGTGCACCTCATCAGTCGGGACACTCGATAATGATAATTACTCTTAGTATTACAATGGCCTCGGTTGGCTTATGTTAATTGAATTAAGTATAGTTTCCATAACATGTCGAACCTTAAGGGAGTCTTCTAGTGTGTATGCCCATTTTCGAGGTGGTTTTTTTGGGAATTAAATTTCGAAGAACGGTTAAATGTACTATGTTAATACTTTACAGTTATATTAATACATGTTGGAAACAACATATTGCATTTTTTCAAAGCATTTTGTTCCAAATGAGACAAGATATTTCATGTCCCGCAGCTAATTTTCTTTTTAGTCGGCCGTTGAGATTGTGGCCGTCCTGGTAATCCGAAACAAACGTTTTTTTTTTTTTCAAATTCTATTCTTTACGAATATGGTTATCGTTCGAGCCTTCATTTTTATTGTCGCTTTATAATTATTATTTTTCCGGGCCACGAGAAATAAAAATGTTACTGTGAAAATCAAAGTACTGTTTTTGAAGCGCCGCCATTTTGCAAACATTTCCATACATTTTTTTATTAGAGGCATGAACCATATTCGTGAAGAATAGAATATAAAAAAATGCCTGCGTTTCAGATGACCAGGAGTGCCACAGTTTGCACGCCCGTCTACAAAGAATTTTTGCGACATGACCTGCGCAACATTGTACATCTTGGCTAATTTTGAATAAAATGCTTTGTAAAAATTCAAGATGTTGCATCAAACGTATATTAATATAACTGTAAAGTATTAAACCTGTACTTTTAACCGTTTTTCCAAATTTCATTCCCAAAAAACCACCTTGAAAATGGGTATACACACTATGACCCCCTTCAAGTATTAGTCAATGCCGAAAAATGTCGTTATACAATATGGTATACCTGCGGAAGCTATCCGCCGAGAAATCCAATAACAATAACGGGATCGGACGTTCTAATGCGTTAGCCACATGGGAGCCAGGGAAAAGATATGAAAGAGGGAAAAACCCGTTACTCTGAAAAATATAGGGAACCCGTGCCGAGAGTGACTTGGCACGCGAAAATTGCTTAAGGCACTGTGCGTGGTCGGTGCCGTAGCCCGTCTGACAGTAAATTTCGATTCGGGATATCGTGCCGTCGTCCGTCCTACATTGGAAAACATATAAGTAGCGATCTAGGCGTCGTGCAGAAGCACCGGAAGTTACTGCGCGAGGGTCGGTGGTCGAGGGTGGGGGGGGGGGGGGGGCGAGAGAGGAAAAGCGGGGGTTTGGTCAGGGGCACCAGTTTCAACCGGTAGCATGTGCGGTAATAAGCTGTAATAGTAACTTTCTGTATATCTTCTTTTCCCTTAGTGGCAGAAGAGGCAGTGGACGCCAGAAGCAATTACAAGTGGAACATCAGCGACCACCGCCGTCGCACTGGCCACAGTAGAAAAAAGTGTCGTGGCGCGGTCAACGGACGTCTGTAGGGACTAATATTTTTGCTCTGCCGTTCCAACACGACAGTGGAGCCCACGTGCGCGATTCCGGTGTTGCAATGCCACACTGGTATGAGTGCCTGGAGATCAGGAGCCGCGGTGGTAGCGTCGTCTCGGGGCGAGCACGTTTCCAAAAAATACCACACACGGTCCGCGAAAAGTTGGAACGCTACATTTACATAAGTTCTTGTATGCGCGTTTGAAAAAACTTTTCAAATAAATTGGGAACATCCAGAACGGATATCGCCAAGTCCGTGTTGCGATTATATAGCTGAATGGACTCTCATGCAAATTTATTTTGTGTTAACACCGGATGCTGCGAATTAAAATGTATATAGTGCGAAAGCATTTTATAACTTTGGACAGCGAAAGAAAGTTTGCGGACCAAGCGACTTGGTGAGTTCGTAAATGCAGTAAATAGTTTTTTACACAGTACATGTTCTACCATATTAAGAGCAGGCTATATTCATTTATTAAGGCAAAAATAATGTTGGTGAATGTTCTTCAAAATCAGAGTTGCAAATCTCTAATTTTTATAGAACTGAAATTGATGGTACAATTGGCTTTGTAATTATGTTTTTATAATAATAACTTGTAATGATTATAATATGATGTGTAAGCCTTTAAATGGAGGCAAGATATATTATAGTATCCCGTAAAACTTCATGATAATATTATTGAAATAATGGAGACATACCGTTAATGCATTGCGAAAATAATGGAGGATAGTGCTTGTCCATTTTTCTCACTACTTCTCCCAAAATTTAATTAAAAATTCGTTTTTTCTTAAGACTATTCAGAAGTTCATATATAATTTTATAATCGCTACAGGTCATCGTTATAAAATCGTAACTAAGAATAAACTGTTGTGTAAATTTTATTTCTTAAAGTAATGGGGACTTACAACACTGTTCAAAATATGACTGACTTATTAGCAAAATGCTGAGAGGGTTTTGTTTTAGCTTTTAAACAATATTTTATCCTTATGGACATTGATCTTTGCTATAGTGAAAAAGAATCGAAATTTTCATGTCAAGGCGAGTAAAATCAACATTTCCAATTTTCCAAAATGTTGTTTACGCGTGCGATGGGTGAAAATTAAATCTCTTGAAAGCAGAGAACGATGAAACGATTAAACAATTGAATAAGATATTTAACGATCCGGCTGAGATTTGGGGCACCAGATTTTACAACGTTTTTTTTACCATAATATATTTAACTGCAATTCCGTTCGTCCTCGATAAACATTTTACGAAGGTTTTTTTTATTTTTCAACTCATAAAAAAATAAAAAATAAGACATGTCCGGGCCGTGTAGGTAGTTCTGGCAGTGAATTGGGTTTCGTACACGAATCTAGTAAATACTAGTGACTGTGACAGATGTTAATTAAAAGTTCTATTACGTCCCATTCCTTTTACTCGATGACTTGATGGTGTGCGGCTGGGCAATTGAGCGACAGGATGGGGAACGGGTGGGAGGGGGAGAGAGGGGAGAGAGGGGAGAGAGATGCATCCACAAAAGTAGAACATTGAACGTACGACCACGGAAACAGTTTGGTGGTCAGAGGAGGTAGACAGTTCTTAGTCCGCCGGGGAATCAGACCCGACAACTGGAATTTACCGGAAAACAAACTCCCTCTGATCCCTACGGCGGTGGCTGCCGGATCCTTCGGCTCGGCCGTTGTCCAGTTACTTGACTCCGGCTGCCTCGTTTCTGGCGTCAGTCGTAGCCCGCCTTCGCTTTTGCTTTCTGTGATCAAGACTATCATTCTATTCTTCTCTTAAGAAACGAGGGCCCGAAAGAAAAGTGCTCCCAAGAGGCGGAATGTTGTAACGCGTGAGCAAAGTAAAGGCAGATCACGAAGGTAGAGAAAAAATCGGAGGGAAACGAGGGTAGGAAGAGTAGATCAAGAATCACGTGTACGTGATTTCGGGCGCTGGATGGTTCGGGCTCAAATTTAGTAAACTAGAACATCCTAATTAACTCCTTTAATTAATGCGATTTTTTACAAAATGTATGGACACATGCAAATTTCACAGAACTTTGATTTTTTCGAAAAAAATATCGTGATCGCTGTAACTTTCGTAAAAGTTCGACGATTCAGTGAAATAGTTATATATAGGTGCGGATACGTTCGATGTTATTTGATATTGAATTTCAACAATATCGGTACAACGCTTCGGATTTTACGTCATTATGAATTTTTCAGATAATGTATATTTTGCCTCTAGCTTCCGCAAAACTTAATGAACTTTGTGCTTAATGAAAATATAACGCAACGGTACGTATTAGGGTGTTCCATAACCATGTGTAACGGTTTTTTTTTTTTATAGATTTTACATTTTTTGAATCACCGTAAATATCAAAATCCAATTGCCCATAACTTTCAACGGTTCTATCTGCAATTTTGCACCCATTATGGTATCATTTTCTCTGCATTTGCTGTGATTTCTTTAAAAAACTTGGAAACGCAAAAAAGAAAAATGCTATGAAAACGAATTTTATATATATGCTAGGCTGCTGGCGCGCGTGCCTGAAAAACTTTTCGCCAAAATTGACCTCAGAAATATTTTTTTCAAAATATCGACTTGTAACCTATACCATTATTCTCAAGTCGTATATTCTACCCCTAAAAACACTGGTTACTAACCTTTTTTAATTGATTTTGAAAAAAATATTTATTGGCGATTTTTTTTTCTGTCAGAAATCGTAGATCCGGCTCCGGACCGAAAATCGCCAAAATCGTCAAAACGTCGAAAATGTTTATTTCAAAATATCACCTATAATAGGTTAATGAATTTTGCGCTGATGCACTCTTATAAAGCTTTAAAAGGTTACGGTTGCTGCCCCGCCTGTCCTCTTATCAAATTTTTCAAATTTGACACCAAGCTGATGTTGTTTATCACGGACTTTCCTGGCAACCAATCACAGCTCTAATAGTTTGCTAACAATGCTTTCCGTTACTCATGAACTTTTTAAAAGAGGGATTTTTTGTGTGTTGTTGCTCCCCGAACTACCAAAAATATAAAGGCAACGAAATGAAGTGGCAAAGCAGAACTTTGCACATTACTTCCTCATTATTTTTCTTCTTTCACAAAGTTTCTTAATATTAACTGAATTTAACTTAATATTAAGATTAACAACTAATTAAGAATAACAATTATTAACGATAGAGAAGACACCGGGTGTACACATCCTGAGCTCACCGGAAGATGTCAGCCAGAGCTCTTGCCTCTATAACTCGCATCTTTGTCGACCATACCGCGGTCCACTCGCTTCCGTGCGTAGCGTAAACAAGGGTCACAGCTCACGAACGCGAACCCCTTTTTTGGAACACCGGGTGCTAGGCGATAGACTCTAAATAGCTACACCCCACTATGGTATTTTTCCTATTTCGAGCTAGAAAAATCACTATAAAAACACAGACAATCGTCAACTAAATTCAGTTATTCTACGACCGCCAAACTACGAACACTACGTCGACCAACATTTGTAACTGCGTTTCCGGGAGCGAGGAAAGCTCCCGTCTCAATTCTGTAAAACTAAATTGTAAAATCTGACTAAAAAATAATTTATAAAAATACGTTCACAAAGAAACTTGTAAGTAAAAATCATCGGAGTTAAAATTTTATTCCTGCTTGGTAAAAGTCTGTTCGACACCGCGTTCATCTCTCGACTCTACATCTTCAACGTCTCATCGGTGGTTCCACGGCGCGGTCTTTGTCCCCGAAGTAAAGGGCCAACGCCTTCACTTCTCAAGAGAGACCACAGCTACGTGTTCCAGTAGAATGTATTCTTTCAGAGTATGTTCGGACGTAACACCTCTATGAGGAAACCAAAATTAAATGAAGTACTTCATAGAGATGGCTTTGTGAAAAATGCAATTTAATGAGGAAGAAATTTGCGAGGTTCTATAATTTTATAACAAATGACTAGTACGCATGCGCAATCCGTTTTCATAACTCCCTAGGGAGTGAAACCGTTCATTTCTGGCCGGTGGGAGTAATGAAGGCCGTACTACGCATGCAAACTTGACACAGGTTAAAAATGCACTATTGTCGTATTTGTACTTCAACGAAAACTGTTTTTGGAATCTTGCACGTGTTTGGAAATTCGTGTCGCTGCGGTTCCATGCAAAGTCTCCTGTAACAAGATCTCAATGCGGTATAATCAAAGTCAGGGGGTGTGAGCTCCTAGAGAACGTCAGAATAGCGAAGGCCTGAAGTCGATGCAAACCGGGAATGCTCCGAGTTAAACTTTTTATTTTTACAAACCGAAAAAGAACTCCTACTCCGAATATAAAATTTTTAATTCTACATTCGGAATAATAAGTGTAATGTTCTTCTGTTCCGGACAAAACACAAACAAACGAATAACTTTCTAATTTATAGATATGAGGCATGCAAAGATACTTCAGCCATCCAAATTTTCAAATGTTTGCAATCATTCCGAAAATGAGTAATTTTGAAATACTAACACGATATAAAGTTTCACCGAGACCGAAAAACGCCAAAATCGACCCCAATTCTTTTTCTTTTCAAAATATCGACTTTTAACCTATACCATCATTCTCAAGTCGCATATTCTACCCCCGAAAACAGTGGTTACAAACCTTATTAATCGATTTTGAAAAAAATATTTTTTGGCGACGATTTTTCTGTCAGAAATCGTAGATCCGGCTCCAGACCGAAAATCGCCGAAATCGACCTCGGAAATTTTTACTTCAAAATATCACCTATAATAGGTTAATCAGTAATCACCAAACTGATTTTGTTTATCACGGACTTTCCTGGCAACCAATCACAGCTCTAATAGTTTGCTAACAATGCATTCCGTTACTCATTGACTTTTTAAAAGAGGGATACTTCATCGCGTTTACAGTTTTCGCGGTAACTATACATTGATTATTACAATTCGGCTTTTTAGTACTTTGAAGTTACTCTTAGATTCAATGGTCGCAAACTAGGATAGTCTCAATCGTATTCAGCTAACGGAGAAGCCGCGCGACGCGAATTCACTGAGACTAAACGAAGATTGGTCGCCCGATGTACGGAGTAGAAGATCGCTGGCCAAACTGACTTGATTTCGGCTAGAAATCATGGGTTTACATACTGGAAAAAACGCTTCGTGGGAAGTGGATTTGGAAAAAAATAAGAGCTTGGGATTGATGGAAGGGGTTACGTTGATACTTTGAATTCGTAAAAATAGGTGTTCTGAACAGGTCCGAATGTAGTGCTGCTAGTGAGCTAGACAGCTCGGTGCTTTTATTTACTGCGGCTGACGGGAATAATCATTGCATTTTATGATCCCTCTCCAGTCGCGTTGACAGCGCTTGGTCTTATGGGTGGTGTCAAATTTTAAGTGAGCGGGAACTCGTCAGTGCCGTTCTACGCTACTGCCTATCTTGTGTTTTCGTGGATATTCAGAACCTGGGAGGCCTATCGTTTGCACGTGGCGAGGATGTTAAAAATGTATCTGTTTGAGTCTAGAGGAGGCTGCTCTACTTCTGAATATTTATTGCATCCATGTGCAGAATCGTTGTCCCTGCTTCTAATGTCGGATTGAATTTATACTCTGTTAGAAATATACGGTGTCAAATGCTGCTGGTGCGGACTTTTTCCTAGTGTTATTTATTATAGTGTTAATAGTAACACTTTTTACGGTGTAAAATTAACACCAGCCGTTTCGTAAAATTTATTCCTGTGTAAACTGACGATACATTGTAAGACTTTTCACTTAACACCGCTGGTTATCACCGTGATTGGTGTGAAGTTACATAGACACCGTCTAGGCGTAGTTTTTAACAAAATATTTTTAACAGTGTAAGGTAGTGGGTGGTTAAGTACATTTTAACGTGATGTGCTTTTACTGGCTGGACAGTAATGAGTGCAACAGAGCGGTGATATCGCTTGTGGAATGAAAGAGACATCATCTAGCGCGTCGAGTTAAAAAAGGAAAATAATTTGGAGAATTGCATCGCACGTGGTATGTTACTACTTCAAATTCACCCATTTTCGTAGGCATACAAAGGTTTGAAAATTTGGATGGCTGAAGTATCATGGAATGTCGCATATACAAATACATATATACATAATAAATTTCAGTACCAGTAGTCCTTTTCAGCGTGTATGTAGTGAGTAAACGGAATGCCGAGACAGATTGTCCGTAGGCAGACGGAAAGAACGACTGAGATGGCTGAGCTGTATACTACATCAAACCAAATAGGTACTTTCGGTATACATATACGTTGGGGACAGCTTTAGTAGATCGACGCATTCAGCAGGTACGTTTGGAACACTCTCGGTGCTTCGAATGGGGAGGGTCGAATCAAGTTTAACACTGTTGCTCGGAAAACGTGATGAAGAGCGAAAGGCCGAAGAGATTGTAGAGGCGACAAAGGGGAAGAATACGAGAAAATATGTATGAACAAGCAGAGACGGAAAGTGAAGATAGCCTACACTAAAGCACATCGCCTTGATCTCATGATACGTAGGGTTCGACCTGTGGGTAGAACTCCGTAGTATATACTCTACACGTACATCGGCACGTGTGCCTAGTCCTACACATATACACTCAGCAAAAAAATTAAGGGAGCAGTTAAATTTTACCGTTTTTTCACTGATTTTTGAAGCGCTGTAAGTTTGTGAAAAATGATCGAATCGTAATAAAACAAAATGCGTTTTAAAGCTTCATATCTCTAGTTTGAAAATCAATGCAGTCTTTTTTTTTTTAAGCAACTCGCTCGGCATGAACCTAAGGAATAGCGGGAAGGAAATTTTCTCAAATTTTTTGTCGTTTTCAAAGTCGTCCACGGGCACAACAAAAAATTTTCTGGCTTTGTCAATACTGGGGTCCTTTAGCCTGGTTCTTCAGCTTCAAAATGGTGTTTTGTTCATCTCTGTACGACCATTTGTCGCTGAGATATGGGCATTTAAAGGAAAAAGGAGCTTTTTTCGTAGATCATCAATATCTCATGAACTAATGATCGCACAGCGAGCTAAAGGTAGGTTTTGTAAACTGGAAGAAATGCTCTAAAAGTACCTTCTGGTACTTTAGAGATTTTATTTTTTTATGTAACCTTAATATTGATTTGAAAAAGACCAAAAAAATGGACTTTTTCCCCGTTTTGGAAAATCCACGTCAACTTGGCAGATATTGCCATAATGACTCATGTTTTTAGGATTTTTTTTAGTTCAATACATGCCCAACGACCCCCCAAGATTAAAAAATTTATGTGCTGAACCGTTGTTTTTTCCCGAAGCGTCAAAGTTTTATAAAAAATTAAAGGAACACTTATTGTTCCTTAAATGGCATTTAATGATGACTAAAATTAAAAAAAAACTTTTCCGTTGTTTTTCTCACGGTTTCGCAATAACTACTCTTTTAATCTTTGAAAAAGAGAAAAATTAAAAATTTTGAATTTTTCTGAAAAAAAAAAGTTCGTAGGCATTTTTGTTTCTTTTTTTGTTTTTCATTTCAAAGATTGTTCATAAGAAATTGTGAGAAAAATACCGGTTTTTAAGCAAAAAAATTCAAAATTTTTAATTTTTCTCTTTTTCAAAGATTAAAAGAGTAGTTATTGCGAAACCGTGAGAAAAACAACGGAAAAGTTTTTTTTTTATTTTAGTCATCATTAAATGCCATTTAAGGAACAATAAGTGTTCCTTTAATTTTTGATAAAACTTTGACGCTTCGGGAAAAAACAACGGTTCAGCACATAAATTTTTTAATCTTGGGGGGTCGTTGGGCATGTATTGAACTAAAAAAAATCCTAAAAACATGAGTCATTATGGCAATATCTGCCAAGTTGACGTGGATTTTCCAAAACGGGGAAAAAGTCCATTTTTTTGGTCTTTTTCAAATCAATATTAAGGTTACATAAAAAAATAAAATCTCTAAAGTACCAGAAGGTACTTTTAGAGCATTTCTTCCAGTTTACAAAACCTACCTTTAGCTCGCTGTGCGATCATTAGTTCATGAGATATTGATGATCTACGAAAAAAGCTCCTTTTTCCTTTAAATGCCCATATCTCAGCGACAAATGGTCGTACAGAGATGAACAAAACACCATTTTGAAGCTGAAGAACCAGGCTAAAGGTCCCCAGTATTGACAAAGCCAGAAAAATTTTTTTTGTGCCCGTGGACGACTTTGAAAACGACAAAAAATTTGAGAAAATTTCCTTCCCGCTATTCCTTAGGTTCATGCCGAGCGTGTTGCTTAAAAAAAAAAAGACTGCATTGATTTTCAAACTAGAGATATGAAGCTTTAAAACGCATTTTGTTTTATTACGATTCGACCATTTTTCACAAACTTACAGCGCTTCAAAAATCTGTGAAAAAACGGTAAAATTTAACTGCTCCCTTAATTTTTTTGCTGAGTGTACGTACTATCCACAGCTCCAGTCACGCGTGCGCGAGACGCCTAAGAGCACAGGACACGTTATTGCGGTGTTTGTTCATCGCACTCAATCAACTCAAACAGACGAAAACTCTGTTTTCTTTTCTTGCAATGCTTTCTTTTCCTTAGCGTCGGTGACCGTCTCAGCATGTACGTCCCTTCACGAGAAACCTTTTCCGACTGCTGCTGTTTTCGTGCTACGTGCAGGTACTACTTGTCACGTGCAAGAAGGTGCGATTCCACATATGGGGCATTCTGTGTCCGTGTAGTCCCATTATATCTGATGTTGATCTCCGATATTGGTCATAATTTGCCACATTTGAATACCACGTGAACGGTTTTTACCAATCGTTTGAGGAAATACTTTTTTCTTATTTAAAATGTACCAGCTTTTGTATCGTGTGTTCCATCGTATACCCTTTCGGGTTTTTACGTAAGCTTTTAATCTTCCCCCTTTCACTACTCTAGCAAGTCCGAACAGCGAAGAAATCACCGAAAAAGAACTAAGTGCGTTCCGAATATTCAAAGATTTTAGTCGAAAGCATTGAAACAGCACCGAAAATTTGTGGAAAATGAGTGCCTTTAAGTCGTGAAAGTGCTATGCTTTTTTGCTGCCGCTTCTATAAAAAAGAACCCTGAAGTACGGCACTTTCATGAACCAAACAAACGAAATTTCGTTCGAAAAGCACTCGGTGCTCACCGGTGTTTTTTCGGTGACTGTCCTTTGTTCTTTCGGTGCTGTTTTCAGCTAAGCTATCTAACTTACAATGCGTTCGTAGCCGTCTTATTTACACTGTACCACATTTGCCGAGGACACGAGGAAACTGCGATAAACTCGTGCCGGTATACAGACGACATCATGTTTTTCTGATTCTCTGATGTATACACAAAAGTAACATAATATTACCTAAGTGTAGACACCAGAGTCTTTGAAAAAAATGCCTCCCGCTCACAGGTTCACGCACCAATCGATGCACGGCTAAGCGGTAACCCATCCATGTTACGGCCGCAAACAATATTGCTTAACTCGTAAGACTCCCAAAGCCACACCTCGACCGCCATCCCCATCAGTATCGGTAAATTAAAGAATATATATATACCGTTTTTACTTACTATTTAATGCAATATATGTCGTATATTTGTATTTCTATTACAACGAATGTTTTTAGCAGAAAAAAATTAAACTGAAAATGAATTTATTTTTCTCAATCGACTATCGTTTATTGTACTTATTTTCGTAGAATTGCACAGATATGCAGATATGCAGAACCTACACAAAATTTAACCGAGTGGACATTGACTATTTAAGCAGTAAAAAACGGCGACATAAGAGCGAAATAAACGGCGTTTTATTCGGTGAAATAAAAAATGTATGACCTATTATAGTAAAAGCTTATCGCTATCAAGTTATATGAATAAAGAAAAATGCATCCTTTTAAAGGACATATTCGCGAATTAAAAAAAAAATGCTGAAAGAGAATGTTCAAGTGGTACTAAAATGAGTCCAATTACGATGAATATCTAAGAGGGTTCGAAAAATGTGGATGAATTGGCCGAGAATGCCCCGTGTTCGAGAATGTGCTTTTTCGCGAGACCAGTAATACACAGAAGAGAAGAGGAAAACAGAATACAAGTAGGAGCCGCTTACACGCACGAGCGCACCAGCTCGATCGAAATCCACTGGTAGCAGCACACTTGAGTCATTGTGATGGATGAGCAGTAAGAAAGGGAGAATCCGAGAATAATAAAAGTAGACAGTACAGCCATTGCCATAGGTTCTTTAGATTCCTTCAGGAGTTAAAGGACTTGGGATAGAATCCAAGCCTTTTAACTCTTTTCAGCGCTGAACTTTGTCGATTAGTCGTGAAAGCGATAGAAAAAAAAATGTTGTCACGTATTTTATACTTTCTTACGTAAACAGTTCGTGTAGAAGATATTAACGCACAATGCGATTTAATATCTCGCCCCCGTCGTTGTAATTTTATTCGTGCTTTGATTGACCGTGGTCAGATACCTTGGAACGACACTACATACATGGTTTGAAACATGTTGTTTTAAGTCAAATACATGAGAAAACCCAACACTTAATTCTTTTAGGAATTGGTGTAATTTTTCGGCATATGTCGTTAATATTTCATTCAAATTCCACAAGAGTCGCGGCAGAGTTGTCTACGGACAAAAATGCATCGAAGTTAGGTGTTATAAATATTTAAAATAAATAAGAAATGTTATTGCACTTTTTGGGAAGTGTCGTGACTTAAACGGACGTAACTCTTTACGATAGACTAATGCAAGACTTTCTTTTTCCGCTCGACAGAAAACTCAAGCATGAAAAGTATACCACCTCCTAGAACCCCACATCTCAATTCTCTCATTTTCAACAGATTTTTAAAGTTAAGATAATACGGGCTTGAATTTGTACTCGGCAAAGTTGCCGAGTATAAATGAACTTGCCCACATCGAAATATTTACATGTAAAATATATGTCACCGAAAAGTTGTATATGCAACATATATGTTGTATATAAAAATATATGCAACATATATGCGACATATAGAACTTTTCGTCGACATATATTTCACATATAAATATTTCCATGTGGGTGGTCACGACTAATCACAGCAGGAATAAATCGGTGACACCAACTGTTTAGAAGGGACTAGGGATACAATAACGCGCGCTTATGCGCGCGGATAGAGGTTACTGCAGCGCTTATATAAAAATTGCGACAAACTGTCAAATTTCGCGCTATTAAACGACTGCTGGTCGTCACGGTCCACGACCATTCAGAGCCTGAATAGATCGACAACAATGGTCACGTTGCCGCGAATTACGGACTTTTTAATATAAGACCAACTTTTTAGATAAACCAACGAAAATCGCAATTTTGTCCATCCATAACCCTTTTCAGGATTTCGAAACCCCAAAACCCAATAAATTTTCATTTTTATTTTAATTTTTTTCTTTATTTAACCAGTCATTATTTACCAAAACCACGAAGGATGTACATGAAAAATACTAAGATTGTTTGGAAAATTGGATTTTCAAATGGCCAACTTGTATGCCTCCATATGATCGAAAACTCCCCGTTGATTTTATAGAAAGCACAACTTTTTCCGTGACAAGTAAACAGTCCTACCAGAGAAACGCAAGAAATCCATTTTTGTAACACGTGCACGAATCGCGGCACTTTCCATGGCAGTCTTGCGAGCCGAAAGTGGCCGTTTCCCTGTCAGTTGCGAACCTGTGGTGAAATGACAGAGTCACGCATGCGCAGTTCGCATTTCGTTCACTTTCGTCCCTTGGGAGTTTCTGTCATTCACTTTCGTCCCTTCAATCTCAACCTCACTTTTCAGTATTCGTCTCGCGCGACTGCCATTCCAAGTGCCGCAGATTCGTGCACTCGTTACAAAAAGTATGATGTGCAACACGGGTCGAAATGGCAATTGCGACTCGTGTGATTGCAGCCCTCGCTTCGCTCGGGCAGCAAACCTCACACTCGCCGCAATTGCCAACTTTCGACCCTTGTTGCACAATATACTATTTTGCTTCCTGCAAAGTGGCAATTTTGTTTTTGTTAACATTTCTGATATCGAGGTTGTCATTTGCACACTCAGAGTCACCAAAAACGTCGAGAAAAGTAGTCTGCAAAAGATGTCCATCATGGGGAAACCAAAATTGACCGCCAATTTCCTCAGGCTTTGTAAAAACTGATATTAATGAAGAAAGTGTAGAAGCTTATTTGAAGTGTGGTTTGCTGCTTTCTTCCACGAGTTTTCGTGTTATTCGCGTGGTGTTCCACGAAAATTCGGTTTACTCCGTAATGAACGAAAAGTATCCGATCAGATGAAATCTGTTAAAGTCGTTAAAACATACATTTTCCTCCTAAAAAGTTTAGCAATAAAATATTGTACATGAGCGCAGCATTGCAGCTGAAATTATCTGACGCGCGTGAATAATTCAAGAAAATATCTGTTGTTTGCTGTATTTGATATCAAAGATTCCTTAGCAGCGGCTCTCACCCTGAGACCTTGTGGAACCGGGATGAGAGCCTCATATTTGAAATAACTTTCGCATCCTTGTAATGCCTTAATATGATTCTTTTTTAGCAAAATCGGAAAAGAGAAGTATAGTGTGCTACATGGGAGAGTGCATTTTCATCTTAAGGAGGTAGTCTCGCGGAGTGTTCAATTCGCATAAATTCGAGAAAAGTACGAGAGAATTGCAAACACTTCTCTGAAAAGATAAATTTTGCATAATAATAATTCTAAAATGTTATTAACGAATTGACAAAAAAAAATTGTTTAACAAATATTTCGGTGACCCAAGTTTTTTTGTGGATGAAAATGATTCCTTCATTTTTCTGAATAGGTATGAATTTTTTCAGATTTTTAAGTAATCTTTGAAATTTCAGATATTTTCCATATAAAAAAAACACAAATTTCAAAGATTACTTAAAACTCTGAAAAAATGCATACGTATTCAGAAAAATGAAGGAATCATTTTCATCCATAAAAAAACTTGGGTCACCGAAATATTTGTTAAACAATGATTTTTTTTGACAATTTGTTAATAACATTTTAGAATTATTATTATGTAAAATTAATCTTTTCAATACCTTTAATGTGAATGAATTTTTTCCGATTTTTATACCATCGAGAAGTGTTTGCGATTCTCTCGCACTTTTCGCGAATTTATGCGAATTGAACACTTCGCGAGACTACCTCCTTAAGAGGTAGTGATACTTTGCTCGGAACTTCTTCGCCCAATGCTAAGCGCCGATAGGGCTGCCTCTCTAGCGCTATCTCTCTCGCACCTATTTGTTTATCGAGTCTCCTAACCAAACAGCTTGATCTATCGAGGAGCCCGAAGCTTAGCCCAATTCTGCAATACTTTCGCACATTCTATCAAAATCTGAGCTCTATCCCCCACGGGAAAGAAGTATATACGAAAATGCATCTGGAATATACAACTTTCCGGAGGATAATATAGAATAGATTTTTTTATATATCTCGCATATACTTTATTTCCGTATGGGTCTGTCCAATACTTTAGGAGAAAATAGCTTTAAAAAATTCGAGCTGGAGTGGGGGAAGTGCCACTGCCTCTTTATGAGATACCAAGAACTGGGTCCAATAGGATGAACCAGTCCAAAGAACTTTAGCTGTTGAGTGCGCATTTTATTTGTGTGGTACCCTAGTTGTTACTTGTCGCAGTTCACATTTAAGATTTTTAGTGGAGGATTTCACCGCGAGTCCTTGTGGGCTTTCACATCAGTTCTCTTGAGTATATTTCGCATCCATGTAGTACATTAGATACTATGAACTGGGCCCTATAGGAAGAACCAGTCGCGAGATCGCCGTCTCGAAGCACTTGGTCGTCGTTTCGCTCAGTGTCCGTTGCGAATGTCACAAGACAGTAGGGCCGGAAGTTTCATTGAAATTCCCAGAATAGAACGTCGGTTAAGCGGTACATGTATACGTATATATCGGTGCAAAGTGTAGTCAAGCATTTGAGAATGGGGAAAAGGGAGTTGGCGATCTCGTGGAGAAGTGAACACAGAATGAGGATCACCGGAACGACAACTACGACGATCACCACCGTGAACCCTAATTCGCTTTCTGGTGGGACAGAGTTACGTGTTTCCCGTCAAATTAGGAGTGGAAATGTTTGGTGGTGCCGGGCGCCTGATCCCCCGGGGCGTGAAGAGACACAGAAAGCCCGAAGATGCGTCTTACTCTCTGGAGTACTCAAGTCTCTGGATTATAAGTAACTGTGACAATGCTCGTAGCTTTCCGTATAGCGCTTTGGTATATAAGTAGAAACATTTGCTCCTAGTGATAGGTATATATTGTTGATCGACATAAATAGGAAAAAATGAGCTGGTAAGAAATCGATATAGACAAAACCACAAATTTAATCTTATTACGAACGGATGCCCTCATTTACATATATGTATACATATTTCGTCTGCGACGTGTTGCCAGAGATAATTCGCGCTATAATTTGGAAGTGACCGGTAAGGAGCCAAAGTAGCGTCTCGGTCATGACAGGAATGGAACGTCGTGCAGAGGCCGAAATAATTTCTTTTACATCACTGCGCCACGGAAAGTGAGTTTCTCTGCACCTTGTGACGTAAAATAGTATACAATACTCGATGAAAAACGTTTTTTCACTTCCTGTCATATTATACTATCTCTCCCGACTCCACTAGAATAACCTAATTTCGTGTCCGCAACGCGGGCGGAAAACCGTTCATTTTTAACGAATGACTAGTACACATGCGCAATCCGGTTTTCTTATACACTAGACGGAAAAACGGTTTATTTCTGCCCGTCTGGAGTAATGAAAACCGTACTACGCAAGCGTACTCGTGAAAGCTTAATGAGCTACTTTTCCGACCTTATTGTACCCTTGTTGTAGCAAATCCGAACACCGAAGAGATCACTGAAAAAGCACTCAGTGCTTTTCGAACGTTAAAACACCGAAATTTTGGTTGAAACTACAGAAAAAGCACCGAAAGTTATATTAAAATAAGTATACTTTAGTCATGGAAGTGCCATGCTTTCTCGATGCCCCTCGTATTAAAAAAACCCTGAAGCACGGAACTTTCATGACCCAAACAAACGAATTGTCGGTGGGGTTTCGGTACTTTCAACCAACATTTCGGTGTTTTACATGTTCGAAAAGCAATGAGTTCTCACCGGTGACATTTCGATGACTGTCATCCTTTATTATTTTGGTGCTTTTTTCAGTGCGATAACCTGATAGGATACACACGAAATATGGTTCTTATTTAGCAAAATTGGAAAAGAAAAGTATAGTGTGCTACATGGGGAAGTGCATTTTTATCTCCCTGCATTTCACGTGTAAATTTCTACATTCATAAATTTATACGTTTTTGAGAGCGAGCAAAAAAAAGGGAAGCTCAAAATTTCACCGAATGTGTATAACATGTTCAGTGTAATTTTTGATAAAATAGACAAGACCGCGAGGGCGGGAGAAAATAAAATCAATTTTCTGTTTCAATTTTCTGATTACATATTTTTTTACAAATCGAATTACTATTCTAGGAGCTTCATAGCAAAAGTAGTTTTTCCGGTTCAAAAGCGCTGGTCAGATTTAATTTTTGCTCCGTTGACAGCCAGGATTTACTGAATTAAAGGTACTGGAAATCCATTTTTTTCCAAATTCTTCGATTAGGAGTCAACAAAAACCAAAAGATTTGTTTATAATTGTGTTGTGAGAGTCTTCTCATATCATACCATGAGACGATAAGTATTCGTGAATGGCAAAGAAATTCCGGACTCTCGGCTTAAACCTGCCCTACTGCCATTGAAATATAAATACCCTAATTTTATAATTTACAAAGAAGAAATTTGATATATTTTGTAATGTGGGTTATTCTGTTTGCCAATGATGTGTGAAAATAAATCACGACTAACATCTTTTTATAAAATGTTCTACATGCAGAAGCCGTTTTTTGTGTTAGAATCGCTGAAAGGAATCTGACACTGCTGGTAAAAAGCAAAACCGATTAGAAGGTAAGATTCTTGCCTCCTGCGAAAGGCCGATATGGAAAAAGCACTGCGCCAACGTATATCTAAACGGTGGTGGTCATAAATTATGAAGGCATTTGATGTGAACTCTTTTTTGCTCCTTTGCAATATGACAAAACATGGAGAAAGGATTCGACAACTCAAAAACGAAATTATTTGAGAGTTATTGAAATTATAGTCCTTAAGATAATCTTTTTTCCGGAAGGTAAACATATAGTTAAATGAGAAGTTATATTAAAATTTATATGACAAAACACTATTTGTTAGAGTTAACGAAAAAAGTTGCTAAAGTTACAAGCTATATACTACAAAACTAAATGAGGCCAATAAATTCCGTTTAATATTAAATACCAAATGTTCAACAAAATACTTATCAACTGTATTTCTGTAAAGCCAGAATAGGACAACAAAACGCTCGTCTTGTGAACTAAAACTCTTTGTTAAAACTCTAAAAACTCCAATTCAGTTTCAATAGTGCAGATATATATCACATTTAATGTCTTGTTTTCACCGGAGTTCAGTATTCGGAAGCATTTTGAATTAAAGTGCCATTTAACCCGGTCGACATATTCAGCATGTAATTCAGGCGATATTGTCAATTTATACAACGTTATTTTACATTAATTAAATTAACATAGGTGAGTTTACTGCGGTGAAATAAGCACAATAAAGTTTAGCGGGCTCGTCGCGAGGGCTATTACGGATTTATAAGGGAACAAAACCGGCATCCGACGGGAGACGACTGTGGCACCGCGTGGGGATGCGGACTATCTGTGCTGAGGAGTTACAGGAATGGCATCACCACCAGTGGATCGCCGGAACTGGCTACCGCAGCATACGAGCCGCTGGTTGGGTGTGAAGCTGTGGCGGCAAGCCCGCGAGCTGGCGATATAAAATAACGCGCGGGTGAAACAGTCCTGCATTATTCAGAGCATGAATTATTGATGAGTGTAGGGCGTAAAATATGAACGGAGCATGTGAGTCGTTATCAACGAGTAGCAGAACAGCCGGGAGGGCATCGGCAGCGCGCCATTTCCCTAGGCATCCTGTCTATGGACCGCGATACTGTTGCTGTTTCTGGTGTTACTTCTCTGGTATGCATGCTTGTGGAAGAACAATGAACAAATGAGATGGGACAACGCGGCGACACGGCCCATATTGTATTAGTTCCCCGACGGCCCAGGTCGATTCAAATTTACGTTGACTTTACGTTGACTTTGTCGAGTTAATTCTGAACTGTTTCTCTAGTCAACCGTCCGACGACTGTCAATGAGATTTGTGTTTACCGATGAAGGGTGTGATCGCAATTTGTTTGGATTGCGGTATTTATCGACCTTCTTGTAATCCCATTCACAAATATAAACTTTATCGGTACTGTAAATATTCAAATACAAATATAAGTATTTACACTTGCATTTTTTCAAACGCAGAGTTTCACCCGTGTTTACAAAAATATTTGTTACTGTGTAAAGTTGTACATTTAAATACTCCGGACCAAATGTGGGTGCGGTCTTGTGACTTCTGAACAACCCTGAGCTAAGCTTATTGGCATTTTCCAGTTTCTGAAGTTATAAGTCCCGTCTTCTTAACTAATATTTTTCGTATAGTTGACGGGTTTTTTTAATTCCAATAGCGACGAAAAGTTATTGTAAATTAGGCTATTTTACAATAATAGTACTACAAATTAGTGGAATTTACAAAAACATTGAGCTTTCGTCAAAAGTGGGTAATATTTTGATGTATAAATAATTTTACAAATATTTTGCAGAGACTACATATTTTTAACAAATTGGATTTGTCCTTTTTATACTAAATTCAGAAATTGACAAAAAAAAACCTAGTGGATTTAACAATGAATATCTGTGGTCATACGAGAACAAAAACTTTTAAAAGTACAAGGACTTCAATGTACTGTTAGTAAACAGTGCAATCACCTGAGCAAGCAGTTAACTACTACCCACACAGTAATGTAGGTAGTGGTTAACTGCTTCTAATGTGGGTAGTGGTTAACTGCATACGCAAGTAATTTTTGGACTATCGTCAAAACGCCACTTCCAAAAAATTAATGTTTCGATACCTGGAGCTGGAAAATTTTTGAGAACGCCGATTAACATGTTTATGAGGTATTCCTGGCCAAGTCAGCAAGCGTTGAACCCTGACCCCTTCCAATTCATTCCATAATTGTTGTCTTTTTCGACCGTGATGCAACGTTCCATCATCATAAAATGTCTTACTTCATTTGCTATTATAACAACTCATTAGTCAGTACATGGATTTTTATATCGATAAAAAACGATTCAGAAAAATTCTAAAATCTTGCATTATGCATAAAATGGTTAGGCAACACTCCATCATGAATTGCTATCTGGTATCATTTTTTCCATTTTCCATTTTCAACGGCTTTTTTTTAAAGAAAAAATGGCTTAAGAAAATCGACGCAAACGTTTGTCCACTCTGGGTCATAACTCAAAAAGATTGATATCTAATAAAGGATTTTTGAGAATAATTTCAAATTTTTGCTTCTTCTTGAAGGAAGCTTTGTTTTCTTGAAATTTGTTTTTTCGACATTTTCATGTCAGTACACTCAGAATGGTCATGTCAGTACATTCAAAATGGTCATGTCAGTACACTCAGAATGGTCATGTCAGTACATTCAAAATGGTCATGTCAGTACACTCAGAATGGTCATGTCAGAACACTCAGAATGCTCCAAAACGTCGAGAAAAGTGGTTTGTACGAATGTCCGTATGTGTGTATTTGTGTGTGTATGTGCAGATTTCGTTATTTACACGATGACTGCCGTACTTTTCGAAGAATGTTCTTCAAATTTGGCACGCACGTTAGTTATCATTGAATACCGTTTGGGATTGTAGATGACGCGAATCGGTTTGAAAATTCAGATTTTACAGAATTTTGAACATTTTGAAAAAATCGTTTTCGCGCTATAACTTCCGCAAATTGAGAGATATCCGGCTGCAATTTTGTACGTAAATGGACTACCATCAAACCATGATCTGTACCAACTTTGGCGAGAATGGGTAAAGTGGTTCTATTGTTTTTGCAATTTCCATTTTTTTTAACAGTGGAAAAAACCTGTGAAGTAGAACCTTGCAAATTGCTTCCTCAGTATTTTACACGTTTAATCAAAATTGATCAGCATACTTCATCATAGAGGTAGCTTCGTTAAAAGTGTAAAATTATGAGGAAGCAATTTGCAAGGTTCTACTTTGCAGGTTTTTAAAATTATGACGTACATTTTTCATTTTGAAAAATCATGAAAGAAAGTTTTGGTAATAAAAATCTAGCAAATAATTTAAAGTTTTTTTTGGGCATTTAGAATAGTATAAACAATTATGGAGCGAATTAGAAGGGGTCAAGGTTGAACGCTTGCTGAGTTGGCCAGGAATACCTCTTATGCACATTAAAAAATCCAAGAGTATTATTATCGCTATGTGAACCGGAACAGTACGTCATCTCCCAGTAAACACGGTAATGTTACGGCAATGTAACGGCTATGTAACCCAATGTAACAAATAACATCACGTGTAACTTGCATGTGATTTACGTGGAACTTACTATTTCCCACTCAGCAATGTTACCATGTTATATAACATGCGTTACGTAACTGTTACAATTGAGTTATGTTGCCCATACGTTGCGCAATGTAACTGATATGTAACAAGTAACATTTATGTTATATAACCTGTGTTACATAATCGTTGCGACCTCGTAACGTTGCTAGTGTGTTGCACGATGTAACCGCAACGTAACAGCAATTTAACCAAAAGATACATGTAACGTTGTCTCTAAGTTACATGTAAGTTATTATTTCCCACTCAGTAAAGTTATCGTGTTATGTAAGGTGTGCTATGTAACATGTGCTATGTGACATGAATTAAACAGCTGTGTTACTGTTTACTTATATTGTCAAAATGTAGTCATATTGACAATACATTGACTTTTCTTTTGTGGACTGAAAGTCCACAAAAGAATGTCGAGGGTTGCTAAATCGCTACCCTTGGGAATGAAAAAAATGAGCGTTTACTATTAAAAGTAGAACAAGCTTTAGGCAAATGATGCCAACCGGTTGACACCTCCGAAGAGTATCACTCCAGTGCGTATATGAAGGTGCACCGTTGCGCTGACTTATATACGTTAGCGACACGTATCGCTTGCGAGAAACGTTCGAGTCGTAGGCCATCTAGCGGACATCACATCATTATACACATGTTACGTAGCAATAACACATTTGTTACATGACTGTAACGGAACTACGATATATAATAGTTATATAAGATGTATGTTGTAAATGCTACATAACCACTGTGATATGCATGTTACGTGAACGTTACATATTTGTGCAACGTTCTAGCAATGTTACCACATTACGTAACTGTAACATGGCCGGGCTATTGTTGCAGTTACATTACAGTCGTTACATACATGTTACATACTTTTTGCAACATACTTGTTATGTTGCCACGTTACATCACTACAACATTGCGTTCCTGTCACGAAAGTGATGTCCCAATTGTTACTTGCACATTGCGTTGCGGTTTCATAACTTTTGTTATGCAACTGCAACGAAAATATGTCACATAACGGTAACATTACCTGCACATAACAAATGCAACATCACAAGTTACTCCTATGTTACATATCCTCGACATATCACAAGGGTAACATTGTTACAATCACATGTAACTTCCAGGTTACATTGCTGTTCAGAAACGTGTTTACTGGGCTAGTGTTCTATGTAGTTGACTAGTACAGGCTAAACTAAATAAACATTGTTCGTTCTGTTTTCTTAGGCTCTCTTCCATTTCGTGGCCCTTTTACATCTTGCTAGCGTGTCTCGTCTTGTCGCTTCTATATCGGACTGGGGTTGTTTATAAGACTTCCGCTGAGCTGTCACGCTTTTTCGCGGCCCTCTCACCGTGTACGCTGACAGTCGGGGTCAGACAACAAACGGCGGGCTTGAATGTATAAGCTCGGCTGTCTGCCGCACGCCTGATCTTTCCATGTACCTTTCTTCCACCCATGCCTCTTTTCCGCGCCCCATTCTATCCTTTTTTGCCACTTCCTTCCTTCCCTACCGTCTATTCCCTTTCTACTTTCGAATCTTTCATCGGTAGGTAGGTTGGCGTACATCGCGCTGGTATTGCTAGCGGCATTCCAATCGAACATTCCCTCGTACAACGCTATACCATACCGGTACTACTGCTTTTCTTTCCACCATCCCTTTTTATTTTCTCTCATTTACGCTTGTTTAGACTTCTATCGCTTCAGCTATCTGTTTATTTTTTCATTTCATGCAGGTCTTCTTTATCTCTTAACTTTTTTACTTTTACAGACAGAAAAAAAAACGTATTAGTATCAATGAAATATTTTTTACAATAAATTAAATAGCATAATTTTATGATGTGAAAATATAATTTACCGGAGGTATTAGAAATAATATGTCATTGATTTCAGTAACACTTTTTCTCAGTGCATGGGTTACAACTGTATACGATTTATTTATTATAGTTATGAGCTGAGTAAAAATAGTTCACTCAGAAGAACGTTTGCTATTACCAACTATTTATATATGGTTGAAATTATTTTGTTTCAATCAAAACACATTTTTTTGCTTAAAATAAGATTTAGTTCACGTGACATATGCCATTGAATCGAAACAACTAAATTATTTGGTTGAAATGGCAATATCCACTTGACCACACGATAGTTTGAATGAGCTATATTAAAATTCAATCAACTGATACGACCATAACCAATACGACCAGACGTTAGGTCTGCTTTAAGACTTAACGTTTTCGTTAGGTCTTAAAGCAACCGATACGACCATAAAAAGAGATAGTCACAGGACATTCCAGCGAGTTATTGTAAGTTAAAGTGGGTAATCCTGGGTAACATGACGTTAGCTAACCTCACAAAATTCCGAGTTGAAGTCAAACCCGTATAAAAAATAATTCTACTCTTATAAAGTCGTCAAAATATAATGCGATTTTAGAAAATAAATTCCCGGAATATTTTTGGCGTATTTATTACTGAGGTCAAAATACCACACGTAATTAATTTTTTCAAGAGACCCCCAGCGGATCTGTACCATCGTGAAACCAGCGTTGGACCCACCGTCGGTTTCGTTACTTTTACCGTAAACCCACCGTCAACTGGCGGATGGTTCTGTTTCCAAAACAACCGTGTTCCTACCGTATTCCCACCGTGTTCCCACCGTGCTTCCACCGATTTAATAATAATCTCGCGTCTGAACACGGTGTCTTAAAAAGAAACAGCAATGAAAATATGGAGGATACTTCAGCCTGTTAATAAAAAATCGATTTTTTGAGGTTATATTTTGGGCTTTATTATTACTAATTGTTACGTTGGGATAATTTATTCTAGTCTCTTTAGACCGCGTCAGGCTTATTCAATCATACGATAACGAATTCAAATGCTGTATAGGAAGCAACAGCAGTATTCAGGGAAGCTATACAGGAAGTCGACAATGGAATGCCTCTGTTGCGGATAACATTCAGCAGTCTTTGTATTTCCATTTGTCATTCGTGATAGAGCACTAATTATTTGGTGTCTCGTAGAAATAAAGAACGCAGGGGATGTATCTGGTAAAAATGGTTTGTCCACTGGCGAAACGACTGAGCATAACAGTGAAAAACCTTAGTTGCAAGAAGTGCGATCAGCCGGTTCACAACGAAGCCCTGTCTTCGCATGCACGTATTGAAGATGATTTTCAAAAAGATGTGAAATAAACCAAAAAAATGTTTTTCAAAGCAAAAATGGTACGCTAAGTATTAAAAGAGTAGCCATCCCTTGCAAAAATAAAAATTCACAATAAAAAATGTCCTTTCAAAAATAATAAAACAAATGAAATATATTAGCCAAGTAAAATGTATCATGAGTAGATCATCAGTGGATGATTTGGTATAAAAAGCCTGGCATGCCAGAGACACGTCAAGTTAAAAAAAAACACCAAGTCTAGCATGCCAAGTTTTTTGTACCGAATCATCCACTGATTATCTACTCATGATACATTTTACTTGGATTATATATTGCATTTGTTTTATTATTTTTGAAAGGAAATATTTTATTGTGCATATTTTTGGCAACGTATTTATAGTATAGACTCTGATGTCTATGACTCCGGCGTACCGACATAACTACCTTAATACCACTGCAGTAATTCTTTTCTTTTATATGACGTATTTTTGTACGTTTAGGTGACATTGCTCATGAAAATACTCCTGTCTCAAGTGTTTTCACATTGGAGATGGTGTTTTTGGGAAGATATGGTTGCTAATTCGACTTGGAAACTCAAGCAGCAACAAAGATGAATGTCACCCGCAGATGCATGACCCCAGCCTGGAATACGATGGCAATCGAGAACACGCGACGGTATATATTATATTATACATGTATATACGATACGACCGACATATATATGTGCTTTTCCGGCAAATCGAATCGGTGCGCCAGGCAGCTGGTCAACTTCTGTTCTTGATGTTTATTTGGTGAACCGAGTGCGCTTGTCATTCGAATTGGTATGGGTGATGATGCTATACTAAATTATGTGATGCAGTGAAACTACAGAGTAAATCCTATTAAATGTACATCTCTAAAAACCAACATTTAAGGAGGTTCGTCTATTATTCGAAGTCCAACTTAGGGCTTCAATTTCTTTTTTATTGTTTAAATGAACACTTATTGCGCATAATGCAAAAATTTGACGGGTATTGACCGACTAATTTCGTTGATATCCGACTCAGAAGTTGATCACATTAACCAGAATATAGCAATGAGTAAATGGCAGACTTCGTTCAGAGATAGCATTTACCGACTTTTTCATATACTAGGCTAATCACACGCGCTGGCGCGCGTGCCTGAAAAACTTTTCGTCAAAATCGACCTCAGACATTTTTTTTTAAATATCGACTTATAACCTATACCATCGTTCTCAAGTCGCATGTTCTACCCCTAAAAACACTGGTTATTAACCTTTTTTAATCGATTTTGAAAAAAATATTTTTTTGGTGACGAAATTTTTTTTTTCTGTCAGAAATCGTAGAACCGGGCCCGGACCGAAAATCGCCAAAATCGAGCCCAATTTTTTTTCTTTTCAAAATATCGACTTATAACCTAAACCATCGTTCTCAAGTCGCATATTCTACCCCTAAAAACACTGGCTATTAACCTGTTTTAATCGATTTTGAAAAAAATATTTTTTTGGTGACGAAATTTTTTTTTTTCCCGACTGCGCTGAAATGGCGTGTTTTCTCCCCTGAAAAGCGGGAGGAAAATAGTCGATTTCTGACTTCGAGCAGTGCGCATGCGCAGCGGGCAGAAATAGCGGCCAAAGCTCCCTAGGGCATCTTGCCCACTTTTTTTGACCCGCTCACAGTTCTCAGCGTGACCACCGCAGCGCTCGCAACGACTAAGAGAGACGCCATTAGGCAACGGGCGGGAAACGCTTAGACGTGTATGATTGAGCGACTGGAGGTTAAGTGTCATTAAAAAAATTGTTGTGTCTTCAGTGGGGGGGCTTCGCCCCCCCGACCCCCCACCGGGGCTTCGCCCCGGACCCCACCAGGGGCTTCGCCCCTGGACCCCACCAGGGGCTTCGCCCCTGGACCCCACCAGGGTCTTCGCCCCTGGACCCCCACCCCCGGCCGCCCTCCGCCACCGGTTCCCGCATTTCAGCTTAGTCGGAAAAAAAGTATCGTATGCTACGCGGGAGGGAGCGCCATTTTCACCTCGTGCTCGTGCTGCCCTCGCTCCGCTCGGGCAGCAAACCTCGCACTCGGTGAAAATAGCGCTCTTCCCTCCCTTGTAGCATAATGTACTATTTCCTGTCAGAAATCGTAGAACCGGCCCCGGACCGAAAATCGCCAAAATCGAGCCCAATTTTTTTTCTTTTCAAAATATCGACTTATAACCTAAACCATCGTTCTCAAGTCGCATATTCTACCCCTAAAAACACTGGCTATTAACCTGTTTTAATCGATTTTGAAAAAAATATTTTTTGGCGACGAAATTTTTTTTTCTGTCAGAAATCGTAGAACCGGCCCCGGACCGAAAATCGCCAAAATCGAGCCCAATTTTTTTTCTGTTCAAAATATCGACTTATAACCTATACTATCGTTCTCAAGTCGCATATTCTACCCCTAAAAACACTGGTTATTAACCTTTTTTAATCGATTTTGAAAAAAATATTTTTTTTGGTGACGAAATTTTTTTTTTCTGTCAGAAATCGTAGAACCGGGCCCGGACCGAAAATCGCCAAAATCGAGCCCAATTTTTTTTCTTTTCAAAATATCGACTTATAACCTAAACCATCGTTCTCAAGTCGCATATTCTACCCCTAAAAACACTGGCTATTAACCTGTTTTAATCGATTTTGAAAAAAATATTTTTTTGGCGACGAAATTTTTTTTTCTGGCAGAAATCGTAGAACCGGCCCCGGACAGAAAATCGCCAAAATCGAGCCCAATTTTTTTCTTTTCAAAATATCGACTTATAACCTATACCATCGTTCTCAAGTCGCATATTCTACCCCTAAAAACACTGGTTATTAACCTTTTTTAATAGATTTTGAAAAAAATATTTGTTTGGCGACGAAATTTTTTTTTTTCTGTCAGAAATCGTAGAACCGGCCCCGGACCGAAAATCGCCAAAATCGAGCCCAATTTTTTTCTGTTCAAAATATCGACTTATAACCTATACTATCGTTCTCAAGTCGCATATTCTACCCCTAAAAACACTGGTTATTAACCTTTTTTAATCGATTTTGGAAAAAAAATATTTTTTTGGCGACGAAATTTTTTTTTTCCGTCAGAAATTGTAGAACCGGCTCCGGACCGAAAATCGCCAAAATCGAGCCCAATTTTTTTTCTGTTCAAAATATCGACTTATAACCTATACCATCGTTCTCAAGTCGCATATTCTACCCCTAAAAACACTGGTTATTAACCTTTTTTAATCGATTTTGAAAAAAATATTTTTTTGGCGACGAATTTTTTTTTTTTTTTTTCTGTCAGAAATCGTAGAACCGGCCCCGGACCGAAAATCGGCAAAATCAACCTCGGAAATTTTTATTTTTAAATATCACCTATAATAGGTTAATCAATTTTGCGCTGCTGCGCTCTTATCAAGCTTTAAAAGGTTACGAGTGCTGCCCCGCCTGTCCTCTTATTAAATGTTTCGAATTTGACACCATACTGATTTTATTTATCACGGGATTTCCTGGCAATCAATCACAGTTCTAATAGTTTGCTAACAATGCTTTCCGTTACTCATGAACTTTTAAAAAGAGAGATTTAGAGCCAACTTTGGGCTGTGGGAAACTACTATGAGGTCACTGACAATTCAAGGATTGTGTAAAAAATATAAATTTCGGACTTTGCCGTCTATATTGAATGTTTTATCGTTATAAAATTCAGTCTGATACCCCAGGCCGCTAATAAATTGAACGTTGTAGCGCAACAGCTGACCCGTTCACGAAACCTAACCTGACATGTTACGTATCGTTTTGAAGATTTTACCAACAATTAGGATTTTACAACTCAATTTTTTTTATTAATCATTTTAAAGATTTAGTATCATCTGAGCTTTCTTTTAATTGGTTTTTGGCAATTACTTGCAATTTTTTTATTGGCTCTTGATGTTGGACTGTAAGCGCCTGGCAATGACTCTCGAGTCGTTGAGCATCTAAGACATTTTTTATATTTTACATTTTAAACGTTTTCGAGGAATCTTTTTCCAGGGCATTTAGAGTTCACCGAAAACATACCAATTATGTCAGATTCATAAACCCCTTGGTTATTCAGTATTAAATACTCTTTTTTTCATTAGGCACTCTCATTTTGCAAAAACCCACAGGAGTGCCTATTAATTTCGGTTAGAAGTCGCCTTGATACGGAGCGGAACATCCAAGTGCCTTAAAAATGGCCTAAGGGAAAAATGCCCCGAAGAGACATTTGCTGGCGATTAAAAACTATCCATGGAACAAAAACATTGTTCTAGCATAAAATGTAGGATTTCACGTATGCTTGACAGGAATTTTTTCAGATTAGCCTAAATACATTTTCAGTCACTTGTTGGCAAAATAAATTCATACCGTTTTGCTTCCTCATAGAGGAAGCTTTGTTTTCGTGATTTTTTTTCTAGATTTTCATGTCAGTACACTCAGAATGGTCCAAAACATCGAGAAAAGTTGTTTGTGCGAAATGTCTGTATGTGAGAGTGCGCGCGTACGTGTGTGCGGGCGTGTGTCTTACACTTTTGACGATGCTTCTTCTATGAGGAAGCCAAAATTGGAGGCAAAATTGAGGAAAAGATCAACATACTTCCTCATAGAGGTAGCTTCGTTAAAAGTGAAAAATAGTGAGGAAGCAATTTGCAGAGTTCTACTTTGCAGGTTTTATCTCGTTGGGAAGGACCATTTTGATTTTGCTCAACATTTTACAGAATTTCCGGTATTATTTCCATGATCTACACAAAAATTAGCATGATTGCCAATTCATACCCTCACGATGTGAATATATGAATTGTATGTTTCAGCACATACAATTCATATGCACATCCGAGCCACACAGCCGAGCTGTACATTGTGAAAATGTCAATTTGCCATCACGTTGATTTTTTCATAGTTTGTTAACATGAAAAAAAGAATACAACATTATTTTGCCAAAACATGACTGAAAAAGTATCTAGGCTAATTTGGAAAAATGGTATCAAAAAGTATACGCGAAACCACACATTTCATGTCCGAGCAATCTTTTTATGTCATAGATAGTTTTCACTCGACAGCGACTCGAAAAAAAAAGAAAATATAGTATTTAATCGTGGATTAACTATCCCTCTCTTAAAAAGTTTATGGGTAACGGAAAGCATTGTTGTCATTCTATTCGAACTGTGATTGGTTGCCAGGAAAGTCCGTGGTAAACAAAATCAGTTTGATGTCAAATTTGACATAAGACGACGGGCGCAGCAGCGCCCGTAACCTTTTATAACAGCGCAGCAGCACAAAAGTTTTTCAAGCACGAGTGCTAGTGCGTGTGATTAGCCTAGTGGGGATTAAAAATCTGAAATAATTTGTATATTTTCGAGAACTATAAATACTCTAGAAAAAAATTATGAACCCACTTTACGAACATTTACACTAGGGTGGCACATTTCATGTGGAATTTTGAGAAAAGAGTCCTTAGAAATGGTAACATCTTAATCGATTGCTACCAAATCCTAAGCACATATATTTTGAGCATATGACCTAGTAATCTGTTTTTCACGAAAACAAAACCTTCTTTATGAAGAAGGTAGGTATTGGAATATATGGCACATGCCAAGACAAACTATATTCAATTACAATATATAGCGCGACAAATTGCAATTAATTCAAATGAATGGCATTAAAATTGCGAACCTGTATTAAGCGTATACATACATGCATACATACTTTGAAGAAAAGCTTTTCTTAGATCAATTATGTATAATACCCTACATTCAGTTTAATAGTATATTTTTATTCACCGATTGGCACGCTGATAATCGATAGTAGAGCGAGGGCACGATGACAAATCATTGTGTTTCACTAATGTGGATGCTGTCTACTGCTGGTTTAATGTATCCAGCGTGCGGAACCACCAAGAGAGTCCTGTCTAGCATCTAAGAGGTACGTCACCCTCCAGCCACTGCTGCTCTTTTCACAACTTCCGGCGATTTGTCGGTCGGCCACATGTCTGGAATAAAAGTAAAAAGAGCGAGGTAAGAAATGAGAATGAACAGTAACCTTCGCAAATAAAGTATGGAGCGTTGTTATTAACACCCCTGTCTTGGCCCATCCTAGTCGAAATTTCATAAATCAATCAAAGCAAGATATCAAAAGTAGAAGCCCAATCGACTCAGTCACAATTTGTGTTTAAGGTATCCTCACAGTGTGACATTTTCAAAACATCGTTCTTTTTTGCATTATCGGATAGTATACACTGTTATAAACATTCTCTCAAATTTAAAAATCGTTATTCGAATTATTTCGAATGGACCTGGCATCGCGGATTGATCGTAAGTAAACGTTTTATATGAAAAGTTCTCACTTTAAACGCGTCTTTCTCGAAATGGTGATTTTCAAAACGGTGTCCACTCTCAAAGAAAGAGTTTTCAAGCTATTCTTTTCAAATTTGGACAGAACATTCTTCTTGTCATTCTCTATCGTCATATGGGAGCTTTTTTTTTAATCTTCCTATTTACTTTTACGAAAAACTATCGAAAAAAATGCTAAATTCGACATGTTTTGGTCAAACCGCCGTCATTTTGTCAATTAAATAAAAAAAAACCTCCATAGGACGATAGCTGCTTTCCTACAGATTAATAACCTTTTTGAATCTTTTGTCTCAGATCAGGATAAAGGCCGCAAACCTGGACACTATGCAGGACCTTTTTTTTAAAGGGACTTTCCAATAATTTATAACAATATTGAACAATAAATAAACCAACTTACAAAAAATTATTTTGTACTCTTCATTAGTGCCTTGATTTGTACAAAAAAAAACAGACCGATTAGTTTATACTAACCATAAAACAAATCGCTAAAATCAATGATTTTTCGACGGGTCACACTGTGATGATCCCTTAAAAAAGATGGTACCTAACCACGGGTTTCCAATTTGCCTGCATCCAAAATATGACATGCACTGAACAAACAGTATTCCAGTTTCCGAAAGTGTGTCAGATCACCTTGATGGTGTGATGTACCTGGGAGAGCCATGTCAGAGATAAGTGCGACAAATTATGAATAAGAATGATTAGATAAATAAATCACATAGCCGACTGGGTGTCAATTACTTCGCTTGAAAACGGCGAGAAAACGCAGACGAGACAACTAGCTGCATTTTATTAACGATCGGGCTCTAAATATAGGGAGAGAAATATCGTGTTTTGGTTAACGGTATCGAGATGGAAATCAGATTAGGACAAGTAGAGAGACATGCAAGAGCATGAAAAGGACGATAAGGAGGGGGCAGGAGTGTATACGTAAGGGGTAGTTACCCTCTCGTCACGTTCTGAAGGCGTGCGTCGCGTAGTTGGCAGCAATGCTACTCATGTATGCACGTATATACCGAAACTGTAGGAGATGTCGTTCTCGAGGGGGTCTATCCCCTATCTCACTCGCCTTATTTCGTTGCTCAGGTGCTAGCACCACAGCCCACACACGCCGCTCTCCATTATGCAGTGTACGCACGTAACGCGTTTGGCATCTCTACGTACTAACGTACGCAACTACACGTAATCGCACGTACGTATCAGCCACTACCACTGGCTCACACGTATTTCCATGCGCCTCGGCCGGTATATTAATTTCAGTATATTTTATTGGGAATTACTCAGGAGGACTTAGACATCTGAAAATTGACGCGACGGACTATTTCTAGTGATACTGTAATAGCAATCAGTGTCAAGAGAATAAAATTATGTTGGTTAAGGAGTGCGGGTTGTATGACACACGTCATGCAAGATTACAAAGCAAATCTCATAAGATTATGGCCCAGGCTACCCCTTTTCAGTCAACGTAATTCTATATTTCTATTCAATTGAAGTACCAATGGCTACTGCAGTATCACTAGAAATAGTCCTGCATCTCAACTGTCAGAACTCAAAGTCCCCCTCATTAATCCCCTGTACAATATACTGACATTAAGCATTGTTTCGTTTCTTATGTTATGGGCCGTGTAATCTCCTTGTGATTAAATCGTTTTTTTTTTCAGATTTAAATTTATTACAATTTTTCAATGTGAAAATATTGATAGCCGAGATTTAAGTTTGGAAAAATTCTCAAAAATCCTGTATCAGATATAAATATTTTTAAGCTTAGAGCCAAAGTGGGTCGACCCTTGCTTCCATTTTTTCGAACTTTTAAAAACTTTTTTAGACTTTTTTTTCAAGAGAAATAACGAAAAAAATAAATAGCAAATCTCACTCCACCCTAGGTTTAGGCTTAAAAATGTTTTTTTGTAACACGTGCACGAATCGCGGCACTTTCCATGGCAGTCTTGCGAGCCGAAAGTGGCCGCTGCCTGTCAATCGCGAACCTGTGGTGAAATGACAGAGTCGCGCATGCGCAGTTTGCATTTCGTTCACTTTCGACCCTTGGGAGTTTCTGTCGTTCACTTTTGTCCCTTGAATCACAACCTCACTTTTCAGTGTTCGTCTCGCGCGACTGCCATTCCAAGTGCCGCAGATTCGTCCACTCGTTACAAAAAGTATGATGTGCAACACGGGTCGAATTGGCAACTGCGATCGCCAACTTTCGACCCTTGTTGCACAATATACTATTTCTCCCGACTCCGCTAAAATAACCCCATTTCGTCTCCGCAACGCGGGCGGAAAATCGCTCATTTTTTACAAGTGACTTACGCGTGCGCAGTCCGCTTTCATTACGTCCCTAGGGAGGTAATCAGCGTATTCCTGCCTGTGCGGGAGTAATGGAAACCGTACTACACATGCGTGTCATTTGTAAAATATGAGCTTATTTTCCGACTTCGTTGCACATACGAAATGGGGTTATTTTTTAGCGAAATCAGGAGAAAAGTATAGTACGCTACGTGGGAGGAGTGCAACTTTCCTCCCTTGTAACATAATGTACTATTACTTCACTCGGTGTTGTAATGGACGTACTACACACGCTTCGCGTTTTTTTTGCAAAAATTTAGAAATGTGGTTGGCTGAAGTTTCGTGGAATAACTTGATTACAAAGTTCATTTTACGTAATGTTTTTTTATTTTTATTTTCACTTTTATAATTCTCGGAACATCTTTGTGAGTTTTCTAGCAAACGGTGTGATTCATTCTTGCATTCATTAAATTATTCAGTCGTAAATCCATATGATATGCTAAATTGTCTACTGGAAATTCAGTGACAGCTCAATTAATGATAGACACACCTTTACTCGATATTATCACCAGACAATAGGAAGAAAAATCGATAATACTTGTGTTACGCGTTGACTGCCATGTATTATAATTACTGCATGGTTTTGATTTTGTTCGTAAATACGGAAAATTAGTAAATACATAACGCCACGACGGATTTAAGAGAAATGTTGCACCCAAGTGGAGTATCAACTCGTCTGCAATTGTTGTGATTTCTTACAAAAAATATCCACAAATATAAATATCATAGCATTATTACATTCTTTAAAAAGGGCTCGGGCGTGCTTACTTTTTTGTATTGTTGCACCTATTGAACCTATAATTTGTCGATACGCGCGCTGGTTACTTCAAACAACCGAAGCTTGTTTGAACCGCAATTCTTATTTGGCAGTCTAGAAAGCTTATCTGACCGTGTAGAATCTAATAAAAAATGTCCTAACAAAAGTGTTTGATTCTCTTAAATTATATCGTGCTCTGTCTGATGTGTTCAATATTACCTCTAATTACCACAAATCCAGAGGTAACGAATTGAAAAAACTGCGAAAACAAATAAAAAAGATGCAAAGTGGTACTCCGTACGTTGCTTCCTCGTTACTTTCATTTTTCGCAATGCTTCCTCTATGAGGAAACCAAAGTGAATAAATGAGCTTCCTCATCCGGGCGGCTTTGTGAACAATTGAAATAAATAAGGAAGCACTGTGCTGCATTTATTTTTTTCTCAGAGACTTAGAAGATCTGAAGAATAAAGAAAAAGAGAACGTATTTATCCAAATATAGTGTAACGTTGGCGAATGTGAGCCGCGAAAATGTTACGGGGAAACTCGTGCAACGTTCTTAAATTTGATGGTTAACACAGTTTAACACTTAAATTACCTCACCGACAGCAACGCAAGTTATACTGTTGAACATTTTTTCGTTTCTCAATGTAGATCGATGCGCACTGGTCCGTAACAGACCGCGCTGGTTCGTTCCGCGGAATTACACTATTATGATTGGCATTGGAGTTGTAAGCCAGAATGTTTGGATGACAGACCGTAAACTCGAGGCGATACATCTGCGGGGTACATCAATCAATTTTTCAATTAGATTTTCGAAAATAATACAAGTTGCTAGGGGTTTCATTCGATCGTGCCGAATCCGTACACCATAACGTATATTTTCCCTCAACTGTTTGTCTAGACGATTCCCTTCAATGATGAAGCAGGGCGAACTCGTACATATTGATGCGTACAGCACGGAAATAGACGCACCCAAGATGAAATCGGGCATGTTGAGGAAAGGGAGGATCGACATGAAAGCCGCCGGCAGCCAGGAACGAGCAGACAGACAAGTACATCACAGAATGACCCGGACACGAAAGCTAGGCATACCGAGGAGGATCCTGGAGGAGTCGGGTGAGTGCGGAAGAATCGAGAAACGCCGTGAAAATAAAAGAAGAAGGTTTGTCAGCGTGACCAGCCGCGGAGATGGTATAGTCACGATCACATCCAGCACGTACGGGAGTAACTAGCTGAGTTGCCCCGAAGATAGGTAGAGAAGGAATACGTGTATGTACCACCCTGAAAATATGTCAATGCTGCCGCCTGACAGCTTTCCGATTACCGCTCGACTCCGCTGTAGGCGGAGGACAAGCCGGACAGGTATGAGTAGATCGTCCAGCGAACAGGCAGTCGGTAAGTGTACGTTGGTGCTGTGTCAGGAATTTTCGTCTTTGCAGAAACCATTTGGACACGACGACGAAGTTTGCTGATACGACTACGCGGTGACTATTGAACATTGGGCATGCCGCCTTGATCGTTGCACGATAACATTCAACTCGAAAAAAAACGTCTCGAGCTGAAATATTGTAGATCCTCCATTTGTTATAAATGAACCAATTTAACGTGGTAAGCTGTGGATGAGTAGAACTTCCAGACATTACGGATGTTACCCATTTGATCGTCGGAGTTTATGTAAGCCCCTTTAGTTTGACTTTTAACACAATACCAATATTTAACAATACCAATATTCATACGGAAATTATTATGATAATAATTATTTGTCAACTGGAGGGTTGCATGGCTCGCGCACTTCGCAGCGCAAGCATCGCTTAACCTGGAGTATTCGAAATTGATTAAATTATCGATGTTTTTTTCGTTCCGTGAGGAGCGGTCACCCATCCATGTGATCGCTCAATGGGGGATGCAACACTTGCCATAGCAGTAGTTGTCATTGTCATGGTTGCCAAGGTTTGGTTGGCATGATAATGGTTACCATGGCTATGGTTGGCATGGTAATGGTAGCCATAAATCAGATAGGGTTAAGTTAGGTAAGCTTAAGTTAGGTAATGTTAAGTTAGGTAAGGTTAACTTAGATAAGATTAAATTAGGTAGGGTTAAGTTAGGCAGGATTAAGTTAGGTAGCGTTAAGTTGCGTAGGGTTAAGGTAGGTGAGATTAATTCAAGCTTGGGTGTGCCATTTGACCCCGATCAGTTTCGATTCTTGACACGGGGGCGGCGACGAAATCTTTCTATAATATAGAAGGATAATAACTTACTGTGCTTACAAAAGCACGTTTATATTTTTTAATGACTGTCTACAATATTGCCTATCAATAATATTTCAAGTTGAAATGTGAAGGTTTTACATTGGAGCTCGATGCTTCATGAAAACAATGGTCGTCATCTATAAAGAGGTGCAAAAGAATGCAAAGTGAACCTTGAACGCTGCTCCCTTACTCTTTTACTCCTTTGTCGACTGAGTCTCCTCTATGAGAAAGCACATTGATCCATTTTGGCTTCCGCGCCGAGAACTGTCGCACCAGGACGCTCCTTGCGCTGTACTCGATCTTACACCCCTCGACGTGGAAGCACGCAGGCTAATGCGATGCGCTCCATTAAAGTCGAGCCCCCGACATCGCAGAACGTTGCTAATTACCTCGTGCACACCGGTTCGGAGCGCGCGCTTCACCCTTTCCCGGCTCTCAACCGCTCTGAGCTCTTATTACATTCCTACCAAAACTTGCGATGTCTCGCGCCGTACGTTGCGCTTTAATAACAATACATTGTGTAATTTCGTTGATTAATTAAGCTGAACAATCGACGATACCAAATATTGTTAATAAAGTGGTCGATTCATATACTCGTTGCGTGCAAATAGATAGCTATGGGTTTCATTCTATCTCTCATGTGAACGTGAGGCAGAATTTCAGTTCGAGCCTGAGTTACCAGTTCTAAAATTATATTTGTGAAATTAGAAATATTTAGGACCTGCATTTTTCACCACTGATGTATCGATTTAACGTGAGGAAAGTCACATATTTGCTTAGGTCCGCCGCATAAGTTTCGCAGTTTTGTGATTCTTAGTTCAGATTCGTAATTGGAGAATAATTGGAGAACGGAAAAATCGTTAAATGTAAATATAGTGGTAACCTGGCAGAACTAGCTGCTGAAGATGTTTTCAAAAATGGAACGTTTATTTTGCAGAAAGAAATTTGTTCATGTCTGTTTATAGTGTAATTCCGTGGAATATGGACCGGTGCGGGATGATAGACCAGTGCGTATCGGTCCACACGGGGAAACGAAAAAATGAATACCTGCGTATGTTAGCGGGTTTTGATGTTGGTGAGGTAATACAGGTGTTAAACCATACAAATGATGTACAAGTTGTACTCACTTGGTTATTGAAATCCGAAAAAAATCACATTTAAAACTGTTATCTTGTGATATGTATAACTCACGTCACGTAGTATATACATTGAAATACACTGTTAAAAATATTTGTAAATTTACATGTTTAACCCTTCGTGGTCACTCTGGGTCGATTCGACCCGAGATCGATCTTTCGGCGCGAAAACGAAATAGTTCCCGGTGGCCAAAGGATCTTTGACCGCTATCTACTGATAGTTTGGAATGTCCTCTGTACGCAGGAATCGGTAGGACCCCGAATTCACCATTAGTACTGTTGTGAGAGCCGAAGAGGCGTGACGGTGCGCGTGGCTCGGGTGGAAAGCACCCGTGAGTGACCATCGGCGTTGTAAATCTGAAAAAAATTCGAATTTTTGTTTTTTTTTCTTGCGTTTCTGTGAGGTGTTCTAACCGCAAGTAAGCTGTTGTCACAAGCTACATTTTTATCGGTAATTCAGTGAGTAAAACTCGATTTATTAGCCAGATGCCGTATACTCCTTATAGAGTCGTGCATTCCAATCGCACATGCTGGTGGAGGAGCATGAAAATTTCGGCGACGAGTTGTCTGATGAAAAAGACCAATTGGTTCTGATGACGGAAAGTAGCGAAGGATCGGACGACGGCGATGGAGAACCGAACTGGGAGAATGCTACTATCGAAGCGCGGATTTTAGAAAACAAATGGTGTGGCTTAAATGGCAAAACGATTAAAAACATGAAGTACAGGTATTTTTCTAACATTTTGTAATTTACACAATTTTTCTGTAAAAAAAACATTTTTTTCCACGATTTTATCTTTTTTTTAACTCTATAAACGACCGACTTCAAACTACGGAATAAATACCTTTTTTGTGGCGGAAGAATACTATTTTTTTTTATAAAAACTACTACATTTAGAGAATATTAGGTTAAAATTTGAGTTAAATCGATCTTTTATTTACGGAGTTATGATTTTTTTAGTGGAAAAACGTATTTTTTCGATCTTTCACCTTCATTCATTTTTTTAGTATGTTGTAGTTTAATATTGGGAAATTTCTTTTTTTTTTGTACATTATCTACAAAGTTTAAAGTATATACTGTCATTTTTTGATATTTTTCAAGCCGGTAGTTTGGTCGCAATACGCGGTCACAGATGGTCCGGGTGAAATCGACCGAGAGTGACCACCGTGATCGGTGAGAGAAGTGTGACCACGAAGGGTTAACACACAAGTGTATATGAAATTTGCAATACACTAACTGATCATTGTTATTAACATACAATGTCTGTCATTTTTAAAATCTTGAAATTCAATTTATTATAAATATACCTATTGTATTTATAATAATCGGTACTGCTATTAAGAAACTGATGTATTAAAGTGACGTCTACGATACAGGTAATTGAATTTGATATAAGATGAAAGAAAATTACAACATATGTATGTCAATAGAACCTGTTTATTTTTAACTCCCGACTGCCCCAGATCAAAAGACGAGAGTTATGCGTTTCGCGACGATCGAAAGATCTCACCTTGAATTTTCGACAAGACAAAACAATTTAAAGACTATGGACCACCCGAGGCGAAGGAATCAATTGAATTTACTTATATCATTGGTATAAAGCTTGCCAATTAACCAATAACAGCAACTAAAACGTTCCGATTGAAAATGGCTCCATGAAGTATGCAACAGTTTCCAGGAATTGGTGTACGTTGGAGCTTCAGAATAAATCTAATATTTTTTTCATACGTACTGAGTTCGCAGAACGTGTCGGATGATTTTCCGGTGGTCCATGTTAGTCGACTTTGGTCCTTATTACCAACAGTCAAAAAACGTGCGGGTCTAGTGGACCACCGCGCAATGGCCGTGAAAAAGAATCGTAAAAGTCTTTAAACATCATGCCTTTACAGTGTAAAGTCTTGGGAATCTAGTCTTACCGTCATAGTAAGATTCACCTCTGGAAATAGGAGACATAAGCCAGAACGTACATTTTAGGGGTCCATATTTTCCAGAATTGCAGTGGATGCTATAATTTGTATCATAACTTTTTTTAGAATTCTCCAGCACCAGTGAAGATCTAAATTATGCGTTTGCAAAATCGGACACTTGGACACCAATAAATCGATGAAAGAAATAATACTGACTGTTTACCATGTTCCGATTTTAATATACGAGTACGAACACAAGAGAGGATAAAGGGAGTTAAAAAAGATAAGGTAGGTGGTAAAAGACCTTCCCACATTGGAAGAGTCTAATCCAACGTAATCTACTAGTAGTACGCGAAAAGCTTTTCGGCTCAATCCAAACGAACGTAGCTGACAGCATCAGCCGGGACAGTTGATAAGCCACATTGTACTCTTGTTGTAAGGCGAGAAAATTGGAGAGGCAAGTCCATCTCGTAAAGCGGGATTCCAGATACTTTAATACCAAATTAACGTTCGCGGGTTTACAGTGAACGCAAACGGCGTGCTCGGCGTTAAACCGACCCAGCTGCAAGTCAAGCAGAAACCGGGTACGAGAAACCCGCAGTACCTATCTATACTTCAAGTACGCCTCGCCTTCGGGCTTAACTGCTCCTAGGGATTCGGCACACCCGCTGTTGCCCTCTCCGCACCGCACGCGATACGCTTCTTATCTGCTACACTATCCCATCCACTGTATACCTATGTCTCCCTGTCTTGCAAGCTATAATAACAAACACTTAGACCGCAGTTGGCCTTCAACGAGTCTGCAAAAGGGGTAGACCCATTACAAGAAAAAGCGTTCGAATAGCCATTCTTTTATAGCGATGACGTTCTATGAAAATAAATGAATCGCCGCAATCATTAAAGTATCACTCTTACTTACGAATCATTTATAAATTAATTTTTCGATTATATTATTAAGGCCCCACAACACGGTTCGATTTTGCTTACTTATAGAGGACGCTTTGTTTTCGAGAAACATTTTTTGGGATTGTAGTTGACGCGAATCGGTTAGGAAATACAGATTTTACAGCACCTTGACATTTTTGGAAAGATCGTTTTCACGCTATAACTTCCGCAAATTGAGAAATACCGGGCTGCAATTTTGTACGTACATGTACTACCATCAAACCATGATCTGTACCAACTTTGGCGAGAATCGGTAGAATGGTTCTAATGTTATTACAATTTCATTTTTTTTCTAATGTCTGTAAGTACTTCTGCTTCTGTAAATTCTGAGACATAAAATTGCAATTTCGTACGTGTCATTACGTTTATTGATTATTAATGATGAATTTCGTCAAGGAAACGGTCATTATCTCGGTAAATTTCGATTTTGCGGCATGAAAAACAAAAAAACCGTCACGGATAAAATGGGGAATTATTTTTTGCAGTATTATCTCAAATTTGGTTCACATATGGACAACTACGTTTTGAGCACAAATTTGACGCGGATCTGTCCAGCCGTTCAGATTTTATGGTATTTTGGATATTTTAAAAAATGTCGTTCTCGCCCTAGATCGTGCAAATTACAAGATACCGGGTTTTTATTTGGTCCACACATAGACTATCATGAAACAAGTGTTGGGTACACATTTGATACAAATCGGTTCAGTGTTGAAATTTTACAAAAATTTGATTTATTTTCTTTTAAACATTGGAAAAAACATGCAATGTAGAACCTTGCAAATTGCTTCCTCAGTACCGTGATGTGATCTGGATGTATTTTATCGTAGTGTTTTTCCTTTCTTAATTAAATCCCTGCAAAGTAGAGCCTTGCAAATTGCTTCCTCTGTATTTTACACTTTTGGCGATGCTTCCTCTATGAGGCGATGCTTCCTCTATGAGGAAGCATCGCCAATAGCTACGTTAATAAAAGTGTAAAATACAGAGGAAGCAACTTGCAAGATTCTACTTTGCAGATTCTTTAAATATTTTTTAGTTAAACCGAATGGTTTAATCACTGTCAACCGCCGAGCAACAATTTCGCCAGACTGCACTTTTTGGGGGGGGGGGGGGGGGGGGGGCGTGTATCGCAAACAGTGCTGTAGATTAGAGCAAATAGTACATTGTGCGACTAGTGCGCGAAGTAGGCGATTCACGACGAGTGTGAAGTTTGCCGCCCGAGCGAAGCGAGGTCACACGAGTCGTGAATCGCCTACGCGCACGTGTCACACATACTATTTTTTGACATAAGGTAAACGTCCCAGTAATCGACAGCGTACCAGTAATCGACAATATGTGCTTTGACTATAGCAAAATCTATATTCAAAGCACACAACGGTCGATTACTGGTTCACTGTCGATTACTGGGACGTTTACCTTACGTGTGTGCGAGTTCGTCTTCGAGTGCCTGCGTAGCAGGCGCGAAGTAGTCGATTTTCGCATGTTATTGGAGAATTTATTCGCACACTCCGCAGGCACGAGAAGACGAACTTCGCACGCACATATGTCAAAAATATACTTATACACTCTTCTGTATGTATGTACTGAGCACGTAACTTAATAAAAAAAATCCACTTATTGTTTGCTTGAACAAAAATACAAAAATACGCTCAAGTGAAGCGAAAACTGGAATGTTAATAATATATATAGTTTTTTTGTGAAAATGTGAATTGAAAGGAGACACAACCGAAATTCGTCAGCAAACGGTCAAATATAGAACCGATTTTTTTCTCAAGATTATGAAAACGAATGAAGAGATCCATAGTTCGCGTTTTTCATATGGATATACAAGAAACCTACATAAAATGTGTACGAGAGCCCAACCATGATGGCTGATGAATGATGTCTCTGTTTCGTTTTTAGAACGACTGGTCTTCTTCTTTAAAACACAGATACAAGTAGCCGGTCTGTTTAGTTCTATATACAAATGCCAGTCTTATCGATTTTAGTTATGTCACTCATTAAATACACTTCATTCCGCAAATACCTTAATTTTATCTTGTAATGTAACAATTCTTTATTATGAATGTAATGAGAAAATGTTCTCATTGACCTAACAAGATTCGCATTTTCTTGTTACTGTTAAAAGCACATCTCGATTTTCCGTAATTTGAAGTATTAATTGGTAAAATTGCCCTATACGGCTCACATATATTTCCACATGTCATGTGCGGTCTACCTTGAATTTCGCTGTTTCCCGTGTTCAATTTAGCAAAACTATGTTAAATGAGTGTAAAATAACTGTGCCATACAGCAAACGGATATATATTACAACGGGAAGGATAATACATTTTATAAAACAAAGTAAATTGCAATAAGTACTCAACCGCATTTGTATTTTCATTTGCCGCAAAACAAAGATTCATCCACTGTAATAATCACTCCTGAACCGCCCACTTTGCACATATGTAAAACTTTCGTCGTGGTATATCGCTGCATGGATTCATGTAGTCGATGGCGTTTAAACAAATAAATGAGTCTGGCTGTGCACAGCGTAATTGGATTTCGATCGTCTACATGAATATGCGATATATCATGTTTCGAATAAATGAACTATCTCCTCTGTCTGCTGACTTCGACCGGGTGTAACTTCCACATTGTCTACCATTTCATTTTCTCGCACGAATAAAACAAATAAACTATATTTAGAGTCGATACTAGTATCATCGACAAATCTCTTTATTCGTCAATTAATAATGAAAAGAGGATTTCCCAAAAATTTACTGAATAAATTGTTTGATGTTTCTTTTGCATGTAAACAGTCTTCGGCTCCACCTAAAATTTATGATGACGGTAATCTTATAAAAATGAATACTGGTTGGTATTTTTTTTAATTATCCGGAGGCGATATAGTTATGACATCGATCGATCCTCACGAAGCGTTAGTATATATCAACATTTTTGCGATTCGTTATTCTGCTGAATACCCGTTTGTACCGTTTACGAATGATGCAATAGTAATGACATCCGAAGCATCGACGATGGAAGGGAAAGAATGAGTGTGGTTCCTTGCTGTCGCTATTAGAGTACCCGAGGCTACGAAATAATTGGCTTATTTATCGGCGCCAAACCAAGCGTAAAAAGCCCTGTAGGGTCAATCGGGTGAAAGCTGATAATGCTTTTATGTATAACAATAATAGTAATAATAATGGAACTAATAATGATATCGATGCTAATAGTACAGCACGACCCTGCGATAAATGACTCAAAGATAGGGTCAACCGATATTTGGGAATTTAAATAATGACGAAACTATACAAGGTCGTAGAAGCGTATTATACATAAGCTTCAGAAGGCCGGAACAGCAGGTTAGCTCGGTCGCAATATTTATAACACAATAGAGCCTCTATGTGGTCGGCCTTAATACGGTGGCCACTCTGGCATTAGGGTTTCAACATTCATACACCAACACGGTGTATACGGAACTCGCAAGCTCGCAACGCACAATACTTGTCGCCGATTTTGCAATTTCCCACTCACAAAACAATAATTTCCATGCATTTGCAGTTCTCCGTTTTCATTCGCGATGAGTACAAACTCTGTTTCGGTTTCCAGTTTCCCTCTGCGGTTTTAGCGTGAAGGTTGGATCAGGAGGGGGAAGCGGAAGAGGACAAGAAAGACGAGGAATAACATTGTTTCTCACGTAGTGGTGTACCGAGGGAGAAAATCGTCTTGCGCTACGAGGTGAAGCTTGCGGCAACGCAAAAGTGGTCCTAGCTGTCTATGGTGCTTCCACAGCTCTTCCCGAAGTGTAGATCGTGCCCCTGCTGCCGGGTGGTTATAGGTGTAGCGTGCAACCCGGGAGCTTGCGAGACATGTCAACCGACGTGCCGACCCATTCAATTTGCGTAAGTGTTCCCCTTTACTTCCTCAATATTCGAGACGCGGAATACCCGTGGCTGTCTCATTCCTGCCCCGTTTCCTAAGGCTGTAAATTTGGTTTTATTATTGGCTGCCGCTGCTGGGAGTTCACTCTAAACATCCCGCTTCGTGGCCCATCAAACGATACAGAAGCTGCAAGAGAAAGGATGCGGCGAGATAGCGGGAGTTGCGTTTCTTTCTGTGAATTTAACGCGGAAAAGAAGTTGCAAAGAGAAATTACTTTGGTAAATTAGATTTAATATAGGTACACCAAGTTGCTCTATTGTGCATTCATTATTACAACTAGGGATGGGCGATGTTTGTCGATTAATCGATCACCGATGTTTTTTTTCCCGAGAAATCGATGTTTTTTCCAATTTTTTTCAAAACCGATTAATCGATGTTCGATGTTTATTTATGAAACATCGAAAAAAAAAATCGAAGACGGTCTGTGCGGTGTTACAAGTATATTTTAACAGTTTTAAAGAAATTTCAACTTTCGATAATTTTGCATCACTAAAGTTCGTGATATACTTCATTCCTGTGTAACGTGTGTCATATACGGTATAAAATATGACGTTCAATACAAGAAAGATTATCCGATCTATTTTTTTTTCTATTTACAGTTCTGCGTGAATCACAACCCTTATCCTTATGCAAATTGTATCTGTCATTTATATTATACGTATACTACATTTTTAGGAGTACAAGCAAATTTCACCAACAACGGGTACAACTCATGATTTCACGAATCATGATTATTCGATGCTGATTCAAGCATCACTGTGTATTGAATGTGCCTTGAAACCTTGGTCGACTTTATTTATTTGAAAAAAATAATTTCGCTGATTTTGTTTTGATTTTTCATCGTTTTCTACTTTACCGATGTCAAATAATCGCTGTTCCGATGTTTTTTTAGAAACATCGATTGTTTATAATCGATTTATTTAATAATCGATTCTTTTAACATCGATTTTTTTTTCTCAACATCGCCCATCCCTAATTACAACTAATTTTGATGCATATAGATAGCGATGCCACAAGACAAGACAAGACAAGAAATGGATCTTGTCTTGAAAATAATTCAAGACAAGAAAAATTTCTTGAGTCTCAAGATAAGACAAGAAATAATTCTTGTCTTGTCTTGAGGCTCGAGATTTTTCTCGAACCTTTTCAAGACTCTTGAAAGTGCTCAAGAATCTTGAGCCTTTTCAAGAGTCTTGAGAATTTTTCGAGAATCTTGAGCCTTTTTCGAGACAAATTTCTCCATCTTGGTTTAAGATAAGAACTTTTTCTAATTTAGTCCGAAAAATGTAGGAAAATGAAATATTTCGACACATAATGTTTGTACTGTAGCCATAAAATTCCGACGACCGTAAACGTTGAAAAAAATGATTTCTAGAAAAGATATCGGGCTCATATTTAATCCACTTTTAGATTATTATTGTGTAATGGTTGGGATTGAATTCGGAGTGACTCCGTTAAGGGGGTCCTGTCGTATGGAGTTCATATCGCATAAATTCGAGAAAAACGAGAAAGAATTGCAAACACTTCTTGATGATATAAAAATCGGAAAAAAATCATACACCTTAAAGGTACTGAAAAGATTAATTTTACTTAATAATAATTGCAAAATGTTATTAACAAATTGATGACAAAATAAGTGTTCAACAAAAAATTTCTCGACAACCTAAATCTTATTTTTATGAAAATGATTCGTTCGTTTTTCTGAGTACTTTTGAATTTTCTCCGATTTTTAAGTTCAGTTTAAAATTTGTGTTTTCTTTTCACACAAAATTCAAAGTGAACTTAAAAATCTGAAAAAATGCATACGTACTCAGGAAAATAAACGAAACATTTTCACAAAAAAATGGATTGCCGAAAAATTTGTTGAACAATTGCTTTTGTCATCGATTTGTTAATAACGTTTTGCAATTATTATTAAGCAAAATTAATCTTTTTAGTACCTTTAATGTGCATGCATTTTTCAGACGTGTATACCATCAAGAAATGTTTGCAATACTTGTTTGTTTTTCTCGAATATATGCAAAATGAATATCATACGACAGGACCTGATACATTGGTGGAAATTTTGTCGCCTAATGTTAATGTAGTCGTTTCGGTACAGTCCCGACAAATATGAGTTTCGTGGAAAATTTCGAACCCTTCTCGATGAGATAACAATCTGAAAAAAAAAAAAATCAAGTATGTAGAAGGTGCTGAAAAGATTGATTTTTCATAATAATATTTCGAAAATGTTATTAACAAATTAAAGAAAAAATTAATTGTTCAACTATTTACCCGGCAATCCAACTTTATTCTGATGAAAATCATTCATTCATTTTTTTGAATACGTATGAATTTTTTTAAAATTTTGTCTAATTTTTTTAAGTTGAATTTTTTGAAACAAAATGAGCGGCGAAAACCGCAATTTTAAAAAATTAGACAAAATTCTGAAAAAATTCATACTTATTCAGAAAAATGAATGAATAATTTTTATCGGAAGAAAAAGATGAGTTGCCGGGTAAATTGTTGAACAATTAATTTTTTCATTAATTTGTTAATAACATGTCGGAATTATTATTATACAAAAAACAATCTTTTCCCCACCTTCTACATGATTGATTTTTTTCAGATTATTATCTCATCGAGAAGTGTTCGAAATTTCCCCTGAAACTCACATTTGACGGGGCTGCACCGAGCCGACTATGTACCTTTAACGCCTATAGGGCTGCATCTTTTGTACCTAATCTCACTTTTTGTTTTCCGTTTCTCCCAAATACACGGTTTTGAGTTTCGAGGCCGTTTGTGATCGTTGAGCCGACGAGGGGAAACTAATCGCCGAACCGTCAGTTTCGCAATTTAGGGAAACACTGGCCATTCTCATGGATTATGTGTTCAAAAGATGTGTTTAAAACAGCGATGTGTTCAATACTTTATTGTACTGCAATAAAAAAAATTGAAATATCTCAAGATTCTTGGTCAAGACTCTTGACATTCAAGAAATATTTCTTGTCTTGTCTTGAGAATCAAGACAAGAAATTTTCGTCGTCAAGACAAGATTTTTCTTGTCTTGTCAAGAAATTTCTTGAATTCTTGATTCTTGACGGCATCACTACATATAGAAGTTGATCGTGACTACACGGAAAAACATTTTTATTGTGGTACTTGAAAAAAGTTAAACGTAATTTGTAAGTACACACTCACACATTAATAGCCGTTTATACATCTAGAAAGAAATACCAAAATTGTACAAAAAATAGGCTGAAGGACCCCGGTCGATGGCTTTTTTACCAGGGAAACTCTCGGACGCGGTATATTAATTCGCTCATAACTGTACGCACACTCTCTGTTGTAATGGTTAATAAAAATCTTGTACTACCACTACTGAAAAATGTTGTAAAATTGCTAACTCGTAAATATCGCTTTACCCACTACATTCTTACAACTACTGTATATGTGTGTGAGCCTAGCCTAACATGACGACCATTGATTTAAACTAAAGCTAGCTCAAGTCGCTGATTTGAACGATTTTTTTGTCGCCAATGTTCTTGAAAAGGGTGAACAAAATACTTAACCAAATTTTGTACGTCGATTCTAGGATAGCCCCAATGTCTTTTTCCATAAATTGAGCTGATAAGTTGCTCATTCGCATAGATAAATTAATTTTGCAAATAGCCTATTTGAACATATCGAAATAGCCTTTGCAAATAGCCTATTTGAACATGCGATAGCAAGATAGCCGCCATTGTCGCGTATTCCGTGACTCATTTCATAGCGTACATGGCAAAGTGTTTGAATTACTTTAAAAAGGATGAAATAAACATAATTTTACAAAAATCTAAAGAACTCCCGAATGAAAAAGAAGCTTTATTAATAAACAAATTGGGTACATCGAATGTTTGAAATAAGGTAAATGTCCCAATCCCCGGACGGTTCAGAGCATTCCCCGACTTATGCGTTTATTAGACGGTTAAGAATTGATTTTTTTTTTTTTTAATAAAAATTAGCACTGCCAATGTCAAGCTCGTCTTGTCTAGTTACCAAAACACACGTATATATTTTTTTATTATTAATATTTTTAAAGTTATCCATATAGATATTAAAAAAGAGCAAATGCACCAATTATCGGACGGCTTTTTGATTGAAGTCCCAATCTTCGGACATACCGATGGCCCAATTTCCGGGCAAGTACTTATAACCGGACATTATAGACTCCCATTAATTAATAACGCGCACTTTATCGCTGATCAACAAGTACAAGAAAATTGAAGTCAACTTCGAATCAATCTAAAAAAAAAACTTCGTTGCCGCTCAGTCTCTCGCTAAGACGGTCGTTATAACCTCAAAACAACGCTGTGTGTCCGATAGCTGGGTCGTAGCAGCCAAATACGCTCATACCACCTATCGGACACGGGATCGGACACGGATTCGGACGCGGTACAAGCGCACAATGCGTGTCCCAATAATTAGACGCGGAAATTTATTTATTTGTGCATATTAAATACTTTGTTTACGAGTGTATCGAAAAGCTAGTTTATTTCCGTATCATCTAAGTCATACAATGTATGACAAATCTTGAAAGATCAGCCGGCCTTCTATGCAAAGTAATAGCAACTCCTAAGTTCTCGCGTTAAGAAATATGCGTCTTTTGCACAATAGTTGGGGGTGCAGCAATAAAAGTTGTAAATTAAATTATTACGTAATCTCTAAATATGCGATTTTTTACCAATATATGCATTAATAAATGCAGTTTACAAAATATGGATTGTTTTTCATTTGTATTCAGTGTATCATTCATATAATGTAATATTTGGGCTCTTGTGCGAAAATTGGGATGCGTCCGGGCATTGGTACAGTTACCGTAATAAAATAAGTATTCGCATGTCATAGTTGGAAGATTGTTTTCATCATTATGTGTGAAAGTTTCCATCTTATAATGATTAGTTGGCCCAGCCAAGAGGTTTTTTCCCAAATAGATCTGATCAACGCATACGAGTTAGACATAACTATAACTTTGATCCATATACGGGCGTACCAACTGTTACAACTTACTTTTACCTGTACTAGTAACAACGTGGTTGCTTCGATCACACTCCTTTTTTCTCGTTTGGCTTTCCTCGCGGCTAAATAAGATATTTGAATATTTATACATTACCATACGAGTTCCCGCGTCTTTTAGGTTAGGTGTGTTAATTTGACTAACGAACACACGCGTTGCGCGAGCGCTGTGTGACGATTTCCGCTTCAATGTTTCGATATAATCGATTTTCGATGTGTCATGTCTGTAGAGTATTCTATCCCACAATTGTGAAAAACGCAATAATTTAAAACGCCCGCCATACGTAACTTTGTAGCGATCATAACAGTCTGAAGTTGGCTCTGCAATATAGCCATCACCGACCAATCACGACACGAGTTATACTGACTTCGATATTTTTATATATTCGACTTTCGATGTGCCATATCCTTTTTAAGAGAAAACAACGTGCTCGCTACGCTCGCACTCCTTTCTTCTCATTTGTCTTTTCTCGTATCTAAATAAGATATTTCCATGTTTATACAGTTCCAGATGACTTCGCGATCTTTTAGGTTAGGTGTGTTCATCTGACAATAACGAACACACGCGATGCGAGTGCGCTGCGTGACTCTCTTTCTGCTTCAATGTTTCGATATAATCGACTTTCGATGTGCCATGTTTTTGGAGTTCCACAACTGAAAAAATACAGTCATTTAAAACGCGCGCGATGCGTGACTTTTGTAGTGGTCATAACAGTCTGAAGTTGACTCTGAGACATACCAACTAATTACGGCACGAGTTATATTGGCTTCGATATTTCGATATATTCGACGTTCGATGTGGCATGTCCTTTCAAGAGAGGTTACCCGTATCTGACGGGACTTTTACTCATTAATAAACGTATGGGACTCGTGGACGCGGATACTCACGACTGAGAGTTCACTTCAAACATCGCTTGTCGCGACCCATCAAACGATGTAGTAATTAGAAGCGAAGCGAAACCCAAAACACTAAAAATTGATGGAAAAGAAAAACAAGGTCCAGTAAAGTAGACTGTTCACAAAATTGTCCCCATGTTTGATGTATTTGGAGACATAGTACACCACACGCTCACAATCGCCGAAGGCTTAAGAATGGAGAAGTAACAACGGCACAAAACGATTGGATATTGAAGACCGTCCGCTGAAAAGAAAGAGGCACAGATAAGGTGGAAGAACGACCGACCGTTTCGACGGAGAAAAAGATAGCGAGACAGATGTCGAAGGCCTGTAACGGAGGCAGAGGGTTTGAGAGACCAAGTCAGTCTCGCCTGCGTTGCCGACAGACATTTTAATGGAAGTTTGGACTTGGTATATTTTGTCAGTCGTGTAAGAGATAGAAGACGGAAGCAAGGCGAAGCCGGGTAGAAGGGCAGCGGAGAGGCGATGCCTCCAGCGGACGTCGATGACGAAGGACTAGAAAGAGGCGGACGAGAACCGAAGACGACGAGGAGGAGGAGGAGGAGGAGAAGGAGGAGGACGAGGACGAGGACGAGCCACCGAAGTGTTCATAATGAGATGTTAATGGAGTGAGCGCAAAAAATGCAGGCGTCACGTCAGGATATCGACAGCAGGGCATCGCGAGCGGGTTCCTCTTCCTTCCCCTTCCACGCTATAGCGCTTTCTCTCGTGTTCAAGCTTTCAGTCAAGCTACCGCCCCTGCTTTACCACCCCGCCCAAGTCTTTATACTATACAGCTTAGAATGGCAGCGGGACCACGTCGCACACGCCGCGTCTCGAATTCTTCGTTGAGTTTCGCGACGACCCGAGACGAGAGAAGAGAAGAGAGAAGATAGAAATAGAAGGAAAAGCGAGGAGGGGCTGGTGACGGCAGCGGAGGAGGAAGCCGAGGGATGTCGCTGGCACGGGGGATGTAGATAGCGGTACGAGACGGTGACCCACCCTTGTAATCTATTTTGTCTTCCACAGACACTGGAAAAAGGGTGGGGTGCAATCAATTTTGCGGGTGGAACCCTTCCTGCTTTTCTTTCCCTCTGCCTTCGTATTAGTCGTCATCCATATTCCTTTGGTCCTCGTCACATAACGAACTTTACCTGTTTCCCCAGTTTATACACGGAGTATCTCTGTACCATTGTTGGAATTATTCACTTATCCTCATTCACTTAGCGTTAACTCGTTGTCGCGGCACGTAGTGGATCGCCAAAATTGATATGCCGCGTCTTTTCCAGCCGGCTATAATTGTTTCAACGGTGCTTACTATCTACATAATAATGCGGGACGAATTTCTGTAAATTCATTGCACCACCGCATATTCGTTCACTGAGATTCGCACGAGCACTTGTGTAAATGTGTATAGCGGTAGCGCCTCATCTCGAGAGGTATATTCATTTTTTTTTTGTACTTGGCGTCGAGACACTACGGCGTCGCTTGATAACATAAAAGTCCACAAATTAACTATTTAACTGTCATCACTTTGTATTTGTTATATTATAGGAACAGCTATTTATCAAAATCTCGTTTTTAGTTGTGATTTCAAGATTTTGAAAACATTTGACAAACGGTTTTGGTTTCACAAATGAGACTTGCCCTCGAATGTAAAAAAGAAAAGTGGATTTTTAAAACAAACAAAAACTATTCTTTTCGTTATCGTTATTTAGAAACTTATTTGGCAGTTATTTGGCACTTAGCCGTTAACGGATTGTATGGAGCAGATGCGTCCGTTTTTCTCAAACTAACTTTGTTTTGAATAAACAGAATGATATTAATTAACTGAGAACCACTCCAATAAAAAATAAACGTTTATCAATAAGCAGCCTCAATGTTTGGCTGTTTTTAAACAAAATGCTTAATAGTAAGATGTAGACTCGACATTATGATACGGATCGGCGAACCGTGGTCGTGTAGGATTTAAACAGAGCATGCAACTGATCCGTTGTACATGGAATCTATGAATAAATTTATTTGCGGCTCTCTGCACGCCGCTTCTAGTTTGCGTTAACTGTTTTGGGGCTCACCACGTAAATCTGTGGATTACCTTTATAGAGTATCCCGTTAATCCATGAGATCTTTTTAGATTCCTTCGTTATAGGACTACAATAACCAAGTAAATAAATTACCTTTTTTTTGTACATCTACGGCAATTTTTTTACTACATGTCAGTTCATATTAACCGCTCAATAAAATGTACGTTTTTTTATACCTTTGATGTCGATGTGAACTGACATTTGGGGCTCGGTAACTCTATAATTCTTCCGCCCGTGAACTTGGAAGACGTTCCTGAAAAACTTCCAGGGCCCGGATGAAGCTCGTCCAGGTTGAAAATTGATAAACCCCTCTTCTTTCCCTTCCGCCCATCATTTACTCCTCGGCTTCGTGCTGCGCTCTGTCGAGTTGTGGAAATTGGCCGCGCGCAAGGGGAAAGTAGGATGTGCTCGATCCCTTCTCAAATTAATAGCCCGATCCGCGCCGACCGTCGAGTATGTAGCATTTCTAGGAGGTCGTAAATGGAGAACGGTTGGACACATTTCTTTAAACAATTTGTCCGATTTTGTATTACATTATATATTTAATCAACGTACTTTAAGGCAATTTCATTTTCGTTAAACGAGCTTAATAAACTATTTTCTTTGAGATTAAATGATGAAAACCATGATGTTATTGAAATATAAATAAATTTCGAGCAGAGCTTGGCAAAATACTCAAAATACAACATACAAAATACTTGATGTATTTAAAATACAAAATACTTGTTGGACTTAAAATACATTGATAACTACTTTGTTTAAGTTCATTTTAAAATACTTAGTAAAAATCAATGGTATGTCTACTGATGATGAATAGAGTCAAGCAAAATCATTCCAATGTGGTATAAGGTGTATAGATTAATTTTATTTCGCTATTTAAACTGATATTCAAACATCTCCGAAGAATGTTATTTCCGCCGTTAACTCATTTGTTTTGTCGATTAGTCGCCAATGTACGTTATATCCGACTCGGGAGTGCTGCTACAGAATGCCTTCAGCGAAAATGAAAAGTATATGGCTGTGGCTCCTCGTCCGGCAACCGGACGAATAATTGTGTGTTATTCGTCCGGCAAATGTTAAACTCGTCGTTTTATCCGGACGAATAACGTACGGGTAATCATCCGGAAAGAGGTAAAAACTAGAAAAAAGCCATATCCGGACGAATAACGCACGATTAATCGTCCGAGAAGAGAAAAAACCTGGAAAACAAACATACTCGGACGAATAACATACGATTAATCGTCCAGAAAGAGGTAAAAACTTGAAAAAAAGCCATATCCGGACGAATAACGCACTATTAATCGTCCGAGAAGAGGTAAAAATCGTGCGTAAAACATATCCGGATGAATAACTGGGTGTTATTCGTCCGGCTAATCCCAAAAACCTTTAAAAAAGCATATCTCGATGAATAATATATACGATTATTCGTCCATCAAAACTTGTAAATTCATAAAAAAATGTATCTGTTCATATAATATTCTAAAAAAAATTAAAAAGTTGTTCACATGCTGGGGTTTGAACCGGCGACCCTTCGGACTATAGAGGCATGCCTCAACCCACTCGGCTATCGAGACTTTCTCGATAAATTATGAAACGTAAACAATTTTTACTAAAGCGGAAAATTTTCGCTGCACAGGTTCGTGTGCGCGTTAGGGGCATCTGCGTGATGTGGGAGCGGTTCGTGTCTAAAAGGGAGTTTGTCTGACTAAATCTCCCTTATAAGAAAACTTGTCGGACGAATAACACACAGTTATTCGTCCGATTGCCGGACGAATAACACACAGTTATTCGTCCGATTGCCGGACGACGAGCCACTCCGAAAGTATATTGACAACATGATATACGATTATGTGGTTAATCTCTCCCAAGTACTTCGGCTTCAGCTAATCGTACAATCATTCTCAAAAAATAACAATGTTTTTAAACCCGTAGTAGACGCAGAAGTATTTTGTATTTTGTGTTTGAAAGAATTTAAAATACGAAAAAGCTATTTGAGTACTTCAAATACGCATTTAAAATACTTTAAACATATTATATATTTTAAATAATGCCCAGCTCTGACTGTATTATGTTATTGTAACAAGAGAAAACATCGCGACACGCTAACCTTTTCGCTGACTTTTTCAATCTGTAACTTCACCCTCCTTTTCTTTTTCCTCGCTCTATCCCCACGGCAGTTTCTTTACTTTTTGTTTGAAACTCTACGACGAAGCACCGGAAAACGTGTTTAGGCATCAATTCTCATGACACAAAAAGCGTCGCTGTTTCTCCGGCTAATAGATATCACATTGAATTTACTGCAGTAACTTTGCAATATTCGTATACAATGTTTAACCAACGCACATACGCGAGGTAATATCACTTCGCATTTTCAGCTCCATGAAATCGCAACATGCAAGTAATAAGTAAAATATAGCCGATGAAAATACGTCATTGTTTGGTATTGCCAATTATGAGTTACGCGCAATTCGAATGCGCATAGATTGCACAGATAATTCGGGTGTACAATTTTTATGCACCAAAGTTACAATTTACAATTTCTGCCAACCAAAGTTGGCAGAAAATGTCGCTGTGTCACTGTTTCTAAAGGAAAACATCTCTGCCCTACGCGCCACGTCGGAAAAGCGGAGGTATAACAGTGAGAGTGTTTCTTCGATCAGTTTCGTTACATTTAACCAGTTTCCTCGATGTATAGAGTTTGCAGAGGAAACAGATATCCGAGACAGACTGGAAAAGCTGAATTGAAGAATGTGAGTGAGAATGAAAGGGCTGCTTAGAGTAAGCGAAATACTCAGAGACATTCGCGGAAGTGGGGTAAAGTGAGGAGTATGAAGGGCTGTTTTGGTTCTTGTGCGACTCGGAGGGACTGAAAGAGAAATAGTAGTTCAGATAGGAAGCCAAGGAAATACTAAATCGCGAGGGGGCCAAGCATTGCTGGGTTCTGTATAAGAATTCATTGTGTTTTTCCGTTCACTGTCATGCCTGTCCTCAGACTGAGTCGTTTGCAGTAGCGGAATAAATGGTACTTGTATGTACGAATGCATCAAAGATCAGGGTAAATAAAAGAGCTTGATAGAGCACGAAAGTAGTATAGCGATATTGAAAACTTGGGTGGTGACGAAATGTTTTCAATTAAAGTGCTCTACAATCTCATCGATTTAGTGTTTTTTTTTAACAACCCTGGCTGGTCACGTGGGGTCACAGTGACCTCAAGCGTATAACTTTAAGTAGGGTGACCAGCTGCATCGAAGTCAAATTACGGTTTGTTCGCTTACGCGATAGGACAGATTGCTACAAATATTTTAGTCACTGCAAAAATCTTTCTACCAATAAAAATGAAATAGCAGATATGTAAATATTTCCTATTTAGACTATTTATGAAAGAGTAATTATTTTATGTTGCTTATTTGATTCGATGTTGCCAAGTGTAGCCGAGTGTGACGGATCCGCTTGGAACTATATGGCCGATTTCAGCTACTGCTTGCGCTTTAACTCAAAATATCTGTCTGGAATGTCCGGCAAGCTGCTTTTTTCATGATTGCGTTGGAATCGTTAGAATTTGATGAACAGATAGTGACTTTGTTATCTGCGTCATCTAATCGTCAAAGGTTTTAATTATCTGATTGAAGTGGCGAGAAAGCACTATTTGAATAAGACCCCATGTTAAATGCGCAATTTTTGTGTGGAGATTTCTTGGAAAAAAGTCCGGTAAGTCGTGCTGAGATTTTACAGTAGTAAAGTTCTATATTCAATTTATCTCATCTAAATTTTATTTTTATTTTATCTAATAAGACGTGCAGCTGGTCGCCCTCCTTAAGCCAAAACGTATATGTTGGCGGCCGAGGCAACTAGCCTGCCTTCTAACGGTGCTTTGGGATTTCCTCTATAAGAACAGACTAGTGTCAGTCGATCAAAAACGAAATGGGCTGTCTTTAGATGTCAGAATAGATACCTTTTTTTTAAACGCCCAGTATGAAGCGATTTCTTTTTACTATCATATCTCGAGAGTACCACCATAACATTTTAGTAAAAAAAAATGAAAATTGTAAGAGTTACGATTTTTTAAATTAAAAAGGAACGTGTGACCACCGAGGGTTAACGTTATTGTACGCCTAGAAGGTGACGAAATATTACTTAGCGGATAAGTCAGTTAATGGTTTAACAGTAAAGGATAAACAGTCAATTGTTTGTGTCCCTTTGCGACCCATATATCTCAATCTTATTACAACGAAAGGCGCGAACAGTTAGAGAATTTTGAATCAGCGGTTCCTGGTGTTAAATGGATTGGCCTAATCATTTTTAAATTAAAGGCTTTTTACTTCGATGAGGCTCGGCAATATTCAGGAAGCGTTCTGGCACTACACGATTTTTGCAAACAATTATGTTTCTAAAAGCGAATAAACTGCTAAATAAATAGTGTTATTTAATTGAATGTTCTTTGAAATTCTGATATACTTAATAAAATTCTCAATATGCGTTTGTGTCTGCAGAACGTTTCGGTACGACTAATCGTATTTGACACGAATGAGACAAAATTACATGAACTTTCTTATTGATGACACTTTGCTCCACATTACACGTTTTCCAAAAGGGTTACCTAAGGTTCCATCTCGAGACGTTCTATAATCATATCGTGAACCTCATGACGCAGAGACGACACCGTGAAACGATAATCCTATTTAGATCGCTCCAGCTCAAATATGATGGTGCAACTGCATCTGTATTTCTGGAGTTTCTGCACGGTCGCATAATGAATCCGAGACGACTATTCGCGGTAGTTCGTACTGATGATTCATCCAGTGTGCAAAGCGTTCACCAAGCATGATGCCAAATCTGCTATCTTTGCAGCCTGGGGTAAGGCACCGACTTCTATCTTCGTTATTTCTGTAGCGTGTCCTGACTTTGCATTTGCTAGAATTAAAACGAGACAGCAGGCTCGGCACCGTTTCTCAAACCGATTAAAGATAATTTTTAATTCGGTCTGCGTGTAAAAAATGCTCTCACACGTTTCATAAATATTAAACAAAAGTAGGACAAGATTTGATCTTGGCCCAGAATCTCTTGGCCCTTTTCCTTGCCCAGAAATTAATTTTTGAGGCAGCAAAAGGTTGGAGATAATTTTCTCATCAGTATACTAATGTTAATTTTGTCGAACGCTGCCGAGATTCCACTGAATATAAACTTTACTTACAGCTCATCAGATAATAATGATGTGCGTGAGCATTATTAACTTATTAAAAATATTTAACATGTTGCTTTCTAACAAATGAAGCTCCATTTTCATTACGATTTTGTTCTTGGGATTTTGAAGTCAGTATACTTCCAATTGTGAGAACCGGCGTGGAACAGAGGTTTAGAAAAAAATGTCTTTGTATGTGCCAATTTTTTTGTTGGTACGACGACCCTTTTAATGTTTCAAATACCAGGTTCAAATTTGGTATAGTATTAGATCGAGGAGACCTAATTTTATGGCATTTCGAAATGTTCGTAATCACACATTACCCGCGGCGCCTTATCTTTCGCTAATTACTTATAAGACATCAGACTCAAACTCTCAAATGAACTATTATTAAACTATGACTTGTGTGACATTTTGTGAGTGTTTCGTCCTGGCCATTTTTCCACCTTTATATTTAATTATTTAAATATCAATTAAATGTTATAATTATTAGTTGTCATAACTGGTGACAAATAACAAATTCCACCGTATTAAATTTGTGTTTTTACCATTGTTAGGTACGGTCGTTTAGTCAATGTAAATACCTCGCGAGATAGTTCGAAATCTTGATTTTAATCATTAATCGAACAAGATCCCAAACAAGCATTTTAATCACATTTCGTTAGCTCGATTCGTAACAGTGAGCTTCGGTATTAATTGTATATTGTTGATCGTTGTTGTATGCAGTATATAGATAAGCTTGCAAAATCGAACCTTGCAAATCGCTTCCTCACTTCAATGCACCTTTGATTTTTGCTACCTCCATGAGGAAGCCTAAATTGATCCTTCGTAGAGGTGGTTTCGTTATGGGGTATACAATTTTAGGTACAAAAAAGTGATTAATCAATTTGCAAGATTTTTTTAAAGGTCGTTTCATGAAAATGTTTTCCAATTCTTGCAATTCCTGTGCCAGAAAAAAACATTGCGCATTCCCACAAAGTGGTTTGCAAAATTTGATCGATTTGCGAATAGTTTCCTGTATAGGACACTATTTTGTTTGGTCTGTATAGACCAAACGAAAGATGACGGTTTTCGAGAACGAGAGACCCTACAAAGCGAATAACGTAAAAAACCTCTCCGCAATCCTGTCAGATGTGCATAGTTCAAACAGAGAAAGCTCAAAAAGCGAAAACCATCGGGCTAGCTGTTGATCGATATAGACTTTGGGGTTGATGGTTCGGCGCGGGACCAGACTCATCCACGCTGCTGCTCACCCCGCACATGTTTATGTTTGAGAGTCGAAGAACGACGGAGTGCCAAGGGCCAAACCGTCGAAGCGTCGCGTTAGCACGGCGAGAGTAGCTCGGTGCCGCAAGCTAGGATGTGCCATGACCGTAAGAGTAGGGGAGAAACGAGACGTGGTTGTGCTTGCTTGCTTGCCATCGGGTGTAAGAGAGGTGGTTTGAAGGCGGACCACGTAGTCCCGGGAATGAAGTCCGGGTGAGAGATGGAGGAAGGAGGCCAGCAGCGCAGCGGTCAGCAGAATCAGAATGCTTAGAACCCCATATAACGGCCACTCAACCGAGTTGGAACTACGCGTATTGTACCTGGCAGAGTGAGAGCGACGGAAGCGACATAGTGCGAGCAAATGGTCGAGGAGGAAAGGATGGGTGGATAGCTTGGTGTAGAAGAGGAGACCAGTTCAGGTACCTAAGTTGCTACAGCGTATGTCGACGTAGTATACTATATCTATGTAACCGAGTATCAGCACAAGTCTTTCTTCTTAGAATTTCGACGTGGATTTTCCGATCACTTTGTCAATCTTCTCATTTTTTTCTTTTTTCACAGTTTGCTACGTAACGCCTGTTCGCCTTTAGGAGGCAAAACTGTCAACAGCCGCCGACTGTACTTCGTGAAACACGTGAACTCGTTGCAGTATTGCATATTCATTTTAGCATAGTACCTCGATCGCTTAGTACGGAGGACAATTTTAAAAAATCTAGTAATCATTTTTTTTGCAAAAAATGTATGATGTCAATTATTTCCTACCTCTTTAAATGGCCATGGCTATTGATGTTTATTAATGGAAATTATACATATATATTCACATATGAGGCATTCCGCTTTACTTTCGCCACGCAAAATACAAAATTCTCCAAATTTTTCTGAAAATCGGGATCAGTGGTATCTATAGATGCACCAATTTTCAAAACTCAAAAAATATATTTGGCCGGAATATAGCAATTTTTTCATTTTTCATTGAGACGGCTCAATCTTGGGACAGATTCATCGTACAGATATTTCTAAAAAACAGAAAAGTGTGGAATTTCAAGGCCTATAAGAAAAAATGGATACAGACTTATGCGAGATATTTTAGCTCAAATGAACTCAAAATTTACCAAAAGATTACCGAAAATATTAGTTTCTTCATCGATGGTACCGCTACATTTTATCCGAATAAATTTACTTAAATTCTGCCGATGAATAACAAATTTTCAAGATTTTTTTTCGAGTGGGACTCGGAACTCCTGGCCATGTTGCTTCCTCATAGAGGAAGCTTTACTTTCGTGAAACATTTTTTTTTAAGATGTTCATGTCAGTACACTTAGAATGGTCCAAAACGTCGAGAAAAGTGGTTTGTACGAAATGTCTGTATGTGTGTGTGTATGTTTGTATTTGCAGATTTCGTTATTTACACGATAACTGCCGTAATTTTCGAAGAATGTTCTTCAAATTTAGCACGCACGTTATCATAGAATACTGGTTGAGATTGTTATTGACGCAAATCGGTTAGGAAATTCAGAGTTTACAGCATTTTGAAGATTTAAAAAAAAATCGTTTTCATGCTGTAACTTCTTCAAAATGAAAGATATCGGGCTGCAATTTTGTACGTAAATGGATTGCCATCAACCCATAATCTGTACCAAGTTTGGCGAGTATCGGTAGAGTGGTTCTAATGTTATTGCAATTTCAATTTTTTTTTTCTAACGCCTGAAGTGCTTCAGCTCCTGTAAATTCTGAGACATCCGATTGCAATTTTGAACGTGTCATTACGGTGACTGATTATAAATGATTAATTTCATCAAGGAAACGATCATTATGTCGTTAAATTTCGATTTTGCAGCAAGAAAAACAAAAAAAGCCGTCACGAAAAAAAGTGTAAAAAATGTTTGCAAAATTATCTCAAGTTTGGTTCACATATGGAGAACCGTGGACCAAGTTTTGAGTACAAATTTGACACGGACCTCTCAAGCCGTTCAAATTTTATGGCATTTCTAATATTCTCAAAAACTTCGTTCTTGTTTAGTACAAATTTGAGACAAATCGGTTCAGTGCCTAAAATTTTACGTTTTTATTTATAAAAAAACAGCTAAAAAAACCTACAAAGTGGAACCTTACAAATTGCTTCCTCAGTATTTTACACTTCTGACGATGCATCCTCTACGACAAAGCCAAAATTGATTAACAGACTTCCTCATAGAGGTAGCTTCATTAAAAGTGTAAAATACTGAGGAAGCACTTTGCAAGGTTCTATTTTGCCGGTTCTTTTTTGTAGAGAAGTGAATTTCATGGATTATAGAATGGATTCGCATGTTTTCGTGTTCGTGAGTGATTCGACGTGGTGCGCTGGCTTTTGCCCTTCTAAGTGTTTTCATTGCGGTATTCGTGTAGATTAGCGGTAATGGATGTCCGTAATCGATGACCGTCGAGTAGATATACATTTGTAGATTCTTCCCGTGTATTTAAACTGGATTTTTTGTGGAATAATGTGGCACTTCTAAAGTGGGATACATATATGCATTATTAGTTATCCAATTTTCGTAAGTTGTATTTACTCTAGAAGATGTGAAATTCGCGTAATTAGTATACTTAATTAGTTATAAAACTGTTTCACATATATTTTTGTAAACACGATTTGATTCGGTAATAAACAATAAAACGATTTTCTTGTAAACAATAAGCAAATATTAACGACCTTTCTTCAATAAAAAAACCATGTAACCATTGCAGTATTTAAATTGACCTGTAACAATATTTATTGTCCTTATTTCGTGCTTTATTAGATCCATTTGTTTAATACCCGTGCTCGATACGTGGAATATTTTCAAGGGGGTTTTCTCGTCCTTAGTATTTCGTGTAGAGATGATATACTCACTGTCTGGAAATACGCTAAGTTGCGCTGCCGCAGAGGAGGCATTAGAACGCCAGAAAGGATACGTATGAGGTGTAGCACACGGGTACCGCCGGCGCAGAGCGGATCACACTGTGCACGTGGAGTGCTGGGGTGGAAACACCCCACCTAAGCGTTGAAGGGTTAACCGCTTAGCCGTGCACCGGGTTGCGCATCGAATTACTGAAAGGCGGCTGATCTTACTGAGGATTCGGGGCTTCCATTCATATTGACTCGAGTATCCATGGCTTGTTGAAAGGCTGTCCGTATCACCTAGGTTTTCCGCAGTTTCCCTGTGCCCTCGAGCAAATGCAATACATTGGGGAGCTGGAAGGAGAGTTGCTGCGGGCAACATAGCAGGGGCAGAGGAAGGGTGCCCTAGGAATGTAACGGAAAAGGGGCGCACTGGGAGGGTCTCGTAAAATCCTGAAGAAGGAGCACGCGAGGAATCACAATAAAGAAAAATACAAAACTTTTGGAAATGCTGGCCGCATTATAGATTGAAAGACTCGGCAAGGGGTCGGACTGCGTACATTCCACCAGAAGCGGATACCTACTTCTGTATCCCTTTCCGCAATCAAGCGGCCTACGATGTGTCAATCAAGTTCAACGAATTCGCATTTTGAACGCGACAAAGCAACTCGAGAGAAACCGAGGCGCATTCTATCGCACATTTGTTTATTGCCGAATAAACAAGCGCCGTGGGTTACTGGATTACTCAAGCAGGGTGGCCAGTTAGGACAAGGAAGCTTTGTCTTAGCGTTTAGCGTGCTGATATCACCAACGAGCGCCGGGCCCTTCATCGATCCAGTGATCCACGGGCATTGTAGGCCGATACGTCGATGAGAGCAGTCGCACTCTCACGACCAACCAGAGCAGGTCAGTATTTTAAATACATAGTATTTTCTAAGTATTTTTAAGGTAGTATGAGCGTACAGATGAACGTCGCGTAAATTCGAGGGAGTTTGAGAGAGAATTACGAAGAGTTCTCGATCAGATAAAAATCTGAAAAAAATCAAGCATATGAAAGGCGGTAAAGAGATTATTTTAGACAATAATAATTTAAAAAATGTTATTAACAAATTACTTATAATAAATAATTGTTCAACTAAATATCCGGCAATAACTTTTTTTGTTATTAAAGTGATCTTCTTATTTTTCTACATACGTATGATTTTTTTCAGAATTCGTTTTTTTTTAGAATTATTGTACCATTAGCTGAAGACGAAGTGCTCGGGAGACGTAAACAGAATAATACTATATGTTTCTTTTTGTGCTGAACGCGTTCTACAACAGTCTTTCCGAGTCTGATATGACTTATATAGGCGACTAATCGACACTCTTCGGAGGTGTTTGAATATTAGTGTAAATAGCAAAAAAAACTATACGTCGTATACCATATAGGAATGATTTTGCCTGACCCTGTTCATCGGCAATGGACATACCATTGATTTTTACTAAATATTTTTAAAAGTACTTGAACGAAGCACTTACCAATGTATTTACTGCTACCAACCATTTTTATATATTTTGAACTTTGTATCACTACGCGACGTACACCTTGTACTTTTAATAAATTCACATGGAAAGTATTTAACAATGTTTTGTCATTTAGGATTGTTACCAGCATAACTACTATGTCCACAGCACAGCTGGTATCCGGAATACCAAGATGCCAGGGTAATCATGTCAACCCGAACTGCGACCGGTCGGAAACACAAATGACGGTCATGGGTAAAACTGTACAAATTACCGACGTCGTCACAAAATTACATTTTCCGCAATCACTTATTATTAAGTTGAAAAACTTGATAAATGTCAAAATTAACCCGAAAAGATAAAAATAAATGGACGAAACATGACTCAGGAACAAATTGACAGTTGCGTGCGGAATATGTCGAGACAATGAAATGTTGACGTTCTAAATTAATATATTCCCTTCGACGAGACAATTACGCTTGCACAGAAATTCTAAGCCAGACATACTGCAATTAATAATCTTAATCCTTCCTGCCTTTAAGATACATGTATTTAATCGCCGTTAACATTCAATGCAGTTATTCGTAACTCTACGGGGGAAGGCGTATGAATGATGGGAAATAATGAAGAAGCAATGAGCAAGGCTCCGCCTTGCATCCTTGTTCAGAAACGTATCATAGAAAGTAAAGTTTCTAAAACTTCATTAACTAAATCCTTCGGTTCAAGTTCTAGCGGTGGGGTGAAAAAAACGCTGATCCGTCTTGTATCGATTGTCGCGTAGTAGCAGATTATGTTCAACCGTCGCTCGGAGTGCTACGTCTTTGAAATTTAATTTGGGTGACTTAGACCCATCAGCTGTAAGTTACGAAAGTTTTTGCAGCAACTTCAAATCGCGCTGTCAGTAAACATTGATTTAAATATGCATTCGGAAAAAAAAACGTTTCTTTAAATTGCACTAAAAATATGTGTATTCTGTGTTTTCTGTGAGGATATGAACGAATTGAGAATGACAGTACAGATCGAAACATACGAAGAAGGCACATCTAGGTATTCTAACACCAAGAAAATTGTAAAACCATTCTTTTCTTGAATCACATAAAAAATATTCAAAACCAGTGTTTTTAGGAGTGCGATATACGACTCGACAAGTGGCTCGACAGTTTTCAACCAGTTGTCGGATCTAGGAATACTGAAATCGAACATCTTGCAAGATTTTAGAAGACTTTCTTCTAAATCGCACGCAAAACTGTTTGGAACCAGTGTTTTTCGTGACGAAACATAACACTTGTGAACAGATAGCAAAGGTCAGAAGTCGATATCCCGAATCGCAAAATTTGCAAACCAAAATGTCTACAACTAATTCGGGTTGTTATAATACCGCGGTACAAAGTAAAGAGTAAAGTCCTACTGTTTCGATATAACGTTCCATACTATACGCAAACGAAACTATACGATGTATCTGTATAATACTATCGTATATCGTAGCTATATGCGTACATCTAGCGTTATCTAGAGAGTATCTGTATATGCAGTGAAGCAGATACTGCTGGATGGCTGGCTCGCTCGCTGGTGGATGGTCCGCAGAGCCTGCAAGCGGAGGGCTAATGCATCAACATCAAAGCAGGTTCCCGCGTTAGCCGTTGCACATACACTACATACAATCGCAGTTATTGCCCTCAAAGGTTTTACCTTTCGATCCCGTCTAGCGTCATACATTAAAGTCCCCGCAGTAAGCCAGCCAACACACCGCCAACGCATACATATTACCATGAAAATGTAACTACCACGCTAAAGGTTGTGGGATTACTGAGTATTAGTCCGTAGGCTTTTCATTCAAATATGTTTAAATGATAGAGATGTAAATAATAAAGTGAATCCTCGATACGAGTATAAGGCTGCTACCATACATTCAATGGAACAGAATACATTGAATTATAACAGATTATGACGTGAACGAAACTTGTCACACCAATCAATCAGAATCTGTGCAACGCGTTTACTTATTACTGAATCTTCTAAGAGGATTATCAATACAAAAAAGCAATACAAAAAAATGCGTAAGATATGTAAAAAAATAGATCGGATATATTCCGAAAAGAAGTTTGTAATGCCTAATACATGTATTGTTGAACATATATTAATTTTTTTCATAGCGAAAGATGTCGCTATAAGAGGAAGCGGGATTTGATTTATTACAAATATGTAAAGTTGTACGCATAGTGCACGAATCGAATTGAATTGAATATTACTATTACTATTAATATTACTATTCAATTCGTTTCATTAAAAAAATTGAATCGAATATTCGTTCATACGAATAATTCAAAAATATTCTGATAATTCGTGAATACATATTCGAACAGTTCGAATATTGGCGATTTATCTAAGTAGTCATGAATTATTCGAATATTCACGAACTATTTGAATATTTTCCATTCAATTAAAATTTTGTATAGATTTTAACGATTTATTTCGTATGACAACCCAAGAGTTCCTTGAACTTTTTAAAGCATAGTGTTACATCAGTGTGTCACCTGTTTTCAATTGGTTTTGCAGTAAAGGTACCTTTTTCCCCGACTACGCTGAAAAAACGATGTACCATGCCTGCAGCGTGAGTAGAAACTGCCCATTCTTGCCCAGCGGGAGGAAAAGTGACGCAGTGAAAGTGGAAAAACAATCTAAACTTGTATTTACGACGAAAACAACAAATAGATTTCACAAACTATTCAAACCATTCGAATATCCAATTCGAATTTCGTATTGAATAATTCATATTCAATTCGGGTCGAATTCTTCGAAATTTTGAATATTCGCACACCCCTACAAATATCCGATGACGGAGAAAATATGTCTGAATATAAGGGACTCTACATCATAATACATATGTTTATATCGACAGTTACTAATTATTACTAAATGTTTATTTACAAGAACACCACATTTCTTAATATAAAATAAAGGAAGCATAACTGCTAATATCAGTTTCCGTGACGTACTCATTAGATTTTTAGACGTGAAGTAACTGGGGCAAAGTTATGAATGACATGGACAATAAACATTTTGCAATTTCGTCAAATAATTGTAATCTACTTTCCCGCTAGAATGTTTAAGCGTCACCTCACAAAATACGGGACAGCGTAATGCTACAAAACGTGCTAACGGGGCGGCGTTGCGTGAAATGGGTTTTAGCAACTCTCATCTGTCTCTCATCTTGGCCGTGTTATTGTCGCCCCAGGCATCCCACCAAATAGCTACTAGGTCTACTTCAATAGTTTGACCGGTCCAACTTACTTTACGGTTTATATCAAGGATATCGAAAGTTATGTTGCGTAGATTTCCCGACTACATTTCATTGAGAGGATTAAAAGGCAGCTTACAACTGGAATTTCAAACAGACTAAAAAGTTAAAAAAAAAACGTTTTAAAAACGTTTTTGCAATCGAGGGTCTACAATTCGTTTTTTTTTTTTTCATACATAAAACAGTCTAGAACATTACCGCTTCATCTTTTTCTATTTTCCGCATAGTCTCCTCTGCCGGAATAACTAAAATTGATGAATATATATTTTTATGCAGAGGCGGCTTTGTATAAAATGGAAAATAATGAGGCTGCAATGTGTAATATTCAACTTTGCACCTTTGTTTTCCGTTATTGCAATATAGAGTTCTACAGACACGTTATGATTACGGAATTTTATGGAAGTCTGAAAAACTCTTAAGTCTTCAGAAAGTAAGAGGATACAATGACAGATTGAGTAATTAACGTTAGTCAATTGCACAATTAATAAACTGTATGGAAAGTTCTTCTGCAGATACCGCCTTTTGAATTGCATTTAATTTACCGATATATTGTAAAATTAAATCAACACCATTTTTATAACGTTGTCGGTGTTGTACTCTAATTAGTTTTTCATTATATTGGTGTAGTAATTTTACTGTACGCGGTTTCCCCCAAACAACTTCCTATACAGTATGTTCATTTTCCTAGACGACTTTTTTTGACAATGTGTTTCTTGTTTTAATAAAAATCTCGGAAACCCATGGTGTGGAGTTTCTTATCCCCTGGAAATCATGTAGGGATGAAGCTTCCACGGTTTAATTTGATCCCCAGTTGCCGGCATACCTCGTGTTTGGGGCATGGCATGAGGGTCAAACTAGTAATGGACGGCATAGGCGCTAGGCTCGTCTTTCGAACTACAAAGCCAGCACCGTTGGCGTAATACTATGCCGAAGTTAACCAGGATTAGAATTTCCACTCCAGTATTTAGAACGATAGGTATGAAGTGTTTATTTGCGAAACCGCTGAGTACCCCCGTGGACAAAATTGAAATTTACAATATCAAATGTATAAACACACTGTTAATTTGAAACATTTGATCTTAAACTTTGTTTTCGTCATGTATCTTCTTCAGATTTTTACAAATGTCTGCTTTTTCATTTTTATATTTTTTTTCAGAGTGTTACTCACAACTAGTCTTTCCTGATGAACGGAAAAACATATCTTCCAAAATTATAAAATTGTAATCTGTGCGTAAATTTATATGAAAACTGAATTAAAGGAACGTTTCTGCTTCATCAATGTCAAATCAGTTTGAAGTTGAATTTCGTTTTTAAATAACAGAAAACAAATTTGTTTAGTTTTGAAAAAAAAAAACAATGGAAGGAAACTTTGTATTCATGGAAAATAAAGTTACCTTTATGTGTGTGAAGTGAATAGCCGCCGAGAATTCTGCATGGCAGATAATTCCAACAGTTAAAACGGTATATCTATTTCCATTCATGTATTTTGTACTGTCCGCTGATCCAAATCGCATAGGTATTGGCGTGCATTCATTAGCTTTTAATAGTTAGTTTTAATAGTTTCCAATTGATTTATCCGCAAGCATTACAGTATAAATTCGGGATAATCCAGGTGAAAATGCTCGTGGCATATGCTCGCAAAATAGCGGCGTTTTTGCCCATACCTTTCCATTGTTTAAATTCTATCAGAACGGAGTCTGTGAACCGACGATTTCTGGGACAAAAACTCATTCATTCCAATTTTTTCTTTTTCATCAGGTTTCAATGAGGTCGTTTAAGCACCGTATCGATCTTTGCTGTCGGCGAGCTGAACGAGGGCGGCTGCTATTACTACGGCGCGGATCTATATCGAAGCCCCGCGTATATTGGCCAGTGGACGCAACTTGTTGCACGTAGCCGTCGTAGCTCGTGACACTTCTCTGTCTCCCGTTCTGGCTTTTGATCTCATGTTCTCACTCCCGCCGATAAGCGGATACCTCTTGAAATGTTTTCGAGGGCTCCCTTGACTCGCTGTACGTAAGTGCGGCGTACCGTGAATTGGTTTGTTAGTGACTGGGTAAACAATGTGTTCACTTGATCCATCATAGTTTGTGAGAACATGAAAATGCATAATAAGTGTTATACGTCTGTATATATGCGAACATAAAAATAATTCGATTAAAAAAAAACGTCGACGTAGTTTTTCAGAAATTTACATTTTGGGTAATTATACTGCATACATATATTATTTTTCTCCCGACTCCGCTAAAATAACCCCATTTCGTGTCTGCAACGCGGGCGGAAAATCGCTCATTTTTGACAAATGATTTACGCATGCGCAGTCCGCTTCCATTACCTCCCTAGGGAAGTAATCAGCTCATTCCTGCCCGCGCGGGAGTAATGAAACCCGCACTACGCATGCGTGTCCTCATTTGTAAAAAATGAGCTTATTTTCTGTCCTCTTTGCCCACACGAAATGATGTTATTTTTTAGCGAAATCGTGAGAAAAGTATAGTACGCTACATGGGGAGGGTGCAACTTTTCAGCTCGTGGGAATTTCTGTCCTCGTTTCTCTCGGGCATCTAACTTCACACTCGGTGAAAAGTTGCACTTTGTAACGTAATGTACTATTGCTTCCTCATAGAGGAAGCTGTTTTTGTGTAAAAAATTGTTTTCGAGATTTTCATTCCAGCATACTCAGAATGGTCCAGAACGTCGAAAAAGTGGTTTAGAAAAATGTCCGGGTAGATGTGTGTACGTATGTATGTGTGAGGCCGGCATGCAAAATTCAAATCTTAATATCTCAAGAACCGCTTTAACGATCGAGCTGAAATTTGGCACATACATGGGGCAGATGGACAACTTTGTTTATAAAAAGATTTTAAAAAATGTAAGCATTTGTTCAAATTTTATTCAGGTTTGAATTTTTCTAAAAATGTCTGTTTGCACTGCGGTTGCTGTCCAGCAAAATATTTGTTTACTGTCTAGCCAAAATTTTTATTACAAATAAAGCTGTGTCAAAGGACGATTGGTATTGAATCTAGGATAAATCGGCAAGTAGGATTTTATGGGATTTTGAATTTTTCGAAAAAAAAAATCATGTTGCTGTAACTTTCGTCAAGTCTTGCCAAATAAATTGAAACTTTCTACAGATAAAAAATAATAACTTTGCGCTGCTTTGTACCAAGTTTGGTGCTGATCGGTAAGGCTATTCGGTTTTGTTTACAAAGCATAATCTACGAGGATACCAAAATGAATAAATAAGCTTCGTTGTAGAGACAGCTTTGTGAAAAAGGGAAATTAATGAGGAAGTAATGTGCAAAGTTCTACTTTCCAACTTCTTTTTATTCTACGATTTTGATATCCCATGACCGTAAGTACGAACATTCAATAGCCCATATAACTCACAAGCGGCACGATGTATCGAACTGAAATTTCACACGCAAGTGGTTTATTAGGCTCTCTTTAGTTACTGTGAATTTATACAAAAACTATTCACAGATACATATTTCATAGCATTTAAATTTTGTTTTTTGCAAATTTCGTAAAATTCGTAAATTTTGTAAATTTCACAGCATTTAAATTGTTATATATATTTTAATATTTTTATTAAATAACTTTTATACGAGAATAGAGCAAGAAATTATATCGGTAATTTTACGGTATTTCACACAGCAAAAAAGCCCGACCGACTCCAAATTTCTTCTACTTTTTTATATCGTTAACCATATCAAACGAAGAATGTGTGAATTTTTTAAGAATTTTATTCAGATATTTGTTCGATTTAAGTTTAAATTTAAATTAAATTTTTTAAGAGTTTACATTTTTTAAGAGTTTAAATTTTTTAAGAGTTTACATTTTTTAAGAGTTTAAATTTTTTAAGAGTTTAAATTTTTTAAGAATTTTATTCAGATATTTGTTCGATTTGTTTAGTTAGGCGACTACATATCTGAACAAATTATTTTTTTCATCACTTCACTTCACTTCACTTCACTGCACTCAGGAGATGGTTGGGACAACCAAATCCAGTAATCATTAGCTGTCAATAAATTGTTGGTTACTATAAAGTAATGTTTTTTAAAAATAATTTCTCAATCCAGCAGACCAACATCGCTATTTAAAATGAAGACAAATATTGCTAAGTTGACTAAATATTTATTTGACACCCGCCGACAAGTGGATTTTATAGAGCCAACTAAAATCTCTTCTCTTAATTTAACTAAAAGATGACAAACGTATTATGGCCCTCAAACGATTTTAGTTGTCGAGTGGGAAACGACGCTAATTCATATAGTGTGATAAGCATGATGTTCATATACTAGACTGGAGGGTCGGTGCTCAGGATCTAGACGACGTTCTTGATATCTTTGCTCTGATCTGGTTGCATAAACGTGGTAAGTCAAACATTAAGGATATGGAGCGAAGGTCTCCGTTTCTCGCGTCTTTGCTTCTCGCGTTCACTTCCATCCAACGCGTGTCGGTTTATTGGGGCCTTAGTAATCAGTGAGAGTCCACCGGGTCGGGTTTCCCCTATGCGCGTCTAACACTGATGTTTGCTCACCTTAAACCAAATTCTGATGGACACCAGCAAGAGCGCCAACAGAATCAGAAGCATCAGTGTACACGCGGGGTTCCAAAAGGCTGTGCACCCTCGTTTCCTACCATTACGGTTCAAGCTCTAATTGGCCGCATCGGATTTTCGGAGTTTCCGGCGAGCGAGGCAAAAACGGTTCCAGGTAATTGCGATACACTCGGAGCGGAGCACCCCAACGGAAATGTTCTGCTTTGTATGTCTTGAAATCTCCCTCGTCTAGTAGATTCCCCATCTGTTTTAACTTTATCACGGTGACGTACTTTAAATGCAAACTCTGTAAATCATGAAAATTACTTGCCCGGCAACTAGGCATCATGTTCTGGATAAATGGTTAACCACTCTTCTGATATTGCTTGCTATTTTCAATCAACATTCTTAACTTTTCAAAGTACTCCACTTTTTAAAGGGCTCTGGAGTACTTTCCAAGTACTCCAGAGATCGATGGTAAAGCAGATGCATTGCCGAAGTATTGAGGAGAAAATAGTATATTGTGCAACAAGGGTCGAAAGTTGGCAATTGCGGCGAGTGTGAGGTTTGCTGCCCGAGCAAAGCGAGGGCTGCAATCACACGAGTCGCAATTGCCAACTTTCGACCCGTGTTGCACATCACACTTTTTGTAACGAGTGCACGAATCTGCGGCACTTGGAATGGCAGTCGCGCGAGACGAACACTGAAATGTGAGGTTGTGATTCAAGGGACCAAAGTGAATGACAGAAACTCCCAAGGGACGAAAGTGAATGACAGAAACTCCCAAGGGACGAAAGTGAACGAAATGTGAACTGCGCATGCGTGACTCTGTCATTTCACCACAGGTTCGCGACTGACAGGGAAACGGCCACTTTCGGCTCGCAAGACTGCCATGGAAAGTGCCGCGATTCGTGCACGTGTTACAAAAAAGATATGGTGATCTCCGAGGATTGAACCGGGAATGTTCATTATTAAGTCAGAGCGCTAACCACTGCGCTAATGTCACCTATGCTTTTCTCTCGTTCGAATCATCTTCTTATATGCAATGCTGGGCCGTCACAAAATGCGAACTGTGCAATATGCCGATTTCACTTTTCGATTATTGCTTCCTTATAGAAGAAGCTTTGTTTTACTGAAAAACTTTTTTCGAGACTTTCATGTCAGTACACTCAGAATAGTCCAAAACGTCGAGAAAAGTGGTTTGTACGAAATGTCTGTATGTGTGTGTGTGTGCAGATTTCAATGTGTGCACGACTGTGGTGAATGTTCATGAATGTTCTTAAAATTTGGCACGCAAGTGGGCTATCATAGAACAATGTTTGGGATTGTAGTTGACGCGAAACGGGTGGGAAAGTCAGATTTTTCAACATTTTGACATTTTTGAATAAATCGTTTGCACGCTATAACTTTCGCAAACTGAGAGATATCGGGCTGCAATTTTGTACGTAGGATTACCATCAAACGGTGATTTGTACCAAATTTTGCGAAAATCGGTAAAATTATCCTAATTCAGCTCCTGTAAATTCTGAGAGATCCGACTACAATTTTCAACATGTCTTTAGGATGAATGATTATCAGTTATGAACTTCGTCAAAGAAACGGTCATTATGTCGGTAAATTTCGATTTTGCTGCATAAAAAAGAAAAAAATTCCGTCACGAAAAAAAAAATGATTTTTTTTTGCAGACTTGGTTTAAATTTAGTTTACATATGGACAACCATGGACCAAGGTTTGAGTACAAATTTGACGCGGATATGACGAGGCGTTCAAATTTTATGGCATTTTAAATATTTTGAAAAATCTCGTTCTCGCGCTGGCTCGCAAATTACGAGATACTTTTAATTTAACCTCTGCATCGACTACCATGAATCAAGGGTGGATACAAATTTGAGGCAAATCGGTGGAGTGATAAAAATTTTACAACAGTTTGGTTTATTTCAAAAGAACAGCCAAAAAACCTGCAAAGCAGAACCTTGCAAATTGGTTCCTCAGTATTTTACACTTTTGACGAAGCTTCCTCTATGAGGAAGCCAAAATTGATCAACATACTTCCTAATATAGAGATCTCTATATAATAATTATCTGGCTCGCTCGCATTTAAAGGTCCCTTGGGGATTTTAATAAATCCGGAGTGGATGTGTCATTAGACCCCAGTCAGCCTGGTCCGGGAAGTTTTATAGCGGGACAGAAAAATGCACCCCGAAGTCCCTTGGGGGACTTAGAAAAATGCTGGCTTCGGTGTCATTTGACCCCGGCCAGCTTGGTTATCCTACACAGTGATGGTGGTGGCGGTGACGGCGGCAACGAGATATTTTTATAATACAGATGGATATATATTAGGGTGGTCCTTAAAAGGGGTATTTTTAAATTTTGATCTTGCCGCCCCCCAGATCGGTTCGAAATAAAAATAAAAAAATCCTCAAATTTTTTCAGATTTTTTCTACCACATTGAACCCTCCCCCACGGGGATTGAAGTTTTCCATTTAAAATACATGGGACTTTTCGGTCTTCGCAGTCAATATTTTATTGCGGGACTATACGCTAATCGAAAAATCTGAAATTTACACAAATTACGCTATAAACATATTACTATAAGGGAAAAAATCACCAACCCCCTACCCACAAATATTGTATATATATTATATAGATTTTCGCTTCTGAGAGTAACGAGTTGAAGTTTTTCAATGTGTTTATCGGTTTTAAGCAATCAATATTTTACCATGCGACTATTTCTTTGTTAAAAAGTTTGAAACTTACACAAATTACTCTATACATGTAACACCATACGGGAAAAAATTAACAACCTTTGATAATTTTTAAAATTGATTATTCAATAAAATTATTATTATTAATTATTAAAATGATTAATTTTAGATGAATTAAATATCTCTTTTGAAAAGAATGTGATTTTTTACCGAATCTACCTTAACAGCATTTATCAATAATATTGATAAATCACTTTTAATAATATTGATAAATCACTTTTTAATGCTGTTAAGGTAGATTCGGTAAAAAATCACATTCTTTTCAAAAGAGATATTTAATTCATCTAAAATTAATCATTTTAATAATTAATAATAATAATTTTATTGAATAATCAATTTTAAAAATTATCAAAGGTTGTTAATTTTTTCCCGTATGGTGTTACATGTATAGAGTAATTTGTGTAAGTTTCAAACTTTTTAACAAAGAAATAGTCGCATGGTAAAATATTGATTGCTTAAAACCGATAAACACATTGAAAAACTTCAACTTGTTATTTTCAGAAGCGAAAATCTATATAATATATATACAATATTTGTGGGTAGGGGGTTGGTGATTTTTTCCCTTATAGTAATATGTTTATAGCGTAATTTGTGTAAATTTCAGATTTTTCGATTGGCGTATAGTCCCGCAATAAAATATTGACTGCGAAGACCGAAAAGTCCCATGTATTTTAAATGGAAAACTTCAATCCCCGTGGGGGAGGGTTCAATGTGGTAGAAAAAATCTGAAAAAATTTGAGGATTTTTTATTTTTATTTCGAACCGATCTGGGGGGCGGCAAGATCAAAATTTAAAAATACCCCTTTTAAGGACCACCCTAATATATACAGAATTCGGGGAAATCAATTCCTCTTAAATATAGATTTCGCAAAAAAAAAAATTTTTTTGTGATGCTTAATGATTTTTTAAAATGATTCCGTATGATTTTTCTAGTAGGCCATAAAATTCCATACATTTCTGTTTTTTTATAAATATCAGTACAATGAATCTGTCCCAAAATTGATCCGTTTCAATGAAAACTGAAGAAAAGTTTTTCTGACTCTACTCTTATGGATAAAAAACGTGTTTCCCCTTGACTGACTTAATTTCCCACAAGACTCCACCGAATTATTCAAGCAAGTTTATGCTTCCTCGTCATCAAGAGATTTGGAGAGAAATCGGTTCGTATAATTGGTTGAAGTCAGGTGTCTGCCAAATTCCACCATCGGCTCGGGTAGCACCATTTCTACGCTCGCGGGTCGTATCGATATGATCGCCGCAGCAGGAACAGAAACAATAGTAGTCGCAGTAACGGTGGCGCCGGCAGTTGAACCGCGTAGTGAGAAATGGTGGGTACGCCTCGGTCGGCACTAATACGACCTTACCGAAGGTTCCAATTTGCGTTTATTGTCGATCCAGTTCGCGCTAGCTAGTCTGTGAAAGGAAACTGAAGCCGTACCTCGAGACCTGAAAATTAGACTATACTGCCTAACACAGCGCAGTTATACATCCTCGGACTCCCTAAATGCTTTCACTCTTCCCGTTAGCTTCACCCACGCCAATCTGCCGTACACTTGAATAGAAAGCTGTGTTGGATTCTTCAAATTTAATGCCATAGTCTGGTCACGCAGATAACGACAGCAATTCTACATATATACACATATATTATCAAAACAAAAATGGTACGTCAAGTATTAAAAGAGTAGCCATCCCTTGCAAAAAAAAATCACAATAAAAATATCCTTTCAAAAATACTAAAACAAATGCTATATATTAGTCAAGTAAAAGTTATCATGAGTAGATCATCAGTGGATGATTCAATACAAAAAACTTGGCATGCTAGAGACACGTTAAGTTTTTAATGACACACCAAGTCACTCGCATGTCAAGTTTTTTGTACCGAATCATCCACTCATGATCTACTCAGAATAAACTACTAACAACGTGCTCGCTTCGCTCGCACTCCTTGCTTTTCATTTATCTTTTCTTGTGGCCAATACTGCCATTCAAAACGCGCGCGTGACTGCAGCGGCCATGACAGTCCGAATCGATTTATATCGAAGTCGCCGCCAACCAATAGGAACGCTCGAAAGGCGGCTTCAGTATTTCGACTTCGATGTGACATGTCCTTTCTAAAAGAGGATCTCGCCGCCGCCACCGCTGCCGCCGTGTAGGATATTCGAACAGACCGGGATCAAATAATATAATAAATCCAGAATTTTGCTAAGTCCCGCTGTAGAACCTCCAGGCCCAAGCTGGCTGGGATCAAATGTCACATCGAAGCCGGAATTATTCTAAGTCCCCAAAGGATTTTTGATTGCGAACGCGTGAGCCACGTAACCCTCTACTATATATATATATATCTCACTATTTTGAGTATATTCAGGTAATGTACCTTCATGTTACGTAGCTAAAGCCTGGTAACGTTGTTATATTCAGCTCATCACCGGAGTATGGTTTACCTCGAGAACAGTGCGGTAACCCACATATAACAAAGTTATACCCTGCTGCGTTTTCGGTAGTGGTCTGCCCAGAGTTAATACATTTATAATCCCATGTTTATCAGTTCTCGTATTGTTTTCCTTGGCAGACGTCAGCCCGTAATGTACTGGGGGGGGGGTCAGTAGGCACCAAATTAGAAGATGCAAAACTTATTAATGTCGCTGTTATGGTATTGCTTTGCTTCTCAAAAATATGTTGCAAGCACAGGGAGTGATCGAACGTAAATAAAAATGTTACACCTCGGTGAATCATAGCTATATTTCTCGATGGCCATCCAAATGTATAAAGTTATCGTGCCTTATTCTTCAAACTGATAAGTCGCTGATCCACCATAAGCTCTAAGCTGAGCATCATACGTCTTTTCAATAGGGTATACGGAGTCCCCTTTGGAGTAGCGATTTACTCAAGCATCGACTCTAACGTGGTCTTCCAGTATCTGAAGAGTTCTTAAAACCCTTGTATTTTCGAAACGCGTGTTCATCTTTCTATTCAGTAAAATGCGTGGGAAGGTTTTGATACTGAAGCCGAAATCACAAACCCAAAAAACCTGCAAAAAGTAGAATCTTGTAAATTGCTTCCTCAATATTTTACACTTTTGATGAAGCTACCTCTATGAGGAAGTATGTTGCTCAATGGTTTCCTCATAGAGGAAGCTTCGTCAAAAATGTAAAATACTGAGGAAGCAATTTGCAAGATTCAACTTTGCAGGTTTTCTGCGCTGTTTTTAAGAATAAGTCAAATTTTTGTGAAATTTTAACCACTCCATCGATTTGCCTCAAATTTATACTCAAGCTTTGGTTTGGAAGTTGATGCGGGGGTCGAATTAGAATACCGTATCTCGTAATTGGCTCGAGCCAGCGCGAGAACGAGATTTTTCAAAATATTTAAAATGCCATAAAATTTGAACGGTTAGACAGATCCGCGTCAAATTTGTACTCAAAACATGGTCCATGATTGTCTAGAAGTGAACCAAATTTAAGCCAATTCTGCAAAAAAAAATCAATTTCTTTTTTTTTCGTGACAGAATTTTTTTCTTTTTTAAGCAGCAAAATCGAAATTTACCGACATAATGACCGTTTCTTTGACGAAATTCATCATTGATATTCTGTAATCCTAAAGACATGTGCAGGTAAAAAAATTGAAACTGCAATAAAATTAGAACCACTTTCCCGATTCTGGCCGAATTTGGTACAGATCATGGTTTGATACTAGTCCATTCACGTACAAAATTGCAGCCCGATATTTCTCCATTTGCGGAAGTTATGGCGTGAATACGATTTTGTCAAAATGTTCATAATGCAGTAAAATCTGAATTTCCCGTCCGATTCACGTCAACTACAATCCCAAACGTTGTTCTATGATAGCCCACTTGCGTGCCAAATTTGAAAAACATTTATCGAAAATTACGACAGTTATCGTGCACACGATGAAATCTGCACACGCACACAGACAGACATTTCGTACCAACCTCTTCTATCGACGTTTTGGACCATTCTGACTGTACTGATATGAAAATCTTGAAAAATAATGTTTTCACGAAAACAAAGCTTCCTCTTTGAGGAAGCAAAAAACGTTGGAATAAAGGTAGTTTCATATTACGTACTGGCCATTTCTCCCACATTATAATTTAGTAGCAGAACTTTAGTGCATTTTAAGAATCGACGTCAGCATCTCCATCATTGAACTGAGCATTCTCGTTGCATTTTACAATGAGTATATTGGCCATGCATCAGCATTTTTGGGCTTTCATGCGGTCATCTACAACTTCCACTCGCTGCGCATCCAAGCCTACTTGATGCACTTTTTCAGTATAATTCTTCACTCTTTAGTCATGTCCTGAACAAGTTACTTCGAATAATCATTCTCTAGTATTAACCCCTTCAGCGGCGGGAAAAATTTCGTTGTGTGCCGAATACCACAAAAATGTGTGCACTATTTTAATTTAAGTTAAATAGTTGATTTAATCATCATTAATCGGTTAAGTTGATTTAATTAAAATAGCTTTAAAGCTTCAAACTTTAGCTTTAGATTTAACTTTAACTTTAGCTAGCTTTAATTCTTACATTCTTTAAATTGTGAACTTGTAAAATTTTAAATAGTGTTTTAAATATTTGTAAGTTATTCCTCGTAAGTTCGTTTGTAATCAATTATCTTTCCTTGTCTGTTTTGTTCTTGTTCGATTATTTTCTCCGCTTTATTCTTGATTTCTATATACCGATTAATAATTGTTAGTTTCTATAAACGTTCGTTTTAACGGTTTATGTGTACGAAACCGTAGTCAATTTTTGTAACATTCAAGAACCTTGCAAACTCCGTTGCATATGTTTCCTAGCAGTAATAATGACCAGGATGTGGTGAGGGCCAGACCAGTTAGCCCTGGATCTTGCCGAAGCTCTTACGAGAAAAAGTTGCGAGAGTCGTGTCTAGCATAGAATGCTTGTCATAACCGGCCACTAAGCCGTGTCGACTTATTCGGCCGTGTTGGCTAACTACCGACCATGTATTTCTGACCAGCGCCTCCTATGTCAATTTGTGGCAAAGCCAACAAGCCTGGGACTCGCCAGTCTCTCGCTTGCGGTGCGTCCCAGTATTACTGGGATTCGAGGCAATTGACTTCGAGACAATTTCTGACAATTCGAGACAACTGACTTCGAGATAATTTCCGACAATTTGAGAATTTTTTGTTAGGATATTTGGAATTTCCAATGTTGTAAGCCGAGATTTTACTTATAATGGAAGCTAAGTTTATATTTAATGTTATGACTGCTGAGCCCATTTGCCATACAAAAGGAAGTTTAGTGTGAAGGATCGGTCGACTATGTTACTCGATTACTAATCCGACTCGAAATGTCAACCTTCCTCGAATCGATTATACTGGTTTTAACATCCGCTGCAGATCTAACGTTGTTTCAGTGACGTTGTTTCAGAGTCAACGAAGAGTAAATCGAAGTGGGAACAGCTTCAAGCTCCGTGAAAAGTCTGCAGTGTGAAACGAGGGTTTCATGTCTCTCTTGAACATCCTGAAATGGCAAATTGTACCCATTTGAAGTACACAAACGGCAAACGAAGGCTGTCATTTTAACTCGGAAAAGCGCGTGGGCCACCAACCGATGATCAACGGGTGGGTTTCGTTGTCTCGAGGTGAAGTTACTCGCACCAAGCTTGTTTCATCTCTGTTTCCCAAAGGACACAGACATCAATATCTCAATGTTAAAATATTCGTGTTACGAAACGCAATCGAAACACATGACAAAGAGAGTTTAAAACGAATAATAGTAGACGACTTCGGTTTTTTTCTACTTGTTATTTACTTTTATAGTATACAATGAAATTTTTAAAGTAAAAAATTGTCGGCGTCGAAGGTTCTCAAACACGGTCATCCAAAATAAATGGCTGCCACTCTCCTGACCATTGTAATTATGCGATCGCCCTGAAATTGTGCACATATAATCGGGAAACATGTCTGCATGGAATGACGGACGTTTTTTTCGATAACTTAATTTTTCGATTTTTTATTGTTTTTATTCGAAACACATAGGGGAAAAATCGATTTTTTATGTTTAAACGCCGACATTGTCTTAATTTTGCAGTAATCGAAAAAGAAACTCCGTCATTCCATGAAGACATGTTTCTCGAGTATGTATGCACAATTTCAGGCCGTTCGCATAATTACAGTGGTCAGGAGAGTGGCAGACATTTATTTTGGAGGACCGTGTTTGAGAACGTTGGACGCCGACAATTATTAACTTAAAAACAAAAATTCCACTGTATACTTTAAAACTCGTAAATAACAAGTAGCAAAAAAACCGCAGTCGTCTACATTTATTCGTTTTTCCACAAAAAATAATTAAATCCAAAACGGTGCTCCAGGGTAGAAGTCCCCCTTAACTGATAATCCAAAGCAAGACGAAAATGGTTCGCGCGGCATCGTCGCTACATAAGCGACAACAGTGGCTTCCACGATTACTGATTGTGTGCCTGTCGAATGAAAATACCGTGCTACCGTAACTGCCATCGACTCGATCCCTCGGTGTTGGGAAAGTGTCTAAATTTTGGCTAATAGTTCAGTCTCGTAGTGTGGGGTCCGCGTGTCGTAATTTAGCTTCATAGCCTCATCTACGTTAGCTGGCAACGACGCCCTTCCGTACGACTTTGCCAGCAGTGCAACGGCAGAAGCAGAAGTAGAAGGAGCAGTAGCAGCCGTGGCATGAGTAGCGGGAGGAAAGCGGGTAATTGACGCCCTGTCTCCTTCTCCAGGCCCAGAAATACTGGTATAGTATACCCCCAGCTTCAACTCTTCCATCTCAACGTTTTCCTCATCCTCGGAGCTTCCCGGATTCTCGTGTCGCTGTCCCATACGAAAACCAGAGTGGTACGAACTCCCGACGGCAATGTTCACTAAATTAACACCTTCAACTGACTTTAATGAATCCCTCAGTCTCTTTGGCGAGTCGACGAGTAAGTCGGAAGACAAGGGAACCTACTTGTTTCTCACTTTAGCCATCTCTTCTTCTCGAGAACTTCGCTATGTCACATATATGTCTGTCATATGCATACAGTGTCGCGATACACTGTAACCACCCTGCTTAAGTCTCGCAGTCTTTCGCGTGTAGCCACTAAAGCTTGAGCTAAGCTATGGCCGACCCTTTGAGATTCAATTAAGTCCGTTTTCTCATGCACAAACGACATAACTCGAGAACCTTGGAAATTGGAAAATGGGACGTTAAATGGTAGATGAACCCCAAACTGAGAGGATAGAAACTTACGCCTTAACGATTCAATACAGCAAGGTAGGAACCCCATACGGAAATAAAGTATATGCGAGATATATAAAAGATCTATTCCAGATATAAAAGATCTATTTTTCCGAAAATTTCTGTATGTCGGATCTATTTTAGGATGTATACGAAATCTATGCGAGTAAAAATTAGATCTAAGATATATTAAAAATATATTTTTTATCTTATTATCGACCGGAAAGTTGCATATTCCAGATTCATTTTCGTATATATACTTCTTTTCCATGGGAGACATAACCTCCTTACAATCCGGAAGAGTCCTTTATTAAAAAAGACATGGACAATCGAGGTCGAAGTTCGAGATAATCGTGAAGCCATTTTATTCGTCTCCCGATTGGCTCTAGATCGCCTCCTAACTACACGCCAGTCCCCAGTGCACGCGTTCAAACACGCCGTGCCATGCTCGATGCGTTCGGAATAACATGTAATTGAAATAACAAAACAATTTTGTTACCCGGTTTTCTTATTTTCTTCGCATTCATCACGGTCAAAAAGCTTGTCTGGAATTACAATTTTTGGATTACTTATACCCATATTTGTTGTGGTAACCGATGTGTTCATTGCCGAAACCTCAACCGATTGGTTTCCTCGACAATTGCAAATTGGTTAGGATGCTGATGCATCACTGTCGTACCCCGTACAATATGCTTCAATATTCTTTTTTCAAGTTCGACAGTACATTTTGTTGTTGAAGAACATTTTGTTAAATGAACCTTTTTTGGTTGTCGTTTTTTGTAATCAGTCTCAAAATTTTGCTTGGTAACTTTTGAAAATAGTGCAAATAGGAAGCGGATAATACGATCCAAGCAAAAAAGAAACTTTTTCAACATAAATAAATAATAAATGGACCAAAGTCATGTACAACGCAAACTATTTTGAGACGCTTCAATCTACCTTGGAATCGGTTTTGAGACATAGTCAATTGACGTGTGACTACAAAACTGATTTATATTCTACCATTTCAGACATCATGCAGATTCGTCGGAAAAAAGTTGTGTTCAATACGCACATGAACGATATCGACGAGAACGCAACCCATGCACGCGTCGCGATGGACCCGTCAGACTGTTAATGAGTTAATTATAAAAACTGCGAAGTTAACACTCGATTGCGATACATAAAAAAGTTGCAAAGTAGAACTTTGCACACTGCTTCCTCATTAATTCCCCTTTTTCACAAAGCCACCTCTATGAAGAAGCTTATTTATTAACTTTGGCTTCCTCATAGAGGAAGCTTTGTGAAAAAGGGGAATTAATGAGGAAGCAGTGTGCAAAGTTCTACTTTGCAACTTTTTTTTAATTTGAACAAATCTTTGCACTTTTTTTTAAATTTGAACAAAAAAACTCCGTTACAAACACCGTTACATCTAATTTTGATTAGATACAAAGTTTTGACTTACTTTAATAACTTTTCTATAAGTTACAGCGAAAATCTTAATTTTTTCAAAAATGCATAACAGCGTAAAATCCGAACGACTTTACCAATCGTCACCAAATTTTATACGTGGCAACGCTGTATGTTATTTTTTGACTGTTTAATATTTTGGTTCAGTTGATGAGATTCGACGTGATATAGAGCAAAATTTATTTTTTTCGAAAAATTCAAAATTCTATAAAACCGGAACCGCTTTACCGATTTCGCTGAAATTCAATACCAAACAACATTGAACGTGTCTTTATTTATGATGAAGTATATAGCTGAGTCGTCGAACTTTTACGAAAGTTAGAGCGTTCACGCCATTTTTTTGAAAAATTAAAAATTCGATAAAATTTGTATACATGGATATATTTAATTTAAAAAAAATGTGAATTACAGAGGATTTAATACTCTACTTCCGTGCCAATTTTTAGCTCGATCCACCATGCCATTCCTGAGTTATGAACAATTGAATGTTCGGTGCCTGGACCATACATACATACACACACACACACACACACACATACACACATACAGACATATTTTCTAGACCACTTTTCTCGACGTTTTAGGTGATTCTAAGTATGTTAACATGAAAATCTCGAAAAAAAAAAATTTCACGAAAACAAAGCTTCCTCTATGAGGAAGCAATTATGTGAATCGAGTACTGCCAACTATTAAATTGTCTGATTTTCAACGAAATTTGTATCGTCTACCATGCACTGTATTAAATATTTATTAATGTGAAACCTATTGATACTATGATTCAGTAGATTATTTTTATACGCTGACTACTACGAGCCTATAAGCTCTTTGTGGTTTGTCACAGAAAAGCTTCGTTTATAGGGATTTTGCAATTGGAGTGACCGCTCTAAGGGTCCAAACTCCTCATTGGTGTAACGTTGATATGTTTATTCAATTTGCTTACTATATAAATAATTGATACGCTATTGTACGAAAATATTCTGAGTACCTGAAATAAATAGGACTAAAAATCAACAATCAACAATGAATTTAAACTCAAGATCCATTCAATTGCCACAATATAAATGATTTATATGCTGTTGTACGAAAACATTCTACGTAACGGAAATAAATCAGGCTAAAAATCAACAATCAACAATGAATTTAAACGCAAAATCAGGCTAACGATTTTTTTTCCTTTTTAACGTCTGCAGACGTGGGTTAAAAAAATCAGCCTTTACACTTGCACAGCGACGGTTCGTTAGTGGGGGTTATACATACTAAGTAGCAGCGTGATTTACGGGAACCGCGGATAATGAGACCCGGCTGTTTGGGGCTTTACAAATGCTTAAAAAAAAGCCGGAAATTACACTTGCACGTTATTTCGAACGTTTTTATGATTCATGAAGCCTCCTGAAAAAGTACGTTAATCGATTTCGGCTTCCTCACGCAGGAAGCTTTGTGCGATATATATATTTTTTTTTTAAAGTGAGTATGAAGGTCAGAGGGAGGGAGAAGCGGAGGAAGGGAGGAGGTTTTCTCTCCAACCATAGAGTGGAGAAATTGAGGCCGGCATGGACACAGGCTTAATATGCGAGTCAGAAGGGAAATTCTGCCGGTTTTGGTGGCACCGTCGGTGGAGCGCTTTACCACACGGCGTGTAGAACCACCGGCGGAAGCTCCCCCTCCATCCCACTCATCCTGTTACTCTCACAGTGTGCGCGCCGAACGTGGGCTAACCCATCTCATACGGGTTCAAGGGACAAATTATTTGCCCATTTTATGGCCTGCTAAAATATAAATCAAGTTCTAAATTAAATTCCTCTCTCCTCTTCGTCGGGCTCCACGGGCGTGAAACTCCAACGAACTATAACGAGGGTTTTATAACGCGTTCGAGCACTGCTCCGCACCAGTAAGGGAATAGGTGTTTCCGGATAGGTGCATGGTAAAGACCGGCCCTGGCGAGAAACCGAAAGCCCCGACAATTTTCGTGTACACTACCAAAGCCTTTTCCAAATTATCGCCTCGAGGTAATGCGGAACGCGTATCTGTGGGTGCGAGCGAGATCAAACTAATTGCGCTCACGCTGGAGTGAGAGAGATTGAATGCTAACAATACCTTTCACCTCATGCGCCGTCAAATTATCGGAAGTGGAGGCAACCCTGAAAGACCTCGACGAAATTGGCCGTATTGAAATACCTCATGTCACGACTTTCTTAGTATAAATGTTCTCAAAATCAAACTCCCGTGTGAGCTAAGGATCCAATTTGTGATCGGTATTTACGAGTAATGCAGAGAAAATTGACAAAAAGTCTCCGTGTAAATGTAACGTTTCGGTTCTGGGTGTGGACCCTCTTTGAAATGTACAGTTCGTCTTCGTGGTGAGTGGGTACAGACAGAGAAGAGTAACGATAAAAATATATAATAATAAAAAAAGAATTCACAATTAATTATAAAAGATGATCCGAAACCCATTTTAATTAGCATTAAGTGAATGATCTATTAAATAAACAATTATCAGTATGATAATTTCGTTCAGAAAATAGTTATGTTATAGATGGTCCAGCTATTCTCCGTATATATAATGAAATGTGAGTCCGTTTACACTAGAAAGACGACATACACGTTCTGAAGAGGATCCGCACCGAAACGTTAAATTTACCTGGAGAATATGTGTCAATTTTCCTTGCATTGCCCTGAACTCAATCGAATGAATCAGTTCGATTTTATAGTTCTGAGTTTGTGCACACATTGAAAATTAAATTACAGCACAATCATGAATTTCATTAAATATTAACGTGAATTTCTTTCGGGCACATTGAAGACAAATCCACGGTACGGTACGGTACATATCCATGTCGAAATGAAAATAAATTTGTTGAAACAATTATTTCTAATTTAAACTCTTTATTTGCCCGATTTTATCATAGTTAAACCATCCAACTACAGTTATTAGTGCAGCCTTGGGTGGCGGGCAACCAAGGAAATAATGGCTCCATGTCATAATAACTTTGACAATATATTTTTAACAAAAAAAAACTTGGCAAAAGGAACTCCAACAAAAATAACTTCACGACAAAAGAACTTTGGCAAAAATAACTTCGCGACAAATGAACTTTGACAAAAATAATTCGGTAAAAAATATAATTAAAATTGAAATCATTCCGCTTAGTAGAATTTATTTAAGGAAAAAATCGACGAAAGTCTTTACTAAAGCGGAAATTTTCATCTTAGTAAAATTTTTCACCGAACCACTTTTCTCGACGTACAACAATCTGTGATTCCAAGTAAAGTTATTTCTCTCAAGTTCTTTTGTCGCAAAGTTATTTTTGTTAAGGTTCTGTTGTCGCAAAATTATTCTTGTTAAGATTTTTTGTCGCAATGTTATTCTTGTTAAGGTTCTTTTGTCGTGAAGTAATTTCGTCGTGAAGTTATTTTCACCGAAGTTGTTTTGTCGCAAAGCTATTTTCCCCAAAGTTCTTTTTCCCAAGTTCTTTTTGACAAGATTATTTGTCGAAGTTATTTAGACGTGCTACCAAGAAAACAATTGGTTCAATAATGATAGTGGTATAGTGATATGCGGATAGTGGTATGCGGCTCAACTAACAAAATAATTGATGCAACTAACCGACGGAATGAACCAAAAATTGGTGTCCCAATCAATTTATCGTTTGGCGCTGAGAACTCTAATTGTAAGCCTAATTGTAAATTGGTCGGATTAGCAAAGGATGTTCACATTTCGGACGGAAGGGTTGTGTAAGCGACAAACAAGACCGTGGAGTACGTGATACATCTGAGACTGCCAAAAGTTATTAAACTGAGATCTACACTTAAGGTCCGAATCGTTCGCGGTGACCCCAGTAAGACAGTTTTATGGACGAGCGCTCGCTTTTGTGGTGAACGGAATGCCCTTCCCTTCAATTGTCGGAGGACTGGTCTTCGTGGAAATATTCAGCTAGTTCGGAGTCGAAGTCCCGTCGCGCAGGAAACTCAGACGTCGTATCAGCCTCAATCTTACGGAAAAGATATTGGAGATCGAAGGGCAACTTCAGAAAGAGAAGTATGTTTGCACGACCGCAAACATTTTAGTCTATAAAGACAAGAAGCTCTTTGGGCGTAACGGGACACTGGATTGGCGAAGACAACTTTCAGCTCGGATCTGCGTCTCTCGGTTGCACTCGTTTCGAGCGAACTCACATGTTTGACCGAATTGTAGAGCTGCTCCGCGATACTCACTTAAAGTTTGGGTTTGGTGTTGACATTGCACACCGACACAGGTAAAGGCAGCAACTTTGCAGAAGCATTCAAGGAATTTCGGGTGCACCTCTTTGCAGAAACGAAAATTAACGGAATCGAACATGAAATCACTACCGACGGCAGTTGCGATTGAGGAAAGCAACATTTTCGAAGATCGACTGGTATTTCAGAGCTTTCTTTTAGGTTCGACCATTTTTATTTGAATGTGAGGAAGCAATAACAATGTGTCGCTGACAACACCAAAGGGTCCATTTGTGAATATTTAGTACACTAAAGTCCACTACCTGGGTTTCCACTTTTAGGCTTACGATGTTCCAAAAAATATTCATTGTTGGGTGCTAATTTTAGCATCGCGCCTGCAAAAGTTAGACCGCCCATTCAAAAGCGTACTTTTAGAATCCTACATGAGACCTACACATGACTTCCATCCGGTGTTATCAGGGTATTAGTTCCTAAACCACAATTTATCTACTCGGTCACAATTTTAAGGCGGCCACCGCCTTTTTCGGTCTTGTGTGTTAATACGAGTTGATTTCAGGGATGATGTTTTTAATGTTTTTCACAAACTTGACGTTGGCCGTAGCAATTCTTTTCTTATAAGTATAGGTTTTAAGGTAGAACAAATTATATTCTGGAATGATTTCGACAAATTATATTTGTCGAAATCATTTTCTGTCTACTGATTAGTACATTTTATTGAATGTTGGACACAAAGCTATAGTCGATATTTCGTTTTAGCTTATTTTTTCAAAAAGTCGGGAATATATGGAGACTAAGTTCAGAGTAAGCAAATTGCAAGTGCAACTTTCTCTCAATTTATACTCAACGTTCGCTCAACATTATGTTAATTTTTAAATCCGAACGTTGCGTTCAGCATTCAATAAGGTTTACGAATCAGTAGACAGAACATTATTTCAAGAATTTTCCAGAATACAACTTGTCCAACCTTAAAACCTATACTCATAAGAAAAGAATGGCTGCGACCATCGAAAAGTTCATGAAAAATCATGAACTTTTCGATTCAACACTTCACCCCAGAAATTAACTGGAATCAACAAACAAGACCAAAAAAGGCCTCTTCAAGATGGTTACCCTGTGTATGAAACTGCTTTTAAAAATGATGTTTTATAGAAGAAAACACATTTTTACACAAATCTTATTTATTATTATAGATATACTTTTATTTAATTTGTTACGACGTCGACTTTGCAATAATTTTATCACATTCCATTATTGTAATTATTTCGCTCATTTCGTACACAAGACTTCCTCTACGAGTATCAAGAAGGTAAAATAATGGCCTGTCGCGTAGAGCGCGCTTGGGAGCGAGCGTCCGAAAATTGCGAAGAAGGCAATGAAAAGGTTTCAAGTTGTGTGGCATAAAAAAAGGATTACATTTCGAGCGGAATTTTGTAGTCTGGGTCAGTGTGGTGAGACTCATTAAGTTGGCCCAAGTGAGATTAATGAAAATATGGCTGAATGCCGGCGGTGCCGGAGGCAGGGGACGTCGGTGAAGACGGCCGCGATTCCGAAGAGGCAAAAAGTTGCCGCCACTTTGAGCGGAGTGAAAAAACGTAAATTGAAAAAAGTTTGCTGTTTGGCAAGTATTGTCGAGGAAATTCCGAAAGCCCCCCAAGTTACGAATTGACAGCGCAGAAGCGGCATGGAAGTACAAGCTAATGTCGCACGAAGGGGAAGTAGAGAAATGGGCACGGGTGAGATGCAGAGAAAGGGCCTTCTTTCTCTCTCGTCGCCATCAGAGAGAGAGAAAAACAAAAAGCGAGTGAGAAAGAAATTAGATGGAGGAAAAGGGGAGAAAGTAAAACCGGGGTGTCTGCGTAGTATAGGTAACAAAATGCTGTCGCAGTGAATTCACAGGACTCGGCGGGTGGGTCTCCCTTGGCATTCAGGGCTGCGGCGCGAGAACGAGAAAGCGCACAGCAATCCCAGAGCTAGCTTTACTCCTTCGTGAACCTTCGTACCGCCGGCACCCTCGGTCTCGTTGGCGACTAAACCCCGCTCGTCTCTCAGATAATTAAACGAAATTCATTTACATAGCTCGGGTAATACGGGGACCCAGGTCCGCATAGACGAAAAAGGTAGCATTACTAAAGGGCCAAGTCAAGGCGGCGGGCGAAGAGAGAGAGAGAGAGAGAGGCAGAAAGAGGGGGCGAGAACGAGAGAAGTGGTTGTCGAGTTTACGGCAGTAGAAGACCCCTTCGTCCCTCTCCCGTCTTCTTCCTTCTCTTACTTCCTTCTACGGAGGAAAACTACGCTTGCTTTACGGGAAAAAATTAGTTAGCAGAGACTTTTGATTTTCAACTTTGGCGTTAAGCATTAATAGTCTTTCTTAACTTTTTCATTCTCTTTTTACAACTTTCTCTTCGGCCCCGCGAAACATCAGTATCAAAACGATATTTCGTGAACTTGCGCTGCAAACAAATTAGAGCTTATTCCGACCTGTTTCATCGCCAATATTTACGTAATTGATTGATTTAACGGGTGCCCTGGTTTAATTCACATTTGTTCAAGATAATCCGATTAACTAATATTTATTACACACGTCCAACATTGACTCCTCGCATTTATTTTTCTTCACAACATCGACTTTTGGTCTACGCTATCGCGCTTACGTTGTACGTTATTCATCCACGAAAGACACTTGTTGCGAGGCTTTTTTAAGAAACTTAAAAAAAAGTTATATCTGTTTCGCGGTTTCCGATCTCGGAATTCATTCAGAATCCGTGAAGCTTGAGCCTTCTGTACTTCGGAAATATTTGACAAAACGAGCTGAAACTTGGAACACGTCCGTAACATTGAGAATAGAGAGAAAAAGTTGAACTGTATGAGAGCGGAAGGCGAAACAAGTTGCAAGCTGAAACGCGAAAACTGCTTCCCCTTGGCCACATCCAAGGCGATGCACAAAGCTTTCGCGTTGCGAAGAAAGCAAAATTGATTGAAACGAATTCTTACGAATATTTTCGTCGGTTAAATTTAAGTTTCAGCCCGCAGGTTGTTTGAAGGCTGATATTCTATTTAGCATGAAATTCTCCACAAGCGAACGAGTCCGTGAACGAATAATCAAAGGGATTCTGAAGAGGAAACATCAACTTTCAACATTCTCTTGTACCATCGGAACGGAACATCTTCTCTCGGCCAGTAGTCAGAGGAAATCGACTAATTAAAATTTTCATTAAGGACGTAGAAGACGGCGCGCGCTATTTGAAGCAAACGAATACTGACGAGAGACGAGACAGCCGATAACTGATACGCGGTTTGAAGGAGCGACGGTTGACAGTGAGCGATAGTTTGCGAACGTGAGCGCGAACGCGAGAGACAGCGGAACCGAGTAAAAGCGATAGACGAACGGGCAGAAAGAGGGGCAAACGGGATACGAGAGAAGGCGAGAACCGGCGGCAGTAGCGTTACCTAATAGCATCCCTAACCAAGGTACTTTGGACGCACCAATAACGCAGCAAGCCCACCGTCTGTCGGTCGCTTTCCCGTTTCTCACCGTCCCACCAAGCAGTATCAGTTTCGACGAAACATTGTCCTATTCGTTGTGCTTGTGCTACACGCTGTAACCTTGTAAGCGATGCCAAACTGGCAAATCTTTACAAGGGTCTCAAGTCGAAGTAAGGATCATCCACGCGATAACCATATCAATACGACTTAAATTTGCAGAGTGCAAGCTGTGTCAGCGCTGAGTTTACTTCTCCTGGACCGTTGCCACACCATAGACTTTGGACGCACCAACAACGCAGGAAGCTCAATGTCTGTCGGACGTTTTCCCGTTCCTCACTGTTTCGCACCAATCGAAATATTGCCCTATTCATTATCTAGTTACGCGTTGTAAGCTTGTAAGCCATTCCAAACTCGTAAACCTTTGCACGGATCTCAAGTCGAAGTAAATACGACTGAAATTTACGAATACGAAATTTATGAAAACGACTTAAATTTACAGAGTTCAAGCTATGCCAGCGCTGAGTTTACCTCTTCTAGGCCATTGCCGCGCTATAGACTTTGGATACACCAATAAAGCAGGAAGCTCGCCGTCTGTTGGTCTCTTTCCTGTTATTAACCGTGCCACGAACCATGATAATACCGGGAGGGAAAGTTTAGTGTAGTCCTCATATAGCCAGGATTTTAAAAGTACTCTTTGAATGGGCAGGTCTAACTTCTACAGGCGGAATGCTATGATTATCATTTAATAACGAATGCTTTTTTGGATATCGTATAAGTCTGAAAATGAAAACCTAGTTAGTGGCCTTTAGAGTACTCAATACTCACTAAGGAACCCGTCGGTGTTATCTGGGGAATCAATATCAGTTTCGCCGAAACATTGTCCAATTCATTATGCAGTTCCACGTTGTGAGCTTGTAAGCCATACCAAATTACGAAATCATTACAAGGATCTCTAGACAAAGTAAGGATCATCCACGCAATAATCATCAACACGACTTAAATTTATATAGATAGTAAGCTGTGCCAGCGCTATGCTTATCTTATCTAGATCATTGGTACAAAGAAAGAAGGGCCTTGGAAAAATACCATAAAACTCACGAAAATTACCATCTCGCCACAGTGTACGGGATTAAAGTCTCGCCATCTGATGAAAATGATGAGAATGTCTGCTATAGATGCATGCGGAGTTGTGAACAGAATCGATGTATTAGTGTAGTTGTAGGGACGATGTAGGGATTCCCGCTGCAAGGATAAATGCAGATTTGGAAGCAGGTGTAATTCCGTACAAGCACGTTATAGAGGTTCCCCAAATACGATTTCAGTAACCGAAACAACACGTGTCACGATTCGGAAGTAAACATCATATCGCATTGCAACTCAAAGGAGCGAAGAGGCTCTAGTAGAGGCCGATAAATTGACGATAACTTTCGATGCATAGATGGCTTTAATTTCGATTATCTGAAGGAGCTACAAGTCTAAATTCAAACTGAGGTTAAGTCGCTCAAGTTTTCATTTGTTAGCTGACAAAGGACTATTGCCCGTGATGATGACCAATGTCTCTACAACCATGAATAAAGCAAAAACTCAGGAGAAAAAATCGGCTTACGAAAAACTGCGAATGTTCCAGCTCTAAAGATTGAGTATTCGCTTGACCATGTATCAGCAACGAGTAAGTCGAGAAACCATCAAATTCGTTAACTAAAATAAGGACGAAATTTTCTACGCTGTTTTCATTCGATCCTTCCTCATGTTCGATTAACTGATAAAAGACTTCAAATCATAAAAAATATATGACCTGTACTTTATGAATAACCTATCTATTTATATTTTTCATGATTTAATTCTAGGTGTCAGTGAGCAGGTTAGTGGATGAATAGTGCAGCTACCTTTACTTAAGGGATCATCACAGTGTTACCCTCCGAAAAATCACTGATTTTCGCGATTTTTTTATGGTTAGGATAAGCTAATTGGTCTGGTTTTTTGTACAAATCAAGGCAGTGATGAAGAATACAAGATTATTATTTGTAAGTTGATTTATTTATTGTGCAATATTGCTGTAAATTATTGAAAAGTCCGGTTAAAAAAAGTCCTCCACGGTGCCCAGGATTGCGGCCTTAATCCTGATTTGAACCAAAAATTTCAAAAAGATTATTAATCTGTAGAAAAGCCGCTATCGTGCTCTGACCGCTTTTCTTTTTTGTCACAAAATTGCGGCGGTTTGAACAAAACGTACCGAAATTAGCCCTTTTTTTAGTTTTCCGTAAAAAAATTGGAAGATTAAAAGAAAACGTGCATAGCACGATAGACAATTACGTGAAGAATGTTCTGTCAAAATTTGAAATGGGTAGGTTGAAAACTATTCCTTTGCGAGTGGACACCGTTTTGAAAAATACCATTTCGAGAAAAACGCATTTCAAGTGAGAACTTTTCATATGCATCGTTTACTTACGATCAATCAGCGATGCCAGGTCCATTCGAAATAATACAAATTTCGATTTAAAAAGCGGACAGAATATTGTGCTTCCGATTTACAATGAAAGACGCGAGCGACGAATGGTAATAATATCTCAAGTCATCGCCCGGTTGTCTTCATGGATCATGACAATGTTGGGATCAATTCCTTGGACAAGATTGCTTCTGAAAACAAAATCAAGGTTATCGCGCTTTGACTGAACAAATAAAGTAAAGCAGCCGAGTGTCACGAATAAAGTCAAATAAATACGGGAAGCGCTCTGGAATGCAATATACCGCAGGCTGATTTGAAGAAACATTCTAAAATCGTGGGACGTCGAGTTCCACCCGAATTGCAAAAAAAGTCAGAAACGTGGCTACATAAATAAGTCAGCTCTGATCTAAAGTCCAGACCAATTACGTAATACCGTTGATATTTAACGGTGCAGACACCGCAAGTCTCGGACTCCGCAACGTCATAGTGTCCGCACTTTTGTATATATGTTGCACAAGCGGCAATCGACACCTATCGAGAAAACAGGAAACGCCGATACTGTGTGTATCGAATCCGAGATCGAAAACATCGCGGCTGTGATTTTCCAATGGTTTCCTGGAGCCGCAAGGCGATGCCGTACAGCGAAGGTAGCCGCTACAGCCGGAACTGACGGGCGGAGGAGGAGGTGGAGGTGGGTACAGCTAAAGGACAAAGGGATAAGCTGTTCCAGTACAAAAATTGATATAGGTATAAAGCTGCGGCAACCCCTATAAGCCATTGAGCTTGAGTCGTGGGGAACGCATTCACTCGTGCACATCCGCTGTATCTGTCAGTTCTCTATTCGCCATGAACTCGACCATAGTTGCTCAAAGAGAGCCGAAGGACCTAATAAAATCTGTCCTCTGGACGAGAAAGATTAAACTTTACACCTTTTCCTTAACATCAACGAGCTGGTCACCCTGTTATATAACTCACCCGTTTCATCACGCGTAAATATTGACTAAACCGTCTTTTGAAAGTCCCACAAGATAAAATCACACCGAGCCACAGAACGCTGACCTGCGACCCTTTTGAAAGCCTTTGACCAGAGCCCTGCAACAGTCGCAAACCATTTGCACTCTCAACCACCCGTTTCGTTTACTCAATACACCTCACCCACGTCCAACCACTGATCCTCCGATCTGTAAATAATCTTCGACTCACAATGGGCCAATTAAAACGCAAACACATTTCGACGGCGAAAAAACAGGATCGAACGAGTACAAATTTGTTCTCAGGCCATGTTACGATTAATTAAAGTCAATGTATGATTGTAAGAAGCACATATTTAATGTCAGAGCTGGGCAGTACTTTATACATAGTATTTTTAAGTACTCAAATACTTTTTGTATTTAAGTACTCAAATACTTTTTGTATTTAAGTACTCAAATACTTTTTGTATTTAAGTACTCAAATACTTTTTGCATTTAAGTATTCAAATACTTTTTGGTGATTAAGTACTCATATGCTTATGGTGATTAAGTACTCAAATACTTTTAGTATCTAAGTACTCAAATACTTTTAGTATCTAAGTACTCAAATACTTTTAGTATCTAAGTACTCAAATACTTTTGGTATCTAAGTACTCAAATACTTTTAGTATCTAAGTACTCAAATACTTTTGGTATTTCAACACTCAAATACTTTTGGCATTTAAGCACTCAAATACTTTTGGTATTTAAGCACTCAAATACTTTTGGTATTTAAGCACTCAAATACTTTTGGTATTTAAGCACTCAAATACTTTTGGTATTTAAGCACTCAAATACTTTTGGTATTTTACGTACTCAAATACGTTTGGTATTTTACGTACTCAAATACTTTTGGTATTTTAAGTACTCAAATACTTTTGGTATTTTAAGTACTCAAATACTTTTGGTATTTTAAGTACTCAAATACTTGAATACTTTTAAGTAAAAAAGGCAAAATACTTTGACGTCTGCTCCATAATCGAAAACATTTTTATTACTTGAGAATGATTGTGCGATTAGCTGAATCCGAAGTGCTTGGGAAAGATAAACAGAATAAAATAAAAATATTTGTTTCTCAGTATTTATATATTTACACAAGGAAATGCATGTGGATGTACCTATGGACTACATTCTTTAACCTGTCCTCTTTTATTCTAATTCTACCCTTTATTTTACTAGTTAAAAATCTACTTTGACGTTCTGAGAAAAATTGTTTACAAAAAAACTAAGTATAAGCAGTATAATAGTATATGATGTTTCTAACATACTCTTCTTTTTGTGCTGAAGGCCGTTCTAAATCAGCATTCCTGTGTCTGGTATGGCATATATATAGGCGATTAATTGACTAAATAAATGAGATAACAGCGGAAACGACATTCGTCGGAGATGTTTCAACATTTGATTAAATAGCAAAAAATAAATAAACAATACACCTTATACCACATCGGAATGATTTTTCTTGATCCTATTTATCAGCAATAGGCATACCAATTGATTTTTACTTAATATTTTTTTAAAGTACTAAATGAGTAAAAAAGTACATTTCTGTAATTGGTGCAGAAATTTATCGATTCTCGCGAAAAATTCGACCTGTATATTCGAATATCCATGTACCATATTCGAAATTTTATAAGTAATGGCGCATACCCTGGTTATTACCTAAACTCCGCGTCATGAAACATCTATATTCATTGTTGGTATTGAAAGCCAATAAATAGGAATGAAGAGAAATGCAAGGGAATGGGGTTACTGAAACTGCTATTACGAAATTAATGGTGTGAACTAAAAAATACCTATGTACACTAAAATAAAAGTATTATATTCCGTAGGTAGTGGAGGCGCATAGTGGATGTACAATCTGTAAATCATAGCAGGTCGGGTATACTTTTATCGGTTTCTACAGTGACAGGCCAGGTCGTCCGGTAACGACAACGAATTCGCGCGTGAAATTGCTCCGACTGAATTGGTCATTACTGATTTGCGAGCGCGCGAATACGGCCACCAGGAGCGGAGCATCGCTTGGCACGCGTTCTCTCGCGCTCGCGCTTTCCGAGTCACTCTCCACCGGTGCACAGAGCCTATATCCACCAATACCCGACATGTACAATAGCATATTGAGCAGTATTCACGTGATCCACGTCGAGCTATTGCGCACCCGCTACTATCGGAGAGTTTTGTGGTAGCAGGCCGATTGATCCGAGCGATTAACGTTCTGAATATCACTTGACGCCGGGCTCGGCGGCTGCCGCGAGCCAATATTCTATTGGAGGCGTCGAAACGTAACCACACAACTGCGATGATACAGCGAACCCCAATGCTACTCGATTCACCGTACATCCAATTTGCATCCCGAGTAGAAATTTTGTCAGGTCGCCGCATTTTTCATCAAAGCCGCTTTATGGATGTCCACGGTAAGGCGTGTGTCATTAGCCACGCCGGACGTAAGCTCAGTTATCCGAATCGGATCGGACACTATGCTACGCTTTGCCTTGCGTTCATTACCGGTGCAGTTTGACCGCTTGGGCAGCGAGCCATTCTTCGTTTCTGTCATTTCGCTTTGTTGGAAGAGAAAAGCAATAAAGAGGCAGATAGGATTAGGTTAGTTGAGATTATTGTTGGGTCCCGGCCATTTTGCATCTTCATAGAAGAAGCTTTGTTTTCATGAAAATATATGTATATATTTTTTCAAGTTTTCCATGCCAGGACACTCAGAATGATCCAAAACGTCAAGAAAAGTGATTAAAAAAAAGTCTGTGTGTGTGTGTGTGTGTGTGTGTGTGTGTGTGTGTGTGTGCGTGTGCGTATGTGCAGAGGTTCGAAAATTCAAACGCTTCATACTTAGTAACTATTCAAGCGATAAGGCTGAAGTTTAGCACGCAAGCATATAACCCCTCTTTGAAAGTTGCAATTGAAAGAAATATATATACAGCCCTTAAGATTTCATGTTGCTCTTTAATGTTTAACATCCGACAGACCCGCTGGGCAAAAATCTGTCGACTATGGTGTGCGAATAGTTATTTCATTATTTCATAGTGTTTATTTACTCAATTTGTTTATTAATTCAGCTTCTTTCTCAGTCAGGAGTTTATTCATTTTGCTTCCTCATAGAGGAAGCTTTGTTTTCGAGAACATTATTTTTTTTTAAGATTTTCATGTCAGTACACTCAGAGTGGTCAAAAACGTCGAGAAAAGTGGTTTGTAGGAAATGCCTGTATGTGTGTGTATGTGCAGATTTCGTTATTTACACGATAACTGTCGCAATTTTGGATGAAACTTCTTCAAATTTGGCACGTAAGTGGGCTATCGTAGAATACTATTTGGGATTGTAGTTGACGCGAATCGGTTAGAAAATTCATATTTCACAGCATTTTGAAAATGTTGAAAAATCGTTTTCACACTATACCTTCCACAAATTGAGAGATATCGGGCTGACATTTTGTACGTAAATGGACTACCGTGAAACCATGACCTGTATCAAATTTGGCGAGAACCGACAGAGTGGTTCTAATGTTATTGCAATTTAATTTTTTTTTTCTGTTATCTATATGTACTTCAGGTCCTGTAAATTCTGAGACATCCGACTGCAATTTCGAACGTGTCATTACGTTTACTGATTATCAATAATGAATTTAGTCAAGAAAACGGTCATTATGTCGGTAAATTCGAAGATCATGTTTTCAAAGTACAATACATGTTCTTCGTGGGAATTTAATGTATTCTACTTTGCCATAGCAAAGGAGAACTTTGCACATTACTTCCTCATTAATTTTCATCCTCTATGAGGAAGCCAAAATTGACAAACAAGCTTCTTCATAGAGATTTCTTCATAGAAAAAAGAATAAGGAAGCAATGTGCAAAGTTAAACTTTTTTCTCTTATACAGACATCGCATGTTCCGTTACGCGCGATGTTGCGTTTCAAGTGTTGAAAAAAGGTGCCAACAAGTGTAAACGCAGTTATATGCAGTCTTTACAACGTGACTTGTCGAAGGATTCATCGCGGCATTACATAATTACTCGTACCATTGTGACAACTCGAGCTGCTGACGATGATAGTGAATTAGCTCGCTATATTGAGAATGCCACTGTTTGCATTTTCACTACTAGGGATTGAGGAGCTACTGGAATTTATCGCAGTAATTCATGCGCTCTACTGATCACCGCAATACGGTTTATCCAAGCCCAATAGAGTTTTGTCGCTAATGATACTGCTCACTATTACATCACTGTAATTATCGAAACGATGTTATCTAATATCAAATTACGTAAACAAAGTGAAGATTCTGATGGGTCGTATTTCGTAACGTTTCTAAAGTCCAATGCAATAAAACCTCGCTTGATTTAAAACCATGAAACTTACAGAAGGTAGAAACATCTGAACGTATTTATTGGACAGAGGTTAGAGTAAGAGAGGGAAACGCTTGACCTTTTCTCGCGCTTAATTGGCTTTTCACACGGCTTACGAGTCTTCACAGGACTTCTGCTCGATGAGATTTCAATATATAGTTTTCCTCTAAAAAACTCATCTGTTTATCGAAATCCCGATACAATCTTTTTCACACACGATACTTCCGTCAACACAAGTAAGTAATTAGATATCACATTACGTGAACTTAAAAGGTAGTGATACCTCGCTCGGAACTTCGTCGCCCAATGTTAAACGCCTACAGGACTGTCATTGTTGCACCTATTGCTGTCTCTTTCGCACGTTTTTATTTTTCGATTCTCCTGAACAAACGGTTTCGAGTAGGGTGAATGCACCAATAAATGAACAGTCAACAGTTATCGAACAACAGCTTTTTGGGAGTTCATGAGAAATTACAACGACTTGGACGAACATTAGACTTTTAATTTGTCTATTTTGTAGCTACCTGCTGCGATTATTTTGTCGCAGAAGCCTATTTTCGACTGAAAGTGTAGGTTAGTTTGGTCCGTTCATTTACTGGTGTTTTTGGATTTTTCGCAGTTAGTATTTGTTTTTGTACACTTCGCGATAAAAATACGAGACTTTTTCAGTTGCATCACATAATTCAACATTCTGGTCAATCGTTAAAATGTTCGCAAACAGTCTGAAACTGTTACATTTTATAAACCCATGATAAAAAAATCGTTCTGCTAAACTGTTCATCTACTGGTGACTCTACCCTATCGAGGAGCCAGAAAATTAGCCCAATTCTGCAATATATCTCCACGTTCTACCAAAATTTGAGCTCTGCCGAGTATTTTGGGAGAAAATAGGTTTCAACATTTTGAATACTGGTGGAGGAAGTGCCGCTGCCTCTTAACCCTCGGTAGTCACACAGGATCACAGTGACCCCAAGCACAACTTTAAGCTAAATTTCTATAAGTTGTTGGCGGCCAGGGCGACTGGTCTGCCTTCTAATGGCGCTTTGGTTCCCTCTGTAAGAACAGGCTAGAGTCGAAAACGAAACGGGCTGTCTTCAGATGTCAACTAGATACCTTTTTTGAAACGCCCACTATGGAGATTTTTTTTTTTTTCTAAAAGTATCTCATCTCGAGAGTAATACCGCAAAATTTTATGAAAAAAATTGAAAATTGTAAGAGTTCTGACTTTTTAAAATTAAAACTGGTTTTTCTAGGCATCAACCACTTCGAATGTAATACCGACAATGCCACATTCTTAGAGTTTCAATGTAATACGCTGAATTTGTATAAGTCATTCGGAACGATATCGCCAATGCGGCAATTGTAGAAACATGGCTGGGGTCACAGCGTGTCATAGCCTGTAAGGTTAATTCGGTGAAAGCAAGGCATGTTTTTTCATTAACACTATCTGCACCGCTAAACAAAATTCTTAAAGACATGCCTTGTTTTCACCGAATTAACCTTACTTCCCCCTTAAGTGAACATTGTGCGTGCACTGAGAAAAATTAACAACTCCGGCAACAAAACAAAATATTGCTACATCCGTATTTCTTATTATAGCCATGAATATAGTTGTATGAGAAATGTCGATAGTCATGCAGTAAGAATCATAGTATAGCTGTGAGAACTATACATGACACGACATCGTAGCATTGTTTTCGGACGTGACAGCCTACAATTAAAAAGCGAATTTTCCGTTAATGGATGAGTGGGTGAAGCGTAAATTGCAGGCATGGGGTTTGCAGTACTGGCAAAGTAGTTTTTATAAGTCATAAATTAATTATAAATGAATGAACTGCGATTGACACTAGTTATCTTTCCTAACCTTAAAATTGTCTCTATCGCAAAACCGCTCTTCTTCCGTTCGCAGTTAGCCATCGTTCAGTTCCCACAGCTATACCGATTCGCTTCTGCAAGCGGACGACGTAAAGCGGAAGGATTCAGCTGATAGAACTAGAAAGTAATACTGTTATGCTTGCAGACTCCAATATAATTTTAGCAGTCAGATATTTGGTTGGTATAGCTGCTCCTTTTTCTCAGTGTGGTCGCATTTTGTACGATGTGGGATTGAAGTTGCTCTGGCAGGGCAAGATGGGCAGATGGAAGCGCAAAAGGTGGTTCTTGAGACTAGTCATTTACCGAGACACCGAATAATCATTTCGCAAATGGTATAGTAATGGATTCGTCGAGCGATTACAGGAGAAGTGCTTCTCCGCAATGAGTAGCTGCTGCCGACGAGTACAAGCGAGCAGGAAAAATTACAGCGCGAGCGAATAAGCCGCAACGAAGCCATGCGGTGTGACCGATATAATAGAAGAGCGCGTACACACGCGGTCCGACGGTTCACGGGAGGTGACCAGCGAGGTGGTGGTCGACGACGTAAGGCAGGAGGAAAAGAGGGAGCGAGGGAGCGAGAGAGAGAGAGAGAGAGAGAGAGAGAGAGAGAGAGAGAGAGAGAGAGAGAGAGAGAGAGAGATGCGAAGTATCCCAGCGACATAAATTGTATCAGCAGCACATTTATACCGATACGGGGATTGCACGTGACTGTGCCATAGGTGTATTGTCTGATATTGACGGCATTTACTATTCACAGCTCTCATCGATTAACGCTTCAGCGACAGGGACAATACAGAATTATTAACGATCTATCGCATAGAACGTCGACGTTTATATTTCGTCCGCGGACATTACAGTAACGCCGCCACCCTGTCACTCCATTTTATACCTTTTTTACTCCCATTTGCCTGTTGGGTATCCGGCGAGATTTATGCGTTTCACTGAAAGTTACGTGTCCCGCTGTTCTTCGTATTTTATGCTTTCTGAAACGGTTCAAAATCTCTTGGGGGCAGGCTCCAGCATTTTTATCCGGGAAACGTGAAATTGAAAATTTCACGACATTAATTGTTCGTAACAATGCTTCGATCTTGTAAAAAAAAATCGTCACGACTAAATATAAAAAATGTAGAAAAGATTTTTATCTGCTCCCTTATAGACAATGTTTTGTTTTCAAGAACATTTTATCCAAAACTTCGAGAAGATTGGTTTCGAAAAAAATGTCCGTATGCGGATACGTGCGTGTGTGGGCGTGAGCATGTGCATATTTGTTGGTACTGAACTTTCGACAAAATCGGTAAAATGGTTCGAATTTTGTGATTTTTAATTTGCTTCGTTAATTTTTCATTTCATAAAAAATTAACGTTTTCGCTCTAACTTCTAACTCTCGAACGGCACGATATATCAAGCTGAAATTTTGCATCCAAGTGAAGCGTCTGCAATTACTGCGATCTCTTTCAGAAACTATCCACACATACAGATGTAATTTTTTTTACATTTTTTAATTTTCAAAAATAGCGCGTGCACGAGTACCTACTGAAAATATAGAGATAACAAATTTTTCATAAAACTTCCTCAGTGAGGAAGCCGAATGTGATAAATAAGCTTCCTCATACAGGTGAATTATCGAAAAATAGAAATTAATGAGAATGTAATGTGCAAAGTTCTACTTTGAAAATTCTTTAATTTATTGGAAACTAGGGGGGCTCGGCCCCGCTGCGTGCTTCGCGCGCTCCACCCCCTCCCCCCCCCCCCCCCAACACGCCCTGATTAACTTAACCCTACCTAATTTTATCCTACCTAACTTAACCGTACCGAATTGTATCCTACCTAACTTAACTGTACCTAACTTAACCGTACCTATTTTAATCCTACCTAACTTAACCCTATCTAACTTAATTCATCATTTGATCCTACCTATCTCGGGACCCCCATCTCTCAGAACTCCTATCCCTTGGGACCTCCCTCCCATTCCTCAGAACCGCTATCCTTCGGGAACTCCCATACTCGGAACTCCCATCTCTCGGGAACCCCCTTACTCGGAAACCTTATCCCTCGGGAACTCCCATGGGGACTTAGAAAAATTCTGCCTCCAGTGTGTCATTTGACCCCGGCCTCCTCGTAAAACTCGCCCAAAATGCCATGGCCAACTTGATACCACTCGCCCAAAATGCCATGGCTAACTTGATACCACTCGCCCAAAATGCCATGGCCAACTTGATACGACTCGCCCAAAATGCCATGGCCAACTTGATACCACTCGCCCATAATGCCAACTTGCTACAACTCGCTGAAAATTCCATGGCCAAACGTGGCGGCGGCAAGATATTTTTATTATATAGAGAGATATTATAATAAACAATCCACAATAATTGAAGCTTCGACAATTCGCTCCTATACTTTCTGATCTGTTGATTCTTACGCATGATCGGAAATTGTTATTATTACTCACGTGAACTTTTTTATATGATTTTATGAATGTGGATGCGAGAGACATGTTTTTTTCCTGAAGTGTGCGAAACCCCGCATAATGAGCGACCACAACGAATTTTTATAAGTCGTTCGTCTATCAACAGTTTAGTGCAACATCGATCGCTGTCCAAAAAACCTCTTCGATTTACGGAACCCACGCAGGGTGGAAGAAATCTCCCCCGGCCGAGGTATTGCTGTGCATACCCCGACATTCATTTAGACCGAGGATATCCCACGCAATTTTGGTTCTCGTTGTGCTTTCCGATCCTCAATCGAACGTGAAGCGAAGCCGCACTATACGCATTCTACATCTACAAATGGAAAAATATACATTAAAACAATAATAGAGAATAGAATACAGTATGTTTATATACGCGTTTTAAAAAATCGCATCGCCTTGGGGGTTCACAAACACTTTTATTTCTTTTTGACATCTTTATTTTTTAAATTTCTACCATAAATGCCCAGTGCTAAATATTTTTTATCAGACGGCACCAATAACAAAAGCTGTCCTTTTCCATCAAATTTCAACAATCTCGAAAAACAACAAAATAAAAAATACACCTCTTTCTTGAACAAGTGTATAATATATTGAAATGTTTTGCGATTTCAATCAAATTTAATTTGATTTAAATCGCGAATTAGGATATTCGACATCCTAAATTCGAATCATCACCGCTATCTGGAAGTGACATGGATCATGTGCTGGACCTGAAGATAATTTTATTGTGTTTTGGAAGCTTCCTCAGAAGCCATTCGGCTCGATCTTCGAAATAAGAAAATTAATTCCCTCCGATCTTCGAGTGCAATTGAACTTATCATCAGACTGGAGGATAAAAAGAAGGAGAAAGGTAGACAGATCACGAAAGACATTGTTTACGGTTGTGGTTAAATGAGCTGGGGTGTCTCACGGGAAAATATCTACAAGAATTAATCACAATAAATGGAGGACAATAAAAATACAGGTGTCGATGCGATATCGTGGCCTGTATTTGAAAATACCAGGTGAGCCATTTGGCTATGCTCAGAGATAGTGTGGCAGACGGGCGCGATGCCGTGTACCACACCATGAGCGTAGTTAGGCCGTGGGATTTTGTACGCCTGTGCGTTGGGAATCGTGACAATAGAGTGACGAAGCGTTCGTCGCCTTTGATGGTCGAGGCGTCGCACGAAGCGAGGAGTGGGGAGAGCTCGAATACTCGGCTCCGCCACGAAATTCGGTTTTTGAACGCAATTTTTTTTGTAACACGTGCACGAATCGCGGCACTTTCCATGGCAGTCTTGCGAGCCGAAAGTGGCCGTTTGCCTATCAGTTGCGAACCTGTGGTGTACTGACAGAGTCGCGCATGCGCAGTTCGCATTTCGTTCACTTTCGTCCCTTGGAAGTTTCTGTCGTTCACTTTCGTCCCTTGAATCATAACCTCACTTTTCAGTGTTCGTCACGCGCGACTGCCATTCCAAGTGCCGCAGATTCGTGCACTCGTTACAAAAAGTATGATGTGCAACAAGGGTCGAAAGTTGGCAATTGCGACTCGTGTGATTGCAGCCCTCGCTTCGGTCGGGCAGCAAACCTCACACTCGTCGCAATCGCCAACTTTCGACGCTAGTTGCGCAATATACTATTTTTTGTTTAAAGTTTCTGCACAATATACTATTTTTTGTTTAAAGTTTCTATGCATGTATTAAATAAAAATGTAAAAAAAACTGTTGATCAATATTAAGGAAAACATAGACATTACAAAAATCATAATTTACATTTGGCTGACGACGCGCCGGAAACATCCGAAGTTGCCCGAGCTGATTGTGAGGTCATGATTTACATAATATAGAATTTCCTCTACGATTTATGATTTATAGCCGAAATGGCGAAAATAACAACGTACAGGACATGTTTTGTTCCTCTGTGTACTAATACAACAAAAAGTACACTGAATAAAGATTCCGCGACAGTGCCACAAGATGCGAAACTTTGTCAAAAATTGCTTAATGCTGTGCAGAAAGATAACCTCAAACAGAGCAAATCGAACTTTTTTTACTGTGGACAATGAATGTCTATGATTTTGTTAGTGATCGATTCATTAATCAGTAATGTTGGTGAGTATGTTTTGCTTCGAACCTGATTTTCAGGACAAACCCGACATTTCAGGGTGCAGAGGTCTCCTTCGCGTTTCAGTTCAACCACTTCAAATAATTCGTGATCAAATTTCCTGATTTGATTTCATTTCGTGACTATTCCATTTGATAACGAGCAGTTATTAATAGAAAAATGATTATTTTGCTTATAATGCAGCTTTAGCACAACGTATTTCTGGAGCGTTAAAACGATCATCAGAACGGAGAAAGTCAAATACCATAAACATATCTATTTTCGGCAAATTATTTGAATTTCCTTTCAAATAAAAATATTAACAATTTGCAATCGAGCTATGCTCGTAGCTGTACGGTAGCGCACAGTCTTCAGTTTTCGCGCGAACTCAATGTAACATCGTGACGTGGCGACGCTGTACGCCAATCGCGTGCCGTTTCTCAATCACGTGACAAATTTCAATTTTTACAATTATAAAATTAATAATAATAATTTACAGGTTTGCATAAAAAAGGATCTCTTAGTATTTTCGCGTTTTGGTGACATTAATGCACCACTTAAATTTAAAAAACATAAATTTTTTTTAAGGCCGTTTTACAATATAGACAAAGATCTCAGCGACAATTAAATTAACAATTTTTTGTAATCAAAGTTTTTCCTCTACTTGTCAATACCGTTAACTCGGTATTCAAGCTCATGGTATTTTTATTCATCGATGTACACCAGTGTTTGAGGTATCGGAAAATGCTTACTGGCTGCGGCCATATAAAATTAAATCTTTGATTAAAATAATCGGCTGGTTTTCCGATAATACCCGACAGAGCCTGTGTGTTCTCTACCACAGAATAGAGAATGACTGGTAAGCACGGGTTACCTCGAACAGAACCTTTATTAGACTCACGGTCGTATCAAGCTTACCTTTCGGCTATTCTCTCAGCACTCTCACCCTCTTTATTTCCACGCACACACGTACACGCACATAACCTCGACAGTACTGTATACGATATACGGCATTCCAGCAATATTTGGTTGATTCCTGACCGCATTCTTCTGGATAATCGTTAGATAGTTATTATTATTTTTTTTTTCTTTTGCTTGTTTGAAAAAATGTACTTACTGTAATAATGAATGTTTAGAAACGTCTAGTTATATCCTATTAGCATTTATTTTTTAAATGTTAACATTAAAATATAATTTTACAAAAAAAGAATAATAAACGTTTCTAAGTAGGACACTCAACATGAATCGAAACGTTAAGTAATAAAAAAAACTTTCTCATTCATTTCCATTTTTCAGATAGCCAACTCTATGAGGAATCGTAAATATTATTCATAACTTCCTCATAGAGGAACCTTTGTGAAAAATGGGAATGAATGAGGGAGCAGTGTACGAAGTTCTATTTTGCAAGTTTTTTTATTTGAATCAGTTTTTTATGTACAATTCAATTCGTTATCAATTTCGTTATCAATTTCAAATTCGTTATCCATCAATTTTTTTCAATTCGTTACCTTTATATATTTGGTAGTTAGAGGTGCAAGAACACAAAAATGTAAGCGGTTTGGCTTACTTATTTAAGTTATGTAGGAGCTGAAATGTAAATGTATAGCGAAAATGTGCATTTTTGTAAAATATTAAATGACGTAAAATTCGAACCGTTTTACGGGTCTTGTTGAAATTCAATGCCAAACAACATTGAACGTACCCGCGGACTTGTAAGCAACTATTGAGCTGAATCGTTGATCTTTTACAAAAGTTAAAGGGGTTCTATAAAATCTGTATATGTGGATACTTTTTGTAAAACTTCACATCAATTGAAGAGAAGTTACTACTCTACTTGCGTGCAAAATGTAAGCTCAATACATCGTTGCCCGGGAGTTACGGACGATTGAATCTTCGGTGCTTGAAACACACATGGACATTTTTTTCTAAACAACTTTTCTCGAAGTTTTCGACCATTCTGGGTATGTTGACATGAAAATCTCGTGAAAAAAAAATCAATTGAAAAACAATAATGAACTTTGCTGTCAGAATTGTCTGTACCCCTGATCTTCACATCAGACCTAACAAGAAGGTCCAAACAATGGCTTTATTTAGTATGACTTTATTTGTAAAAAATTATTTACCTCGATTGCTACAAATTTGCAGAAGCAAATTTGCAAATTTGCAGAACCTATAGACATTTTTCTAGAAATTGAAAAATGAACATGAAACAATCTAATGTTTGCATTTTTTGTAATTTTGTAAATTTCAGCTCGATTGACAAAACCGTTCTTTAGGTATCTAAGTTTGAATTTTGCATACCCGCCGCACACACTCATATATTTTTTTCGAAACCACTTTTCTCGACGTTTCGGACCATCCCGAGTGTCGTGACATGAAAATCTCGAGAAAAAAAAAGTTCGCGAAAACAAAGCATCCACCACGAGGAAGGAAAATGGAGAAGTAAAATACGTTGCATCGGATGCTAGCGGTGGTTCCAACTGCGGATTCGCCGTATCGCCCCCAGGCGTTTGAGTAATGGCACAGTGCGCCGAGTTATGTACTATGCATTTTCTAATTAATATGATGCAGTCTTTGCGTCGGGGGTTATACAAATGCAGAGAAGGAATAAGAAAAATTTGTAAAAAGTGAAAAAAAAAGAAAAACTATCATGTGTTAACGTGCGAATGCGCTTGAAGTTAGAACGCGTGTGTGGGAAGAGACGTGGAGAGAAATGAGACCGTGGTGACATGTGCGGACTGCGAAAAAGTTACGTAAATTAGTGTCAATTGCGGGCGTCCACCCTTCGAGCAGGAGCAGCGAGCCGCGCGCGAAAAGCAGAGGGTGAGGGATGACATGGGCGGACTGCGGGATGAGGACCAATGGGCTCTGCCACTGCTGCCCGCGGGAACGCGGGCACGTGAGGGCGATAGCCGAGATAGCGATAGCGGGCGAAGGTAGCAGACCAGTGCTATGTGTGGTACTGTGTGTGATTGATGAGGCAGTGATAGCGACGGGTCTGCACTCGACACCTCGCTACTGCCGCGCGCGAAACAATGCATATTCATCGGAGGTATAAATAATGCCTGTTTAATACATAAATATACATTAGCCTCCGTTATCCTCTGTACACATTGTCCCTTTCCATCGCACGCGGTATCATCCCGTAGGCATTGTTCTTCGCCTTTCATCGGTTCTACTTTAACAATGCGAATTCCAAGTGTTTCTTCGTTCTCCTTTTTCTCAAAGGCCCCCGCACTGTCATCCACAATTCTGCATGATTATACACCACTCGGATGGTTCTTCAAATCAGAGACGGGCAGTCTTTTAAATACATCGAATCTTTAAAGTATTTTAAGTATTTTAAGTATTTTAAATACGTATTTTAAGTATTTTAAGTATTTTAAGTATTTTAAATACGTATTTTAAGTATTTTAAGTATTTTAAGTATTTTAGGTATTTTAAATACGTATTTTAAGTACTTTAAATACGTATTTTAAGTATTTTAAATACGTATTTTAAGTATTTTAAATACGTATTTTAAGTATTTTAAATACGTATTTTAAGTATTTTAAATACGTATTTTAAGTATTTTAAATACGTATTTTAAGTATTTTAAATACTTTTCTGGTACAACCGACAGCAGTTGGCGTGCGGTCCGTATATGGCTTCGGCGATCTCCCATGTGAAGCAGCTCGGCTGACGGTCGGTACTTGGTTGGGTGACCGCTTAGCCATGCACTGATTTGCACGTCAACTGTTGAGCGCAAGGCAGGTTTTATGAGTTTCTGATGTATTCTCATACAGCAGATACTCAGTCAAATATAGCCGCCTGTATCAGAACAGGTTTTCCACAGTTTCCCTGTGCCCTCGTGCAAATTGTATACAGTAGTGCATTAGGAAAGCGTGGCTGCGGGTAACAATCTGGGGGGAACTCAATAAATGACTCAGGGGGGGGGGGGGAATACAAGGAATGAAAGGGGATCAAGGGGAGTGGGGAGAAACGTAAAAACATTAAGGTATGCGTAGGAAACAAATAAAAAAAGCAAACACTTTTCTGGCATTTTGAATACTTTCAAGTACAAAATACAAAATATTTTTGTGTCTACTCCATATACGATTTTTTTTTATTTTTCGATCATTCATAATATTTTTAAGTATTTTAAGTACTCAAATACTTTTCCGGTATTTTAAATACTTTTGAATACAAAATGCAAAATACTTTTGCGTCTACTCCAGGATCGAAATCATTTTCATTTTTTGAGAATTATTGTCCGATTAGCTAAGTCCGAAGAGCTTGAGAAAGATAAACAGTAAAATAGTGTATGCTGTTTCCAATATACTTTTCTTTTTGTGCTGAAGGCGCAACAGCATTCCCGAGTCTGATGTGACGTATATACCGCATTGGAATGATTTTGCTTGACCCTATTCATCAGCAATAGACATACCATTGGTTTTTATTAAGTATTTTTAAAAGTACTTAAACGTACTACTTATCAATATATTTTAAGTACAAAAAGTATTTTATATTTTGAGTATTTTGCCCAGTTCTGCTTCAAATAAACCATTACGAATAATAAAAGTATCAATATTTTACAGATTTGTTCAATAAAACGTGATACATGCAATTGTCAGAAAAACTTAAAATAATGTTACTACGTGTTATCAGCAGAAAAAGGGGCAACACGATAGAAAACATGTTAATAAAAAGGAAATTAGAAACGAAAAATAAAAAGGAGAGTTGAAATTTAATCCGGTGTGAATGATATTCATTTCGAGATAATATGATTAACTCGGAGAATGGATGGCCTTAAACTTTGTTAGCAATTTACGCATACAAAAGTCGTTTATTTAATACTCGTAGTTCTCTCGCTCTGTTTCATATTTGCACCAAATTTGCGCACGACGGCTAATAATTTGTTAGAGTGGGCGTCTGAATGAATAGTTATGTGAAACTCAAAAAATTAAATTCCTCTTAGAGCATCGGTCCCCGTGTTCATCCAAACCGTGTTCGCCAAACTCAATGCCGAACATAACTGCATTTTTTTCCGTTCCTGTACTTAAAATAACATAGAAATAAAATAAATTACCTTTTCAGGGCTTTCAAAACGCAGGTAACGCGAACCCCTCCGCGCCAGTAACTCGAGTATTGCACCAGGTCTGCACGCGAATATTCATATACTGATTTTGACTACGACTTTTACTACCATCCACTAAATTAGCACTATGGAGTTTTATCAGTACGCGATCTGCATAGGGCGAAAGTAAAAAATTGAATATTTTTATGCGTAAACTAAGAGACGCTAAATTAATTATGTGACTGCGAGTAAAATTAATGCACAACACTAAAAACATTAACGAAGTCGTGTGAATTGAGACACTCTTAAGTTTACACAATGCTTGTGTATAAAAATAAATCCACCAGTCTTCCGCGTAAAACCTTTCAATGCCATGGCACTCGATTGCCAATCTTTTTCCCAGTACCGCATACAGCGTTATCTCCACACGCTCTACATTTGATTTCACTTGATTGTGTCATTTGAATACGATCTCGGCGTGTTTATAGCAGAGCTGGGCAAAATACTCGAAAATACTAAAAATACTAAATACTTTATGTATTTAAAATACAAAGTACTTCATGTATTTAAATTAAAATACATTAATATGTACTTTGTTTAAGTACTTTTAAAAATACTTAGTCAAAATCAATGGTATGTCCTTTGCTGATGAATCGGGTCAGGCAAGATCATTCCAATGTGGTATAAGGTGTATAGTTTATTTTGATTCAGTTATTTAAACTGATATTAAAACATCTCCGAATAATGTCGTTTCCGCTGTTAACTCATTTGTTTTGACGATTGGTCGCCAATATACGTTATATCAGACTCGGGAATGCTGCTGTAGAACGCATTCAGCACAAAAAGAAAAGTATATTGAAAACATCATACATACTATTATACTGTTAACCTCTCTCAGGCACTTTGGCTTCAGGAAATCGGACAATCATTCTCGAAAAATAATGTTTTTTTTCGAATATGGAGTAGACACAAATGTATTTTGTATTTTATACTTAAAAGTATTTCAGTACTTAAAATACGTATTCAAAATATTGAAAAAATACTATGTATTTAAAATACTGCCCAGCTCTGGTTTATAGATTTCGCAATGACTTGGCGCGACTTGAGGTTTGTAACGGCTGACGAAAACGTGCACTGTGCCCGCGCTAAATTACGCTAGAATAAATGTACCGTTAGTGGCCGCTGTACCGTTTGTGGCCATTTGTATTATTATATTCTTCAAATGATTATTTTCTCATAACCGTATGTTGATTTTCCTATCAAATTGATATCAATTCACTGTATGATCCACACGGTTTTTTTTATTCGATAGAATGTTTTATTTCATTAATTTGAATGTGATGGCCACAATCTACGTTAAATGCATTGCTAATCAGAAGACTTATAAACTGGCTTCGTTATTTCGATACACAGATTTTCAATGCGCCACGTCCTTCTTGTTAAGAAAAAGGATGAAAGGTTTAATGAAACGTAAAAAAGCGCTTTCTGCGAGTGGACCCTCAGCTATACGTATATTTCTCCCGTTAAGGTCGTCATCGTCATTCGCAAGGAATTGCGGTCGCATATTGCACACGCACACGTCAATTCCGACGTTTCCCGGCATCCGGACGTATCCGAATATCCTGACGTTAAAGTCCCGAAAAAACAAACAAAAAAACAATTTTTTCATAAAAACAAAGGTTCCCTCTATGAAGGAGAAAAATAAAAGAAACGTTTTAATTTTGAATGAAAAACGCTTTACGAGGAGATGAAAAAATTCGTGAATGTTTCTGTCCCCCGAGCGTATTCCATTTCACCGTGAAAGGGTAATAGCGCCGGGCGGCTGCAGCTGTGAACCTCCGCTGTATATGTTGGTGTATGTAGCAATGTACATGCATGCATGTTTTATAATACGAGTGCTCATGCAACGCTTAAGCGGCGTAACCGAGAGCGTCCCCACAGAGATACCGTACTACCTGTTAAACCACAGTTTGCACCATATTCGCCGCTACACACACGCTCACCCCGGCGCGTACGTGTACATACATATGTGCCCCCGGAATGTGGTACGTGAAGACATCTAATGTTCAAGGTTCCATCACTCACGCGCTCGGAGATACACACAAAAGCCGCACTAAAATGCTCCCGGCATCACCTACAGCTTCCTATCTCTGTACACGCGCGTAGGCAGACATTCTTGATTTGTTTGTTATGCCCAATCGAACAGCTTTAAGTATTCCCTCTTTGACGCCTCTTTGAGGCTTCTACGTTAGCTACGAATTATTCGACGTCAGATCAGTCACCCGAAAAGAAAGTTTTCAGTGAAAATTCCTAAAACTCAGAACACACGGTATAACAGGGCTAAGCAGTATTTTAAGTAAATAGTATTTTTAACCCTCCGTGTGTAAACTGTATTTTTCCAAACACGGTGTGTACACTGGGTCTTTCAGGGAACAGTTGAGTTTTCAAAACGTTCTAAGCTTTCAAAAAATCTGAATAAATTCAGGGATACTCCTCGAAGTGTCTACTAGACGATCCAGAAGTTCCCGAAGTCAAAAGTTTATAACTATTTTTAATAAAAATTGAATTGTAGTCGAAAATGGGGACAAAACGAGTTTTTGTTAAAAAATTCATAACTTCACTATAAATAAATGTAAAAAAAAACTGTTATAGGGTTTTGTAGTTTAGACTATGAGCTTTCAAAAGAATATCGGGTCATTGGGGTGGGCTTTGAAAAGTTGAATTATTTCAGTACCTGAAAGTGGGGAATATTTTACGAAGTTAAGCATGTTATAAGTACACTAAACGATAATTATCCGACGCAAAACCAATGTCAAACGCTAAAATAATGTAATACAAATTTGTTTTCAATAAAAATATTGGAACATGGCGGAAGAATAAGCCACAAATGTAAAATATATTTTTTTCAACATAAAAAAAAATGCAATGAAAATGATCGGAAAAAGCATAAAATAACAAGAAACATGTATTTTAGTCCTGAAAAGACCGAAAAACTACGAAAAAAGCAAAAAAACTGCATCGGTTTACCTATCAAAACACCGACGCCGTGTGTACACTAACCCTTTGAGGGAACAGTCGCGACTTGCACAGACTGGCGTTTGCCTGCTATTGGCTAAATCGGGATGCCACTTGAGCCTTTTGTCCATACTACCAAATAGATTTTTTACTACCAAATAGATTTTAGAGGGGGAAGTCAAAGCCCGTACTTCATTCGTTGGACAGAAATTTCAGTTCGAAATTTCAACTGTTCCTTAAAAGACCCAGTTTACACACAGAGGGTTAAGTATTTTAAGTACATATTATTTTTAATTATTTTAAGTACATAGTATTTTAAGTATTCAATAGTACATTACTCCACGAGTTAGAAAAAGTGGTTCACATGAAGGATATACGACATTTTTTGTAATGCATGCATGAGAAGTGCTACTTCTCGTGCCTGCCGCGCGTGGCGTAAGTGGCGCTTTATAGCCAGCGATGCGATTTTACTTCTCGCGTGCACTTCTCGCACGCGCGCGACATTACTCTCGGTAGCACTTCTCAGGCATTTGTTACAAAAAGTATTATGTGGTACGAGGACGACAGAGCGACCACTCGTATCACAGACAGCTCTGGCCGTCGGCTCGTGCCGATGTGATACTCGTGAGGCTCGTGCGACCAATTTCCTAACCTGCGTATAATGGTCGCTTTCTTGCCGTTGTATCACAAAGTATTATAATATCACAAGGTGCGAAAATGGCGGTATATGAACGCGAAGCGGTCAGAAAAATGTATTTTAAGTTTGTTAATTAATTGGAATAATAATAAATTAATGACGAAGCAATGTGCAAAGTTCTACTTCGCAACTTTAAAAAATTTGAACAAAAGAAAACTCCCTTAGAAATACCGTTACATCTAATTTTGATTAGATACAAAGTTTTGTCTTACTTTCTTAACTTTTGCGGAAGTTATAGCGAAAACCTACATTTTTTAAAATTAGAAATGGTGTAAAATCCGAACGACTTTACCGATCATCACCAAATTTTGTACGTAGCAGGGCTGTATGTTATTTTTCGGCTGTAGAATATTTCGGTTCATTTGTTGTGATTCGACGTGATTTAGAGCAAAATAATTTTTTTCGAATAAATTCAAAATTCTATAAAATCTGAACCGCTTTACTGATTTCGTGGAAATTCAATACCATACAACATTAAACGTATCTCCAGTTATAAAAAACTATTTAGCTAAATCGGCGAACTTTTACGAAAGTTAGAGCGACCACGCCCTTTTTTCAACAAAATCAAAACTACATCAAATCTTAATTACTATATATATTTTTTAAAAAAAGGGAGACGACTTCTCTACTTGAATGCCAAATTTGAGCCTGATCGCTCAAACGGTTACTGAGTGAGAGGCGATTGAATTTTCGAAGCCCTGCACATACACACACACGCACACACATACATACGGACATTTTTTCTAGGCTATTTTTCTCAACGTTTTAGGTGATTCTAAGCATACTGTCATGAAAATCTCGAAAAAAAAATTTCATGAAAAGCTTCCTCTATAAGGAATCAATACAAAATACTTTTGCGTCTACTCGAGATTCGAAAAGATCTTAATTTTTTAAGAATGATTGTACAATTAGCTGAAGCCGAAGTGCTTGGCAGAGATTAACAGTATGGTACATGTTTTCAATGTACTTTTCATAATTTGGCGACTAATCGACAAAACAAATGAGTTAACAGCGGACACGACATTCTTCGGAAATATTTCAATATCAGTTTAAATAGCCAAATAAAAATAAATCGTACACCTCATACCACATTGGAATGATTCTACCTGACTCTATTCATCAACAATAGACGTTCCATTGATTTTGCTTCCTCAAGAAGCTTTGTTTTAGTGAAAAATTTTTTTTTCGAGATTTTGATGTCAACGTGTTCAGAATGTTCCAAAACGTCGAGAAAATACATTTTGAAAAAATGTCTGGATGTATGTGTGTGTGTCTGTGTGTGCACATGATTAAACCTTAATAACTCGAGAACGGTTTGAGATATGAAGCTGAAATTTCTACCACATATTGGGTGGTCACTGCCTCTTCTTGGGTGCAATTTTTAGCAAAATCTACGCAGTCTTTTGTTTTTTAGGGCACTTTTAATTTTTCAAAAATTCTCTGTACGCTCTGTCTCTTCCACATTTTTTGAGATATCGGGTTGAAATTTGGTAAAAAGTTGAACTATTACAAACTAAAGACCGCTATTGAATTTGGTAAAAAGTTGAACTATTACAAACTAAAGACCGCTATTGAATTTGGGAAGAATCGGTAGAACCGTTCAAATTTTATGGCATTTTCAATTTTTTGAAAAAAAAACTCGATTTTACTCCTATTTTCGTAATTTCTGAGATATCGAGTTGAAATTTGGTTTACAAGTATATTATCACCAGACTAAGTTTGTGTATAAATTTGGAGTTGATCCGTGCAGAGGGCGTGATTTTATGGCATTTTGAATTTTTCGAAAGAATGTTGATCGTTCTTTTTACTACATTTTTACTAAATATTTTAAAAAGTACTTGAACGAAGTACTTATCAATGTTTTTTTATTACAAAAAGTATTCTGTATTTGAAATACATAAAGTATTTTGAGTATTTTGCCAAGCTCTGCTATATAATCGGTGTATCGAATTTCGTTGGCATACTTATGAAAAAACAAATATTTCGTTGGGATTGACTGAATAGGTGTACTCTTTCTTTCAGATTTTGTATAGATTTCATACAATATTTTTTACTTGTAATATTAATAAATAATAACAATACATGTATAGATATCTATTTTTAAATTTTTTTATTTCATTCTTCCATGGTATGGCTTCAACCGCCGTTTACCGCCCTTGCCATATTCCATTCTCAATCCCTATCACTCCTTGCCCGCAATTCGTTAACCTACCTAACTTCCTCGTATAACCGCAGCCAACTGAGTTACACTGAACCGCATTCGCCGCAGGTACGGGGAAACTGTGGGAAACCCGTGTCGGTACAGACGGCACTACATTTTTTTAATCTTCCGGTGTAGACACCAAAGTCTCAGAAAAAATGCCTCCCGCTTGTACTGTTTCGTGTGCCAGCTTATTCACGACTATAAGCGGTCACCCATCCATAAATATTAAATAATAATGAAAATAACAGCACTGGTTTGACTAGCAGAACGAGGTACATCCGGCTTAAGGAAGCCAAGACACCTGAAATTGGTTACTATTGGATTGGTTTGAATCTTTGAAACTTGATGGAAAACGACTAATTTAGCAGCGTTAGAAAATAGGGCACACGCCAAGTTGAGCGGTGCAGTTCTTTTTTCATTTCTAACTTGTCGCATAATAGATTCGGATTGCGCCGGTGAGACCAAACTATACCTTTCCGGATTTTGTAAGTGGCTTCCCTACACCGTGACCCCTTTTGAAGATACCACATTTTTAAGTCCGAAGCCACTTTCTCGTTGAAAAGAAAACATTTGAAAAATGTTACACCTAAACAATTTCTGGACGTGATATTTTCTTTTATTTGTTATATTTTACTCCCAAATATAAGTAACTTAAATACAATTTTGGTAAAAAAAAGACTTTCATTAGGAAGCATTATCAGTAGTCAAAATTTTTCATAATTGCTTCGTCACAGAGAAAGCTATGTTTTCATGAATTTGTATTCGATTTTTTCATGTCATCTTACTCAGCATCGTTGAAAACGACGAGAGAAGTGATATAGAAAAAATCTCCATATGAATATGAATGTTGCCAAGTTCAAAAATTCAATCGTCCATAATCCCCGAACGGGCTCAAATACTGCACGTAAATAAAATACTAACTCCTATTTAATTATCATGGTACTTTAGAAAAACTATCCTCACATGCAGATTTCATCGAATTTCCAATTTAAAAAAGCACACCAAAGCGTTTTGTTTTGTAAGCAGTACCCGAAGCTATACAAAATATAGTCATAACAAATGAAAAAAATGCAACTTCAAATAAAAAAGTTGAAAAGTAGAACTTTGCTCAAGGCTACCCCGTCAATGACCATTTTTCACAAAGTATCCTTTGTGAAGATGCCAAAATTAATAAATAAACGTCTTCACAGAGGTGAGTTTGTGAAAAATGGTAATTAAAAAGAAAGCGATATGAAAAGTTCTACTTTGCGATTTCGTTTTTATTAAAACTGGAGATATTTTAAATAATCTATTTTACCATCCTGCCAAACCAGGTACAGTTGGAGTTTAAGTGTTAAATCTCAACATAAGCTAAGTACTTGAAATTCCCTAAGATATGAAGCAAAGCTGCAATATTGTAAAAATAAAAATCCTGCAATCCCCCATGGAAAAAAGTATAATGAAAAATATATTTTTCGTTATATTCAAAAATATATACGAAATATACTTGAAATATATATTTTATACTTATTATACAATTCAAATACATGCTAAATACATGGGAAGTATATTTCAAGTATATGTGCCATAACATATACTTTTTAAGTACATCCAAAAGTATATTCGATAACTAATTTTTCGTAAAACGCATATTTATTATACTCAAATCTATACCTTTGAATATATTTTAAATAAGCTTTTATTTTCATGGGGATACGGAAATATTGATAATCTCACAATAAATAATAATCTAGACAATGACGAACGGACTGAAAAACACACAATGCCGTGAACTCTTCTCGTCGAGGGATACGGTAAAAGCGACTATCTTATTTTCAGCGGAATTCGTACGCGCATATGCACTGGCGCGTCCAGCAGCCACCTCTGTTTCTATGCATCAGCAGTTCAATTGAGAATAATCAATGCAGCGCAGAGTTTTCCGTTCATTGTTCAGACGGCCGTTAATGAAGGGCATCCTATGGCATCCCTATGGCTTGAATCTTTTTGCTCGCGTGACGTACGCGCTTTGTTCATCGCGGCGGCATGAGAGTAACAATTGCGCTGTTTCCATGTAGTATTAGACGCGCCAAACCAAACCAGGCCGGCCGACCGCCTCGCGAACCGAACAAGTAGCCGGGTTTTGCTTTTTCGTCTGACCGTTGCGCACCGCATCTCCTCCTGAAGAGTTCATTCATTCAAGCCCAGCCCGCTGCTCTGATGCTGAACGGGCCGCGGTAGTCAGGCCGCTGTTCCCTTCTATTCTTCGCATTACCTGCTTTCACTCTACCCCTTTCTCTCACGGCTCCCTCTCGCTCGCTCGCTCGCTCGCTCGTTGTGCACCCCGACTATTCCACTGGCGCGCTACTCAAGCTGATCGTTTTCAACTCGATATCTCGCTCGTTTCCAGGGGACGATAGGCCCTTTCATCGCGAACGCCAACGTAAACACTACGCGCAAATAGTCCCGTCGTGTTTAGTCATTATTTTCGGCCGCATTTACGCGCCGCTTACGATTTTACGAGATCATTGCAGCCGATTATTATTTATTTTTAAACCGTGCCAAATTCCGCTCCACAAATAACATAATATTCACAGAGACATTTGGTATTGAATTAGCCAATATTGCGTAAAGGATTTTCGATTTCACAGCCTATAGATTGGAATTAAAGCCCTCTGCTCCGCGGAGAAAAAATAATAATGATATTTCATATTTAAATTATTTGTTGGCCCAACCAACTTCCACAGTTATTTATCATTTTGACTAAAAAAACACGAGAGTGCAAGTTGATTAGACTAATTCGTTACTTTTAAATGCTAGTAAGAATAATCTAAACACTATAAAATAACAATAATATATTTTCTCCCAGGCATTTTTAGGCACTCACGTTTTGCAAAAACGCACAGGAGTGCCTATTAAATTCGGGAAGGTTTCGCCTAAATTACCTTTTATGCAAAAATGTTAATATAATTTGAATGTGTCCATTTTTAGCAGCACATTTGTTAAACATGGTGAAATACACATTCTTGGTGTAACAGAATACAGCAATTTCATTATTACGTATTTCTTATTGTGGAGACTAGATTTGGTCCTACCCGGACGTTCATATCAGAATGTAACTTTGGACACAATGGACCGAACCAGCTGAAATTTGTATCATGTCTTAATCTAGTATTGAGAACTATGCTCAAATAAAGAAAAATTCTTATAGTCGTTTCCCAGTCTTCACAGAAAAACGACCAGTTACATATGATTGAAATGGTAATTTCGACGGTCGTTTTCCGATTTTTCGTGACGAAGAAACGATTAATCACGAATAATTTCAATGGTCGTTTTCTTGGTCGTTCGGCTCATTTCAATGGTTTTTTTGTTTTGCATTTAACGACTGATCTTTTTTTCGGTCGTTTTTCAGTCGTTTTTAGGTCGTTTTCGAGGTTACAGGGTTTGCTAGGGATACTACATATTAATTATAATTGCTTGTTGTATGATGAATGAATACAAAAATGTAAATAACACGTTGCGGAATTCATTTTAGTTTTACGATATGTATAATATGTAGTATGTAATAAGTTTTCACAGAAAAAAGTACATGAACTGTCACAAGTGTTAAATTAATATATTTTGATAGGTAATCATAACTTTAGAATTATCTAAGTGTAAAACAAAAAATCGTATCTGAAAAAATGTAAAATATGAGCGCGTTGTAAGTTGTAGTCAAATTTATTCATGCATTGCCAAGATAGTCACGCGTACACGTTTGCACACCCGAAAAGTGCAATTTTTTAAGGTAAATGCCTACATGAAGAAATTGAAAAATTCTTATAACATTTAGGCATGGTTCTCAATACTAGATTAAAATATGTTACAAATTTCAGCTTGTTCGGTCCATTCTGTCCAAAGTTACATTCTGATACGGACGTTCGGGTAGTACCAAATCTTGTCTGCACAATAAGAAATACTTAATAATGGAATTTCTGTATTCTGTTACACCAAGAATATGTATTTCACTATGTTTAAGAAATGTGCTGTGACCAAAATTGAATCATTCAAATTATGTTAACATTTTCGCATGAAAAGGTAATTTACGCGAAATCTGCCGGAATTTAATAGGGACTTCTATGCGTTTTTGCAAAACGTGAGTGCGTAAAAATTGTAATTGTCGACACAGTAGGACACAAACCCGCACACGAACTGCTGCCGCGCCAGCCGAGTATCTCAGCACAATCGGCCTCTCACCTCCTTTCTCAATTGTCAAACGTCCTAATAAGAAGCCGAGATTTCCTGTTCCTCATAAGCCACCTAAATTACATGTTTTTAATACAACTCGCAACTGAAGCAGCACCGAAAAATGGTCCAATTGAGTTTATGTCTAATCTTGATATGCCCAATCGGAGTTTTTGTCCAGGCTCCATGTGTCCAATCGCGATTGTGTCGAGTAGAACTGTGTCCAATCGGAATATGTGCAAGTGGATCCCTCGCATTGGAAACATCTTCGAAGAGTGCGTCGTTTCCGCTGGTAACGCATTTGTTTTATCTATTAGTCGCCAATATACGTCACATCAGAGTCGGAAATGCTGTTGTAGAACGCCTTCAGCTCAAAAATAAAAGTATATTGAAAACATCATACACTATTATACTGTTAATCTCTCCCAAGCACTTCGGCTTCAGCAAATCGTACAATCATTCTGAAAAAATAAAAATGTTTTCGAATATGGAGTAGACGCAAAAGTATTTTGTACTTAAAAGTATTTAAAATACCGGATTTGTATTTGTGTCATTAAAATACTTTTAAAATACTATGTGTTTATAATACTGTCCTACTCTGCTACGTATAGACCGAATGACGGGAGGAAAGTAAGGTGGCTAATGGAAAAAAATGGAAGAAGATGGCAAGCGACCCAGACTTATTTCTTCTATATGTAATGTTAAACGTTTCCCTACGTATCAGCAGTGTCCAGAGGCGAACCAAAGTCGGCTGCAGCCGCAACTGGGGAAGGGGGGAGCAGCTACTGACCCGGGGCGACCATGTAATAGACGCAATGCCTGCAGACGGAGGAAATATGAATAAAGTAAAATAAAAATAATGTCGGGGTATAGTGTACCCACGTACACCCACCACATTAATATCATTCACACAGTCATACGTTGGAGGGCTGCTGTGCAATCGCGAGGCTCTCCTACCGTATTCCTTTCATTCTGAATAGACGCCACGACGAGCATGACCACAATCGGTAGCGGGCACATATTCTGTTTCGTGAGGTTGTTAGCCGTACCAAGTGTGCCACCGAGATGATCATATATACTCAGTAATCATACGTCGGTGGTTTGAAGGTGCCCGACTCGGAACACGAGACTTACTGCCGTCGTGCCGTAGCATATATGTAGAGTTGTAAATCCGTAAATCATTTAGAAGTAAAGTTGATGTCACAGTTGGTTTTGTAATTATTAACTGATAATAGTACATGTAGCAGTTATAATTAGGGGTGGGCGATGTTTGTCGATTAATCAATCACCGATGTTTTTTTTCGATTTTTTTTTTAAATCGATTAATCGTTGTTCGATGTTTATTTATAAAACATCGACAAAAAAGGTCGAAGACGGTCTGTGCGGTGTTACAAGTATATTTTAACAGTTTTAAAGAAATATCAACCCTCGATAATTTTGCATCACTGAAGTTCGTGATATATTTAATTCCTGTGTAACGTGTTTCATACGGTGTAAAATATGACGTTCAATAGAAGAAAGATTATCCGATCTATTTTTTTCTATTTACAATTTTGCGTGAATCACAGCCCTTATAATTATGCAAATTGTATCTGCCATTTATATTATACGTATATTGAATTTTTAGGAGTTCAAGCGAATTTCACCATTAACGGGTACAACTCATGATTTCACGAATCATTATTATTCTATGCTAATTCAAGCATCACTGTGTTTTGAATGTGCCTTGCGACCTTGGTAGACTTTATTTATTTGAACAAAATAACTTCGCCGATTTTGTTTTGATTTTTCATCGTTTTCCACTTTACCGATGTAAAATAATCGATGTTCCGATGTTTTTTGAGAAACATCGATTGTTCATAATCGATTTATTTAATGATCTTATAACATCGATCTTTTTCTCAACATCGCCCATCCCTAGTTATAATCAAATGTGTACATTTTTTATGGCTGCATAGAATATTAATTCTCAAATAAATATCACGGTAATTTTTCTGAAGAATGGAGAAATGCGGTTAATGCATTACGAAAGTAATGCACTACCGTGCTCTTCTACTTTTTCATCATTGCTCATAATTTTGCCTTGACAACAAAGTATCTATGTGGCTATTCAAAAGTTCACACAACATTTTAGTATAATTAAATCACACCTACAGAACAAACCATATTGAAACATTTATTTCCTGAAGTAATGAGGATTTATGACTCTGCATATACGCGCTCTTCACGATTATGAATATAACGTACCTTAAAAAGTAGTCCGCCATTCTCTCCTGAAATTATGTTACTTGTTCCGGCGGCTCGTGGCTTGATTAAGAAAATTCGTTTCGTAAAGTCTGACAAAGTGGTTAGTAAAAATAAATGATTCTTCATCAAGATGTGTTCGCCAGCTTATTGCTGTCACTAAATCGGCAGCTGAAATACGGAATGTGTTCTAAAGATATGAAACTAATTAATTTTTTTCCAACGACCTTTAATGTTGAATTTAATCGAGCCACAGCAACCCTGAGACCGTTCAGTTTAATCCTTATGTACATGAGGCTGTAATAATCCAGTAAAGACGGTAATGTTATGGCAATGCAACGGCTATAAAACTCAATATAACAAGTAACCTCACGTGAAACTCACATGTAAGTTATTATTTCCCGCTCAAGAATGGCACCATGTTATGTAACGAGTTATGTTGCGAGCACGTTTCGTAATGTATCTGATATGTAACGAGTAACACTAATAAATATTATTATAAAACGTGTCTTAAATAACCGTTGCTGTTTCTTAATGTTGCAAATGCGTTGCACAATGTAAGCGCAACGTAACAGCAATTTAACCGAAAGTTACGAGTAACATTAACTATAGCTTACATGTAATTTTGTTGTAAGTTATTATTTCCCACTCAATAATGTTATTGTGTTACGTAACAGGACATGATACATCGAAAGCCGAAATACTGAAGCCGCCTTTCGAGCGTTAATATTGGTCGGCGGTGGCTTCGATATAAATCGATTCGGACTGTCATGGCCGGTGCAGTCACGCGCGCGTTTTGAATGGCTGTATTGGCCACAAGAAAAGATAAATGACAAGCAAGGAGTGCGAGCGAAGCGAGCGCGTTATTGCTAGTTAAAAATCAAAAGTTAAATATGGCTTTATGAAGGATGCACTAGATGGACTTCCAGGAACTGGTGCTTTGAAGCTTCAAGATCTAATGTTTTTTTTTCGATTATGTAATGAGTTCGCAGAATGTCTCGGATCATTTCCCAGCTATATTTAGGTGCTCCACATAAGTCGACTTTGGTGTGGCCCATATTACCAACCCTCAACAAACGTGCGGATCTAGTGGACCACCGCGCGATGGCCGTGTATTTGCCGGATAGTTGTCTCACTATTGCCAACAAAATCTTACCACGGTATTTACCATTCGTACAGACATCAGTGATGAAAAATTGACGTAAGATCACTTGATAAACAACACACGTATCACTCCTCTTTTTTGTCCTGCGGACGGTCAGGAGTTGATTATCAAATGGAAGTCCACGTGTATCCGAAGGGAAATAAAAAAAGATAGGTATATAGTGACAAGCATACTATATGGTAGGACTCAATTGTATATATGGCTCTCTGGAGAGGTAATAAAAGACGCAGGTGACCGGTCCACGGTTGCGAATCCAATACGTTACCGGGACTCGCCGGCAGGAACGCAAATAACAAATACTTTCCTTCCGGTCACCCGTAGACCGTCGGAGAAGCAGCAGAGCACACAGTAGCTGATCGTTCCCTTACATCGAGCAAGACGTGCAAGGACGCTTTCGCTGTTTCCCTCCTCGGGTTCCACAACAGCCGTATCTTGTCCAACTTTGATTTGTCAACAAAATGTTTTCACTTAGTTATATTATGGCTATGACTCCTGTTTAGCGATGTTTCCATCAATACTGAGCATCAGCCTTTTTAACTGCTTCTTTTTTTTGGTTCACGATTGGATTTTATATCGATACAAAAGCCTTTTAAAAATTCTAAAATAATCTTGCGTACTGTATAAAATGTTTGCGCAACGATCGACCATGAATTGCCATTTTGTTACTTTTTATTATTTTTGTTTTTAACGTTTTTTTTTAGAAAAAATGTCTTAAAAAATCAACACAGACGTTTACCCACTCTGGATCACAGCTAAAAAGCTTTGATATCTAATACAGGATTTTATAGAATAATATCAAAATGTTTAATTATGGCCTACTAACATTCTTTATTTTTAGAAATCAGTAAAAAAAATTACCGTAAAAAAATGAAGTGTTTTTCGAGCACATAGAATAGTATAATACAAAATTATGGAACGAATTGAAGGGGGTTGGGTTTTAACGCTTGTTGAGTTGACCAGTAATACTTCGTATACTATAAACTGAAATCATATTATCTCATGAACTTGCAAAAAAAAGTACTACGCAAAGAGTTTACATGAAAACACAAATATTGTACAAAGAAGCAATAATGACTTACTGCATTGTCTGAACTCGCCAAGTACTGCGGCCGATCTGTTTTAACAAGCCCATTGTTATAGGAGCTCGACATATCAACATATTCAGGACATCAACATATTATAAAACTGGGTCTGCATGAAAAGAGTGAAACATAAGGAGGTAGAAAAAGTAACAGGAGAAAAAGTAACCGGGCAAAGTGATAACGGAAAAAAATCGTAACAACCCTTATAAAAAATGTAGTTTAGATTTTTTTCTTTAAAGATGTGCATGAAATAAGAAGGTACACTTTATGCGTTAATCGTGATTCCCTTTTTTGCGCCGCTGCCTAACCAATTGGTTGGCCTAATGCAATACTCAACCAACACATTTGTCGGCTCAAACAATCAATTGCTCAACAAAACAAAATTCGTCACATGAAGCCTATGCAGCCATGTAAGTTTCTTGAGCCAACGAAATATGTAAGTCAGCATGTTTCGATTCCTCGCGGTTTTTTGCGTTGTAATATATTGAAAAGCAGACGTAGCCAGCGAAGATTTTCGAATCAGGATGAAAAGCAATTAAGCTACTTGTGAGTGGTCCTGAACATATCTGCGACGAGGGAGCAGCGCATAGATAAGGGGTTCGGTTGGAATGAGCGCTCGTAATGGCAACGATTTGTGGTGTTTTGCTAGCTAGCGTCGGGCGGCTCAGGCGAGGCGAAATCATTTAGCACGCGATCTTCTCGTAATTCTACTCTCTGCACGCCAACGGAGAGCGATGGTATAACTCTACCTTGAAATCCTCCGCATTCGCCCCTTCGTTTCAGTGTTAATAGTTCGTACCGCTGTCCTCGCCATTCGCCCCGCTCGAGGCTGCGAATTGTGCGTGCGATAACAGCCCGGCACACAGGAATTCATTTTAATGAATTCTGTAATGGAAGACGAGTGCAGGTAAGCCCGGACTCACCACCCTCGTGACCTCTTACATATAGTGCATGGTTCACGTGGTTGTTCGCTCTGTAATACTCAACTTCTGTTGCAGCATCGTGCAACAGACTGTACAAGCGTACGGTACGCAATTATAAGCAAATGTGTATCTGTATGCCTGCCTATGCAGTTATCGCGTCATCCTGTTGTTCCCGACGACGTTTTGATAATTGTCCAACGGCGGTTTCAGCGACGTCTTTCTGGACCATTCGATTGTTTGGTCGAGTGACGTCGATCGTCTACATTCTGAAACTGTCCTATACGACGTTATCGCCATTCGTTGTGATAACTTTGCCACGTTTATCTCAATGTTCGATTGTTTGGTCGTGATGATCGTTTTGCATCGTTGAATAAATGTTGCGAAATATCTTGTCGAAACGAAAAAATCGGAAGATCGACAAAACGGTGCAAATCAGCGAAAACCAAGTGTACACCAGAAACGAAAGTCCACCACGGAGATTTACGCAACATAGGCGATAAAATGTTTTGCGCGGTCCACACGCACGCTAACTACGATCTGATCATTCCCACGCACACGCAAGAAAACGACACTAAAGTTATGGGAAAATCCTGAGTTTTCATTCCCGACAGATATTTCTGATAAAAATAATTGTACAAAAATTAAGAAAGACACGGCTAAAAAAAGATGTTTAATTGATAAAGAAATTGGGTAAATAAAAAATTGCGGAGCAATTAAATGACCATTTGCATATCATAGTCGGGAGATTTTTTCGTCATTAGGAATGAAGTATGAAAACGTGAGGGAATAACAGCGTGAGTGATGAGGTTTGTGCAGTAACGGCTCTGTCGTTGTGAGAATGTGTTCCATCGGTTTGTGCTGTAAACTGAATGTGTTCGAACGGATTGTATAGGAATAAATGTGTACAATAAAAATGTGTAGTACCGAAATGTATTGTAAAACTCGTGTCATGTTCAAAAGTTTGTAGAAAACGTCGTTTGCAGGATAGACTTTGTGGAGAAACCGATGTGTAGGAACGACAGCGTGTTGTATCAAAAGGTGCAGGAAAGAAGGGTTGCCTATAGAGAAAGAGTGAGAGTGTGTAAGTTTGAAAAGGATCGGTACAATAGATTTTCAACAACAGTCGTCACCGACTTTGAAAACGTGAAGTGTGGGAAAATCGCTTTAACTTGAATACTTATATACGGAACGACTCAGAGCCTTGGATGGTTAAAATTCCATATCTCCGTTAGTTTTGCTCCAATTGCTCGAAAAATTTGATACAACATTCTTGAGATGTTGTGCATTTATAAAATAAAATTAAAAAAAATAAACAAATAAAGTTTCAAGATCATACCCCGCCCCCTTAATAGAAGCAGGATAAATCATTATCAACGATATTAATAACTTAATAAAATAAATAAGAAATCAGGGTAGCGTGAAAGAAGCAAGTGTCTCACACACGAATGAGAGAGAGCGTGATAAGAGTAGCCGGTTACGAATGAAGCGTGAGGGGACGATAGGACGGGTAACACACCGCTCGACCGCTACTCCCTCCTCAAGGCTGCAGCGGAGAATACAATGCAGGTGTTATTTAATGAGCGACAAGAGTCAGCGGAGCTCGTTAATATTCCGGACCCGATTCATATAATTTCTGTCACCGAATTAACCGCCAGATCGACTTAGAAAATTAAAACTGGATTTGTGAAATTGTGAACTTTGGCTTCTCTAAAACCAAATCTGGAGTGGTGAACCAACAACCTGTTAATATTAAACTTTATATATTAAATTGTAAGTCATATATTTTGTCCCCGATTTTCGAGAATTTAACTGCGAAATTGTGGAATTGTAAAGCAACGAATTATCAACATTGTGTTTTGTGAACTGATCATTTTTGTGAAATCTCCTTTTGACACAGCCGTGACTAACCGAATGGGCAGAATAAAAATCAATCTTGCCAGTGAATACCGCAAGTGTTTAAATTCGAAAGAAACCACATCATCGCCCTTCCTTGACACTGGAAAATTTTATTCATCTGATATTCGAGTGGAGAGTCGGGGGGTTATCGCCATCATTGAGTTATTGGAATCATGACGTTGAAGTTTGCATCGTTGCAATGCACCGAAATTAAAAATAAAATATGTATAACATAAAAATAAAAATATTTCATCCCTATTAGGGGGTAAAATAATTTTGTTTTGTCATGCTCTTAGTCGTTATAATAACTTTTTATAGCTGACACAATCTGACAATTGGGTTCATGAATATTTTGTTGTTTTTAATTTCGTTGCATTGCAACAATGCAAACTTCAACGTCATTTGGAATCATTCTGAATTCCTAAATTCTCATTCATCTCGTTATTCATCGAACACACGGCTTTATCTCATATTCACCCATTTTAGCCACACGGCTAAGATTTCCTTTCATTTATTTCAATTTTTGTTTTTGTTATTTAATTTGAACTCAGAAGTACTTTTTCAAGTTCCTTCCCGAGCTTTTTTCTGTCTCAAAAATAGCAATTCGCGACGTAACATCATTATTTCACCATTTTTATTACCCAGTTTGTTTATTAATTAAACTTTTTTTCAGTTAGAAGTTTTTTAATTTTTGTAAAATTATTCTTATTTCATCCTTTTCAAAGTAATTCCAACACCCTGCCATATCGCGTTACGAAAGGCTATTGAGCTTATCCGTCAAAAAGCCGATTGTAGTAGCAAAAGGGCGTATTTGACCATAGGTAAAGGCATAAAGTCACATGTGTAAGACATAGCGTATGGACTAGAAAAAAGAAGACCTAAAATCCACAGCGTGTATGGACCAGAAAAAAGTCCTAAAATCCATAGAGTGATGGACCAGGAAAAAGAAGACCTAAAAGCCATAAGGCGTATTACTGAAGATACGCCCTTGTGCCTTTATCTTAATTTTTTTAATTTTACACAAAGTTGCATACAGATACGCCCTTATGGCTTTTAAATTCTAAAAGGCCGTAACTTCAAACGTTTTCGAGAAAATTGGCGACAAAGAAATCGGTCGAATCATAAGTGATCGCCGTGAAACGCATGATTTCCGTCTTTTTGCCAAAGAGGGATATTCAGGAGTTAAAAAGTGTGGGTTCTTCATTATCGCTCGCACAATAACATTTTCTCGCAGCAGCTCGCGAGATACTGAAACCCCTTCTATCAATTGTGCGAGTACACTCGCGACTGCACAGCACGCGGGAAAGCTGTCATCACGACCCTAACAACGTGCCTCAAGATATTTCGTACGCAATTAATAAAGAGAAATCAGTGACGTTGAAGTTTGCATCGTTGCAATGCAACGAAATTACAAACAAGAAAATATTAGGGGGGAGGGGTAAGGTTAATTCGGTCAAAACAAAGCACGTCTTTAAGAATTTTCTTTGGCGGTACGGATAGTGTTACTTCATTCAGTCAATGTCCATATAACAATGCAACATTCGAACAATATTTTCCTAAATTTTCATTGCAAAATATTGCAAATCAAGCGAGTGGCAATGAATCTCCAGAGGCCCCTCGAAAAAAACGTTGTTTTGCGGTGTACATCATAACTTGCAACAGAATCATCTGAAACGAAAAAATAAAAATGCATTTGTTAAAGGAGATGTTTCTTGAGGTAACGCTGGGAGAATTTTTTTTATTTCCATTTTTCAATTTTTTGTAGCACTTGGAAGCTAAAAAACGGTTTCTTGGCTTCCCAGTGCTACGAAATATTGAAAAATAGAAATAAAAAAAATCCTCCCCGCGTTACCTCGAGAAACATGTCCATTATCAAATGCATTTTGATTTTCTTTTTTTTTCAGATGATGCTGTTGCGAGTTATGATGTACCTACACCCCAAAACTTTCGAGGCACCTCCGGAGATTCACTGTCACTCGCTCAATCTTTAATGTTTTGCAATGAAAATTTAGGGAAATATTGTTCAAATGTTGCATTATTGTATGGAAATTGAAATATGTGCGTTCGAAGTTCGTCTTCTCGTGCCTGCGTAGCGAGCGCGAAGTAGTCGATTTTCGCATGTTATTGGAGAATTTATTCGCACACTCCGAACAGTGCGCGAATTTTATTCGCGCACTGTTCGGAGACGAACTTTCCACGCACATATTTCAAAAACAGTGTACGGGTGGTCGTTGTTCGCCCGGATAATTTTTTTAATGATATCCATGATATCGTCCGGATCGAGATCGTTCTTACCCAGCGCCTCGGACCTTGCTTTTTGCAAAACTTCAAGTGAATGACACGATTGGTAGTTGCCTTCCTCGATAGCTAATGCCTCATCCATATCATTGACTTGTCTCGCATGTACGACGCTCGGCATTACGTGTAATAAATCACTTTTTGCTTGCTCTCGTTTGACACCACGCAATTGATATGCAAGAGGGAACGTGTGTTCGGATTTTAGACCAGCGCAACTAACGTCTATCGATGAGCTCAATCCTACCGTGTGACCTTTAAATTTAAACCTCAGTGTGCATCCGGGTTGTCGACAGGACGCATAGTCACGAAAGTTGTAAGGTTCTTTGTCACGTTTGAAACCTTCGAAGCGCAACGTACATGTTATGTTCAGCTTAGTAGGAAGAATCTCGCGAACATGTGCGTGGAATAGATCGGATGACACTTCCATCTTATCCGTCGTGATCATACGTGACGGAACTTTAATCGAGCCGACGAGGTGGTACTCAGCTTTCGTCGATTTAAGATTTGGAACGAGGCTGAGAGATTCCTCTGAACGACCGTGGGGCTCGACAATAACTGTCGGTTCTGGCGTCAAAGATGAACTTTTTATACGGGGAAGCAATTCTTTTGGTTCGCCATTTAAGGTCAATTTGTCTCGATCTGATGCTTTTACGTTGTCAACGAGAAGGTTTTTTGACAAAATGCGTCGTTGTATGTCTTCAGCGAAGCCATCGCGATCTTCAGTCCAGCTGAAGAACAAATTCGTGCGCAACTTTTTTTTCGACTTTTTTCTGTAGTCCTAAGCGTTTACGGATTTTTGCGAGTAAGGGCCGAAATGTCGGTCCATTACGGAGTTCATGGAGATCTTTCACGCAATGAACGATAGCATCAGCAGCAGCTTTTTTGTTGAAAGTCATACTGTCTCGTTTACTGTTTCCGGTGACTGTTACACGTGACAAGTATGGGGCAGAATAGAAGTCCCATGCTGAATATTCAGACGGACCACATTCTCGATTTTTTTTTGCACTACTTAAAATAATCGATAAATCCTGATTACCGACATCTTAAAAACTGAAAAGTCAATGTTCCGAATTAAAAAAACATGAACGAATAAATTTTAGGAAGCCCGACAAACCGATTGACATTCAACCGACAATAAGTAATAGCTACGGCAACAAAAATCGAATTTCAAATATCAGAAAGCTTAAAACTCCGAAACGTTGCAACAGCGTGAAAACTTATTGGTGAACTAATTGTTCGAAGATTTAATACTCCGAATAGAGAGTAAGCGATATTTAAGTATTTCGAAATAAATTATTAGAAAGAGTATAAATACTAGAGATCTTTTAATCAACTAACTATAAGTACACGTTGTCAGAAAATCGAAAACTTAAACCTCCAAAACATGAAAACTCAAAAATTTACAACTACGAAATCAAAAACTTCGAAAGGTTCAAAACCCGAATAATGAAAATCCGAAAGGTCAAAAATCCGAAAACGATTTTGCCCTCGTACGTGTTTGTTGGCAACGGTCCCTAAGGGATAGGAAATGCTTTTTCAAGTACAGTGCACAAATTCGAGTATTTGCCCTATCCGAGAAATCTGCATTCGGACAATTGATCACTCGAAAAGCGTCCGTTTGGGAATTTGGCAAGTCGGGAAATTGACTTATGGAATCTTTGAACTTCTAAGTTGGATCTTTTCGAAATCCGAATTTCGGAACTTCGAGTTCCGAAATATCCCCTATTCTTCAAATTCCATATGGAAGTTGTATATTATTCTGAGTATTAAACCATCTTATTTTCGAATATCAAAATTATAGTTCGTTGGAAAATAAGCATGGAGCTGCCGCATACGTTTGGAAACTTGGCCTATTCTGGAAATTTAATTTCGTATTATTTTTCCTTCGCAGCCATAATCATCATACGAATATTTCTCATGATTATTTAGACATTTGGTAGATTGACTTGTCGCCAAATGCATCCAGTGAGATATTACGATTCGGGCTTTTGCGTCTTCGAACTTTCAACGTTCGGGTATTTAATGTAAAGGTACCGGCTTCGGACACCTTTAGCCCTGTTTCGTTCACCCAGTTCGAAAGCACAGAATTATTTGTGTTATTAAAATGAAATAAAATTGTATCGATGAACTTGTCAATTTATATGGATACTTTCGAAGTATCATCATAAAAATACAGAAAACAATAATTTGTAATAAGAATATAGTGGTAACGTCCGAAACTGGTACAGTGACCGAAACTGGTACCTTTACCTGAATCCCGCCCCGTCTGTCTGATGCACAACATGAAGTTCTGACAGTCTCGATCTTCTCTCTGACTTACCGCCTCGCAGACGGCATATAAAAAATCAAAAAATTGCGCACCTAGGCAATTGAAAAACAACAAAAAATGAGCCCAGAATGAAATCTGTTCGTTTAAAAACATAGCATCTACAGCTTCCTAAATCTTTATAACTTCGAATAATGACCTTGAAGGAAGCAAAGAAAAAAAAATTTGCGCACCTAGAGAATTCAAAAACGAAAAAAATGAGCTCTGTTTAAAGTCTGTACGATGAAAAATGGCGGAGTTATGACATCCCAAATGTTTGTCCTCGACTAATGACCTTGAAGGACGCAATGATAAAAAAAACATAGAAATTGCGCACTTAGAGAATTCAGAAACGAAAAAAATGAGCCCTGTTTAAAATCTGTACGATGAAAAATGGCGGAGTTATGGCTTCCCAAATGTTTGTCCTCGACTAATGACCTTGAAGGACGCAATGATAAAAAAAACAAAAAATTGCGCACCTAGAGAATTCAAAAACGAAAAAAATGGGCCCCGTTTAAAGTCTGTACGATGAAAAATGGCGGAGTTATGGCTTCCCAAATGTTTGTCCTCGACTAATGACCTTGAAGGACGAAATGATAAAAAAGAACAAAAAAATTGCGCACATAGAGAATTCAAAAACGAAAAAAATGAGCCCTGTTTAAAGTCTGTACGATGAAAAATGCCGGAGTTATGGCATCCCAAATGTTTGTCCTCGACTAATGACGTTGAAGGACGCAATGATGAAAAAAACAAAAAAATTTGCGCACCTAGAGAATCCAAAAACGAAAAAATGAGCCCCGTTTAAAGTCTGTACGATGAAAAATGACGGAGTTATGGCTTCCCAAAGAAAAAGTTTTGTCTGATGCAGATATCTTCAGGGTCATGGCGATTCACGACTCGTGTGATTGCCGCCCTCGCTTCGCTCTGGCGGCAAACTTCACACTCGTCGTGAATCACCTACTTCGCGCACTAGTCACACAATGTACTATTTTAATTTCGTTACATTGCAACGATACAAACTTCAACGTTATAGAAATCAAGTGACCGGATTCACCACGATAACGGAGAGTACATCGACCGTCCTTCTTCTGATACTCGTATACGGACCGATAAGGGCTTTTCACGAGCTTCACTGCGTGAACACGATTCTCGATATTACTGCTGTCTCCAAGGTCCACGCAAAACCCGGCGACCCGACAAATCCTCGGGAAGCGCCCGAGGATTGTTCAATTGGGCTTTGGGGTTTACTGAGCTTCTTTCAGCTTACGTTTATCTTATTCAATCCCAAATACACTGAATTTATCACTATTACACTCTGACGATCCCGGATTTAAACGAAACGATAAAAATTAGGTTACGCACTCCGCGGCAACACGATAGCAACTGAGCTGTCACATCTCTGACGAGTCGGGAGCGAGCCGGTCGCTCAGTCGATCCCCGTGAAGTTGGTCCTGTCACTGCTGTCTGTGACGCCCGCATGTAAGGTCCCTAGATTACCCAGGTCAAGTCACGCTGGCAACGATCAGAAGGCAAATGTTGAATAGCTAATGTCAGGCCTGGATCAACCAGCCAACCGAGTATTCGAGTACGTCGAGCTAATTCTTTTTTATATGGAGAAAATGTGTGGAAATTCACAAAACACAAAGTGAATTTAAAAAATCTGCAAAAATGCATACGTAAAGAAAAAAAAAGAAATAAATCATTTTCATGAAAAAAGTTCGGTTTTCGGGCTATTTGTTAAACAATTTATTTTTTGTGAATTTGTTAACAACATTTTGGAATTTTCATTATGTGAAATCAATCTTTTCAGCACCATCAATACACTTGACTTTTTTCAGATTTTTATACCATCGAGAAGTGTTTGCTGTTCGACATTTTTAAGACTTAGGGACTTTCGACTTTATTACTAGTTTTGACTGTTACATAGTTTTTTTCTTAATCTGTAAAAATGGCGAAGTAAGGTACGCAAGTTTTGAAAATGCAGTTTTCAGTTGGCGTACACTAGGGTAGAAGTACCGTTTTCGTCCACCTTTGGTCCAATTGTGGCCACCAAGTTGAAGAGGATTTAACTGCTTATGTTGTTACATGAAACAAAAATGAGCTCGACGATCTTATCAATTTGTATGAATACTTTCGTGGTATCAGCATTCGAATATGGAGAAACAAATATTTCAAATCAATTACAGTGGAAATGGCCACAAACGGTACAGTGGCTAAAAATTGTACTTGTACCCTATAGCTGAAAAACGAATCGAAATTTGGTATAAATCTTGCTCAAATTATCGTCAAGAATATGAACCTAAATGTTTTCGAAGATAAAAAAAAAGATTTTTTTTTTATTACAAAGTGTAACCATTTTTTGGAAAAATTCAATGTTTTGTTGCAAAGCGCACCAGTTCTTCAGTATTCAACATTTTTCAGTTTTTCTTGATTTATATTTCGCGTATGAGTTTTAATGAAAGAAAAATCTTCGTTAGTTTCTTTTTTCAGACTAATCCCGCCGACGCTACAGTGTACGTAGTCTAACAATATTCGCCTCAAAACCGTCAAGAAGACCATGCCATAAATCTGCAATTTTTTAAGATTAAAAAAATATATAATGTAACAGCCAAAAGTAGTAATAGAACATACCTCAAGTCTCAAAAATGTTAAAGAAATATCTCCTTTAAAAAAAATCACCCCCTTAATGTTTGCTTTTAATACGTGACGTCGAGACGCTACCGCATCTATTGATTCACGTTGGTGCATTTTAATAGTGGCATTTTCTTGTGGTAAATTGGCGTCAGACATGTGAACTGGGATGAAATGACATTATTCCACTTTACAGATGATCCCTTGAGAGAGGAGATGTCTGCCTCCTTCAGTATCATTATTCCTGAAGCTTCCGAATAAACAAAGTTTTCGCTGTTTTTCGCACCCTCTTTTCCTAGTTTCTATCATTCTCTTTTGTTTCTCATCCACAAAGTCTATACGCGGCTTTTACCAGGGGTTCAGAAATACCTCGAGGCTGGCTGGCACAGCGTGTTGAAATGGTGAGAGCAAGTGCCTTCTTGTGAATCTCCGCAACTTGCTGTTTTTCTCTCCCACCCACTTTCGCATCCAGCACAAGTCTTTTATGTTCGAATCCGGGGGCTATGGGCTAAGATACGCAGTTTCTCGAAAAAGAAGCAGGCTCGTGAACTCGCAAGTGAAGGCGGCCTAGCGAGCTGCTTTGCTCTAAAGTTTCTTTCAGTGGGCGAGACTCCTCGTACGTTACCGGCTGAAAACCATTTTTTTCGCGTCGTCTCGCCGGTTCCGAGTTAAATATATGCAGCCTACTATCGTTTTTTTTTTTTTTTTTTTTTCAAGCTTCGCGAATTATAGTCGCCTCTGCGATTTCCAGCCACGAACGTTCACTGTAATCGAGTCCAAACATATTAAATAAAACGTCAATGACTCATTTCTGTAAAGTGATTGTTTCCCGCTGCGCAACAAATATTTCGAAAATCTTGCATCCCTAGCAGATCCAGCGACCCGCCGAACAACCGAAAAACGACCGGTCGTTAAAAAAAACATTGAAAAGAGCCATATAACCAAGAAAGCGACCATTGAAATTATTTTTGATTAGTCGTTACTTCATCACGAAAAAACGGAAAACGACCGTTGGAATGAATATTTCATTTGTGACTGGTCGTTTTCTTCAGTAAAAACCTGGAAATGACCATCCAAACAACCCCTTTTTTATCAATATAAATTTTGAAAAAAAATTATTGTTTTTGCGTTTTACTTAGCAGGTTATTTCGCTTTTAGTTCATTTGGTGGTTTAGTACATATTTAATCAGGAATAAAGAATGTGAATTTTTTTTTGTAGTTAGGATTCGAACCTGGGACCTTCTGACTGTTGCTCTGCGCCTTAGACCACTCGGGTATTCAAACCTTTTGTGGCATGTGTTTTGATTGTCTATTTGGTCGCTTTCCGGTTTTCACTGAAAAAACGACCGGTTACAAATGATTGAAATGGTCATTTCGACGGTCGTCTTCCGATTATTCGACGAAGAAACGACTAATCAAGAATAATTTCAATGGTCATTTGGCTCTATTTAATCGGTTCTTTTTTTTATATTTATTAACGACCGGTCTTTTTTTGTTCGTTACTCGGTCATCGCCGTTTTGTCGCAGAGTTTGCTGGGGATCAGAAGGGTGGTTGAGGAAAAGGCGCGCGGAGAAAAATAATTAATTGGACTAACCAATTTACATGGCGAAATCGGCTTCGGGCGACGAAATTTGTTAGGTCAACCAGTTAATTCGTTGGCCTAAAAAGCAATTGGTTGTGATTTCAATTTGGTTAGTTGCCAACCAATTGGTTAGATAGATTGGTTGCTCGAATCGAGCAACCCAATCTGGTCGCCTCGAATCTATCTAGTTAACCTTTTTGGCCGTGCATACTTAAGGTAGGCCAACTAGAGTATGTCAAAAGAGGTATTCAGTCAGATCGTATTGAGGGGGGGGGGGGGGGGGGGGTGGTCGTGAAACTTTTTTTTCCATTTTTTACATTTTTTTAATGAATGTACAACATCTCAAGAATATTGCATCAAATTTTTAGATCAATTGGAGTAAAACTAACAGAGATATGCAATTTTAACCATCCGAAGCTCTGAGTCGTTTCGTATATAAGTATTCACTTAGCGATTTTCCCACACTTCACGTTTTCAAAGTCGGTGACAGCTGTCGTTTAAAATCTATTGTACCGATCTTAATGAGGAATAATTAATGAGGTAACGCTGATGAGTTTTTTAAATTTGTTGTTATTTTTTATTTTACAATAACAAATATATCGATTTTTTAAGCAAAAAATCGCGTTTTTGACTTCGCAGTGTTACCAAAAATTGCAAAAAATTAGATGAACTCGACAGCGTTACCTGGGGAAACTTATAAACTAATCAAATTAATTTGATTTTTTTATATCAAATAATCGAGTGATGAGTTACAACCGTCACTGCAAAACCACTTTTTTGGAGACGTCTCCGGAGATTTGCTGTCGACGGCTTAGTTTTTGAAATTTTCAGAAAATAGTCTTGAAATGTTACTCTACAATACTGTAATCATTAAATGTAATATACACTGCCCTATTTTGAAAAAAATGGTTGTAAAAGGGTATTTTTTCACCGAATCACCCATACCCCCCCCCCCCCCCCCGTTGAACCAAAGCTCGTGCTAAAGAAATGGGCTTCAAAAATATACCTGATTATATGTAGATAATCATGAATGTAAGTAGTAACTTCAAGTCTCATACTGATCAAACTGTTCATTAAACTTGCCTCATATCACGGTCAGCTTTGAGATGACTTACGCAAATACACGGAAAATAAGTATCATTAATGCAATAAAACCTTCGCTTGCGGGCTGTCAAAAACAAGTGTTGTCAATTCAATTCCACTTCAAATTCCTACAATGTCATATGATATCGAAACGATAACTCCAAAATAGGCAAACGAAGATTTTATTGTTTCAATGTTAAATCGGATTGTGAGAGCATTAAGTAAATAGTGTTAATTTAAAAGCATTGTTTTTAGCAGCCAGGAAGCGAAGGTTTTATTTAATCAATGATATTTTTTTCGTGTAAGCAGAAAATCCTTAAAAACAACAAAATCGAGGTAGGTTTCTGCGCGTTTTAGGTTCTATGATTTTTAGTGTCGTCAATTGTCAAAGGATCATCTAGAAATTTAATTTATCTATGACCGTTCCAGAAGAAATGTGATTATACCAAAACATAATAATTCTATGGATATAGTTTTATCGCAGGATTTCAATTACAGGATCGCAGGATTTGAGTAGCGCAGTTGCATCTCTTCCCACTTGTCCGCAATTAGGGGGAATTCGCCACGGCTGTATAGATACAGTAAGCGTGCTAGGGTGCTGAGCGCTTCTGTTTGCGTCTATACGTGTGAAGAGGACGTGTGATATTGCTCTTCGTTCATATCAGTGCCAGGTGGCGCACACGTCAACATTTGCCGTTACTCTTTCTTGAATGGCACCGCTGACTTTTTTTCTGTTCCTACGACACATTTCAACATTGCTATAAACCTCAATCTCACATGAAATTGAAAGCACTTGACATAAAAACCCCAAATAACTTTTTAGCTCGTCAGCAATCGCATGCTCACAGTTTAAACATGTTTTGTGTTCTCCACACTTCGTGGAGAACAGAAACACTTCGTTTCTTTACTGTTTCGTCAACAAATGCTTCTTGCGAAACAGGTAAATCGCCTTTTTTATATAATGCATTCGTACGACTTACTCGTACATTAATTTACATCATTTTAGCAGGAACATGCTAATTTCATTAGCAGCGCGCAGAAACAACGCTTGGAAAGACTAAAAAGAGTCTCGCATAACATCCAGAGCAGTAATCGTTTCCATATTACGACCAAGATCCTCGCCATGTCGTCCTTAGACTCGCACCAAGTTTCGCGTGAAGAAAGTTTGAAAAAATGAATCTAAGAAAAAATCGTCTCGGACAAACCCCTCACAAATTCGGAGTGGTATTGTTTGATCCAAAGATTCAACCTGAACGATGCGACCATTTGGAAGAGGAACAAATATTTGCATCGATGAATTAGGCTATAAAAAGATTTCACTTATGTATATGTTCCGTTTTTTGCGCTGGTTAAATTTTTTTTTTTCGCAGATTTGGGTGAAGTTCTCGAAATTTCACAAAATATAAAATACACAATACTTTATGTACCTAAAATACAAAATACTTTATGTATTTGAAATACAAAATACTTTATGTATTTCAAATACAAAATACTTTATGTATTTAAAATACAAAATACTTTTTGTACTTAAAATACATTGATAAGTACTTCGTTTAGGTATTTTTAAAAATACTTAGTAAAAATCAATGGTATGTCTGTTGCTAATGAATACGGTCAAGCAAAATCATTACAATGTGGTATAGACCTATAGGTCTATAGTTTATTTTCATTTGGCTCTTTAAACTGATATTGGAAACATCTCCGAAGAATGTCGTTTCCGTTGTTAAGTAATTTGTTTTGTCGGTTAGTCGCCAATATACGTCATATCAGACTCGGGAATGCTATTGTAGAACGAATTCGCACAAAAAGAAAAGTATATTGAAAACATATACTATTATACTGTTAATCTCCCCCAAGCACTTCGGCTTCGTCTAATCGTACAATCATTCTCAAGAAATAAAATTTTTTTCGAATATGGAGTAGAAGCAAACGTATTTTTTATTTTGAACTTGAAAGTTTTCAAAATACTAGAAAAGTATTTGAGTACTTAAAACACGTATTTAAATACTGCTCAGCTCTGATTTTTCATTACGATGCAAGATTCAATATGTGCCATTTCAATACAAATCCATTCTCATTTCTTTCGAGTAACTCAGCGCGTTTAAGGAGGTTCGGTGAAAAACGGCAATCCAAGATAAAAATCTGAAATTTTTTCAAAATGTAGGGAAAGCCTTCATAGATGCGTATGCAAAATTTGCGATGGATTTACCGCACAGTTTCCGAGATATTAAATGGTAAAGTCAGTGAATTTTATACGTGTTTAGTGGATCAGAGGCATGATATCTTATATTTCCATTTTTTTCTAATACTTAAATCCAAGATACAGTTATATAAAACGCATGATTGTGTTCGTTAGATATTCCCGCATATTTAGTCGATGTATTTTTTGATTGGTTCAATAAAAAAATTTTTTTTTAAAAATTTAAAAAAAAAATTAAAAAAAGCCTGGTATTTCACGTTTTCTTAATCACCGGGAATATCTAACGAACACAATCATGTGTTTTATATAACTATATCTTGGATTTAAGTATTAGAAAAAAATCGAAATATGAGATATCATGCCTCTGATCCACTAAACACGTATAAAATTCACTGACTTTACCATTTAATATCTCGGAAACTGTGCGGTAAATCCATCGCAAATTTTGCATACGCATCTATGAAGGCTTTCCCTACATCTTGAAAAAATTTCAGATTTTTATCTTGGATTGCCGTTTTTCACCGAACCTCCTTAACGGAATGGAGTGCTTCCCGCTAGTATGTCAAACCACTACTACATTTTTATAGTCGTTGGTGCCAAGTTTTTATTTGATTTATCATCGTATTGTGTTTAGTTTATTTTAGTAATTTGTTTTACAAGTGAAAATATCGTACGGGGCGCTATACATAATTCACATAACTTTATGTACATATTAAGTGTACAAAGAAATGTACACTCATTTTGCTATACCCAACAAAACAGTCGTTACATTAATGTTTCTCGGTGTACCTCAACCTCGTCGTTGCTGTCATCTCCTCCCTCCCGTCCTAGTCGTGATCATCCTCTCTTTCTCCTAGACGTTACTTCATCATCGTCGTCGACGTATTATTCTGTAAAGATATATCAGTATCTGTGAGAAATGACTTAAATAAATTAATCTGACTTGATTTGTTTAATTTTTCGACGATGATTCTCCGTTATAATAAAGTACACCACATTAACGATACTCACAGATAATGAAATACGCACATCCGTCCGAGCCACAAAATACAGGTTGTACACGAAAAAAAAATCATTGATTCAACAAAACCTTCGCTTGCGAACTGTCAAAAACAAGTGTTGTCAATTCAATTTCAATTCTAATTCCTACAATTTCGTGTGATATTGAAACGATAACTTCAAAATTGGCAAAATAATATTTTGTTGTTTCAATATGAAATATTGATTGTGACAACAATAACCAGAGTTCATTTAAAAACATTGTTTTTGGCAGCCCGCAAGCGAAGGTTTTATTAAATCAATGATATTTTCCCCGTGTACATACAACATTATTTATTATTAATTTGTACTACAAACCCTCTTGCGCCGATGATGTAAATTCGTTCTCGTCATCGCCCCCGTTTTCACACAATCCTATCCATCGAATTCTTATCCACAGCTCCATTAATCTCTTGTATATATCATCATTTACATTCCTCTTTAAGGATACTGTTTTTCACAGTTTTCTTTACAAAACGAGTACATATTTTTCCATTACTGCTTTGTCATATTCGATCAAAATAATCAGCAAATCGTTATTGAATGACAACTTCACACTCCAGAAATCGTGAGCCACTTTTTCAGATCAATAGCGGCAACAGAAGGGCATTTCGATTAATAAAGATGAGGATGAGGGATTTTGATTGACAAAAGCGTGTGCAAATCACGACAAAATGTGGAAAGAGATTAAGATGAGCGTAACATTTTTATGTCTACCTTAAAATTCGTATCCATTGTCTTTGAAAAATTGTGTACATAAAGTTATTAAAAATTGTGTATAAAGTCATCATAAAATAAATTGTCGCACATGGAGTTGTACTTCATGTGTTCAAATTTCAATTTGCTTTGTTTCTACGTGATGGAAATATTTCAGTAGACAATGGAATAGTTGTAATGGACATATTACAACACCGAGCGTGCGTAATACGGACATATTACGCACGCTTTGCGTGCGTAGTACGTTCATTCCACACCTTGTAAAGTTAAATTTCGTACAATACTCAGCAGAAAACCTTTTTCTCTACTCGGGTGATTGCAACACTCACCTTCGATTCGTGCTGCAAACTCACACTCGTAAGAAAAAGTTTTTCCACCCTTGTATAGTAATGTACTATTTTATAGCCAAGTTCATCCGAACACATTTTTTTAACATTTTCTGCTTGCCGCAAGTTCAGCTTCCTCCATTGTATCAGACAGTACTGTTCTGTCTGCTGCGAAGGAATCCTACTGAAACACCTTCCGAAACGATTTTCTCTATATTCATTTTTCTCGTGAACAATCTCGTGAACAAAGTTGACGAAGATTTAAGTATCTCGCTGACAATTTGAGAACGATTACCGCTCCGGATTTTAAGCGGGTAACTTTTTAGAGCCCGAGTTTCGCGAAGCGTCTTTCTAAGACTAATTCTGGAATAATTCTTTTAAAAGCCTGGGGAGTTATACCCCAGTGGCTATATTTCTGAAAAATTTGCTCGAAAACCTATAGAACGATTCAAGTTTTCATTGATTTTCTAATGATTTATTTATGTTCAACTGCGCTATTATCTAAACACCTATGTCAACTTCGACTCACATTGATTACATTTTTTTCTCATTCACAGGTTATACCCAAGGTTGACATAAGTTACTAGATCTTTGCAGCTTGGCAACAAGTCTCAACTATTACATCACTAGTGTTATGTGGTCATATTCAATACCATCATCATTTTTAACGAGGTAGGGTGATACTTGTTGGTTTGTCTGTTCCGATTTTAGAGCTCTGTGAAAGTAACTCATAAAATATATTGAACCTTAAGGTAGTTATGTCGCTTCCCGCTCATCTCGCATGACGCGATGGTATAAAAATCTTTAAAAAAAATCATACACATTTAAGTTACTGAAAAGATTAATTTTGTATAATAATAATTGTGAAATGTCATTAACCAATTGATGAACAAAATTGCTTCAACAAATCTCCCGGTGACCCAAACGTTTTTTTTTTTTTTTATGGAAATTTTTCGTTCATTTTTCTAAATACTTTGAATCTTGAATTTTTTATTTTGTGTATTTTTATATGAAAAATATGTGTGCAAAAACACACATTTCAAAGACAATTCAAAAATCTGAAAAAATTCATGAAGAAAGAACGAATCATTTTCATAAAAAATGTGGGTTACCGTGAGTTTTGTTAAATAATTTTTTTTTTTCATTAATTTGTTAATAACTTTTTATAATTATTATTATGCAAAATGAGTATTGTCAGTACATTTAATGTGCATGCATTTTTTCAGAAGTGTTTGCAATTCTCTCTCACTTTTCTTGAATTTATGCGAAATGAGCTGTAAGTAATATAACTACCTTAAGGGGGTTGATCTACCTAAAAAAGGCATAAGAATATCTTCGCTACAAACGCTTAAAACTAATGCCTCGTACGAAATGTTTTTTGCTCTACAGAGGATTTTGTTTCAAACGAAATAAGATCGTGGAAACTAAAATCTGTTTGCCGAACTACATTTCTTCTCGCAGAATTCTAGTGAACTCTACGACTGTTAAAAAATATATATATACTATATCCTCCCTTAAAAAGTTCATGACTAACGGAAAGGGTTGTCATCGTTCTATTCGTACTGTTTTTGGTGCTCGAAGCCAAGCACTGCAACCCAGCAACACATTTGAATCTTAAGCATTACTATGATGATAAATAAATAAAAGTAAAACAAGAGCGCAGTAGCGCAAAAAGTTCGATAGGCGCGCGTGTATGACCCCAGTATATATGTATATATATTTATAATATGCTTAAAGGCGAGGCGAAACCACCATGAGTGCGAGAGAGATAGAACATAATTTTCGGACCAACAATACACGGAAACGAGACACATGCCAGGAAAAATAAAAGTTTTTCATCAACCAGAATCGAAAGAGGAATGATGTAAAACTTTTCTTTTTTCTGGAATCGTTGGGCATCGTCGGAATAATTGGTTGCAGTTTTTATTACCGACTGAGCGGGTTTCACCTCGCCTTAAGAGGGTATTCCGGCGGATAAGAAAAATTGCAATTAAAATAACGTTTACAGTATGTAAATATTACGTTAAATCTCGAAAAGATTTCAAGGTGTATCTATCTATGTGGACTATACGAAAAAAATCTCAATCGGATTAAACGAAGAGTGCTTAAAATAAAAATGCTTGTCTATCACCTATTTACTATCGTCTATTCCGATGTTTATGTAAAATCAATAATATAAACTATAAAAATATATATCTTTTGCCGATTTTAGATTCTTCGACCCCTTAAGAGAACAATCGCCATAGTTTACACGATTGTCGGCCATGTTGCAACTGGAGATATTCTTCAGTCCGGTGGATCATTCGAAATGTGGCCGAACGCAAATAAAAAATTCCCATATACATACATTCTTAGTGTATCGCCGTTAATTACAAATGGCATATTTTAAATATCAAATATATAAGGAATGAAATGGAATAAAATAAATGTACAAATTCACTCGCATTTTGGGTATACCGGATTATAAATATACGCTTGTATTGTAGATTCCAGATGACTCGCACCTGATTTTTACCTCACGATTAAGACCTCGAAAATCATCTAATAAATACGGGGGAGCGATACATAAAAGCAGGGTATCCGACTGACACGTGAAAGTTGAAGATAACAATATGGAAAGTTGCTAAAAAAACTTACAAACGAATGCACGACTTGCGAATTATTTTTCACAACTTTTCAATAGTACACAACTAAATTCAGTAATGTGAATTTATAAATCCATTTGAAAAATTCCGTTTTCAGCAGTTCCACTCACATCTCCTCGTAAATAAGAATTATTATCGTCTAGAGCAACTGGAAAAAAATAAATAGTGTGCATACCTTACATCTCATGCGATCAGGATATAATCCGAAAAAGTCTTCCCAATTATAACACGCACAGGCCTTTTGTCTCCTTCGAGTAACAACTCGCCACTGACTTCCAGTCTCAGCAACGGTGTCGAAAACTCGCACAAGAAGAGTGCTGTCTGCGAAATCACGTGCAATTTACCTCTGAGATTCACTCCAGGTAGTATTAAACTTGAGCACGAGAATAACAAACACTTTGAGGCGCTAAGTATGATCTCACTCGAACGCACTTCACGACAAAAACACGACGCACTCGTTTGTTCTGAGCTAAACAACAGCAACAAAAATAAAATACCTTATCAGAAACACATTTTTTAGAATACTAAGAAAACCGGCGACTAACACGTGAATATTTACTTTTTTAGTTTACGAATATGTGAAAAAAAAAAAAAATGATAAAATGAATAAATTATTTATCTTTGTATTTACCGAGGTAAATCAACGAAAATTCGAGGAATCTTCGATAACTAATGAGAGTAGCGCAGTTATGAATTGTCCGTACTGCGAGTCTCGGGTGACACGTGCACGACGTGCAACAAACTCCGGGACAGAGAAGCCGGTGGTGTCGCGTGGGTTCGAGCCGATGCTACATCGGAAACTGCGAACTCAGCGTCTCCCCACCATGGTCCACGGGGGCAGGCCGCCCCGTCGTCTGTAAAAGCTCCGACGCGCGACGTTGCCCCGCCTTCGGGGGGTAGCCACCCCTACCTACCCAAGATAGTTTGACAGCGCTACCATTAAAGCACAGTACTTCCCACGCTCGTCTCCAATACAATTCTCCTTTCGGTCGAGTCACCCTTTCGCTTCTTCTGCGACTATTGCTATCGCTACGCTTCTTCTCCTTTCACTCTTTCTCCGAGATTCTACCTCGAGAATGGGACCAGTTTACAGTTGGCGTTTGGTCCGCAGTACGGTAACCAATGCTCGGACTCGAGATTGCTACCAACTTAATTGTAAAAAATCCGAATTTAAGCTTAAAATCGTATCTACAATCATTGTTTCACGCTTAATCGATACCATTCTATACTCTCGCGTTTTCTACTAGGTCAAACAATCATAGTGTCTGGATTCTTTCACTATTTCTCCGAGATTCTACCTTGAGAATGGGACCAATTTACAGTTTGCGTTTAGTCTGTAATACGGTAACCAATGCTCGGACACGTGATTGCTACCAACTTAATTGTAAAAAGTTCGAGTTTACGCTTGAAATCGTATCTACAATTGTTGTTTGACGCTTAAACGATACTGTTTTATACTGTCGCGTTTTGCACTGTGTCAAACACTCAGCGTTTGGATTCTTTCACTGTTTCTCCGAGACTCTACCTTGAGAGTGGGACCAGTTTACAATTTGCGTTTGGTCTGCAGTACTTACGGTAACTAACGCTCCGACCCGAGATTGTTACCAACTTGATTGTAAAAAGTCCGAATTTATGCTTGAAATCGTGTCTACAATCATTGATTGATGTTTAAACGATATCATATTTCATGTCGTCGCGATTTGTACTAGGTCAAACAATCATAGCGTCTGCATTCTTTCACCCTTTCTCCGAGATTCTATACCTAGAAAATGGGACCAGTTTACAGTTTGCGTTTAATCTGTAGCGCAGTAAGTAATGTTCGGCCTCGAGATTGCTACCAACTTCATTGTAAAAAGTCCGAATTTAAGCTTGAAATCGTATCTAGAATCATATATTCACGCTTAAACGATACCATTTTATATTGTCGCGATTTGCACTACTAGGTCAAACAATCATAGCGTCTGGAATCTTTCACTCTTTCTCCGAGATTCTGCGTTGAGAATAGGAACAGTTTACAGTTTGCACTTGGTCCGCAGTACGATAACCAATGCTCGGACTCGAGATTGCTACCAACTTAACAGCAAAAAGTCCGAACTTATGCTTGAAATCGCATCTACAATCGTGGATTGACGCTTAAACGATACCATTTTAGATTGTCGCGATCTGTACTAGATCAAACAATCACAGCATCTGGACAGTATTGGTACACGAAGTGATAAATCGAAATGGTCCAGACAGACAGATGTCTGCGGAAAACTACTATAAAATTTGGTAACGTGAAACCACAGTGCAACCAGCCAACAAGTGCGAACTGTAATTTTAATTAGTAGTACACCATAACAACCTGGACTTCCGTCAGATTTACAGGACTTATTTCCATATAATATCGATTAGACTCACCGGGGTATCCGAAACTCGAATTGCTCATACCTCGCGACACCAGTGCTAAAAATGCACGTAGAAAAATCGAAATATTTAGAAAATACTAGGAGAACCAGCACACTTACACGCGCGGTCTGAGGTTGCTGCAGTGCTTATTTAGCAAATTGCGACAAGCTGTCCAATCTCGCGATACTAAACAACGACTTGCTGGTTGTTCCGGTTACCCACGACCAATCAGAGGCCGAATAACTCGACAACAATGGTCACGATGGCGCGACTTACGAACTTTTTAATATGACACTAGGTTTATCACACGCACTGGCACGCGTCATCCGGAAAAACTTTTGCGCTGCTGCGCCTGTTCTCTTATGTCAAATTTGACACCAAACTGCACTTGTTTACCACGGAATTTCCGGGCAACTAATCACAAAACACCAACAGAACGATCACAATGCTTACCGTTATTCATGAACTTCATATAAAAAAAACCGTTCGGGGTATCTGGTACCTCGTATTCGACTTGCCAAACCCGCGTGACATTTCGTCCCCGCAAGGCGGGTACGCGCGGGTATATCCGCATAAATCCGAGTACTATATGTGCAAAAATTGTCTTTGGGATCCAGCTAGTTACCAGCTGGATTCCCTATATGCTCAGGTTGGGATCTAGCCTGATGACCGTTCGGTTTCTTAAAGTGAAATGTACAGCTGGCGAATTGAATTCCATTCGGAATACCCGACTGGATCCGAAAGCGGATCCGAAGCGGTCTCAAGCGGTTTTATCGGGATATCCGACTGATTCCAGAAATGCATTGCACGCGGATTGTTATAGGAATCGAGAGGAACAATAAAATGATAGAAAATACACGCGATAACCACGCCATAATGAGAATTTACCATCGTAGTTCGTTCGGGTAACAGAATCGCAGCGGTCGCGGGTCAGAAATTGAGTAGCCAATGGCAGGTCTGGATCACACAGCCGATTGCGCATCGTGAATCAAAAGTAGTGGAATTCTGTAAGAAATGGTCAGACAACGAGACAACGACGTAAGCAGGAACATCCCTGTCATTATAAACGTAAATATCGTATCTCAAACAAGTTAAGAATATTGCTGAATTTTGCAATGAACGATGTACAGTAGAACGCTGGTTAACCAGGAAGCTCGGGACCAAAGAATTCCGAGTTGATCAAAACCCGATTAATCCAAACTAAAGAGCAAAAGTGCAGAAATCGATAATGACTAACGGTATAACTTTAGTTTGATTAGTTACAATCAGATTTGGAACAAGTTATACTTAATTGTTGGATAGTGTAAAACATATGGATCATTCCACGGTATTTCACACAGCAAAAAAACTCGACCGACTCCAATCTTCTTCTAATTTGTTTATATTGTTGACTATGTGAAACAAAGCACCTGTGAATTTGTATCGAATTTTATAGAGACATTTGTTCGATCCATAAAATTAAAAATTAAAAAATGAAGAAAATTCTAACGTCGAGTGGAAAAATCATATCGGCAAAAATAACTAGGTCAATATTTTTGTAAATCAACGCAGTTCACGATAAAATACTCGAAATAAAAATAAAATTTTATTTTATTTACGCCTTTTACCTAAAAAAAGATACCATTTCACTAATTTGGACCCCTTCGATACCAATGCAAAAAATCATGAAAATACTACATTTAGTGCCAAACATTTTAAGTGTAAAATCATGATGGAGAAATTAGTTCTTCCATTTTATTATTACGGTTTCTGGTAATCAATATATTTTTTTTTCTTCCAATGTTCTCCTCATTTTTTATGTTATTGATAATACCAAACAGAGCATATGTAATTTTTTCATAATGTTATTTTTAGATGTATTCGATTTATAAAATTAAAATGTTTAAAAATGTCAAAATTCAAATAAGGTACCATTTCACTAATCTGGACTAATTTGGACCGAACCCCTTTCTTCATCTTGGGTTTACGCTTAAAACGTTTGGCACTCAATGTAGTATTTTCGTGATTTTCTGCATTGAAATCGAAGTTGTCTAAATTCGTGAAATGGTACCTTTTTAATGTAAAAGGCATAAATAAAATACTTTTTTTTATATTGAGTATTTTTATCGTGAACAATGTTGAATTACGAAAATATTGACTTACTGAGTTTTGTCGATATGATTTTTCCACTCAACGTCAGATTTTTCTTGATTTTTTATTTTTTTATTTTCTGGATCAAACATGTGTCTTAATAAAATTCTTAAAAAATACACAGATGCTTTGTTTGACATAGTCAATGATTTAAAAAAATTAGGAGACGATTGGAGTCGGACGGGTTTTTTTGCTGTGTGATATAGCGTGGAGTGACCCATATAAAGCTTTCAGTGTTTTTTGTATAACGTTAAGTAATCTAGGCTCTTTTTTCGATGTACTCAGTGACTTTCGTTTGTTTCTTGAACTTTCTTCGTTTCTCGGGACCGGTTACTGCCGGTTTATCCGCTTCCCGGTTAACCCGACCCCGGCTAATCGGGGTTTTACTGTACTCGCTCACATGCTTGCATCGTCTACGAAAACATTGGGAGTCACGGTAAACTGTGGTACAATTAGAGTCGCAAGGTAAGCCTTAAAAAAGACATATTTTCAATGATTCAGTTGCATCTCAATGAATCCTAATTACAAGTATAATTTGATTAGTTTCCGGATTTCCTTGAACAAGCTTTTGGATCACATACGGCAGAACTGGAGCATGCAGGACTAACTACAATTTTGGTGAAACGCATAAAAATAACCTCATTATAAAAACAATTATAATGAAATAAAATAAGATGTTATCATGGCTTGTAATTGATTATATTGTTTTGTGCAATTAAAGGAAAACAATTCATTCGTCAAACGTTGTATCTGAACGAATTGTTAGCGGGAGCAATGGTGAGCAATTTACATACTAGCAACAACGTGCTCGCTTCGCTCGCACTGCTTGCTTTCCATTTATTATTTCTTGTGGCCAATACTGCCATTCAAAATGCGCGCGTGACTACAGCGGCCATGACAGTCCGAATCGATTTATATCGAAGCCGCCGCCGACCAATAGTAACGCTCGAAAAGCGGCTTCAGTATTCGACTTCCATGTGCCATGTCCTTTCTAAGAGAGGACATATAAAACGACGCATATTTTGGTTTTGTTTGCGGGTATTTAAATAATATTTTTCCTTGCAGCAGACTTTTCATAATGCATGCCAGTGCGTCGAGAGGCTCGAACTCCACGTTGACGACCAAAACTTCAAGCGATACCTCGAAACATTCCTCGCATTCTACTGCCCGGAAAAGTGGAAAATCAATGTCGTTCGTTTTCCAATATTCAACATTTTCTCACATTCGTAGACTGATAAGACAGCAAACAAGCTGAATTATTCGTTATTCGTTGTAATTTATAAATAAAAATCCAAACCTGAACATAATTAACTTCAGTGGCGCTAGTGTTCTTGCAGATGTTGCAAACGAGTAAACGAGTATATCGTGCTGATAAAGTCTCGTCATTTTCTCAAAGTTTGAAGTGTATTGGATGTCTCTGATTTTTACTTATAAATTCTTTAAAAAAAATAGATAGATTTGAGTCAAATTCTAATGTGTTCTCGTCAAAGCAATATTCTCAACTTATTTCTGATAGTTATCTCGTTGTCTGACTAGTTCTGACTGAATTCTATTACTTTTAATTCTCGATGCGCAATTGGCTGTCTGATCCAGGCCTGTCATAGGTTATTCAATTTTTGCCCCCTGATCGCTGACAGCGTGACTTGAGCTGGGTAACCTAGGGACCTTGCTGAAAGCTGACGCCGTTAGCTGCAGTTGTTGATTTGTGGCAGCAAACAAAAATTAAAACATAATGGACCATCCATCGTTGGGTAATATGGACCACCACTTTACATTGCACTTTCGTTGCAATAATTGAACTGAATTGATTTCCATTATCCTTATAAATTCCGCCAATTAACCAATAACGAAAAATTAAATGTCTGAATTGATTATGACTTCATGAACGATGCACCGATTTCTAGGACTTGGTGCTTTGAAGATTTAGAATCGATTTTCACTGCTCGAGGTCGCAGTACGTACTCCGTCATTCTCCATTATGATAGAGATTAGGTGGTCCATATTCCCAACCTTCGAAGAAGAATCTTAAGAATATTTCAATACCGGGCATCACACACCAATTTTGTAGTGTGAGTTCGCGGAAGCCTATTCCTGCCACTATAGTAAGGTTCATGTCTAGAAGTAGAAGATATGGGACATTCCACCCCGTTTCGACCTGGATTTGACCTCAAACTCTGCGATTTGGCTGATTATTTTTTATAGACTTAGTTGGACCTTCAACTCCACAACATTTCGTTTTGTTTTCTTATTGCCACTTTTGTTTGTTTAATCAATTTTTAAAGTGACATATAAAGCCCTATAATTTTAACATCTGATAAAATTTTGAAAAATACTTTGTTCAATAACAAAATTATTTAGCTTAACAAGGTTCTACTTTGCAAGTTTTCTCCGATGTTTATAAGAAAATAAATCAAATTGTTGTAAAATTTTGTATCGCCCCACCGATTTGTCTCAAATTTGTACCCACCCCTTGTTTCATGATATTCGATGTGGCGATGAAATTAGAACGCAGTATCTCGTAATTTGCACGACCCAGTGCGAGAAGAAGATTATTCAACAAATTCAGAATGTCATAAAATGTGAACGGCTGGTCAGATCTGTGTCAAATTTGTACTCAAACCGTGGTCCGTGGTTGTTCATGTGTGAAAAAATTGGATAATTTTGAAAAAAAAATTCAAATTTGTTTTTTTTCGTGACGTCATTTTTTTCTTTTCCAAACAGCAAAATCGAAATTTACAGACATAATAACTGTTTCTTTGACTAAATTCATCATTGATAATCAATAATCTTAAAGACATATTGAAAATTGGAGTCGGATATCTCAGAATTTACCGGAGCTAAAGTACTTACGGAAATTAGAAAAAAATTGAAACTGCAATAAAAGTAGAACCACTTTACCGATTCTCGCCAAATTTGCTACAGATCATGGTTTGATGATAGTCAATTTACGTGCAACATTTCAGAACAATACCTTTCAATTTGCAGAAAATATGGCATGAAATCGATTTTTTCAAAATCTTCAAAGTGCTGTGAAATCTAAATTTCCCAACCGATTTGCGTCAATTACACCCACACGTTGTTCTATGACAGCCCGCTTGTGCGTGCTAAATTTGTAAAACATTTACCGAAAATTACGATAGTTATCGCGCACACACATGCATGCACGCACACGCACATACAGACATTTCGTACAAACCGCTTTTCTCGACATTTTGGACCATTTTGAGTATACTACATGAAAATCTCGAAAAACATTTGTTTTCACGAAAACAAGTCTTCCTCTATGAGCAAGAAAAATTCAGCATATTATTTTAAACCACGGTCTTCTACACAGGTCTGGGCACTCTGGTCGGCAACCCGTGGCTTTAGTGAAGCCAATGTTTTAGACTCTCGCCACGCTGCGGTGATGTCGTTAGTGTATAGTGAGCTAGCTACTGCGCATGCGTTGATTGTGCCGGGCTGCTATCGTGTCTGTTATGTTTCGGTAACCTCATTCAGCATGGACAGTCATCACGGAGATTGTGCCTTTATACTGTCAAAATAGGCAGAAAATGTGAGAAAGTGAGATAAAGATACTATACTTGTCTCTCTCTCGCACATCGGCCCGCTTGATCGTAGCGCCGCGGGGTTTGGTGGCCAAAATACAAACTAATGCACGGAGAGAAATTTCTGTGTTGTGACAACAAAGAAAAGTGACAACAAAAATCGGTTTGTTAGGCTAACAAAATATTAATCAGCCCAGCAAAAAGAATTTTCAGCCGAACAAAAGATTTATCAGTCTAGCAAACCTCATTTGACAGCCAAACAAAAGATTGGTCAGCCAAACAAAACAATTTTTGTTGTCACTTTTCTTTGCTGTCACAACACAGAAATTTCTCTTTGTGTGGCTTCACGAAGGGCCACGCCGTATAGTACTGCCGAGGCTGTCACTGCTTAGACCTGTGTAGAAGACCATGTTTTCAACATTTAGAATATGGCATTGTCGATGTTATATTTTGATCGCATTTCAAAATGGCGGTAGAAAATCAGGAAGTAGTCAGTGCGTAAAAAAGCCTTTTTTAATAAAAAAAAAAATCATAACTCTTACAATTTTAAATTTGTTTTCATAAAACTTTACTGTGATACTCTGAAGATACGATAGATTGAGGAAAAAATAGCTTCATCTGACATATTTCGTATATATTGAAATATATTTTAATATTTTGGTATATTTCGTTTTTGATCGACTGCCACGACGCAACTGCAGTGATGATTCCTCAGACCTTAGTCTGTATACAAAGGGAACCCCCAAAGCGCCGATAGAAGACAGGCCCATCATCTTGGCCGCCAGCACCTTATAAAAATGTTGGCTTAAAGTTGCGCTTGGGGTCACTGTGACCTCGTGTGACCACCGAGGGTTAAAATATGATGCCTATGCATTTGAAAAGACTTAGTGTATTTTGAAAAATAACTGTAAAGATATTGAATCGTACTCGTGTGGTATAGAAACGATTCTATAGCTTGTCTCCCCTAACAAATCCAGCGACAGGCCGAACGACCGAAAAAACGACCGGTCGTTAAATGCACATAAATAACCATTGAATTGAGCCGAACGACCAAGAAAACGACCGTTGAAATTATTCTTGATTAGTTGTCTCTTCATAACAAAAATCGGAAAACAACCGTCGAAACAATAATTTGTAACCGGTCGTTTTTTTAGTGAACCCGTGAAACGACCATCTAAACGACCTCTTTTCTATCAATTTAAATTTCGGAAAAAATAATTTTGTCATATTCAGAATTCGAACCTGGGGCATTCTGAGTGTTGCTCTGCGCCTTAGACAACTCGGCTATTCAAACCTTTAATGGTACATATTTTGATTGTCTATTTGAAGTTTGATTGTCTAGTTGGTCGTTTAGATGGTCGTTTTGACGATCGTTTCACGGGTTCACTGAAAAAACGACGGTTACAAATGATTGAAATGATCGTAATTTCAGTAGTCGTTTTTTGGTCGTTCGGCTCATTTCAATGGTTATTTTTTTGCATTTAACAACCGGTCGTTTTTTCGATCGTTCCCCGGTCATTTTTGGTCGTTTTCGCGGTCGTCGGATTTGCTAGGGTCTGGCACAATTTCAAGATAACTGAACAGGAGAGGGATCCTCAACGAACAACACGACAGGTCACAGCAATATTAGAACAATGTCAAAGCTGTCTTAGAACATAATCTTGTCGTCAAGATAGGATATCAACCAGAAATTACTAATGTAACCAGAGCTCGTTCTTACATACAATACAAAACAATTAAGAAAACCGCACAAACCTGGGAGATCCTTACGGACCCCCCCGGTGTATTCGTCCAGGGTTAATAGTAATATGTGGAGGCAGATAATGACTGGGCTCTCCTCCGCGAGAGTTGCGGTCCTCGGATTGCACACTGGTGGTGACAGAATCAATTGCTCTTTGCTGTTCTCCTCGCGAACCAGGTTGGTAGGTATGTTGGACACCCGAAACACTATATAACACAGCGCGGATTATAGAGTGGGCAATGTAGATAGTATAGGGACTTATGCAGTCTCAGAGGGTAGATAGAGCGGTAGGTCAACGATCCCTCGAGGCCAAAACCAATCACGCTCGAGCCTTTCCTAGGTCTCGTTGTTACTGGTCCGCGCTTCTAGCGTCCTTCTTCTACGCAGAGCGAAAGAGAGATTTCAAGAAAACGACAGGGCTTCGTCCGTTGAGTTACTGAAATTGCTGAAGTTCAGTTTTCTCCCGGCTACTACTTTTTCACACCGACTCTCTTCGTTTTATCTACATTCACATATACGTATCACTCTGTCTTCTCTCCCACCTGGAATTCACGGTTCAATGTGATATTCGCCGATTGCAAGACGCGCTCAAATCACTCCATTGGCATAAAGTACCCTATCGTAATTTATAGACCGTACAGAGAGACGTTGTAGCGTTCCAAGCACCTTTCCTTACAATACCGACCAACCGGAGAGACACTGTAAGTCTCGGTTACGGAAGCTAATTCATTTTAAATTCATTTCCACAGGAAATCTCTACAGCATGTATCTTGGTACATTAATGAATTTTGCGCATACTCAGAATATGTCATGCATTAACTCAAGATATTACGATCGGGAATCAAATGACTGTCCGTTATGTCTCTGTAATATCGGAAATGTTTTAATATTACCGTCTTGAAGTCTCAAAAATATTTCATTTCGTCGTCGACGTCGTTCCCCCGTGCCAATTACTGTACTTTTCGAACTTTAACAATACGGCTACCGAACAGTGATTGTTCGAAAGCCGTAACCATAGCTAGTGACGAGTTAGTCGGCCATATGACAGATATTGAGGAGGACAGACGAATGGTAGGTTGTAACACGCAACGATGATTGACAAATGTTGTTCCGGGTATTACTATATCGAATATATTATTTTTGAATCTTGTTTTCTCATGATTCCCTGAATACCAATAATAATTCCGCAGATGTGAATAATATTTTATGCAAAAATACTCTTTTGAAGGATACATGTTTCCTTACATACAATTTATTTGAAATTTAGTATTTGATGGATTGCGGGGTCGCTGCTAACCAATGTGAACTACAAATTTATAAAATGAAAAAATCGCAGATTTTGGATATATTTCTGCAAACACATTTTCCGGCGTATATGTATGTTAAATATATGTTAAATATATTTATATTATCTCTCTATATTATAAAAAGATCTCGCCGCCGCTGCCGCTGCCGTGTAAGGTATATAGGGCAATGACGATATAATTTCTTGCGGATGAATGTTTATGGCAAAAAGAGGAAGCGCTGTGAAAATTTCAATTTTTATATTTTTTATTATTTGTAATACAGCAATTTCTAGAATTATATTTATATGATTCTACAAATTGCTGTATTACATTATACCGTCATTATTTGGCTGCCTCAGAGAGAAACTCTGTTTTGCGATTCCGGCCTTATTTAACAGTGAACATATCTTCTATGATACGCATTTTTTTTTTACGAAAAGAAAGCACTTGGAGGAGAAAGCAACATTTTAGAAAAATTTGATAACTTTTCCTCTTTCGTTTCTAATTTTTAAATAGTTGTTTATAGAATAAAAATAGAAGCAAAACCCGCCCCACTTTGGCTTTAGGCTCAACAATTTTGTTATTTCATGCAGAATTTTTCAGAATTTTTAAATTTGGGCTAACGATATCTTACCTTTAAAAAATCGTAAAAAAATAAATAAATGAAAAAAATCTGAAAAAATGTTCCAGTAATTTTTGTAGTTGGTCCAATCATATAAAAAAATTTCAACCAAATCCGAGAGGTCGAGGGTCCGACCCAGGTCGAATCGGTATGGAATGCCCCATACATAGATCGATCGAATTCTTACGGATTTAGATTATATCAGGGTCTTTACATGTAGCCTCGAACGTAAATCTAGATACAGTATAATTCTGATGAATGATTATGGATCCGTGCGCATCAGTTCACACGAGGAAATGAAAAAATATACAACTGCGAACGCTTTTCATGTCTGTATGAGGTAAAATGAGTGTTAAACCATGCTTATTATGAGGTTGAACAAATTACGCGAGTTTCCCCGTTTGTCAATTGTGACGTGTGCTGACTTGGCTATTAAAAGAGGCAAAAATGCACATTTAGAACTCGTTTCTTAGGATATATATGACTCACATAACATAGTGTGCACATTTTCAACTATAAAGTAGCTGAAAGCTGGGGCGGCTTGATGCAGTTGTTGACTTGCGGCAGCCAAAGCAATTATAAAATTATGGACCATCCGATTATTGTCGGATGGTCTATGTCGGTGTGAAAAACGCACCGCTTTCGACCATTTGGTGTTCTAATATTTTTTCTTATATACTGAGTTAGCGAAACGTATCGCATCATTGTCTAGCACCTTTTGGGTGGTCCATATTAGAAAACTCTGGCGAGGTCCATATTTTCAATCTTCGAAAAACGTGTGGGTCTAGTGGACCACCGCGCAGGCCGTGAAAAAAAATCTTAACAATATTTCAATGTCAGGCTACTATAGTGTGGGTTCCCGGGAACCAATCCCTGCCACTATATAGTAAAATTAATCACTAGACGTAGGAGGTATAGGCCAGAAGATTTTGGTGGTCCATATTCCCCGCAGTTACACCAGTATGTTATATGTGGCACAAGTAGCATGCATGTATATACACGAATAGTGAATCGGCGATATCGATTTTACTTACACGGGTTTGCTAAAGTTTTCAACAGTATACATATAGTATATAAAACTGGAATGCTCGAATGAAACCGGTGTGAATGCATGCTCCACAGGCCGAGCTAATACGAAAGATCAGACAGAGAGAATGGGAGAAATGAGAAATGTATACTCGTATACGTGCGGAAAAGCAGTGCGAACGCTTGGAACGTCACCCGAGGGGCCGAGCTCCCTGGCATCCGAAAATGTCTCCGCGCCTGATTTCAGGTTGGCAACTTTTTGAAAGATGCTCCCGAGGGTTTCAACACGGCTCACGATGACCTCCAGGAGAATCTGGTTAATCATTTTCATGTCGTACCCGAAATTCCTGCAGCCCAGGAAGAAGATCGTGAAAGTTTTTCGAAATGTGTTCGGGCGGAGCGTGAAGATCACCCTTCAGAACACTTTTTTGCTGTTCCAGTGCACGAAAGTCGCTATTTTATTCATCGCTTGGTCATTTCAAGCACCCATAAAATTGGAACCACTTTATTGAATTCGCCCGAATTCAGCACGAACTGACTGCGAACGCAGCAGTAGGTAGGCAATACGTATGTATTGGTACTGCGCTATATAATTATAGCGCAATAGGTACGTCGGACAACGGCAAATGCCCAAAATAATATGTATGCCGTTGCTCGAACGAATACCGATAATTCTCCGAGCCACTCTTGGACCGACAGTTTATTGCCATTTGGCTGTAGTTTAGAGCTGAATTTTGGATTATTAACTGGACCAGCAACGTTCCGTTACTGTTTCGACGCTCGGATATCTCGACAATTGAGACTCGTCGGCCAATGCTGGCCCCAGTCTCAAACGGTGGTTCAAAAGCGTCAAGGGATCGGCTTTCTTACATGACATTTTTGGATGATCCATATCCCCCCCGAAGTTATCGTCGTTTGATATTTTTCTTGTACCGTCGAGGGACGGCGAAATGCGGGCTCTGGATCCGGATAAGAGTCCAATGGCAGGAAAAACAATGGTAAATTCACCGTATTATACCTCTGCTATTTGTTGGCTGAATCTCGGGACAAGCCTGTGCGTGACATCGTCAAATTATGGTTTTACGGGTTAATTCGGGATTAATATTTGTTCTGTACTATCAAGGCACGGTAAAATATTGGCGCCAGATGCAGAAAAGAGTCGAACGGCTTTCGGAAAAACAACAGTAAATTGGCAATAAAATGTGTTTCGGGACAAACTTGTCCGTGTCGCGAAACAATCGTCACCTAGGCGCAAGTTATACTGATGCTCGGAGTACGGTCAACTTTTGGGTCTATGGCGGCAATAAGTTAGCCGTGAGCGGAATCACAGCAAATGAAGGAGTTGTTTTCGAACAAATTCTAACTATAAGATTTAACTATAATGGTTTAACAAATTATAACTATAAGGATGTCAATATACATACAGTCGAACCTCTCACAGCGTATGAAATAGGGAGACAATGTACGCTATCTGAAGAACCAATCACGAGCCAGAAGCGGTTCTAGCTTCCTCTTCCCTGACACTCGTGCAGTGCCGTGACTAGATTTTGTTCATTAGATGGTAGCCCACTCTTAAGCGCCCACCTGAAGAGTACGTGCGACGGTCCTGAATAATACCCCCCCCCCCCCCCCCCCCATCCAACCTACACACTCCGCCCTCGTACGCTATGAGAGGTTCCACTGTATATATTTTTATTTGTGTTTTTACATTTTTTTACTTGTTGCTACATCTTACTTTGCCTAAACATTGGACCGATGTTGGACCGACGATGGTGAAGAAAATTAGATCAGCCCAACGCCGGCCCGACTTTAAATAGACGTAAGCCCAATCTTGGCATCGAATACCGGTCCGATGCCGGTGAACTTGTTCGGCTGATGTCCGGTTGCCACTGTTGGGCCAGCCTCCTAAATGTGACGCGCAGCTGAAGCTCAATAGCCAACAGTCGCATAATAAGGTTGATTGGTTCTTCCGTGTTGTACCGACTTCACGAAGCCGGCAGAAAATGTTGCCTCGAGACTGGCCCAATAGAAAAATCATCGTCGACCCAGGCCTGATATCCGACTGTTGGCTACTGAGCATCAACCCTGCGTCACATTTAGAAGTCTGTCCCACCATTGGCAGCCGAGCCGAGCGTCGGCCGGTCGACTTCAACGTCAAACCAGAGCTGGCCCGATGGCTAATTCCTAAATGGGCGCCTGAATCTATACTACATAAAAATGAATCATCATTGTATTGTGACGACTTTTTGTGAGTAGAATAATTTTTATACGGATTTTACTTTTCAATTTGATTTCACTTTTCGGACGACATCTTGGAAATCAAACTTTTGGGAGGTTAGGTAACGTCATATGACCCTGGATTATCACTTCAATTCGAATTTCTTTTATACAATGTCCGGTGACCCCACTTTTTTATGTGAATGGATTCCTAATACTCCAGCGCATACGTGATACTTCATTTTTTCATACTGTCTTTGATCTAAGGGTCTTTATCTTTATTTGAAGATCGAGTTTTCTGATTCTCCCGAAAGCCCTATGGGGTGGAGGTGAAAATAGCTAATTACCAAAATAGCGAATAGCTAAAATACGACATTTCAAAATAATGAACGGTCTGAATCTAGAATGGCCCTCATGATGAAATACGCTATTTCAGCCATTCGCTATTTTGATGATTCACTATTTTGACCCATATCTTTATTAAAATGGAATCAAAATAGCGAATGATGAAAGTAGCGAATGGCTGAAATAGCGAATTTCATAATGATGACCATTCTAAATTCAGACCGTAAATTATTTTTAAATTTGCTTCTAGTCTTAGCCATTCATAATTTTGGTCATTAGCTGTTTTGACCCCCATCCGCCCTATGTAAAAAGACCCGATTTTGATGGTCCGATTACTCGATAATATGCCCGATAATGTACTTTGAAATTTCGTAGATGCGAAATTTAATATTTAAATTATAAAATGTCAAAAGCCCTAGCAGCTAAGTTTGAATTGTCTTCGCGACATAATTAACTTCGAGATTCCGAAGCGAATATCTTTTAACATGTGCGGTATTGTTTTTCTGTGAACGGTTGATGTATTAACGGGTAAAAATCGAGGAGGTAAGAATTGATGCGATACGGATATGGCTTTAGGTGAACACGCTCGTAACCCCTGAAAACGCTCGCAATGTAGACCGCGTACGTATCCGACGTGGAAAAACGAGGGAGAGAAGCGTGTAAGAAAGATAACCCAGTGGCTCGATAGCGGAAGCGAAAGGACTTAAGTCACCGGAACTCCGACTAAGTGTAGCTTCCAGTGCTATTACCGGTTTCGAAACCAGTAGAAAGACTCTTCGTCTATTCGCTTACCTTGCGAATCTCTGAACACTAAGTAATTTTTCCTAAAGCTGGACAGTCCACCGAGTTAATTAATGATGGTAGTTACGTGTTTTACTGACCTGCAAAAAAATTTGTTCGTTTTCGCGAAAAAAACTTCTTTTTCTTCAAAATTTTAATATCAGTGTACTCAAGATTATGTGAAACTTTCAGAAAAAATGCGGTTCACGAAAAAGATGTCTGTACGAATTTGCATGCACCGTACGAATTTCTGCTCGAAAATTCATAATTTGTATACGAAGTTTTATGCATATGCGGTACGTGATATTTACTATACTGTTGTGTCAATTTTTTTATATAAGGGGCATTCCACCCCGTTCCGACCTGAATTTGACCTCGACCTCTCCGATTTGGCTCATTATTTTTTATAGGCTTGGACCCTCAACTGCACAAAAAGATTTTTTAAATTTTTGTATTGCTATTACAGTTTGTTTAACAAATGTTTAAAGTAACATATAAAACCCCATAATTTAAAAATCTGATAAAATTCTGAAAAATACTTTGTTCAAAAACAAAATTATCTAGCTTATAGCCAAAGTTGGGAAAATGTTTCTTCTTACAGTTTTTAAGCTTTTTTTATTTAAAAAGTTATAAAAATCAAGAGACGCGGCAGCGTTTCGACGCCAAGTATTAAAAGAAATCTATAATGCCGCCTCACGAGACTCTCACGACGAGACGCTAGCACTACTCTTATATTACAGCACGTTCGTTCTTTTTCGTCTGCTACGAAATTCTAACAGGAACTAACTCAGTGAACACGTCGCGGACGCCAAATGTGTCAGGTTCGATATTTTTTATTTATTTCTGTTAAAAACTTTTTGTCCGCACTCACACATCATCGATGCGAATTTGTCCGATCCATATACGTCCATAGCGTGTACCAGCACACTCACTCTCACTTCGTCTGTAACTCTAATTACCTCAGGCATCACATCGCGGGCGCTACATGTTTCGGCGCCAATATTTGTTATTTTCTTCCGCCTTTTTAATGAAACCTATTGCGATTCAATCGGTTCCCAAAGTGCTGATATCTGGCAAAATTTCACTTTTGCCCGAACTCACACATCGAGACAGATTTGTCCGATCGCAAGTACGTGTGCATCCGTGTGAACGAAAAACGCACACATAACATAACAAGTGGCGCCCGCAGCGGCAGCCCGAAGAAGAAATTGCGACGACGATCGTCTGCCGAACGACTCGCTCTCGTCGTCTGACAGAAAAAAATGGACAGGGTCGTACACTCTAGTGTAGTGTAATGATGAATCTAGTGTAATAACTTATATATCATAACATAATAATACGTGTGAAGGAAAGATGCGCACACAGGAGCGACAGCCCCAAAGCTGTGAGGTCGCGATGATTATGAATCGTCTGAGCGAACCGCCATTTGACAAAAAGTTAGAGATCGTGCGTAATTATTACTCTATATTTACTATCGAGTGTAATGATTTAATGATAATATCGCGTCTTAACGCGGTGTCTTCTAAAAAGACAACAACAAAATGAAAATATGGAGGATAATTTATACTGTTGATAAAAAATCGATTTTTGAGGTTATATTTTGGGCGTTATTATTATTAATTGTTACGTTAGGATAATTTATTATAGTATTTTTAGACCGTGTCGAGTTATTCAATCATACGATAACGAATTCAAATGCTGTATAGGAAGCAACAGCAGTATTCAGGGAAGCTATACAGAAAATCGACAATGGAATGCTCAATGCCTCTGTTGCGTATAGCATTCAGCAGTCTTTGTATTTCCATTTGTCATTCATGATAGAGTACTAATTATGTGGTGTCTCATAGAGATAAAGAACGCAGGGGATGGATCTGGTAAAAATGGTTTGTCCACTGGCGGAGCGGCTGAGCATAATAGTGAACAACGACAGTTGCAAGAAATACGATCTAACGCTTCACAACGAAGCCGTGTCTTCGTATGCACGTATTGAAAATGACTTTAAAAAAGATGTGAAATAAACCAAAAATGTTTCTTCAAAACAAAAATGATACACCAAGTATTTAAAGAGTAGCCATCCCTTGCAAAAAAATTCTCCATAAAAAATTTCCTTTCAAAAACAATAAAACAAATGCAATATATTAGCCAAGTAAAATTTATCATGAGTACATCATGAGTGGATGATTGGGTACAAAAAACTTGGCATGCCAGAGACACGTCAACTTTGTAATGACACACCAAGTCACTGACATGCCAAGTTTTTTGTACCAAATCATCCACCGATGATAAGTTTTACTTGAAAAATTTTACTTGGCACTCATGATAAATTTTACTTGGCTAATATATTGCATTTGTTTTATTATTTCGGAAAGGATATTTTTTATTGGGAATTTTTTTTTTTTTTTTTTTTTTTTTTTTTTCAACGTATGGCTATTCTTTTGATACTTGGCATACCATTATTGTTTTGAAGAAACATTTTTGGTTTTAATGAATTTACTACAGGTGATTGGTCAAATGTTTATTTATGTAAAATCCGATTTTTCAGAATTTCTTCAGAATTTTAAGATCTTTTTCAGATTTTTCTGAAGTATGCAAATTTTTTTTACATATATTTTTAGAGACATATTAAACACTATAATTTAAAAATCTGATAAAGTTGTGAAAAACACTTTGTTCAATAACAAAATTATCTAGCTTATAGCCAAAGTGGGGAAGATCTTTCTTCTTACAGTTTTTAAGATTTTTTATTTAGAAAATTATTTTAAAAAAGTGGAAAAAGATAAATCTCCTTAAAAACTATAAGAAGAAAGTTTTTCTCCACTTTGGCTATAAGCAAGATAATTTCGTCATTGGACAAAGTATTTTTCAGAACTAGGGTAATCACACGCGCTAGCGTGCGAGCCTGAAAAACTTTTCGCTAAAATGGGCCTAGAATGTTTTCTTTTGAAAATATCCACTTGTAACCTATACCATCGTTCTCAAATCGTATATTCTACCCCCGAAAACACTGGTTACCAATACTTTTTACTCGATTTGGAAAAAAATAATTTTTGGCGACGATTTTTTTGTCGGAAATCATAGATTCGTCTCCGTACCGAAAATCGCCAAAATCGATCTCAGAAATATCTTCTTTCAAAATTTCACCTATAATAGGCTAATCAAGTTTGCCCTGCGGCGCTTTTATAAAGCTTTAAAAGGTTACGGGCATTGCCGCACCCGTCGTCTTATGTCAAATTTGACATCAAACTGATTTATTTTAAAACGGACTTTTGTGGCAACCAATCACAGCTCGAATAGTTTGCTAACAATGTTTTCCGTTACTCACAAAAGACGGATTTTATGAGATTTTTAAATTATGGTGTTTTATATGTCATTTCAAAAATATATTTAAACAAAATTTGCATATTGCGGAAAAATCTGAAAAAGATCCTAAAAATCTGAATTTTTTTTTAAATTTAAAATCGGATTTTACATAAATAAAAATTTTACCAATCGCCTGTAGTAGATTCATTCTTTTTTATAATTTTTTAAATAAAAAAGCTTAAAAACTGTAAAAAGAAAAACGTTCCCCACTTTGGCTATAAGCTAGATAGTTTTGTTATTAAACAAAGTATTTTTCAGAATTTTATCAGATTTTTAAATAATGGGGTTTTATATGTCACTTTAAAAACTTATTGAACAATCAAAAATGGCAATAAACATTTTTTAGACAAATTTTGTGCAAACGAGGGTCCAACCAAGCCTATAAAAAATAATCAGCCAAATCGAAGAGGTCGAGGTCAAATCCAGGTCGAAACGGGGTGGAATGCCCCATAAGTTACATTAAATTTTAATATACAGTATATTCAATTTCATTGATTTAGTAGTCAATTTGGAAAAGCATTTCACTGAGATAAAATGCTTTTAATAGGCAGTGGAACTGCCCCCCTCCCCTCCCCCTCAACTTTTTGAAACCTATTTTCTCCCAAAATATTCGGCAGGCAGAGCTCAGATTTTGAGAGAGTGTGCGGAAGTATCGCAGAATTGGGCTAAGCTTCTGATGGCTCCTCGATCCTCGAAGCCTTTTGTTCAGGAGAATCGAGAAACAAAAAGGTGCGAAAGAGACAGCTCTACAGGTGTTTAACATTGGGCGACGAAGTTCCGAGCGAAGGATCAACTCCTCTAAATTATCGCCAAACAGCTTAATTATGCACTACACTACAATCTATTTCATATAGATATATGATGAATATTCGTTAAAAAAAATGCATCCACGAATCCTACTTATAGTTGTCAACAATCGCCTAGGGTCCCTAGCGGAACTGAGTAACCGTTATTTTGTAGCTGCTTTACGAGGACTTAGAGTGACCGTTATTATGAGATTCATTTTCAGTTTCTTTACCGTCACACAACCATGAAGTTACCGATAAAGGGACCGTTGTTTGGAACAAAAAAGAACCATGAAGAAACCGTAAGTCAAGGTTGCTAGTGCGTTGGTTCAACCTGCAAGTAACCAAAAATCGACGTATGTTAACAACCGATTATCGTTCGTTAATAGTTATTCTACTGTTATTACCGTGGTTACTTATAATAACAGCATAAGAAACCTGCTTTTCGGTTATGGAGGCGTTCTTCGGATCCGCTAGGGGTGGAACTTGAACTACCGACCTTAGAATTACTATCCCTGGTAAAATTGCCCAATTGAGAACGATAGAGAACAAAGGATCTTGGAACCAAAAATACGATAGCTATCCTATTTTTGATTCCGAATCTTTTAATCTTTTAATCATCTTACCTTAAAAAACCGGGAACACCTATTATGCTTATGTGTTCTTCTTTTAAAAAGTTCATGAGTAACGGAAAGCATTGTTAGTATTCTATTCGAGCTGTGATTGGTTGCCAGGAAAGTCCGTGGTAAACAAAATCAGTTTGATGTCAAATATAACATAAGATGCGCGGCAGCGCCCGTAACCATTTACAAGAGCGCAGCAGCGCAAAAGCTTTTCAGGCACGCGCGCCAGTGCGTGTGATTAGCCTATAGTAATAAAATAAAAACTGTACATCGAACATCGGACTGTACATCATTTTACGGTGGAGTTTGCAAATTTCAATTTCGGTTCCAATTTATTCAGACGCAAGCCAAACGGTGCGGTAAAATCAATTACAGAGTTTATTAGGGGTCTTCGTTTTCAGGTCGGCAAAATAAATAACCCATCGTTGAGTTAAGGGGGACTTCTACCCTGGAGCACCGATTTTTCATTATATTTTTTGTGGGAAAACGAATAATAGTAGACGACTACGGATTTTTTTTACTTGTTATTTACAGGTGTTATTTACAGGTTCTCAAACACTGTCATCCAAAATAAATGGCTACCACACTCCTGACCATTGTAATTATGCCATCAGCCTGAAATTATGCATACATATTCGGGAAACATGTTTCATGGAATGACGGGTTTTTTTTTCGATAACTTAATTTTTCGATTTTTTATTAATGTTTTTATACGAAAAACATAGGAGAAAACATTTTTAAACGCCGCCATTTTCTTAATTTTGCAATAATCGAAAAAAACCTCCGTCATTCTATGAAGACATATTTCTTGATTATGTATGCACAATTTCAGGTCGATTGCATAATTACTGTGGTCAGGAGAGTGGTAGCCATTTACTTTGGATGATCGTTTTTGAGGACCTGGGATGCCGACAATTTTTTACTTAAAAAAAATCCATTGTATACTATACAACGTAAATAACAAGTAGAAAAAAATTGCAGTCGTCTACATTTATTCGTTTCCCCATAACAAAATATAACGAAAAACGGTGCTCCAGGGTAGAAGTCCCCCTTAAACGATATAACGGTCTTTACTGATAGTCTCATGGCAGGTCTATCTTCTTCGCGTGAACGTTAACGACTAATGTACCATCCAGTTACATCAATCGTTAACGTTCCGGCGTACATCGGTCCGGACTCAAGTATCAACGTCACATCCTTTTCGAGAATATTCTGCCATCGCAGCACCAAAACGCTATATAAAACGGCTCACATTATGAAGATAATACGAGATTTCGTACTGTACAACTTAATGTATAATGCCGGTATTACGAATCGAGCTAACGAAACGTGATTTAAATATTTATTTCGGGATCTCCTTCGATTAATGATTGAAATCAAGGTTTTGAGCTATCTCGCGGGTTATTTATGTTTATAAAATGACAGAACTTAGCAATCGTAAAAACACAGTAAAAACAGTTAACAATTATAGTATTTAACTTACACTTAAACTCTAAATTTAAACAATATTAATATATTCAAGACGTGATTGGTTTGTGGTTGATTGAAGACTGATTAGTAGATTTAATGACGGTACGCAAAGAAGGCTTAGGTGAGTGTAAGATGGGGGGGTTACTGGCGGTCGTCGACAGCCCTGAAAAATTCGACTACGCGAGGCGTGCGCGGCCGTCGAACTTACTATGAAGATAAACGAAATGAAGATAGACACAAGTCTTCGCAATAATTTAAATGAGGAATTTGATTACTAAGAATAAAGTTAAATAACCGATGCCGTCGGATACGCCGCATCGGATTATTTATAGAGGGTATTGAACCGGAATTAATGTGGCGGGACAAATGTGATAATAGCATAAAGACAAATTAGTAATATTTAAATCATTAAATATAAAGACGGAAAATGGCCAGGCCGTAATAGCCTGTGTCGATCTTAGACATAAAGATACTAATCGCGGTCGTCTCGTGGCATCGATGTCAAGTTACAATTTAGAAATAAGTAGACAAAAACGACTAAATACAAATTAATCGAACAATACAACAAAACAAATTCACCAATGTAGTCATACACTCACAGGTTACAGAGTATATGTGTAATATAATTACAAACATAATTATATTACACATATACTCGTGAGTAATGTGTAATATAATGTGTAAATAGCAACCACGTGCTCGCTTTGCTCGCGCTTTTTCTTTTTCATTTATCTTTTCTTGTGGTCGATACAGCCATTCAAAATGCGCGCGCACGTGGCACCGTGGCGGCCATGACAGTCCGATTGATTTCATATCGAATATCGAAACGCCGTGACCAATCGGAACGCTTGAACGGCGGCTTCAAATTTTCTTCAAACGGCGGAAATATTCAGTATTTCGACTTCGATGTGTCATGTCTTTTCTAAGAGAGGATTTGAGAAATATGATAAAGGGTTGCTGATTTGCTTCAGTTTCAATAAAACCCGAACAACAACATAAAACCGACATTCATCTTACAACACCAAGTACAATTCAAAGCGAATGTCCCGAATTCCTAGGCTTTGCCAGAACCTTCGCAACACATTATTTGTAATTGACGTAATGAAAGGAATATACATTTGGGATACATACCTCGGTCCTACACAACATTCTCTGTCATTTTCTAAGCAGCTGACGGTGAGCGAGGGTTTTTTTTTAAGTCTGCCCCGATTTTGTCATATTTAACGAAATAATTCTGTGCAAAAAATTCGGTTAAAGTACTTTTTTTATGATCTCGTTGGAAATTTGAAAGCATAATGCACAAGTGGAAAGTTCATTATCGAAGCTATCCAATCGCCAAATATATATAATTCAAATATATATTATTTATGAAGTGCTCAATAAGCGCCCGACCCGTAAGATCCTGTGTTAAATTCTTACATTTTAGTATTGGATTGCTTGTGAATAATTTCGGTATTCAGTCCTAGCATTTAGCCGTCGCCAAGTTCAACTCGCAATCTGTTACATACCCTAACGAATGGTGCATTTGTAGTCGTTGCTATGTTTATATGTATGTTGGGGTTTGGACCGAGCGCGACACACTTGACAACGCTCTTGACGACGGATCGACTTGACGACGACACAATAAACCAACAGTCTCGATTGACACTTCGTCTCGGACAGACGTGCAATCTACACTCAGCAAAAAAATTAAGGGAACAGTTGAATTTTACCTTTTTTTCATTGATTTTTGAACCGCTGTAATTTTGTGAAAAATGATCGAATCGTAATAAAACAAAATGCGTTTTAAAGCTTGATATCTCTAGTTTGAAAATCTTTTAAGTAATTTTTTTTTAAAGCAACACGTTCGGCATGAACCTAAGGAAAAGCGGAAAGAAATTTTTTTCAAAATTTTTTTCATTTTCACAATCGTCCACGGGCACAAAAAAATGTTTTGTGGCTTTATCAATAGTAGAGTCCTTTAGCCTGGTTCTTTAGCTTTAAAATGGTCTGTTGCTGATCTCTGTACGACCATTTGTTGCTGAGATATTGGCATTCAAAGAAAAAAGGAGCTTTTTTCGTAGATTAGCAATATCTCATGAACTAATGATCGCACAGCGAGCTAAAGGTGGGTTTTGTAAACTGGAAGAAATGCTCTAAAAGAACCTTCTGGTACTTTAGAGATTTTATTTTTTTTTTGTAACCTTAATATTGATTTGAAAAAGACCAAAAAAATGAACTTTTTTCCCGTTTTGGAAAATCCACGTCAACTTGGCAGATATTGCGATAATGACTGATGTTTCTAGGGTTTTTTTTACTTCAATACATGCCCAACGAGCCCCCAAAATTTAAAAATTGATCTGCTGAACCGTTATGTTTTACCGAAGCGTCAAAGTTTTATCAAAAATTAAAGGAACGCTTATTGTTCCTTAAATGGCAATTAATGATGATTAAAATTTAAAAAAGACTTTTCCGTTGTTTTCCCTGCAGTTTCGCAATAACAACTCTTTTAATCTTTGAAAAAGAAAAAAAATCCAAAATTTGAATTTTTGTCTTTTTTAACCTTAATTTAAGAAAAATGAAATTTCTGAATTCAATTAAATTTTTTGTTTTTTTTTAAATTTTTACTCAACAAAAATCAAACTTGATTTTTTTTCTTTTTTAACCTTAATTTTTTTTTTAATTAAGTTTTTGATTTCAATTGAACTTCGATTTTTTTTTTAATTTTTAAAAATTCCAAAAATGTTGCATTTTTTTCTTTTTAACCTTAATAAAAAAAATCTGAATTCAGTTGAATTTTGATTTCAAATGAATTTTTTTTTTTATTTTTATTTAAAAAAATTAAAATTTTGAAAAAAATTTCTTTTTTAACCTTAGTTTTAAAAAAATGGAATTTTTAATTCAATTGAATTTCGATTTTTTTTTTATTTTTGAAAAATTCAAAATTTCGAATTTTTTTTCTTTTTCAAAGATTAAAAGAGTTGTTATTGCGAAACCGCGAGGAAAACAACGGAAAAGTCTTTTTAAAATTTTAATCATCATTAATTGCCATTTAAGGAACGATGAGCATTCCTTTAATTTTTGATAAAACTTTGACGCTTCGGTAAAAAATAACGGTTCAGCAGATCAATTTTTAAATTTTGGGGGCTCGTTGGGCATGTATTGAAGTAAAAAAACCCTAGAAACATCAGTCATTATCGCAATATCTGCCAAGTTGACGTGGATTTTCTAAAACGGGAAAAAAGTTCATTTTTTTGGTCTTTTTCAAATCAATATTAAGGTTACAAAAAAAAATAAAATCTCTAAAGTACCAGAAGGTTCTTTTAGAGCATTTCTTCCAGTTTACAAAACCCACCTTTAGCTCGCTGTGCGATCATTAGTTCATGAGATATTGCTAATCTACGAAAAAAGCTCCTTTTTTCTTTGAATGCCAATATCTCAGCAACAAATGGTCGTACAGAGATCAGCAACAGACCATTTTAAAGCTAAAGAACCAGGCTAAAGGACTCTACTATTGATAAAGCCACAAAACATTTTTTTGTGCCCGTGGACGATTGTGAAAATGACAAAAATTTTGAAAAAATTTTCTTTCCGCTTTTCCTTAGGTTCATGCCGAACGTGTTGCTTTAAAAAAAAATTACTCAAAAGATTTTCAAACTAGAGATATCAAGCTTTAAAACGCATTTTGTTTTATTACGATTCGATCATTTTTCACAAAATTACAGCGGTTCAAAAATCAATGAAAAAAAGGTAAAATTCAACTGTTCCCTTAATTTTTTTGCTGAGTGTATATTAGGAATCGCGAGTTGAGACTAAACGATCGTTCCTATTTTCGATTCAACATTTTCCCATTGACCCACGAGCGCAACAATATTTGGAATTTATAACTTAATATAATACCTCGAGCCACGAGACGACCTCCTTAAGTAATTGCATAAGGCATGTAGAGGAGAATTAGCTGTGAAATCGGTTTTCGTTAATGGTAGGTACAGAAAAAACGGTATTACACGAAGTTATGACGGGGGAACTCAAGTAGGGACGAGCCCCGCGACGGAACCACAGTCAATTTTGTTTCGTAGTAGCTTGAAAATGAAACAATAATAGTAGTGAGTACATCTGCGTGTACTCACGAATATTATGTGAAAACATCTTTAGCAGTTCACAATTTTATTTTTTCCGAGTGACCGTAATGCTTTTTGAAGACATTTTGTTCGAACTCAATTTTGTCTCGGATGGCCGTGGCACTTTTTGGTGACATTTTTTCCAAATTTACTTTTTTCTCCCCGAGTGGTCGTAACGCTTTTTGAGGAAATTTTTTTCCGAACAACCCCACCCAAAAATGTGTTCACATAAAAAATAGCGAATTAAACAACCGTGTTTGCTCTGGTTTTAGCAAATCGAAATCATCCGCAAGCCGAGTGGCGGAAGTCCCATGATCGGGGTACCTAATTACCACTAGTTTTCCATGCGAGAAATTATAGGAACCCTCTTCGTCAGCTATCTTTGGCGACAATATGATTTGGGTAGTGTGCGGTATGCTCAGTTCCAAGAAAACACACATACGATACTGGAGTAGGGCAGAATATTGCTTGTTTAGATTCTTACATTCTGGCCATTTTTCAGTTCGCGCATGCAACACGCCGTCAACAACTTACGGTTGTCTCATGGTCGAGAAATTTCCCACTCTTTCAATCCACTTCACGAAATAGTAATTAGTTCTGTTTCTGACTTCGCCTGATTTGTATGTACATTTCTGTTTTACTCTGAGTGAGCTTTTTCGTAAATATAGCCTTGCATGGCTTTAACCGCATACCTATATCACCGTGGTGACAATTTATATAATTGAATCAGTGTCCTTTGCCTTATCGAAAATAGTACATTTTATTAATTTATTATTTCATGCCAAATAAATGTAATTCTTGACTTGGAATATTAATTTTAATGATTAATCGAGCAACGATCCCTGATGGGGTAAATTATGTCTTATATAAAAGTAATAGCCACCACGTAACAGTTTATTTTATTCAAAAGGAAAAAGACATGATTTTGTAATCTGGAGTAGGGCAGAATAGTTCTTAGGTATTTGGATTTATTACACAGCGTTTATTTGATACAAAACCGAGAATTCTTGAAGATACGCTGGCGCACGACGATCACGATCACAAGGAGTAGTTGAGTATAAACTAGCAAATCGCACGACACTCGCATAGGCAGATCGCTAACTAAACTGAAAAATAGAAGGAAAACAAGTCTAGATCCTTGCGAAGCACGCCTGAGGTCGGGGAAGAATGGCTGCAAAGCGAATCCATTTACTGAAATACGATGTTTTAACCTTCAATGTGTGTATTGCATAAAATAACACGTACGCATGTACACCGCAATATATTTTTGATAATCTTTTGCCATCGGCCCTCCAATTAATCTTTTCATCGTTGTCCATCGGTGCTTTTATTCGTGATGATGTTAAAGGCGTTTGGCATAATATTTGAGTTGACGAAGACCGTCGCGTGTGAAGTGAAGCTGAAGTGTGATGGCCAAGGGGATTGAGTAGAGGTAGCGTAGAGCTCTTCCCGGGGTTAGACAAGGGCTACCGATGTTTCTGGGTTAAGTAAGTGGTTAAGAGGTTCGCGGGTAATGGAATAAAAACACTCGACCCCGATGTCTCGATAGAAGAAGGCTTCGTAGGCTCCCTCCCTCGCCCTTTTTCTTTCCATGCCAATCCAGCTTACCGTGCTTATATAATTTAAGCTTTTTATTCTCGCGAATACCAACCCGGGAACAGGGAGGTTCGCGAGGCACTATACGCCGTGCGGGAGAAAGAAAATATACATGTCCTCCAAAAAACACTCAACATCAAAGAATCCCATGTATATAATGTCAGGGTCAGGAACATAATATCTGCCGAGCAGAGCACTGAACCGATATAATCAAGCTGTTTACTAATCGGCCCTCTTGGTTATCGACTTTCGGCTTTCGTTAGAATATGCAATACTTGCACGCACTTTCTTCAGCATTATAGGAGTTATTAAGCACAATTCACTGGCACGACGTCTATGTATTATTTCCGTCCAGGTTTTTCTAAACCAGTTGAACATATTAATTTACGGAGCTGAGTTAAAATAAATGAAAGTAAATTCATGCAAAGTACCATACTTTATTAAATACATAAAAGCTCAATATATGTATATGGGACATTCGACACCGACTCGATCTGGGTCTGTCGGTGTCGAACAGACACCGGCCGTTCGAATCGGGCCCGTAATTTTATTCTCATTTTCGATAAATAATTGTGAGTAATTGTGAAAAAAAAATGAAAGAGCACGGTCCTCCATTACTTTCTTGATGCATCTACCTTATTTCTTCATTTTACAGGAGAATCACCATGAAATTTTAATGAGAATAAATATTGATCGCAACCATTAAAAAATGTATACATTATATATTACAATCTCTCCGAGTTGCTCTTATTAAATAATAATTAGCGGGGTGTCTCAACAAAAAAAATATTTTTTTAAATGCTTCTCAAAACCAAGACGTCAAAGTGTAGTTTTCGATATTGAAATAAACCTTACAAAAGGACGACACAGGCAAAAAATACTAAGAGATGCCGCATTGGAGGTTTATAGCTAAAAATGCGGCACCTCAAAAACTCAATTGTCAGCGCCCCCTTTTGCGAGTTGTTTTTGTACATTGTTAACAATAATTTGTTTCAATCACACTCTAAAATTGTTGGTTTCAATCTTTAAGGCTGTCACCCCGTGTAACGGCCGGTTTGTTAGCTTCTTTTTTGGGATCTTTTTTTGACGAACAATAAAAACACAGAAGTTTCAATTTCTATAAACGAAAATACGCACGCACGCACACACAGACACAGACATTTCGTACAAACCACTTCTCTCGTCGTTTTAGACCATTCTGAGTCTACTGACATGAAAATCTCGAAAACAATTTTTTTTCACGAAAACAAAGCTTCGTCTATGAGGACGAAAAACGTGTCTTTTTCTCGTCTTGACGTCGTCTGAAATCGAAATATTCGTTTCGACGTCTTCCAAAAACGAAATATTCGTTTTCGGAAGTCATCGAATACGACAGTCTTATTACTGAGATTTAGTCATAAAACCTAGCACTGGTTGTACATAAACATGTCTTTCTCATTTTTGATAATCCAATTTCAAGTAGATAATATAAATCTTCTATTATCCAATGCATTTGACTATTTTAGTTTGCGTAATGCTAAATTTGTTTATTTGTGGAAACTTCAATTAGCTATAACTTCGTGAAATCGGATCTTGCCTTTTTCAATCAAGTCTCAAAAATGTTGTAATTTCTCAATGAATTTTTGCACTTTTTTGTTTTCTGTTAAAAAATGGCGAACTTTATAAAAAATTGATTTTTTGTATTTAATATTGAATAAAACAACTTTAGACTACTTAGAAAATGTTGAAAATATGTATATCATTTGAGTCATTTCAAACTGAAGAAATGTTGCCAGAACCATTTTTCGATAGGATTCTAAATTTCCAAGATATTCAAAATTAAAAGAATAAAATGATAAAACAATAACTTCTTATAAAAATCATACTGACAATATTGATCATAGCCCGTGACGACAAAATCCGTGTGTTCTTATTTTCCAAATACTTCTTGAAAAAAAAGTTGCCATAATTATTGGCGATGGTCATCAGGGTCAGATCATGAAAATTTGAGCGGAAATCCCCCATAAATACATCAAGATCGAAATCTACACTTTCACATGATGCAAGAACCATTGTAAAAATAAGTCATTTTTCTTAAACATCCTAATAATAACAAAATGATTTTGTACCATCAGTCTTTCTAAAAGATTTAGGGATTGACAACTCTGGTGAGCAATGACCACGTACGTCACCGTCATCACACCGGAGTTGCTGCACTCTTGGCTGTCACCACGCTGTCCGCCTGGCCAAAGAATAATAATTCGCTGAATACCAAGAAAATATTCGTGAGTTGGGCCGAATTTAGCATGCGAGTCCGCGCAACCTCTACAAATTTATGGGATATTCTCTGGAGCGTGCACCTCGGGGTCGAGGTGGAGTACCGCCGTTAGGACGCCGGTGGGTAGTTCTTCTTGCAGTTGGTAGTCGCGCGGTCGCACAGCAGCGTCAGCACTGGAAACGCGTCGGTATAAGACCAGTCGGTATGCGCCAGGCCCAGACATTTTCCAGGGATGTACAAGTATTACGTATAAACCATCCCACGAACGACTCTAATTTACACTTATTAACATTTTCAGACTGGTCCTCCTTGGCTTATGTCTTGTATAGCGCACATACATATACATGTTTATACGTGGAGAATTGCTAACGACGCAAATTCATTCCTGACTTACTCGTTTCGCTTCGGATTGAGAGAAGCTGCCGTGAGCGTCTGTATATAAGCTTGCCTGCTATAATATGCGTATGCATGTATTACAGCGGTGTGTTACACCGCGAATACACATAAACGCTGCACCTTCAGAAAATTCGATTGCACCAAAACTTTGAATTAAAAAATTTGTCCAACGTCAACCGGCACAACGCGGTGTAACAACGGCTCTTGAGGGCTTTTGTGGGCTTTTCGAGAGCGCGTTTACTGTCGTACGTCGACTGATTATTAAGAGGAAACTGGAGTAGATTTAGTTACCGACATTTCTCGTGTAAAAAGTGCTATTTCGTACAACACACTATACGTAGATTTAGTTGTTGTAATCGACATTTTATGGGTATTAGAATGTAGAGAAAACTTCAAAGAATGGATGTACGGTCTGATTTGGCAAGTTTGAAATCCTGAAACAATTATATCTTACAGCAAATGCACTGCTGACGTTTCGAGCGGCCATATTGGTTTTGAGGTTAAAAAATATGTATATGATTTTTTTTACATTTTCTCTTAGTTTTTGACTGAAATTCGCACCTACAAGCACTCACTAATATTCACATAACATCTCACTCAAATTTCAACTACGTAAATAGCTTTTTAACGACGTATAGTGTGTTCTAGTTAATAGCACATTTTACACGAGAAATGCCGGTAACTAAATCTACTCCAGCTTCCCCTTAAGGGGGGCTTCTACCCTGGAGCACCATTTTTCCAAGTGCTCACGTTTTATTTTTTTGTGGGGAAACGAATAAATGTAGACGACTCCGGTTTTTTTCTATTTGTTATTTACGTTTTTAAGTATACAATGGAATTTTTTTAAGTTAAAAATCGTCAGGCTCCCAGGTCCAGAAACACGGTCATCCAAAATGGGATGGGAAAACGGCTACCACTCCTGCTGGCACACCGTTGATTTAAAACTAAAATTCAGAAAAGATTATTAATCAGTATCACTTTGGTCATGGAATGACGGAGGTTTTTTTCGATCACTGCAAAATTAAGAAAATGGCGGTGATTTGAAAAAAAAATCGATTTTTCCCCAATATTTCCGTGTAAAAACGTGAATAAAAAATCGAAAAGTCAAGTTATCGAAAAAAAACCTCCGTCTTTCCATGACCAATGTGATACTGATTAATAATCTACTGCAAATTTTGGTTTCAGATTAACGGTGTGCCAGAAGGAGTCGTAGTCGTTTTCCCATCCCATTTTGGATGACCGTGTTTGTGGACCTGGAACGCCGACGATTTTTAATTTTTAAAAAAATCCCATTGTATACTTTAAAACGTAAATAACAAATAGAAAAAACCCGCAGTCGTCTACATTTATTCGTTTCCGCACAAAAAGATAAAATGTGAGCACTTGAAAAAATGGTGCTGCAGGGTAGAAGTCCCCCTTCATTTTGTTAGCAATACAAAGTGTAACACCAGACTGGACGCTGGCAGGTCAGGCAAATGCATTACAAGAAGGCACTCGACATGCAAGAGATGAGAAAAAAAACTTTTTTTTGTAACACGTGCACGAATCGCGGCACTTTCCATGGCAGTCTTGCGAGCCGAAAGTGGCCGTTTCCCTGTCAGTCGCGAACCTGCACTGAGAAAAAGGAGCAGCTATACCAACCAAATATCTGACTGCTAAAATTATATTGGAGTCTGCAAGCATAACAGTATTACTTTCTAGTTCTAACAGCTGAATCCTTCCGCTTTACGTCGTCCGCTTGCAGAAGCGAATCGGTATAGCTGTGGGAACTGAACGATGGCTAACTGCGAACGGAAGAAGAGCGGTTTTGCGATAGAGACAATTTTAAGGTTAGGAAAGATAACTAGTGTCAATCGCAGTTCATTCATTTATAATTAATTTATGACTTATAAAAACTACTTTGCCAGTACTGCAAACCTCATGCCTGCAATTTACGCTTCACCCACTCATCCATTAACGGAAAATTCGCTTTTTAATTGTAGGCTGTCACTTCCGAAAACAATGCTACGATGTCGTGTCATGTATAGTTCTCACAGCTATACTAGGATTCTTACTGCATGACTATCGAAATTTCTCATACAACTATATTCATGGCTATAATAAGAAATACGGATGTAGTAATATTTTGTTTTGTTGCCGGAGTTGTTAATTTTTCTCAGTGTGTGGTGAAATGACAGAGTCACGCATGCGCAGTTCGCATTTCGTTCACTTTCGTCCCTTGGGAGTTTCTGTCATTCATTTTCGTCCCTTCAATCACAACCTCACTTTTCAGTGTTCGTCTCGCGCGACTGCCATTCCAAGTGCCGCAGATTCGTGCACTCGTTATAAAAAGTATGATGTGCAACACGGGTCGAATTGGCAATTGCGACTCGTGTGATTGCAGCCCTCGCTTCGCTCGGGCAGCAAACCTCACACTCGCCGCAATCGCCAACTTTCGACCCTTGTTGCACAATATACTATTCCCGACTACGCTAAAAAGACCACATTCCATGCCTGCAACTCGGGTGGAAAGTGATCGATTCTTGACCAGCGGGAAAAAAGTTGTGCAGCGGGAAGAAAAGTTGCGCAGCGGGAAGAAAAGTTGTGCACCGGGCAGAAAAGTACTTTTTTCCCGACTGCGCTGAAATGGCGTGTTTTCTCCCCTGAAAAGCGGGAGGAAAATAGTCGATTTCTGACTTCGAGCAGTGCGCATGCGCAGCGGGCAGAAATAGCGGCCAAAGCTCCCTAGGGCATCTTGCCCACTTTTTTTGACCCGCTCACAGTTCTCAGCGTGACCACCGCAGCGCTCGCAACGACTAAGAGAGACGCCATTAGGCAACGGGCGGGAAACGCTTAGACGTGTATGATTGAGCGACTGGAGGTTAAGTGTCATTAAAAAAATTGTTGTGTCTTCAGTGGGGGGGCTTCGCCCCCCCAACCCCCCACCGGGGCTTCGCCCCGGACCCGACCAGGGGCTTCGCCCCTGGACCCCACCAGGGGCTTCGCCCGTGGACCCCACCAGGGGCTTCGCCCCTGGACCCCCCCCCCCCCCCGGCCGCCCTCCGCCACCGGTTCCCGCATTTCAGCTTAGTCGGAAAAAAAGTATCGTATGCTACGCGGGAGGGAGCGCCATTTTCACCTCGTGCTCGTGCTGCCCTCGCTCCGCTCGGGCAGCAAACCTCGCACTCGGTGAAAATAGCGCTCTTCCCTCCCTTGTAGCATAATGTACTATTTCTCCCGACTCCGCTAAAATAACCCCATTTCGTGTCCGCAACGCGGGCGGAAAATCCCTCATTTTTGACGCGTGACTTACGCATGCGCAGTCCGCTTTCATTACCTCCTTAGGGAGGTAATCAGCTCATTCCTGCCCGCGCGGGAGTAATGGGAACCGAACTACGCATGCGTGTCGTCCCTTGTAAAAAATGAGGTTATTTTCCGTCCGCGTTGCACACACGAAATGTGGTTATTTTTTAGTGAAATCGGGAGAAAAGTATAGTACGTTACATGGGAGGAGTGCAACTTTTCACCTCGTGTGAATTTCTGCCCTCGCTTCGCTCGGGCATCAAACTTCACACTCGGTGAAAAGTTGCACTTTCCTCCCTTGTAACGTAATGTACTAATTTCTCCCGACTCCGCTAAAATAACCCCATTTCGTGTCCGCAACGCGGGCGGAAAATGGCTCATTTTTTGACAACTGACTCACGCATGCGCAGTCCGGTTTCATTACCTCCCTAGGGAGGAAAACAGCTCATTTCTGCCCGCGCGGGAGTAATGGAAACCGTACTACGCATGCGTGTCGTCATTTGTCAAAAATGAGCTTATTTTCCGTCCTCGTTGCACGCACGAAATGTGGTTATTTTTTTAGCGAAATCGGGAGAAAAGTATAGTACGTTACATGGGAAGAGTGCAACTTTCCTCCCTTGTAACGTAATGTACTATTACGTCTTGGGAAGTCAAATTTCGTAGAATACCTCTTTCCGTCAAGTATTCCGACAGAAATGAGAATATTCGGTGAGGTTTGCTGCCCGAGCGAAGCGAGGGCCGCAATAACATGAGCCGCAATTTCCAATTCGGTCTGATTTGCACACTATACTTTTTTCCGTCTACGTTAACAAAAGACCATATTTTTATCCCTGCAACATTACGGAGACGCCAATTTTCGGTTAGAAAGTCTACTTTTCTTCCCTGGGGCGGAAAATAGTACATTACGTTACAAGGGAGGAAAGTGGAACTTTTCACCGAGTGTGAAGTTTGATGTCCGAGCGAAGCGAGGGCAGAAATTCACACGAGGTGAAAAGTTGCACTCCTCCCATGTAACGTACTATACTTTTCTCCCGATTTCGCTAAAAAATAACCACATTTCGTGTGTGCAACGAGGACGGAAAATAAGCTCATTTTTGACAAATGACGACACGCATGCGTAGTCCGGTTACCATTACTCCCGCGCGGGCAGGAATGAGCTGATTTCCTCCCTAGAGAGGTAATGAAACCGGACTGCGCATGCGTGAGTCAGTTGTAAAAAAATGAGCGATTTTCCGCCCGCGTTGCGGATACGAAATGGGGTTATTTTAGCGGAGTCGGGAGAAAAAGTTGGTTCGCCCTCGTGGAGTAATGTACTATTTACATTGAAAACTAAGATGTTGTTTGTTTGCGCAAGCTGTGGCACCATTTTCTATAAAAGTATCTTTGACATCGTGAAAATTGTCATAAGTGTTTTGCTAAACGTGATTATCAACAAGCTGTCATGTAACTAGTACGTAGCAAAGCGACTACGTTAAGGGTGACTTCTACGTTGGAGCACCATTTTTGGTTTTATTTTTTTGTAGGAAAAGGAATAATAGTAAACGACTGCGGTTTTTTTCTACTTGTTATTTACGTTTTATAATATACAATGGAATTTTTAAAGTTAAACATTGTCGGCGTCCAAGGTCCTCAACACGGACATCCAAAGTAAATGGCTACCACTCTCCTGACCACTGTAATTATGTGATCGGCCTGAAATTATGCATACATACTCGGGAAACATGTCTTCATGGAATGACGGAGGTTTTATTCGATAACTTAATTTTTCGATTTTTATTCATGTTTTCATACGAAAAACATCGGGGAAAAATCGATTTTTTTGTTTAAAAGCCGCCATGTTCTTAATTTTGCAGTGATCGAAAAAAACTCCGTCATTCCGTGAAGACATGTTTTTCGAGTATGTATGCACAACTTCAGGCCGATCGCATTATTACAGTGGCCGAGAGGGTGGTAGCCATATATTTTGGATGACCGTATTTGAGGACCTGGGACGCCGACAATTTTTTACTTTAAAAAAATCCATTGTATACTTTGAAACATAAATAACAAGTAGAAAAAAGCCGCAGTCGTCTACATTTATTCGTGTCCCTACAAAAAAATAAAATGGAAAACGGTGCTCCAGGGTAGAAGTCCCCCTTAAGCTGAGTCTATGACTGATAATGCAGAATATAAGGTACCGCAATTTCAGGTGTCTCTATTATTACTGCAATTCGATATTAATACTACTATTGTTTAATCACACTTTCTTCCTCTTGCAGTGTAAAGAAAAACCTGAGCGTCATTCATACCGATGCGAAACGGTAGCAGCTACGGTCGGCTGGCGCAAAGCGAGACCGTTTGTACTCGTCTTTTTCGTTCTGCCGACATCGGTAATTTTTACGTAAACGCTAAATAATAAAATTAGCAGAGAACCCGTTAAAACCTCGGCATGCACTGGCGGCTCAAATTAAATTAATGATCTTCGTTATTGGCTCCAGCAATCGTAAAGCTATCGGCGCACAGATGTTGCCTGCATCGATTTTAATATCCGCTTTACCTTCGCTTACTATACTATATTGTACCGTATATGTGTACTGGCCGGTTAATGTGGCTCGCGCGCTTTGCGCGTCTACCGATTGTACATTACGAATTGATCTTGCGTATCATATACTTAAGAGCTGATAATGATACACGATGGTATATAATAAATTGATCTATCTCTTGGCAACTCATACTGGAATAATTCGACACTCGATAACTTGAATGAATGTGAAGTATTCCCGACGAAGAAAAACATTTATCTTGAAAGTTGAGACAAAAACATTTACATGAACGATATTTATATTTAATGATATATTTATACAGAGAGTTTAAAAAATCTACTAGAGAAAGCATCAGCCGCAATACTTGAAGTTTTTTGCGTATTTTTGCAATGCGATTTACTTGTGCCAAATTTTACACTGTAAATATAGCAAAGTTACGGTCGATACACTGATAGTCGACAAAATTAGAGATTCAATTTTCATCATGTACTTGTATATTAAATGTATTAAAGTTTAGACTTCTACGATGTACCTCCAACTTAAACGATATTTTACAACGATTTTTATTTTACAAATCTACTAGAGAAAACAACAGCAATGGTCCTTGAAGCTTTTCTGTATACTTTTGCACTGCAATTTGCACATTTGCAAATTGCAAAATTTAAAAAAATCGACAGCGTTACCTCATGAATTATACAGAGAAAGAGTGTACCAAGTTTGAAAATTGCTTTAAAGTGAATACTTATATACGGAACGACTCAGAGCCTTGGATGGTTAAAATTCCACATCTCCGTTAGTTTTACTCCAATTGCTCTAAAAATTTGATACAACATTCTTGATATGTTGTGCATTCATAAAATAAAATAAAAATAAAAAATTATAAATCCTCCCCCCCCCCCCCCTTAAACGAATGACGATTTACAACTCTGCGGTCGGTACACTGATACTCGAGAAACTTAGAAATTCAATTTTTAAGTATCGCAAATCATCATCATATACTTGTACATTAAATATATAATACCGCGGTTTATAAGTTAAAACTTGTATCGCATACCTCGAGCTTAAGCTCCAAAACAGTTTCAGCGGTGTACTGACAAAAAGTTGTCGAATAAGCTACGAACGTCTGAAACTTTCGCTTAGCACGTATTGTTTATTAATTAAATTCAGCGGAATTTAGTGTACCTACGGTGTATCGATAAATGCGCGTTTCGGTCTCGCGCGCGCGTTTCGCGAAAATCCTATATAAAACTGGGAATATTGAAGTGCCGAGGGAAATAAGAGGAAGTACAAGAAGGCATTTTATACGTTATAGAGTATAAGAGAAGGAGACAAGACGAGGGGATGTATGTGAAAGTGAAGACGTAGCGATAGCGGGAATAGAAGATGCTATAGCGATGCGGAGAGTGAAGGAGCGGAGCAGCCTCTAGGACTATGTGCGGAGCAAGATGCTCCGCTCAGGCAGCAGCAAGCAGTCCTGCATAGCATCCCCCGCTCGCCCCTCGCGAGTTCTCTCCTCCAGCCCTTCCAGCGTTGGCACGCTGTAATAATACGTAATATCTTTACTGTTTTAGGCAGCTCCGCGCATTATTCGGATGCCGAGCGTGCTTTGGGAGTTTAATTTCGAATCGTATTATATCTGTGCGCGTGGCGGACGGTGAAAGCGGCCGTGACTCGGTGGATACTGGTTTTAGCAGCGAGGCAGCAGGCAGACAGCGCGGGCGAGGTCGAGGAGCACCAGCAACGCTCCTGATATACCTACAGACAAGTGGTATGCATCTAAGAAAGGCAGCAGGCGCGCGCGCGCGAGAGAGAGAGAGAGAGAGAGGGACGCGGACGGCGAGCGCGAATGGAGAGTGAGAGATAGATGAGAATAGATGCACCCGGCGAGGCACGTAGGGGGAAGACTGTTGCAATCGTTGCTTGGAGCTGCACAGACGACTCGCGCGCGAATATCACCCCCCGCGAGTAGCTTGTCACGGCAAAACAAAAGCGCCCGGAACAATTACAACTAAATCGATTTGTCTGAGGCTCGAATTTATAGACCCAACTTCGAACTCAAGTCTCGACTTAACTTAAGTCTCAACTTAAGTCCAACTTAAGTTGGGACTTAAATTGGAACTTGAGTTCAAACTTAAATTGGAACTTGAGTTCAAACTTAAATTGGAACGTGAGTTCAAACTTAAATTGGAACGTGAGTTCAAACTTAAATTGGAACATGAGTTCAAACTAAAATTGGAACGTAAGTGCCAACTTAAATTGGAACGTGAGTTCAAACTTAAATTGGAACGTGAGTTCAAACTTAAATTGGAGCGTGAGTTCAAACTTACGTCCCAACTGAAGTTCAAACTGAAGTTGGAACTTCAGCATTTTCCCCACATATTCCCCGCTTAAGTTCGAACTTTAGTTTCAACGTAAGAAATAAGTTGAAACTTAAGTTGGAACTTAAGTTACAACTTAAGTTAGAACTTAAGAAATGAGTTGGAACTTAAGAAATAAGTTGGAACTTAACTTAGAACTTAAGAAATAAGTTGGAACTTAAGTTCCAACTTATTTCCAACTTAAGTTGGAACTTAAGTTCCATCTTAATAAATAAGTTGGAACTTAAGTTCCAACTTAAGTTGGAAGTTGAGTTGGAACTTAAGTTGGTACTTAAGTTGGAACTTAAGTTGGAACTTAAGTTGGAACTTAAGTTAGAACTTAAGAAATAAGTTGGAACTTAAATTGGAACTTAAGAAATAAGTTGGAACTTAAGTTAGAACTTAAGAAATAAGTTGGAACTTAAATTGGAACTTAAGAAATAAGTTGGAACTTAAGTTAGAACTTAAGAAATAAGTTGGAACTTAAATTGGAACTTACGAAATAAGTTGGAACTTCAGTTGGAACTTAAGAAATAAGTTGGAACTTAATAAATAAGTTGGAACTTAATAAATAAGTTGGAACTTAATAAATAAGTTGGAACTTAATAAATAAGTTGGAACTTAATAAATAAGTTGGAACTTAATAAATAAGTTGGAACTTACGAAATAAGTTGGAACTTCAGTTGGAACTTAAGAAATAAGTTGGAACTTAATAAATAAGTTGGAACTTAAGAAATAAGATGGAACTTATGACATAAGTTGGAACTTAAGAAATAAGGTGGAAATTATGAAATAAGTTGGAACTTTTGAAATAAGTTGGAACTTAAGAAATAAGTTGGAACTTTTGAAATAAGTTGGAACTTAAGAAATAAGTTGGAACTTAAGAAATAAGTTGGAACTTACGAAATAAGTTGGAACTTAAGAAATAAGTTGGAACTTAAGAAATAAGTTGGAACTTAAGAAATAAGTTGGAACTCAAAAAATAAGTTGGAACTCAAGAAATAAGTTGGAACTCAAGAAATAAGTTGGAACTAAAGTAATAAGTTGGAACTCAAGAAATAAGTTGGAACTCAAGAAATAAGTTGGAACTCAAGAAATAAGTTGGAACTCAAGAAATAAGTTGGAGCTTAATAAATAAGTCGGAACTCAAGAAATAAGTTGATACGTAAGAAATAAGTCGGAACTTCAGTTAGAACTTGAGTTTAAACTTGAGTTCAAACTTGGGACCATAAATTTGGCCCTGTTAAGTAAACTGCGAACGCGTGTATATAAAGAAATGGAAATAACTAGTGCTTATTGCCAGCCATCACAAAATTTGAGTGATTCTAAACCTTGGAACTCAGAAAGATTCCTGAATTAACAGCACTTTATGAAAACTAAGCGTTGCGATAGCTTCACAACAATATTAACCCTTCCCGATCACCCAGGTTAAAATTCACCCGAGGTTCGACTTTAACCCCAAATATCAACATAATCCCAACAGGAGGGCACATAATGAACCGTCATCTATCTGTAGTCCGAAATATCCTGTACAAATACACACCGTCGGATAGATTATTCAAATGATAGTGTTAAGGAGATTGGCGCGCTACGCACTAGTCAAATCAGTGCTAAATTTCTAAATTCGTTTTTACAATTTCTGGTTGTTAAATAAATTGTGTTGAGGTATTAGTCACGTAGCAGCATTAGTTCTTAATAGACGAATACATTCACAGCCGTGATTCGAACAGAAAATCGACAGATATATGCAAATACCCGATGTCACGTTTCATCGTGTAGTAATAATTACGACGAGCAATAGTCCGGATTTCTTATAGTATTAGTAGTTCAAAAGATACGACCGTTTGATTATGTTATCCTAACTTAGCAGGAGACATACAAATGGCAGCAACTTTTGAAGAACTAACACTACACACCTGTCCTGTGTTATTTGCACAGGACAAATAACATTCAGCCTTGCTATGTATCAAATTTGGTGATGATCGGTAAAGCGGTTCGGTTTTTATGTGATTTTCAATTTTTGGAAAAGTTTTCGTTTTGCTCTAAATGAGGTAAAATTTCAACTGACTGAAATTTTCTACACAGGAAAAACAACATTCAGCCCCCTACTACGTACCAAATTTGGTGATGGTCGGTAAAGTGATTGGGATTGTGCGCCATTTTGAATTTGTCGAAAATAAAACATTTCCCTCTAACTTGCACAAAAGTAACGAACTTAAGACAAAACGTTATACCTAATAAAAATGCGATGTAATGGTATTTGTTACAGTGTTTTGTTATATTCCCGTAACATGTTCTTCGTAAGAAGAATGTAAAAAGAAGGTGCAAAGTACAACTTTGCACATGGCTCCCACATTCATTTTCGTTTTTCACAAAGCTTCCTCAATGGGGAAGCCAACATTGACAAACAAGCTTCTTCATAGAGGTGACTTTGTGATAACCGAAAATTAATGAGGAAGCAAGGTGCAAAGTTCTACTTTGCAACTTTTTATTAATAATTTAGCATGACAATTTCCACATTTAGCTGCATGGATCATATTCTGCAGAGGATACTTCAGAAATGTTTGGGCCTCATTCGTCGGACAGTTTTCACACAGCCGCCATTTGAAAGTGGTTCGATAGATTTCACAGAATGAGTGACCGGGATGAAACTCACAGGTAGGTTACAGTCCGGCTATCCGTGGGATTCGAAGAAAATGTCGAACATTGCTCAATGGCATAAAAATCTGAAAAAATTAGGCGCACGGAAGTTGCTGCAAAGATTGATTTTGCATAATAATAATAATAATAATAATAATAATAATAATAATAATAATAATATAAACATTTTATTAATAAATTAATGAAAAAATGAATTGTTCAACTAATTACCCGGCAACGCAACATTTTTTTAAATTAAAATGATTCCTTACTTTTTTTAATACGTTTTTTTTTATTTATTTTATCAAAATTTTTTCAGTTTTGTCTTATTTTTTAAAATTGCGTTTTTTTCGTCAAAATGAAGGGTGAAAACCACAATTCCAGTCATAATATAGAACTGATAGAGATCTAGGCATCTCTGGATCAGATTCGAGTTGTGCTTGCCGAATTCCCATCGCAGCCGCAATACAAAAAATATAATACAAAACTAAGGAACGAGTGAAGAAGATCACTGGTAGGTAGAGACCAGAGTTGGGTAATATACTCGAAGATACTCAAAATACAAAACATTTTTTGTACTTAAAATACGTTGATAAGTACTTACTTCGTTTAAAATGTTTAGTGAAAACCAATGATATATCTATTGCTGATGAATAGGGTCAAGAAAAATCATTCCAGTGTGGTATAAGTTGTACAGTTTATTTTTATTTGGCTATTTAAACTGACATTCAAACATTTCCGAAGAATGTCGTTTCCGCTGTTAACTCATTTGTCTTGTCGATAAGTCGCCTATATACGTCATATCAGACTCGGAAATGCTGTTGTAGAACGCCTTCAGCACAAAAAGTAAAGTATATTGAAAACATCATACCATTTTACCGTCAGTACCATTTTACTGATAATCTCTCCCGAACATTCCGGCTTCAGCCAATCGTACAATAATTCTCAAAAAAGAAAAATGTTTTCGAATATGGAGTAGACGCAAAACTATATTGTATTTTGAACTTAAAAGCATTGAAAATACTAGAAATGTATTTTCTCCCGACTCCGCTAAAATAACCCCATTTCGTGTCCGCAACGCGGGCGGAAAATCGCTCATTTTTTGACAACTGACTCACGCATGCGCAGTCCGGTTTCATTACCTCCCTAGGGAGGAAATCAGCTCATTCCTGCCCGCGCGGGAGTAATGGAAACCGTACTACGCATGCGTGTCGCCATTTGTCAAAAATGAGCTTATTTTCCGTCCTCGTTGCACACACGAAATGTGGTTATTTTTTAGCGAAATCGGGAGAAAAGTATAGTACGTTATATGGGAGGAGTGCAACTTTTCACCTCGTGTGAATTTCTGCCCTCGCTTCGCTCGGGCATCAAACTTCACACTCGGTGAAAAGTTGCACTTTCCTCCCTTGTAACGTAATGTACTATTGAGGACTTAAAATACGCATTCAAAATACTTCTAAAATACTATCTTATATTAAAAAGTCCGTAATTCGCGCCAACGTGACTATTGTTGTCGTTCTATTCGGGCTCTGATTGGTCGTGGACCGTGACGACCGGCAGTCGTTGTTTAATAGCGCGTAATTTGATAGTTTGTCGCAATTTGGCATAAGCGCTGCAGCGTTGCTAACCTGTCCGCGCGCGTGAGCGCGCGTTATTGTTCCCCTAGTCCTCTATTAAAAAGTGCATGAGCCAACATTGTTGTCGATATAACTCAGCCTCTCATTGGTCGAGGGCCGACAGTTCGTTGTTTAACAGCGCGAAATTTGACAGTTTGTCGCAATTTGACATAAGCGCTGCAGCGCGACTAATCCGTCCGCGTGCGTGAGCGCGCGTTACTGTTTCTTATATTAAAAAGTCCGTAATTCGCGCCAACGTGACTATTGTTGTCGTTCTATTCGGGCTCTGATTGGTCGTGGGCCGTGACGACCGGCAGTCGTTGTTTAATAGCGCGAAATTTGATGGTTTGTCGCAATTTGACATAAGCGCTGTAGCGCGGCTAACCTGTCCGAGCTCGTGAGCGCGCGTTATTGTACCCCTAGTATATTTAAAATACTGCCCACCTCTACCAGAGACTTTATCAGATCGTTTCAGAGATGAAAGATTCCTCAGGTTTGAGGGATTAAATATATCTCACTATTTTAGTTCTGATGCCCCAGTTTCCATTTCAATTTCAACTTGTACGTTACTTTTTAAACCACGAAGATATATGAAGCTAATTCAATGACTTAATTCGAGCATTTCGTGTCACTTTTGTCACGATGATACGAAATGCCGTTATTATTTTCATTTATTTGTCAGTCGATCAATGAAATAACTGAATTTTCCCTCAGTACATGAATTACGAAAGACTGTAAAAAGAAGTTGTGCGTCTTCCAGATATCGCGGTTCGACTGGCAATTGTATGAAGAAAACATGAAGATAACGTTGGGCTCGCGGCGTTCCGTCTCTGCGCCGTTGGTGTTGGTGCTGTTGGTGCTGGTCGCGAAGGAGAAGCTATATTGCCGCCACTGCTGATCGACTTTTAGGTAAACTAAGGGCTAAACTTGTGAACTGAATGGCGAATGTGGGTCGAGGGGGGAGCAAGACAGAGCTGCGAAGTACAGTCGAAACTTAGGGGTTCATGAGGGTGGAAGAGGAATGGGGAAAGTCAAAGAGAAAATGAGACGGCGAGATGAAGAAGGGGCAGCGACGAGAAAGAGGCAGATAGTCAGAAGGGCACAGTGACTCGCATTCCAAGCAGACTCGGTGAACCGGGTTCATTATTTTCTCGTTATAAGTTTCTACAACTCCGGGTTGTTGTCGTAATGCTGTTAACGCGACGCGCCGCGAATTGTTAAACCGATGGGCGAGCAAAAGCGCGTCCAACGGTGTAGTAGTAGTAGCGGCCGGGGCACTCGAGCATAACGTGCAAGCTCCACGCGCACTTGTACCCGAGACAGCCTCTTGCCGTGCTTCAGAACCCACGATCTCGTTCACTCGCTCTCCATATAATTCCTCGCTATTTCTCGACTTTCTCTTTTTCTCTAACTGCTTCTGCCCGGCAGTAACTCTTATATACTTTTCGTCCGGCGACGATAACTTTTCCGTCGGGAAACACACTGGAAACACTTTGCCTTCTACATCATTTTTCTCGACAAATAAACGCTACTTTTCTCTTTACGCTTCAAATTACGCTATCATTTCTTCTTCGATACTATTGATTGACGCTTTTTTTTTCAACTGCCTTTATGGGATCATTGCAGTGTGACATTTCCAAAAAATCGATTTTTTTGTGCCATGTCGGATAGTACACACTGTTATAAACATTCTCCCAAATTTTGAAATCGAAGTTCGAATTATTTCAAATGGACCTGGCATCGCCGATTGATCGTAAATAAACGATTTATATGAAAAGTTTTCACTTGAAAGGCGTTTAACTCGAAATGGTGTTTTTCAAAACTGTGTCCACTCTCAAAGGAGGAGTTTTCAAGCTATCCATTTCAAATTTGGACAAAACATTCTTCTCGTCATTCTCAACCGTCCTATGGAAGCTTTTTGTGTAATCTTCGCATTTTTTTCACGAAAAACTGTCGAAAAAAAGGCTAAAAAAAAGCATTTTGTCAAATTTAAAAAAACCTCCATAGGACGATACCGGCGTTCCGACAGAGTAATAATTTTTTTGAAATGTTTGATTCAGATCAGGGTTGAGGCCGCAAACCTGGACACCATGTAGGACCTTTTTTTAATCGGATTTTTCAATAATTTATAACAATATTGATCAATAAATAAATCAACTTACAAAAAATAATTTTCTACTCTTCATTACTGCCTTGATTTGTACAAAAAAAAACTAGACCGATTAGTTTATCCTAATCATAAAAAAAATCGCGAGTATCAGTGATTTTTCGACGGGTCACACTGTGATGATCCCTTAAGCTGCAAGACAAGTCTCCCCTTGGATGGTGACGAATCCTCGAATCTGATGCGCATATTGGACTTACCAAAAAAATGCAAGTTTAATGACTTTCAAAAAGATGCGAAATACACTCACATATGTTTCTTAAAAACAAAAATGGTACGCCAAGAATTAAAAGCGTAGGCATCACTTGCAAAAAAAATTCACAACAAGAAATTTCCGTTCAAAAATAATAAAGCAAACGCAATATATTAGCCAAGTAAAATTTTTCATCGGTAGATCATCAGTGGATGATTCGGTACAAAAAACTTGGCATGCCAGTCACTTGGTGTGTAATTAAAAACTTGACGTGTTTCTGACATGCCAAGTTTTTTGTACCGAATCATCCGCTGATCTACTGATGATCTTCTGATAGTACTGAAAATACTGATGATCTACTATGATCTACTGATAATAAATTTTACTTGGCTAATATATTGCATTTGTTTTATTATTTTTTAAAGGACATTTTTATTGTGAATTTTTATTTGCAAGAGATGGCTACGCTTTTAATACTTGGCGTACCATTTTTATTTTGAAGAAACATTTTTTGGTCTTTGGACTTGCAAAAAAATGCAAGTTAAATTATTATTAAATTAACAATTATTATTTATGCGAGTAACGATAAATCGGTCAGTTGAATTGTATTATGACTCCGCTTTTGTATCGATATAACAATGAAGAAGAAATTCAGAGAATCCACTGGGCAATCACACTGATATTCAGACACTCACATAGCCATTCGCGTGTGCGTGTTTATAGGTATGGAAATGCGCGAGTTATAATCAGTTAATTATTATACAGATTTAAATAAATGGACTGTTGTATAGTAATAAATAATGTATTTTTGATCACAACAGGTGTACTACGTTGCTATATACATTAAATGCAGCTCAAACATAAAAAATAAGTGAAAGATATCTCCTATACATAATCTAATCACAATTATCTCGACAATTATTGAAGTTTTTGACAAGTTATATTATTTATATTGTACGTGATGTGACAAACATTTTTTGTACGAAACTCTTCCACCTATATCTTCCCATCGCCGCGTTGGCGACTTGAATGACAAGAAGGGTCGAAAAGTCAAATTATTAATCTTTCTTTTTTGTACTTTTTCGCACTGTTTGATCTGGATTTAAAGAAACATGAAATTCACAAATAATATCAATGTTTATCGCGGGCATCAATGTGAAAAGTATAAAATTAAGATTTTGAAAATGCACCATAATTTAAAGCGTGCGGAGCTCTAAATACCATTAAGGATCGTAAGTTTTCATTCGCTGACGGTATTTATAGAACATATGAGTAAGGAAAAAGAAGTTTGTTAATCATTTTTTTCGTAGGCGAGGTCTGAAATTGTAAAAGTATAGAGAATTTTTTGCAACAGTGGTAATTTATAATCACGATTTATAATAATTATGAAATCAGAAACATGCAAAATAAAGAAGAATGTGATTTGGAAACATTGTTTTTAACTTCCTTGAGTGAAGCGGCTTTTAACCATAATTGGTATTCGTAACAACTGCTCATTATTACTCCGTTAAAACTCGTCCGAAAGTACAACGTTTTCATTATACATAATTCACGCCGAATCTTTGAGCCAAAAATGGAATGTCAAGCGATCAAATATTTCAAGAACTGAATTCACTACAAGCTCATACAATTTTTCCACCGTCCAACGTTTCTTATTCAAAGAAATACGAATGATCAGAGATGAAGAATAAATTGAAAAATATATATATATATACTTTATATTGCTGTTCAAATTCGAAAAATGCATTTGGAATTTTGTTTTTCAAGCGCCAACGGCTTGCCTAAAGGTTGAAGTTGACCCAGAAATTCAAGTCAAACGGTTTATTGAACAATAGAGTGCCGATTCTGAAGTAAACGACTAGCCGGAGCACTCTGCCTCTACGCTAAATTCCGGCTTCTTCGTAATGCTCGTTAGACACTTCTCGTGCCTAATCTATTGACGTCGGCCGTATGCCCCAACTGATTGTGTAGTCGGAAACGAAATCCCCTACAAAAATGTCTATGTGAACTTTCGCTCTATTTGGCTGAGTTCAGACATTGAGTGACAGGTCGGAAGGCACTATTGTTTAACTATTTTTTTACAATAACGTAAGATGTCGCGATTGCATAAAATTGATATGTACTACAAATATCCTTTATAGTCGAGTAGTGCTAAGAAGAAACTATCGAAAATTCGTCAATTTTACAATTTACTGGCCAGTATTTTGCACTCTGTGGGCCGTCTGACTCCCGGTACAATTGTAATTCTTCGACCAGTCTGTAACGTCTAACTAATAATCGGTGATTATCTGCCACTCACCGATGAGCGTTCGAGTTACACACGGCAGGCAAACAGTGAGAAGGACCCGTATGTTTCGCGATTTTAGATTAAGGGAGACTTGTACCCTGGAGCACCGTTTTTCATTTTATTTTTTTATGGGGAAACGAATAAATGTAGACGACTGCGGTTTTTTTCTACATGTTATTTACGTTTTAAAGTATACAATGCAATTTTTTTTTAAGTTGAAAATTGTCGGCGTCCCAAGTCCTCAAACACGGGCATCCAAAATAAATGGCTTCCTCTCTCCTGACCACTGTAATTATGCGATAGGCTTGAAATTATGCATACATACTCGAGAAATATGTCTTCATGGAATGACGGAGGTTTTTTTTATTACTGCAAAATTAAGAAAATGGCGGCGTTTAAACAACAAAAATAGATTTTTCCCATATGTTTTACGAATAAAAACTTTAATAAAAAATCGAAAAATTAAGTTATCGAAAAAAAACTCCGTCATTCCATGAAGACATATTTTCCGAGTATGTATGCACAATTTCAGGTCGATCACATAATTACAGTGGTCAGGAGAGTGGTAGCCATTTATTTTGGTTAACCGTGTATGAGGATCTTGGACGCCGACAATTTTTAACTTAAAACATTCCATTGTATACTATAAAACGTAAATAACAAGTAGAAAAAAACTGCAGTCGTCTACTATTGTTCGTTTTCTCACAAATAAATAAAATGAAAAATGGTGCTTCAAGGTAGAACTCCCCCTTAAAGAATACGAATGCCAAACTAGCGAACATTTTGTCAAACAGAGGATGGAAAAGGGAGAATTCTACGAGCCCGAGACGATTTGCTTGGTCCTCTGAACAGTCGTCGCTCGTCGCGATTGCACGCGTAAAGACCACGAAACACGAATATTTTTATTACGTTACATATCAGGGATTGTGCCACGAATTGTTTTCTTTTCAATCGTGATCCGAAAATCGTTATACTCATTTTAGTACCTGTTAACGTTTTAGTGGGGCTTCTCCTGTCGATAATTGTAAATATCGGTAATGATTACAACATCAAATGACTTCGTCTTGTTTCGTGGACAAATGAATTGTGTGATAGTGCCCGCGACTGTCATCGTGTTTATTCCATTCGTTATTTTATTCAAACCACCTAGTCGCATCTCTATCAGATTTCCTAGACTGTCGCAGGTCGAGTTGTCAGCGCCAATTTTCCTTCCTCGTCATTTTTTCTTCTATGATTCGACCAATTCATGCATCGAACTCGGCCGGCGGCAAAAGAAAGAAAATATACAGGAGCAAAGCTTTAGTGATGACAGGATTTCGTGAGCGTGCGTTAAGTCGATTTTTGGTGCTATACACTCACGTAAAAGCACACGGACACACAACAATGTTTGACTAAACGAAAGGAAGGGAATTAAGTTAAATAGCTACATCAGTACGGCTTTCATTCGAATTAATTGTACTTCACGTGCAAATATAGTGAATAATTTTAATTTACTTGCAGCTTTAAATCATAACGCCGATCTATACAAAATTGATTCGAGCTGGTAATTTAATCTAATTAAGGCTAGTAGCTAGCTTCGTGTCCAGCCAGTATGTACAAGTCAGCTCCTTCAGTCTCCGTTAATGTTCCCGAATGAACCAAATGGCTCTCCAGCATCACCACCCTGATTGACAGAGTAACGCGTCAACATTAGTTTCATTGTAACGATAAACATAAACGGATTATTCTGTCCCTCATGGATATCAAATTACGAAAGGGACTTTTTTAAGGTTGTAGGAGCGTTACAGTCCCGACAAACGTAAATTTCAGAGAAAATTTCCAACTTTTCTTGATGGGATAAACATCCGAAAAAATCAAGCACGTTGAAGGTGCTGAAAAGATTGATTTTGCATAACAATAATTCCAAAATGTTATTAACCAATTGACGAAAAGAAAATTGTCAATCAAATCACCCGTCAACATAACTTTTTTCCAATGAAAATGATTTTTTTTTTAAATATGTACGATTTTTTTCAGAATTTTGTCTAATTTTTTTAAATCATTTTTTAATTTAAAAAAATTTGAAACGTGTGTGGAGTGTCACTAATATACATGTCTTTCAGATTCTTATGGGATAATTACCCATTACACATACAAAGTGTCCGGACAATTGATCAAGTAGATTCAGTAAATACAGCTCAAACATTTTGAAAAAATTTAAGAAATTAAACAAAATTCAGAAAAAAAATCGTACATATTAGAAAAATACCAAATCATTTTCATTTGAAAAAAAGTTGTGGTGACGCGTGTTTCGATAAATTGACATGTGATTTGTTGAACAATTTTCTTTTTTTATCAATTCATTAATATTCGTAATAAATTAAAAGTCGTTAATAACATTTTGGAATTATTATTATGAAAAATCCGAAACTCATGTTTGGCGGGATTGTTCCGATCCCACATCCTTAAAAGGGCTTATTTGATAGATTAGTTATAAAATAAATGTGTATTGAACATACTTATCTGAGCCAAGTAGCCTATATGTCCTGCTCGGATCACTTATTTCCTGCGTCACTTCCCCGTTCTTGAAACTCCTGCCCTGCATTCCGTGTTTGTGGAAGGCCAGCACACTATCCGGCAAACAAACTGCAACAAAAATCGACTATCAGTCAAGACGTTCACAGGAGACTGAAATGTTATAGATCTTTTAATACATACTGATTGATTCAATGTGGAAGTTAAAATGCAACTCAGACATTTGTTTCTTGCTCGCTCGTGGTTTGCCTTGTAACGTTACCACCTTGACGACATCTAGAAAGGTACAATATTTTGATATTCTATCCTCTCATTGTATTCTGTATTCTATTGTTATTCATTGCAACTGATTACTCACTGTCGTAACACACGAGAATAGCATCTTTTTCAAGTTGAGTTACACTGATAACCTGAAGGTTTTCTCGTCGTGGAATAACGGTAGCTGTAGAACACATAAAATTCATTGAATACTCAATTACTAATAGATATATATTGTCAAGGGTATCGGATAACCTGGATATCATGAAAATGAATTACACCACAATTTTACATGGGAAGTCCTAGGACAAATGAATTAAGGTAGTTATCACACGAAGGCAAAGGCATTAGATGCGCCCGAATTTTTTATATATTGTCGTTTGAGTATTCATCTTTTATTTGTGAGGAATTCCGAGGTACGTTACCGAGAATCGAAACGAGTAAATAATTTTTTTAAATAGAATTTTATACATGGCGTTATATGAAAAAAATCAAGAAAATTGCCTTTGAAACGGAGAAATAGCATCTTAGATGTAAAATACAAAATGTATTAAAAGCTCTACGTTTTAAAGTAGATACGACCAAACGAGTAGATACGGCCGAGTAGATACGATTTTAAAGTAATCGATACGACCATAAAAAGTGGTTGTCACCTGACATTTCAGCGAGTTATTGTAAGTTAAAGTGGGTGATCTGGATTAATATGACGTTACCTAATCTCACAAAATCCCGAATTGAAGTGAAATCCGTATAAAAAATAATTCTACTCTTAAAAAGTCGTCACAATAGAATGCGATATTAGAAAATAAATTCCCGAAATATTTTTGGCGTAATTACAACTGAGGTTAAAATACCACGCATAATAATTTTTTGTAGCATAGACACTGATTGCTATGACTCCGGCGTACCGACATAACTACCTTAAGGTAGTACGAGCGGTACAGTCCCGCCAGATTTATTTTGCATAATAATAATTACAAAATGTTATTAACAAATTAGCGGAAAAATGAATGGTTCAACAATTAACCCGGCATCCCAACTTTTTTTTTCATGAAAATTATTCATTAATTTTTCTCAATACGTATGATTTTTTTCAGAATTTTGGAAATTTTTTTACATACGGTTTTCGCCCCTCATTTTTCTTGAAAAAAACGAACTTTAAAAAAATTACACAAAATTCTGAAAAAATTCATAGGTATTCAGAAAAATGAATGAATAATTTTCATCAGAAAAAAAAGTTGGGTTACTGGGTAAATTGTCGAACAATTCATTTTTACATTTATTTGTTAATAACATTTTAGAATTATTATTATGCAAAATCAATGTTTTCGGTACCTTCAACGTACTTGATTTTTTAAAGATTTTTATCCCATTGAGAAGTGTTCGAAACACTGTCAAACTCACTTTGGCTTGACTGTACCGCTCGTACTACCTTAAGGTAGTCGCCCTGCTTGCGTTCAATTTCGCATAAATTCGAGAAAATTGAGAGAGAATTGCAAGCACTTCTCGATGGTCTAAAAATCTGAAAAAAATCATGCACATTAAAGGTACTGAAAAGATTAATTTGGCTTAATAATAATTCTAAAATGTTGTTAACAAATTGATGAAAAAAAAAAATTGTTTAACAAATATTTCGGTGACGCAAGTTTTTTTTTTTCGATGAAAATGATTCTTTCATGTTTCTGAATACGTATGAATTTTTTCCGATTTTTAAGTAATCTTTGAATTTTGGAATTTTCCATATAAAAAAAACACCAAAATTCAAAGATTACTTAAAAATCTGAAAAAATTCGTGCGTATTCAGAAAAACGAATGAATCAATTTCATCGAAAAAAAAAAACTTGGGTCACCGAAATATTTGTTAAACAATTTTTTTTTCATCAATTTGTTAATAACATTTTAGAATTATTATTATGTCAAATTAATATTTTCAGTACCTTTAATGTGCATGCATTTTTTCAGATTTTTAGACCATCGAGAAGTGCTTGCAATTCTCTCTCAATTTTCTCGAATTTATGCGAAATTGAACGCAAGCAGGGGGACTACCTTAAATTGCACGATGTAATAAATGCAGTTGCAGAATCTTATTTTCATGATCTTCAGGTGCCTCAGTCTCGTTAAATTGCTAAAAAAAAATACCTGAGCCGTCCATGTCCTCCAATTCATCACTGTGGAACCAGCTCGCACCAGAATTCATATTGATGAGATCCAGTTTTAGCTTATTCTGTTGGTATGCCTGCTTCACTGACACGCACACCATCGGATATTCCATTTGCGAGGCGATTACCATTTCGAAGACGTTCAGAGGCGTTGGTAGAGTACATTCAAAATGTTTCAATAACATGAATTTATTCAGGGGGTCATACCACTGCATGAGAAATATCCCAGCTGGCATCGCTCCGCAAAGATATTTATACCTACAGTAATACAAAATATATATTATCGTCTATGTCCTTTTTATATACATTAAGGCAATCCTCCCGCGAGAGTGATTATTAGATGGGCACCTAAATTTTAAATATGTTAAGGGATCATCACAGTGTGACATTTTCAAAAAATAGTTTTTTTTTGCATTATCGGATAGTGTACACTGTTATAAACATTCTCTCAAATGTTTTAATCGAAATTCGAATTATTTCGAATGGACCTGGCATCGCCGGTTCATCGTAAGTATACGATTTATATGAAAAGTTCTCACTTCAAACGCGTTTATCTCGAAATGGTGTTTTTCAAAACGGTGTCCACTCTCAAGGGAAGAGTTTCCAAGCTATCCATTTCAAATTTGGACAGAACATTTTTGTCGTCATTCTCTATCGTCCTATGGAAGCTTTTTTTAATCTTCCTATTCTTTGTAATGAAAAACTGTCGAAAAAAGGCTAAATTCGATACTGTCTGGTCAAACCGACACCATTTTGTAAAAAAAAAGCCTCCATAGGACGATAGTGGCTTTCCTACAGATTAATCATCTTTTTGAAATTTTTGTTTCAGATCCGGATTAAGGCTGCAAACCTGGACACCATACAGGGCCTTTTTTATATCCGGATTTTTAAATCATTTTTAACAATATTAAACAATAAATAAATCAACTTATAAAAAGTCATTTTGTACTCTTTATTAATGCCTTGATTCGCACCAAAAAAAACCAGACCGATTAGTTTATCCTAACCATTAAAAAAATCGCGAAAATCAGTGATTTTTCGACGGGTCACACTAAGAAGATTCCTTAAAGATACTGCAATAAGGGACACGCATGCACAAGATCTGGTACGATTACCGATATTTTATACGAAATAAACGCACTTAAAAATTTGTGATTTTACCGTGTTTCTTCATATCTCTTATGGGAAATCGCAACGGTCGTATTTTCAATGAATAATTTACGTACTTATCGATTAGATGTGTATACAAAAGTTTGGAATATTCCCTGGAATTTCTAGATTCTGTAGACTTCTCGAAAATCACCTCTACAGCCTCTTACTCGCCGCACTCGCATCACAGGCAGCACTCGCCTTCGGCTCGTGATACTCGTGGGGCTCGTGCGATCAACTTCCCAACCTGCGTATAATGGTCACTTTCTCGCCCTTGTATCGCAAAGTAGTATTTTCTATACACCGTCTGTACACTGGGTCTTTCAGGGGACAGTCGAGTTTTCAAAATGTTGCAAGCTTTCAAAAAAACTGAAAAAATGCAGGGATATTTCTCGAAGTGTCTACTACACGGCCCAGAAGTTCCCGAAGTCAAAAGTTTATAACTTTTGACTTCGGGTTTTTAATAAAGAATTGTTAATAAAAAATAAAGGATTGTTAATAAAAATTGAATTGTAGTTGAAAATGGGAAAAAAGGGTTTTTCTTAAAAAATGCATAACTTCGCAACAAACAAATATTAAAAAACGGTTATAGAGTGTTGTAGCTTAGACTATGAGCTTTAAAAAGAACATAGGGTCATTGGGGTGGGCTTTGAAAAGTTGAATTATTTCAGTACCTCAATGTCGGGAATATTTTACGAAGTCCGGCATGTTATACGTAGACTGAACGGGAACGATCCGGCGCAAAATCAACGCCAGAAAAGCAGAAAATTACAAGGAACATGTATCTTAGTCCGAAATACCGTGCAAAGACTGAAAAACTACGAAAGAAGCAAAAAAAACTGCACCCCCTTACCTATCAAAACCCCGACGCCGTCTGTACACTGATCCTTTGAGGGAACAGTCGCGACTTGCACGGACCGGCATTTGCCCGCTATCGGCTAGATCCGGGCGCCACTTCACCCTTTTGTCCACGCTACTAAATAGATTTGGGGGGGGGGGGGGATCGAAGCTCGCTCTTCATTCGTTGGAGAGAAATTTCAGTTCGAAATTTCGACTGTTCCTTAAGAGACAGTGGTACTTCCCCCACTCCAGATCGAATTTTTGTAAGCTCTTTTCTCCTAAACTATTCGACGGATTTCATAGAAATCTCAGATTTTGATGGAATATTCGGAAGTATTGCAGAATTGAGCTGATCTTCGGGCTCCTCGATAGATCAAGCCGTTTGATCAGGAGACTCGATAAACAAAAAGGTGCGAGAGAGACAGCGCTAGGTGCGAGAGAAACAGCGCTAGTGCGAAGTATCACTGCCTCTTAAGAGGCAGTATCACTGCCTCTTAATAAGAGAGCAGTATCACTGCCTCTTAAGAGGCAGTGATACTTCACTCTGAACTGCCACTTAAAAGACCCAGTTTACACATGGAGGGTTAAAATAGCGGCTCGGGCGAGTACATTGAGTTCGACCGCACAACTTTCGCAATGGTCTCCGTATCGGTTAATACTAAAATATGATTACTTCATGCGTGTAAAGTCACAAGTTATATTTTTATTATTATTGGTATTTTGCAATATCTTTATTTTCAATGATTCCATAATGGACTGTCATTTGCAGCTACTGCAGGAGGACTACCTTAAGAAATGAGGGATTCCAATTGCGGAAAATATTAGCAACTTGTATGTTATCTTCGAATCGACAATATTATAATATATTGTAATATAATCGGACAAATCAAACTCACCCATTATAGGGGTTCCTTCCAACGCAACATTTGCTGCAGCCCTTTGTATCCGGCACTTTTGTCGTCAGTGCGAACTTTCGCGGTACTAATCTCTCGGGTATTTTATTCATATGCAACGAAAACCTGTGCGTATGTTTGCTCTGCATCGCTAGGAGATCGTGTCTATACAATTGCGGCGTTTTTCCTGCAATTTTAATCAGCAAACAAGTTTAAAACGACACAATGCTTTCAAACAATGTGGTACATCGTAAATTAATAGAATTACTTACCGGACAACGACATGAGAACGTCTTTGATAACATACATCCAGATAGTGCGTCTCGGATACAGTTGATCAATTGCAGTTTCGTGAAGTTCATTCAAATTTAAATTATATATCCCTTCTTCGGCTGCAATCAAAAGATGCTGATCCCTCGTGTCCGGATGTATCCAACTCGCGGTGCAATGTATCCTCAGCGGACAACCGTTGAAGACCTATTCAACCACAATTTTAATACTTGGATAATAATATACTGCCCGGTGATATCACGGAAAATTATAATCGTACTACCGTAGGAGAGGTGAGAAAGGGAGAACTGTGGAAAATTATAAGGGAAGGGACTATAACAGCGGGACTGGAATGGAGCGGACAAGTCGACGTATTGTGAGGATTATAGAACTAGGAAGACAAAAATTGGGAGAGAAGATCAGAGATGTCAAGCGTTCATCACTTTTAAATACACACTTTTTCTCTTTACCCTATAATTTGTTTATTATTAATTAAATGCTTACTGAACGTGGCCTACACGTCATATAACACAATATTTCAACTTTATGAAAAAAACCTTAAAACATCTTTGGCAATAAATTTCATGAAAAAAGATAACAAAAAATAAATGTAACGAAGAAAAGTAACGATCGCTACTTTCGTCGTTACTCGTTTCTCGTACATTTGCTTTTTTCAATTTTGCGTATGACATTTATTGCCAAAAATGTGTTGTAAGGATCTTACATTGAGTTAAAATCTTGAATTATATAACGTGTAGGCCACGTTTACCAAACGTTTAATAATAAACAAATTATACGATAAATAAAAGAAGTGTGCATTTAAAAGTAATGAACGCTTGACATCTCTGGAAAGAGTATTGGGAGGATAAAACGATGAAATGGGAACATAAATAGGTACGGACGCGCCTGAGATGTGAAAATGTGGGCAAAGACGGTAACAAAGGTTTTAAGGACAAGAAGTGTAAGGTTTGTAAAATGGAAGTACAGAGCGTGGAACATGTGTGCAGGTGTAGAGAGGCAATGAAGGACATGAAAAAAGGCGTAATACACAGGCGTTGGAGAAATGGTTAGGGAACGCAAGAGGTGCAGCGATCACAAGGAAAATGAATGAGTGCTTATGCGGAAAACCGATCGTAGAAGCGTGCGAATATGTCAGACAATTCGAGTGAATCGCTAATTTGGTGGGACATAAAGAAAGAAGGGATGAATGTGATAAGATATGAGGCGCGATAGTGTCGACAAAGATAAATGTATAAATTAATAAAGGCGTGTTTAGTATAAGAATTTAGTGATAAGGGGATTGTGTTGTTCCGGGGCGGAGGGGGATTGGATAAAACTGTCACGGGTGTACTAGAAAATAAAGAAACGACTACTATAATCGTGCTACCTTTGAAAAACAGGCACCCATATGAACTTTTGGTGTAGGCGGTAATCCATTACTGGTAGGTCGCGGCGGGGTGTGCCTCTTTCGATCCCTTCGTCTGGGTGGTACAGGTGGTGTGTCCGACAGCAAATCCGGCTCTATACCTTCGCTATCCTCGTTACCGGGTAGGTCTTTATCGCCTAAACATTATCGTTAATTCTAGAGATATGTCATCGCGTTCGTTTAAAAATGGATAGTAAATTATAAGAAATTTCCGAACGCAGTTTCACATATCCCGAAAACTATATGAACACGATGATAACACAATCTATTCATGTCAATTGAATAATTATTAGCCAACTGACGTTCGTGAGACTCAATATGATGCTTCTCAACATGCTTTCATGCATCTTCGGCGAGAAAAGTTTCAAATCGTTTTTCATTTAGCTTCTCCAATGTATCCATTGGGCTCCGTTACAGTAGTCACATTATCTCTGGAAACAGTACATATGAACGATTCCGCGTTTTGCGTTTCAATCTGCTTAATTCGATAAAAGTGTGAGAGAATTGCAAACACTTGTCGATGGTCTGAAAATTTGAAAAAATTCAAGCACACTAAAGGTATTGAAACGATTAATTTTGCATAATAATAATTCCAAAATGTTATTAACAAATTGATTTTAAAAAATACTTTAACAAATATTTCGTTGATCCAAGTTTTTTTGCATGAAAATGATTCCTTTATTTTTCTGTACACGTATGAATTTTTTCAGATTTTTATCCAATTATTGAAATTTGTACACGTTTTTCATACAAAAAGCACAAATTTCAAAGATTAGATAAAAATCTGAAAGAATTCATGCGTATACAGAAAAATATTTTTATTTTGATCAATTTGTTAATAACATTTTGGAATTACTATTATGCAAAATGAATCTTTTCAGTACCTTTAAAGTGCATGCATTTTTTCAGATTTTCAGACCATCGAAAAGTGTTTGCTATTCTCTCGCACTTTTCTCGAATTTATGCGAATTGAACACTTCGCACTCCTACATCCGTAAAGCAAGGAATTTCGGACCTGTGAGCTGCAACTTTGTACATAATCAAGACAAAACATTGCGAAAATGCAACATTTACGGTTTTGAAGAATAGTTGGAAGTCTAACTGTGATCACCAATTCGGGTGAATAAATGATGAGCTGTTAATATTATTATATGCAAAGAATCTCAAGTTTAAGCCAGTTCACCAAATTATAAATACAGTATTTCTGTGGAAACGGATTAGCATTAATACTTTATAAGTCACAAGATCTTGCGCACTCCCCGTTTCTACCGGTTCTACCATAACAACGTTTTAACCTCTATTCCTCATAGTCCCATTCCGTTGAGTTTTCGATCGCTGTGCCTTATAAAGGGTTAATCTATTTCCGACGTAGTAGATTTAGCATTGTTACCTAATAGGATTAAAAAATGAAATTGAAAGTTAGCAGACGTCCGTAAGAGAAGACTATAGAGATGTTTCGACATTTTTTATCTGTTTATGTGCGCTAAAGTTGCACTGCACTTTGCCCTTTACTGTACTAAACAAGAAATAATCTTCTGTAATCTTTATATTATTGTACTTAGCAGTTTGTGCGATATAGGAGTAGAAAACAAAAAATCATAATATATCAGGCAATGTGAGGGTGCACCAAATGTTGCCAAAATCCATCGAAAGCTCCAGAATTTATTGCGACGTTATTCCTCCGTGCCCAAATATTTTCACCAAATTGTCTATGGGGCATTCTACCCCGTTTCGACCTGGATGTGACCTCGCCCTCTCCGATTTGGCTCATTATTTTTATAGGCTTAATTGGACCCTCAACAGCACAAAACAAAAAACAAAAATTTGTTGCCATTTTTGTTTATTTAATACATTTTTAAAGTGACATATAAAACCCCATAATTTAAAAATCTGATGAAATTCTGAAAAATACTTTGTTCAATAACAAAATTATCTAGCTTATAGCCAAAGTGGGTTACACTTTACATCAACATTTGACCAATCGCCTGTATAGTAGATTTATTATTTTGTATAATTTTTTAAATAAAAGAGCGTAAAAACTGTAAGAAGAAAAATTTTATCCACTTTGGCTATAAACTATTTCGTTACTTAACAAAGTATTTTTCAGAAATTTATACGATTTTTTAATTATGGGGTTTTTATGTCACTTAAAAAATATATTAAACAAGCAAAAATGGAAATAAAAAATAGAAAATAACATTTTGTGCAATTGAGGGTCCAATTAAGTCTATAAAAAATAATGAGCCAAATCGGAGAGGTCGAGGTCAAATCCAGGTCGAAACGGGGTGGAATGCCGTCAAACTAAAAAAACTACAAGTAAATTTTCGCAAGAACAGCAAAACTGATATTAAAACTTGAATTATCTCTATAATCTGGCATTAATGATATTTTGTTTTTTTGTTTTTTTAATGCGTGTCGCACACGATGGATTATCGAGAATGTGGTCTCTCAATTGATGCGCTGAAAAAATGCGTTATGAGCATGCTCTAAATTCAAGATGCGTGCTCCTACCATTGTACCGAGGGGTCTCGTCTCTAGGCCCACTGTCCGATAATGAGCGCTGACGTTGCCCATTGATAGCCACTAAAGACATGGAGCCACCACTCAGAAGCCCGTACAACTCGTCCAAGGAGCTGTGGCGCCTGGGACTTGCTTCCGACCCTATACACCCAACCTACTTGTTACATTATTTCTTATGTTTTTTCATCCCGGATATTCGCGTAAACACGATTGCGTAAGCAATAACATAAATATCCGTCGAAAAAATATAATGCATCAATAATTGTTCAGGTGAGTGTAGGAAAGCACACTAGAGATTTGTTTGTACAAGGTAGTAGAACATAAGCTAGAACATGCACTAATGCAATACACTCTCATTTATTTAACGAAACGGGACCTAAGCACAAGGCGCTGTCTCGCGCTCCAAAAAAGGGTCAAACGTTTGTCGACGCTTCGTGAAACGGATCCGTGAAACTTGAGAACATCGTCAAATACGTGAGAGTATAATTCTACGTGTTAAATTAATTCAGTAACAAAATATGTACGACTTATGATCTAAATCCAAAGTATCTAACTTATATGTACAGACAAACAAAAATCAGGAGCTCTAACAGATCCTCATTTTCGATTCTCTATAGATATTTTCTCGTTCGATATATAGCCGTGATACCGTTAAATGACGAGGGGAAATGTAACGAATTCAATCAATCAGAAGAAATAATTGAATAATCCGCGATTTTGTATCTGCCACAAAATCCTATGCCCTTAATCCAACTATACAAAACGTCGTATCATTCGTTATATCAAAGTATTAAGATTTCTCTGTTACGATCACCAAGTACTCGTTACTGCAGTATAACGGTTCCAAACTGACTTTCGCACTCACCGGTAAGGCTGGAGTAGTAACTCCGATGGACGTCGCACTCGTTGGAAGATTCTCCGAGAGGTAACGTCGCTCTGCAATGGAAGATCCATACATATGTTATATTATCCCAACGATAAATAACTGCACTGTGTTTTAATGGAAATATTGTTTCAGATAGAAAAACCCAAAACTTTACTCGTTTTTATGCATGATATTGCTGGGAAGCATTTGACCTTAAGATATTTCAGATGTAATGCTCAAAATTGCAGTAAAAAAGAATAAAATAGTACTTAAATACAAATATATATGTATATATTTATATCAGAATGATTTTCAAACTGTATGGTAAATGGTAGTTGGTCGTTCTCTGAGAAGTTACTTACCCGTTTTTCGAAACTCGCAATAGTTATTTAGTTATGAGCGTTGCCAATTTACGTAATGGTTTTATGCATTATTCGATGGACAACTTACTACGACCTACCAAACAGTTTATAAATTATCCTGGTCCACCCAGTGTAAGATTGTGCTCTACAACAGTTCCAAAAATTGCGGCCACTTTGTCATAACCTTTTTTCATATTAGAAACAGCCATTTACAAAGCTTGCATTGCTCAAACATTTCTGCGCAAGACGCAATGACAAATCGGTAAAACTGAAAATGGCTGAACTAAAACATGCATGTAAAGAATTGCTAAATGTATTGTACATTTTTTCTGCGTATCATTGTATCTACAATAAAGATTCTAGTCATCTTTTTCATGAACTTATTTCTGAGTAATTGCCGGAATAGATAGTAATAAATAGTAATTGTTGTGTTTTCAATACACTTATATCTTTTGTACTTCAAATACTATTCTAACCCAGCACTGGTTCGTGGTATATCAATGGTGAATAAGGTTAAATGAAATAATGCGCAAGCATTTTTGATATTTCCGATTATTCGTTTGAAAGTTGTTATTATATTCACGAAACGGTACGGTTCAGCGTTGATAGTAATGCGTTAGAAGATAAAGTACAGAAACCTCTATGATACCTGTGCAATTAGTGAAATACATGATTGCGTCAAGCGAAAATGGTAGCAGCTCCTTTTTTTCTTCGCCTTAAATAGAGTAATTCCTAAACTATCATATTTATATGCATATTTATTTCTGTCAGATCTAGTCTTGATATTTGCCATAACACAAATTAAACCGACTTTAGAATAAATAAAAAACGAAGAACGGTTTGTACAGAACGCCCCAGGTGCGCAATTTGAGATTATGTTTTGAGCGTGTCGTTTACTTACTGCAGGGAGTATAGCTGGTCGCAATGTCCACCAACCATCGACATTGCATTTCGCCTGCACACATAAATTTATTGTCACAAACAATCTACAGGGTCACAACTACAACATGATTCTTAGGTCACCGAAATAGATAGATTTGACGAATATGCATAAACGAGAGGAAGCTCCAGCCCGGCTTTTGTTTTTAGCAAATTCATTTTCAACTTCCTTCAAATTTGAAATAAGCAAATGCAATGAACTGCTTAGAACTAATCACCATGCGAATCGTATCAAGTTTCTACGCATCTATTGGTTTTCGACTCGCCATTTTTCATACTTGGGCAATTCTTTTTATATTAATTTCAGAAATTAACAACCACGATAGCACCAACACCAAAGTTGTTATTGAGGTGAGATAAAACGTGTATTGATATCCTAGTGATACAACTAATAGCGTCAAGGAAGATTGAGAAAAATCACTGAGAATGTATTTCGCCTCGTCGTAAGTGGCAGAAGACCAAAGAAGTGTCCTCTTTTAACAGCACTGATGAAAAATAATGTTAGCATTTAGCATCGTGTAGAAATATCTATAATTATACGATTGATTTCTCTGTCAGAAAAACAACGCTACAATATTACAAAGCAGCTCCGCTGAATTATCTCACGGTAGAGAAAGTAATCATAGTTATACCTGTGTTTCTACCGATGAAGTAAAAAATATTAGATGCAGTAAATATAATTAATGATATATAAAAGTATTATATACTTTCTACAAACATTTGTGTCAGTAAACTTTTTGTTTGGTCATTTTTTTCCAAGGTTAAACCTAAAAAATGACGAATACCACGAAGCCTATTGATTCCAATGTCTACCCAATGTACGGTGAGCACGTACTTGTTTATTAGATACGTTCCTGAATTTTGTATAGATTACTAATAATGCATACAGAAGCATATACAAACGAATTCAAATAAGGTAATCTGATGTTTAAAATAAATAAAAAGCCAAAGATTGACCGATTTGGCGGGGTTTCTTTTGAAATCGATGTTACGATCGATTTTTTAATGCATTTTTATCAAATTTCGATATTAACTCCCGGATATTAAATTAGAGATTAACTCCCAGATATTAAACTAATCAGGGTCACATCGGTCATATCTAAACCCTCGAGCTGGAATGTCGTAAGGTTTTTGAGATCGCCAAACCCGAATTTGAAATCCTCTTGCCGAAATTAAAAGTACCGGATCCAATTGCCGACATCGCAAATGTGGTGGGTAGCACGTTAGACCTATGCGACCCGCCGCCACGAGGCTTGGGTTCAGTTCCCTATGAGTCCAAAATTATTTTCGTAAGCAGCAGAGAACTGTTCTAACTATTCGCCGCCCTACACTATTCGCATAAACATTAAAGCTCAAGAAAAACGATCTATAGCCGGTTAGACTGCAACGTAGACTTTCGATGGTTCCTGCGAGCTAGGCGAATACGTAGATGTCTTTGTAAAAAAGGATTTTGTCTCGTGTACAATTTTGATGAAACTCTGTAGTCGGCGGTTTTTGAGATCGCTCATTACGAATCTGTACTGAAGTACGCTGGCATACTGATGTTCCTTTTAACTATTTTTAGCATAGACTTTTGAAAATATGTTCACCGATCACAACTGTATTTCGATAGTTCTCGGCGAAAACCAGACAAAAGCTGAAATAAAGTGGTCTTCGTAACGCATGCATGAGAAGTGCTTCTTCTCGTGCCTGCCGCGCGTGGCGTAAGTGGCGCTTTGCATCCAGTGATGCGATTTTACTTCTCGCACGCGCGCGACATTTCACTCGGTATCACTTCTCATGTATTTGTTACAAAATAGTACTTTGCGATACTAGTACGTGAGAGCGGACTTTTGGCGAAGGTTGGAAAGCGGCCGCCCGAGTCGGATCGAGTGCTACAACAGACGAGACGCAGCCGAGTATCGTTGTAGCACGAGTTGTTTCAAAAGGCCGCTTTCTCGTGCGAGTATCGCATAATACTTTTTGTAACAAATGTACGAAGTGCCAGGTTATGTATGGCCGACCGTGACACGAAGGGACAACGAACCGATGTGCGCATGCACGCACAGTATTTTTGCCACGCTTCTCGTATTTACGATTTGCTTGTTGTATTTTCGATACGCTTCCAGCATTTTCGACACGCTTCTAGTATTTCTGATACGTTGTATTTTCGATACGCTTCCAGTATTTTCGACACGCTTCTAGTATTTCTGATACGCCTTCTCGGAAAGCGCCACTTTCTGTCACGGTCGGCCTATACAACCTGACACTTTTCGTGCATGTGTTACAAAAAGTACTATTTTGTAACGCATGCATGAAAAATGCTACTTCTCGTGCCTGCCGCGCCTGACGCAAGTGGCGCTTTATAGCCAGCGATGCGATTTTACGTGTCGCACGCACTTCTCGCACTGGAAATACTTCTCGCACGCACGCGACATAACACTCGGTAGCACTTCTCATGCGTTTGTTACAAAAAGTATTATGTGATACTAGGTCGAGCGAGCGAGTATCATACGACGATTGTGAAGTTGATCAGTTGATCGTGAATTGATCGGGACCTCCGAACCTGCGTATAATGATCGCTTTCTCGCCCTTATATCACAAAGTACTATTACTTGAGAACGAAAATTTGGGCAAAATATGAATGTGAACCTTATGAGTTATTTTTTTGTTACGTGGAACAACAGTGATAAAAACATTTGAAGCCTGACCAAACCTACATAGTCTTTTAGTAGGTATTAATTAATCACGTCAAAACACGGTCCAAACTGACATCAAACTTAATAAACTGGCACAGAAAAGATTAATTCTTTTGCCATGAATAACGCGATAAAGTTCGTTGTAAGTCAATTTCCGTTTGTGATTCCACGATCGATTAATCACGGCGCAATGCGAGCTAATGAAAGTAATCTACGTTAGCTATAAAAGTTGCAGCATTCACATGCACGTAAACATCAAATAGAGCAGCAATTCCAAGCGCCACATAGAACTATATCTAGCGAGTGAAAAGCGTTGCGTTGATAGAAATGATACTTTCACAGATATAGAAAGCAAAAGTGCATGGTGCAAGGGAAAGGTTACCTGCCAATACCTTAGCAACAACTCCTCGTCAATGTACTGCAATAGACTCCTGTTGGTAGAAATTATTGATATTATAAAACTTATCAAAGAAAATATAATGATGTAGAAATCAAATCATAGAAATTATATTATTGTTGCATCGGTGTTAGATCTCTGCTGATTTTTATACAAGTGTCTGTACGCTTCTAAGAAATTCAGCCGTGACCTAAATTACGCGCACTGATTGATTGGCAGGCTGTCCAGAGCGCACTCCGGACCTATCAAACCCAATCCTCATGTCCGAAAATATGCGTAACTTGCTAAATCCGGATAACTGAGTACATGTCGATTTGTTGTTGGATCTCGTCAAAGAGACGATACTTCGTTTACATTGTACAGCCTGTAGGGGTGGGCGATGTTTCTCGATTAGTCGATCACCGATGTTTTTTTTCGGAAAATCGATGTTCGATGTTTATTTATGAAACATCGACAAAAAAAATGAAGACGGTCTATGCGGTGTTACAAGTACATTGTAACAGTTTAAAAGAGATATCGACTCTAGATAATTTTGCATCACTAAAGTTCGTGATATATTTAATTCCTGTGTAACGTGTGTCATATGGTGTAAAATATGACGTTCAATAGAAGAAAGATTACCCGATCTATTTTTTTCTATTTACAATTCTGCGTGAATCACAACCCTTATCCTTATGCAAATTGTATCTGCCATTTATATTATACGTATATTGCATTTTTAGGATTACAAGCAAATTTCACCTACAACGGGTACAACTCATGATTTCACGAATCATGATTATTCTATGCTGATTCAAGCATCACTGTGTTTTGAATGTGCCTTGAGTCCTTGGTAGACTTTATTTATTTTAATAAAATAACTTCGCTGATTTCGTTTTGATTTGTCATCGTTTTCTACTTTACCGATGTAAAATAATCGATGTTCCGATGTTTTTTGAGAAACATCGATTGTTCATAATTGATTTATTTAGTAATCGATTCTTTTCTCAACATCGCCCATTCCTAACAGTTTAACAATATTACTCGATGATAATTCACTCCCAGAAGGATTAATCGAGTAACCGACAATAAAAAATATTCAGTATTCGAGAATTACCTAGCTCAAACTCATGAAGAAACACTCCCTGTTGGTGTTTCTACAACGGGACGATCTACCGTCGCGTATTACTTTAGTTTAAAGAAATCTGAAGCCAAACACAATATATGACACTGTCAAACGCTAATAACTCGATAAAAAAGCAAACAAACATTATCCTGACACATCAATTTGGAAAATATTCTATATATGCGATATATGCAAATATAGGATAATCTACGAAAACTGGTGTACATGCAATTAAACCCCATAATATATATTCGAGATGTGTGCGCGTTTCGTTCTACACGAGCTCAGCTACAGAACAATCATACGACACTCCGAAAAAAACTAAAATTTATATTGTATCATTAAAAAAATATACGACGACGCTGAACTCCTAAATTTCGTCCTTTCATTTTTAGTGCAGCAAAAAACATTGCGTTATTTATGCTGAGAATACGTCTGACATCATGCAAGCTTTCGTGCAGTCTGCACATAAATCATTCCAGCAAATATCCCTCGATCTTTCCAACTTAACATTTGGTGGAATGATTCTCGTACACCGAACATTGTATGCAAATTGAAGAAAAATCAAGAATGGCCGTTTTGACGATAATATTACATTGATCTGCCAGAAGGTACCTCATTATTCATCGGAGGTTCGCAGCAAAATTAGAAACTGATACAAAAGTGCAACCGCAAGCTTTACTTTCCTTTTTTTAAACGTTATTTCACGTTGAATATACATATATAAATCCACATCGGTTAAGTAGGTCGGGTCAGGTCAAACTAATAATTTTTTTTTTTCGGTAGATCAATTCGGTTCAATATCGTTTATGTATGAGCAAAACCGTTATCGATAATTTCCTTAAAAAGTTCATCTCGTAGTACGAAAAATCGAGGAGTCGATTTTGATGCTTTTCGAGCCGAAAGTTGGATCTATAAATTCTGGAATGAGTAACCTCAAACTCGTTGTATTGCTCTAAAAATGTACACAACGAGTGGGGCCGTCCCTAACGTTTTTTCGAACTGGGCCAGGTTTTATCGTAATATATCGGCAGGTCGCGTAAGTTTAAAAACTTGAAAACGTCAACGTTGTTTCATGTATCGTCGTGCTACATCGGACACGCGTGTCTTATTGTGACTAGTGTCCTGATCTGAAATGGGGGTCTTCGTTCGATGCGACGACGATAAACGTACGAGTTTTAATTAAAGGTAAAGAAGTTCCACATTGTTTTAACGCGTCCAACAGCTTTTTTCATGAGGGAACAAACAATTGACGAGACTAATGATTGCGTACGTGGCGTCAAGCAAGGTAGATAGCATATTACATGAATTAGTAAATGTAAAGCTCCAGTATCGTCAAGATATATCGGTAAAAATTTACTACATTTTAGAATATATATATGAACACAGCGCGATTGACATTGAATTCACTTACTTTTCTTGGACGTCCTCGAAAGCACTCCCGATTCCACAGTCAGGGTGCACATCACAGTTACGAACAGTCTGCAAACACACAAACGATTTACTAAAATGAAATTTCTTATGATCGTATATTATTTCTTTTTCGTACACGTCAATTTCAATACCCACCTTAACGTTATTCATAATATCCATGATATCCCACGCTGGATTTCCATCCGGCGAAGAGATTGAATCTCTTTGTAACGTACCACCGTCAAGATTGATTTGATCTGTAGACATTATGTTTATTTTTAGAGCGACGAATATAGTTTAATAGTTACTATAGATCTAGTCTTTTAATTCAATTATATTAATCCTTCGTGATCACACTGGGTGAAATTTACCATAATAATTCAACATGGAATTCTTCGTTAGTGTGACCACGAAGGGTTAAGGCAGTCCCGTCAAATGTAAGTTTCGGGGAAAGTTTCGAATACTTCTCGATGAAATAATAATCTGAAAAAATCAAGCATGTAGAAGGTGCTGAGAAGATTGATTTTGCATTATAATAATTCAAAAATTTTATTAACAAATTAATGAAAAATGTAGTGTTCAAAAATTTACTCGGCAAACCAACTTTTTTTGTGATGGAAATTATTAATTCACTTTTTTCTGAATATGTATGCATTTTTTCAAAATGTTGTCTAATTTTTTTGAAATTGCGTTGTTTTTAGCAAAATGAGTGACGAAAAACGCAATTTAAAAAAATTAGACAAAATTCTGAAAAAATTCCTACGTATTCAGAAAAATGAATGAATAATTTTCATCACATAAAAAGTAGGATTGCCGGGTAAATTGTTGAACCTTTCATTTTGTCATTAATTTGTTAATAACATTACGGAATTATTATACTGCAAAATCAATCTTCTCAGCACCTTCTATATCCTTGATTTTTTCAGATTATTATCTCATCGAGAAGTGTAGGAAATTTTCCCCGAAACTCCCATTTGACGGGACTGTACCGGGAGGACTACCTTGAGTAAGACATTTTCGGAGTTGTCAATGATAACCACATCGAGACATTTGAGGGTATTGAAAAAACAAGTTAGGAATGGTTTACCGTCACTGTCCAATTGGGACGTAGGGCTCTTTGGTCTGGTCCTCGCTGTATGTCTCGACGCTATTCTGTGAGGTACATTTGGCACTGCTCCGTCTTCGTCCGCCTCTAGGTCCGTAAACATGTGACTGGGGTTTGAAACCTTTTGCAATAACTCTAATGCTAGTCTTTTACTCATATCCCCTTGAAAGAATGCGTGCTGCAACGCGGAAGACAGTTATTAATTAATTAGCGCCATTACAGCGGATACGATGTTACAATATCAAGAAGTGCCATTAATGAACACACCTGCAGTAATTTTTCCGCTGTTGGCCTTTTCTTAGGGTTCTTGGTGAGCGATACTTTGACGAAATTGTGAAAGGTCGGGCTCCATTTGTCCCGATCCTTCAACGTCGGAGGTTTGAACCCGGATTTCGACATGAGAAACAGCGCCCTCATGGGATGCAAATCGAACATCGGTGGTTGCAACTCCGCCAGCTCTATCGCCGTTATACCGCACGCCCAGATATCGCACAATTGGTTGTAACCGCCTTTCCTCTCCACAGCAGCGACCTGATAATAACCACATCACAATTTTCATGCCCGTTCTTATTATACTTTTAACTAAAACTCTGCGAAGACGACTAAGACAATAACAATAGGCATTACGTTTTTATTTTCTTCGTGCAGAGATCGTAACGCTCTTAAAAAGGTTGTAATAACGTTATTTTAACGTACAATATATTATTCCTCTATTAAAAAAGACATGGGCAATCGAAGTCGAAGTTGGAGATCATCGTGAAGCTATTTTATTCGTCTCCTGATAGGCTGTGATTTGGCACCTAACTACACGCCAGTCCCAAGCGCCCGCGTTCAAACACACCGTGACATGTCCGATGCGTTTGGAATAATATGTAATTGAAATAGCAAAATAATGTTGTCTCCCGGTTTTCTTATTTTCTTCGCATTCATCACGGAAAAAAGCTTGATTGGAATTACAATTTTTTTGATTGCTTAGACCCATATTTGTTGTAACCGATGTTTTCATTGCCAGAACCTCGACGACTAATTTGCTTAACAATTTTAAATTGGTTAGGATGCTGATGTCACTGTTGTATCCCGTACGAAATGATTCAACATTTTTTAAAATTTCGCCAACGATACATTTTGTGGTTAAATAAAAACGTTTTGTTGAATCAACCTTCTTTGGCTGTTGTGACGACAAATCTTTTTTCTGAATATGGTCAGTAAATGATGTTGAAGTTTGCATCGTTGCAATGCCACGAAATTAAAAACAACAAAATATTAATGAACCCAAATGATTGTACCGGCTATAAAAAGTTATTATAACGACTAATAGCATAACAAAACAAAATTATTTCACCCCCCAATGGGGGGGGGGGGGAGAATTATTAAAATTTTTATGGAATTACTATTTTGCTTTTAATTTCGTTGCATCGCAACGATGCAAACTTCAACGTCATGTCAGGAGCGCGAGCGAAGTGAGCGCGTTGTTGCTAGTCAATATATATTATAGATTGAATTTTATCAAGACAGTACCTCTGGCGCCATCCAATACGGCGTGCCGATGAAACTTTTTCTCTTGTTTATTGTTGCCGTTATCTGCGCGGAGACTCCAAAATCAGCGAGTTTCACATCTCCAGACTCCGTTAACAATATGTTGGCTCCCTTAATATCCCTGTGCATTTTTCCCATGCCGTGCAAATACGCCAAACCTAGAAGCGTCTCGCGGCACATATAAGCTATCTGGATTTCTGATAGTGGGCCTGTAACTGAAATTGGAAGCTTGTGTAAGGGCATGTATCATTTATAAATATGCAATACATTCTACCCGTTTCTGACATCATTTCTCGATTTTTAAATCACCCATCACTTCAATGGCTAATTTAACTTTTTGAATTCTCAAGCATACCAAGTTTGATTCTTGCCTACATTTTTAGTGGCACATCTTCTAAGTACATAATGAAAATACTGCAATTTGTATCTTCGCTTCCTTATAAAAGAAGTTGTAGAACAAGCTTGTTTCTCATCTTTTTTTTTGTTCATGTTGAACTTTGATGCTCAAGTACCTAATGTAATGTTAAACATTCAAAAAGAGTAGTCTACAAAAATGTCTGTATGTGTGCCTCAGCGTAAATACCTATCAGAATCGTAAATCTCTAAATCTCTTAGAAATAAAATTTTGTGATCATTAATTAACAACAGGAACATAATGCAATTACAATATACCGCGTACACTTTGTAATGGCGATTTTCCTGAAAACATGGAGAAAAGCGATTAATGCATTACAAAAATAATGAAGGCTTTTCCATTGTTTTTACTATTGCTCGCAACTTAATTGAAAGTGAGGTATCTATGCAAAAGCTCACACATCATTTCATAATCGCCACAGGTTATTATTATGAAGTAACTCCTACAAAACAATCCGTAATGTATAATTAATTTCTCAAACTAACGAGGATTTACATCTCTACCCTTTAAACTGCAACTATACCTGTTTCAAAAATTCACAACAAGTTCTACAAGGAGTCTTTGATACCAGCATCAGGAGCATGCGAAGATAAAATATATAAAACGTGTGTCCACTGTTGTCGGTTCGGAGATGTTTCTCTTACTAGGGTAGAATACGGATTAACCAGGGTTCAGATTAACCGGGAAAGCGAAAAGAGTGCAAGAAACAAAAGAAAGTCACTGCTTACTTTGAAAAAAGAGCCTAGTTTACTTAGCGTGATAAAAAAATAAGAAAATAAAACACTAAAAGCTTTATATACTTGTTTATACTCTTCAACAATGAAGTGTAACTTGAACCAAATCTCATTGCAACTAGTAAAAATAAAGTGATATTCTTCGTCATTATCAATTTATGCACTTTTGCTCTTTAATTTGGATTAACCAGGATTTCGATAATTGGGAAATTCTTGGGTGCCGAGCATCCCGGTTGATGGGGGTTCTACTGCATACCCTTTTAAAAAATCACAATAAATTCTATAAAAAATCACTAATCCCAGCACCAGGAGGAGCATGCAAAGCTATAATAAAGAAAACGTGTATTGTCTGTTGTCAGTTCAGACAAGTTTCTCTTATTAATCGCAAAACAACAACATAGGTTTTCTGTGGTTTCCCTACGCCTTAAGTGAATGCAAGTGTTTCTATCTCAATCTCAAGTCGGCCAGAGCTGCAAATCACACATAACTACGAGTGCCATCATCTCGCAACAACTCTTCGTACATTTCTGGTAAAAATCTCACACATGATGGCTGGTACTTGTGGGTGCAACGAAGCATCAAATGGGATACAGCCTGTATCAGTATTTGATTCCTACGTATACCTTCTTCAGGTTTTCACGTTTCTCCCTACTCCCCTCGATCCCCTTTCATTCTTTTGTATTCTCCCCCTCCCCCCCCCCCCCCCAAGTCATTTTTTGAGTTCCCCCAGAGTGTTACCCACAGCCACTCTTTCCTAATGCACTACTGTATCGCACTTGCACTTTGAGCACAGGGAAACTGCGGAAAACCTGTGCCGATACAGGCGGCTATATTTTACTGAGCATCTACTGTACGAGAGTACATCAGAAACTCAGAAAAACTGCCTCCCGTTCAACACTTGATATGCAAATCAGTGAATGGCTAAGCAGTTACCCATCCAAGTACCGACCGTGAGTCGAGCTGCTTAACACGAGAGTCGGCGGATATGGCCCGTATATAAGGAACAAAAAGAAAAACAAAAACAAAAACAAGTGGAAAGAAACTTACTGTGATATATGTCCTGCAAAGAGCCGCCACCGCAATACTCCATGCAAATCCACAGCTTATCGCGGCGCAGGTAACTCCCATAGTAAGCTATGATGTTGGAGTGTCTGCAATCCTTCATCATGAGAATCTCTTGCTGAATAATAGCAAAATCATCCCCTGAAAAAAACATAAGAAAAAGTAAAATTCGTCGTTCTGGCGGAATACGGGATGAAATGTCGAGATGAGAATAATGAGAAAGGCGGTAATTGGCCGTTCCAGGGTGTGGAAATTAGCTCACCTTGCTCAAGTTTAATAACCTTGATTGCCGCGAGATCGTTCATGGACAACCTCTTTGCCTGCCGAAATGAAAAGATTGTCAGACGCGCGGATTGCAGGAGGGACAATCGAAAAGCACCGAAAACGAAAAAAAAAAAGGACGACGTACCTTGTAAACATCCCCGTAAGTTCCACTCCCTATTCTCTGGATGAGTTCATATTCGTCCTGTGGATTACGTCGGCTAATGTCACTCGACAATACGTTCGCGTTTACCGCCATTATCCATTCGCTTATCGATCGCGTTAATCGTTCGTATCGCGCGACTACGAAATCCTCTAATCGAATATGTACAGAACGCGAGTTATATTACGGATTTCGAGCGCGTTTCACGCACATATCCGCAAAACAAGAAAGTCACTTTCGACGAAACGTCGCCATGGTCGCCATACTCGGCGTTGTACACAACAGCGCTCGACCGAGTGTGCAGGCGCGTGGGGCTTGACGTCTCGGAACTTCAGACACACCACGATTCCTCAGGCTGCTTTCACATGGTGCGTGCGCCGTGCGCGTCGTGCATGCCCCCGTGCGATTAACTCCAGGACTCCTCCGGACGTCACGTCACCGTTACATTTCTCCTGACCGTCAATTCAGTTTTCGGTGCGTTTTCGTCGCTTTTTTGTTTCTCTCGGCGCCAAAAAACACAATCGTAACAACAACCACTGCTAATTGGGAATTAACGACAACTGTTTTTTTTATGGTTGGTTAATAAATTGCTCGTAGCTGTGAAACCTGCTCAGTCGGTAATAAAAGCTGAAAGCAATTATTCCGACGATGCCCGTTTCCGGAAAAAAGAAAAGTTTTACACCATTCCTCTTTCGATCCTGAATGGTGTAAGACTTTTATTTTTCCTGGCATGTGTCTAGTTTCCGTGTACTGTTGGTCTGAAAATTATTTTCTATCTCTTTCTCACTCATGGTGGTTTTGCCTCGTCTCTTAAGGCGATGTGAAACATCCACGCCGAGCCCAGTCGGTATCAAAAACTGTAATGAACGTTTTTGATGGATATTTGCGTTTACAGCTAAAAGAAAAAATTCATTCCCTGCGAATTTCACCAGTGTAGGGAATGAATTTCTTCTTTTAGCTGTAAATGCAAATATGCGTAAAAAATGTTCATTACAGTTTTTATGATCGCAGTCGGTATCTCACATGCTCTTAAGGGGATGCTGGAGAACAGTCGATTTTGTTTTACCCCGGCCGGTTGTTAGACGGTAAAAGTAGACTTCTTTACATCGTTATAACGCTACAGATATGCTTCAAATTTGATAGAAATGTTGTACGAACATAAACAGTTCGGCGGTAGCTGATGCGATTTGCGGTCGAAACCTAACAGGAAATATAACATATATTTTGTATATTTTGAGCCGATAGAGATCTTCTTTATCGATATTTTTGACGAAGATACGCGGATTAAAGATTTTCGAAAAATTAAAGATTTGACGTTGATACGCGGATTTGGCTCACTTGTGTTCCCCAAACGATTATATCTCGCAGCAAAGGTGATGATGACACACGTATACAGGTGTCTAGTATACAGGTCCTGCAACGAAGCCGAATTTCATTGGTGGGGGTTATCCCTCTTAATGCACGATGTTGTAGATTCTACAACCGCCATCGTTCGGCGCCGTTGTCGCTATAGGTCGTTCCCGTGAGCCCTCACTCTTCCTCGCTTAAGCACAATGCCATAAAGCCATGGCACTTGGCGTAAGCATAAAGCCAGGCGGACAAAAGAAAACATAAACAAAGCCGTCAAACTATCATATACCGGCACTCGTTCACTCGCATTAATATAGTTCATTACTGGTAATGATTTTTTTTTTCGTAACAAAACTGATAATGAATCAGTGAAAAATGACTAAAAAACCGTGCGCCGTACCGAAATGTCCAACGGGGAACAAAAGTGACAAGGGAAAATGCTCCGTTTTTCAAGTGCCGAAAGACGTTGAGAGGTGGAAAAAATGGCAAGCGGCGATTCCTGGAGTCGAGTTAAAATCGTCGCGTTTCGTTTGTGAAAAGCATTTTGAGGAAAAATTTATACTGCGAGAATGGATAAAACGCGACTTAAACGGTCGCATTATTGCTCGGGTAAGTTTATAAACGCTAAGCTTCTTTTGTGGTATATAAAATAATTGGTTATATATCATTTCGTATCATGACGTTGAAGTTTGCATCGTTGCAATGCAACGAAACCCAGTGACCAGTCGAATAGCCATGAAAACAACGGTTAATTTTTGCCCAAAATCAACGGTCATTCATGGTTCAAAATAACCGTCCTAGGAATTGCTTAACTCGCTTAATTGTACCGTATCACTAGCCCAATAACCGTCCCAGAAGCATCCGGTTGTTCGACGGTTATTCGATATGGTTGACACAGTTGCAAAATTCATAGGACAGTTATCGGAATGGTCATTCCGTACGATTAATGCGGTTATCACATTCATAAGATGGTCATTACGAACCACAAATGACCGTTGTCATTGGACAAAAATTAACCAGATTGTTTTAGTAGTCACTTCGTATGGTTTCGGCCAAAAGTAGCTGGTTGTCGAACCTGCTAGGGAATTAAACAAAAAAAATATTAATTCTATAACAATTCAAATAATTCATCTCCATTAAGGAGTGAAATAATATTTTTTTGCATGCTCTTCGTCATTATACCTAATAACATTTTTTTTTGCTTTCAATTTCGTTGCATTGCAATGATGCAAACTTCAACGTCGTTTCGTATCAAATCTTCATGGTATTGCTCAAAGATTTTATGGAAATGTGTTGACATTTTGACATTTTTGCTGTAGTCTGCATACAAGCGCCCTACACTGGACAAGTCAGCTGTTCCAACTATTTTCAACAGCAATCAGACACCTCGTTGTTTGGTAGCTGACATCAGTGATGATGACATAAATTCAACAGAGAAGCATCTAAGGAGTAAGTCTGCTGTTCCAACATTGTTAAGCACCAATCACAAAGCTCAATGTGTGGTAACTTGCACTGGTGATGATGGCATGAATTTGCCAACGGAGCACATTGTTGGTACAACGACAGCACAAGCATTCTCTGGTAAGTACCACCCTAGCAAACCATGCAACCTCGAAAACAACCCAAAAACGACTGAAAAACGATCGAAAAAACGGCTGGTCGTTAAATGCAAAAAAAAACAACCACTGAAATGAGCCGGACGACCAAGAAAACGACCATAGAAATGATTCTTGATTAGTCGTTCCTTCGTCACGAAAAATCGGAAAACGATCGTCGATATGATCATTTCAAATAGACAATCAAAAGCTGTATCACTTAATGTTTGAATAGCCGAGTGGTTTAAGACATGGAGCAATAGTCAGCCAGATTGAAATCCTAGCTGTAACAAATAATTTTTTTTTTTTTTTCGAAATTTGATTAAATAAGGGGGTCGTTTCGATGGTCGTTTCTCGGTCTACACGGAAAAAAACGACCGGTTACAAATGATTGAACTGCTCATTTCGACGGTCGACTTCCGATTTTTCGTGACGAGGAAACGAATTATCAAGAATAATTTCAATGGTCGTTTTCTTGGTCGTTCGGCTCATGTCAATGACTTTTTTTTCTCGCATTTAACGTCCGGTCGTTTTTTCGGTCGTTCGGTCAGCTGGATCTGTTAGGGCACTGAAATGGAACAAAAGTGTTTATTCGAGTTTCATATTGCATTGCGGCTATATCTTGACACTTATTAGATGGCCAAACCATAGTCTTACTAAAAGATACTCTTTTAAGAACATGTGAAATCTCTACCAGCCTCCCTCTCCGTCTGTTCTGTATCTCGCTTCGCTCGGGCGGCAAACTTCACACTCGTCGTGAATCGACTACTTCGCGCACTAGTCACACATAGTATCGTTTTTATATACTGCCGTTCTATAACTATACCATTTTTTTTACATTTGTTCATCAGTGAGGAAAACAGTAGACCAACATATAATAAAAAATAAAAAATTTCATTGACTCGTCCCCTTTACAGTTGTTAAATGCCGGTATGCATGAAAAAAAGTTGAAAACCGTTTTTATTACCGTCTGCAGTATTTTACATACTCTTAAAGAGCTAGGTCAAGGGAAACATTGAAGCACGGTTCAATGAACACAAAAAAACAAAAAATGAAATAAAAGATGGTGGTAGTAATCCTATTACGTAAAAATGCTTATATTCATATTTAACTAGCAATATTGAAAGTGAAAGGCACTGATTATCTGGAACACAAAATATGTTTACTACACTAAGTGCGTTAAAATAAACATTTACCTGAAAACAACAAAAAAATATACAAACAATATAATATTCTTTAAAATCATAGCGCAATGATAACTGACACTTATGCCACTTTTGAATTTTACGACAATAGTCAAACTGCATTAATTCTCAAATATCTTCATGCAGAGATGAGCAACGAAGGCCCTTCGACATCGCACCCAGACGAGCCAAAAATGTCACACGAGTCCGTCCAGAACATGGTTTCTCCGAAGAAGTGCACCCAGTCTGAGGAGATTCTTAATCAAGAAGCAATTGTCCCAGAAAGGTCGGTCAGTCAACCGGAAATCAATCTGCAAGAGGTACTTGTTGAGTGCGAAGACGACGTGTCCGAAGTCGACATTCACGGAGATGATATATCGCCCATTGATTCTATGGAAAGTAGCTCACAGTTGGAAACTGGTGATATCGCACGAAATGTTTGCGACTGTCCAGTAACAGTTCCGGCATCCAGCGCGTACGACCGAGATTTCGACGTTTCGAACATTAATGATTTGACTATCGAAATGACAATGAAGACTGGAACTCGTGAAAAGTATTCTGTCAGCGTACCTAAATTGTGGGGTGTCGCCAAGTTGTCGAAAGAAGGACAGAAGATGGCTTTTGTGCACGTTGTAACGAAGTGCGTCAATGGTATAGAAATACCGGTAATAGCGAAAAGCATTACCATTCAGACCAACGGAAAACTTCTCTACTGTGCTTATGGTCGTGTTATAGATCCTGAAAAATCCCAACTCATTCAATTTCTGAATGATCCGACACAGCTCCCACACACGTTGAACAGGTTCAAGAATATGAACGTTTGCAACGGTCTAGGTGCCGTCGACACTCACCATTTGCCAGATGGCAGCGTGTTTCGAGACAACACTGAACGCTGGCGTCACAACGATTGCCCGATGATTTGGAAACGAAAAAGATGTAAACACTGTATGAATATGAGACAACTTATACTGCGCAAAGAAAGGAGGTCGAAAGAAAATCGGCCTTTCATTCGCATTAATCGATCTACCAATCCAATTGACCAACGGAAGTTATTGGCACTTCGAAAAAAGAGCGATCGGGTACGGCGCCTGAAAAATCGAGCGAAGCAGCGTAGTAAATTAACACGGCAGTCACTGAACGATAAGGCCGAGCAAATCGCGCTTATACGTTGCAAAAGAAATGTTCCAATTTGAACGTGCCTTCTACACAAAGAACGGCGCTCGCAGAAATTATCTCAGCTGTGTCAAAATGTAATACCAACGGTCGACGATGTACAGACGACTGGATTCTGCTGTGTATTTTGATGAACATTCGATCGTCGGGATATTACGAAATTCTCGGAAAAAATAACGTCTTACCACTGCCGTGCGAGAGCACAATTCGCAATTACTTATCGCTGATCGGTATGAAATGCGGTTCCGATTAACAGTTTGGCCAGCTACTCAAGAAGCATTTAGATGCAAAAACTCTTCTTCAACGGCATAGATGAAATGAACTTGAGGAAATCTGTAAACGTCTGTTCGAAGAACTTAACGCGTGTTGGGTTAACAAACTTCGGTGGCGAAGGAACACAATCGACAAATATTGAGGATCAGGCAATGCACGGTCTTGTTCTGATGTTTCATCCTCTCGCCGATACATACACTTACTTTTCCATGCACTACACACGCTTCCGAGGTTTTGGCTTATGGTATTGTGTATTGTGTACGTTTAAGGATGAGACAAAATGCCCACCAGGAAAACCTCAATTTAACCAAGAAGTTTGTGGTAAAAAAAATTGTCAAAGTTAACGAACCAGTGAACCGAACGAGTCAAATAAACACCATTATTTAAAATACACCTGCCTTATTTTTGCTTCGTTGCCCTTCATGATTACGATCTATAGGAAAACATACATATAGCTTGATATTGCTGTGCCAAAAAATCTTAAAACCTAACAGATAAAGGTGTAAGGTAAAATCTACACAGCGCTTTCTGAAATGTTCAGGTATTCTCAAATTCTCATCTATGAGAACTGTCACGCACATCCGCTTGTTCATAATTTGCATCTATAACAAAACAGCACAGTGCGGTAAATTCAAGATTGTTCCTCCGTTTGCACATCTTTCGATTCATTACGTACATGATTTTATTCGTATCATTGCACTGTTTACGGTAAAATACGAAAATATTGTAGAAAATTACGGCGCATGTGCCACGGTCGAGAGAAAGAGACATGGAAAGTTCTTCTATCCCTGTTGCACAAGATCTGTGAGAACCTATCGCGCCTCTTGTGGCGAAAATCAGAAATGAAAGCGAAGCCACTAAGGGGGACTACTCCTGCCATTTCGAGCGGCCATATTGATTCTCGGAGATTTACAAATATACGATTTTTTTATTTCCTTTTAGTTTTTGACCGTAGATCGCATCAACGTCAAACCGTTTATGTTCATATAACATCTCTGTTATCAAATTTGAAGCATATGTGTAACGTTATAACAATGTAAAAGGTAATTTGCGGAAATGTAATTTTACTGACCAATGTCGGTAAAATAATCTACACTCCAGCGCATCACGCCGAGCCCAGTCGGTATCAAAAACTATAATAACGTGTTTTTCACATATATTTGCGTTTACAGCTAAAAGAAGAAATTCATTCACTGCGGATATCACCAGTGCAGTAAATGAATTTATTGTTTTAGCTGTAAATGCAAATATGCGTTAAAAAAAACGTTCATTACAGTTTTTATTATTATACTCGATATTTCACATGCCCTCAAGGCGAGGTGACAACTAGTAAGTCGGTAATACAAACTGTAAACAATTATTCCGACGATGCTTAACGTTTCCGGTAAAAAGAAGAGTTTTACATCATTATTCTTTCGATTCTGTATGATGTAAAACTTATTTCTCCAGGCATGTGTCTAGTTTCCGTGTATTGTTGTTCCGAAAATTATTTTCTATCTCTGTCGCACTCACGGAGGTTTCGTCTTAATTTCTCGACAAAAACTGAGAACAGTGACTAATTCACGCGCTAGATAATACAAAATCACACACGATACGTGCATTCCGATTACGATTTGGGAGTAATAAATAAGGAAAACGCACTTCCGAAAGGATTGTCGATAACTACGAGAAATTTTCACGTCTCGCGATAGCTGTTTCTCTCGCACTCACGTGTCACGTGGTACATGTTTCGCATGTCCTTAAGGCACAGTTCCGTCCCGTAAAATGTGAGATTCAAAGAAAATTTGGATCCCTTCTCGATGGGATAAAAATCCGAAAAAATCAATGATATTCAAGGTGCTGAAAATATTAATTTTGCATAATAATAATAGCAGTGTTATTAACAAATTGATGAACGAAAAAATTATTCAAAAAATCACACGTCAAATTAACTTTTTTCAAATGAAAATGATTTGTCCATTTTTTTAAATATGTACGAATTTTTACAGAATTTTGTCGTATTTTTAAAAATTATGTTAAACTTTTTCTTTTTATGTGTGCAAAGTCACGATTTTTTAATATGCGTCTGTCATAAAGCCCCTCATTACACCCGCAAAGTGTCCGGGCAATTGATCAAGTGGATTTGCAAATACTGCTTAAACATAAAAAATGCAGTTTTCAAAAATTAGAAAAGTTGTTAGATCATTTTTATTAAAAAAAAAATAATAATTTGACGGATGATTTGCCAAACATTTTTTCTTTCTTTTTTTTCAGGTTTTTATCCAATCGAGAAGTGTTTGAAATTTTTCTGAAACTTACATTCGATGGGACTGTATCGCTCGTACAACCTTAAATTATCACAATTTTCGATGCGTCTATCGTATTTTCATCTGGTCATGACGATTTTCGCAGAACTCAAAAGTAGAAACGGGTTTTGAAGAGAACCTCTATACCGCAGACTCACACTACCGTCCATTCAGACCCTGAATACTGAGTATTGAAAAGAAAAAAAAGACATGAAATGAAACTTGCCTGGGCAGGTGGGCCCAAGGCGTCATTTCTCACTAGTATGCAGTAGGAGTTTGTTGACTACCTGCGTGGATGGTATTGGTACCGTTTCCGGCGCGCTTTGTTCTATGATCAATCGCCGTGCTGCTTACTATATATCAAAGAGAATTTTTATTGGTACCGAATTTCAACCCTTTACCGGTAGTTAGAAGTGCAACCAATTGACAATTGCCTGGAGTACTTGAACGATGAATCTCGCATTTATGTAAGTCTCGGTACGCAATTTAAAACTCACATTTGAATTACCTCTGTGACATATTTTTATTCGTGTTTTTCAGGAGCCTAATCTTCGCTACGTTTACCGTGATTTTAACATCAACTACGAGGTGGGCTGACGGGGCGAAATTTAAATATGTCGCATATTATCGTGAGCCTAGAAGTCAGTATCAAGAAATAGAGAAAATTCTGAATCGTACCGATACTCGCATTCGGTACCACAATCGATTCAAGGAACACGGGAGTAGACACACGCTGTACCGCAACCGAGTAAGTCATTGGACACTCCTTTTATTTTATAGACCTATGGTGACTCGTCAAAATAACTCCATGCAGAAATAACACATCCCAAAATAACATGGCATTAAAATAACAAACACGAAGATAACACAACGTTAACACATTCAAAAATAGCATAACATTAAAATAACGAACTCAAAAATAACACAAGATTAAAATGACACACTCCAAAATAACACGCGGAACATTAACTTACTTTTTCTTCACAGTAGAACCTCTATTATCCGAATCTCGATGAGCCGAACCCTCAATTATCCGAACGATGACTTAGTTTATCCGAACGCTCAATTATCCGAACGTTGGCGCGAAAGATACATTGTTGCTTGAATACGCAAAAAAGCATTCAACGTTTTTCAGATGTTTATTTGAACGTTAATATGAATGTAGACATTTAATATATGTATATCTACTGTTTTGATGTAAAAACATGATGTTTACGATCTCGTCCCCAAAAAAACTACGTTTTGATTATGCGAACTTTTGATTATCTGAACAAGTCTTAGTCCCACCCAATTGGTTCGGATAATCGAGGTTCTACTGTACTTTACTTTTTACTCTTTCTTTACTCTTTACTCTTATTACAAAATTTATTTTTTTGTGGAGTGGGATAATTTTGTATGTGTTATTATGTCGAGTTTTATTGTCAAAATGTTGGTATCTTATTGTGTTTTATTTCGTTTTGTGTTATTCTGTCATGGAACCTGTGCCTATGCACACTGGGGTTCCACGTCAAAATAACACCGCGTCAAAATAAGAGGATTAAAAAAAACACGCAAAAAAATTAAAAAGTAAAGTATCAAGTTAAGAAAAAAGTACATATGTTACACATGTTCGAAAAAAACACTATTTTAAAAAAGCACGTCAGAGTAACAACCGTTAAAATGTGTTAAAGTAAAACTGGCACGTTAATAGGGTTACATGAGTAAACAGAGAGAAAATATTTTGTAAGTCATCATTTTTTAATTTGAGAATAGCATAAACTTCGATCGAAACATGTATCGTCACCGCTCTGCTTAGTATTTCCGATTGACACTGATAGAATCTTATCGAATGGACAAAATTCCGATTGAAACATAATCCGTTCCAACGGGTGTCAATCGGATTTTTGTACGTTTCATTGGTTCGAATCGGATCTTTAAAGTAACCAGGGCATCTGAGTGACGGTCATTTTTTTAACGCTGTGTCATTTTTTGTTATTTTCGACATTTGTGTTAGGGTAGAAGTACCGGTTTTGGCCACCTTTGGTCCAACTGTGGCCACCAAGTTTAAAAGGATTCAATTTTTTATGTCGTTAAATAAGACAAAAATGATTTTAACAATCTTATCAATTTGTATGAATACTTTCAAGGTATCAGCATTCGAATATGGAAAAATAAATATTTAAAATGAATTACCGTGAAAATGGCCACAATCGGTACAGTGGCCACAAATGGTACTTCTACCCTATTTTTGTTATTTGTGTTATTACACAGTCGTATGTTATTTTGTCGTGATATCCGCATTGATACATACAGGTGCACACACTGAGACCCACAAATCCATTTATGTATTTTGCGCAATTGTTATTGTGCAATACAAGATCGAGATTAAACTGGCCCTATAATCTAAAATTTATATTTGTAATAGAGAAGCTTATTACGATATCTCATCACTACGATTTCTTCGTGTACGATTTACTTGAAATTTCATAGTTCATGGTTGCTAAGAAATCTGATTGAGGATTTGAATTAATTGAAATTTATAAATAAAAAATGACGGTTCAAATATGGCGGACCAAAACGCGCAAAAAATTACTTGCTTCGAATATAACTCGATATTCTTGGATTTTCAAGATTGCCGATTACGTAAATGTTTGTCTCTAGTTTGTCACACATGTTTTTTTGTTTTTATACACGCATGACACTGCAATAAAACAAAATGTTCTCATTGCTTTTTGAAGAGACAGTCTGCAACAGAGAAGACATCTTCTTCTAAAATGAAAACAGACATTCCGAAGCCTACACAGAACGATAGTTGCCAAGCATCTGTCTTGCAAACGACTCTTCGTACTCGTAAGTTGAAGTAAAACAAATACAGCCTCAGCTAACAATGCGACCTCAAAAACGACCGTAAAAGAACCATTAAACGGACAAATAACGACTGGCATTGTTCGGTGATAAAAATGAACCAAACAAACGACCTTAAAGCCATCACTGATCTCGACAGTTTGGTCGAATTTTTAATTAACGACCTTGAAAAGCGATCATCAATCTTAATGGAATTTAAAAACATTAACGACCACCCTGTCGTTCCCGAAAACGGTCGAACGACTCTTTCGGCGACGTCGTTCTGGGGCATTCGAATATTTGGTTGTGCGACGTCGCTCAGCTACGTCCGGAAACTGTCTCACGACGTTTCAATCGTTTTTGGAAAATCGTAATCGTCGTGGCGACAGAACAGCGACGTTTCATCGATTTTTCGAAATTTTCGTTTTGACAAGTTTTTTTGCAACATTTGTTCGACAATGTAAAACGGTCACCACGACCAAACAATGGAAAATTCAGAGAAACGTCCCAGAACAGTCGTCACGACGATTGACGATAACGTCGTCGGACTGTTTCAGAATTTAGACGGCCGACGTCTTTCGACCAAATAATCGAGTGGCCCAGAACGACGTCGCTGAAACCGTCATTGGACAGTTATCAAACCGTCGTCGGGAACGACAGGGCAAATAACGACCGGAAAAATCAAACCCCCACACCCACCACTCACCTGCGTCAGTGTGAATGCTTTTTTTAACGGTTTTAGTTATTTGATAAAACGACTTCACGACCAGGATGGGTAGTGGTTAGTCCGGTTGCTTTTTGGCACAAAACATCTGGTGGTTTTTGAGAGTCGTATTGCGGTCGTTCGATCAGTCAGGGGGGCAACTTGCATCTGCATAATTAATTCCGCATTAATACGTATCTAGGACAAACCCAGATCCCTTTGTTAACAAACATGCGAAAAAAGGACGATACATTTTTACGATTAAGTCAGCTAAGAATTGGCTCGACTAATTATTAACCGCGTGTTAACCGATTTTGTGGTTTCTTCCTACTTAATTTCCCTTGCAAAAAAATAAAGTACCTATTAAGAAAATCTATGGTTTTTGTGATTTTCAATTGAGTGTAATATTTACCATGTTTTAAACAGGTCGAGAAATACCGAAAGTTACAAATAAATCGTCGCCAGGAGGTTTTGATTTTTATGCAGCTGAGACTTTTGGCATTCAAAAGGCGAAAGAACTTTTTATTGGCGAACGAAGATTGTACTCATTAGTTAAGTATATGCTCCATAGAGTTTTGCTCCGCCTCTCTTTAAGGTAGTCCTTGCGAGTGGTGGTGGCTGACTTCAAATAATTTTCAGATAAATGAGAGGGAATTGCAAACACTTCTCGATGGTATAAAAATCCATGAAAAAATGAAGCATATTGAAGGTGCTGAAAAGGTTGATTTTGCATAATGAAAATTTCAAAATGTTATTATAACAAATGAATAAAAAAAGAAATTGTTTAACAAATCTCCCGAAATCCGAACTTTGTTTCATGATAATGATTTATTTATTTTTCTGAATACTTATGAAATTTTTCCGAATTTTTAATTCACTTAGAGTTTTGTGACTTTCCACACATTTTTTCTACGTAAAAAAAAGAAATTTAAAGTGAATTGAAAAATCTGAAAAAATTCATACGTATTCAGAAAAATGAATAAATCATTTTCATGAAAAAATCAGTTTTTCGGGAGATTTGTTGAACAATTTTTTTCATCAATTTGTTAATAACATTTTGGGATTTTTCTTTATAATGGACAATCAATCATTTCAGCACCTTCAATATGCTTATTTTTTTTCATATGTTTCGACCATCGAAAAATGTTCGGAATTTTCTCTGAAACGCACGCTTGGCGGGTCCACCAAGCTTACCGCTCCAACCATCTTAAGATGATCTTATATTACAATTGGATCAGATTAAATTATTGCCAATATATTGATATACTCATATATACATATATGCAATGCGCAGGTTTATATTTGGAGGCGGAGGATCCTGCACACCATGTCGCCACCTTCAATAAACAGTCCAAGGAAGCAAAACGTCTGGCTTCATTTGCGTATGCCGCTTTGAAAGGTTCCACAATGTTACATGAGAAGTAAGCAGAGTTTTTTCTTACCCCATCTTATCAGATTATAGCGGCTTGGCCGAGGCAGCCTGTTGCGAACCTCAATTTCTTATTACTACTGACAGATACCCCAACGTCCCGATCGAAATTCCATTCAGTGGTCGAAGCCCGCATATGACTGTGTTGAACGACCTGTGCCCTCGTAAAGGAAAACCGCAATGTCTTCCAGCTAGTTTGAAATACAGAACAGCCGACGGGACTTGCAACAATTTTCGCAAATTGTGGTGGGGTTCCACTATGTCGACAATGAAGAGGTAGAATTTATTTGCACATATATGAGGCTGTGATGAAATCGTACTTATGCCACAGCTCCCTAGTAAATCGGATGATCGTAGTACGACTTTAAAAACGACAATTCGTTTTACGCCAAAAAATAATCAGACCAAAGACACCAAAAGGACCACCCATCCTGATACAATGTACTCGTTTTATCAATTAGCAATCGTAAAACGACCTCAAGAAGAGACTACCCAGAAATATGGATTGGCGCTTTTCACGATCGTTTTTCGGTCTGTAATTAAAAGATACGACCACGTTATCAAGATCAGAGCTGGGCAAGCTACTCAAAAATACTTAGAAATACAAAATACAAAATACTATATGTATTTAAAACACAAAATAATGTATGTACTTAAAATATATTGATAAATACTTCGTTTAAATACTTTTTAAAATACTCAGTAAAAATCAGCAATTCTATTTATAAGGTGTATAATTTATTTTTATTTGGTTATTTAAACTGATATCGAAACAACTTTGAAGAATGTCGTTTACGCTGTTAACTCATTTGATTTGTCGATTAATCACCTAAATACGTCACATCAGGCTCGGAAGTACTGCTGTGGAACGTCTTCAGCACAAAAATAAAAGTATATTGAACACATTATGTACTGTTACTCTCTCCCAAGCACTTCGTCTTCAGCTAATCGTACAATCATTCTCAAAAAACAAAAATGTTTCCAAATATGAAGTAGACACAAAAGTTTCTTGTATTTTGTACTTAAGGCAGTCAAGCCGTGTGACGATTGGTTTTTTTTTAGCTTTTTTTAATCCTTTTTGACGAACAATAAAAATATAGAAGCTTGAACTTTTTACTATATATTTATTGACATTTCAACAGTAAGACAGAATACTTTCAGACAAAAGTTTCCATCACAATGTGTGTTAGGCCACTCCAAAGGCGCCCATCGAAAAAAAGTTTGTCGACGGTCTCCGTGATTTCGGTTGATTGGCTTATCTGAAATAAAGAAACCAAACGGCATTTCAATCTCTCAAGCTGTGGCTATCGAATGAACTAGAATCATTCGAAAATATTGAAAATTGAATAATTGAATAATTGACATGTTTTTGAACATTAATTTTCAAATTTCATGACTTTTTTTCGATAATTTCATTACGAGGATAAAAAAACGGCTCGGGATTTTTTCATTATTTGAGTTTAATCGATGACTATACATATGCCGAATCTACCATTAAAAATTCAAAGCAATCGGTCAAACGGTATTTGAGATATCGTGGAGACCAGTTAGAAAAACGCGTTTAAAAGTTCAAATACGATTTAGACTATGAAATCTTTACTCATCATTAATCTGCTATGTCTGGTCCTTAGAAAATCACTTTACCAGATTGTTCTACGTTTCCAGCATGTTTAGGAATCAATTTATGCAAAAAAATCGTTTTTTCGACTTATCGCACGGGGTGATTGCCTTAGTAGTATTTAAAACACGAGAAAAGTTTTTGAGTAATTAAAAATCGTATCTAAAATACTTCAAGAATAAAATCTATTTAAGATACTGCGTAGCTCTGATCAAGATTGGTGATCGCTTAAAAAGGTCGTTTGTTTGGTTCATGTTTGGCGCGAAATGGCCGGTCGCTCATGAGATCGTTTTCTGGCTGTTTTACAGTCGTTTTGAGGTCGCATGGCTAATTCCTAGATCTGTATTAATGATTAATTGATTGCTTGATTGGGTAATTATTATATATGCTATTTGTAATGGATATTTGTTTCAGGTTTTTACCTCCAGTCTATGATGACAAAATACAAGAGATCAGGAGGTCTGTCCATGGTCATGCCCTGCCGAGCCCGAGACGCATTTCAAGTATCATTCATCGGAACGAGGATATGCCCCTAGCCACCGTTTCGCATATGTTAATGCAGTGGGGTCAGTTTGTAGATCACGACATTGTAGGTAGGTACAAACTCTGTTCTTCCCGAAAACGGCCAAACAACCCTTTCGGTGACGTCGTTCTGGGCCATTCGAATATTTCGTTGTGCGACGTCGCTCATCTACGTTCGGAAACTGTCTCACGATGTTTCAATCGTTTTTTGAAAAACCGAAATCATCGTGACAATTGTATTGCAACGTTTTATCGATCTTTCGATTCTTTCGTTTGGACAAGTAGTTTCGCAACATTTATTCAACGATGCAAAACGATTACCGCGACCAAACAATCGAAAATTGAGAGAAACATCGCAACACAATTATCACAACGAATGACGATAACGTCGTGGGACAGTCTGAGAATGTACACGATCGACGTCGCTCGACCTAATAGTCGAACGGCCCAGAACGACGTCGCGGAAACCGTCGTTGGACAGTTATCAAACCGTCGTCGGGAACGATAGGGAAGGCCCATACGTTCTAGTTTGTGGCACCAGCTCTTTTAACTTGTTCATCCACTCAGACATTTATGTAGAACAACAGCGAAGGTAATTCAAGAACTGAACTTTTCCAGCAACTGCGCAAAGTACCGGTTTCAACGGAACGTTTCCGCGGTGTTGCCTCGGAAATGGAATAGATTTTCAGCCGCCAGAGTTTATGGTAATTTCATATATATACACGTTGGTTGTAGGCATAGTAGATCTATAGTATAAACTGACGCTGCCGCTGACGTCAATGCTGCCGTGTAGGAGAATCGAGAAAATCGTAGTAAAATGACACACACTGCCCCTGGTTATCTTACGTCCCCATACACGTCGATAATAGGGACGGAAAAGGAGCAGGGGGCAATGTTATAACGACCTGGATGAGGTGTGTTTCGGTCATTTGGGTGTGAAGTAGGGATGTGCGATATTGAATTCAAAATTTCAATTGAATATTCTGAAACTTCTATAGTACGAATATTCATTAATAAGACGAATATTCACGAATATTTGAATTATTCAAAAAATGCATAAATATTCTAAATATTCGTACATTTATGAATATTCGTATGCATATTTATGAATGATTCACAGGAAATCGACATTAATACACTAATTAACTCGTGAAATCAACATTAATACAAAAATGTAATGACTGAAGTTTAGGTATTATCCGAATATATGTACATTCTATACAAATTGTATGAGTTCATACGGTTATGCTGGTCTGATTTATGTGATTTCTGATTATTCATGAATATTCGTAAACTTCTGATTATTCATGAATATTCGTAAATTTCCGAATTATTCGATTGATTCGAATATTTCATTCAAATTGTGAATTGAATTTTGATATTCAATTCGCAATGAATTATTCAAAATGTGGAGTATTCGCACATTCCCGGTGTGCAGTTATTATTATATGCAATGATTTCAGATATCACATGAGAATTATCTTTTAGGATTGAAATTTAGAGTTATACAATAATAATAGTGCAATAATTGCATATTGACGCAGCATGCCCATTCATTCTTCCAATGACTAAATAGAGATATCTTTCTAGCGGTAGTTTTGTCATGACACAGTTGACAAAAACAATCGGTACTACTTTACTTAGATCTACACACCTTGACAATGTACCCCAGATAGACATGTGACGGCACGATGACTGCTCGGTGGCAACACGGAGGTCTTAATTAAACGTCCGATTCTGACGACGTAGTGACGGCATGGCGCAGGCACAATGCCGGTTTCACGCGTCGTTTATACATTTCTTTTTTGTTTCAGCTGACTAAATGGCGAGCAGTTATCGTGCCTACCAGGTCGGTGCAACCCTATCATAAGTAATAAGAAGACAATTTCTTGTTCAACGAAAACACACAGATTCACTGATGTTTTGAAGCGTTTCGATAATTTGATGACGTTGAATTTATCCAAGTATTGAGCTCCGATTTTACGAGACTCGCTTCTTTCTTACGGAAACAACTGATTACATGCTCTGATCCGGTTTGGGATTGCATAAAGGGTGGGCTTATTCGACCTACGATTCTGCACTTTAAATTGAGATTTTATCGTAGTTTTTTACGTTTTGGAGTAACCAAGTGGTTATAATGATCACAATTTTATAGGACGGGTAATTCAGCCAACAGCGGTCGCTCGCGTCCGCGTTAACAGTTAGGCTTGATGTTTCGTAGTCATTTCGAGCTCCGATATTCAGTTCCCTATTAAAATTGAATCTACCTAACGAGTACTTTGTGGTATAAGTGAATATAACGACGAAACGATATTAATATTACAATTCGCAGGGTACTTTTTTAAGATTCTCGATTTTCAGCATCCAGACTGTTTGCCTATACCAGTGGATAGTCAAGACAGTTTCTTCGGGCCACTCGGCGTTCGATGCTTAGAGTTTGTACGAAGTAGCCCAGCGCCAAGAGAGAATTGTATGTTTGGACCAAGAGAGCAATTATCGCAAGTGACCAGTTTTTTAGACGCATCGATGGTATACAGCAGCAATGTTCAGCATACGGATAGTCTTCGCTTGTTTCGAAAAGGTTTGCCCGATTTTATTACAGAATTTTATAACAGAATCGACTAACATAAAAAATCCGTTACGGGTTAAAATGTATCTTTCGTTTATATTTTAATGTCATTGAAATGAACACGGCAAATACTATATATAAATTTTGAAATGAGGACTGAAGGTAACATCGCCATACAAACAGTCCACTGTAATCAAGAGGCGCGGTAGAGTCTCGAAGCCACGTATTAAGGTCGCAGGTTCCCCGAGTAGTCAATTCCCATGAATTCGAGAAAAGTACGAGAGAATTGTAAACATTTCTCGATGGTTTGAAAGTTTGAAAAAATCCATGCACACTAAAGATACTAAAAAGATTAATTTTGCATAATAATAATTCCAAAATGTTATTAACAAATTGGTAAAAAAAAATGGTGTACCAAATATTTCGATGACCCAAGTTTTTTTATATGAAAATGATTCCTTCGTTTTTCTGTACACGTATGACTTTTTCAGATTTTTAAGTAATCTTTGAAATTTGTACATATTATCCATACAAAAAAAAAAAAAGTTGCAAAGTAGAACTTTGCACATTGCTTCCTCATTAATTTTCGTTTTTCACAAAGCCACCTCTATGAAGAAGCTTGTTTATTTAACATTTTGGCTTCCTCATAGAGGAAGCTTTGTGAAAAACGAAAATTAATGTGGAAGCAATGTGCAAAGTTCTACTTTGCAACTTTTTTTTATTTGAACAAAAGAAAACTCCGTCACAAATATCGTTACATCTCATTTTCATTAGATACTAAGTTTTGTCCTAGTTTCTTAACTTTTGCGGTAGTTATCGCGAAAATCTAAATTTTTTGAAAAATTCAAAATGGTGTAAAATCCGAACGACTTTACCGATCATCACCAAATTTCGTACGTAGCAGGGCTGTATGTTGTTTTTCGACTGTGGAACATGTCGGTTCCTTTGTTAAGATTCGACGTGATTTAGAGCAAAATTTATTTTTTTCGTAAAATTCAAAATTCAGTAAAATCCGAACCGCTTTACCGATGTCGTCGAAATTCAATACCATACAACATTGAACGTATCTTCCATTATGAAGAACTATTTAGCCAAATCGTCGAACTTTTACGAAAGTTAGAGCGACCACGCCCTTTTTTCAACAAATTAAAAACTACATAAAATCTTAATGACTGTATATATGTTATCAAAAATCTTGCCATTGGAAGAGGGGCAACTACTCTACTTGCGTGCCAAATTTGAGCCAGATCGCTCGAACGGTTTCTGAGTGAGAGGCGATTGAATTTTCGAGGCCCAGCACACACACACACACACACACACACACACACACACACACACACGCACACACACACACACACGCACACGCACACGCACACGCACACGCACACGCACACGCACACGCACACGCACACGCACACGCACACGCACACGCACACGCACACGCACACGCACACGCACACGCACACGCACACGCACACGCACACGCACACGCACACGCACACGCACACGCACACGCACGCGCACACGCACGCGCACGCGCACGCGCACGCGCACGCGCACGCGCACGCGCACGCGCACGCGCACGCGCACGCGCACGCGCACGCGCACGCGCACGCGCACGCGCACACGCACACGCACACGCACACGCACACGCACACGCACACGCACACGCACATTTTTTCTAAACCACTTTTCTCGACATTTTAGGTGATTCTAAGCATACTGGCATGAAAATCTCGAAAAAAAATTTTTTCATGAAAACAAAGCTTCCTCTATGAGGAAGCAAAACACAAATTTCAACGATCACTTAAAAATCTGATAAAAATTTGTACGTATACAGAAAAACGAAGGAATCATTTTCATAAAAATAAAAACTTGGGTCATCGGAATATTAATTAAACAATTTTTTTAATCAATTTGCTAATAACATTTTGGAATTATTATTATGCAAAGTAAACCTTTGTAATACCTTTAGTGTGCATTAATTTTTTCAGATTTCTATACCATAGAGAAGAGTTTGCAGTCTCTCGCACACTTCTCGAATTGATGTGAATTAAGTACTCGGCAATCCTACTACCTTAAAATAAATGAATTCGGCCTTCTCGTGTCCTGACCGAGACGCTAGCGCTATTCCTACTTTACTCGGCGTTTGCTCTTTTCCATTTACGAGGAAAATGTAACTTATATTATCTGACTCAACACGTCGCGAACGCCAAATCGGACGTCAGCTCCAATATTTTACATTTTTTTTTCTCTTTCGAATGATTCTCATCAGTGAAGATTGTGTTGCCATAGACATTTTCTAATAGGATCATAACATTTATATTTCCAGGCATGTTGCGCTTTGGAAAAAATCATCTCAGAAATCCAAATATGCCTCTTGATGCGACAGATCCCGTATGCCAACAAAGTTTCATTTCCACCGAGTGTTTCAAAGCCGGAGATGGACGACTGAGCGAACAGCCTGCTCTTGTTTCTATGCACATTGTGTTCTTAAGGCTGCACAATAGAATCGCACTGCAGTTAAGCGAACTGAATCCTCATTGGAGCGATGAGAAACTCTTCCAAGAGTCAAGGCGCATAATCGGCGCTTTGGTACAGCTGATAACTTTCCGGGAATTTTTACCAGTAGTACTCGGTACGTATTCCCGTTGCTGCATTTAATTTTTATCGTCGTTGCAATAACGTAATCGCGATGCCGTTATTCTAGGACCTAATATAATAGAGATATTTGACCTGGAACTTAAAAAAGATGGTTATTACGAAGGATACGACGACACTGTAGAACCGAATATCGTTAATTCGTTTTCAACAGCAGCTTATCGCTTCGGCCATTCCTTGGTACAGCAAAGTTTCGTTAGAGTTGATAGCCATCATCGGCCAGTTTTCACGAGTAAGTTATTTCGCCACAATGATAAGTTAAGGAGGACTTCGACCTTAGAGCACCTTTTCTTTGGGGGGGGGGGGGGGGGGGGGGGGGACGAATAAATGTAGACGACTGCAGTTTTTTCTATTTGTTATTTACGTTTTAAATATTTGTAATTAAATATGCTGAATTAAAAAAATCAGAGCAGATAATTACTCAGTATCACTTTGGTCATGTAATGACCAAAATTAAGAAAATGGCGGCGATATGAAAAAAATCGACTTTTCCTCAATTTTTTCGTATAAAACATTAATAACAAATTGAAAAATTAAGTTATCGAAAAAAAATCTCCGTCATTCCATGACCAACGTGGTACTGATTAATAATCTACTGTGAATTTTTGTTTCAAATCAACAGCGTACCAGCAGCAGAGGTAGCCGTTTTCCCATCCCATTTTGGATGACCGCGTTTGTAGCGTGGGACGCCGATGATTTTTAACTTAAAAAAATCCCATTGTATACTTTAAAACGTAAATCTTATATATTTTTTCGCAAGTTGTTTGTCTGTTTGTCCCAATCTGACGCTAAGCGTCCCGACGCCAGGCGTCCCGTTTGATAGAAAATTTTGGAAAATTTTAAACAAAAAGTAAAAAATTAAACAAAAATAAATAAATAAAATTATAAGAATAAGTAAATAAAATAAAACATTTTTATTCAAAAGAAAAATTAAATTTTTTTTTTAAATGTCCAAAAAATATTTCAACATTTTTTTTCAATGTGCTTACTATATGAGACGATTCCATGAATTTGTTTAATAAACATGATTGAAATTCACAATGCCTGATAACCAAATACGTTACACAAAAAAGCTATACGAGCACGCGAACCACAATAACCTGCTTGCAACAAATATAATAAAACCGCAGTCGTCTACATTTATTCGTTTCCCCACAACAAATAAAATGTGAGCACTTGAAAAAATTGGTGCTCCAAGGTAGAAGTCCCCCTTAACAAAAGTCATGAAATTAATACCTTTCGTTAATAGAAAAATCTTGTTTCAGACGTGACTATTCACAACGAGCTCAACAATCGCGCAAACTTACATTCTCCCGGAGCACTCGACAGATTATTATTAGGTTTGGTGGATCAACCTTGTCAGAAACGCGATGAATTTTTAACTGACGAATTGACTAATCATCTTTTCCAAACGCCTAACTTTAAGTTTGGAATGGATCTAGCCTCTATAAATATTCAACGTGGAAGAGATCACGGACTTCCACCGTACATAGCCTGGCGGATAACGTGTGGTCTGTCTCCTGTGCGTAACTGGAATGATTTTCAAAGAGTCACATCCTCTTCGGCGGCCCAAAAATTTCGTCAAGTTTACGCAGCTTTGGAAGATGTCGATTTATTTTCAGCAGGATTAGCAGAAAAACCAGTTCTGGGCGGGTTGATTGGCCCTACATTCGCTTGTATCATAGCTCAACAATTTAGTAACCTTCGAAAGGGCGATAGATTTTGGTTCGAGAACTCAAATCAGAACAGCAGCTTCACCGTTGCTCAACTGAGGCAAATAAAAAAAGTTACTCTGGCTCAGATACTCTGCGAGACAACGGAAAACATTAGAACGATACAGCCATTCGTGTTTCTCACTCCGGACACACTGAAGAATAAGAGAGTTTTTTGTGACGATAAAATAATCGGCCGATTAAATATCCAGGTGTGGGCAGAAAACGACGCAGAGCCAGTAAACAAACCGACGTCGCAAAAAGCCCGTGAAACGGGAAAAAGTGTAGGCGATTCTGAGTTTGACGTGCTCGAAAAAATAGACAGTACGCAATAAAAATGGGTAACTAACGAAATAACTGACAAGGCTCAGCGTTAAATGCTCTAAATAATATTGACCAAATGCACACAATTAAATCGAATTAAATTAAATTAGTCTTTGTAATAAAATATTTCAATTAAAATATAAAATAACAAAAAAATAATTGAAATATAAAATATTTCAATATTTATATTTGATCAAATTAAATTAAATTAGTCTTTGTAATAAAATATTTTTACGACCTCCTTATTAATCAAGAGTTTCTAATTCATTTTCTTATTCCTTTAAATATCTAGAAATTCTCTCCCAGACTGCGAACGAACGCAAGTGGGTAATAGCGCGGAGCGAAAACGGTCGACCAACAAACCAGCGTGCAGGATCAATGATTCTGTAAATCGCAGACCACGAGGGACTTTATTTCCTCATTACGTTCCGAATACACTCGCGAAACGCACGGCCCACGTGGCGAAGCATATGCTTCTTGATAGAAGTAACTTATTCGTTAGAGGACACTTTATGTTCACGTTTTTAACAATTTTCCAGCTAAACCCCACTCCCGCTCAATTGATTAATTTCTCATAATTGCAGGGCGCTTTTATAAATAAAAATAGTTGAGAAATAAAACGGGTTCAAGCGAAGAAAACCTAATTATTCCATTCAACATAAATATCTAAGGGCACGTATGCACGCATTTACCGATTTTTCTCTACTGAGATGACAAACTTTAACCAAAACATATTTACCAGAACATCGAAGGAATGCACAAATGGAATTTAGAAAATACTCTTCCACTTATTATGCACATTGTATAACTTGTAAATTGAACTTAGACAAAATTAATTAATCCAAACTAACGACTTTAGAATCCTGATGTTCACGTTCTTGTAGATTTATATCTGGTTACTTTCAGTTGCACAGGGCTGGAACCTCTTATTAGCACGGCGATGTCTTCAATGCCCATTTGTCGTACATCCTCACCTGCAACTGCTATAATCACGTCACCTAACACGAGTTTGCCACTCTCGGCTGCGCTGCAGCCGGGTACCTGGAAACAGAATCGGTGTTGTTACATTCAATTATGTTTTATTTTACTAGAATAAAGACTCATGTACCGATCATTCAAAAAAATGTTCAGTGCTTGGCAAGGTTTCTCGAATCCAGCAGCGGTATTAGAATTCTATCGTAAAAAGTGTTTAAGGTAGTCCTTTCGTCGTACAGTAGAATTCAGTCAAAATTTTCATTATCTTGATGGAAGAAAAATCTGAAAAATCGAGCATATAAAAGGTGTTTCAAAGATTAATCCTGCATAATAATAATTACAAGATGTTATAAACAAATTAGTGAAAAAAATGTCGTTCAACAAATTACCTGTTAACTCAAATTCTTTCTTCATGAAAATAATTTATTGATTGTTCCGATTCCGTATGAATTTTTACAGAATTTTATGTAATTAAAAAAAATTAAGTTTATTCAAAATGTTTAAGCTGTATTTGCGAATTTACTCGATCACTCGTCCAGAAACTTCCTGAGTATAATGGGTCGTTTCATACCAAACGCATATTCAAAATTCGTGAATTTTAACACATTCTTCAAAGTTAAACAATTTAAAGAACCCCATTTTTTAATTTACATAAAAATCTGAAAAACATCATGCGTATTCAGAAAAATTAATAAATTCTTTTCATGAAGAAAAAAGTTACGTTAACGGGTAATTTGTTGAACAATATATTTTTCCATTAATTTGTTTATAATATTTTGTTATTTTTATTATGCAGAATTAATCTTTGAAGCATCTTTATATGCTCGATTTTTTTCAGATTTTTTTTCCATCAAAATACTCAACATTTTGACTGAATTTCACGGAGGTTTCTACTGTACCACGAAAGGACTACCTTAATGCAAGATTTCATCGCTAATTTAGTGTCTGCTTTTCAATCGTTAGATGAATGTGTATCAATTTGACGTACTAGTTCAGATATGTAAGCCCCAGTTCCACTGGTGTATCCGGTTATGCACAGTCCTATTCCTTTTCCCGGTTTCTGTTGCAATTCAACTTCGATTTCTTCGAGTTTCTTTTGCTCTCTAAGGACGATCATAAATATCTGCAAGCAGAACAAATAAAGTTTGCAATGCTCTATTATTATAATGACATTAGATGTATTTACAAAAAATGAATATTGCAAAAAGTATAATAGGTAAATGTGTTTGGCTAGAGACGCTACTACGTCTCTTGATAGTATTTACCGGTGACACAGCTTTCAGCACTGAAGCGTGGGCCTTTTCGTGTTCAATTGATTTAAAGTTCTCGTGGCACAAGTCGATTATTTGATCACCTGGCTGTAGACGCCCGTCTTTACCAGCTGCCCCATCAGGGAAGACGTCAAGTATAAAAATACCCAGCTGAATTGCAATAAAAAAATATTTTTATTTAAAGATTTTTTCTTACTCTGAATAACAAACAGGGAACAACATGGCATCAATAGCCATTTTTAGGGGTTTAGGAGTTGACGTTTTGACTATACGAGGCATTCCATCTTGTTTCGAACGGTCAAAAAGTCGAAGGCTTTAAAAAAAATTGAAACTTCGTCTCAGTTCCTCGTTTTTGAGGATAGATTTATGTACTTTTACCGTTCTGCATTTAATACTTTTACCGTTCTGCGTAGCCATTGCTATACAACCCTGCTTTTAATTAATTTTTTCCAAGGCAGGTTTTTGCGTTTTGCTATATCTAATGACGGTTATTTTTAGTTTTTATTATGATCATGAAAAACTTGCCAGTTTTTCAAGATCGTAACTGTATGTTATATATTCGGACGCTTTCCGCCTAAACCCTGTGATTTTATATAACAAGTGTTCCGATGTTCCTAATAGTTTTTAAGCTACTCGGGTTAATTTTTTTCACTGGTTTTTCTTTAAATTTGTCATACCTCGAAAAATATTCAGTAGTAATATCCCGAGACCTCAAAAATTATCGGAATATTTCCCGATTGTTTTGTTCCTGAGCAACGAGAGGGAGAAATTTCACACATTAAAATCCCGAGCGCGCAGCGCGACGGATGTTTCTGCGAAATTTATCCCGATCGTTGCTCAGCAGGAAAACTAGAGGGAAATATTGCGATTAATTTTGGAGGTCAAGGGATATTTGGCGGATTATTTTTCGGGTTTGGATTTCGACTAAGCACAGAGTAGTATTCGAGGAAACAGGACATATTGACAGATAAAATATGTCTATAAGAATATTATATTGGTTGAAAACAAGTGAAGAGCTACTGTGCAGTATCCGGATGCAATTTCCGATGAAATTTTTAACAAACGAATTCTACTACCGAGAATACTGCGCTGTGATTGGTCGAAATCCAGGCCCGAAAAATAATTATCTAACTAATCTGAAAAAAAAAATGTATATAAATCATGTCCCCGTAATGAGGAACTGAGACGAAGATTCGATTTTGTTACCCTTTGAGGAAAGATGGAATGCCTCATATGCATCCTAATAATTAACATATTTACTAGTGGTGTGTCTGATCCGCCAACAATAGTAAATCCAATAGGTTTGTCTTTTTCTCTAGGAAATTCAATAGTCGTATCTTTTCCGACAACTATTTTACAGTCCTTGGGGTCTTGCGGAGGCTCCGGTTCTTTCGGTTTCTCGGGTTCCACAGGTGCAACTAAAAACGTTAAATAACATTGTCAATGTCAAGACGATATGTTGGTTTAGAATATTCATTGTGCTGTATTACTGAACTGATATTCATACCTGGTGCAGGGGCATCTTGTGGGGCGGTTGGGTCATTCGCTCGTTTCGCCTTTTCCTCCTCCTCTTCGGCAACTTTACTTTGATTTGGATTACAAACTGTCAGAGTTACGACACCCTCCGTTTTCTTTAGAAGACTTGTAGCCTATTACATGTGAATGATATTATAGCTAAAATTCAGATAACACCCCGACGGTGGGTCGTTTGCAAAAAGGCAAGGTTGAAGCTTACCTCGTCATACGTTGATCCAAGTAAGCAGTCAAAGTTTACAGCAAGTATAAGTTCACCCACTTGTAGTCCAGCCTGCAACAGTGTAAAAGGAACTCAATATTAAAATAAAATAACGTATGTTTGATCGGGCTTGTTCAAACATACATTATTTTTTATAATATATACTATAATAAAAAAGGGCATGGCACATCGAATGTCGAATATATCGAAATACTGAGGCCACTTTTCAAGCGTTTTGATTGGTCAACGGTGGCTTCGATATAAAATCGATTTTGGGCTGTCATGGCCGCCCCAGAGTCACGTATCGCGCATTTTTAATGGCTGTATTAGCCACAAGAAAAGATAAATTAAAAGCAAGGAGTGCAGGCTAAGCGAGTACGTTGTTGCTAGTTTATAATACTTGGTGTCGAGTCGCTGCCGCGTCTCTTGATATGTTATAAATAATTAAGTGAGCAGAGAAGAAATGATGAAAAAAACGTATTACCCAAGTAGAAGTCGACAGTTTCGGAGAAAAACACGTAGATCGTTAACACCGCGTATATGTAGAACAAAATAAATATTGGCACCATGAAGTTTTCATCCGGAATGATTTTGCATTAGAAAAAGTCAGTAATAATTTGATAACAGTGGCGATACGGCCGTCACCAACATGTAAGAGTACCGGCATCTTATTGAAAAAAGCATTTGGCTACATTTTTATTTTTCATTAAAAGTTACTGTTATTTAGAATACTATGAGAAATGATTACCTGTTCGGCAGCACTACCTTCTTGAATATCCGAAACGAATATTCCTTGTCCTACTTCTGCATGTTTGCCCTCAATGATCATAATACCTAATCCATATTGCCCCTGCAATAAAAGCCATCAAAACTGAGAATAAGTCATGAAAATCATCCATGAACATTTAATGTATTGTATAGGTTATTATTTATCCAATGTCTCGCTTCATGATTAGAATGATGTGTGTAAAAATAAATATTTAATTATTACCTTTTTAACCGATACCGCATGGACTCCTTTATATTGACTGAATTGGCCTCCCTGCAATGAAAAATAAAGTCTACTTATTGTCGATAATCGTATTATTTCTTCTCTCTTTCCCACTCTCGCTCTCTCTTCCTCTCTCTCTCTCTCGAAAAGGAAACTTTGCATTTGTAAAAGAAGGTAACTCATGATTGTAATAAGTTGCTCCTACTTACGTCTTCCAATGCAGAAGGAAATTGAGTAAGCGGCTTAACTGCTAGATCATTAAGACCCGTTTTTCTTCTGCAATAAGATACAACAAATTATTCTTCTTTCCGATTAATCACGGAGCAAAAACCCGCGCAGCCTTAAAAATCGTAGCCGTAGCCGTAGCCTACTTTTGTATATTCGAATAAAGTAAACTTACCGGACTACAATAATTTTAAACACATTTCCAGGTATGCCCTTGATTATTGACGAAGCGTTAAGGTGGCACCGATTTTGCAGAACGTGACCATTTACCTGCAAGAATCGGTAGTAGTATCGGAATAGTATATTTAAAAACATTTTTGTGGATTTTGTGAAATTCAACGTAAATTCTGCGAATTGTGAAGTGAAATCGAAAACATCAAATTGGGCGAATAGAATTACCATTGTTATTATTTTGTCACAAAAAGCGTTTTTCCAGTTGTTCGAATTACGCACTTAAAATAATTCTAATGCATTTTGTTGTGTCACCAATAAATGTTCAAGGCAATATGACATATACGAACCTCTAGAATTTCGTCGCCGACCTTCAACCCACCGGTCTTAAATGCGGTACCACTTGGATTTAGACCGCAAATAAAAACAGCCATTTTACTTCTATCCTTATGGCCAGATAGCGCTATACCAAGTCCTCTCATATCTTTCTCCAACGTTACCATTACCACTTTATTTCCCAAGTTGTGATATTTCTTCTGTACTTTCACTATAAGATATGATAAATGATTACGTTAACAAATCAATCGTCACAGTACGGTATATTGCGTCTATGGTAGATGGTCCAGGAATATTTCTATATATGAAGCATTCTCTGTCGATTCAGCCACATTTTTCTTCGATCCTCTCCGATTTGCTCCATAATTGGTAATATCAAAATACCAGTAAAGGTGAATGTGAAATTTTTCGTATTTTTAAAACCGTACTTCAGAAAATACCGTTTTTTTCAAAACAAATATCTCGGAAACTTGAAGTTACTTTAAAAAAAATGTCACCGCATGAAAGTTGTCATTCTCTGTTCGCTTTCGAGCGATATATTTCAAATAATGTTCACGTTCAAATTAGAAAGATTTTTTACCGAAAAACGGCGGAATTATTTTTTAATTAAAAAACGGATAATTTTTTGCCTGAAAAAATGATAGAGTATTCGCGCATGACTACTGATATTGCAAAAAAATCCCCAGAGTGGCACCGATAGATCTTCTGGTATAAAAAAATGTATTTGTGTAAAAGTTCCAGAAAATGGGGGAATTATTTTTATTACTAAATTTTTTTATACCAGAAGATCTATCGGTGCCACTCTGGGCATTTTTTTGCAATATCAGAAGTCATGCACAAATACTCTGTAATTTTTTCAGTCCGAAAAAATTGTCCGTTTTTTTTTAATTCCTCCGTTTTTTGGTAAAAAATAATTCTAATCGGCACGTGAAAAGTATTTGAAATATACTACTGGATAGCTAACAGAAAATGACAACTTTTATGTGCACACATTTTTTTAAAGTAACTTCAAGTTTCCGAGATATTTGCGTTTTAAAGGAAAAAGGTATTTTTTGAAATATGATTTTAAAAATCTGAAAAAATTCACATAGAGTGCCCTTTACTGGTACTTTGATGTTACCAATTATGGAGCAGATCAGAGAGGGTCAAAGAAAAAAGTGGCTGAATCGACAGAGAATGCTTCATATATGGTCGTGTGTTACAGTTACAATTACAATTGTCATTTATTTATGTGTAAAACTTATTTACATGCAGTGTAGCCAAATTCATCTTCTTCTTCCTTATCTGCTTCAATTTCCTCTCTTGACCGTTTAACATTGCCAGCGCTTTTCCTAGAAATCTAGAAAACCATATAAAAGTTATGAATCAACTGATTGTTTCTTGCAAAGATTACGGATACTGACTTCCATTCCAGCCTTCGTATAAACGTTTCCCTCCATATGTCTAGTATCTTCGTCCTCCGAACTTTCTTCAGATGAATATTTCCTAGTAGGTTCTGAAGTAGTTGGTTTATTATCTTCTTCATCCTCATTGGCTTCTGGCACGACATTATGAACACTATTTTCGGACGGCGGTAAAGGAGCCTTCTTGCGAATTGATTTTTTAACTGAGGCTCTGAAAAACGTGTATCGTTGTTGTCTATATTTAATGTAGATATATCATATTTTTATTAAAATACTCCGACAGGACAATTAAGTTAATTGATTGCATTTTCAAAAGAAGGTTGTTTGTACCGTTCTTTTCCTGAAGGGGAGTCAAAAGAATTTTATTTTCGGCACTGCCGCATACCACTTTTAAAAGGAAGCATTCTTAAAGAAATGCATAAATGCTTTTTTCTTCTTAATAAATTTCCAGAAATTCTCTTTTCTTCTTAATAAGTTTCCAGAAACTCTTTTCTTCTTAATAAATTTCCAGAAATTCTCTTTTCTTCTTAATAAATTTCCAGAAATTATTTTTTCTTCTAAAAAAATGTCCAGAAATTCTCTTTTCTCCGTAATGAATTTTATTACATTTTATTAAATAAATGTTATTATTTCTTCTTAATAAATTGTATTAAGAAGAAAAGATGAGTTCTTTCCACGATTCAAAGTAGACAGCTAATTTATCCCCGCACAAGGTAAAGAAGCATCGAGAAACGCTTCAGCGTGGACAAGCACTTTTGTGTATCACACTGATCGACCACCAAGGCACTGCGAGTCGTAAAAAGTTTTACCTTCTACTGCCTGTACGTTCCAATTGAATGTCGTTGTTGCCGCCAAAACTATCATCTGTTTGTTTTTTGCTGGGAAAGTTATCATCCACTTGGTTTTTAGTGCTTCGTCTACGGTTATCTCCATCTCGTTTATCCCCATCCACGCTACTCTCCTACACAAAGCAATAAAAATTTTGTCAGTGTATTACAAAACGCGGGTGTTACACGCGCTCGTTTCAGTCCACAGCAGCTGACATTATTGTTTTCAGGCCACCCATCGTTCCCAAGTCGCATATTTTACTCCCGAAAAAACTGCCTACCGCTCTTTTTTACTTGATTTAAAAAAATATCGGGATCCCGGACAAAATTCTCTCACAAAAAATCTCCCCGGAAAATATCCCGCTTGGACAATACCAACCAAATTTAAAAAATCGTTATGCCTCCATATTAATTGTAATATGTAATATTAAATATATTCAGTACAATATTCAAAATTGCACTACATGACAATACATCATCGCACGAATGTAAAATCATTACTTACACTGTGACGAAAGCTCAACCGTAGCACTCAACCGTATTGTACGCATATTTATTAAGACATGCTCAATCATGAAGGTTGCAATCATGACCAATAGTAAGAATGCGCGTATAAACTTGACATCATTACCAATATCGATCTGACATTACACGGTCTACAACATCAGCGGCGTTATTTTTTTTTTTTTATCAGAAATCGATTTAGTGTAGTAAGTTTAGAAAGTTTCTGTCGGTTACACGTGTCTATATCTCAACGTCAATTTAACACGTGAGACCTTCAACGAAAAAGTAAAAAAAAGTAAAGTAAAGAAGCATAATGAAACGAAAATTAAAGTCAAGTACAATCAAGTAAACAAAAGTTACTATGTATCATTAGGGGAGCTGCGCTTCTGGACACCACCGGAGGCTGCGTCCCGGGCCTGGCATGGTATTTTTACCGGTAGGCGTTTTGGCAGCACATTTATTACTTTTCAAGGATTCCGTTGGGGGAAATCTTGACCGGGGGGAGCTTTATCTAAGTGTTTTTTTTTCATTTCTAGGAGGATTTCGTACCGGCAAATTTAAGAAGGAAAATTTGGTCCATGCGTTTTGGTGGGATTAAACGGAATTTGTACAGTGGAAGGGGTTTATAGAAGGCAATTGACGCACATTGAAACCAGAATTTTTTTTTTGGTCATGCGATTTTTGTACGTGGAATTTATCGAATAGAAAAGGGGCCGGACACTAAAATTCTTTTCTGAGAATTCGTAATTCTGGTTCAGGGGCCGTATAAGACAAAATCGATCCCTCAATTTTTATTTTACAAAATATGCAGGTTTGTCCTATATTATCGTCCTCAAGTTGCACAGGGTGTATAAAAATGATGTGTCGTCACTACGCGACATGGAACCTTGAGTTTCAGAATCAAGGTCAATTTTGCGGGACCGTATTTTGATGGATCTTCGCTGATCATGAGCTGGAGAATCCGATGCGCATAGTGGCAACACATCATTTTTATACACCCTGTACATTATTCCCGCGAAAAGATTGATTTCAAGCTTTTTTTACTTGATTTAAAAAGAAAAATCTACTTTCTTATAATTCGAGATAATTTTTAAAACCAGTTCAACAATTTTACTTTTTTTGTAAGTCGAGATCCGCGAGTATCTTGTAGACACAAGCGGCCAAATGTTTCGGGAACCGAGAGTGGTTCGGAATATTATTTTTTTAATTTTCGTGCAGTTAGAACAACTCAAAGCTGAGAATGAAAGCTTGTCGTATAAAATTCAGAAGAAAGATTCTAAAGGGAAGATCCCTTAAATCTAATTATTTCGTTGCCTGTTGTTAGATCAAGATAAATCCTTATACAGTAGTGACAATTATCAATCTTACCAGGGACTGCACAAGTAAACGTATCGAACTACCCGCATTCTGAATCAGTTCCACCGCGCGTTCATGAGTACTGTTTCCCAAAGCGACGCCATCCACTTCAATAATCCTATCGCCTGCCTGGGACAGAGACGAATACAGCATAGTAAATTGGGGCATAGATATTGAAAAGGATAATGTTAATATTTATTCTCTGAGTTTACGTTATTGCCAAATTTAAGCCAAATATCGTATTTGTCAACTTTAAGCCAAATATCGTATTTGTCAATTTTAAGCCAAATATCGTATTTGTCAATTTTTTGTTTCTCTTTTTTTTTACTCATACTAGAATCTTTTGATATATAAGAGGCATTCCCCACCTATTTGACCTGGGTTTAACTCTTGACTCCGTGTGGAATGCCCCGTAAATTTCTGTAGAACCACCCCCGCTTCATTTATGTTTAACGTCTAATAAACACGCTAAAGTACCTTACCTTCAATTGGCCAGTTCTATCAGCGGGGCTTTCGGGCGTTATCTTTTTTATAAAAATCCCAGATATATTCTCATATTTTCCGGAAATGCCATTGTAAACATCGACCTTCAATAATAATATTAGCAGTACAGTAATTAACCATATGTGCATGAGCTATGGGTGAACATTTAACAGGTGCTGATTGTAATTAATTTTTCGCAGTAACAGCAATTGAATCAGGGCTGAGTTGTCAATCCCTAAATTTTATAGAAATAAAAATGATGGTACGATTGCGAATAACTCGTAATGATTATAATATTATATGTAATCTTTTAAGTAGAAGCAAGAAATATTAATTTCCCATCAAACGGCATGGTAATTTTACACAAAAAATGAAGAAATACTGTTAATGTATTGCGAAAATAATGAAGGACTGCGCTTGTCCATTTTTTGCACTGTTTCTCCCAAAATTTAATTAAAAAATTTGGTTTTTCTTTCGTCTATTCAAAAGTTCACATATCATTCTATAATCGCTGCAGGTCGTCGTTATAAAATCGTAACTGGAAAATAAGCTGTTGTGTAAAATTCAATTCTTAAAGTAATGGGGACTTACAACACTGAAACAGAGCAATATTTAGCAATTAGTCAGCAATTATGATAAATCTCAACCTTGAAAATAAAATAGTAATAATCATATCGAGTACTTACACTGCCTCCAACGATGCTGATCCCCAGGCTGGTACCAGGTAGTCGATTGATGACTATTTGTCGCTCAGGACTCCAATGCTTTTTTTTGTTACTATCTCCATCGCGATCCAGTTGTGTAACCGTCATGATGATACGTTCTGAACTCGTACATAGATAGGATTAAATAAATATAATTCAAGTCAATAACAGCTCACTGAAAATTCTATAATAAAGTCTACAGTTGGGCTTTCAAATATTCAGGTAATTGCATAATCAACCAAAGTTGTTATACCTTGGTTTCAGGCTGTGTTTGGATGACCAGTTCAAATATACTTGCAGATTTTACACAGATTCTGGGATCAGATTACCTCTTGATAGATTAGTAGCGCATACAGATATAAATTCGGACAATAGACATGTATTAATAGACCCGCTTTCTTAAATACCCGTAACTTCTCTCAATTTTACTAGCATCCACATTTCAGGTGGCTGGAGGTTACTGAAAAAATGATTTTAGACAATGTCATTTAAGCTACTGAGTTAGTTAAGATCGATATGTAGGTCGGAACACTTACAACTTGGTTCTTCTATTTTACTGCTCATATTTTCGGATCTCATATATACTTTCCAAAAGAACCTTGGGGTTTCGCATGGGATTTTAATGCTGCTGTGGTTTTAATACTAGTTATTCCTTAACTGTGAACAATGATAGAAGCAGATGAAAACGTTTTGTTATAATCGGTACGAATCAATTTCGTTCAATTAATAATTTATCATCAGAAGTACAACAGATTGCTCATGTTTATCATAATGTCGGACAGTATATTAATTTTTTTAATGTATCGTGTTAGAAGTATAATCTGCAAAATCATGAGAACCTAGAATTCCATTGTATACTATAAAACGTAAATAACAAGTAGAAAAAAAACCGCAGTCGTCTACATTTATTCGTTTTCCCACAAAAACAAATAAAATGAAAATGGTGCTCTAAGGTAGAAGTCCCCCTTAAGAAAAATTCGTTTTTCTTAACCGGAGCAAATTTCTTCTTTCATAAACGGCCTAGAAATGTGATGCAACAACCACACAAACGTCAATGCTTGTTTCAAGTTATCTAAACATTGTGCTTTAACATAATTCCAAAGGCAGGTATTAATGTTGTCCATGAATGCAAATTGCAAATTATGTTAGGACTCCTACTTTCGATGTTGAGGGAAAAAAGTACATTGGCCCTACAACGAATTATTAAATTGCCTACATGAGACTATGCATTCTTACCTAACATCCAGTTACCCCCCACACCAATCAATCACCGTGCATTTTATTATACCAAGAAAATAATCGTAACTCTTCGTTTTTATTTCAAATAATAGACTTTAGTTCATTTTCATATGCATTTACTGCATTTCCTGATGAAGGAACTACATATATACACTCCATTTCCAATAGCACATTGGTCAAACAATTAGCGATCAGGTAATAATTAAACGTGTGCAAATCGAGTCGGCTCGCTAAGGTTTGTCACGCAACTAACATGAAGCGGTCCACTGCCGAGTCGGTCGCCTATTGCGCGGTAGCAAATAGCTTTAGTTCAATCTAATTACGACCCTAGGCACGTGATACCGTAATAGTGTAAACCCTCACAAAATCAATAGTTCTTTATGCTTAGACTACTGAATCTTTATCAACATTCACTAGAATCATGAATCGATTAAATACCAAAAAAAAAGGCAAACCGTCTTTTCTCCACATTTCAGTTCTGCACATAGTAAGTTCTGCGCAATCTTTTATGCACATTTCGATTGTACACGCGCTTTTTTCCACAACTCAGTTCTCCACATTGTCAATGCTCTTTTCAATACAGAGAACAATACGACACTGTTCTATTATACACAACTTCCATCCCACACATTCTGTAACTACACATTTCTATTCTACACAATCTTATGATTTTAACGAAATTCCTATACTCCATCTCCCAATTATTCACTTCTCGTTTCTGCACATCTCGTTTTGCACGATTGTACTACTGTTTCAATTGTTTCAATTCTGCACCGACGGCCTTCTCTGCACGCGCCAGTTTTGTATCACAGCTTAATTATACACATTTCATTTCTGCACATCCCATTTGTACGCAGCTCGCTTTTACACATCCCGTTTCTACGCATCTCGTTTTTACACATCTTGTTTCTACGCAACTCATTGCTACACATAATAAATATATTTTGATTCCGAATCTGTCCTATCGTACGAGCTTCTCGTGGTGTCAAACAGCGATGCGTAGAACGACGATATGCAGAATCGAGATGCGTAGAAACGGGATGTGAAAAAAAAACAATGTGTAAGACATCACAGAAACACGCATTTATATAATCGGCCATTACAACATAAAAGTGGTGAATAAAGTAAACCATTCAAACTACGTATTGTCAAGTTCATGTTGTTTATTAAGTACACTTGGTGAAATGATATTTTTATATATTGATACTAAATTACTGAAAAAAAAACGTTTTTTGGAGCAACATTTTTTAAACATGTGCTAATGCATTTAAAAATGAGCTTTAACGAGAAAAATATTTTTCGTGAAAACATTTCAGAAATACATGAGAACGCAAAGAATAGTAAAAATGATATCGTATGAGCCAAATAGTATAAAGTTAACCGAGCAACAGTACAGTTTTGTTTACAATATCTATTGTACATGATTCATTGAAAAAAATTGTGGCAAAAGGGAAGAGGATGCCTTCAGATTTAAGCCTTAGATCGGAGTCATGTGAATCTTACCAGATTAAAACTAGTAATTGCGATAACGAACTGAATGAAAATATTAATGGGCTGAGCACTACTAGAGCCACTCATAAACGGGTAGAAAAAATCGTACGGTAAACTTATGTCCAGGTTTGGTCCACCGGCATAGTAATACATGGATGGCGTTGATATATCGGTGAAGGATACAAGACTAAGAAGACTGATCATCAAAACATCATTGCACTTCGGTTCAACACATTTTGGCCAAGACATGTCCATTGGTTCGTTAAAAGTTACAGACACACCTGCAATCTTATAATTGCCCGGGTTTTCGGATTTCGGCAGGACGGTATACAATACATCGATACTGAACGACGTCAACAGACCAGAGCAGACAATTCGATTATTGTAAATTTGTCCAGTGACAACATTTCGTGCAATTCTATTCAACAAAATTCGCGTCCAGTTTAACGTATCTCTCGCCGAAATATCACCCATCTTTGATACAAAAGTATTGTACTTGTCTGTGTCTGTCAAGTTATGTAACGAATCGTCTAGTAAATGTTTCAGTGTTTCATTTTGCAAAGCAATGCATGAATCGGATGAGAACGTATCTATCCTCAATTTAACGCTGCATCTCAGTCTAATGTCCTCACCAAACTGTACAACGTATCTCTCGCGTGAATCACAATCTCCATTGTGTTGACTCAAAGGCACTGTCACATAAAAATCGGTCTTGCTAACATTTATGTATTCCGTTATCACATTATTTGTATTATTTCGTACGAGAGTACCCATAATAATTGGATCTCCAACGATATACCCCGGATTAACACTTTGTGATGGTATATTTCCCGTCGGCAGATGATTCCATTCGAAACTCACTTCGAAACGTTGATAGAAACTTTGGGAAGTATTGGTGAGCCCGAAGCGAATCTCGAGACTTTGAATACCGCACGTGCCGTTAAGAGTTACCTTGTAACGTACGCGCTTTATTATATTTTTACAAACGCCGTTTAAACATGATTGTTCGCGTGGCTTTGTACCGTTGCATCGACTCTCCGAATCCATGCAGTAAAAACTTAGTACTGGTACGCAGACGTTGCTCGGGCAAGTCTAAAATGGATATGAACATAAAAACTCAATAATCGCAAATAAATGAAACCACACAATAATTGCAATTTACAGTAGAACCCCGATTAACCGGGGTCGGATTAACCGGGTATCGCGAGAAGCGAAGAAAGTGCAAAAAACAAACGAAAGTCACTGAGTACTTTGGAAATAGCTTTATATACTTGTTTACGACGTCGCGGATTTCGTCCACAATTTTTTGTTTTATTGTTCCAACTCTAATTAGAGATCGACATTTTTTCAGATGTTTTTTTACAAATTTGAATTAATTACAATTGCTTATAATGAAAATATTGTCACCCACTATCTAAAAATCTGACAAAATTCTCAAAAATCTTGTATCAGACGTAAAAGTTTTTCAGCTTAAAGCCAAAGTACGCCGCCACTTGCTTCTATTTTTTCGGACTTTTCAAAACTTTATTTGAATGTTTTTCTATAAAAATAAAAAATAGAATCGAAGGTCGGCCCACTTCGGTTCTAAACTTAAAAAGTTCATATCTGATACAGGATTTTTGAGAATTTTCTCAGATTTCAAAATTATGGCTAATAATATTTTCATTTTGAACAATTGTAATAAGGTCAAACTCGAAATAAAAAATCTGAAAACAATTTCGAGCTGTTATTAGAGTTGGGACAATAACATACAAATTTGTGAACGAAATCCGAGAGGTCGAGGGTCAGACCCAGGTCGAAACCAGCGGAAATCCCCCTTATACTATTCAGCGACTTGTACCAAGTCTCATTGTAACTAGTCAAAACGAAGTTATATCGTTATTCATTATTGATTTATGCACTTTACGCTCTTTAGTTAGGATTAAGCGGAATTTCGATCATTCGGGAATCCTTCGATCCCAAGCATCCCGGTTAATCGGGGTTCCACTGTAATTGATAGAGCATGTGTTAATATTTACGTGATTCCCCGTAACAATATACGACAGATTGAAGACGTGAGGTGACGATATCACCGTGAAATTGTCATATGCATTACTGAACAGGTGCGTATTATTGTTACTCAGATCGGTTTGCATGCATGTCCATGCCGATGCTTCCCGGTACTTCAGAATTCTTCTTAACTTGCATTCACCAGTGAAACCCGATTGTGGAAGTTCTGTGAAATTAATTAGCCGTGTTGATTAACAATGAAGAAATGTTTAGCTTAGTATTAAAGGTTTCCCACAATTGAAACAATGTTTACCTATTAATGTGACCTTGTTATTTTGGTATTTCCATAAATAATCTGCTTTACGATACTGACTAGAAACATTGAAGTCTGGCGGGATGAATAAGGTATTCCAATCCCACGAGTATTTCTTTGGATTCATAGCACGTTTTGCGTCATCGAAGGCTTGTAGATCTTTTATATTCTGTCATTCAAGTGAGCAGTTTGAACGTGATTATAATTGGAAAAAATGTAATAATATGTTTGTGTTGAACGCACCGGATCGTTTTTTATTCCATAAATCGGCGGAAGATTGTCGTAAGCTATGCAAAACAAGTTACTCGCCAATCTCTCAAGTATAAACCGTGTATTATTTCGTTGTATGAAATTTTGCGTGTAACAATATCGACTATCATAAATCTTTGGCTGGTGATGACCATGCTTAGAGAATACCGACAATTGGGAATCATTGCAGTCAGCATCACAGCAGCAATTGGTATCGCAGGATGACTCCTACGGACGGTATGCAACATTATCATCAAATCAACGGTTGTAATGTTGCAAGCAGTGTTGTAAGTCCCTTTTAAAATTACTTTAAGAATAAAAATTTACACAAGAGTTTATTTTCAAGTTACGATTTTATAACGATGACCTGTAGCGATTATAAAATTGTATGTGACCTTTTGAATAGCCGTAAGAAAAGGCGAATTGTTAATTCAATTTTGGGAGAAATTGTAAGAAAAATGGACAAACACAGTCCTCCATTATTTTCGCAATGCATTAGCAGTATCTCCCCATTTTTTCTATAAGATTACCATGAAGTTTTATGGGAAATGAATATTTCTTGTCTCTATTTAAAGGTTTACACATCATATTATAAGCATTACAAGTTATTATTACGAAAACATAATTACAAAGCTAATCGTACCATCAATTTTATTTCTGTAAAAGTTAGGAATTTACATCTCTGGTTGCAAGGATATATTCAATTACCGTGACGTCACACGCGCAGGCGGTCGAGCGATTTTCAGTATTCGTATCAATGGATCGTTCGGTAGTATTCGAAGTTGAGCCGATTTTCGTGATTGCAGTCTTGGGCGATGAGTTTTCAATGATTTGCGGCTTAGCAGTTGTCGCATTGACGTTTGTGATATTTTCCGTGACGAGTGGACCGACGTCTGCATCGTTAACTTTTTCGGTGGCGTTCGACGTTTCAACATTGGTAATTATTGTGTCGTCGCAATAGGATCCACTCGTGCAGTTGGGTAAGGTAATATCGTCGATATCAATAGCTGCGCTTATGCGCAAAACAAACGTCAAGCAGAGAAACGGCAGGGCTGTCATCTTAGACCCATTAAAGCTCCGAAGCTTCGGCACTGAGAATTATTACTTGCACGCTGACTTCCAACGGTCGATATTCACAATCGACAGCCAAACTTTGCAAAGTTTTTAGTAATTATGCAAATATGAACGTTCACCGATCCCATGCTTTCCGTGAGTAATTCGAATCTGTCGTCACCGTCAGCCAGTAAATTTGGATTTTTCAGCTGAAGCGTCATACCAAGAAAACGATCTTTCAGCCTATCCTGCCAACCGCCTGTACAGAAAACGTCATATTCATTTGTTTTAATGTTCGGAAATGTAGTGAAAGTTTCATGCACAGAAGAACAAACTTCCATATCCGGTACCTAATGTTATATGCAGTGTTGTAAGTTCCCATTACTTTAAGAAATAAAGTATACACAACAGTTTCTTTTCTAGTTACGATCTTAGAACGATGAACTGTAGCGATTATAAACGTATATGTGAACTTTTGAATAGTCGTAAGAAAAACCTAATTTTTAATTAAACTTTGGGAGAAATTGTGAGAAAAATGGACAAGCACAGTCCTCCATTATTTTCGCAATGCATTAACAGCATTTCTCAATTTTTTTAATAAGATTACCATGAAGGTTTATGGGAAATTAATATTTTTGCCTCTATTTAAAAGTTTACTCATCATATTATAATCATTATGAGTTATCATTATAATTTCATAATTACAAAGCCAATCGTACCATCAATTTTATTTCTATAAAAATTAAGGATTTACAACTCTGGTTATACGATATTTTCTGTAATTTTTTAATATGTCATCTATGTTTCACTTCTTTAATTCTTTTGTAATTCTTTTTAATTTCTTGTCAATCATTTTTATTTTTATTGTTAGACGCTTCTTTTAGAACATTCTCTCAACGTTGTAAAACGAAACTTCAATTCTTTTTTACAAATATACAAAACACTGATAACCCACATACAAAGTTGTAAATCCCTCATTTTTATAGAAATAAAATTGATAATACAATTGGCTTTGTTATTCTGACAACCATCCCAGAAGCATCCGGTTGTTGATACGGTTATTGATATGGTTGACACAGTTGCGAAATTCATAGGACAGTTATCGGGATGGTCATTCGGTACAGTTAATGCGGTTATGAAATTCATAAGACGGTCAACCCCAAATGACCGTAGTTATTCGACAAAAATTAACCAGGTTGTTTTAATAGTCACTTCGTATGGTTTCGACCAAAACTAACCGGTTGTCGAAACCGCTAGGGCGGTAGAAGTCATCATTATAAAAACGTAACTAGAAAATAAACTGTTGTTTAAACTTTAATTCTCAAAGTAATGGGGACTTACAACACTGGGCCACATGGTACACAAATAGTGCAAAACAGCATGACTGGTAAGTAAAAACAAATACAATGTCTTACCCACTGGTTTCCATGTATGACATTTGAGCCTATGTGATCCAGGAGTCAATGGTATCGCGACAACGCCATATCCGATAAACAACACCCTGCTGTGATTGTCGCGACAGAAAATTTGCACAAGTAATTTCGGCGAGCCCTGCAGAGTTTGAGTGGTATAATGCAAGTCAAGTGGGTGATCCCAAACGGGTACTTTTACATAGAGATCACAACATTCTTGAGTCTGTCCTTCTGAAGATCCATTGACAAGTTTCCATCCAGTACCTGGTTGAAACTAGAATTATTAGAAACCAGAAACTAGAATTTATAAACAAGTTGGGTTTTGTTAAATTTACCAGTGTGAAAGCTCCATTTGCACGAAAGTGAGGCTTGTTTAAAGTCTTCGGCAGATGATATCTGGCCCAGTATGTGTAGTTCAGCCATAACGTTTCATCGTGATTCAAGCTAAAACTGATTTAAACTGTTATATTAGATATATCAAATGACTTGTAAATCAATTTAGGTTTGACTCAGGAATAATAAAATATGAAATATTCCACTAACTTCTGTGCTACAACGATTTGTCTGAATTAACTTGCGCGAAAGGCAGCCTCCGAACACTGAGTTTCACAGATGGCTGAGTTTATCGTTTAATCGAAATTGACAAAAGCATTCGCAGAACTTTTTTGTTTTGTTCATAGATATGCACAGAAATTCTATGAACCTGTTAAACTTTTTAAGTTGTCCAATGTTCAATTGCGCTTAAGGGGGACTTCTACCCTGGAGCAAAATTCTTTTAATTAATTTTTTTGTAGGAAAACGGATAAATGTGGACGACTCCGGGTTTTTCTATTTCTTTACGTTTTAAAGTATACAATGGAATTTTTTTTAAGTTAAAAATCGTCGGCGTCTCAGGTCCACAAACACGGTCATCCAAAATGGGATGGGAAAACGGTTACCACTCCTGCTGGCACACCGTTGATCTGAAACTAAAATTCAGTGCAGATCATGAATCAGTGTAACTTTGGTCATGGAATGACGGAGATTTTTTTCGATTACTGCAAAATTAAGACAATGGCAGCGATTTAAAAAAAAAATCGATTTTTCCCCAATTTTTTTCGTATAAAAACGTTAATAAAAAATCGAAAAATTGAGTTATTGAAAAAAACCTCCGCCATTCCATGACCAAAGGATACTGATTAATAATCTACTTTGAATTTTTGTTTCAGCGATCAACGGTGTGCCAGCAGGAATGGTAGCCGTTTTCCCATCCCATTTTGGATGACTGTGTTTGTGACCTGGGAAGCCGGCGATTTTTATCTTAAAAAAAATTCCGTTACATCCTTTAAGGTAATACGACCGGTACAGTCCCGCCAAGCGCGAGTTTCAGAGAATATTTCCAACACTTCTCAATGGGATAAAAATCTGAAAAAAATCAAGCACGTTGTAGGTACCGAAAAGATTGATTTTGCATAATAATAATTCCAAAATGTTATTAACAAATAAATGAAAAATGAATTGTTCGACAATTTACCTGGTAAACCAACTTTTTTTTCTGATGAAAATTATTTATTCCTTTTTCTGAATAAAATACATATGAATTTTTTCAGAATTTTGTCTAAATTTTTTTAAATGCGGTTTTCGCCCCTCATTTTTCTTGAAAAAAACGCAATTATAATTATCATTGAAAAATACGCTATACCCACAGGGTAATTTGTAATGTACGCTGTCAGACACAAACTTAATGAAGCATCATTGATGAATCTTCTTTTAATTACATTAATGTTAATTATAAAAACAATATGTGCTTTATTCGCTGTCAAATATTTTACTATGTAATCATTTTTCTTGATAAATTTCTGCAGCCTCAACACTGCATTCAACAGATAGCTCAGTTTACCATTTAAGGTAGTCCTTGCGCTTAGAGTACATATTGCATAAATTCGAGAAAAATGAGGGAGAGTTGCAAACACTTCTTGATGGTATAGAAATCTGAAAAAATTCATGTACATTAAAGGTACTGAGAAGATTCATTTTGCATAATAATAATTCTCAAATGTTATTAACAAATTGATGAAAAAAAAACATTGTTTAACAAATGTATCGATGACCAAATTTCTTTTTGATGAAAATGATTTGTTCGTTTTTCTGAATACGTATGCATTTTTTTTCAGATTTTAGAGTTCACTTTAAAATTTGTGTTTTTATCAGGAAAATACGTGAAAATTCAAAGTGAACTCTAAAATCTGAAAAAATTCAGACATATTCAGAAAAATAAACGAATCATTTCTATTAAAAAACAAAATTTGGGTCATCAATAAATTTGTTAAACAATTTTCTTTTTCATCAATTTGTTAATAACATTTTAGAATTATTATTATGCAAAATTAATATTTTCAGAACCTTTAATGCGCATGAATTTTTTCAGATTTTTAGACCATTAAGAAGTGTCTGAAATTCTCTCTCATTTTTCACGAATTTATGCGAAATGAATACTAGACACAAGAACTACCTTAAGGAGGCTGAGTCAGTCAAAAAAGTTTATTTTTATTATAAGAACTACTTTTTTAAATCTGGTTTCTACATGTATGCCGTCTTTAGGCTTTTATGTTTCTTCTCTCTACTTATTCTATACTTCATTCCTCATTTCCCTATACTATATCTCATTTGCATGAGAGCACAGCTAAACTGCAGAAAACCTGTGCCGATAGAGGTGGCTATATTTTACTGAGTTCCTGCGTTATGAGAATGCATTGGAAACTCAGAAAAACCGCCTCCCGCTCAAAAAGTGGAAAAAGTAGCTCTTACAATAAAAATGAGGTTTTTTTGACTGACCTCCTTAATAAAAATTGGAAATGGCATTTGCAAAACTGTTTTGTTTTAATTATATAGATTCATACAAAAATTCGATGAACTTGTTAAACTCCCAAACTTTTCCAATGTTCTATTGCTTAAAAAAGAAAAAAACTTGAAATGTGCTATGACACTCACAGTGCAATTTATTATGTATGCTCGCGGACACAAACTTCATTAACGTACCATCATTTATGAATCTTCGTTTAATTATACTATTTTTTATTATATTAATAGAGGACAAAATATATTTCTACTCTATTCACCGTCAAAAGTGTATATGTTGTATTCACAGTCATGTGAATTCGCGAATTAGACGATAGACAAACAGTAATCGTTAGTAAACTGTAAACAAATAAACCTGACAGGTGTGTTTGTATCTAAAAAATGCCCGGTTGCTATGGACACCGTTTTCCTCTCTTCCTCTCGACATAGCACATCGAAAGTCGAAAGCCGCCTTTCGAGCGTTTTGATTATTTATTGGTCGGCGGCGGCGTCGATATAAATCGATTCGGACTGTCATGGCCGCTACAGCAATCACGCGCGCGTTTTGAATAGCTGTATTGGCCACAAGAAAAGATAAATGATAAGCAAGGAGTGCAAGCTAAGCGAGCGCATTGTTGGTATTACAGTATAACACGACATAGGCATCGGTGTAACCAATGACGGATCGCTTTGCAGTGTTCTTCACGCACACCACACATCGCACCGGAAGGCTTGATTCGTGATTGGCTAAGAATGTTACGCGATGCAGTGTCGTCGCTCGAAATTTCGAAACGGCTGATTGTCAGGCCTGTCAGGTGCCCGAATATGCACTTTAGTTCCCGAAGATGTCGTTATAAGTTTAAGAAACAATCCGCATTCTTAGTGCTGATCTTCGTATCGAGTATTATTGCAGAAATGCCCTGAAGGGTAATGTTTCGCGGTAATGATGTTTTCAAAAAAATATGTTTTTCAATTTAACGTCCCATCACGTATTCTCTGAAACGCGACAAGCATCGCGTTAACCACTTCAGCCAATGGCAGAAGACTTTTTTCGTGTATATCGAACTATTTCGGCACTCTTATTGGCTGTGGTGGTTAACGCGATACTTGTCGCGTTTGAGAGGCTAGGCGATGGTAAACGTATGTTTAGAATACGTGATTCCCGCGAAATACTCAATACGAAGTTCAGCATCAAGAATGCAGTTCCCTTCGTAAATTTATAGCAAAATCTTCGAGAACTGAAGTGCATTCGAGAACCTGACAGTCTGCCATTCGAAATTTCGAAAGGCCACAATCGTATCTTGCCGCGACCAATCACATCGTTTTATTCAACCGAAGTAGCTGTCACGATTGGTCCGCGCTAGCAATGCCGCCTGCGTGCGAAAAATACGCTACAATGCGGAAGCACCCTATTCGTGGACGCAAGCTACATACACGAATAACTAAATTCCGCCGAAAAATCTATAAGCTACATTTCCAACGCTGTTACGCTAATCCGTCGAAAAAAATCTGCCTGCAAAGTAAGCAGCCGCATTTATTCGACCGAATAAACCAGCTACTCAGTCGGTAACTTACCGGCCGAAATTCAGCAGGAAGTGACAGGGTTAACGCAACAGAGTGCGGACGGTTCCGAAAGGAAAGCGTGTTTATGGGTCGACAGCCTTAGGAGGCGACTACAACGGATGCAGGCGCAGCAGCAGCAGCAGCGAAGATTTTCATTCGAATGCCGATATCCGAAGCTTCGCGTGCAGCCGCCCATCGCTTCCGCCGCAGAAAGCTTCTCGCGATATCCACAACGAGAAACGTTATGTCGTGCGTCGAGGAAACACGTAATCTCAAGGGCACCCTAATTCGTGGACGCAAGCTACATACACGAATAAATAAATTTCGCCAAAAAATCTATAAGCTCCATTTCCAACGGTATTACACTAACCCGTCGAAAAAAAACTGCCTGCAAAGTAAGCAGCCGCAGTTATTTGACTGAATAATCCAGTAGTAGCTCAGTCGGTAAATTACCGACTGAAATTCAGGAGGAAGTGACAGGGTTAACGCGACAGAGTCCGTACAGTCCCGAAAGGAAAGCGCGTTTATGGGTCGACAGCCTTAGGACCCGTCTACAACGGATGCAGGCGCCGCAGCAGCAGTAGCAGCAGCAGCAGCAGCGAAGATTTCCATTCGAATGTGGATACCCGAAGCTTCGCGTGCAGAGCAGCCCATCGCTTCCGTCGCAGAATGCTTCTCGCGATATCCACAACGAGGAACGTTATATGGCACTTGGCGAAAGCATAAAGCCAGAAGGCGAGAGGAAGAACGTTATGTCGTGCGTCGAGGAAACTCGAGCGAGAAACCCGTAGTCGCTTCGCCGTCGCGGGCGTACGAGGCGTAACGCGGTAATGTGATGTGCGCGGCGGTGCGCGGTGTGTGCGGTGATCCGTCTGTACTATGTGGCTGACTGTGTAGAGAGGGTCCGTGCGTGCATGTAGCGTACTTGCGGCAGCCGACGCGATGCACGACGGGATATTGGCTTGCGCTTCGTCCCGATACAAGATGGCTGCCACTTGTTACTAGTGTATTTTTCTACGTTTCCAATGAGGGATTTTATAGGTAAAAAATAAGTACGCGACTGCCGCCCCCCCTCCCGTTTGCCCCCAGCCCCCTCCCCCCCGCGCGCGATTCGTGTCAACCGCCCGTTCGGAGGTCCGACAACGAGTTTCATTGCGCGCCGCGCGGGCTTCTCTCGTTATTTTATATACATATTTACAACGATGCATCGTCGCGCGTCATCGTAATGTGCCGTGAAAGTACGACAGACACGATAATTATCCGTCACCAGCCATGTTCGCGTGTGTCCCATTGTTTTGACGATTGTCATGCGCAATTACTGCCAATCGGCGCGGCTGCCCTGAGTGACAGTGGCGAGTTTCGTGTGTTCTCCGCCCGTTCGCGAGCCCCCCTTTGGCTACCTGCGCCGAGCAAGCAGCGGATTAAATGAAAGGTAGGCGTGTGTGTTTTTTCTTTTCTTCTTTTTTCCAGCGTTTCTTTTTCCACGGCGTTTCGACACCCGCTCGAGGGGGCCCGACTCGGGCGACTCCTCGCGTGTCGAGAGTCGATCGTACGGTTTTTTTTTTTTTTTCGTCGATCTCGATTTTACGAATTTACGGGCGACGAGTGGTGTCCGGGCGCGACCTGCGCTTTTCTCGTTGTATCGCGGAATAGCAATTAACAGCCGACGATAACGGAACTCGACGGAGACCGTGAGCCGCGACCAAGGTGAAGAACGCACCTTTCTGTGTCTTACGTCCGCGTTATTCCACTGTCAAATCGAGTATAGCCGTTCGACTCGGCTCTCTGGCTCTTTGACATCGCTGGAACTGCTGCTTAAGTCCGCTTCTGGGATCAACATTTCACTCTTAGCGACTTACGATGACGTTGAAGTTTGCATCATTGCGATGCAACGAAATTTAAAAAAATGTATTTATTTTATTTATTTATTTATTTATTGACGGGAAAAAGCCTTTTACATCTAAGGGGGACTTCTACCTTGAAGCACCGATTTTCATTATATTTTTTATGGGGAAACAAATAAATGTAGATGACTGTGGTTTTTTTCTACTTGTTATTTATGTTTTATAGTATACAATGGAATTTTTGAAGTAAAAAATTGTCGGCATCCCTGGTCCTCAAACATGGTAATCCAAAATGAATGGCTACCACTCTCCTGACCACTGTAATTATGTGATCGGCCTGAAATTGTGCATCCATACTCGAGAAACATGTCTTTATGGAATGCCGGAGGTTTTTTTCGATTACTGCAAAATTAAGGCAATGGCGACGTTTGAAAGATTTTTCCCCTATTTTTTCGTATAAAAAGATGAATAAAAAATCGCAAAATTAAGTTATCGAATAAAACCTCCGTCATTCCATGAAGACATGTTTTGCGAGTATGGATGCACAATTTCAGGCGGATCGCACAATTACAGTGGTCAGGGGAGTGGTAGCCATTTGTTTTGGACGATCATGTTTGAGGACCTGGAGTGCTGACAATTTTTTACTGTAAAAATTCCATTGTATGCTATAAAACATAAATAACAAGTAGAAAAAAACCACAGTCGCCTACTATTTTTTGTTTTCCCACAAAACAATAAAACGAAAAAATGGTACTCCAGGGTACAAGTCCCCGTTAAATAAACAAACATTTTAGAAGTAATAAATAAAGCTTTCATAGAAAAATTTTCTAGCAAGTATACAAATGGAAGCATTAGGGCACTCACGTTTGATCGGAAATTTTCAATGGGATCCTCGAAACATGGGGAGGCTCTGAAGCTATTGCGAGATTAGTTGTCGTGAATATGGTGGCTCTTGCTGCGAAGTTGCTACTCACTGCGGGTATGTCAAAAGTAACTCCTGTATTAATGTCATAAATATGATGCATTAATTCCATAAAAAAATTAAATAATTCACTCCCATTAGGGGGAGAAATGATTTTCTTATGTCACATTCTTAGTCGTAATAATGTTTTGTAGCTGGCATAATCATTTGGGTTCATTAATATTTTCTTGTTTTTAATTTTGGTGCATTGCAAACTTCAACGTCACGTCTTACAGTAGTCACTAGACTTTGACATCACTGGAACTGTGATAGTTCTGCTCTCGGCGGGATGTCGAAGTTTGCATCGTTGGAATGCAACAAAATTCTGAAAAAAAAATTATATTTGTGATTAAACCAAACAATGAAATTAGGTATAAAAACCTACTTTATACCAAGTACCTAAAAGTCATCATAGCAATTAGTTATGATTTCTTTTTATACCTACTTTCATCATTTGGATTAATTGGAAATAATCGTTTTTTCTGAATTTCGTTGTATTCCAACGATTCAAACTTCAACATCATCTCTTAGCTCATCTTTTTGTTTTCTGATAAAGAACCTTTGCGTTTAACTCCGCTTGGTAATCTTGTTTATCATCACTGCTTATTGATATATGCATATATATATATATGTATATTTACATAGATAAGTGGTGCATATATGCATATATATATACTGTGTATGAGAGTAAAAGAACATATTAAGCATATGTTTTGCATAGCAACTCTCTGCGCTCTATAAGATTTATGGCCCGCCTAGGTGAATCCTTACTTCATCTTGCATACAAAATTGTGTCTTATGACAGAAGATCTAACAATAGATAGGTATCTCACTGTATTATCATCCTTAGAGTTTAAGGAATCGTCCTCAGGATTTAAATCTTTTTTTAAGTTAATACTTAAAAAGATTCATGTTGCCGAAGCCAATTTTATCATCACTTTTTATCAATTTTTCTGCAACTTGGGTTTAAGAACCACAAAAAAAAACCTTGCAATTAATCTGTAGATAATGTGATTGCAAAGGGATTGAGCTCTATGAGAAACCAATCCTATGAATGACGTTGAAGTTTGCATCGTTGCAATGCAACAAAAAAATATTAATTCCATATAAACTCAAATAATTCTGGGTGTTCTTTTTGTACGCCCTTATTGTTACTTGTAGATAATTCTCAAATTGAATTCTTTTATTTTGTTGTCATGTTCACAACACTACAAGTGTTGTCGTAATAATGAAAGAAAAAATTATGTTGTAAAAATGAGATGTTCCAACTTACTCCTTCATACAGTCATTGAATCATTTTAATCAATCTGAACTGTGTATTGTGAAGCACATGTATCAAATTATGAGCCAGGGTGTTATCCTGGCTCATCATTTACAACAGGGATTAGTAAAAACCCAGGTCTCTTTACCCTCTAGTACAGCACTTTGGCTCAAACAAACAGAAATCTCATAACTCAATATTCAAGAGTCGTATCAAATGAGATATTTGATACGACTTGATACATATCTCAGTTTGCAGCATTATGGTATTGCTGTAAACTGTTTCAACCTATTTGAAACTTTACTGCTCCATTGTATTTGTATCTGTAATATATTATCTTCAATTAAATGAGATGAGATAAAAAATTGGAACTGTTGAAGAATATTTTTAGTTAATAATAAACTTTACTGAGTGATTAGTATTTGTTTATTGAATTTAACATAACAGTTTGTGCCATAAATAATAGTAAAGTGTGTTTTTTTATTTTAGCATGTGTTTTTAACGAAACGATGTAACATTGTAGGTGAAATTACGAAATGTTAAACACTTGATTCTTTTTCCATAAACAGCTAAAATTACTCAACAGTGATTAACATGTGAAACATCTAAGTGTCAATTCGCGATAAACTAATATCGCTTAACTAATACGACTGAAAATAAAGAATTGAAAATATGATAGAAATTCTTGCGAAATGGTTCATTGAAGTTATTTGGAACTTGACCCAATTTATTAATTGATCAGGCTGCAATCTTCATGTGTTTAGCTCAAATATGCCGCTAATTCAGTGTAGTGTAGAGGGAGTTTTGTTGTTGTTGCGGGTGATCATGTTAACGATCGGAAATCAATTTATCGTAACGTTATCGGTTTGGATTGTTTGGTAAACCCAAGATCCTGTCCCTGATTATACGCGTGAATTTCTAAACAATTGATTGCCTTTCATTACATAGGCAGGGTTTTACGAAGTCGGGACTCGGTTGATCAAGCTTACGAAAATATCATGACGTTGAAGTTTGCATCGTTGCAATGCAACGAAATTAAAAGCACAATAGTAATTCCATAAAAATGTAAATAATCCCCCCCCCATTGAGGGGTGAAATAATTTTACTCTGTCATGCTCTTAGACGTTATAACTTTTTATAGCCGGTACAATCATTTAGGTTCAGTAATATTTTGTTGTTTATAATTTCGTTCACTGCTTGCAGCCGGTTCAAGTATAAAGGGTTTTAATTACGTAATCACGCGGTTGAATACGTAGTTTTTAATTGTTTGATATAGTAATTTTTATAATCACTGTACAGGTCGTCGGAATTATTCCAACTTTGCCGTTATCCTAAATGACTGTATTCACGCTCGATACATCTTATACACGACTAAACTTTCTTGGGGATATTTTGATGACCTGTTTTACTGCGAAATTATGAAGAAGTTTACGAATATAATCTTCGTAATTCTTCGAAAGTATCGACGTTCACCGAGATTAGCCATAAACGTATTCCGAAATTTTATTGTTAGACAACGCTCGTTCATCTAGTTAAGAATCTCTTACATGAGAATGAGCAATACAATTAATAGCCACATGCACAGTGCAATTGCTGTTATTAACGAAAAAAGTCTAAGTTTTTCCTTGCTACAAAAAAAAAAAAAAAAAAAACTAGTTAGAAATCGCAGCTTTTCAACTCACGCTAAACCCAAATGAACGTCATATCTAAATGCTGTCATGCCGAACTTCCAAAAAAAGTCAAAGATGCTGGTTGCCAGAAAAAGCAGTAATGCAAGGTAGAGCTTTGCACGTATCTTCATTTATATTGGTTTACTCATAGAGGAAATTTTGTAAACGTCCAAAAATAATGAGGAAATAATGTGCAAAGCCTTGCTTCGTTGTTTAAGGTAGTCCTTGCGTCTGGTATTAATTTCGCATTAATTCGAGAAAAATGAGAGAGAATTGTAGGCACCTCACGCCGGTGTAAAAATGTGACAAAATTCATGCACATTAAAGGTACTGAAAAGATTCATTTTGCATAATTATAATTAAAAAATGTTATTAACAAATTGATGAAAAAGTGGACAAATAAATAATGTGAACAAATATTTCGAAAACTCCATTTTTTTTTATGAAAATGATTCATTCGTTTTTCTGAATACGTATGCATTTTTTCAAATTTTTAAGTTCCCTTTGAAATTTGTGTTTTTTGTATGGAAAATATGTACAAATTTCGAAGAGAGCTTTAAAATCTGTGAAAATTCATACGTATTCAGAAACACGAATCATTTTAGGAATCATTTTCATTTAAAAAAACTTGGGTCATCGAAATATTTGTTAAAAAAGATGAAAATTTGATGAGAAAACGTTTTTTTTCGTCAATTTTTTAAGAATATTTTCGAATTATTATTATGCAAAATTAATCTTTTCAGTATCTTTAATATGCATGCATTTTTTCAAGTTTTTAGACCATCGAGAAGTGCTTGCAATTCTCTCTCATATTTATCGAATTTATGCGAAATAAACTCTAAGCGCAAGGGCTACCTTAAAGTAAATAAATAAATGTTATGTTTATATATAATTTCTCGCTCTCTTTTCACATTTGAATTGATTTAGTCTTAGTTAACCTGAGTTAGAGGAAAACGTTAATTTTTCTAAAAATTCAAGACCCATACAAACCGAGCCTACTTATAGATTCATCCCAAACTCAATATCTATCGGCTTTTAACATAGCATTATTTCTACACAATTATTGAGCTCGATAGCTAGAAATTTGCAGCGGCATAACAGCATAGAGTGCATAACAAATATTTTTCGAAAAATTCAGATATTAGTAACATTTTTACATATGTTTGAATACTTTTTTAAATGATTACATGCAAAGTGTCTGTTTGCACGACGTGGTTGCCGAATTCACGCTCGATTGAAGGAGCCGTTCTTGAGATATGAAGGTTTGAATTCCTTAGGTTTTTTGCTAGGTTTTTTGCCGGCCACACACGCACACATACGCATCTAGTAATTTTTCTTGAAGCTTAAGACCATATATAATGTCCTGATATGAAAATATCGCAAAAAATGCGAGATCTTCATTCCCGCGAGCGAATATTCCCATTTGCTTCTATCAACTCGCGTGATGCCAGACCCAAACCTATTATTATACTGGGAGGAATAGATAGTAACATTTTTACTATCTTGTATTGTATATAGTGAAACTCGATGGCATTTGTTCCGCAATAGACTAGAGTGTATAAAATGTAATCCCTCTTGGTGCAAACTGATATTTACTATCTGAATAATTCTACTTATATACAACAACAAAAATATAGCTATTGATGATCTTGTTATCAGGCTATTAAAATAAGGATACAAATCAATAAATCACATGTATACCTAAGATAGCTCATCAACCCTTATAAGTAACGGCATTTCTTAGTTGGCATGTATGACGTTGAAGTTTGCGTTGTTGCAGTGTAACGAAATTAAAAACAACAAAATATTAATGAACCCAAATGATTATACCGGCTATAAACAGTTATTATAACAACTAAGAGCATGTTAAAAATATTACTTTCTTTTACTAATATTTTGTTGTTTTTAACTTCGTTGTATTGAAACGATGCAAACTTCAACGTCATTAGCATGTAACTATGCCTGATGCTACGTCCACGGTGTTCAGCTCTTGCTGGGTAGCACATAACGGGTTCTCGGGGAACTATGTGTGTATTTGTGACATTTTGAGTGTGACGTTGATATTTTCTTGACTGAAAACAAATGATTCCTCGTTACATTCCATAATTCGAGATCAAGAAGAGTCTAAGATTTATGTAATAAAAACAAGCTTAACGAAAACATAATTCGCCTTCGAAAAAATACGACTATCACACTCTTACTGTTATCTCGAATATTACAGTTACCATTGATCCTAATTACGTAGTTATAAACAAAGGCATTGATAAATGGAGTGATGTTGAAGTTTGCATCGTTGGAATGCAAAGAAATTCAGAGAAAAATTAATTGTAATTAACCCAAATGATGGAAATGGAAAATGATGGAAATAGATATAAAGTCACCATGTCAACTAAGGGCACGAAAAAAAAAAAAAAAAAAAAAAATCGTGATGAAGGTCACGAAAAAAGTAATTTTTTTTCGTGCCCTTCATCATTTGGGTTAATTACAACTTTTTTTTCTGAATTTTGTTGCATTCCAGCGATGCAAACTTCAACATCGTTGAATGAAAAATATGTTACTGTCCGTTGACTTGCATTAAAATATGAATGTAATAATGAATTGTTAACAGGAGAATCGCCGAGGTGGCGCTAGGAGTACAGTAGCGACGCGGCAAGGTGTGGCCGAGTTTGGAGGGATGAATGGAACGACAGCATTGCGCCGCAGTGTCGGGGGTGTTGGGGCTGGAAGCCAAGAGCCCCCACCCGTCGCCACCCTCGTTGTCTACCAAGACGATGGAGGATACGGGATGAAGGTTTCCGGCGACAAACCCGTATACGTTCAATCAGTCAAAGAGGGTGAGTCGTGGCTTTAAGAATATTACTTGTTTGCGACTACTGAATCAGTTGAACATAAGATATTTTTTTAATGCTTCGATTGTAATTACATTCTGTATTTTATTTTTGGCGTTACTGGATAGCGCACGCTGCTGATATAAACCCACGTGGAATTTTTAAGGAAGTAATTCGTATTTTGTCGGAAAGGTACGAAATGTCAGTCAAAACACACACACACCTTTTATTACAAATTATATCGAGGAGATGTGCTGATGTTTACATTTTAAAAAACGTTGTTTTGCTTTTGTTGCGAGACTTAATATCACTAATGTAACTGAGTGTAACTGACTACAGACAGGGCAGTTAGGTCGAGATGAAAAAGTATAGATGCAGTACAGTATTAAAAAATATGTTAACTGCACTGCATATCCATCATTTTGTATGCCTCCTATTCAGTGTTGTAAATCCCCATTACTTTAAGAATTAAAGTTTACACAACAGTTTGTTTTCCAGTTAAGATTTTATAACGATGACCTGTAGCGATTATAAAATTATATGTGAACTTTTGAATAGTCGAAAGAAAAACCAATTTTTTAATTAAATTTTGGGAGAAATTGTGGGAAAAATGGACAAGCACAGTCCTCCATTATTTTCGCAATGCATTAACAGTATTTCTCCATTTTTTCAATAAGATAAAAATGAAGTTTTATGGGAAATTCATATTTCTTGCTTCTACTTAAAAGTTTACATATTATATTATAATCATTACGAGTTATTATTATAAAAACATAATTACGAAGAGGCTTCGATATCCCTTGGGATATCTACGAAATTGTCCCACTACCGCGCAATAGTTTCATATTTTTATGAATAATTCAAATCGAAGCACAATTAAGCACAAATTATTTGTGTCCTTTTTGCACCAACTCAAACATAACTTCTTGATTTTAAATCGGCAAATTGGCCGAGACTGAAATTTTTTTTTTCGGGAATTGTTGCTTAAACGATTGTAAGTTTCCCTTACATTCGATTATTATTATTATCAATAATAATAATAGTATTCTTTGCAGGTGGTTTATTGTTATTTTAAAACTTTCGAATCTTAGGTCCAAAATTTGTTCAGTGATAAAAGCCAACCCTCCTAGGCTCCCTTGTAATGTACGGTATGAAAAAATGGTTTTCTTGATCGATTTTAGAAAACTATACTTCATTGTTAAAACAACACATCGCGTAGAAATGAAGATTGCATAAAAAATTACAAGTAGGGTGTGAAATTCTAGTGAACAATCGATCTCACAATTAATTAAGTACATATTTTTGTGACTAGTGCACATTCTTAATTTTATTACGTAATGCTGTATTGTAAAAAAGATGTTAAATATATGTTAATAATCATATTTAACTTGATCTGCCATATAATAGGTGGTGCTGCGGCAAGAGCTGGTCTGCACGCAGGAGACAAAATAATTAAGGTGAGTAGTACCTTATTGTTTTTATTTTTTATTAATATGAAATTTCGTTAAATAAACGCTTTATTTTTGTGTTTTAATAGGCATTGATATTGTTTCTTGTAAAACGAAATCCTTTTTCCTCCCTGAGGATAGATAATATACTAGTCTCATGCGTTGTAAGTGGCTTAACAATATGCAGTAGTGCATAATGCAACAATTCTGGCGCAGCGTATATAATTCGTTAAAACTTTGTTTTCTTCTCGGAATAAAGAATTCGTGGGCTTTTCAGGTGAATGGAGTAAACGTGACGCAGTCAACGCACATCGAAGTTGTCGAGCTAATAAAGTGTGAGTACAGGACATTATCATTTTCCTCTAATTACGAGTAACACAATATCGTACACAGCACGTTTCTAAGCCTGAACGACAAAAATAACATAGTAATACATTTTTTTGTCAGTGATGACTGATACAAACAAGTATATCTAGTTTTGGCCTTTGCCATCGAACTTAAGTATATTTCACCACCAAATCATTGCTTACACACATTTCTTAGTAGTAGTACAAGATTTTTAGTAACCATTACAAAAACAGAGAATGTGTGTACAATTATGTGCAAGTTAAGGATGTAGGAGCGCCGAGTATTCAATTCGCATGAATTCGAGAAAAATGCGAGAGAATCGTAAACACTTTTCGATGGTCTGAAAATCTGAAAAAATTCATGTACACTAAAGGTTCTGAAAAGATTAATTTTGCGTAATCACAATTCCAACATGTTATTAACAAATTGATAAAAAAATTGTTTAACAAATATTTCGACGACCCAAGTTTTTTTTTTATGAAAATGATTCCTTCGTTTTTCTGGAAACGTATGAATTTTCAGATTTCTAAGTAATCTTTGAAATTTGTACATATTTTCCATACAAAAAAACACAAATTTGAACGATAACTTAAAAGTCTGAAAAAATGCATACGTATACAGAAAAACGAAGAAATCATTTTCATAAAAAAAAAACTTCGGTCATCGAAATATTTGTTACATTTTTTAAAAATCAATTCGTTAATAACATTTTGGAATTATTATTATGCAAAATTAATCTTTTCAGTACCTTTAGTGTGCATCCATTTTTTCAGATTTTCAGACCATCGAGACCAGAACAAGTGTTTGCATTTCTTTCGCACTTTTCTCGAATTCATGAGAATTGAATACTCGGCGCTCTTACATCCTTAATATGACGTATTCGACAGTTTCCATGGTTAAAAGGCCATCGCTCGGGGTCCTTCAGATAGTATTTTATAATATAGTTATAAATTTGGTGCAGTTTAAGCTGTCACATTCTTTAAATATTTAAAATGAAAGTTACTTTTCGAGGTTTCAGATTTCCGAATTTATAGATCCGACTTCCGCCGAAAAAGTGCAAAAATTGACTAGGATTTTTTCCCCTCACGATTACCACACGACATTTGGCGTATGGAAAGTGAAGTGTTGATTATGATTGTGTAGGGCAGATCATGTGGAAAAGACAGTTTGTCTGCGAGAACATGATGCTGCTCAATGGGTCTAGGTCGTATTTACAAGCGAATCCCGCTTACACCATCTATATATACGACATTATAGCCCGCGGCTCTAGTGACGTAAGTTTATACGTTTATAGTGGTGACGATGTGTCACACCCGTCAGACCTGCCCTCCACAATCATGATTTCGCAGTTATGCATTGGTAACTTCGATGTTTGCGTCTACGAACATGTTTTCTACCGGAATTCGACCGCCGGGTATTATTTATATTATAACTGAAAAATACATCGTTCGATAGAAAAACACGTCCGTGACATATACGGGACATTCCACCCCGTTTCGACCTGGATTTGACCTCGACCTCTCCGATTTGGCTCATTATTTTTTGTAGGCTTAGTTAGATCCTCAAATACACAATTTTTTTATTGCCATTTTGTATATATTTTTAAAGTGACATATAAAACATCATACAGTGGACTCTCCGATAAGTTAAGTTGCGAAAAGTTAAGACACTCCGATAAGTTAAGGATTAACGCTCTGGTAAGTTAAGATCGACCCTTTTCTGAACTCTTTCTACCTGCTGGCGGGGAAGCGAATTACCCTTTCCACTTCACACTACCTGCGGTCGAACGCATTGCTTCTGCAAGAGTGACAAAGAGGTAACGCGGTAGCTAGTTTTGTGCAAGACAAGGACCGATGAAAGACCCTCACTGCACTTGCTTCCCCTCTCGTCGTTTCGGGCGCCCGGGAACGGCTTGCATAAGTAGTGGGGATCTTAACTTATCGGAATGGCCTAGTCGGCTTTCGGTCCCGCGACCTTAACTTATCGGAGAGTCCACTGTAATTTAAAAATCTGATAAAATTATGAAAAATACTTTGTTTAATAACAAAATTATCTAACTTATAGCCAAAGTGGGGAAGATTTTTCTTCTTACAGTTTTTAAGAAGATTGATTTTTTTTACATTTTTTAATAATTTTTTTATCCAGAAATCTTAAAAATTATATGAAAAATCTTCCCTACTTTGGCTATAAGCTAGATAATTTTGTTATTGAACAAAGTATTTTTCACAATTTTACCAGATTTTTTAATTATGGTGTTTTACATTTCTCTTTAAAAATATATTTTAAAAAATGGCAATTAAAGAAAATTGTGCAGTTGACGGTCCAACTAAGCCTATAAGAAATAATGAGCCAAATCGGAGAGGTCGAGGTCAAATCCAGGTCGAAAGAGGTGGAATCCCCCAGGTCAAATCCAGGTCGAAAGAGGTGGAATCCCCATCGACTTCACGAACAACATTTTCCTAACGTAGAAGAGGAGATAATTATGTATATGACAGCAAAATTGTATCGAAATATTACATGGAAAATAATTTTATAGATTTTCCGTAGAGGCAGATATTTCAGAGATCGAACGCTGTACGTTAAGCTGGGTTCAACGCTTCATAATTGTATACATTTTCGGCTCCCGTGGTGGGGAATCAGATCACTCGATACGCCAGTACAGGCGCAAGCATTAAGGAGGTATCGGCGGTACAGTCACTTCATTTACGTGTTAGATTTAAAAAATTATTTACACATACTTTCAAAAAGAAACTAATGTTAATAAAGGTAGATCTGAATTAAAGAGATCCTGCTGAATGTTAAACAAATTGTCTAGAAATAAAATCATAGAAAGATAACTCAGTTTGTGCTAATAATCAATAGGGTATATAATGCGCGGTTTTTTTTTAAGTTAAATTTTTTATTTTATTTTCTTCTTGACGAGCGATGGCTCATTTCGTGCGTTGAAGAACGTTCGACGAATTCACCGAGTTATTTTCTTCAGTTTATTTATCAATTAGGAAAGAAATTAGTTTAATTCGTCACTTTGTGTATTTCTCTCATAATCAAACAGCTGTTATTTGTAAGCTAAGAATATCATCGCAAATGTTCATCGGTACATTTATACATTATCTATCAAGAAACAAAATGAGCCATCGCTCGACAAGAACGTACTAAAATCACAACTTTGACTTCCAAATAACTGCGTTTAATACATCCCATTAGTTATTAGCATAAACTGTGTTATTTTTCTGGTAATTGTTTCCTATCCATTTTTTTCTACATTAAGCAGGATCTGTTTAATTTAGATCCACCTCTATTGCCACTAGTTACCTTTGGAATGTATGTTCAAATAATTTTTCAAATCTTTGTTCACGATTGACATGACTGTACCGACGATGCCTCCTTAATGTTGCGACGAGATCGTGTGCCGGGAGAAAAGAAACTAGAACGCGAGAAAAAAATGTTTACGGACCAGCCGAAATGCACAATTCTTGGAAAAAGCGCATTAACATCGACGAGAATCGAACCGTTTCGGACGAGGTTTATTTGCTTTAGCCAAAAATATCAGTTGTCTCAAAGAAATTTCGCGCCAGATTTTTCGCTGCGGGCGCTTATCTGAAATGATTATTTCAGATCGAGCAGTAGTCGACATGTGCTTGACATTTCTGTATTCTTAGGAATTGACGAAAACCTATGAAAAGTTCATTACACACAGTGTTGTAAGTCCCCATTACTTTAAGAATTTAAATGTATGACGTTGAAGTTTACATCGTTGCAATGCAGCGAAATTAAAAACAACAAAATACTAATTTCATAAAAATTCTAATACTTCATCATTAGAAGGTAAAATAATATTTTTGTAACACGTGCACGAATCGCGGCACTTTCCATGGCAGTCTTGCGAGCCGAAAGTGGCCGTTTTTTCCCGACTGCGCTGAAATGGCGTGTTTTCTCCCCTGAAAAGCGGGAGGAAAATAGTCGATTTCTGACTTCGAGCAGTGCGCATGCGCAGCGGACAGAAATAGCGGCCAAAGCTCCCTAGGGCATCTTGCCCACTTTTTTTGACCCGCTCACAGTTCTCAGCGTGACCACCGCAGCGCTCGCAACGACTAAGAGAGACGCCATTAGGCAACGGGCGGGAAACGCTTAGACGTGTATGATTGAGCGACTGGAGGTTAAGTGTCATTAAAAAAATTGCTGTGTCTTCAGTGGGGGGGCTTCGCCCCACCAACCCCCCACCGGGGATTCGCCCCGGACCCCACCAGGGGCTTCGCCCCTGGACCCCCCCCCCCCCCGGCCGCCCTCCGCCACCGGTTCCCGCATTTCAGCTTAGTCGGAAAAAAAGTATCGTATGCTACGCGGGAGGGAGCGCCATTTTCACCTCGTGCTCGTGCTGCCCTCGCACTCGGTGAAAATAGCGCTCTTCCCTCCCTTATAGCATAATGTACTATTCCCTGTCAGTTGCGAACCTGTGGTGAAATGACAGAGTCACGCATGCGCAGTTCGCATTTCGTTCACTTTCGTCCCTTGGGAGTTTCTGTCATTCACTTTCGTCCCTTCAATCACAACCTCACTTTTCAGTATTCGTCTCGCGCGACTGCCATTCCAAGTGCCGCAGATTTGTGCACTCGTTACAAAAAGTATGATGTGCAACACGGGTCGAAATGGCAATTGCGACTCGTGTGATTGCAGCCCTCGCTTCGCTCGGGCAGCAAACCTCACACTCGCCGCAATTGCCAAATTTCGACCCTTGTTGCACAATATACTATTTCTCCTGACTCCGCTAAAATAACCCCATTTCGTGTCCGCAACGCGGGCGGAAAATCGCTCATTTTTTGACAACTGACTCACGCATGCGCAGTCCGGTTTCATTACCTCCCTAGGGAGGAAATCAGCTTATTCCTGTCCGCGCGGGAGTAATGGAAACCGTACTACGCATGCGTGTCGTCATTTTTCAAAAATGAGCTTATTTTCCGTCCTCGTTGCACACACGAAATGTGGTTATTTTTTAGCGAAATCGGGAGAAAAGTATAGTACGTTACATGGGAGGAGTGCAACTTTTCACCTCGTGTGAATTTCTGCCCTCGCTTCGCTCGGGCATCAAACTTCACACTCGTTGAAAAGTTGCACTTTCCTCCCTTATAACGTAATGTACTATTTTGTCATGCTCTTAGTTGTCATAATAACTTTTTATAGCCGGTATAATCATTTGGGTTCATATTTTGTTGTTTTTAATTTCGTTGCATTGTAACGAAGCAAACTTCAACGTCATTAAAATTTACACAACAGTTTATTTTCTAGTTACGATTTTAGAACGATCTGTAGCGATTATAAAATGATACGTGAACTTTTGAATAGACGTAAGAAAAACCGAATTTTTAATTGAATTTTCGAAGAAATGATGAGAAAAATGGATAAGCACAGTACTGTATTATTTTCGCAGTGCATTAACAGTGTTTCTCCATGTTGTCAATAAGATTATCATTAAGTTTTACGGAAATTAAGATTTCTTGCCTCTGTTTAAAAGTTATCATATAATCATTACGAGATATTGTAAAAGTTATCTTATGTCAAAGTTATCTCTGTTTAAAAGTTATCATATTATAATCATTACGAGATATTGTTGTAAGAACATAATTACTAAGCCAATCGTATCATTAATTTAATTTCTATAAAAATTAGGGATTTACAACTCTGATTACAATTAACGCGTAATTCTTTGTAGGTAGCTATATTTCATGATTAACATACATCATTTTAGTCCGGAATTGTAATTGCGCATCGATTGATACAGAACATATAAGTACATTGATTGATCCGTGGCCTCATTAATGAGAAGAAAGAGATTTATATATAGTATATAAATACAACACTAGCCATAGCTGTCTTTAACCTTTTATCATACACCTGTTAATTCAGCTTCGTAGGATATTCGTTGAAGTTTCGAAGGTGGCAGATAATCTTGAAGCATCCGCAGTTACATTGACTGAGATTTTGATGATCCCGTTAAAAGATGAAAGACAAAAGACCGTGAGATTCAGAGATCGGGACAAATTAACGTTATACCGGAACGTTTGTGTGTCGAGCGTGTGGACCGAACGCGGAGCGCTCCGCGTCATTTATATTAATACACACCTGAGGACGACGTTTCCCGGTATGACTGATCTGCGTCGAAACGCTCCCCACACCACACGATTTCTTCATTCCCAGCCAGCCAGTTCGCTTGACGCAGTTTCCTCGCAGTGCGCGCGTCGCGTCTTCGCATCCGCGACGGTACCGAATATCGTAGAGCCCAGATCAGCCGAAAGTGGTGTTCCTTGATTAAATAGTTGCTACGGCTACGCTTTTCTACATGAGATCACCGAACACGTATGATTTGAGACGCGCGTGGGATCAGGCTCCGGTGGAACTCTATTTGGGTAGCCGTTCTTTTTTCATTTCTGTAAATTCTGTCTCTGCTGTTGCAAACTTTCTCCCAGATGACCGTCAATCAACGAAAGAATAATTTTGCATCTCTTAACACGTAAAATTTACCCACTATTTATACTTTTTTTACACCGTTTTACACTATTTACTGTATACGGCATTTCGACTTTTTTCGTATCTGTGCTCGCCGCCAAATCAAGCTACACCAATGAAATTATATCCCGAGATTAAATAACACGCAAACACGGAACCGTATTTTTTCGTCGAATCGCAATTCGCTATTCCTATGATTCACTTAGATGCGTATGGTAGATCTAGGATTATTTTAAGAAGACGAGAAAATCCCGGAGCGAATGTCGTCATCAACCGTTATATCAACGCGTCGATGTCACTCCGCGTCGGACAAAGACGCTGAAATGTTGCTAAAAATGAAGAACTGTGCTTCGATCTACGTTGGAAAGAAAAGCAAAAAAAAAGTATAACGTGACGAGGCTACCATAACTGTTAATATTTATAACTCTTAAAATTCGCAACGATAGTTCGTTTTGAATATCGCCGAGAAAGCAATGAAGTTCGCGTGTGGTTTCCCCCGAGTAAATCACGTGAATTTGTGCGTGGAAATAGGCCCCAGTGTTACTCATATACTGCATTTATATACCCAAGGCGCTTCTTGTACATCATATGTTAGACGGACAATTTCCGAGCGTTCAGTCGTTCCGACTTCGTCAGCGCGATCTGTCCACGTAACAGACTGCGGTGGTAACTTATGTACTACAGCAGAAATCCCACTCACGGCCCTTGAAAGAAGCGCCGTTCTCTTACAGCGGGAAACGGACGAGTCACGAGCGGGTTAACCGCGAAAGTGCACTAGGCGCGAACCAAAATATCCGATAGGCGATGACTAATGTTTGGCCTTGAACTTTTGTTCATAGGCGCAGGTGGTTTTGGCAGCTCAGCAAAATACACATCGATGGAGAAAATAGTCATTTTTTGCGGTGATATCAGGATTCACGCATCCGACTGCAGGTCCAAAACCATCTTTTTGATTTTTTTCCCCACTCAAGTGTTCGACTTTTGGCCTTACCTATCGTCCTGAAGTCACATATTCCGCCTAAAAAACAGTTGTTAGGAACCTTCTCAAAGAGATTTGAAGAAAAGTTATTTTTCGCAGTTTCTAGTAAACAGGCCAATATGATTTTACCAGGAGACCAATAAAATATTAGCGTCATTAGTAACAAAATAATATGCGCTAGAAACATAACAACGACAGTCAAGTTTCCAGCCGCGGAGCACGAAAGAGGCGCCAAAATGCCCGATAAACGATGACTAATGTTTGGCCTCGAATTTTTGTTCATAGGCGCAGGGGGTTTTGGCAGCTGAGCAAAATACATCGATGGAGAAAATTTTCATTTTCTGCGGTGATTTCAGGTTTCATGATTCCGACTGCGTGCCCAAAACCATCGTTTTGATTTTTTTCCCTGCTCAAGTGTTCGACTTTTCGCCTTAACTATCTTTCCGAAGTCATATATTCTTTCAGAAAAAAACATAGTTGTTGTAACCTTCTCAAAGAGATTCAAAAATAGTTATTTTTCACAGTTTCCAATAAACAGGCCAATATGATTTTACCAAGAGACCAATTAAATATTAGTGTCATTAGTAACAAAATAATATGTGCTAGTTTCCAACCGCGGAGCACGAAAGAGGCGCCAAAATGCCCGATAGACGATGACTAATGTTTGGCCTTGAACTTTTGTCCACAGCCTCGACGCAGGTGGTTCTGACGGTCCAGCAAAAGCCCGCGGGTTCGGCGACGGGGCTGCAACTCGGGTCCCTCACGGGTCTACAACATCAGCGTCCGGCAAGCCTGAGCGCCGGGTCGACGATGGTGTCGCCCACGCAGCCCGCGAGCTCCCTTCACAGAGCGTCCACCGCGCCCGCCGGTGGTGCGCCGCCGTCCTGCAACGCCCGCATAACCGGGCCCCGACCCGTCGATGTAAGTCAAATCGAGCCTGGCTCCGCGGTTATTCTGCAACCCGTGTGCAACATCGCCAGCGCCGCAATTGCCTGTGCTGACGCTATTTTTCATACCGCTACCTCTGTCGCTTCGAGCTCACCCAGCTTGCGACCCTTAACCAATTCTGCACCGCCCTTTTTCTTAACGCATCGAAGGGCACCCGCACCTCCCCGGCACGCGCTTTCTACGGCGCCCACACGAGACGTAAGACTCTTCCTTATTATTTTCACGTCCGTCCGTACTATTCTTACACGAAGAACGATTTTTCGTCTCCCGTTGATTGTGGGGAGAAATGATACACCGGGTACGTCGATCTATTTATCGTCGTACTCGGCGTATCGTTTCTATCGATTTCTTTCACTTGTTATCCTGTGTTGTGACTAACAAAGCCCGTCCAGTTTCGACTACGGAATATCTAGTGTTCGTCTCAACTTTGCATGAAAAATACTTAACAGGAATTGTAAAAAATGTTCAGAGTCGAACCTTGCACGTTGCTTCCTTATTTAACATTTTGGTAAAAAGTATTTGAAAACCCATGAAAGGATCGATGGTAGTTTTACGAGGATGTAGAGAGTACTGTCCAATTCAGCGTTCATTTGTTGTTGGTTGATTGCTTTCGTTAAACCCTTGACTCGCATTGCGGTGATGGTATCTTCCTTTCCTTTATCTACAAAGTTGGTGAGTAATGCGGCCATTCTTGTCGATTTATTCGGCCTCTGCTTGGTCATGAGGAGCCGGGACAGCCGGTAGTTCGTTGTTTAGTATCGCGAGATTTCATAGATTGTCGCAACCTGATATGAGCGGTTCGTTCTTCCTCTTTTAAAAAGTTGGTGGCCCGAGATATTAAAAAAATCCTCCAAATATCGCAATAATTGTCACCGCTTTGTTCGTGCTGTGATTGACCGAGATTCTCAGACCGAGACCAAGTTCGTTTATTCTCGACAATTTTGACAATTTAGTCACGTATCGTTTGTTTGAATTTCGAGGTGAAATACGGTTTATCTTAAATTAAAAGATCGGAACGGATTTATCGGCGCTGCTGCGCCCGTCGTTTAGTGATGGGTGATGTTGAAAAAAAAAAAAACATCGGTGCTAAAATAATCGATGTATTAAACAATCGACATCTCAGCATCGATGTTTTTCCCCAAAACATCGATAATAATCGATACATCGTTTGATTGTAAAAAGCGCGCGTCAATTTAAATGCTCTATAAAACAAAACTCCTATTTTTTCGTTTTTTACAAGCAAGAACTGATTAACATGGTTAAAACAAAACTAAGTAAGAAAAATAATTCTTTTAATATTTTGCAAATTAATAATTCTGCCTGATTTTCGCGTCCAGGTTGGTTTGTCAACTGAGATGGTTCCGTTTTTTAGCTTTTTTTAGCCAAGGTTTCCTGAAAGAAAAGACCAAGAATTACACTGTGCGAACGGCAGACTAGAACAGAGATAGAATTCATGCAATATCAACGGAACTTGAAATCCTCAATTTCGAAATTTGACATGTTATCACGCCTGCGCAGTGAAAGTTAAGGAACATCGATTCTTTTTTGTAATACTCGATTTTTTTGTTCAATGCTTCGAAAATAAAAACGTCGGCTTAAAATAATTGATGTACCGCTGAAAAACATCGGAACATTTCCAGTGCATCGATCGAACATCGCCCATCACTAATTGTTGTTAAATGGTGACGCGCGGTAGCGCCGCCGAATTGTCTATTAGGAATCATAACACAGACATTTTCGCATGAAAAACTTGGTTGTAAGTGGAAATGTAACATAAGTATATAACATATAGAACTACGGAGTAATGTCGAAAGGCACTTTCAACAAGCATTAAACATCAGCACTTAAGCGGTACAGTCATGCCAATCGCGAACTAAGATTTGGAAAATTATTTGAACATACATTCCAAGGGTAACTAGTGGCAATAAAGGCAGATCTAAATTAAACGGATCCTGCTTAATGTAGAAAAAAAATTGATAGCAACAAATGCACAGAAAATAACTCAGTTTATGCTAATAACTAATAGGATGTATTAAACGCAGTTATTTGAAAGTCAAAGCTGTGATTTTAGTTCGTTTTTGTCGAGTGATGGCTCATTTTGTTTCTTGATAGATAATGTATACATTTACCGATGAACATTTGCGATGACATTCGTAGCTTACAAATAACAGCTGTTTGTTTATGAGAGAAAAACACAAAGTGACGAATTGAACTAATTTATTTCCTGATTGATAAATAAACAGCAGAAAATAACTCGGTGAATTCGTCGAACGTTCTTCAACGAACGAAACGAGCCATCGCTCGTCAAGAAGAAAATAAAATTATGAATTTTACTTCCAAAAAACCGCGTATTATATACCCTATTGATTATTAGCACAAACTGAGTTATTTTTCTATGATTTTATTCCCATATTTTTTTTTCTACATTCGGCAGGATCTCTTTAATTCGGATCTACCTTCATTAACATTAGTTTCCCTTTGAAAGTATGTACAAATAATTTTTTTAATCTTACACGTAAAGCAATTGATTGTACCGCCGATATCTTATTAATCATTGGCAAACGGCATTTTTTCTTTGATTTCGTATACGGTCACTGAATGATAATCTTTGTCTTCTTTTTGATTAACCCAAAACAGCACGAGAAGAAGCGGCAAATGGATGCTCAGCGTGTTCACACGTTCCAACTGATGCTAGAAAAGGAGCAGAGCTACGTCGATAAATTGCGTAGCGATCTGGCTAAGTCTGGAGCCGGAGCTGGGAGCACCAGCAGCATGACAGCTCTCCACGGGGAGTTAGCCGGTGCCGAGAGAAGGCTCCGCACTTTGCAAGATCAGCTCGCGGCGATAACAACGAGCGACCAGGTAACGTCATGTCTCTCCTTTATAACCCGTACCATTTTTTTATTGTAGCCCTTTGATTCCTATACTCCAATTGTATTTTCAATCTTGTTTGCCGTTATTCTATATTTTTCGGAGACGCGTTATATTAATTATATGGGTTTGTTAATTGTATTTGTTTACCGTTGTTTTCGCGTGTCTTATAATTCTTTTCATTTTGAAAAGTTCTATACGTCGAGAGAAAGAGACACACACAAAGCAAACAAGTACACACAACATTTGTGGGTCCATGCACATGTCCCGTGAACCAATTCTCCTTATGAGCGAATCCCGTGGGTCTAACGGCCAGACACGACGCACAACATTCAACACTAGTAGGCGAGCAGGTCGGCCCTGAAATGTCTTCTCAAAGTTGAAGACCTGTCGCACGTGCTCTACCAGCTACTTTAATTGTGTTCAGTTTTTAATTACAATGAATCGAACGAACATTAAGGGGGGGAGGGGGGTGTATGGTTGATTCGGTGAAAAAATACCCTTTTTCAACCATTTTTTTTACAAGATACGGGCAGTGTATTTGTAGAGTAACATTTCAAGAATATTTTCTGAAAATTTTAGCGGAAAATATTAAAAACTAAGCCGTTGACAGCAAATCTCCGGAGACGTCTCCAAAAAAAATTTGTTTTGCGGTGACGGTTGTAACTCATCACTCGATCACCTGGTATCAAAAAATCAAATTGATTTGATTAGTTTATGAGTTTCCCCAGGTAACGCTGTCGAGATTTTTTTTATTTTTCAATTTTTGGTAACCCTGGAAAATTAAAAAACACGGTTTTCGCTTAAAAAATCAGTAAATTTGTTGTTGTAAAATAAAAAACAACAACAAATTATAAAAACTCGACAGCGTTATAGATTTTAATAGATTTTAAACCACAGCCGTCACCAACTTTGAAAACGTGAAGTGTGGGAAAATCGTTTTAAAGTGAATACTTATATACGGAGCGACTCAGAGACCTCCGGTGGGTAAAATTGCATATCCCCGTTAGTTTTGCTCCAATTGCTCTAAAAATTGGATACAACGTTCTTGAGATGTTGTGCATTCATAAAATAAAATAAAAAAAAATGGAAAAAAAAGTTTCAAGACCATACCCCCCTTGACACGAAGGCTGGAAACAATAGATAGAGAAAACAACAGAAATTATATTTGATATCGTGAATTCTTGCAAATAAACAAAAATAAAGATAAACCGGCAGCGTAAAACTGAATTGGAAAATTAAATTTCAGAATGCAGAACGTCTTGTAAGTGTCTTGACGATACGAGATTAAAATGAACGGAGAAGGTGGTACTAGAAATATCGGAGTAACTTGCTCGCCTATACCGCGTGTCCTTTGGTTCGTCGCTGTGAGCCGAAAAGAGTCTATAGCTGCGTTAGAGATACGTGCAATCGTGAATACAAGTCGCTTTGGCCTAACCTCTTGCCTAACCAGCCTTTGTTGTGTCTTACAGCTTTGCTCATTGGTAACAAACACCTCGACTCCCCCCAGCAATTTTTCCGGTTGTCCTGGTGGCAATGCCGACGGCGGGGGTGGCGACGTGCCGCCACCCCTGCCCTCTCGCAAATCCCTATCCATGCAAAATCTCTCTCCACCTCCTTTGCCTCCACGACCTCCACCCACCTCAAACACGAACAACATACTCCAGTTGGAGCTGGATCGACATCTGCTGACTCATTTAACGCCCCCGACAACCAGTTACGGCATACCTAACTCTGTAAGTAGTGTCATTGCCCGAATCGCAATTATACATTTCAGTTTCATTTTGTATTCTTTTTTTTGTTTTTTAATTCTCTTTATTTCATTACTTATATCGCGATCTTGTCCACGGGCCGAAAACGATCGTCTTCACCGATTTGTTCGCTCGTCCAGAAACCCGCAAGAACAACATTGCACTTGGCGAATATTTCTCAATCGCTAAACTATCCAACGGCAATTTATCCCTAATCTGCAATGCGATTGATTCCTTTTGCAGATTAAGGGGGACTTCTGCCTTAGGAGCTGCATTTTTCAGGTGCTCACGTTTCATTTTTTATTTTGGAAGAAACGAACAAATGTAGATGACTGCGGTTTTTTTCTACTTGTTACTTACGTTTTTACGTATACAATGGAATTTTCTTTTTGTTTTAAGTTAAAAATTGTCGGCGTCCCAGGTCCTCAAACACGATCATCCAAAGTAAATGGCTATCACTCTCCTGACCACTATAATTAAGCAATCGGCCTGAAATTGTGCATACATACTCGGGAATCACGTCTTCATGGAATGACGGAGGTTTTTTTCGATAACTTAATTTTTCGATTTTTTATTAATGTTTTTATACGAAAAACAGGAGAAAAATCTTTTAAACGCCGCCATTGTCTTAATTTTGCAGTAATAGAAAAAAAAACTCTATCATTCCATGAAGACATGTTTCTCGAGTATGTATGCACAATTTCAGACCGATCGCTTAATTACAGTGGTCAGGAGAGTGGTAGCCATTTATTTTGGATGATCGTGTTTGAGGACCTGTGACGCCGAAAATGTTTAACTAAAAAAAAAAAGAAAATTCCATTGTATACTTTAAAACGTAAGTAACAAGTAGAAAAAACCGCAGTCGTCTACATTTGTTCGTTTCCCCCAAAAAAAAAAAAAAAAATGTGAGCACCTGAAAAATGCAGCTCCTAAGGTAGAAGTTAACAGCTATTCAGTCGGGATGTTTTTTATTTTTCAAAAGTTCAGTCTTCTCATTCTGTAAATAATTATTGAGCAATTTCTATCATTACCGTTTGAATTTCAATGGTTCAAGATGCGGGTTTAATAATAATTGTAAAAGGTCAATTGATCCGCGCTCAAGAAACACTTGGTTGAGTCTTAGCCCCGCGTACACATTGGGCCCCAACAGAGTTGGGGAAAAAATTATGATGATGGTTGAAAAAATGGAGAAACACTGTTAACGCATTGCGAAAATGATGGAGGACTGTGCTTGTCCATTTTTCGCACAATTCCTCCGAAAATTTAATTAAAAATTTGGTTTTTGTTACGGGTATTCAAAAGTTCACATATCACTTTATAATCGCTACAGGTCATTGTTATAAAATCGTAACTGGAAAGTAAGCAGTCGTGTAAACTTGAATTCGTAAAGTAATGGGGACTTCTAACATTGGACCCCTAACGATATTCGTGCAGTGCAATGTCGTGCAAAAATTTGACAGGTTTCCGGGCGACTATTCTAACGCGACATGTCGCGCACACATCACCGAGATGGAACCGAATCGAACTCCGAACATCAGTAAAACTTCCACCGATATCTTTACAAAAAATCATCGCACGATGATTGTTAAATTCAATTGTGAATGGTGAAATCGCATTAACCTCGACAGTATTTATGTGCTTGCTTGGAAATATTAAATGCGATTAAATGAACTTGGATACTGGTGGAGTTTTTGCAACTGGCATGCTCTATTACGCACCCTCTTCCCGCCCCTTCCGTCCCTCCCACTCCCTGTCCTTACCCTATCTCTACAATTAAAAACTGACTACCCATTGCTCTAACACATGTCTTTCTCTGTACATATTTATATATATCATTTGTATACACCTCAGCCCCATGTATTTCATCAACTCGGGTCAAAATAAACCCATCGGGTTCGTTCTGTCCTAAACTGGAATATCGGGGTCTGACTATGTGTGTACGTGCGCGTTTGTCACGCTGCAGTTTCCGAGTTATTTTCATACAATATTGATCGACATTTCATACATTAGACATTTTGTTTCAAATACTTTACCTCGGTACCCACTAGTTCGTCCACGCTGTAAAACAACCTTCGAAATGACTTATCGACGCGAAATTTAATTTTTGAGGTTGTTAAGGATGTAGGAGCGAGGAGTGTTCATTTCGCACAAATTCGAGAAAAGTGCGAGAGAATTGCAAACACCTCGATGGTCTGAAAATCTGAAAAAATTCATGCACACTAAAGGTACTGAAAAAATTCATTTTGCATAATAAGAATTCTAAAATGTTATTGACAAATTAATTTAAAGAAATTGTTTAACAAATGTGTCGGTGACCCAAGTTTTGTTTTGCATGAAAATGATTCCTTCATGTTTTGTATACGTATGAATTTTGTCTGATTTTTATCTAATCTTTGAAATTTGTACACATTTTCCATACAAACAAACACAAATTTCAAAGATTAGATAAAAATCTGAAAAAATGTATACGCATACAGAAAAATGAAGGAATCATTTTCATGCAAAATAGAACTTGGATCACCGACACATTTGTTAAACAATTTTTTTAAATAAATTTGTCAATAACATTTTGGAATTATTATTATGCAAAATTAATCTTTTCAGTACCTTTAGTGTGCATGAATTTTTCAGATTTTCAGACCATCGAGAAGTGTTTGCAATTCTCTCGCACTTTTCTCGAATTTATGCGAATTTATACTCCGCGCTCCTACATCCTTAAGCAACCTGCGACGATCAATATATCACGACTGTTTTTCCGCCATGATTTCTATTTAATGCCCACACAAATGGAATTACCGAGAAAGGGCGAAACATAAAATCCTCGATTTATTTCGTAACATTTTGTGGTACTCGATGATTTTGGTGTGCAGAAATGGAGCCCTCAGCGTCATCCTTGCGACGACTTGCTTGTTGTAATAGACAAAAAGGTCAATTGCGCGGAGCCATCGAGTGGGCGGTGGATCGTTTGCGCTCGGTTCGTTTTACGTCGTGGCACATGTCATTGCCGAATAGCGGTTCAGCCGTCGGAGAAGAAGATTCGTTTAGTAATTCGTGATTTAGTGTTCACCTCGCGTTGACTTCCGTACCGCTAATCGTCTACCTTGGAAACTGCAATGTGACACACGGATACACTTATTTCACCGATGTCGTACGAATGACTCATCTTGGAGTTTACGTCGTGTATTAACCTAAACGTTATTCCGCATAGCTATCGCAGGGTGTGAATTTTGGATCTTCCGGTTCACTGAACAAGCATCAACGAACGAAATCGAGCCCCGAACAATTGAGCACGACGATGATATCGCCGTCGGAAGCCAGCAAACGTCTCATCGCTTCCGAGTCACTGAACGATCTTTCCCCGCCGCGACACAGCGCGATCGACTTGGATGACCCCGTTCACGTTACACCACCGGGAACACCGCCTCCGCCGTATCCCCAACCGTCTCCGGCCAGTGAAACTTCTTCATCCGCTATAAATGACGTACGATGCCAAGAAACGATGTCTTAACGAAAACATAATCAGTGATGCACTCGAGAAATTCTGATTAATTCTGCGTTTTTATTCGATGTTTTTTCTTACTTTTCTCATTTATTCATCGAATATTTTCGAAAAATCAGTTCAGACGAATTCCTCTGCACGCGGGGAATTATAACATATTACGTAACTTTTGAAAACGCCTATCGCTTTTATTCGATATATTTGGGAAGCTTATCGGGCGGTACCAGCAATGAAATCGCAAGTGAAAGTATATACATCGCCGCTTTCATACTTTTTTGCTAGGGTAACACTATTCTATCTTTTGCAGAGTTTGGGCGATAGTTTTGTAACTATTTCTCCGGTTCGACATCCTCTGAACGAAAGTATTCCAGGACTTCCGCCAATTCAAAAGCCGATAATGTCCATGGAGGATGACGACATGAGTGATCAAGAAGTTGTATGTATTATTTTATCATTGCAGGCACAGTTTGAATCGACGTAAAATAGAGTCGTCAGTAATAATACTGCAGTCGTGAGATTCAACCGAGAGTATTAACCCCTTCAGTGGCAAGAAAAAATTCGCTGTGTGTCCAAGACACACAAAAATGTGCGCACTATTGCGACAATGCTATGATGTTGAAGTTTCCATCGTTGAAACGCAACGAAATTCAGAAAAAAATGAATACCAATTAATCCAAATTATGAAATTAGGTATACAAAGTCGTCATAGCGATTCGTTGCTATGATGATTTTTTATACCTAATTTAATAATCATTTGCGTTAATTAGAATTAATTTTTGTCTGAATTTTGTTGCATTCCAACGATGCAAACTTCAGTGTCGTTGAATGCCGCTGAAAGGGTTAATATTTCGAAGAAAAACCAAGGAGCGGTGAATTCATCTTGAGCATTGTGTACTTCGCTATTGCCAGGCAACAGCTTTTGTCGGAAATACGACTGCTTCATTTTCTCTTTTCTTAGACATTTTTTATACCAGTACAGAGCCGCGGATATGTAAATCCTCGTTAGTTTAAGAAATAAATGTCACAGAACGGTTTGTTCTATAGGTATGATTTAATAATAATAACCCGCGGCAATTATAAAATGACGTGTGAGCTTTTAAATAGTTGCACAGATACCGCATTTTCGATAAACAATTGCTCGCTATAATGAGAAAAACGGAAGGCCACGGTCATCCATTACTGTCGTAATGCAATGACCGCGTGTCTCATTTTTTTCCGGAAAATCACCGTGCAGTTTTATTGAGAATAAATATTCTTCGCAGCCATTAAAAAATGCACACATTATTATTATATCATAGTTACTTCGTGATATTATTATCGATTAGTAATTACGGAACCGATAGTACCATCAGGCATATTTCTAAAAGATTTGAGGATTTACAACGCTGCAGAGTAGTACAGGCATGCTCTTAAATATCCAGAATTTCATAGTGTAGACCGGGAATTTATAGTGTACAGTGTACTCTGAGAATTTCAATGAAATTAATCAGGGCCTTAGTAATAGCTACCTAACAGAAAAAGCTTACAATTTTTTTAAAAGATATTTTTTTTTATTGTTTCGCCATTAACGACTGCCTTCGGCGTTCTGAATAATCAGCCTTTACTATCGGTAAAAAGAAATGCGACATTCTGAGCCCGATGATAAACGTTTAAAACAAATCATTCGTTTACAAGTACTCTTTAAATTTCACAGGGTCAACTTGGAGATCACGGGCCCTTCAAGTCATTATCCAGGCTACGGGAACACCACGCGCATCTATCTGTATTTATTAACTACGTATTATCGAACAGTGACCCTTCCAGTCTGGTACGTGCATCAATATCTTTTGCATCTGTTCAGTCTAATCAACGTATTGATATAAAAATGTGCAAAAGCTAACGCTATTCTTTTTCAGTTGTTCTACTTGGTAACGGATTTGTATAAGGAAGGAAACGCCAAAGAAATGAGAAAGTGGGCTTACGAAATTCACTCTAGTTTTCTAGTACCTGGTGCGGTAAGTCATACCAAATGAATATTCATTTTTCATTAGGTGTTTGCGAATATTCCAAATTTCTTTACAGCCAATTAATTCTTATCGTATGTACCTTCAATTGCATAAATTGCTAGTAAATTAAATACCAACGGTGAACTGGCTACTCGCAGACTCCTAATTACTTTTCTCAAGCTATCGTATGACAGAATAATGGAACAGCTTATTTTAACTGTGTTTTTAAAAACTGCAGCCATTGCGGCTGAGTAATGTCGATGAAAATGTCGCACGTGAAATAGACGAAGTTCTGTTGAAGGAATACGACAAAGAGGAAATTTTACGAAAGGTATGTTTTGTTTAATGGCGATCACTGCGATCTGCGTAGCCGGCCGTGAATTTCACACCTCATTTGTTTGTATCTCCAGATATTTTTGAAGGCGAGAAAACGAGCAACGGAAGAATTAAACGAACAGCTTGCGGACTTTCAACAGAAACGAACCGCAGGTCTAGGCACGCTGTTCGGTCCGAAGGAGGAGCAACTTGATGAATGCGTGAACGACAAAATGCACGAAGCGAGAATAATGGAAACTTACATCCTTCCAAAAATGCAACCATATCTGTACGTATTGATCGTGCTGGTAGTAAATAGTACATTACACTACAAGGGAGCAAAGTTGCACTCCTCTCACGTAGCGTACTATACTTTTCTCCCGATTTCGCTAAAAAATAACCACATTTCGTGTGTGCAACGAGGGCGGAAAATTAGCTCATTTTTAACAAATGACGACACGTATGCGTAGTACGGTTTTCATTACTCCCGCGGGGCAGGAATGACCCAATTACCTCCCTAGGGAGGTAATGAAAGCGGAATGCGCATGCGTAAGTCATTTGTCAAAAATTAGCGATTTTACGAACGCGTTGCAGACACGAAATGGGATTATTTTACCGGAGTCGGGAGAAAAATAATGAATTACATAGGCTCCAGTCGATCAAATGGAAAAAGTCAACTAATTAGTTTATCACGATTTTTCTCGTACGTCCTCTGCATTCGTCGGCTACTGAAGACTACGTTGATTTTTTCGTTTCAGAGACGCGTTGGAGGTGGATCAAGTTGATCTTCGAAAATTTACAACGGCAGCTGGACTGGCGACAATATTAACAAAGATCTTTCAAGTGCGTCCGATGTCTCTCGAGCAAGTCCCGACGTTCGTCGCAAAAGACAAATCGAATATAAAGGCGCGTCTCACTGGAAAGACGAGGAAGATGAACGTTCAAGGTCACCATTTCGTGGCACACCAGTACTATACCGTCACCTTCTGCAACCATTGTCAACTAATTATCGGCGGAATTGGGCCGCAAGGTTATCAATGCTCCGGTAATAATGCATATTTTTTTCTCTTTATTCATAATGGCCGCGGACAGGGAAAACCGGGAAAACCAGGAGATGTCAGGGGAAATAAAAATTGGTCAGGGATCAGGGAATTTCAAAATTGATCAGGGAAAAAGGGAATGCACGCCGAACCTCCCATAAGTAGATAAAAAGTTTAAGAAATGTTGTACATTATCATAATTAGTATAATATAACATCAATTATTATAATAGGGTTTGATGTGATTCATCGTTGTTCGGCAAAGTAAATCATTTATCGAACGCGCGCACTGGTTTTGGATACATTTTCTTTGGCATCATTAATTTAAAAAAAAAAAATGGAAATCGGCTGAACTTTGATCAGGGAAAAATCAGGAAAGAATGAGGGAATTTTTATCAGCGAAAAAAAACGGCCACTATGTTATTTAACGAGTAAAGTTCGCATTGTATAGTATAACCAGACGGTCATTATGACTTGTGCACTTAACTTAGCGTCGTACAGTCTGCGACGAGATTCTAATATTAAACAAATTCATCGACAATCTCGGAGTTTCTTCTACACGTTTGTAGTTGATGAAAATCTTCTGTTTCAGACTGCTCTCTCAGTGTTCATAGAGCGTGTGTTCGCGTAGTCGACGAAACTTGTCCCGGTCCAGTGATTCGTAAAGAACGAGCCAATGATCGTATCAGTCGAATTATGGAACGCATCCGTCCAGAAAGAAAGCCGCCATCGTCTCATCGTGTTGATCACTCGCAAAACTACATGCATCAGAGTAAGTCGGGTCTTTCAAATGTGTTTTTGTTTTTAGATCTTCATATATATGAGGCATTTTTCGAACAATCAGGTTCAGTGCTATCTGTAGATGCACATTTCAATATAAAAATAGATTTTGGCTGGAACATGCCAAGTTTTTCATTTTTCATTTGATCCGTAATATCTCGGAAACGATTGATCGGATCGAACTGATTAAAAACGAAAATGTGCGTGGGACGCGCATTGTCGGTTTATACATTTAAAAGAAAAAAATCAAATACATAAAGAAAGCAAATAAAAAATGTAATCGATAATGGATGACCTGATATTGGAAGAATGATTTTTTTTTGTTTAATTTTTAAACTGCTATAACGCCTAAGCATTTGGTTAACCGATCAAAACGAAAGTACTCATAATTCAGCGATCACTTAAAGTTTCTCGGGCAATTTGTTCGATGAAAAAATCTGAAGTCCTACACTTAAAAAATATATATTTTTATTGTCTTTTCCATAAAACGTGGCCTGGAATTACATACATAATTAATCGTGAATATATTTTGTTCTTTTTAGAAAATGTGCATGAAAAAATGCACATTTTCGATTTTGAATGATTTCGATGCGATTAATCGTTTTCAAGATATTACAGGTTAAATGGAAAACGCGCAAATTGGCACATACCGACCAACATTTTCTTTTATTTTTTAAATTTGGTGCATCTATACGACCAACTTTTCCACCAACTTCCAAATTTTTTCCATCTTTTTTTTTGGTGGTGAAAATACCGTCGAATGCCTCATATGTATGTCAACAACGAAATTTTCAAAATACGAGGATTTCGTTTTATACGTTTCAGTCGAGCGAGTAAAACGTGGCGAGGAAGAAGCTGGCGTCATTGCGGACGGCGAAAACGGTGAGTCGAGTTCTATGATTTTCTCGTTTTTCGATCAACATGTTGCGGCTATGTTTGTCGTTTGGAGATATCCAATTGCCACGGCTGTTGTTTTGCGACAATTTTAATTCGGTATCGCTGCACAATCATATTTTTGAGACCTCCGAAAACATATTTTTTTATCTTGTTGTTTATAAATCGTTCGATATATAGTCGCCGACCTGAATTTATTAAATCTTTGTAAAAGAAAAACAAATTTCAAGTATTTTTGTTTTTGTCGAGAAATTTTACCACATTGCAAGTACGAGGCTTGTCAAGTTTGATCCATTCTGCAGCATTGTTAGAACGCTGAAATGTATAACGTTAACTCCGTTCCGAAACGAAATTTCCTCGAGTACTTAACAGTGTTTTATCGTACAACGATGAAAATCTCGTTCGTCTTCCGGAAGTTTTTCCGAACTTCCACCCACATTGGACCTTCGTACCTCGTTTGCTCGTGTTTGCATCGGTAAACGGTAATTGGTAACATTGGTAACAGTGACATCACCGGGTGGTATTAGTCACGAGGAAACCGGAATAAAGTCGAGCTATCGCGGGCGAACCGCGGTGACGCGTTATATGGCGCGCGAAAAATGTGTACAGCAATGTCTGGTTTCCTCCCGCAAAGCCGGCCAGCCGTTGCTCAGTTGTGAGGCAGCACTATATTTACTTGGGCGCAAAGCGATTACAAACGCTTCGTGAAATTGAGCGAGTGGCCCTGACGCGTGTCCACGCACAGCCTACGAGCGCCGCGCGTAATATCAGGCGGTATTGCCAAACCACTTCTCGCCAACGTTATCTCAGTCTGCGAGCGGCGCTGACGGCGTTCGTGAGGATTCTGCGGATTCGTTCATCCATCAACATTACTGTATTAGTTGATTAGTGCACGGATAATGTTCGAGGTGATAAGAGTACAAAGTGTCCGGTGTCCATTGACCATTTCAATTCCGTGTGCCCGACGTCTCGACTCAACGCAATAGAAATATGGAGTCAACGAACTTGAAAGTGTTATTATCGTATTGTGATAATGAATAATTGATTACTTAATAAATATGCCAAGTAAATCACGAAACCAGTTCTTCGTGAATGACGGAATGAATGAAAGCAGACAGCAGATTTCGAACTGGCAGTGATGTTGGAGCAACTTTATTCCATCAGTTCTGACCGCTCTATCTTTTGTCCAACGTGCATATTTTATTCACATCACTATTTTCATTGTTTCTTCGATGCACCCAGCCGTCGAAACGATTCAACTTCGTTCGGATATCAATCGCACGTTTTTTTTTTGTGACGAAGCAATGTTGAACTTGTTATAAATATTCTCAAAAGTGTCAAACGAATAAAAAAACATTAAATTCGTTAGAGCGAGTTAAAAGTGTTTTATTTAACGTTTTAAAACGGTACGAAAAGAGTATGAGAAACGAGACACGACATGCCCACTAAGGTTTTAATTGGTCCACCGTCACTGCTACGCGATAGTTAAAACTAATTTATCAGTGTTGTGGTAATTACCCTACAAGGACACGTTAAACACCGCGTTATCCTTCGCAATTGGTGCGCGTGATCAATCGAACCGCAGGACAATTGAGGAATTCAGCCCGGTCTAACAGCAGACTCAACGGATTTCCGACCTTGGACATTCTCCGCAACGTCTAACGCTGGATACGTGATCGGAAGTCTCAGATTCTGACGCAGCAGCGTCCAACACGTGCTGTACAGACCTCAGCAGAAGCGGCGTCATAACGCGCGTTTTTCTATCAACGCGGTGCTCTGGGTGCCACGCGCGTGCCCTGAGTACCTCCCCGTCCCTCCCCTCTCGCGAGCAGTAGCGGCTTGAGTGGAAGTTTGTTTGGAAACGGAGGGGGCCGGAAACGCAGCGACCGCCGAAAGGGACACGTTCGTTGCGGCGGAAGCTCGAAGCGTCGTACGACGGATGAGAGCGGATGACAACGTCCGTAGTTTTGTGCATCGTGTGAGTGCCGAGCAGAGATTGTGTTCCTTTTCTCTCACACACGGGACGTAAATACGAAATATCGGGCACATGTTGGAAGTACAGCCACCGAAGTACCTGGACGGGGGAGGAGGAGCTTCGCCCCTCCACAGCTCCTCCTCACCCTTGATCAGCGACGGCCTCGGAAACCTGAGGTTGTCTTCGGAGAAATGCAGGAATAGACCACATCGGAAAGTCAAACCAGACGGTAATGGAACGAGTGTCGACTCCGCAAAGCTGAGCTCGAATACGCGGCAAAACTCGGCACGCCACATTCATTCGTATACAATTTCGATTAATTTCGTAAAACACGTGGGGGGCGTTTGATATCAACTACCGGTGGTGGAATGTATACGGGACATTCCGTGTCATATCGACAGGTCCGTAATTTCACGAATTGATATTTTTCGTTTTCTTGCTACGACTCCAAGCTGCATGCAGTTTGTCTCAGGCTTATCTTGTAATCGCTGTTTTGTGATTATAAAATGAAATTTAAGACGAACGAGAAGGTTGGACATACCTTAACATTGGGAAATATGCGTGTACAAATTCGGTGTTTGATGCCGAATGTGTTACAGACATATCTAAGAAAGCCCCTGGATTTAAACCAATTAACTTGAGTCAAGTGGAACGGAATTTTACTCTGTGATGTGGTTTAAAAATGTCTATAACTGACAGAGAATGTCCCAGATTTGCATCAGCATATTTAACAGCGATATTTGAGATTAGAGTTTGAATTTTTATGCCTGTTGATTAATTTGCATCGGAATACACACTCTGAATTTGGTTTAATCTAAACGATGTGTAAATTTCACGTACATTATTTACGATACGCGATTAATAATATCTCGCTAACCACGAGTTTTACTGGTTGCTTGCCGAGTTTTCCGAGGAGCGTGGGGAATCGAGACGGATGTGCTCTCTTAAATATCGTTTATACACGTACGATACTTTGATATTTACGGGAACATCAAATTGGGAACATAGGTGGAACAAATGTGCTGGAAAAAAGAAGCCGCGACAAGGTGGCGAAAATCAAGAAACGACAACCGACGACGATACCGAAGAGCCTGAACACGAGGAAGTTGAATGCTCCCGCGAAAGGCTCGATAGTCGCCAAAGTCTGGGAGACTTTGGCCGCCGTGAGACGGAGTCGAGGCTCGTGCAACGACATTTGCAAGTCGTCTACGTTGCTCGGCAATTTGGATGAAATTAATCCTTTACCAGTGTGCTCTGTGGAATCAAGTGACGCTGAAGTCGCGAGTGAAACGTATAAAATCGAGGCACTAGCCACGTTGGTCGCATCTGACGTCGATTTGTGCATCGAGGAACAGGACACTTTTTCGGAAGAGCTTCTAAAGACAGGTTCGTCTTGAAACGCGATAATAAATTTTCATAACGGGCGAAGAAGTTATTCCAAGTGTTCTTTTCAACAGCATTTGACAATTGTACTTGTCGGGAAACGAAAATTAAGTCGTGTAAGCATCATATATCGGGGGCCATGGTTAAGGATGTAGGAGCGCCGAGTATTCAATTCGCATAAATTGGAGAAAAGTGCGAGAGAATTGCAAACACTTCTTGATGGTCTGAAAATCTGAAAAAATTCATGTACACTACGTGTTACTGAATAGATTAATTTTGCATGATATGGTACTGATAAGATTAATTTTGCATGATATGGTACTGAAAAGATTAATTTTGCATGATATTAATTCCAAAATGTTATTAACAAATTGATTTAAAAAATGGTTTAACACATATTTCGATCACCCAATTTTTTTTTAAAGAAAATAATTCCTTCGTTTTTCTGTATACGTTTGAATTTTTTTTTTTCAGATTTTTAAGTAATCGTTGAAATGTGTGTTTTTTGTATAGAAAATATATACAAATTTCAATTGCAATTCTCTCGGATTTTTCTCGAGTTCATGCGAATTGAATACTCGACGCTCCTACTTTGAATCAAAGAATAGCCAAAGAAAAATATCGTCAAGTTAGCATGCGGTACCGCATACAGTTAAATGAAGCCCGTGCGGCACTTCTATAATCGACTTCCAGAGTTTCGTTGCATGAAGGTACATAAAATTCGTTGCGTCCAGGATTAGAACTACCACGGGTATGCGAGTTTCACGTGCGTCCACCCGAGCAGGAAAAATCAAGACATGCGATGACTTCTCAGATATTTTTAGTTCGCCACTGAAGGTAGCCAACTGAATTAGTATATCGCAGAGTCAACGCAGTTGTACAGTGTTAGCGGAGGGATCGAAATCCCAGATGCTCTTCACTGGTTCCTCGCGTAGCTCATATCTTGATTATTTCTTGCTCATTCGCTGTTCGTATTTATTAAGAATGTAGCAACATCGCAAGCGCTATGCGTCCACTTTGATGCGGTGGTCTCTCTACGACCGTTCTGACGTTAGCTGCGTCAATGCTAGCAATGCCAGAGTGTGTCTCTAAGGAATTAGATGTAAAGAGGAGAAGGTATACGACCATCCACCATATACCATAATATTACATTTTTATTCATAGAAAATGTCCCGTAATGTTTATACGAACGTTAAGTTACTACGTGTTTAGGTATTCCGTGCGTTACAGTCCCAGGAAACGTGAAATTCGGAGAGATTCAGAGAGTATTTCGAACGTCTCCCAATGGAATAAAAATTTGAAAGAAATGAAGCATACGGAATGTTTTCGAAAATTGATTTTGCGTAATAATAATTTCAAAAAATTATTAATATATTGATTTAAAAAAGCTTGTTCAACAAACTAACCGGCAATCTCACTTTTCTTTTTTTATGATGGGAATAATTTGGTAATTTTTCTTAACACGTATGATTTTTTTCTGAATTTTATCCGGATTTTGAAATTTGCCGAATTTTCTATTGAATTTTCAACAAATTCCAAAATCTCGAAAAAATTCGGAAAAAAATCATACGCATTAAGAAACATGAACAAGATAGCTCGATAATTACAAATCTGCGGCACTTTGAGTGCCTACAGACATTTTTCGAAAAATTAAAAATTGAATAATGAATAATCCCAATCAACGCTGTTTATCCGCCCCACATGTGTGCCAAGATTCAGCTTAATTGATGACGCCGTTCTTGAGGTATCGAGGATTCAACTTTACATGCCGACCACACACACATACACGACGTTTTTCGGGGTTTTAGGCCATTTAGAGTTGACAGTTTAGAGTTTTGACATGAAAAACTCGAAAAAAAGCTCACGAAAATAAAGTTTCCTCAATCAGAAAGCAATAGTATGTTGTGTAACAAGTGCGTAAAGTAAGTTATTTTTACACGAGTTACACATGATATTTTTTGTAATAGTAGTGCGTAAACGAAACGTCTTCGAGGAGAAGGCGGGGGGGGGGGGGGGGGGGCTAAAGCGGAAGTTTCCAGACAGGAGTGCGTCAAGTAATCAAGAGTGCGTGAAATGTGACTTTTTCGGAGTGCGTGAAATGCGACTTTTTGCGAAAAAGTCACACGTCTCAAGATTCTGACGTCACGATACGCAATATTGTCAAAGACCTAGGAAAAATAATCTAGACGAATGCCTGATCTTTATAATGGAGACTAGCAATAACGTGCTCGCGTCACTCGCACTCCTTTTTTCTTGTCGTTGGTGTTTTCTTGTGGCTAAATAATAGATTTGTATTTTTATACAATGCAATATGACTTCGCGCTCTTTTAGATTAGGTATGCTCATCTGATTAACGAACACCTAATCTGGAATATTGTATTCCACACTATGAACATTTAAAACGCACGCGATACGTGACTGCAGCGATCATAGCAGTCTGAAGTTGGCTCTGCGAGATAACCATTAGCGGCCAATCGCGGCACGAGTTATACTGGCTTCAGTATTCCAATATATTCGACTTTCGATGTGCCATGTCCTTTTTACGAGAGGATCCTGGATTTGTCCCTCATGAAAGAGAAACTCTGATGGTGTCGATGGGTTCAAATCAAGGAGTTGGGTCCGCGCATTTAATATATACATCGACGGATTCAATGTTTCCTCTGCCATCGATCGCCAAAAACCGAAAAACTTACTACGTCGCCCCATGCGTTGACTTGCGGAATAAATTGATGTATGTTACATATATGATGTATATGTTCGCAGGGGAATATCGCGGAGGCGGCGCAAGCGGAAACGCACGAAGCAGCTGTGAAAGAGGACGCATTTCCGCATATGGCGATTATCCAGATAGCATGGACAACAATCCTTCTTCGAGGGAAGACATATCAGAAATGTATGTGCCCACGCTATAACGACAGTGGATCGGCAGTGAGTCCGTACCACGAGAGGTCGTCAGCCATCGTCACAGATTTACCCAAAACGACAATTGGAAATAGATTCAAACCGTATAACGTCGACGATTTTTTTTTCTTGTCAACGTCATCTTCAGTCTACAATTTAATGGAAAAATCATGTCGCATTCTTGTTATTAATTCCTAGTTATTAATTTGTACTTAATTTATTGCCGTTACTCTTAGGGTGCAGCAAAATATTTCCAGTAAGCCAAAGACGTCAAACATAAACAGGTCTGAAAGTTACAAGGAGCGGATACATCACAGGGTGAGGACGGATTTGACCAGTAAAGTATTTGCGGCTTGGCCGTCGTACAGACATCCGCGTGCCCAAGTTGCATCGAAATATTCAATACGCAATGCAAAATTTTCGCATGTTTCGCATGCGATGGATAGCGGAAATTTGCCACGATGATTCAGAGATTCGTTAGTCTCCGATGTGAACCCGAAATAAACGGAAGTTCGGAGTGATTTTTACGAGCCATATCTCACGATACAATCAGCGGGATAGTTCATGCACTTGGCAGGAGTTCGCTGTAGACGAGTCAAACCAGCGGTTGCTTTCTCGAACCTCGCATCGACTTCCTATCGAGTTTGCACGAGTAACTCTTTCAATCTTACTACAATTATGTTGACCAGAAATCCCGCGCAAAAAAATAGGATGATAAGAGTATTTATGTAGTATGAACCGTCGAAGTATTCAAAGTATGCCGTATTGGGCTGAAAAATACTCATTTCATACTCAAAAAAATGGAATCCTCAATCACAGGAGTATGATTTTAGGGTACAATTTGCGACTAGTAATGGAAATCTGCGGTAAAAAAACTGAAAATTTTCAAAAACCTACAATTGACGAATCGTCTATCCTAAGTTTTTGAAAATTTTCAGTTTTTGACCTCAGATTTCCAATACTAGTCGCAAATTATACCCTAAAAACATACTCCTGTGATTGAGGATTCAATTTTTTTATTTTGAAATGTGTATTTTTCAGTCCAATATGACATACTTTGAATACTTCGACGGTTCACACTACAGAAATACTATTTTCATACTATTTTTTTGCACGGGACATTTCCTTTTTTCTCGAAAGGAGCTCAACGATATGTCGCACTTTTACATTCCTAACTGCAACTTTTCTTGGATTAAAATTCGGCAGAAAATTCAAAAAAATCTTTCATTCGAAATTCGTCAATGAATTTCATTTGACAATCATTAATAATCATGATTAATCGATCAATGACACAAAAGACGTAATAATCGTCTCGACTATAGTAAAGCATCTTATAAACACAAATTGGAAAATTATAGACGTCTGACACTCGTGAGTCGGCGAGACACGACGTGAATACGGAACTCGATGTGAGCGTTGGCGAAAGACAATTGAAAATACCGATAATTGTGCGTCGAATAAGTATTTTTCTGATCGATTGTGTTTATATTGCAGAGGCAGCTGCGCGAGAAACGAAAAACGAGCGATCCGAATCTTTCCAAGACCAAGTAAGTCGTTTGCGTGTTGAATGTTGTTTTTGGCGGAGAGCGGCGAAAGTAAAAGCGAATGTTTCGTGTGTGTCTCTGGGGGGTAGTTTAACGCTGTTTCCGTGAGAATGCATGTACTCACTGTATCGAGGGGCCATTCACTACTGAAATCACCGAAGCACGCCGTTCGAAATCAAGGACGAAATCAAAAGAAACCGCTCGATATCGCTGAATATCGCTCGAAGTCTACGGCAATCGTCTCGATTTTTCTTGAAATTGCATTGAAATCACATGGAAATCGCATTGAAATCACGAAATCGAAATCACATGAATTCATGAAATCGAAATCAAAAGAATTTGAACCATCGGAATCAGGGGGTGCGTTCAAGAAAGCGACTTCTTACTGATTTTTACTCTCTTGAAATCATTATTCGAATAATTTGAAGTCTTGCGAAATCACTTGAAAAAAATATGAATTTTACGAATTCGTTTGAAAAAATATGAATTTTACGAATTCGTTTGAAAAAATATGAATTCTACGAAATCACTTGAAAAAATATGAATTCTACGGAATCACTTGAAAAAATATGAATTCTACGGAATCACTTGAAAAAATATGAATTCGACGAATTCACGAAATATTTGAAATCCCTGAAATCACACGAGAGATCACATGAAATTGGGCAGTCATTGAAATCATTTGTGCACCAAAACAGAAAGACACAGTGAATGGCCCCCCGCACCGTATCCTCTGTATCCGGAGGTACAACGTCGAAGATAAGAGACAAGATCGCCCGCGATAAGCTCACGAGCCTGCGCGTCTTCGTGCGTCTTGTGCGCTCGTGAAATGCGAAAATCCGAAGAATTAGCTTTCGGTCCGTTGGGGCGGGGGACGGGGTGAGGGGGAGGGAGGGGGGGGGGGGGGGGTGAGAGAGAGCTTGAAGGCGATTAATCTTCGTCGCCCTCGTGGACGCCGACTCTCGGCGCAACCTTGGAACTCGTGACTAAAGATTTTTTTTTTCTTTTTTTTCTCTCTTTTTTTTGGCAGAAGACGCAACGGTGCGAGTGGCCCATCGCGCGCGCCTATACTACACGTGCAAAGCGCGCAGACTCCCGTTTTCCGTCGGCTTCACCCCAAAGGTAGAGGCGAGCGGCGGCTCTCAGTGTGACGTTAAACGTTCGATTCGACGGAGCCCGGATGCGCGAACTCGTGCGTATTCCCTTCGTGCGGCGCAGTCCGAAGTCCCGCAAATAACGCGTCTATCTTGAAACTCCCCGACTCGTGTTCGTGTGACTTTCCTCCCTTTTCGCTCGAGTGTTTTCGCACGCGAATGCGCGTAAACCCGCGCGAAAGTTTCTCGCGCAACGGGACTCTCGCTGCGGATGTCCTCGAAAAGCTAATATTGTTATTAACGATACGTCACGGTGTCTCCGCACGCGACTGGGTGGGTTCGCGCGCCTCGCTCGTCACAATTACCACCGTCAATCGCGAGCAACTCTAGTCTCGAACTCCCGGCGCCTTTTTTTTTGTTCGTGGTTCCGTCGTTCTGGCTCGCGCGAACGCAGACTCGAGACATGCTCCCGCGATTGGGAGCTCTCGACGCGGGTGGTCGAGTCAGACTATAATTAATACAGGCAACGATAGACGCTCTCGGCTGGCCTGGTGGCTTGGATAAGGTATTCCGGGATATGGCCCTTTCGTGACATCCTCCCGCGCTATCCCTCACTTTTTAAATCACACACCGAGTGTCGACAGCGTTGACAGCGTTCACGACACGTTAACGACATCCGCGAGCCGACAGGAAGAAAGTAGCTGTAGCAGCGAACAAATAATCGAATATTCGTTAGAGGGATTTATTTACGCGTTATCGAAAAACAACTCCGTCACTACGGCAAGTCGTAAACTCTATCTTTGACTCGCCTGCTGCCGCTGCCGCTGCTGCTGCTGCTGGTGGTGGTGCTGCACTTCTTCCTTTACACGTGAGTCGCCACGCCAAACGCGGAGAATAACGTCGAGCTTGCGGTACACCCAAACGCAAAGTTTTCGCGGAACGAAGAGACTGCGAAAATCACATGTTCGGAAAATTATCGTTTCACGCAGTTCCGGGAGTACATCGATGCCAATACGCGAATCATCGGGAATAACTCGAAAACGATAAGCGACTTAAAAATAATTCATCGAAACACGTGAGTCGTCCTAGCCAAAGGCGGTGGATATGAGAGGCGCCAGCGAAACACGCTGACATATTTTCGCGGAACGAAAAGACTCCGAAAATCGGATGCTCGTCAGAAAAACAGCTTCAACCCATCTTCGGTACATCGACTGAAATACGCAAAGCACTGAAATGAGCGACGTAAAATCAGTTAATCGAAATGTACAAACATTTAATGGCGCTGCGCAGTGTTCGTCTTACGTTTCAATTATTTACAAATTCTTTTATATCAACGTTAATTTATTAATTTCAGTGCGGAAAGAATAAAGATGAAAACTAATTGCAGAAAGTCTGAATTTGGATGAACGATCTTGTTTTTTTTTTCCTTTAACGATTGCCATTTAGAAGTAACGTACCTGCTACTTTGAACATCTAAGTTTACTTTAAGCAAATTGCTTGATGAGAGCACAGTTTCGTTTTGAACACAACATTTCTAAGTTCGATTTTTTCATTTAGCCCCCGTACGAATTGTGTCTTTTTTCTCCACTGAGATACAATTTTCACGGTTTATCTCCACTTCTTAATAACCTGTGCTGCATATAAAAAAACATATTAAACATAAATCCGTGATCGCACATCGAGGAAAGATACGCAGTGTATGATTTGAAAGTTTACGGAAAAATGTAATTTCTTTTATAAACAGTGGTAACAGATCCTCGCGGGCTCTACTGGCACGTGGCCAGATTTTTTCGCTTCTACCATTTGCTATGAGAGGTTTACATTCCGACTCTACGTAGACTCGACTCCACGCACGTTATTGTATGTAGAATAATGCTACACGACTGATTGTAAGAGGCCTCGTGGCCGTAAGATTGAAACCTCAAAGTGACGAGCGTTACGGGTCAATCGTAAAAAGAGTACGGTACTGTGATTATCCCCGCTTTATCGGCGCATAATTATTACATTTCACGTAACAACGTTTTTTTTAAATATATCTTTACCTTCTATAAAAAATGACGAACATTAGCATGATATATAAACAGACACTACGCGTATTATGGTCAAACGACAAAAGTCATATACTGAGTGGTAACAATCTTAGAAAACGCTGTAAACTTTTAGAGATTCGATAGCATCCGATAATTCTCAATAATCTATCATCTTTTATTTTGATGTCGAAGCAAACTGAATTCCGCAATCAACAGACACCGTAGCATCACGGTGTCTGTTGATACAGTGTTGTTGAGATGCCGTAGCTCGGCATCTCATTTTTCGTAGCCTCCGCACAAGAATTTCAAGGGTACTCATAAGAACACTAATTAAAAATGTCAGTGAGCGCGAAAAAATGTTGTCGCTTTGAGAAAACAAAACAGAGTCCGTAAGAATGCGTCACTTTAGTCGCGATAAAGCACCGTGTGACACTATGTATTATTCGTATATCCGGAAAGTACAGAACTGATATCAGATGAAATAAAACCAAGATAAATGATAATCGATAAAGCAAGCTCGTTGTAATTTAAACGACACAACAGAATTGTTTCTAGGATAACCGAAAAACAGAGATTCCTTTAGTGAGCTGTAAAGTTTGGCAGCAGTTGGGCGTTTGTCGAAGGTTTTTGCAGGCCCGCCAAGACAGTAATGTTGGCCTTTATTTCCAAATCGGTCGATACTCTCGAATCAATACTTTTATAGGCCCAGCCTCCGGTCTCTGCTACTCAAGCGCGCACCTTCCCCGTATAGAGACACCATATATACACATATATACACATGCGTATATATATATAGGTGCTACCTCTACCTACTTAGGGAGGCGAGCTACGAAGGAGCCTCGTGTCTGTGCACAAGGAGATGCGACGTAATACATGAGAATAGATGGCATTACACGCCAGCGTGCACTTGTATGCATGACGGGGAATGGACTCTATGGGTGGGAGGGGGAGGCGAGATGGGGCGAGGAAAATAGGATGGGGATGGGGTGGGGTGAGTGGTTGTATCTACGGAGTTGATTAAAGTGATGAAGGAGCGGCTGGCTTCGATAACGTTCGGGATGTGCCGCTCTATACCGAGTCTCGGAAGAACCCGGTCATACGGTGGAAAAGCAGCAGGCAAGTCACAACGCAACGCAGCAACTCTCTTCGAGCGCGCGGGGCTTTTGCTGCGTGCGCCCTGCGTCGCAGCGTATTAGCCAAGCAAATAATCCGGTACGAGTTAATCGAACGGTTCGCCAGTCCACCAACCACCACCGTCGTATATTTCACCGCGGAGATATTTATAGAAGGGGCCTTTGGTATGCCAAAGTGGACGAACATCCTTTGCAATGTAGCAACGACCGAGTTTCCATGGATGCGCATGGCTAGAGAAACGTTTATCGGGCTTCGGCCGTTGTTTACAGCTCCGTGTTATTTATATTTTATGGATTTCTTTTTTTTTCTCTCCTTTCTCAAAGCACAAACATCCACTACTTGGAGGAATTTATGCCAATTCTGTTAGAGCGGATGTAGCGAAATTTGACGTTGTTGGAGGACCGAAAATTCAACATTTTTTTATACATTTATTTTTCAATTTATGAGGCACGTTTTCTTTTTGCTGAAAATTATTCGGCGTTAATTTACGAAATTGCGAGATTTATTTATTTATTCGTGTTATTTATATTTTACGGGTTCTTGTTCTCTCCTTTCTCAAAGCACAAACATCACTACATGGAGGAATTTATGCCAATTCCGTTAGGGCGGATGTAGCGAAATTTGACGTTGTTAGAGTAGTGACAATTCAGCATTTTTTATACATTTATTCTGCAATCTATGTAGCACGTTTTAGTTTTGCTGAAAATGACTCGTCGTCAATTTACGAAGTTACGAGATTTATTTATTTGTTGATCATTGCATGGGAAAGATCATGTCAGCAAAATAAAAATAACGGCACACGAGTGGAAAGCGGCTTTGCAAGCGAAAATAAAGTACAATAATGCACATTAGCTTCGCGTTTGTATTGTGCGAGAATACGACGATGTTCTTAGTGTCCTCGATTGATCAGTGTCCCCTTTGCTCGGTTAAATTATTAGTCGCGTAAGAACGAATCCAGTTGACTCGATACTCAACCCAGACGAGAAACCATCACAAAGCAGAAGTAGTTTCGCGCTGCGTTGTGATATTACGTTGAACGCGGCAATGTACACGAAATGCCAATGCACTCGAGTTATGCGCAGCGACACCCCTACAACAATTCCGGCCAAATGGCATTGTTAGTCGATGATAACCTTTTAACATCCTTCGAAGGTTTCCCGCAAGTGGTATCATCGGCGAACACTCGTGGCGACTGCGCGGTGACTGTAGGAAAAAACGCGAAATAAAAAGCAAGGCTTCGAACGAAATTCACCAATCGCTTAATGATTCTTTTTATTTCGTTCAACATGCGCGCTTGAATTATTGCAGTGGATTACGAGAGCGTTTTTCCCAAATCTTTGGACATTTAAAAAAAATAAATCGACAACGATACACTGTTACTTAATGTAGACTGAATTGATTGCAAAATTGTATTTATTAATAAATTCAATTTTATTTATATAAATCATGTTTCTATACAAAATCGAAATTTCACTGAAGGTTTTGGGGGAAAAAATGCGTTTGATTTCAATAACTGCTTATCTCACCGTGAGCACAGGCAAGCCTCAGAAAAGTTGTATACCCATATTTTTGTTACTTTGCGAGCTGAGACTCGTTGACGATACCCGATACTCTTAACTAGGAGCAGTCAGAGGGCCTCCGAGGCTTAGTTAGTTCATTGCCTGAGTCGAGTTAGTCGCGGCATAATTAGACGCGCGAATCAATCCGATTGGTAAATTTGGAAAATTATTGAAACTACATCCGCCATGACCGCCGCGAATAATCGTTGACGTGATTTGTTCGTTTAGAGAGAAATCTTGGAAGAAAAGAATCGCCAAGTCGATAAGAAAAATTAGTGCCGCGACGGAAATGCGACCGAAATGCCCTTTTAGCCGAAGCCTCTGAAGTGTAAGAGGATAAGGGATGAGACAGCGCGGCTCGCGTCGCGTCCGTCCTCGACCTAATTCTCGTACGAACGATAATATGCCCGACACGGTGCCGCCGCATAAGGAACCCACCTCGCCCCTCGAGCCACCGTGCGATATTATCAAAAAGTGCATTAACGCCGACGATAACGCTGTCGATACGACCAATGGCTTCGGCACGAGCGCTTGCCTCACCGTTACGGACTCGCACACACGATCGGAAAGGTACATTGTGTGATAATCGATTTTTCATTCATTGATTGTCTGTACTACCTACTCGTCCGAGTACTTTACAACACCCGCCCCAAAAAACGTCGTAGAAACGCCTTGCAACACCTTGAAAACGCCTTAAAAAATCGTTAAAAATTCGTTAAACGTCTCGTCCCCTCCCAATTTTGCATTCTGTACATTCGGGATAATGTGAACTTTCATTGCAGCATCGGCAAAAAAAATATAGCATAATGCCTCGACTCACAGTCACAAGAAACGTCTTGGAAACGCCTTAAAAAATCGTTAAAAATGATTTAAAAGTCTCGTCCCCAAAAAAATGTGACCACAAGGCGATTGTTCATTCGCTATTTCTTATTTTTTTCTCTCTCGTCTTTTTTGTTTTTTCAACGACGATACCCAACTGCTGCACGCTGTAGTAATTTCATTCCACGAACTATCGATAATTTTAGGAGACGTAAAAACCGTACTCTTTACGAATGGTCGCACCCATGTCGATGTCGTATGTTCAATATATACTTTACGGCTCGGTACACGCGTAGTAGAGCCCTAAGCCTCAGGGGGATGACGAGGGTGTGATGGTGATGAGTCTCAGCAGCGAAAATGAGATTGAAAGACCTTCGAAGGCAAACGCTCGCCTGAAAAGTATTATGTCGGTTAAGTAATCGGGGGGATACATTTAATGCTTTAATTGTTTCATTATTTTTATTCTTTTTACTTGCGTCGATAATTTTTCCCGGTTCATCCGTTATACGGACTGCGGCTGAATTCCTCGGGTACGAATTTTGTTGTCGTTTGTGTCTCGTTGTGGCGATCATTTTTATCAACATTTTGGACTCTGTCGCAGTATCTTTGCAAGTTTCTTTAGTAGCGCGTTTGCAAAGTTTATAGAAAAATCTTCTAAATCGCGTTTGCTAGGTAGACGCCGGTTGCAGAAAATCTCGTGTCCAGGACGATCTTGGCGTATGAAGTTCGTTTTAAAGTCGAAACAAACACAATTTAGTCGCGCGATTTATATTAAATAAATGACGATTCGTAAGCGTGACTGTTTGTGTGAAATTTGTGAGTACTTGAGCGTAGTACGAGGTGCAATTCGCTAACGATTGACTATAGGGCCGGTTTCAGTGATTGCGAGGCGACCGGATCTTTCCCTGGAAACTCGGCGGGTAGTTCGTCGAACAGTAGCTTGTCGACGAGAAGTTTGGACAGCCCGAGTACCAGTCTGGAACAAGTACATCCGGCGAATGCAGGGGCAAACACATCAACTTCGTGGGACAGCGATGTCGACGTCGAGGCGGATCCACCGGAGTGGAGTCAGGGTGTCTCCGAGGAGGTCCTCTCGCGTCTCAGTAATTCCGAAAAAAAGAGACAAGAAGTCATCAACGGTTAGTGCAAATAAAAACGTTCTATAAAACCGGTATATTTCACTGTTGTAAGTCCCCATTGCTTTAAGAATGAAATTTACACAATAGTTTATTTTCTAGTTACGATTTTATAACGATGACCTGTAGCGATTATAAAATTATGTGTGAACTTTTGAATAGCCGTAAGAAAAACCGAATTTTTCATTACATTTTCGGAGAAATTGTGAGAAAAATGGACAACCACAGTTCTCCATTATTTTCGGTGTGCATTAACAGTATTTCTTCATTTTTTCAATAAGATTACCATGAAGTTTCATGGGAAATTAATATTTCTTGCTTCTATTTAAAAGTTCACACATCGTATTACAATCATTACGACTTATTACTGTAAAAACATCATTCCAATCCCAATCGTCCCATCAATTTGATTTCTATAAAAATGAGGGATTTACAACTCTGCTTTGAATACCTCGACGGTTCATACTACAGAAATACCATTCGAATACTTCGATTTTTATGTCATATAAAAAGTGACTTTTCTCTCTTAGCGGAAGTACTACCTCATACCGCGCTCATAATCACTTCACTCGGGATTCTCACGTCAAACGTCAAGTGTATTTTTCATTTGTTCACAGAACTGTTCCATACAGAACGATCACACGTACGCGCGTTGAAGGTTCTCTCACACGTCTTCCACAAGCCCCTCCTCGATTCTCAAGTGCTTCCCCTGGATCAAGTAGAATTGCTCTTCTCGAACTTGAACGAGATGGTGACGATTCATTCGCGCTTCAACCAGGCGATGAAGCGAAAGAAGAAGGAGAATCCGTGCGTCGGCGACGTGGGCGATCTCCTGCTGGAGATGTTCGACGGCGAGGCGGGCGAGGAGTTCGAGCGCGCGGCCTCAACGTACTGCGCGAAGCAGCAGGTGGCGCTGGACGCGTTGCGCGATCGGCGCCGCAAGGATCCAAAGTTAAATTCGTTCTTAAACGAGGTCGAGGCGAATCCGCTTTGCCGACGTTTGCAGCTAAAGGACCACATACTAACGGGGATGCTGAGGCTGACAAAGTATCCCCTGCTCTTCGAGAATCTGGCAAAGTACACAGCGCGCAGCAACGAGAAGGAAAAAGTGGCTGTGCTGCGCAGTCTCGAGCGCAGCAAAGAGATCTTGAGCATAGTAAATCAGGCGGTGCGCGAGGCCGACGACTACCAGCGTCTCGCGGAGATACAGCGAACGATCGACAGATCGGCCTTCGACAAGTTCGATCATCCGACGGTCCAGGAGTTCAAGAACATCGACATAACGAAGCGCAAACTCGTGTTCGAGGGGCCGCTACAGTGGCGCATCGTCAACCGGCCTAAGCCCGTCGATCTTCACGTCGTTCTCCTCGACGACACGATATTTCTGCTGCATCGGCAGGACGACAAGTATCTCCTCAAGTTCATCAACACCAATCAGGTCAACTCCGTGCTCAGTCCGATAGTCCGAGTGTCGACGGTTCTCGTGCGAAACAACGCGGTCGACAAGAACTCGCTTTATCTCGTCAACACCTCGCAAAATGGAGCCCAGATTTATGATCTTGTCGCCGCCTCGCAGGCCGAACGCGAACTCTGGTGCAAGCACATTTCCGAAGCCGCCGCTGCCTATGACAAGGCCCGCGACAGAGAGGGACGAAGGCCGACTCCGCCGACAGTTATGAGCGAAGAGACGACGGCGACGACGACGGCGACGACGACGGCGACGGCGACGGCGACAACGACGATCGCCGCTCCCGCGTCGAGCGTCAACGCCACCGCGACCGCCGTTACCGAAACTCCGCCGGAGCAACCCACGGCCAATGCCAATTCCGACGCGAACGCCTCGCGGAATACCGACGAACCAGCGGCGGAAGAGGAAACAGCCGAAGGCGCGAAAGACGTCGCCGCGGATGATGCCACGGGCGCGCCGGAACCCGAGAAACCGGATAATCGTGAGACTGAGGCACCCGAGACGACGAAAAACGACGAAGAGTCGGCACAGCTTCACGCAAGACGTTCACCCATACCCGGTAATTATTATTCTTCGCTCTTTCTTTCGTTAGCCAACTAATCGTATCGACGATTTTTCAACAGTTTTACTACACAATTTTTTCCTGGTAGGTAAAGTCACCAGTAAATGAACAGTTCAACATTACAATTTGATTGTCATGATCATGGGTTTCTATAAAATCTAATATTTTCAAATTTTTCGCGAAAATTGTGACGACTGACCAGAGCGTTGAATTATGTAATGCAGCTAAAAAAACTTCCTATTTTTATCGCGGAGTGTATGAAAATAAATACTAAATGCCATAAATCCAAAAACACCGGTAAATGAACGGGCCGACCTAACCTACACTTTTAGTCGAAATCAGACTTCTGGGGCAAGATAATCGCAGTAGATACCTAAATAATAGATAAATTAAGAATCTAAAGTTCATCCAAGTCGTCGTAATTAATCATGAATTCTCAATGAGCTGCTGTTCATTCACTGGTGACTGTTCATTTACTGGTGCATTCACCCTAATTTTCTCAAGATTGTACGGCGAATGCACAATAATTAAACAATCACGAATGAATGAACAACATTTTTTTGAGAATTCATGAGAAATTACGACGACTTAGATCAACACTAGATTCTTCATTCTTCTATTATTTAAACATCTGCTGCGATTATTTCGTCGCAGAAGCCCATTTTCAATTTCTGGCTTTAAGTATGTACTTTTTTCACACTTCGTGAGAACAATGCGAGCTTTTTTTTAGCTGAATCACGTAATTCAACGCTTTGGTCGATCGTTAAGATTTTTGCGAACAGTCTGAAAATATTAGATTTTGCTGTTCTTTTACTGGTGATTTTAGCCTATAAACAAAAGACCCTATAGATATGGTGCCACGTTTCGAATGATCAGCAATCGAACGTTTGTTCTTGTTTTCAGGCTCCGTTGAACCGATGCGAATGGTGACATGTACGCAGTGTAACCTGATCGATCCGATCGAAGTTCATACCGAATTCCAACCTGTTCACGTTGCTGAACCTGTACTCACGCCGATAGGTACGTGCTTTCGTTGTTACATACGGTTGATAAGAATAAATGGTTGTTTGCACAAACTTTTTCAAACCAGTCGGTAGGGCAAATTGAAAACCACGTTTCGAGATAATCGAGTTTTCAAGTGAAGACAAAGAATGAATTTTTTGTATTTAATTATGCCGGGGCATTCCACGACTTTTTTTGCACCAATCAGTAGCGCAAATTGAAAACTACGTTACGAGATAAACGAGTTTTCAAGTGAAGTTAAACGAAGAATTTTTTCAATATGATTAAGTCGGGTCATTCCAGGACTTTTTGATACCAATCAGTAGCGCGAATTGAAAATTACATTACGAGATAATCGAATTTTCAAGTGAAGACAAACGGAGAATTTGTTGAATCTGATTATGTCGGGGCATTCCACGACTTTTTGATACCAATCAGTAGCTCAAATTGGAAACCACGTTTAGAGATAATCGAGCTTTCAAGTGAAGACAATCGAAGAATTTTTTTTAAATTCATTATGTCGGGGCATTGCAGGACTCGTTAACAAGGTCGTGATCCTCAGTTTTGTTCTTATGGGATGTTGTAGGAACTACGAAAAAAACCTTCTGGATTTTTTTGAACATGTCTTCATAAGTTTCCAAAATCAAGAGACGCGGTAGCGTCTCGCGCCAATAAAAAAAGGAAGTTAATATTTTATATTCTCAAAAATTACATCGACGATTTTTTTACAGTAAATTCTGCGTACAAAAACAAAATTGTTGAGTCTGGAGCAAAAATACGGGGCAGTTTACAATAGCAGCCGGTAATGAAACAAAAATATTTGTTTAAATGTATTTTATTTTTCGCTGCTATTCTAGGCTTAAGCCCAGTTTTTAACTGGTCTCAAAAATGTTGTACACAGAATATACTATAAAAAAAATGTTTAAATCTTCAATGCAGTTTTTGTGAAATTCAAATTTTGGGTAATTATGAGAACACGAACTTTCGAAAAATCTGAAAAAATGTCTAGAGAGCTTTGAATATGTGGGTCACGATCCTATAGATAAGATGTGGCATGCCCCATTATAGAAACACAACTTGCGAACGAAAACGAATTGATTTGCTTGCACCATCGACTAGATGCCATAAATTTATATTTTTTTTCAGAATGTTTAAGACGAAAAGATGAGGTAATAAAACGAGCTTTGGCAGAAAAACAGTCGTTGGTAGCTGATATACTAAATATACCGAAAGAAGACTTCGAACACGTAGCCGATATGGCGTCAGAGGCTACGGGTCTGGAAAAAGAGCCCGCGGAACTGATACTCGCTGCCATTAGTCAAGGTACGTTCTACTTTAATCGAGGTTCAGTCTCAGCCAAAGTTGTGTTATTATCCGTACGCCTTTCGATCGAAATCAAACCGAAATTAACTCTTAAGTCTCAAGAAATCAACAATCATCTTCTAAGAGCAGCCTTTTCTTTTGCATCGTATCGATATGAAACATGGTATTTTTTTCTACAATCAAGTTAGATGATTTTTTTAAAGGCTTCTTCTGTGGTAGTAATAATTATATTTATCATTGTGAGCCATGCTTTACAACTAATAGAGAATGCAAATACGAATTGAAACGCCGAAAAAATGAAAAAAAGGAATTAAAACCGTAATAGACTGAAAAAAAACGTGTTTAAGGTAGTTATGTCGGTACGCAGGAGTCATAGGCATCAGTCTATGCTACAACAAAAATTAATTATGTGTGGTATTTTGACCTCAGTAGTAATTACGCCAGAAATATTCCGGGAATAGATTTTCTAAAATCGCATTATATTGTGACGACTTTTCAACAGTAGAATTATTTTTTATACGGATTTGACTTCAAATCGGGATTTTGTGAGGTTAGGTAACGTCATGTTACCCCGGATCCCTCTTTAACTTACAATAACTCGCTGGAATGTCCGGTGACTACCACTTTTTATGGTCGTATCGTTTACTTTAAGACCTAACGAAAACGTAGAGCTGTTTATATGTTTTGTATTTCATTTTTGAGATGCTTCTTTCTCCGTTTAAAAGACCATGTTTTTTTAATTCTCTATATAACGGCATGTATAAAACTCCATTTTAAAACATTATTTTTTTCAATTCGATGCCCGGTAACGTATCTCGGAATTCCTCACAAATAAAAGATGAACACTGAAACTACGAGATATAAAAAATTCCTGCGCATCTAATGACTTTGCCTTCGTATGATAACTACCTTAAGTAAAAATAACTTTGTGCTTTACTCAGCCAACCATTTGGTGGGATTATTAAATTCTGCGCTGACTGTGAGCGAAACGGAAAGCGTTCTCGCGTCGAAAGGAGCAACTGCTGCCGTCGCCCCCACAACAGCGGGATGCGAAGCAACGGGATGTCCGATTCCGCGGAATCACAATCATCCGTACCAGCCGGTTATCCCTGTTGTGGCTTTACAACCCGTCTGCCATTCGTTGACGACGCAACTTTCGCAGCTTTTGGTACATATAGAAATAAACAACGTTTCTTTTAAAAATACATGTGTTCTCGCTCGTGCCTACTATCTCATTTTTTCAGAGCATTCGCTTTAAAAAATACAGAGTAAAATTATTTATTCACCAGGAAATCGTGAAAGAGAGAGAAGAGGAGCGGGAAAGGTTACGGAAAGAGTTGAGAAGAAGCCGGGAACGTTTACACGCTCTCGACGCGGACGCCCAGCGCCGGGAGCAGCCAAGCATTTCGACCGCGGACATCCACACGCAAACAGAATCGGGTTAGTTCGTCTTTGATCTTACGCACAAGTTTTGAGCAATTTTCCACATTTAGATTGTCCCAAACACTCGATGCAGGCTTCCAATTATTAAACAGCACCTCTGCATTTAAATATTTCTTTTTGAATCACGTTTTGCTGCTATTTCGTCTCCAACGTGAGAGCAAAAAAATGTTAAGAAGTGTTTGCGAAACAAAAAACAAAGCTTGCTCTATGAGGAAGGAAAAGAAAAAGACATTCTTTTTACGTATTTATCTTGCTTACGTTGGTTACATAGACCTTGAATTTTTTTATCTCTCACGAGAGCGTCGTCAGCAAAAACACAATTATATTCTGCTAAAACGCAAGACGCTGCGAAACCAATATTTAAAATTTCTATCACAATGTAACTTGTGTTTAGGAGAATTTTGTTTTCTGTGTTTTACAGTTTTTCTTATCCGGGAAACGCCGAAAAAACATTTTTTTAGTGTTAATGTTTTTGTTGGATACGTAAATAAATGGTAATTTCTTCAATTACAGAAGGATATCCATCAACGGAGATCGCAACCGATAAATCCAACGTGAATGTAAGCTCAATTTGGGTTATTTATGGAAAAACGAAATGATAATATTGATCGACAAAGCCGGGAATCAAATGAATAAACGACTGTGATCTCTTGCAGGAATTTGCTGATGCTTGCGGAGAAGCCGAACAAGACGCCGAGGAAAGTCATGACGCCAAAGGCGGTATCGACGGAAAAGCGATGGGCGATAGCGTGGGTTGATGACCCAATGAAAACGCCTTTTTTAAATCTGTCTTCGGCAAGCTCGATTCGCAGAGCTCATCCCGTCTCGCTGCGGCGTCGACGTTCGCTACGGTGAAAATCAAAATTGTATAAAAAAAAAGGAAAGAAGGAAAAATCAAGAGAGAGCGGTGGCTAGTAGCTGTTTATCGAACGTAACAATATTAGATCGCTGTTCGCAAAACCGTGGGTTTGTGTTTAACAATGATTATATGTAAATAGTTCATGTTTACATTATACAGCTTAAACGCATTGGCAATATTCGTCGAATCATGGTCGAAAGCATAAGTGCATAAAAGTACAGTTTTCTATGCGAAAGGAAAAACGAAAAAAATACGAAAAAAAAGAAGAATTAAAAAAGGAGAAATCATGTAGCTCAGTATAAATTGACGCCGAAAGGTTAAAACTTCTAGTACGTATTGATGTGGGGCTTTTTACAACCGTAGTTCAAGTTTCTTACACCTTAGTAATTATAATTAATAAATGATTTAACTCCGACGGAATTTTGCATGCTCGTCAAAGTGAGTTTACCCGATGGGTGGTAAACATTCGGGAGCGATACACTGGGTGTCCGAGAGATTCAAGAAAATCCCATTGAAATCGCGACTGCGTACGCAAAATCTTGGCTCCATTGAATAATTATTACTCATGAATCATGCGGTACCACGATGAGGTTATTATGAATATACTTCTATGTACATGTAAAAACAAATATTTAATAACATTATTTAGTATTATTGTATTAAAACAATTATTGAATTAACATTCTTTTCTACGTCCAATCCGAGCCCAAACGGAATCTAAGCTTGAAAACTTATCGACGTGAATGAAAACAAATACGATAGCGATAAATCCGCAGAATGAGGGAGTGCGGAGTTTCGGCGATTTTTATAAATTGTGTTTTTTTTGCCGCTCATCCACGTTTTTGTTCTTTGTCATAAAAAAATAGGTTCACGGAGAAGGCCTGCCTTGAAAAAAAAGATCTTTCGGCATCGATAAGTCTGCCACCTTTCATTGTAGAAACATTAGACGACCTTTTTATTGTTGTAAGATGCACACAAATTTGCACTTGTTGTGCCTGTACAGCGTCGAAAAAGCGGCATTGTCTAATTAGGAATGGAGAACAGACTGCGCATATCCAAATCACAATATTTAATATACTATAGTTACACTCATTCTTGTGAGACCAGATACTTTACTCTCACTCTTTGGTCGCACTGCAAGTCTGAAACGGAGTTTTTGTGCTTGTCTTTTAATTTAGTACATTATGCCACAAGAGAGGAAAATGTAACTTTTTACCGGGCGAGAAATTTGATGCTCGAGCGAAGCGAGGTCAGAAATTGACACGAGGTGAAGAGGCACTCCTTCCCATGCAACAAACAGTACTTTTCTTTCGATTTTGCTAAAAGATAAACGCATTTCGTGTGTGCAACAAGGGCGGAAATAGTACATTACTGCACGAGGGCGAAAAAACTGTTTCTAACGAATGCGTTTGCCGCTCGAACCGAAGGCGAGTGCTGAAATCACACGAGTTAGAAAGCGTATTTCGCACGACGGATGTACGAAATTTTATATCACAAGGTGCGAGAATGGCGATTTTACGCACGCGAAGCGGGTGGAAAAGCGGCCATTTCCGCTCGCAGTGACATAATAATACTTTGTGATTACAGGGGCGGGAAGGCGACCATTATACGCAGATTGTCTCGCAGAAGCCTCCGCGAGAAGTAGCACTTCTCATGCATGCGTTACAAAATAGTACTTTGTGATAAAAGGGCGCGACTTCGCCCTTGCGAGCACTTCGGATGCATGTGTTACAAACTGAGTATATTACGCTACAAGGGAGGGAAGTGCAACTTTTCACCGAGTGTGAAGCTTGATGCCCGAGCGAAACGAGGGCAGAAATTCACACGAGGTGAAAAGTTGCACTCCTCCCATGTAGCGTACTTTTCTCCCAACTCCGCTAAAATAACCCCATTTCATGTGTACAACGAGGGCGGAAAATGATCTCATTTTTTACAAATGACTTACGCATGCGCAGTCCGCTTTCATTACCTCCCTAGGAACGTAATCGGTTCATCCGCGCCCCGCGGGAGTAATGAAATCCGCACTACGCACGCGTGTCATCATTTGTTAAAAACGAGCCAATTTCCTGCCCTCGTTGCACACACGAAATGTGGTTATTTTTTAGCGAAGTCCGAGGAAAAGTATAGTACGCTACATGGGAGGAGTGCAACTTTTCGTCTCGTGTAAATCTCTACCCTCGTTTCGCTCGGGCATCAAATTTCACACGCGGTGAAAAGTTGCACTTTTCTCTCTGTAGCGTAATGTACTATTTTTTAATTTGCGCTTTAGTCAGAAACATTTTTTCAAATCTTTTCTCAGATGCCGGAGAAAAGTCTCGATAAACCGCTTTAAGGGTCGAACTTATAGACCCAAGTTTGAACTCAAGTTTGAGCTCAAGTACCAACATCTTTTTTTGAGATCCAGCTGAAGTTCCAACTTAAGTTCGAACATAAACGGGGAATATTCTGATGTTGGAACTTAAGTTAGAACTTGAGTTCAAACTTGAGACTATAAATTCGATCCTAAGAAGAAAAGAACAAGCCTTTTTATTTTAAATCAACTCTAGTATCATATATCGGTATCAATTGTTCGGTATCCGAGTTACCGCGAGAGATCAGCGCGTGAAATATAATCGGCTTATATAATCTGAATTGTAGATACGAAATTCGTGACGGTCGTGATGGCGACGTATCGAATTCCTGTACAAACGAGCGTTATCTTATCGAAGAATAACTAGCAAATGTGAAATCTAGGTGAAGGAAGGGAGGCGAACGTGTCAATGATGCGCTCGGTACGGGTAAGGATAGCCGAGGTCACCGAGTGAAAATACCGTTATGATTCAACACGTCGTTAGGCGTGGTAGGTAAAGCGAGCCGAGAGCGCCGATTCACAACGGTTTCAGACACAACGGCGAACGGTCACGTTGCGCACTGCACTCTTGAGAAACCGATAGTAAACCTATATAGGTCTCGTGTCTTAAAGTGATAATACCGCAACCGTTACATTATCTCACTTCAAAATGAGTTGCAATCCAGTTCAGTTTATTATTTGGCTTCTTATTTTGATATTTATATCATTTATCGTCGGCTTCTTCTGCGCTCCGTTGTACGTTATTGTACATTGTTTGAGTGGTTTCATCCAACCCTTATCGGTAAGTTGCATCCGTTTATTCATTCTTGCCAAGCTTTATTTTATCTCAATTGACGACTTATTATTGTAGTTGCGAGTATTGAATAATGATATTTAATACAAAATTTGAATTGAGTATTCAGAAATTCGAACAGTACATATATTTACAAATATACGATTTATTGAAAAATTCATGAACGATACGGATATTCATGAATATTCGAAATATTCATAAATTTATTAATATTCTTAAGCATGTTTATGAATAATTCACAGGCCCCTGAATAACTCGCGAAATCAACATTAATACAAAAACTTAATTTCTGAAGTTTAGATATGATTCGAATTGCGATTCAGAAGTCGTATTTAATCAAACTTTATTGTACATTCCATACAAGTTGTACGATTTGATACGGTTATGCTGGCCTGATTATACTGATTTCTGATTCTTCATGAATATTCGTAAATATCTGAATTATTCGACTGAATCGAATATTCAATTCAAAATGTGAATTGAATTATTCATATTCAATTCAAAATGTGAATTGAATTATTCATATTCAATTCAAAATGTGAATTGAATTATTCATATTCAATTCAAAATGTGAATTGGATTATTCATGTTCAATTCAAAATGTGAATTGAATTATTCATATTCAATTCGCAATTAATTATTTACATTATTTAGTATTCGCACATCCGTCAAATAGACGATCGAACATATCGTAACAGTTACTTAGATAGATTGCAACATTTGAGTCACCAGAAAAAGTTTATGCCTTGTTATTCGACCGATCGTTAGTTTGAGCTCAAGGGATGCTTATCTTGTTTTGTTCGAACTCATTGAGATTACATGGCCATATACCGTGTTCGGAGAACGAACTTCTAATTAACAATTATTTTCTACGCAATATCTACAGGATATCTCGGATTTACTGCTGAAAGGGGCGCAGTTCCCGCGATTCTGCGCTGAAAAAATGATGCAGTAGGACACCCGATGCGCGATTTAAGAATTTTGGCGCACTTTTCGCCATTTATTCCAACACCACCGAATTTCTTCCACTACTACTACTAAACTCCTACTGCTACTAATACTACTACCACTACTACTACTACTACTACTACTACTACTACTACTACTACTACTACTATAAATGGTTGCCGATCCACGGTGGCGCATCCTTACAAGGAACAGTGTCTTTCCCACTGTCCTTTTGCAATGATGCGCAACATAGAGATAAAGGCGTCGGTCCAAGACGTCGAAGCATTAAAATCAAAAGCCAGAGAACTGAGCGGCAACGACGGAACGATACTGCAGCAAACCGACACGTTTTTCAAAGTACCTAAGGGCCGATTGAAACTCCGCCAATGCAAGGTTTGTCAAAATTATTGTCAAGTGTTTATCGCCGGCAGGCTAATAATAATAATACTACATTGTCTGCCGGGAATTACGACGCCACACAGCGGCGAAGTATTTGTCATCATCATCATCGAGTGGAATAATGATGAGTCTAATGAGTCGAATATTAAACACACAGCACGGCGCTAGCGAGTTAATATTTTACGATCGGCCTGACACCGCTGGACCAAAGCTGTCGACGTACAAAAAAGTCGATCTGACTGACTCGATTTCCCAAGGATTGCGAGAGGCACTCGGACTATCGAATGGCATTCTTGGAACCGTCGAGAAAACGCGATATTTGTACTTGGTGGCTCAGAGCCGTGTGCACATAGACGACGTGCTCAATCTGGGCGCATTCGCTGAAATTGAGGTTTGCACAACGAGTAATTCGAAGATACCACCGGATTTTTCAATGATGGTTTTTTTTTCTTTCTAAAGTTGCAGTACAATGAAACTTTGATAATCTCGAACAAACGGTTCGTTGCTCCTGTATTGAAATTGATCTGTGTTGTAAACATCTCGAATTAGCTTATACAGTGGAACTCCTCGTAGCTTACGTAACGAGAGCGAAACGTGTAACTCAAGTGGAGAACCAATCCAGCGCTAAAAGCCACCGAGATTCCCCCACTTTCGCGGCTCTGACGAATAAAAATCCTGAGACGTACTCCTCTTTGCCAATGTAAACTATGGAGTGTTTCACTGTACCGACCTAAGCTGGAAACCTGTAACTCGTGGATGATTATGAAACTAATGAGAATGGTGTCTTTCAGGTTGTTTTAACGGACGACCAGACGATCGAGGATGGTCAGAGGATCATAGCAAATCTGATGAATGAGCTGGGAATCGAAAAAGACGCGTTACTTTCAACCGCGTACTTGGACATAATTCTCGCCAAAAATCATTCTGAAAATACCTAAGAATAGCTTCTTACAAAAATCATCTACGTTTTCAGTTCAACATGTTCATTAATTATTAATAGCCGTACATTAACTGCACAATATGTGCCGCACTGAGCCTGTACAAATAACATTGTTACTGAAATAAATCTATTTTTGGTAAATTTTCGTGCTCTACCAACCCGACCTCGATAATCTTGTCCATACCACAGCTGAGCGAAATACTCGAAAATACTCGAAATACAAAATGCAAAATACTTTATGTATTTACCATACAGAATACTTTTTGTACTTAGAATACATTAATAAGCACTTTGTCTAAGTACTTTTTAAAGTACTTAATCAAAATCCATGGTGTGTTTATTGCTGATGAATAGGGTCATGCAGAATCATTCCAATGTGGTATAAGGTGTGTCATTTATTTGTATTTGACTATTTAAATTCATATTGAAACATCTCCGAAGAATGTCGTTTGCGCTGTTAACTCATTTGTTTTCCGCTGTTAACTCAATATACGTCATTTCAGACTCGGGAATGCTGTTGTAGAACGCCTTCGGCATAAAAAGAAAAGTATACTGAAGACAGAGTTGTAAATGCCTGATTTTTATAGAAATAAAATTCATGGTACGATTGGCTTTGGAATTATGTTTTTATAATAATAACTGGTAATGATTATAATATGATATGTAAACTTTTAAGTAGAGGCAAGAAATTTTTATTTTCCATAAAACTTCATGGTAATCTTGTGGAAGGTGAAGAAATACTGTTAATGCATTGCGAAAATAATGGAGAATTGTGCTTGTCCATTTTTCTCACAATTTCTGTACAAATTTATTTAAAAATTAGATTTTTTTACGGTTATTCAAAAGTTTGCATATAATTTTATAATCGCTACAGGTCATCGTTATAAAATCGTAACTAGAAAATAAATTGTTGTGTATACTAAAATAATGAGAAATTGAGATTTTTTCTTCTTCTTAATTTCCGTTTCTATCTGCGTATTGTCGCACTTTTTTGTTCTCCATGGCTTAACATCGAGATGTTGACCTAACAATAAATTGTGTCAAAGGAATTCGCTGGCAAATAATATTTAGAGGTGCCTGAATCGAGGTCTTTTATTGCAACAAATCTCAAACAAAAAAAATCATTAAAAAATGTACGAACGTTTTCGGTATTGGAGCTGTATATTGAGGTTAGAACACATACTTTTGCAGCAAAAAAAAAATTTGATAATTTTTTTTTTAAACATCCTAGTGTAGATGGCGAACGTATACTAGTAATAATTTTTTTTAAAGTTCATTGAAAAATCGGAAAAGGTCATGTCTTTATTAACTCCTGATTAGTACAATTACTTTTATCTGGTCTTAAAGTGTAATTATCATTGCGTCGTGTAACGAGGGGGTAACATGTAGAATATATCCATGTGTCAATGACGCTTTAACACCTTCGACATTTTTTTATCGTTTATTAAGGTTCTAGGAGCGGTACAGTCCCGCCAAACGTAAGTTTCAGATAAAATTTCGAACATTTCTCGATGTGATAAAAATCGGAAAAAATCAAGCTCTTTGAAGGTGCTGAAAAGATTGATTTTGCATAATAATTCCAAATTTTTATTAGAAACTTGACGAAAAAAATGGTTAATCAATTCACCCGTCAACCTAACTTTTTTCAAATGAAAATTATTCATTATTTTTTCTGAATAAGTACGAATTTCTTCAGAATTCTGTCCAACTTTTGAAAATTACGTTTACATTTTTTCGAAAGTGTATAGTCACGATTTTTGGATGTGTCTATCATAAAACCACCCATTGCATCTACAAAGTGCCCGGGCAATTGATCAAGGAAATTCGCAAATGCAGCCCAAGCATTTTCAAAAAAATTCTGTTTTAAAAAATTAGACAAAACACTGAAAAAAATCGTACATATAAAAAAAAATCCTAATCATTTTCATATAAAAAAGTTAAGGTGACAGATGATTTGTTAAACATTGTTTCTCATCAATTAGTTAATAACATTTTGGCATTATTATTATGCGAAATCGATCTTTTCAGCATCTTCAACGTGCTTGATTTTTATCCAGATTTTATCCCATCGAGAAGTGTTCGAAATATTCTCCGAAACTCACGTTTGGCGGGACTGTACCAGTCCAACATCTTTTAGACCCACCGTGCGACATTTCTTGCTACAACAACTCGATAGGACTCTGATCAATTATGCTTTTTTGGTTTAATCTACTGATAGTAGGTTTTATCAGGAGAGATGAAATCTGCTTCACGGAACCGACATAGCCGGTGGAAACCTTCATCCAATTTGACACTCTTCGAGGAACGCATATGACGTCATATTCGAAAAGGCCGATTAGGGAGAAATAGCCGATCTGTCCAGTTCGATAGACGCCACTGTAGTTCTTAGCTTTACACGTTTAATCCCGAAAAATCAGCTGAAAACACTGTTACAAGTCTCGACATATGTTTTTGTATGAGAAAACATCCAGTAACATACAAACATCTGGATGCGGATATACTTAGATTGAAAAAAAAAGTAAATTCTACAATTCCGTCGTACAGGCATATGATAACACAGAAAAATATTGAGAAGTAGAGAAAATAGACTGTTCGAAAAATTGACTCTCGCGACTGAGGCTGGTAGACCGGCCGCGTAAATAAGGTTGGATAATTTATGATTTCTGTATTTCGAATGATAAATGTTTAATGTCTTTAAGAATTTCACTGTGCTCACATAATACCGTACAACTTGAGCGTTCTGTCCATACTGGTCGACGCAATGTACTGCGCGTGTTTGCCGAAGCGAACACCGGTCGCCGTTGCTGTGTGATCGTTCAGAACCTTCAATTCTTGCCATTGTTTGCACAGATAAACCCTGAAAGCAAAACACCAATATGTCAAACGATAGCATTTTTTTAAAGTAGCTCATGCGCTTCACTCTAGTAAAATCAGTGCTAAATTTTCAAAAGCGTTTTTACAATTCCTGGTTGTTTAATCAATTGTTCCGAGGTGATACTAACGCAATAGCATTAGTTTTCTATAGACAAATACATTTGCATCCGTGATTCGAATAGAAAATCAACTGATATATGCAAATTCTCGATGTTATGGTTTTTCATGCCGTTTTTTAAAAGAATAATCCTTAATAATAGATCAAGTATGACGAACAATGGCTCATTGTTATTATTGGAAGATCCTTGATCGATTGACCGACCAGATTTTTGATAGTATTAGTATTTGAAAAGTCACGACCGTTTGATTATCCTATCCTAACCTAAAATGAGACATACAAATGGCTGTAAATTTTGAAAAACTAATACTATAAAAAAACCTGGTCGGTCAATCGATGAAGGATCTTCCAATAATAAAAATGAGGCATCGTTCATCCTAATTGAACTATTTTTAAGGCTTATTCTTTTTAAAAAACTGCACGAAAAAACATGATACGGGTATTTGCATATATCCGTCGATTTTCTATTCGAATCACGAATGCAAATGTTTTTGTCTATTAAGATCTAATGTTGCTACGTTAATAACACCTCGGAGCAAATTATTAACGTAACAGGAATTATAAAAACGCTTTTAAATATTCAGCACTGATTTGAATAGTGTCAAGCGCATGAGCTACCGTAAATCATAGGTAACAGTAGAAAACGGGGAATGAAATTCCCCGTTCTCTGTTGTGCTATGGGGCACGTCGCTCAGGGTGACGTTATTTGCATCATCATATTTCATAGCAAATAATGAGAACAAAATATTTTTAAAAAACTTGAACACACCTGACATCTGATCCGGCAACTGCGAGGTACGTTCCGCTTTGATCGAAGCACAGATCTTTGACCTCGTAACCGTCGTTCAGCTGCAGAGTCTTGAAGTTCTTCAATTTTCGCAGATCCCAGAGTTTTATACACGAATCTTCGGCCGCTGTCGCCAAGTAATAACCGTTTTCCGAGAAACTGATGGCAGTTATAGGGCCCGAGTGTCCGGGGAAGTTTGCGACGTTCGATTGTTCTTTCAGATCCCAGATTTTCACCTGAGAGTCTGCGGTACCAGTTCCGAAGATGAGACCGTCGGGATGGAATTGTGCTGTCGTTAGAGGCTGACTTCCAGGCCCGGCAACCTATGAAACGACCGATATAACTTGTAAGGCACGTAAAAAAATCAGTTAACTCGACTGATTAATTAGCTTGAAATCATTTGGATTTTGCTCGCTCGGAGCCTATTTAACCACGGAAATTCGTTAGATCAACTAATAATTTTCCAATGTTTACGGCTTAAACTAGTTATGTGCGAATAGCATTTGAATTGAATTGAATGATATTCAATTGAAAACTTGAATTGAATATTTAGAAATGTGTATAGTACGAATATTTACAAATATACGAATCATTCAAGAATTCATGAATACTACGAATATTCATAAATATATTAATTAACACCACACGTGACTTCGTCAGTACTTAAGCATCAGACCCTTGGGGAAAAAAAGAAAGAAAGAAAACAACGACAGTCGAATCTCGCGTATTCGGCTAACTCAGAACCGAGATACATCGGTTTAAGTGCGATAATATTAATATTATTCAAAGCACCCTGCATATACGTCTGGTAAAATCGGTGGACACTGACTGTCGATCATATTTGTTGAATCCATATAAATGAGATAATCGCAAACCTTTTAGATTTGTATTATTCATGAATATTCGTCAATTCAAAATGCGAATTGAATTATTCACTTTCAATTCGCAACTAAATATTCAAATTTGAGTGCTCGCACATCCCTAGTTTACACTTCCACTTGGTATTTCTTTTCGGTACTAAAATGAATACATCGGAAAGAGTAGCCAAGCGCATTAATTAATGGAAGTAACAAAATTGAAAACGGATCGATAGGCGATAATAGAATATTGACCTTGGTGAGTAATCTGCCAGTGCGGATGTCGGAGAAAGCCCAGTGTTGATCTAGCGACGAACTGAGAAGATAATCGCCAGTCGGATGAAGCGAGAGTCCGGTAACTGGGGCGTCGTGAGCTCGAAGCAAAAGCGTCGTTTGGCTTGTACCGACGTTCCATACGCGAATCGTCGTGTCAGGCGATGCGGTCATCACTACGTCCTCATCAGGATGATATATCACTCTGGTTACCTGTCGACATTAGCCAATTCGACATTTTAGCCAACGTTAATCGAACGAACATCGCCGCGATTCGCTCTTTTCGGCGACATATGGTCGGACGATTAATTTCCAAACATTTCCCTTACCTTTTTCGTATGACCCTTCAGAATCGCGATAACCTGTTCCGTATCCTTGTTGAACACCGTCGCATTTTTGTCAGCTCCCCCAGTCAATATTTTACTTGTGTCCGCACCGTGTATGTCAATCGCCAAAATTCCCGGTACACTCGCGGAATGTAAACCCTACGACAAATAAATGTATAATCGTTTGCCCTGGGAATCCCCCAGAAGTAGTTCTATGAATCGGAATTATTAAGGTAGATACAGTCCCGTCAAATGTAAGTTTCGCGAAAAATTTCGAACACTTCTCGATGAATAATCTGAAAAAATCAAGCATGTAGAAGGTGCTGAGAAGATTGATTTTGCATTATAATAATTCCAAAATGTAATTAACAAATTAATGAAAAAATAAAATGTTCAACAATTTACCCGGCAACCGAACTTTTTTTAAACTGAAAATTATTCATTCACTTTTTCGAATACGTATGAATTTTTTCGAAATTTCGTCTACATTTTTTAAATTGCGGTTTTCGCCACACATTTTGCTAAAAAAAACGCAATTTAAAAAATTAGATAAAATTCTGAAAAAATGCATACATATTTAAAAAACCTGCAAAGTAGAACCTTGCAAATTGCTTCCTCAGTATTCTACACTTTTGACGATGCTACCTCTATGAGGAAGTATGTTGATCAATTTTGGCTTCCTCATAGAGGAAGCATCGTCAAAAGTGTAGGAAGCAATTTGCAAGGTTCTACTTTGCAGGTTTTTTCGGCTGTTTTTTTTTAATAAATAAAAATGTAAGATTTTAACCACCGAACCGATTTCCCTCAAATTTGTACCCAACCCTTGGTTCATGATAGTGAATGTGTGGACCAAATTAGAAGCCGGTACCTTGTAATTTGCATGATCCAGCGTGATAACGAGATTTTTCAAAATGTTCTAAATGCCATAAAATTTGAACGGCTTTTCAGATCCGCGTCAAATTTGTACTCGAAACGTGGTCCATGCTTGTCCATACGTGAATCAAATTTGAGAAAATTCTGCAAAAATTTTTTTCCGATTTTTTTTTGGGTGCCGGCTTTTTTTTGTTTTTCATGCAGCAAAATCCAAATTTACCGACACAATGGCAGTTTCCTCGACGAAACTCATCGATAATAATCAATGAACGTAATGACATGTTCGAAATTGCAATCGGATGTCTCATAATTTACAGGAGCTATAGTACTTACAGACATTTGAAAAAATAATGAATTTGCAATAACATGAGAACTGCTTTACCGATTTTCGCCAAATTTGATACAAGTCATGGTTTTAAGGTGATCTATTGTCGTACAGAATTTCATCCCGATATCTCTCAATTTGCGGAAGTTATATCGCGAAAACGATTTTTGCCAAATTTTCAAAATGCTGTAAAATCTGAATTTCCTAACCGATTCGCGCCAAATACAATCCCATACAGTATTTTATGATAGCGAACGTGCGTGCCAAATTTGAAGAACATTCTTAAAAAATTACAGCAGTTATCGTGTTAACAAAAAAAACGTGCACACACGCACGCACGCACGCACGCACGCACGCACGCACGCACGCACGCACGCACGCACGCACGCACGCACGCACGCACGCACGCACGCACGCACGCACGCACGCACGCACGCACGCACGCACGCACGCACGCACGCACGCACGCACGCACGCACGCACGCACGCACGCACGCACGCACGCACGCACGCACGCACGCACGCACGCACGCACGCACGCACGCACGCACGCACGCACGCACGCACGCACGCACGCACGCACGCACGCACGCACGCACGCACGCACGCACGCACGCACGCACGCACGCACGCACGCACGCACGCACGCACGCACGCACGCACGCACGCACGCACGCACGCACGCACGCACGCACGCACGCACGCACGCACGCACGCACGCACGCACGCACGCACGCACGCACGCACGCACGCACGCACGCACGCACGCACGCACGCACGCACGCACGCACGCACGCACGCACGCACGCACGCACGCACGCACGCACGCACGCACGCACGCACGCACGCACGCACGCACGCACGCACGCACGCACGCACGCACACACACACACACACACACACACACACACACACACACAGACATTTCGCACAAACCACTTTTCTCGACGTTTTGGACCATGCTGAGTGTACTGACATGAAAATCTCGAAAAAAAAAAATTTCAGGAAAACAAGGCTTCCTCTATGAGGAAGCAAAAATGAATGAATAATTTTCATCACAAAAAAAGTTTGGTTGCCGAGTAAATTGATGAACATTTCATTTTTTCATTAATTTGTTAATAACATTTTGGAATTATTATAATGCAAAATCAATCATCTTAGCACCTTCTACATGCTTGATTTTTTTCAGATTATTATTTCATCGAGAGGTGTTCGAAATTTCCCCGAAACTTACATTTGACGGGCTGTACCGGGAGGACTACCTTAAGAGTTTGCAAAGTAAAAAATATACTCTAACGCTAACTCGATTTGCGTTAGTGCGAAAATTGTCGTTTAGTATCATTGCTAGTAATGATACTAAACTACATATTCTGCGAATTACATGTATCATAACGCTAAATTACATTTATCTAGTGATACTGAATGTAGTTTAGCATTATTGCTTAGTATCAAAACTACGTGAATGATGAAAATAAGATGTCATTCGTCAAGTTCTTACGGGATGAGAAGCGAGTGTCTGGAATGAACGGATGCTGTCCTGCGGGAGTAGGTCTTCCGGAATCGAGCGTCCTCGTCGTTTTCTCTCCTGAGTAAGAACCGTCGCTCTCTCCTGCAGTTTTTGAATAACATCTTCGGTGATTCCAGCTTGTTCGGTGGGCTGCGCGGCCGCTCCTCCTGCCTCCACTGCCACTGCCTGCCGATAAACGGAAATAACGATGTAATGAGTTCAAGACTGTTAAAAATGTTTGCGACTTAACATTGCTGGAAATTTCATTCACCAGCTGATATATTAAATGCACGTGTAGTCAAATTTCGAATTTTTATACTCAATTTCTTCATTTTCATGTTAAGTTTCCGAATGTTTGTAGGATTCAGTAGAAAATACGGTAATTGTACATTTCACTTGCGTGTCAAATTTAATATACCAGTTTATGTAAAGGCGCTTCGTTTACCCGTAATGGAAGTTTATACGAATAATTTTTAACAGTGAATCGTAGAAATCACTTCGGAAATCACGGGACGAAACAATAAAACCCACCGGTTGCGGAATAGTCGCGATCTGTGCGATTCCAGCTTGAGGTTTGAGGGTAGCGAGCGCTTCACGGGCCGCGGTGACCTCTTTCGTCAATCTGGCTATGACGCGACAGGCGGCGTCATGCTGATACAGAGCGTGGGACAACTCTTGTCTTGCCGTTTGTAACTGTTGTCGCAGCGCGAAGGAATGTAACATCACGGCGTCCCATTCATCCTGCAGAATTTTCAATATCGCCGGAATTGAGGTGGCGCTCGGCGGTTTTGGTTTAACAATTGGCGAATCTGCAAAGAGAGTCCTTTCGATCAGAAATCCAAATCGTGACTAGTTGATGATCATTGAAAATGTCATCTTATGGTAAATTCTTTCTTTTGCATTTAATGAAACTGAAAGTAACCGAAAAGGAGCCGACTTCGGGTAAATAAGAGTAGCGGTAGCATCCTAATCCCGAGGCCGAATTAACTTTTTTACTTATATTTGCTGTCAAGACGCTACCGCGTTTCTTGATATTTGTGTTTAATAGAATCGGCAGGATTTAAAAAAATAATTACTGCATCTGAATAAGTTGCAACATGACTTCTTCAATTATATTTTTGCATTCGAGTTATCGAAACTTTGAAATTAGCCAGTGTTGCAGATACACGTAGAAACAATTAAAATATATAATTGTCTTTCTTTTGTGAATACAAGTTATATGCAAAAGTATCAGAAAGCAAAGATTTACTGTGTGCAAAATGTCAATTAATAAAGAATATAAAGAAAGAATATGGCATGAAACTGAATGATTAATACTTGCATGGAAACTTCAGTATTCTTTACTTTCTCTCACATCATTAAGTTCAAAGAAAAAAAATATTGAAGTAAAAAAGTTGGCAAAGCTGATTGAATTAAGGTCCACTTGAAATTAAGATACTATTACATTTCTCTCGTGTTATAATCATGAAAAAAAGCAAATTATGTATTTTCATATTCTTAACGAATGTTTCATTATCATACGCGTGAAGTTTCTGTAAAAAATATGTAAAGCATGAGTGACTTTCAATTCCATTCGTTATTATTTGTTTACAGTAGAACCTCGATCAACCAGGATGCTCGGGACCGAAAAATTCCTGGAGAATCAAAATCCCGGTTAATCCAAACTAAAGAGCAAAAGTGCATAAATCAATAATGACTAACGATATAACTTAATTTTGACTAGTTACAATGTGATTTGATACAAGTTGTACTTATACTTGTCGGATAGTATAAACACATGTATAAAGCTTTCAGGGTTTTTTGTTCTTTTAATGACGTTAAGTAAACTAGGCTCTTTTTTAAGTACTCAGTGACTTTCTTTGTTTCTTGCACTTTCTTCGCTGCTCGTTATGCTCAGTTAATCCGCGTCCTGGTTAATCCGATCCCGGTTAATTGAGGTTCTACTGTCCTCTAATAAAAAAGACATGGACAATTGATGTCGAAGTTCGAGATAATCGTGAAATTATTTTATTCGTCTCCTGATTGGCTGCCTGTGTTCCGCCATCTACTTACACGTCAGTCCCAAGCGCGCGCTTTTAAACACGTCGTGACATGCTCGATGCGTTCGGAATAACATGCAATTGAAATAACATAATAATTTTGTTTCCCGGTTTTCTTATTCTTTTCGCATTCATCACGGAAAAAAAAACTTGATTGGAATTACAATTCTCTGGATTGCTTAGACCCATAGTTGTTGTTGTAACAGATATGTTCATTGCCAGAACCTCGACAACTGGTTTCCTCAACAATTTCAAATTGGTTAGGATGCTAATGTATCACTGTTATATGAAGCATTGTCTGTCGACTCTGCCACTTTTCTCTTCGGCCCTCTCCGATCTGCTCCGTAATTGGTAATATGAAAGTACCAGTACAGGGCACAGAAATGTATTTGTGTAAAAGTTCCGGAAAATGGGGGAATTGTTTTTATCAATACATTTTTTTATACCAGAAGATCTATCGGTGCCACTCTGTGGATTTTTTGCAATATCAGAAGTCATGCACGAATACTCTATAATTTTTTCAGTAAAAAAAAAATGATCTGGCTTTTCATAAAAAAAAAAAAAATTCCTCCTTTTTTCGGGAAAAAATCATTCTAATCGGAATGTGAAAATTATTTGAAATATCATTTTCTTTCAGTAACTTCAAGTTTTCGAGATATTTGTGTTTTAAAGGAAAATGGTATTTTCTCAAATATGGTTCTAAAAATCTGAAAACAAATTCACAGAGTGCCCTTTACTGGTACTCTGATATTACCAATTACGGAGCAGTTCAGAGAGGGTCGAAGAAGAAAGTGGCTGAATCTACAGAGAATGCTTGAAATTCCATACCAAATGATTCAATTTCTTTTTCTTTGCTTTTTGTGCTTAAATAAGAACATTTGGTTAAGTGAACCTTTTTTGGTTGTTGTGACAACAAATCTTTTTTCCAAATATGGTCAGGAGCACGAGCGAAGCAAGCGTGTTGTTGCTAGTATTATTAGATCATGGATGCACATTTCAGCAGGACCCACAAGAATTGAACACAAATGAATAAAGGAAAGGAGAGAAGGATGAGGAACGACTTACTCTTAATGTCAATGAGGTCCTCTATAGCGAGTTCCTTGCCGTTTATAGGATCGACACCGTTCTCCGAAAGGTACTTTTCGATAAGCCGTTTTTCGAATATCGTCCCCGACACTGGTGAGACGACGGGATGCTCCGGCACCTCGTTCGAAACTGCAAAAGAAAAGACGGTGGTGATACGACGACGCGACGAGAAAACGAGCGTTCTAGACGCATGTTTTTTGAGGTTATAAACAGCGGGCCGGCCGGGCGGTCGCGCGATTAACCCAACAATCACAACATTATTTTCGACATTCGTGCAACCAGCACTCCGCTTTTCTGGAAACACGTAAAGGAGCGAAGAAAAAAGTCGACAAGCGATCTTACTTGCACAAGACAGAGCCATGTTTTTCGATACACAAATATCCGAGCCAGTCGCCCGTCTTCCTCTGCTTTTACAAGCTACAACTTTTATATTTTACGATATATATGTATTTTGCGACGCGACCGCCAGACGAAGTCGAGCGATTTTCGTGCGTCTGTCGAGAGATGGCACAGCCTTCTAATTGGCTAATGTCGCACCTGCGAGTTTGGCTACGCGAGGGCGCACCCGTAGTCTTCCCGCGCGAGATTCGAATTAACCCTGAGTGTTCCTCGGAGTTCGGATTGCGAGTGAAGGGAAAGATTTCATCTTGCGAATTTCTCAATATTTCATTGTACGATTTATAACGAGTGAGTCACATTTGAAGAATCTGTGTTATTAGTGTGTTTGTCGATTTTTATCCGGCTTCCAGTAGTTTCATGAAGGCAAGTTTTGAAGCGAAAACTAACTAACGCTGATTGGTCGAAACGCGTCACAGAATATCCGAAGGCCGCTGCCATCTGATGCCGCCAATCTTCGTAAGCGCCAAGTCTCTATGGTTTCTCGCATCGATACGTCGATTTGGGATTTGGACGACGCCGAAATATCACCACCCGCCACAGCCATGACATTTATCAAGCCAATAAATGTTGTCCTTCTCGTTTGTGTTCTTGGGCTTTTCTCGGAATGTTCGGCGCATGGAAATTACGCCAGAGCGGTTATAGAGGTAACAGCGAATCTTCTTCGTGTATTACAGTAATTAGCTCACAGCATCCCGTGATTTTTTCTACCGTGTGACTCGCAACGAATATCCGGAACATTCTATTGTTTGACTGCGCCGGCTGCCGTTTTCAAACAATCCTCACCACAAATTCATGAAATTTATTTTTCAGTTATAAAAAAAACTTAGTGTTTCAGCTCGAAGTAAGGGCAATGTATTTAAAAAAAAACTTTTTATAACTACCTGTGCTGCCAATTTATTTAAATGGAATATTGTAAGTGATGATGATAATAATAAAACAGTCTTTCATGCAGAAACATTTTGTTTTCTTACAGAGCTGCCAAGGGTGTTCGCTGAACCGTCTTCCTGATGTGAAGAAATTTATCTTCGAAGATGTTCCACACTAGTATCCTTTGATTCAATATTTATTTACATTTACTTAAATAGCTATTCTATTTGTGAGGCATTGTCGAGCAACTGGGACACTGTTTTCTTGGCCCTCTTGTATCCGTTTCATAATTGGCTATATATATTAGTACTACTTAAAGGTACTGAGTACCTTTAATTAGTACTGTGTGAATTTTCTCAAATTTTTCTAATTCACTCATTTTGAAAATGAGTTTTTTTTTTTCAAAGCTGTATGTATATCATGGAAGATAAAAGTCTGGCATAAGACATGTGGAAAGAAAAAAGTTGTTTTTCCATGGACTATTTAATACAAATATGTTATATTTTTTATGGTACCAGAAAAATCATTTCCACAACAAACAAAGTAGTACCTTGCAAATTGCTTCCTCAGTATTTTACACTTTTAACGAAGCTACTTCTATGAGGAAGTATGTTGATCAATTTTGGTTTCCTCATAGAGAAAGCATTGTCAAAAGTGTAAAATACTCAGGAAGCAATTTGCAAGGTTCTACTTTGCAGGTTTCTGCAGCTCTTTTCTTTTTTAATAAATCAAAATGTAAGATTTTAACCACTGAACCGATTTGTCTCAAATTTGTACCCAACCATTGTTTCATGATAGTCAATGTCTGGACCAAATTAGAACCCGTTATCTCGTCATTTGCACGAGCCAGCGCGAGAATGGGATATGAAAATATGAAAAATGCCATATAATTTGAACGGCTAGATAGATCCGCGTCACATCTCTACTCAAAACTTGGTCCACGGTTGTCCATATGTTAACCAAATTTGAGATAATTCTGCAAAAATTGTTTACACTTTTTTTTTCGTGATGGCTATTTTTGTTTTTCACGCTGAAAAATCGAAATTTACCGACATAATGACCGTTTTCTTGCCGAAATTAATCAGTGATAATCAGTAAGAGTAACGACACGTTCGAAATTGCAATTGGATGTCTCAGAATTTATGGGAGCTCAAATACTTACAGACATTAGAAAAAAATTGAAATTGCAATAACAATAGAACCACTCTACCGATTCTCGCCAAACTCGGCGCAGGTCATGGTTTGATGGTAGTCCATTTACGTACAAAATTGCAGCCCGATATCTCTCAATTTGCGGAAGTTATAGCGATTTTTTTCAAAAGTTTCAAAATGCCGCAAAAACGGAATTCCCTACCCCATTCGCGTCAACTATAATCCCAAGCGGTATTCTATGATAGCCAACATGCGTGCCAAATTTGGAGAACATTCTTCGAAACTTACGGCAGTTATCGTGTAAGTAACGAAATCTGCACACAGACCCACATGATATGACATGAAAATCTCGAAAAAAATGTTTTCACGAAAACAAAGCTTCCTTTATGAGAAAGCAAACCGGGCATTTTTTTCTTTCAATGCGATACCTATTATTTTACTGTAGATTTGACAGAGTATTTAACCAGACTAGGGGTTAAGTATTTAATCACACGCACTGGCGCGCGTGCCTGAAAAACTTGCCAAAATCGACCTGAGAAATTTGTTCTTTTCAAAATATCGACTTGTAACCTATACCATCGTTCTCAAGTCGTATATTCTACCCCTAAAAACACTGGTTATTAACCTTTTTTAATTGATTTTGAAAAAAATATTTTTTGGCGATTTTTTTTTCTGTCAGAAATCGTAGATCCGACTCTGTACCGAAAATCGACAAAATCGACCCCGGAAATTTGTATTTAAAAATATCACCTGTAATAGGTTAATCAATTTTGCGCTGCTGCGCTCTTATAAAGCTTTAAAAGGTTACGGGTGCTGCCCCGCCTGTCCTCTTATGAAATTTTTCAAATTTGACACCAAACTGATTTTGTTTATCACGGACTTGCCTAGTTCCTTCACCACAATAGTTCCTTCAATGCAAATGAATAATACGTGCATTTTCACTGGAACTGGAAAAAAGTCCTTAATTCACATGATAGCGATCGAGTTGAATTTAAACACATTCAAGGGGCTGTTCCCGAACTGGTACTTTACGACAAAACTGATGAGGTGAGAACACAAAGTAACACAATCGTTTTATCTCATAATGCGATATCACATATTTGATGTTCAAAACTGGAATGTTTCAGATCGTCGAGAGACTCCAACTTTCTCGCTTGACACGTGAAGAGTGTAATGAGCTTTTAGCCTCTAAAGGATTTGCCCGTGACACAAAGCCTGCAAAGGATGAGATATAAGTGCAATAAGCAGATATCAAACTTGTTCTTAAACAAATTCCATTTCATGCACAATGCTTGGCATTTTTTTCTGTTCTATTTGAAGTAAGCTGTGTTGTCAAGCGCCAATGTTTTTAGAATATATAAGAAGTTTATTTAACAATATTTTCATCGTGCACAAAATGCGATTTATGCTCTAACGGTAAAGTGTCACTACGACTTACGAAAAACGTTATTCTTTGGATAATGAAGAAATAAATTGACTTCGATTACTTATTCCCGTGAACAATACGTTATTTATTCTTTATAGGCTTACCTATAGAATTTGCAATGTCTCGGCTTTTATCTGACAGATCAATCGCCGGGAACTAATTGGTCTTAGTTTTGTGTTATCAATCAAGTAGTTTATCGTAATTTCGTGGAGGTGTCTAAAGCAGAGATGTCAAGCGTTTGTTACTTTGAAATGCACACTTATTTTTATTAATCATATAATTTGTTTATTACTAAGCGTTTGGTACACGTGGCCTACACGTTATATAACTCAAGGTTTTAACTCAATGTCAAATCCTTAATACACATTTTTGGCAACAAATTTCATCCAAAAAATCGTAAAAAGCAAGTGTAACGAGACACGTGTAACAACGAAAGTATCGATCGTTACATCTCCTCGTTACATTTACTTTTTATTTTCTTTTCTCATGAAATGTATTGCCAAAAATGTGTTTTAAGAATTTTTCATAAAGTTGAAACATTGAGTTACATAACGTGTAGGCCATGTTCACTAAACGTTTAATAATAAACAGATTATAGGGCAATGAGAACAAACTGTGTATTTAAAAGTAACGCTTGACATCTCCGGTCTAAAGTATAGCAACAAGATTTATTGGCAATAATATCATTTCAACCACTAATTCGTTCTTCATTTTTAAAAATGACAACAGTTAACTTTTACTGAATTTTATTTTCAATAAATTTCTCTTAAAAAAGTAATCATAGAAGGTAATTAGCGATATCGGCACAATTGACGCATTGTAATACCTGAAAAAGGATGGTGACCACGAAGGGTATACACTTTTGACTTTTCTTTCATGATCCTTCAGTAATGTACTAAATGCAATTTTATTGTATCGATTACGTGCTTATAAATTACAGTTACGTTCAAACTTGTCATACAGTATGCTTCTATACACAATAGTCAAGTAGGTTCTTAACTGAGTGCGAAAGCACATTCGTTATGACAAATCTAAATACCAAAATGTTTCCAATCGGATCTTTATTATGAATGCTGATCGAGCGTCTCCGTATCCCATTTTTTGAATCCGAGCTTATGACGTTATTAATTCGCTGCGACGTAAAATTATGTAAGCCCGTCCGTACCCGCTATAATATATGTATTTACATAAAAACCAAACTACGCGGCGGCTCCGCGACCCCTGCGTAATCTTAACTTCTCTTAAAGTGACATTAGAAGTACCTTTTTTCCAAACGGGGAGATACGAAAAACGTATTTTCTTCGTTAAACACTGTAAAACATCAACATTTCCCAAACAATTATCTTTCAAAAGAGTAATTTTGAAGTTCCCCATAATCCAGTTCCTCTTGGATTATGTGTTGAGTTTTCACTGGTTCCACATGTAATGGATTAATTCGTTTGAAGTTTGACAACACCGAAAGCCAGGCCACATTTTTGTAAAACTTTTTTCAAACTTAAAAAAACTTATAGAAACAAACGTAAAAAAATACTGTTCGATTTGGTTCGAAAGGGCTGACGCCCCATCTCTGTCGAGGTCCCGAATGGACATTTGGGATGAATTGTTTTGCAAGATAGAATACGTAACTCGAAAGAAAAATCTATAGATCCCTTTCGTGAGATCTGCTGTACCTCCCCTAATTTTTTACAACATAATCCATTTTAGTTTAGTTTGCTTCTTGCTTTTAGTATTTCAAGTTAGCACTTAACGCGCTCATATTTATATATATCATAACACGTGTATATACAGTAGGATAAAAAGTCGGTGATCCGTTTAGTCTACGACGCTACGAAAAAAATGGATCCGAAATATCTCTTGGGCTCAATTCGCAGCCGTCTCTCTTTCGATCACTTGACTTGGTAAAAAAATTAGGGATGTGCGAATACTCAAAGGTTTGAATAATTAATTGCAAATTGGATATGAATAATTCAATTCACATTTTGAAGTGAATAATCGAATAATTCGGAAGTTTACGAATATTTATTAATAATAAAAAGTTTACGAAGGTTCATGAATACTCAGCAGTTAACGAATATTCATGAATAATCAGACCAGCATTACCGTGTCAAGTTGTACAACTTGTGTAGAATGTACAATAACATTTTATTTAATGCGACTTCTGAATCACATTTATTCGGATCATAACTAAACTTCAATCATTAATTTGTTTGTATTAATGTTGATTTCGCGAGTTATTCAGGTTCCTGTGAATTATTCATAAATATGCATACGAAAACTCATAAATTTATGAATAATTTAAATATTCGTGAACATCCGTATTATTCGTGAGTTTTTAAATAATTAGTAAATTTGTGAATATTCGTATTATTCATGGAGTATCGAATAATTCAAATATTCATGAATATTCAATTCAATTCGAATGCTATTCGCACATCTCTATAAAAAACCTTGGGCAGATGAACCGAATTACGGAATGACTGTTGAAATAATAACACGATTGAAATAAAAGTCGCTTCATCGTTCGAGCGTACGATGGATATTGCGATAATCAAGAACGAAAAAAGTGATATTTTGCAAGGTTGCTTTGTTTTTCATTTGCATTCATGAATTTTTTTGCTTGTTGTTAGAAAAGAGATACTTAATAAAAATGGGTAAGCAGGAGCTTTGATAGTTCAGGTAGCTACGAGTAGAGCAAACAATATTGTTATTATTGTAATATTATAATATAACGCTAGACTATAAGAAGTCAGCAGATGATCAGCAGCGGAGCCAACAGAGATTGTTACGCCATCAACAGCCATCCTATGAATATCATCGCAAGCCACAGGAATAACTTGGACATGAATTGATCTTCGTCGTATTGCGGCGTCCCTCGCGGTGCTGTGAACAAAATTTTGTTTTCAGGATATATTCTTTATGCTTGACTTATTACCGCTGTAATTTAGGCTTCAAAATGGAGCCTGAATAGTTTTTAAGAATGTAGGAGCGCCGAGTATACAATTCGCATGAATTCGAGAAAAGTGCGAGAGAATTGCAAACACTTCTCGATGGTATGAAAATCTGAAAAAATGCATGCACACTAAAGGTACTGAAAAGACTAATTTTGCATAATAATAATTCCAACATATTATTAACAAACTGATAAAAAAGTAGTTTAACAAATATTTCGATGACCCAAGTTTTTTAAATGAAAATGATTCTTTCGTTTTTCTGTATACGCATGCATTTTTCAGATTTTTAAGTAAGCTTTGAAATTTGTACATATTTTCCATAAAAAAGCACAAATTTCAATGATTACTTAAAAATCTGAAAAAATGCATACTTATACAGAAAAACGAAAGAATCATTGTCATTAAAAAAAACTGGGTCATCGAAATATTTGTTGAACAATTTTTTTTTATCAATTTGTTAATAACATTTTGGAATTATTATTATGCCAAATTTATCTTTTATTGCGCATGAATTTTTTCAGGTTTTCAGACCATCGAGAAGTGTTTGCAATTCTCTCGCACTTTTCTCGAATTTATGCGGATTGAATACTCGGCGTTCCTACATCTGAAATAGTTTTGTTTTACGGTTACATTTTTATGGTTCACCGTACGGACTTGAAAAGGCGTGAGAGATAGAAACAAATTTAGGAATGCGACGCGCGGGAAAATTCTCTCACCTGTGCTGGTGCGAATTTCGCCAAAATTAAAAGTCGAAGTGAAGAATCCAAAGGGAAAAGCGCCAATGCCAAAAGACATGTGGAATCCGCCATCGCCGAAGCCGAGTCCCGAAAAACTATTGCCCTCGGGTTCCGACCTCTGTCCAGCTGGCCGAGGAGGCACGTTATTTCTGCGGCACAACAAGCAATATAGTATGTGGACCAACAAATGATATAGTAGGCGTAATAGAGAAAATTTGTGATTATTTCCCTACCGCGGATCCTCCTGCTTCGTCGCTCCACGTCCGTACAGCGGAATTACTTTTTCTTTACTTATAGCAGCTTTGCAGACGGGACAGACCTGCCGGGTGGGACGCGTCTCTAGCCATTGATGCAAACAGGGCCAACTGAAATTACATTTTTGTTTTCATTTCGCCAAGTTCTACATTTTGTCTTTCTTTAATTTTTCAGTATTTCGTTCAGCTGCTCATTAAGAGCATATGAAATACCGACTGCGGTTATAAAAACTGTAATGAACGTTTTTGACGTATATTTGCATTTACAACTAAAATAGGAAATTCATTCAGTGCACTGGTGATATCCGCAGTGAATCCATTTTTTCTTTTAGCTGTAAACACAAATATGCGTCAAAAACTTTCATTACAGTTTTTGATACCGACTAGGCTCACCGTGGATGTTTCACATGCTCTTGAGGCGAGGCGAAACCACCGTAAGTGCGAGAGAGATCGAAAATAATTTTCGGACCAACAATTCACGGAAACTAGATACATGCCAGGAAAAATCAAAGTTTTACACCAACCAAAATCGAACGAGGAATGGTGTAAAACTTTTCTTTTCTTCGGAAAAGAAGAAAAGAAAAAACTTTTCTTTTCTTCGGTTTCACCTTGCCTTAAGGCGATGTGAAACATGTACCACGTGACACGTGAGAGCGAGAGAGATAGACGCAATTTTTGAATAAACACCATGCGAAGGCTATTCTTATTCTGGATGAAAACAAAATATCATCGGATGGAGAATTAAATTGCGCTTCCGTTGATGTTTTTCTTTGTCTCAGAATATTTTCGGTATCTCCATACGATTGATTACAGTTTTTGTTACCGACTGAGTAGGTTTCACATTCCCTTAAGGCGAGGTGACACCTACTCAGTCGGTAATAAAAACAGTAACCCATTATTCCGACGATGCCCAACGTTTCCGAAGAAAAGAAAAGTTTTACACCATTCCTCGTTCGATTTTGGTTGGTGTAAAACTGATTTTTCCTGGCATGTGTCTAGTTTCCGTGAATTGTTGGACCGAAAATTATTTTCTGTCTCTCTCGCACTCATGGCGGTTTCGCCTCGCCTTAAGGGAAGGTGAAACCTACTCAGTCGGTAAAAAACTGTAATCAGTCCTACGGAGACACCGTAAATATTCAGAGATCAAGAAAAACGTCGTCCGAAGTGCAATTTAATTCTCCATCGGACGATATTTTGCTTTCATCCAAACTAACAACAGCCTTGGAATGGCATTGTTTCAAAAATTGCAGCTATCTCTCTCGCACTCACGTATCACGTGGTACATGTTTCACATGCCCTTCAGGGCATTCTTAATCATGAAATGTTGTGGAAGATTCTAAGTTATTTTTGTTTGCAATTGAAAGTTGAAAGTGAAATAGTTATTTTACCCCCAGTGGGCATTTGCAAGAATGTTTACTATAAAATAATTGCAATTTTTAACGTACGAGCTACAATTCATAACAACATCAATTTCAAATGATTTTCAAACACATTACAGAGTGTTAGAAGATTGAAGCCTTGGAGGATACAGTAAAAATGTTAGTTTCTTACCAAAATAAGTGACCGCACATACTGACTACCGCATCTTTGGCTGTATCTAGACAGATGTTACACTCAAACATCCGATCATCTTTCTCTTTCTCCTCACCAGTAGATCCTGAAGGCCTCGAAGGGCCGGGTTGTTCTTCGATGGTACTCATTGCGCTTGGAGCAACCTAAGCAAAAAATAATAACTATAGAAGTTAAAAATGGTCAGTTCCACACAATCCATATATAAGAGCAAAATTGAAGAATTAAAAAAAAAATTCGTCAAATTTACTTCAATAATAAATTCGTAGAAATATTTTTTATCCTATGGTGAGTTAATTTTGTGAGTAATCTCACAATTTATTAACTTATTACTATTTAACATGCCAAGTTAGACAAAATATTGTCATTGACCATCATTGTAAAGACATGAAAATATTATGAAGATAAATTTATTAGCCAATCAAATTCTTTCAAGTTGATTTTATGCCTGACCAAGCAGTCCTGCAGTTTGTCAGCAGTCTTATAATCAAACGTGTCGGATGAAATCAATGTTTTATGCACCAATTCATACAAATTTTATAGTACATTATAAACATAAAACATGAAACATAGACATTTTATAGGATATTATAATGTCAGATCGAGAAGCTCTGGTTACAAGGTGAAAAAACAAGTACTTTGTTGCCTTAATCAATGTATTTTCTCATGACTAAGAGAGTCGAACATTGCCAAACGCAATCTGCATAACCATTTAGGCTGAATCATGCAGCGAATACCAAAATCCAAAGCTACAGTTATAACAGAATGGAAACAGTTACGAGACTCTGGAAGGCAAGGAACCCAAATTTTTTGCTAACTGTACAGCCAATTTTCACATTCAGAATATTCTGGACGCTATTTAATGTCTATTTTTCTTATTCTTGTAAACCTCGATCCACACTCATCTTATTGTTGGCATTGTTAAGGGGGACGTGTACCTTGGAGCACCATTTTTCATTTTATTTTTTTGATTGAAAACAAATAATAGTAGACGACTGTGGTTTTTTTCATCTTGTTATTTATGTTTTATAGTATACAATGGAAACTCAAACATGGACATCCAAAATAAATGTCTGCCACTCTCCTGACCACTGAAATTACACAGTCAGCCTGAAATTGAGCATACATTCTCGGGAAACATGTCCTCATGAAACGACAGAGGTTTTTTTCGATAATTTATTTTTCAATTTTTCATTAATGTTTTTATATGAAAAAAATCAATCTTTTTTGTTTAAACACCACCATTTTCTTAATTTTGCAATGATAAAAAAAACCTCCGTCACTCCATGAAGACATGTTTATCGTGTATGTATGCACAATTTCAGGCTCAACGCAATAATTACAATTACAGGGGACGTGGTAGCCATTTATTTTGGATGACCGTGTTTGAGGACCTCGGACGCTGACAATGTTTAAATATTTAAAAGAAAAATGTCATTGCATACTTTAAAACATAAATAACAAGTAGAAAAAAAACTGCAGTCGTCTACATTTATTCGTTTCCCAGCAAAAAAATAAAATGAAAAACGGAGCTCCAGAGTAGAAGTCCCCCTTAAAATTGCAATCAAAATATATACAGCACCTCGGTGAATAAACTTTCAGGGTTTAAGCAAAAGATAGAAGCTGAAGGCCAAAAGGGGTGAGTATATTTACAGATGATAAAGTCCCATGACAAAAAAAAACACATGAAACGCACGTAGTGGAAGACGGGGAAGAACAGAGATGAACATACAAACAGACGTCGTCGAATCGCTGGTCGAGTCGTAAAAATACGAGGTACGATGAATACGCGATTTACTTTCGATTTTCTCGAGCACTCGAAGAAACACACACACAATTAATCGGTCACCGTGACGGACTCTCGCGAACGCGTGAAATCATCGGAAAACGTGAGCACAAATGAATTTTTTGACAGTTGCTGACGAAGGTTGTTCTGGTCGGGTGCGCGAGTGAAGACTCGTCGAATTTTCGTCGGCGGCCCGAAACGAGGCGGGCTCGGTGTTGGCGATAATATCGCGACGTAATTATCGGATCGGATAGCGAAATTGGATGATATCTATGCGTGTTTACGCGGTCGCGACGCGAATCTGTGTTATACCCCGTTTCCCGTGCTCCTTGGCCACCCTGCCCCTCCTGTACGCGGGCAACTTGCTAACTCACACGTCAGTGCTCCGCGGTATCGTCGTAAGTTCCGAACGGAGGTCAGGCTATTGCGTCGACGTCGCGCGCGCGCGACAGTCGACAACGCCGCCGCTGTTGCGATTTTTCCTCCTTGTGTACATGCGCGACTCCTACTTGCTTATTCACGCAGCACGCGCGCGTGTGTCGTGTGTTTGTATATGGAATACCGCAGTCGGTATCAAAAACTGTAATGGATATTTTCAAGAGACGCGGTAGCGTCTCGAGACAAGTACATTTTCTCAGATTACGTGTACTAGCAGCAATGCCTGCTCCTGACCACATTCCGAAAAAATTATTTGTTGTCGCAAGAACCAAAAAAGGTTGATTTAACAAAATGTTCTTATTTCAACAACGAAACGCATTGATTTCGAATTTTAAAAAAATGTTGAATCGTTTATTGTACGGGATACAACAGTGATATCAGGGGCTCAATTCTCGAGTTCGTTCGAGCTCGGTTTCATTCGAGATTTCCTAGATTGTCGAACGAAACGGCTGGACCAACATTCTTGAAATCTCACCGAGATCCCACGCTCGAGATTTTTCGAATGTAAAGCACGAGTAGTCTGTAGCACTCGAGATTCGAATCTCGAAGGAAAGAACACAGTAAAAAGTGAAAATTTTACAGTTTGAGGTTATGTTTCTGCTGTTATATAGAGGAAATTGGCGTCGGTACACTACCGCATCTCTTGATGTGTTGCATGTCATGTGTTGTGGGCATTGGTAAACGTCTCGACAAACCCTTGACAGATTTTGTTCATTTGAAAACATAAATGTTAACTATTATTGAACATTTATAAATGAATGTAGATAAAAACTTGATCTTTTAAAAATTGTATAAATGACATCTTCATTCAATTAATTGTTTAACACTAGGCATGAGACAGACACAAAAAGACAATTTATTTGTAATGTATTATAATCCTTTCCTATTTTGTGTTTGCACAAATCTTAAACCCCGAATTTATGTACTTTAGTTATGCATGAAATAATAAATAAAAACTGGAATCAATCAAAATAATTTATGGATTCAATGATAAATCGTAAATATCATTTTTGAATATCATGCATAAAAAATGTGATTGACTTTGAAGACAAAAAACGTGAATAATACAGGAAGCGCCTATCTCAAAATCAATAGTTAATATAGTTCATACGATTCTATTATTTAAAAAACTGCGCGTTTTCTAAAACAGCTATTTTCTATTAGGCTGGGCTGTTCATTGGCTTATAAGTGAACTGAGCGACTTGAATAAATTGAAAAAACTGAGCGACGTGAATACCATTTTTTCGTTTCGTTCGAGTCGATCATTCGAACATCTCGAGCGCTCGACCGAATTTCGAGCGAACTCGAGAATTGGGCCCCAGCATCCTAACCAATTTGAAGTTGTTGAGGAAACCAGTGTTCATTGCGAGGACCAATGTCGAGGTCCTCGCAATGAACAAAATTGTAATTCCAATCAAGCTTTTTTCCGCGATGAATGCGAGGAAAATAAGAAAACCGGGAAACAAAATTATTTTGTTATTTCAATTTCATGTTATTCCGAACGCATCGAACATGTCATGGCGTGTTTGAACGCGCGCGCGTGTGTCTGGCGTGTAGTTAGGCGACGAACCACAGCCAATCAGGAGAGGAATAAAATGGCTTCACGATTATCTCGAACTTCGACTTCGACTGTCCATGTCTTTTTTAAGAGAGAATTTTCACTTACACATGGTGGCCGCGGTCAGGGAAAACCGAGGAAAGTCAGAGAAAAAAAATTGGTCAGGAAATTAGGGAAAAGTCAGAGAATTTCAAAATTGATTGCGGAAAAAGAGAATTGACCCCGAATCTCCAATAAGTAGATAAAAAGTAAAAAAAAAACGTTATACATTATTACAGTAAGTTTAATATAACATGAATTATTTGTAATAGTGTTTAACATGATCCATTGTTGATCGGCAAAGTCAATAATTTATCGAAGACGTGCACCGGTTTTGGATACATTTTCATTGGCACAATTAATTTTAATAGAAGTTAATTCATATTTATTAAATTAACTTAAATAGAAATCGTGCGAACTGCGGTCAGGGAAAAATCAGGGCAAAGTCAGCGAATTTTTGTCGGCGAAAAAAACGGCCACCATGTTACAGCTTCAAGAAGAAATTCATTCACAGTGAGTGAATTTCTTCTCCCGCCTTCAACTTTACAGCTTCAAGAAGAAATTCATTCGCAGTGAATGATTTGCTGTAAATGCAAATCTGCGTAAGAAAAAGCTAATTACAGCTTTTCGTACCCGATTGAGACCGGGACGGGCGGGAGAAGGGATTTCACATGCTCTGGGAGAGGCGAAGCCCCCTCCCTGAGAGCGAAAGAGATAGTAAATCATTTTTGGAACAATCATACTCAGAAACTTGATCTGTTTCGGAAAAAATAAAATTCTTACAACATACAGAATTTAAAAACGCATGATCTAAGACTTTTGTTTTATTCAAAAACGTTCATTGCCAGAATAATTGTTTACAGTTTTTGTTACCGACTGAGAAGGAAAATATCGCAGTCGGTATCAAAACCTGTAACCAACCTTCTGTAAAAAAAATACATTTCTTCTTGAAGCTATTCGTGAAAATATGCGTAAAAAAGGTTCATTATAGTCTTCAATACCGACTATCAAGAAGTGTTTGCAATTATCTCGCATTTATATCGGATTTATGCGAAATGAATGTTTTCAGATTTTTAAATTCACTTTGAAATTTGTGTATTCGCACACATATTGTCCATATAAAAAAGCACGAAATTCAAGGTGAACTTAGAAATCTGAAAATATTCATACGTATTCAGATGAATGAACGAATCATTTTCATAATAAAAAAGATTTGGGTCATCGAAAGATTTGTTGAATCATTTTTTCCATCAACTTGTTAATAACACTAGAGTAATCACAGGCGCTGGCGCGCGTGCCCGAAAGGCTTTTCGCTAGTGTTTGCATTTTATCGTATGCTTGGATAACTTGAACTATCCGGACTTGAAGGATCCGAAACTTCAAATCCGAACGTTCGGTCAAAATGAGCCTATCCAGATATCCGAATACCCGGACTATCCGGATTAGCGGAACTATTATCGGACTAGCCGGATTGCCCGGATACTCGAACTATTCGAACTAGCCGGATTGCCCGGATACTCGAACTATTCGAACTAGCCGGATTGCCCGGATACTCGAACTATTCGAACTATCCGAATAATTTATTTTTGAATTAAAAAATGTGTGAATAGTCACAAATTTTCGATATGTGTCTATCGGATGGAACATTTTCATTAAAAAAAAAAATTAGGTCGGCGAGTGATTTGTTAAACAATTTCTTACCATAAAATTCTTAATAACATTTTATAATTATTTTGATGCAAAATCGATCTTCTCATAGCACCTTCCGTATGCTTAATTTTCTTCAGATGTTTGTCCAATGGAGAAGTGTTCGAAATTGTCTCTGAATGTATGTGCTCGGCTGGACTGCACGCTCATACCTTACCTTCATAAAAAATACTGTAGTTGTCGGACGGCGTTTCTTTAGATGAAATACTCTATTGCTACTCGTATTTTCCCCACGTCGGAGGATTGTACATATCACCTGTACAAATTTCGTACCAACAAGAGAGCGGGCAAGCTTCAACCAGTAATTCCCTACCACCCACACCGCTCTTTCAACGGAATTTAAACGTCGACGTACGTTTTTTACCATGTAACTGTTGATTGACATATACTGGTGTGACATTCCGTACCGTGGACGTTGGTAAAATCTGCAACGAAGGGTTCGCTGGGCTGAAAGCTAGCCTGATTGTGAAATTTCTTCAATGACAAGTGCTGGGAGCAGGCGTAAAACGACATTTTATCCGTAATTTTTTTTTTGCACTCCCGCCGCTTGTTCTACAATACCGAAAGTCTACGAACGATTAAAACAATATCTGTTGATTGACATATATGTTTTTGATATTTCATAACATGGAAATGTTAAAACGTTACAGTGTGCGTAGCCAGTTTTTCCCTCTGTATTTTAAATATGGTATTATTCAATAATCACAACAAAAAAAAAAAATTAAAAACGACTTCGGATATTTGTATATTATCATCACACGATCAGGGCTTGATTTTATCCGGTAGTTGCAGATTTAGTCGTGCCTGTATTCTAATTCCGCAGTAGGGCTCTCACATGAAACCGGATTAGATGGGTATCCGAACGTGTTCGGATATCCGTGTAGTAAAATTTGATACTTCAAATCCGGATATACGAACGGCTCGAACTATCCGAATACCCGAACGGCTCGAACTATTCGAGTACCCGAACGGTCGAACTATCCGAGTACCCTGACGGCTCGAACTATTCGAGTACTCGAACGGCTCGAACTATCCGAGTATCCGTACGCTTCGAACTATCCGAGTACTCAAACTATACAGGCTATCCGAATACCTGAATGTTTTGAACTATACTTGGGTCCTCGTACATACGACTCGAACCAACCGGATACCATTTTTTAGACACCAACTCATACGCGCCCTTCGTGCGCGTGCCCAGTTGATGTAAACAAAATACTTAAAAAATCGAAAATAATGAATTTTTGTTTTTCGTGACAACTATTGCGTTTAAATAAAAACTTACGGCGAATTCGTTGTGTACGGGCAAAAATACACCGAAATAAGGCGTTAAAAGAGTAAAAAACAAAGTATTTTCGCACTTTTTTATATTTCGTTACTTCACTAAAATCGAGTTTACACTTTTTTGGATCGATTGAATCTGGATTTTCTTCTTTCGTTCGAGAGAAAATTCAAGAACGAAGAGAATGACGCAAGAAGGAACACGATATCTTGATGTCCGAATTTTTCACAGAATTTAAAAGCCGAACCCTCAAAAATCATAGAAATATGTTCATAATCCCATACGAATATTTAGAAACAAATCAATCTCGTAAAGTTTAAAACTCCTATCCGATTGGCAAATTTTCCACTTTTTCCGAAAATCACAATTTTTTGCCTGAAAATAGAAAATTCGATGAGAAAAACGCGAAAAATATTTGTTTCTGGGTAAAACCTATATAATAAATTGATAGAATTATCGCACCTTCCTGATAACGCTCAATTTCGAAAGTCAATTGTTTTTCATTTCTCATATGTTTTAGTAAAGTGCATCCCTGCAAATATTCTGTCGTTCAGGTATACTTCAATGTTCCAACGTGATTAATTCGTTTCGACGTCCTCAACTGTAGCCATCTTGATTAAAATCTTCGATGCACCGACAGCCAGTTACGCATCAGTCGGTGACGTAGGTTACCGGCTAACATTGTTAGGGACGAAAACGCCAGGTTGCACGTGAAATTGTCAAAGAGACAAGAAAATAGAAACCTGCATCGGGCGTATCTGGAATTGCGACCCTTGGACAGTCCAGGTATTTGTAATTAAACGCTCGAGTGGGGCTACTTGACCAGTCTTAATCAAGGGCTCGGAGGCGATGAAACTCGCTCTCTTTTTGGCGCGCACGCACCTCGAGCGAACTCGTTTTTTTGGTGTTTAACAATTAGCCTAGTAGATCGGTCCACTCGTAATGTTTTATTGTCGAGATCTCACCGAATCCGATTACAGCTCTTACTATTCGTTATATGTCCTTCCCTTTTCTCGGTCCTTGAACGTTTATATTGTTTCGATCTGGGAATCGGAAAATCCATTGAGCCTCGACAAAGTTACATACTTGCAATTAACTTTTTCTAGGCTCACCGGATTTTCCGATTCCGAGATCGAGGCAATATACACTCGATTCGTTGCTATTAACATTTTTATATTATTATGCAAAATCAATCTTTGCAGCACATTCGACATGTCTAATTTTTTCAGATTTTTATGTTATTGAGAAGTGTTTGAAATTATCTTAGAATCCCACCGTTAACCGAGCTACCTTAAGGATGTGGGCGCGCGAACACTTTGGAAACACTTCTCGATGGACTGAAAATCTGAAAAAATGCATGCACGCTAAAGGTACTGAAAAGATTAATTTTGCATAATAATAATTCCAAAATGTTATTAACAAATTTATTTTTAAAAATTTGTTTAACATATATTTCGGTACCCAAGTTTCTTTTTGCATGAAAATGATTCCTTCATTTTTCTGTATACGTATGAATTTTTTCAGCTTTTTATCTAATCTTTGAAATTTGTACATATTTTCCATACAAAAAGCACAATCTACGCGAATCTATTTGATCAATCGTCCGGACACTTCTTGGGCGTAATGGGTGGATTTGTGACTGACACATATCTCAGATTTGTGGCAATCCACACATTAAAAGAATTATTCGGATAGCTCGAGTATCCGAATAGCCCGAATAGTTCAAGTATCCGGATAGTTCGAATAGTTCGAGTATCCGGACAATCCGGACAGTCCGAATATTTCGAGTATCCCGGTAATCCGGGTAGTCCGAATATTCCGGATAATCCGGATAACCCGGGTATCTGGGTACTCGGGTAGCTCGGGTATTCGGATAGGCTCGCTTTGACTTAATGTTCGGATTTGAAGCGTCGGATCCGTCAAGTCCGGGTAGTTCGGGTTATTCGAGCATTGGATAAAATACAAGCACTATTCCGCAGTACCATTTAATCAATTTCGCGAATTTGTCGATATGCACATCGCGCAACATGCCACTTTTATCAAGAATTACGCGTTTCTCAATATGATTAATGAAAAATCAGAAATCAAGATACCGCGTTCCTTCTTGCGGCATTCTCTTCGTTATTGATTTTCCTCTCGAATGAAAGAAGAAAATCTAGGTTCGATTCATCCAAAAAAATATAACCTCGATTTTAGTGAAGTGACGAAATGTCGAGATCAGTACGAAAATACTTTCATTTTTTTTTATAACACCTTATTTCGGTGTATTTTTGCCTGTATACAACAAATTCGCCATTAGTTTTTATCTTAAAGCGATAGTTGTCACGAACAACTTAAATTTCAGTATTTTCGATTTTCTAAGTATTTTTCTTACATCAACTAATAGGCAAGCGCGCGAAGCGTGCGTATGGGCTTGTGCCTAAAAAACGGAATCCGGATTGTACGAGTCGTACCAGTACTCAAGTATAGTTCGAAACGTTCGGGTATTCGGATAGTTCGGATAGTTCGAGTACTCGGATAGTTCGAGGCGTACGGATACTCGAATAGTTTGAGCCGTTCGGGTACTCGGATAGTTTGAGCCGTTCGGGTCCTCGGATAGTTCGAGCCGTTCGGGTACTCGGATAGTATGAGCCGTTCGGGTCCTCGGATAGTTCGAGTAGTTTGTATAGCCGGGTTTGAAGTATCAAACTTTACTACCCGGATATCCGAACATGTTTGGATATCCGTCTAATCCAGCTTCATGTGAGAGCCCTATTTTCAAGTCGCATATTCCATCCCTAAAAACACTGGTTACTAATCTTTTTTAATCGATTTTGAAAAAAATATTTTTTTGGCGATTTTTTTTCTGTCAGAAATCGTAGATCCGGCTCCGGACCGAAAATCGCCGAAATCGACCTCGGAAATTTTTATTTCAAAATATCACCTATAATAGGTTAATTAATTTTGCGCTGCTCCACTCTTATAAAGCTTTAAAAGGTTACGGGTGCTGCCCTGCCTGTCCTCTTATCAAATTTTTCAAATTTGACACCAAACAGATTCTGTTTATCAATGCTTTTTTTTATCAATGCTAACAATGCTTTCCGTTACTCATGAACTTTTTAAAAGAGAGATTTAAAAATGATTATTATGCAAAATGAATCTTTTCAGTACGTTTAACGTGCATGCATTTTTTCAGATTTTTATACCATCCAGAAGTGTCTACAATTTTCTCTCATTTACGGTGTAAAGTTACACTTTACCGGGGCGAGATGCTCAATGGATAACCAAATTATTGTGAGATTGTCGTAATACTTTAGCTGATACCTACATTTTGGGATTGAGACTTATACCTATTTTGCCCCTGATGGCCGAGAGGGTAAGGGGTTACCATTTTCTTATCTCATTTTTTATTTCGACCATACGATTCATTATTTTACATACAATTTGACAGAGGCGCCCTATAGCGGTTATATGCTAAAGTAAGAAAACAGTACAATACACGAGGACAAGGTTTCTTTTTTAATCTTGTCACAATGGCTCATTCACTTAAAATTGCATACACAAGCAGTATAAGATAGAGATGATGCGGTCAACAGAGAAAATGTTTGTTTCACAGATTTATTTTGTTCCAAATTGGGAAAAAGTCCAGTGTTAAAAATGTTTGCAGATTTACATTGCCTGAAATTTAATTCGTCAGCTAATATTTTCAATTTAATACAGAGGTGTAGTAGAATTACAAATTTTTATATTAAACTTTTTAATTTTCATGGGATTGAGTCAAAATTACTGTCATTTTATGACCTTCAAAATATCTGCATCTGCAGAAATGAACTTTGGCAAAGCGTAGCGCCGTAACTTATGGTCGGAGCGGAAAATGTCTGAGGACTTTTTTCTTCCTTTTTGAATTCCCCGATGGCGCCTATTTTTAGAAAAAATTGTTTGTGTAAAATGAAGATGGTTTTTGCAAATTGAAAACTTTGGCACGCTGTATCTTTTTAGTTGTGGCTCGGAAAGAAAAACGTAAAAAATATGTTCTTTTTTCACTCATTTTGAGGTGGCGCCTATTTTTTGTTTCCAATTTTATCACGCGCTAGTGGTAGTTTTTGAGCATTTATCTTTGGGAGCTCGTCGTGTCCAGAATATTGATCGAATGCAAAAGTGCCGAAGGACTTTTTTGTAGTACTCGTGATTCTCTAGTGGCGCCTTCTCCCCGATTTTCAAAAAAAACCCAAGGAAATATATTTTTTTTACGTTTGAAAACTTTGGCCAGCGATATCTTTGCCGGATGACTTCCCAAGAAAAAACTGTATTACACTTTTTTGTTCCTTTTTCGATTATCTAGTGGCGCCTTCTCCCCGATTTTTGAAAAAATGCGTGGAAATATTTTTTTTCGCCGTTTTAAGGCTTTGTCCAGCGATATCTTTGCCGGGTCAACTCCCAAGATAAAACGGTATTAGACTTTTTTGTTCCTTTTTCGATTATCTAGTGGCGCCTTCTTCCCGATTTTTTTTTAAATGCGTGAAAATATTTTTTTTCGCCGTTTTAAGGCTTTGTCCTGCGATTTCTGTGCCGGATCAACTCCCAAGATAAAACGGTATTAGACTTTTTTGTTCCTTTTTCGATTATCTAGTGGCGGGAATTCCCGGATTTTAAACCTTCCTACAAAATACATAAATTAAAAATAGCGAATCCAATGTGGCAGAATAAAATAAATAATTAACTTAGTTCTCATGAACATTGGTAGTAAGGGATTTTTGAGGTCGCTGATTACGAATCTATCCTCAAAATTTTGAAATGAACAATGGCAGATCCTATTTAGCGGATCACAATGCAAAAATAAAATACTGAGTTTCTAAATTTTGAAGACAGATTCATAATCAGCGACCTGGAAGACCCCAGAGTGTCCATTTTCATTCGAACGGCGAAAACGGCGAAAAAAAATATTTTCACGCATTTAAAAAAAAATCGGGAAGAAGGCGCCACTAGATAATCGAAAAAGGAACAAAAAAGTCTAATACCGTTTTATCTTGGGAGTTGATCCGGCAAAGATATCGCTGGACAAAGCCTTAAAACGGCGAAAAAAAATATTTCCACCTTAAAACGGCGAAAAAAAAATATTTTCACGCATTTAAAAAAAAATCGGGAAGAAGGAGCCACTAGATAATCGAAAAAGGAACAAAAAAGTCTAATACCGTAATACTCCCAAGATAAATCTTGGGAGTTGATCCGGCACAGAAATCGCTGGCCAAAGCCTTAAAACGGCGAAAAAAAATATTATCACGCATTTAAAAAAAAATCGGGAAGAAGGCGCCACTAGATAATCGAAAAAGGAACAAAAAAGTCTAATACCGTTTTATCTTGGGAGTTGATCCGGCAAAGATATCTCTGGACAAAGCCTTAAAACGGCGAAAAAAAATATTTCCACCTTAAAACGGCGAAAAAAAATATTTTCACGCATTTAAAAAAAAATCGGGAAGAAGGCGCCACTAGATAATCGAAAAAGGAACAAAAAAGTCTAATACCGTTTTATCTTGGGAGTTGATCCGGCAAAGATATCGCTGGACAAAGCCTTAAAACGGCGAAAAAAAATATTTCCACGCATTTTTTCAAAAATCGGGGAGAAGGCGCCACTAGATAATCGAAAAAGGAACAAAAAAGTGTAATACAGTTTTTTCTTGGGAAGTCATCCGGCAAAGATATCGCTGGCCAAAGTTTTCAAACGTAAAAAAAAGATATTTCCTTGGGTTTTTTTGAAAATCGGGGAGAAGGCGCCACTAGAGAATCACGAGTACTACAAAAAAGTCCTTCGGCACTTTTGCATTCGATCAATATTCTGGACACGACGAGCTCCCAAAGATAAATGCTCAAAAACTACCACTAGAGCGTGATAAAATTTGAAACAAAAAATAGGCGCCACCTTAAAATGAGTGAAAAAAGAACATATTTTTTACGTTTTTCTTTCCGAGCCACAACTAAAAAGATACAGCGTGCCAAAGTTTTCAATTTGCAAAAACCATCTTCATTTTACACAAACAATTTTTTCTAAAAATAGGCGCCATCGGGGAATTCAAAAAGGAAGAAAAAAGTCCTCAGACATTTTCCGCTCCGACCATAAGTTACGGCGCTACGCTTTGCCAAAGTTCATTTCTGCAGATGCAGATATTTTGAAGGTCATTGTAATTTTATATCTCACTTGTGTATTACATTTCAAATATCAGTTTATGTAAAAGCTTTCTTTGCCTGTAATGAAAGTTCATACAAAATATTCTTTGCAGTATCGATCGAGTTATAAACAACGCGTAACCATCCCTATATGTAACCACCCCTAACAGATCCAGCGACCAGCCGAACGACCGAAAAAACGGCCGGTCGTTAAATGAAAAAGAAAACCATTGTAAAGAGCCAAATAACCAAGAAAACGATCATTGAAATTATTCTTGATCAGTCGTTTCTTCATGACGAAAAATCGGAAAACAACCGTCGAAATTACCATTTCAATCATTTGTGACCGGTCGCTTTCTTCAGTAAAAACCTGGAAATGACCATCCAAACGGCCCCTTTTTTGAGTAATGTAAATTTCGAAAAGAAAAAAATTGTTTTCGCGTCTTACTTAGGATTCGAAGAAGGGACCATCTGGCTGTTGCTCTGCGCCTTGGACGACTCGGCTATTCAAACCTTTAATATTTTATGTTTTGATTTTGTATTTGAAGTTTGATGGTCTATTTGGTCGTTTCGGTGGACATTTCTCGGTTTTCACTGAAAAAACGACGGGTTACAAATGATTGAAACGGTAATTTCGATGGTCGTTTTCCAATTTTTTGGGACGAAAAAACGACTAATCCCACTAGTAAAAAGGACATGGCACATTGAAAGTCGAAATACCGAAGCCACTTTTCAAGCGTTCCCATTGGTTGGCGGCGGCTTCGATGTATCGATTCGGGCTGTCATGGCCGCCGCGTAAACTTAGAGCGGTAAATTTGAACAGGGCACGCGCAGCGCGCCCGTTCGTAGCGAGCCGTGCGAGGTCAAAATAACTGGAGCGCAAGCGAAGCGAGTGCGTTGCTGCTAGTCAAAAATAAAAAAAAAGGACGACATGGCACATCGAAAGTCGAATATATCGAAATACTGGAGCGAGTATACCTCGTGCCGTGATTGTTCAGTGATGGCTGAGTTGCAGAGCCAATTTCAGACTTATGATCGCTGCAGTCCCCAATAGCGCGCGTTTTTCTAGTGGATCCGAGCAACCGTTATTTTGTAGTTGCTTTACGGTGACTTACAAGTGGCCGTCATTATGAGGTTCATTGTCAGTTTCTTTACCATCGCACAACCATGAAATTACCGATAAAGGAACCGTTGCTTTGGAACAAAAAAGGACCAAGAAACCGTAAGTCAAGGTTGTTAGTGAGTTGGTTCAACCTGCAAGTAACCAAAAAGCGACGTATGTTAACAACCGATTATCGTTCGTTAATAGTTCTTCTGTTATTCCCGCGGTTATTCGTAATAACCGTATAACAACTCTAAACCGTACATACAACTGAAGTCATCATGTGGTTGTCAGACGGTTGTTGGTTATGCTTCTGTGTAATATTTTAGTTCGTTTTTGTTCCATATCTGGAATAAAAACGGTTCGTCGGATCTGCTAGGGTTTAAGGCGATGTGAAACATCTACGTCGAGCCCACTCGGTATCAAAAACTGTAATGAACGTTTTTGACGGATATTTGCGTTTACAGCTAAAAGAAGAAATTCATTCCCTGCGGATTTCATCAATGCAGGAAATGAATTTCTTATTTCAGCTGTAAATGCAAATATGCGTAAAAAACGTTCATTACAGTTTTTCTTACCGCAGTCGGTATTTCACATGCCCTTAAATGACTATATTGTTCATAGTGTGGAATAGAATATTCCAGATTAAGTGTGTTCGTTAGTCCGATGAGCACACTAATCTAAAAGAGTGCGAAGTCATATGGAATTGAACAAACATGCAAATATTTTATTTAGTCACAAGAAAAAACAAATGTGAAGAAAGGAGTGCGAGCGAAGCGAGCACGTTGTTGCTAGTCAAAAATAATTTCAATGGTCATTTTTTGGTCATTCAGTGGTTTGGCTCTGTTCAATGGTTCTTTTTTGCATTTAACGCCCGGTCGTTTTTTCGGTCGTTGCACGGCCATGTTCTGGTCGTTTTTGCGGACGAAGAATTTGCTAGGGACACTAGTGACAGTAGCATTTTAATTAAAGGCAAGAAGACCATCACCGAACGAGCGATGATAGAATCGAATTGCGTTTTCAAATCGTTACGCTGGACGGTTCGACACCTTGTGTGCATATACGGAAGCTGCAATACCAATACCACTTTTCAGGGAGCGTAATTTGAACGTTAATATAACTATCAAGTCATTTTAACGATTACCGAAAGTTTTTCTGTGCAAAAAACAACTTCTACCCAGCATTATCTTTTTGCTCACTTTGATAGTGTCGAAAATGGGGGTGTCAGAAAAAATAGAAGCAAGGGTCGGCCCACTTTATCTCTAAGCTTTAAAACTTTCATATCTGATACTGGATTTTTGAGAATTTTTGTAAGATTTTCAAACTGTGGTTAACAATATTTTTATTTTGAACAATTGTAATAAAATATAAAATCCGAAAAAAAATCTGAAAAAAATGTCGAGCTTATTTTAGAGTTGGTATATTAACGTAAAAAATTGTGGATGAAATCCGAGAGGTCGAGAGTCACACACAGGTCGAAACCAGCGGGAATACCCCATATGTAAAAAACAGCTTCTACTGTTCTTTTTTCTTTTTAAAATTTTATTTTTGGGAACTAATGAAAGTTATCGTGATTGCCAGGGACAGTACGGTCAATAAAGCGGATTGCAAAAAACCAGAAGACAGACCTCGATATACGCGAGAATCAGAATTTAATTAAATTCGACAGAGACACCCATGGACTTACAATTTTAATATCAACATGATGCGACACTGTATTCGTTCGAAAACAAAAGTGTAATCCGGATTTCTCTGCGACCGTCTTCGCGCTGCGGTATATTGGACGGGAAACAAGTTCGTCACTTGAATCGATAAATATGTAATTGTATTTAAATTGACAGGAAGAGATCCTTAAAATCTCTCGCATGTTTCACATCATCTTAAATGTATGTAATAATGACTAGACGCTCGTATCAATGGATCCCATTATTTTCTGAAGGAATACCTAATGACGGAATACCTAATAACACGAGCCTTAATGATTGTCGAAACATCTTGCGAAACAAGTATTACAAACTTGAGACGAACATTCACCGTGCACACTTCTACATGAATAGTGTGGACATGCATTGGAAACTCAAGAGCAACGACATGAGACAGGAGATATGGTGGTGAATTTTGTATTTTTTACCACAGGTTTCAAATACGCTCTCCAACTGGTCCGCGAACTTATGAAGAAAAACTAAAACATGGCACCCACACATACCGCCGAAATCAAGTTCACAACAAGGTGAATACACCAGGAATTGAACAGACACCAGTGAATGAACAGCTTTTTGAGAATTCATGAGAAATTACGACGACTGGGATAAACATTAGATTCTTAATTTGTCTATTATTTAGCTATCTACTGCGATTAATTTTGTCACAGAAGCCTATTTTCGACTAAAAATGTAGATAAGATTGGCCTGTTCATTTACAGGTGTTTTTGGATTTTCGCTTTTAGTATGTATTTTTATACACTTTACCATAAAGATACGAGATTTTTTCAGCTGCATTACATAATTCAACGCTTTGGTCAATCGTTACAATTTTCGCGAACAGTCTAAAAACATTAGAATTTATAGAAAACCCGTGATAATCAAATTCTGTTTAACTGTTCATTCACTGGTGACTTTGCCCTAGTAGAAATTATTTCGAATGTTTCCATTATCGTACATACAGCTTCGAGGTGTTATTAGTAATAGTTGCGTTACGATAAATCACGGTATCATTTATTGTAACGCGCATTGCATTCTTTTATAGAACGGAATAACTGTAACCCGCACGTTTCTTCCTCGCTCGTTTCCAGCCTAGCAAACACTGCGACCCTGAAAACGACGAAAAGATGCCCGTGTAACGACCGAAAAAACGACCGGTCGTTAAATGCAAAAACATAACCATTGAATAGAGTCAAATGACTAAGGAAACGACCATTGAAATGATGCTTGATTAGTCGTTTCTTCGTCACAAAAAATCGGAAACCGACAATCGCAATGACCATTTCAATCATTTGTATCCGGTCGTTTCGACAGTGGAAACCGAAATGACTATCGAAACGACCAAATAGAGAATCAAACTTCATATAAACAATCAAAACAAATGCCACTAAAGGTTTGAATAGCCGAGTGGTCGAAGACGCAGAGCACCAGTCAGAAAGTCCAGCGAAATAACCTGCTAAATAAAACGCAAAAACAATTTTTCTTCTCGGAATTTACATTGATAAAGAAAAGGGGTCGTTTGGATGGTAATTTCTAGGTTTTCACTGAAGAAAACGACTGGTTACAAATGATTGAAATGGTCATTTCGACGATCGTTTTCCGATTTTTCGTGACGAAGAAACGATTGATCAAGGATAATTACAATGGTGGTTTTCTTGATCTTTTCTTCTTGGTCGTTTCTTTGGCTCTTTTCAATGATTTTTTTTTGTGTTTAACGACCGGTCGTTTTTTGGGTCGATCGGCCGGTCGCTGGATCTGCTGGGGCAGCGGTTACATAGCTGTCACACACCTTGCAGTTCATATCACGTAGTTGAAAAGATATCACGCAACTAAAATACGTACAACTATAAAAAAGCAGCAAGTTGCGAGTTTCATATTCTCATGACAATAAATAATAATAATAACAAAAGTGCGTAAAGGTTTTTAAATCGCGCGCGGAGACATTTTTTTGAAAAAAAAAAGTATGAAAACATTGTTAGGACGAAAAACAATGCGAATTGAAGAAATGTCATGTTCTTTAATCGCTAGACCTATGTGAGAAACAGAGTTGTAAGTCCCTAATTTTTACAGAAATAAAATTGATGGTATGATTGGCTTTGTAATTATGTTTTCATAATAATAACTCGTAATTATTATAATACGATGAGTAAACTTTTAGATAGAGGCAAGGAATCTTAATGTCCCATAATACTTTATCGTAATCTTATTGAAAAAATGGAGAAACACTGTTAATGCATTGCGAAAATAATGGGGGCTGTGCCTGTCCATTTCTCTCACAATTTCTCCGAAAATTGAATGAAGAAGTCGGTCTTTCTTACCGGCTATTCAAAAGTTCACATATAATGTTGTAATCGCTACGGATCATTGTTATAAAATCGTAACTAGAAAATAAAATGTTGTGTAAACTTTAATTCTCAAAGTAATAGAGACTTACAACCCTTGTGAGAAAAAAATGACTCTAGAAAGCGATTGAAGTACGGCGAGTCAGTCGACACGCGTGGCCGACGTTATAAGAGGAGTGACGTCCCAACCATCGATCTCTTCCGTAGACTGCGCTCCACGTTTTTGCAGATCTAAGAGTAACGAGCTGTGATGTGGGCTGCTCGGTGCAGATCTGCACGTGACTTGCAGCACTGCGGGAACGCCGAACTTCAGGGCCTTCGAGGCGCTCCTTATAAGATACGATTCGGGCCTGAAGTTAAGCGGCGAGGTGTCGATCTTCTTTTCGATATCGTTTTCCTGGGATATCTCGGAATTGCAAAGTTTTTCGACGCAGGGACAAGAGTTGCTCGACGTTCTCGTGATATTCATGCAGTTTACTCGCGTCAGACATACACTTGTTCCCTTGCACGGACTACTATCTACAATTGACGCTAGCTGATTCTCGTTTCTCGTTCCCTTCTGGTCGAGTTGATCCGAGCTCGCGAACCTCAAGCGCTTCGGCGACTCGCTCGAGCACCGCAGGAACGTCGTGCGGATGAGCGATTTGTTCTTGAGGGAGCTTCGGGGCAGCAGAGGATCGAGATTATTTTTTACAACGGCCGAATCCACGCCGTTCCTTTTTGCCATTCGTATGCGCGCGCGTTCTTCCCTCAAGTACGGATCCTCGCCGATGAGCCAGTAGGTCAGTCTGTCACCTTTCCCTTTCATAGAGACGACACCGCGTTCCACTAAACGAAATCCTCGCAGCTCGTCCAGCAGACGTTTCGTTTCTTGGCTGCAGTGGATCTTCAATGCTGGGGAATAAAACAGATGAGAACATGTGGTTATATTCTGACAATTGGTTCACATGAGAATTTGGAGCATCGCGGATTTGTAGCCTCTATAAAATTCCCCCCGCAATGTGCACTTGTGCGTATTACTTCGGACTTAGTTCCCACAAACTCATGTGATATTACTGGCTGTGCAACGTTCATCTATTTGTTCGACAGCCGAGAATTTAAACTGTGAAACGTGCGACAATGCCATATTGATGATCTACGAGGAAAGCTCCTTTTTTCTTTAAATGCCAACATCTCAGCGACAAATGGTCGTACAGAGATCCACAATCCACCCTTTTGAAGCTGAAGAACCAGGTTAAAGAACCCCAGTATTGATAAAGCCACAAACTATTCTTTGTGCTCGTCGACGATTTTGAAAAGGACACAAATTTTGAAAAAAAATTCTTCCCGCTTTCCTTAGGTTCATGCCGAGCGTGTTGCTTAAAAAAATGACTAAAAAGATTTTTAAACTAGAGATATCAAACTTTAAAACGCATTTAGTTTTATTACGATTCGACCATTTTTTCACAAAATTACAGCGCTTCAAAAATCAATAAAAAAAGGTAAAATTCATGATTTCCTTTAATTCTTTTAATGAGTGTACAAATGTTTTGATACCAACATTCACTTGTTAACGACACGAATACATTAAAAAAACAGCGGTGTCACATGGAACCCCGTGGCATAAGGGGCCCCACTCTCCCATACAACTCTGGACTGTTGTCGGTCTTTAGATGTAACATTCCATTAGAGCCCACGACACCATTTGCAGGTTCCCAATAAATTAACTTGCAATTACATAGTCTTACGTAATCCTGTAGATTCCATTCTGCTGGCTGTGTTAACGGTATCGCCGAAGAGACAGTAACGTGGCATCTTGAGGCCAACAACCCCCGCACACACGGGTCCCGAGTGAAGACCTATGCGAAGTTGCAATTTGTCGAACGGTCTGTGTTTGATGCTGAATTGTTTTATTGCTTCGAGTAAGCACAACGACATGCTGGCGATTTCACCCGCGTGTTGAATCCCATTTCTGATAGGTAATCCGCTCACCTAGAGAAAAATCTCTTAAAACGAACGCAGCAACACAAACTTTTAAAGCAATGCAACAATGTAAAACAATGCAAAACATGCAACCAACTATCACTATAAAGCCTCATTGTAATTGACATAAAACGGACTGAAGCTTTTTGAAAGTTACCAATAGTTTATAAAAAATTGCTGTGAGCATCTAATTTTAGGTGTTTTTGGTAAACATTAGTTTTGCTTCTTCGTAGAGGAAGTTTTGCTTTCATGACATTTTTTTCTTGCTTTTCATGTCAGCGTACATAGAATAATCGAAACTATGATAATTGAGAAAAGTGGTCTAGAAAAATTCCAGTGATAAAAAAGACAGTTGCATACTCACGACCATATAAGCATCACCGATTGTCTCCACTTTGTACACGTCGAAATTCTCTATCGTCGAGTCAAAACAGGTGTAGAGGTCGTTTAAAAAATCTACCACCTGAAACGATAAGTTCCCTGAACAATTGGTAATCCTGCCTATTTCAGTGTATACTCAGAGAGAAATGTGAGAGTTCAGTTCGTTTTTGTGGGTACCGACCGAATGTGCCAAAAAAGTGTTGTTAGATAGCGTGGCTAGAGACTAAAGCCGGGCAGTACTTTAAATGCGTATTTTACGTACTCAAATACTTTTCTGGTATTTCAAATACTTTTAAGTACAAAATACAAAATACTTTTGCGTCTACTCCATGTTAGAATTTATTTTTATTTTTTGAGAATGATTATACGATTCGCTGAAGCCGAAATGCCTGGGAGAGATTTACAGTATAATAGCATTTGATGTTTTTAATATACTTTTCTTTTTGTGCTGAAAGCGTCGTACAACAGCATTCCCGTGTCTGATATGACGTATGTAGACGACACTTTCAATAGCCAAATAAAAATAAACTATACATCTTATTCCACAATGGAATGATTTTGCCTGATCCTATTCGTCAGTAATAGAGATACCATTGCTTTTTTTCTAAGTATTTTAAAAAGTATTTAACCTTTCGTCGTCACACTGGAGTCAGATTTACGATAGTAATTTAACATGGAATTCTACAACAGTGTGACTACGAAGGGTTAAACGAAGTGCTTATCAATTAACAAATTGGTGAAAAAAAATTGTTCAACAAATCATCCGGCAACTTAACTTTTTTCAAATATAAATTATTTAGATTTTTTTTTAATGCGTACGAATTACAAAAAAATGTTATCTAGTTTATGACAATTGCATTTTTTGGAACCGTTTGAGCTGTATTTGCGAATCTATTTGGCCAATTGTCCGGATTCTTTGTAGCGCTGCTTAAAAAATGTTATTCAAACCAATACAAAAAGTAATGGGAATGATATGTGTTTTTTGTCCGCGGAATTTCCTATTCACAATGGGGTTTTCCCGATTAAAAGTTAATAGAAATATATAAGTAAGAATACAATTTACACCTAGAATCGAATCGGCAGCTGCATGCCCCTTTATTTTCGCCATTATTTGTTTAAATCCGTTTAAGACTAGTCTTCGCAAAGGTAAGTCTATAGAGATTTGCTTTTTCGCAATTGGTCCTAATGGGCCTTTTCGTATTAGTATTCAATCGGAAATAATGATATTCAATAGGAATTTATACTACCGTACGTGTCCACAAATTGGTATTATCATATTAAACATTTTTATTAATGAATGAAATCGTTGCAAAAACCTGACTGCAAAATTAGTGGCACATGCCGTCAACAGATGGCGATAGCCAGGAGTAAAGGAGGAGAAGAAGAAGAAGAAGAAGAAGAAGACTGCAAAATTATAATAATGTCATCATCATATTAATTATTGAATAAGGATACTTAAACAAAAAAGTTCTGTGTCCACGTATACTTTTTTTGTTACATACCAGAACGGGGTTTGAACTGCCTATCTCAGAACTACCTGCCTGCACCTAATTACCTAATAAAGACTCGCTACCGCTACGCTATTGACTACTTGTGAAATTGCAGCGAATAAAACTCTGTTATAAGCTACCAGAGTATGTATCGACGTTACTAGATTCCATAATCTAGCTAAGTCGACGACAACGTGATTTCAGAAGATTTATCAATTTCTCCGTTGTTTAGTGTTCCGGTCGACGCCTTCATAGTTTGCAGTGTCCAGGTCGATCGCTCCATAGTTTACAGTGTCCAGGTCGATCTATTTGTAGTTTTTAGTGTCCAGGTCAGTCGCTCCATAGTTGTCAGTCTCCAGGTTAGTCGCTCCATAGTTTTCAGTCTCCAGGTCGATCTGTCCATCGTTTTCAGTGTCCAGATCGATCTTTCGATAGTTTCCAGTATCCAGGTTGATCGCTCCATAGTTTTCAGTGTCCAGGTCGATCGCTCCATACTTTTCAGTGTCCAGGTAAATTGCTCTATAGTTTTTAGTGTACAGGACGATTTCTATGGAGGAAACTATGAAACGATTGACCTGGACACGGAAAACTACGGAACGCTGAGTTGAACACTGAAAACTACGGAACGATTGACCTGGACACTGAAAACTATGAAGCGATCGACCTGGACACTGAAAACTATGGAGCGATTGACCTGGACATTGAAAACTATGGAGAAATCGACCTGTACCACTTGAGTTGCGCACTTTCCTGCCCATAGGCAGATTCAAACCGATATTTATGGAATATTCCTATTCAACCTCATTGACTTTACTTGCGTACTTTGCAAGTAGAATTTACGCATAAAATCCTATAGAAATGCGAAAAGGTAAAATACGGATAAAAACCAACGTCGTATTTATATGAAAAAGCGGTTATTGAATACGTAATTCCTTGGACAGAAATCCGGTTTAAATTTATTTTTCACTAATCACTATAATTCCCAATTAAAATTGATTTCTAAATAGTTAATACTAATTCGATCCCACTGAGATGGGCTTCCAATTAAAATCCGTTACTAACTATTTGTCTTTAATGGGAGGAAAAACTGCATGCCGTTTAACCATATTCGTTCCGATTCAAGTTCAATCGGTTTTTATTGCTTTCAGCAGGGATCAATGGGATACTTTAAGCAGGGAGGTGCAATGAGTGTTATATAAAAGACACATATCCAAAATTCGTGACTTCCCACACACTTTTCAAAATTACACAACAACATGATTTTAAAAATTTAAACAACATTTTGAAAAAAATCGTACATATTTAAAAAAAAAAAAAATTTCATTTGAAAAAAAAGTTAGGATGTCGAGTGATTTGATTAACTATTTTTTTTATCAATTTGTTAATAACATTCTGGCATTACTATTATGCAATATCAATTTCTTCAGCACCTTCAGCGTGCTTGATTTTTTCAGATTTTAATCCCATCGAGAGGTGTTCAAAATGTTCTCTGAATCTTACGTTTGGCGGAACTGTACCGCTTCTACAACGGTAAAATTCCAGCGCCACGATTTTCTCTCTGGCTCGATTTTGCGTACCTGGAGCGGCGTGCTTTCAGCGGACATTGCTGTAAATCCGACGATGTCGCTGAAATATATTGTCACGCAATCGAAGCCCTCGGCTTCGACCTTGTGGCCTCGTTTGAGCTGCTCCGCCACATAACGCGGCAGCATTTCGTACAGAAGGGCATCTACAATATTAACAGAGTTTCCATATTTTTTGTGAATTATGTTTCCAACACGTACGTAAAGCATAAACACTATAGTATATTAATTTTCTCGCCTGTCTTCTTCTTTTCCTCGGACAATTGGTCTGTGCGTTCATCCACGAGGGCTTCAAGATTATTCGCATATTTCTCCATCATCGCCATCATGTTATCGAAGATGTTGGGTTTCCTGATACATTGCAACATATATACGATGAAAATTCACCATCGACAGGCATGACATGATTTTCGGCCTTTCGAAAGCAACGTCCTTACATTCCCTTTCTCAGCGGGCGCAATCTGTTTCTCACCAGCTTGAAATCTGGACGTGATTCCGGGTCCTCGGACCAGCAGTCCAGCAAACAGTCGCGAACAAAGTCGAAACAATTCTCCAACTGATCGAGTGGTGGCCTATCAAAGATAGTGATTTTTTGCATCAGATATATTGTTCAAAAACTGTTATCCATCTTTCTCAAGAATGCTCAGCATTATAAGCGTTATAATGGAAACAATGGTATAGACCTTAAGTCGGTATCTCGAAAGTTAACATTTATGGATCTATTTTGGCACTCATCGAGCGTAATCCGTCACAAGAACGTTGTAAGATTTATTTTTGGAAATCATTTTTAAGTGATTTGGAACCGGCGTCTTGCCGTGGCCCACGTACAATTTGAAAGCGACGATGTAGGCTAAAACATCGAAAAATATGCAATACTTTTTTTGTCACTTAATAATAATTTAACGTGATTGTAGCCCAAACGTTACACATTTAACTAGTAAGTGCGCAGTTGTGCGCACAAATGTTACATAAACACACTAATGTAATTGCTTTCCATAAAAATTGTAATTTTTTATTCCGTTCAGGATACTTTTACCGTCGGTGGTCACACGAGGTCCTAGAGACCCCAGCTATGTTTAAACGATTGCCACGTTGGCGGTATCGTTTCGAACGATTTATAAAAATTCAACGCATTATTTTGAACCTTTTTGAATGTGACATTGTCGGTATTATATTTTTATCGCGTTTCAAAATGGCGGAAAAATTCAAGAAGAGGTTTTTGCGCAAAAAAACCCTTTTTAATAAAAAATAATCATATAACTCTCAGTTTTCCTTTTTTTCATAAGATTTTACGGTGATTCTCTCGTGATATGATAGTTTAAGAAGAAAAAAAAGTTCCGTGCTGGGTGTTTCAAAAAAGGTATCTATTCAGACATCTGAAGACAGCCCATTTCGTTTTCAATCGATTGCCACGACGCAACTGATGTGACAATTTGTCCGACCCCAGTCTTTGCTTACAGAGGGAACTCGAAAGCACCATTAGAAGGCAGGCCAGTCGCCTTGGCCGTCGACAACTTATAGACATTTTGACTTAAAGTTAATTACCGAGGATTAAAAGCCATTCAATTCGCCTTGGTACCTGAAAGGAGGTTCTCCAGCTTCCCGAACTATGATCCTTTTTATGATTTCAGCTGCACTGAAATCCGTGATACCGAATGGTCCGTGACGACCATGCAACTCGTAAAGAACGATGGCGAAGGAGTACACGTCGCCTTTTTGATAACCGCGTACGGTCGATTCGCCTAATCGCGTCGACCTTAAAAATTCCGGTGCTCTGTACAGCAAACCTGCAGCGAGCACATTAATTTTATCTTCTCGATAAGAAGATCATAAGAGTAACGCCATAATTACTCTTATGAGTGGTTATAATTTATAACGGTGTCGCTCGTTATGCGTTACCTCGATATTTCTTCATAACATCTTCCGGGTCACACTCGGCATCTCTCTTGAATTCTCGAAGCCCGAAATCGGCGAGTTTGACGACCCATCGTGAATCCACAAGACAGTTCGAAGTGCTTAGAGAGCCATGGTACTTGATTACTGACTCGTGCAGATAGATCATACCCTGAATTCCATAAGAAATATATGTTACGTTCACTTAAACAATTCCATATCAAGAAATTAATTATATATCAAGGAACCCAAACGAAAAGCAGCAAATCTTGCGATTCGATGGATAACCGGGATCGTCATCATCGTTCTATAATGAATCTATTGAATCTCCATCCACTTAGTTATTGAAGGATGTTCGCTGATCTGGTTTTTTTTTTATATAATATTGTTAATCGAGAGTTCGACATGTCGTGGCTTTGTGTCCTGTAGCGAAGGAGAAAGGAACTCAGAAAGACTAGAGATGTTGAGACTTTTGTGGTCCCCTTCTACCGGGTAAATTACGCGAAGAACAGCTGGCAGCCAAGAATCGCGAGACTAGGGAACGACAATGCGGTACTCGGGCAGCATCTCCATGGTTCAATCTCACTATTCAAGGAGTCAACATACAGGATCTTCCCCTCAGCCGAATAACACATGTTTCACATAAGTCTCAGTCACTCTGCAGCCATTAACTCGTAGTATATGGTAGACTAAGAGCGCCACAAGAAAACATGTAATGTTATGAGTGAATAGTCTGTGGATACGATTTTCACTGTTTTAAATTGTTGTTTTGGATGACGGCTCTCTGTCGTCCTGTAAATGGGTTTTGCCCGTGAAACATAAATAAATAAATAAATCAATCAATAAAATTTATCAGAATTGTTTACCAGATTTTAAACATAATCCCTTGACGCGTATAAATATGAGACATTTCCTCTAAAATGTTCACGTTCTGTGTCTGACCTCTGTCAATAATTACCTACGACCATTTTTTTTCGAAAAGTTTGCGGAATAATCGAGCGTATATTTTGTTACGGGCCATGATCAACATTGTCGTCAGTATGATTTTTATAAAAAAATAAATTTTGTCATAACTTTATTTTTTGAATCTTGAATATCTTGGCAATTTAGGATCCTAGCGAAAAATGACTCGATAGGATCCTAAAGTAAAAGGAGCCTACAATAACTTTAGACTGTTCAGAAAATGTTGCAAAATATACATCATTTAAATCATTCCAAACTGAAGAAATGTTGCCCGATTAATTTTTCGATAACATCCCAAATTTCCAAGACATCCAAGATCCAAAAAATAAAGTTATAAAAAAACCAGTTTCTTATCAAAATCATACCGACGACAATACTGATTATAACCTGTAACGAAAAAATACGTGTCTTCTCATGTTACGAGTACTTTCCGAAGAAAATTGCCATAATTATTGAGGGGGGTCAGTGTCAGAGCATTAAAGTTTCAGCGGAAATCTCCCATATGTATTAAAATAAGCAATGCGCAAGATTCCACTTTACACCTTGGTTAAACTTAATGAGTGCCATCTCCACGATTGACCCTTACCAAAGTTACTCCCATTGACGAGAAAAAATCATATTCTGGTGTTTACACATATTTGGTATTAAACCATTGATGTGTATTTTCCATAAAAATATCATGACATTATAGTTCATTAATCTACACATTTTTTCTTGCATTCTCTTGTGGGAAATGCACCTGAGCTACAAGATCCCTACCGCATTGCTTGGAATAGTATAAAAGTAATTCGAGAAATATGCTAAAAAACTTAGAGTGCGGTCAGAGCGAGTTGAGCGATTCGACCGGTCGAGCAGCTCGTTATACAGGAACAAGAAGCGAGACTCGGGAAAAGGCGCCGCTCGATCCGTGCTTGGTTCGATCAAGCTCAATTAGCACCGCGCCGAGTCGATTGACGAGTACTCATGAGTCGCCGAGCGCTTCCACACCTCGACGGTGTTCTTGTCAATTATGGAGATCGATCATTTGATATTTCACTCACCCTGATTATATCGCCGACCAACGACGCCATGAACATATTGTCTAGCTTCATATCCTCGTTTTCCAAAATATCCTTTAACGTGAACAAATATTAATAATATGAATAAATAATAATAAAAAAATTAATAATATGAATAAATAGTAATCAAAAAATTAATAATATGAATAAATAGTAATAAAAAATTAATAATATGAATAAATAGTAATAAAAAATTAATAATATTGTATAAATAAATTTCGAGCGTGCATTCAAAGCTGCGGCACTGAAATAGGACGAAATTAATCGACAATACCTTGAGACTTCCGCGTGGACAATATTCTACAACGATGCAAATATTCGGTGGATCGGTGCAAGCACCGATAAAAGCGTTCAAATTGTCGTGCCTCAAATCGCGCATCTGCATAAAGAAATACGAAATGTACATAAAGACAGATGATATTCGCAACGACCGTGGAGCGATTGGGTGTTCTACGTACGCTTTTAAGTTCTTTCTTCATTTCTCGCGTGATCTCGATCGATTTTTTTCGAATTTTCTTTACTGCAAATGTCCGGCCCTTGTAAAAGCCAATTTGCGTGTAGATCATGGAATACCTGAAGTCCGCATCGGGATTTGAACTCAGCGATACTTGGCTCGTTCTCACAGGCTGTGGGGTTTATTAAAATAAGTAAGCAGCACGATTTTGATTCTCAAGCGAGGGGAGATCCTATTAGGCGATGACAGAAATTGCCCATTTTCATGATTTCTTTTTTAAGAAAGGATTTCTTAAATATTTTTACGACTTAGGGTATGTTTTATTACTACTTTTGCCAGTCACGTGGTATTTTAATTTTTTTGTTAATATATAAAAATGGCGGAGTACGACACGCAAGTTTTGAAAATATAGTTTTCAGTTGGCGTCTACTATAGATAAAAAACTAATCGGATGATTCCGATCAAATTTGGTATTAAGCATTCTAACATTACTCTAGTCAAGAATATGAAACAAAATGCTTTTGAAAACTGCAAAAAAATCATTTGTTTATTGCAAAATGTAATCATTTTTTTGGGAAACATGTAATCTTTGTGTTTCAAAGCATACCATTTCATCCATTTTTAACATTTTTCGCTTTTTCTTGGTTCATATTTTGCGTATGAATGTTAATGAAAGATAGAATCCTTCTTGGTTTTTTTCTGATTAAACCCGCTTTTCTGATTATCCGCCACAACCCGTAACCATGTAAAAGCCAAAAGTAGCAAGGGGTAGACAGCACGGGTGCTACAGCGCCCGTACTGCAGCGCCCGTGTCCTTTTCTGTAAGTTTTGACACTTCACATAAACAAACAATTTCAATGCATGATCAGTGTGTCTGACGACACCGCCGACCAATTATAGTACGAATAGAACGGCTTCACATGAACATAACTGACAGCCACCATCTTGTTATTGTTATTATCTTGTTATTATTAAAAAGAAAAAACATGAAAAATTGACCTCCTTTAAAATATGTTGTGTAAATCTGCGACAAAACTACCCGTCTTTCCCCTATATTATGATTAGCAAAGATAAACAACTAGTCGGTTAACAATATATTACCTTAGAAATAGTCTTGGCCTGACTGTTCTCGTAGCCTCCTCCAACGCTAGATTCATCCTTCGTCTCCCTGATCTGTATGTCCTTGTAGTTAACTTTCCAAAGCAGAGAGTCAAGCTCCTGTTCGTAACGCCAATTTCTGTAGAGGACGAGGAAAATAGCCACGAGTAATAGCAGGAGTCCTCCAACTATGCCGCCGACAATCTCGCCCGTGTGCGCTGAATTGTACAAGAAAGGAACGTCGATTGGAAGAAAATCCCGGTAAAGACATAACTCCTGTAGATTTCACGGTTTCAGAAACAATTTCGAATTGGCATTGAACGCGGGCCGTCTGGATTACAGGACCGACTGCCAAAAACAAAGGATGTCGTATTAAGTCTCGAGGAGCAGCGACAGGACATGTTTATCGTTGCGATCGTCGCTACACCGAGATAGGTAATCGTGCAATCCAAATATCCATTTAAGGGGGGGGGGGGGGGGGGGGGGTAAGGTTAATTCGGTGAAAACAAGGCACATTTTTAAGAAATTTATTTTGCGATACAGATAGTGTTATTTTATTCAGTCAATTTGTATATAAGAATGTAACATTTGAACAGTATTTGACTATATTTACACTGCAAAATATTGAAAATTGAGTGAATGACAGTCAATCTCCGCAGGCGCCTCGAAGGTTTTGCGGTGTACATTATAACTCGCAACAGAACCATCAGAAACAACAAAATTAAAATGCATTTGTTAAAGGAGATGTTTATCGAGGTAACGTTGGGACGATTTTTTTTAATTTCGATTTTTCAATATTTCGTATCACTTGGAAGCCAAGGAACCGATTTTTTTTTCGGCGAAAATCGGTTTTTTGTCTTCCAAGTGCTACGAAAAATTGAAAAATCGAAATAAAAAAATCCTCTCAGCGTTACCTCGAGAAACATCTCCCTTAACAAATGCGTTTTGGTTTTTTGTTTCAGATGATTTTGTTGCGAGTTATGATGTACACTGCAAATCAACGTTTTTTTTCGAGGCGCCTCCGGAGATTCACTGTCACTCGCTCAATTTTCAATGTTCTGTAATGAAAATTTATGAAAATCATGTTCAAATGTTGCATTGTTATATGGAAATTGACTGAAGAAACTAACACTATCTGTACCGCAAAAAAAGCTTGAAAACATGCCTTGTTTGTGCCGAATTAACCTTACCTCGCCCCCCCGCCCTTAAACCAATGAGAACTACTAAAATTATCTGGCAGTAAGTACACGATGAAATAGTTATTTTTACTACATGGGGTATATTCCACCTGTAGCGGATAGGTTTTGGCCAACGGTCCCGAATTTTTTCACTAGTCAAGAATATCATTTCCTTGTATCATACAAGAAGACTTCCCCACAGTTATAGAAACCAAATAATTTTTTTTGTTTTTGTTAAGCCGTAGTAAAAAAATTACAAAAAGAATGTTCGTATCTTTAATTGTGTGTATCTTCGGTGACAACAGGGCAAAAATAAAATTTGACAAGTGCTTTACGACCGGAATGAAGCGTTATATTTTTATTAAGATACATAGAAAAGTAATCCGATTTGAAAAAAAAGCTACAGCCCAAAAGCTGAACAAAAAATAATTTTTCTTTTTGTCCTGTTCTCAGATTTTACTTTATTTTAGCAAAAATGTTACTGATGTAGTTCAACGTGTTATAAACCTTCTATAAAATGTCCAGTCTGAAAACATTAGATTTTATAGAAACTCATGATAATCAAATTATTCTGCTGAACTCTTCTTGTACTGGTGACTTTACCCTACATGAAATTCACATCTTTCTCTTTCGGTGCATACGGAGCTTGTGATTGAGCTCAAACAACTATAGGAAACCCAGTGTCAGGAAGTAAAAGGCACTGTATGAATTCTTTTCTGCAAGACCCACAGGTTGAGCTAACGCTTGAATTTCCAGCTGTTGTGAACCGAAAATCGAATTTATCATATTCCACGGCGTCGAGAGTGCAACGGGACTGCGTAGACACGCAAATATTTTTCACTTGGAATTGAAGATATTTGCAAGGCACGCCAAGGTAAGCCTTTAGATCATAAATTGGTTACGGTTGTTCCTTAGTTAGACAGACCGCGATCCTCGACACATGCTGAAAATAACAAAGCCTTCTGCGTTCCATTCAGTGTCGGCTGTCTATCTGGGTCGTAGTTGTTGATTTGCAGCGATAGAGGGAGGTCACCACGCATGCAGCGCGGCACCAGTGAAATAAATCAGGCACTTTGAATAAAACTCGGAAGAGAAAGGAAAAACGATTGGGAAAGCACAAGCAGAAGACGATTTGCAGATAAGCAACCAATGTCCGTGGCGTGGGTTTCGCGGTCGAATCACGTAGAGCTCTTGTATAACTCTTATAGTATTTTGACATCTTTAAGGTAGTTATCACACGAAGGCAAAGTCATTAGATGCACCCGAATTTTGTATATCTTGTAGTTTGAGTATTCATCTTTTATTTGGGAGGAATTCCGAGGTACGTTACTGGGCATCGAATTGAGTAAATAATGTTTTAAAATAGAGTTTTATACATGGCGTTATATACCCAGTAAACACAAGAATCGGTTTCGTTGCTGCTCAGTTACAATTTCCTACTCAGCAATGTAACTGTTACATAACACTGGTGTTACATAACAGTTACGTTGCTGAGTAGGAAATTGTAATTGGGCAGTAACGAAACCGATTTTTGTGTTCACTGGGTAGAGAATTTTTTAAAAATTGACTTTTACACAGAGAAAAAAGCATCTCAGAAATGAAATACAAAACATATAAACAGCTCTACGTTTTCGTTAGGTCTTAAAGTAACCGATACGAACATAAAAAGTGGTAGTCACCAGACGTTCCAGCGAGTTATTGTAAGTTAAAGTGGGCGATCCGGGGTAACATGGCGTTACCTAATCTCACAAAATTCCGATTTGAAGTCAAATCCGTATAAAAAATAATTCTACTCTTAAAAAGTCGTCACAATATAATGCGATTTAAAAAAATAAATTCCCGAAATATTTTTGGCGTAATTACTACTGAGGTCAAAACACAACACATAATTAATTTTTTTATAGCATTGACTCTGATGCCTATGACTCCGGCATATCGACATAACTACCTTACATTTCTGGGGAAAAGGCGGGAGTTATGCGTTTCACGGCAATCAGTTGATTTGAGCAATTTCTTGGTCGCTAATATGTTCTTGAAAACGGTAAAAAATTACTCAATCAAATTTTGTACGTCGATTCTACGAACAGCGCCCCATGCCTTTTTCCATAAATTGAGCTGATAAGTCATCAATTCGCATAGATAAATCAATTTTGAAAATAGCCTATTTGAATATATCGAAATATCGCGAGATGACCGCCATTGACGCGTATTATGTGACTCACTTCGTAGCACATATGGCAGAGTGTTTGAATTACTTCGAAAACGATTAAATAAAAATAATTAGGCTGAAGGACTCCGGCCGATGGCCTACTGATAATGCGACCAGTAACCATAATTTATACGGCACAGAACAAAAAGTATAATGTATTGTCAAGAAATAAGGATTACTGCTACTCAAAATAACGCTACAAAAATTAAAAAACTGCCGACTGAAAAAAAAGTTGAATTGATAAACAAATTGGGTACGTACAAAATTATGAAATAATTAAATAACCATTCTCATATTACAGTCGGGAGATTTTTTTCGTCATTAGGTGTTCTCATTTTTTAATTTTTGTAATTTTTCTCATTTTTCAATTTTTGTAATTTGTCTCATTTTATATTTTTGTAATTTTTCTCATTTTTTAATTTTTGTAATTTTTCTCATTTTTCAATTTTTGTAATTTGTCTCATTTTTTATTTTTGTAATTGTTCTCATTTTTTAATTTTTGTAGTTTTTCTCATTTTTTAATTTTTGTAATTTTCCTCATTTTTTATTTTTGTAATTTTTCTCATTTTTAGTTTTTGTAATTTTTCTTTCGAGAGACACACCCATGGTGACAGAGTTGCGGACTTACAGTTGCACTTTTCGCCGTGGTATCCGCAGTAAGGTTCAGCGACGGGTGGACCATCGCCGATCCACGGTATCGATCTGGTCAGCCGGAGCTTCTGAAACAAAAAATATAAATAAAAAGCTTCAGTCCCCACTCGATGTACCAACATCGTGTCTGATTGAATCGTCGCTAGCGCGACGCCGTATTACGTGTTTGTTTGTTTTCCGAAACGAAGAGAAGCATCTGCGACCCTTAGCCCTTATAAGGTTGCGCAACAAGTTGCTCTGTGTTTGTGCGTGTGTGTGTGCATCACTGAAAGAATATAGGGGCGCGCAAGCCTGATACTGTTGTAGTTAAAGTATTCTTTGCGAGTAATGGCTGCCTTTCCATAAGTTTCGGAGAAATGAGACGTCATTGCCAACACTTCTCGATGGTATAAAAATCTGAAAACATCAAGCGTATTGAAGGTGGTGAAATTATTGATTTTGCATCATAAAAATTCCAAAATGTTATTAACAAGTTGATGAAAACAAAATTGTTCAACGAATCTCCCGAAAACCAAATTTTTTTCGTGAAGATGATTTTTGTGGCAATACGTATGAGTTCAAATTTTTCAATGCACTTTGAATTTCTTCTTTTTTATATGGAAAAAATCTTTGGGAAGTCACAAAACTCGAAGGCCCTCTTTTAAAAAGTTCATGAGTAACGGAAAGCATTGTTGTCAATTTATTCGAGCTGAGATCGGTTGCCAGGAAAGTCCGTGGTAAACAAAATCAGTTGTCAAATTTAACATAAGACGACAGGCGCGGCAGTGCCCGTAATCTTTTAAAAGAGCGGAGCAGCGCAAAAGTTTTTCAGGCACGCGCGCCAGTGCGTGTGTTTAGCCTAATGAATTTAAAGATCTGACAAAGTTCATACATATTCAAATAACACATAAATGATTTTCATGAAAAAAAGATCAGTTTTCGGGCGTTTTGTTAAACAATTTTTTTTTGTTAATGAATTTATTAATAACATTTTGGAATTTTTATTATGCAAAATTAATCTTTTCAGCACCTTTAATATGCTTGATTTTTTCGGATTTTTGTACCATCGAGAAATGTTTGTCTCTCTCATTTCTCTAAAACTAATGTAAAGTCAGCCACCATTCGCAAGGGCTACCTTAATTTTCGTGAAAGCAATTCTCACACGGGCATATTTCTATGCACTAAATATATACGACATGTATACATGTCGAACATGTCGAAGCCAAAATTTATCAATATACTTCCTCATAGAGGTAGCTTCGTTAAAAGTATAAAATACTGAGAAAGCAATTTGCAAAGTTCTACTTTGCAGGTTTCTTGTTTTTTAGAAATATCTATATGGCGGATCTATCCCAAAATTGAGCCGTTCCAATGAAAAATTGAAAAATTGGCATACCCCGGCCAAATATTTTATTTCTATTTTGACATTTGGTGCATTTAGTGCATACCACTGAACCCGATTTTTAGAAACATTTTGAGAATTTTTTTTTCATGGCGAGAGTACGGTAGAATGCCTCATATATTCTTCATATGTATTTTTGATGTATTTGTATTTTTGTGAAAATACATGTAGACACCATATACTTCAAGGTTGCTTGAAATATCTCATATCAAACCTGCGAAAATATGTCACTAATGCTAACTTAAAAAAAAGATGCAAAGTAGAATTTTGCACATTGCTTCCTGAATAATTTCCCTTTTTCACAAAGCCACCGCTATGAAGAAGCTTATTTATTCACTTCCTCATAGAGGATTCCTCATAGAGGAAGCTTTGTGACAAAGGGATATTAATAAGGAAGCAATATGCAAAGTTCTACTTTGCAACTTTTGTTTATTTGAACAAAAGAAAACTCCGTTACGAATACCGTTACATCTAATTTTGATTAAATACAAAGTTTTGTCTTACTTTCTTAACTTTTGCGGAAGTTATAGCGAAAATCTACATTTTTTGAAAAGATCAAAATGGTGTAAAATCCGAACGACTTTACCGATTATCAGCAAATTTCGTACGTAGTAGGACTGTATGTTATTTTTCGACTATACAACATTTCGGTTCATTTGTTGAAATTCGACGTGATTTAGAGCAAAGTACATTTTTTTCCGAAAAATTCAACATTCTATAAAATCTGGGCCGGTTTACCGATTTCGTCGAAATTCAATACCATACAACATTAAACGTATTTCCAGTTATGAAGTATTTAGCTAAATCGGCGAACTGTTAGAAAAGTTAGAGCGACTACGCCCTTTTTTCAACAAATTCAAAACTATATAAAATCTTAATTACTATGTATATTTATGAAAAAATCGCAGCATTCGCAAAAATCGCTGCACGCACGCAACATACACACTTACATACAGACGTATTTTCTAGACCACTTTTCTCAATGTTTTAGGTGATTCTGAGTACGTTAGCATGAAAATCACGAAAAAAAAACAATTTCAAGAAAACAAAGCTTCCTCTATAAGGAAGCAAAAACGCATAAGGACGAAATGGCATGCACAAATGTTTTCTCACTGGTAAATTGGTGCCCTCCTCCTTTCCCACGAAGTGAGCGATGGGGTACAGACCAGGCATCTTTTCCTCGCTGTCGTCCAGAGCTATTAGAGTATAATTGCCTTCAGCGTCACCGTTCTCGTCCATGTATACCATATACCTGTCATTGAATCAAAGGAGAAACGGTCACGGCTAACGGTATATTCGTCGTAGTCATTCCGAGACTGGTGAAAATATTCTGTAGGCCCCGATAACCTCTCGCGGTTCTTAAAAATCATTCGACAATGCGCGAGTAGAGTCGAGTCTCGAGAATACTTGCCCCATCGCGCTTCGGTAGTGAAGTCCATGGAGCGCGGACACTATCTCCCTGCCGTTTCGTGGATCTCTCCCCTCGTCCAATGCGAGGAGAAGGGACCGCGCGTATAGATGAATTGCATCATAGAGATACGCTGTTTCTGGCACGATCTGCCTTGTAACACAAAATAATCAAGATAGGGAAGAAAGTAGAACCTGTTCTTATATTAAACAGCTATTACTTATAAGATTTGGCGGCAGTGATCTGAAAAAGGACTGCGAGTGCTTAAGGGGGTCTTCTAGTGTGTACATATACACACTTTCGAGGTGGTTTTTTTGGGAAATAAATGTAGAAAAACGGTTAAACGTTAATTACTTACAGTGTTAATATTTTACATTTATATTAATATACATGTTTGAAGCAATATCTTTAATTTTTTCAAAGGATTTTGTTCCAAATGAGACAAGATATTTAATGTTGCGCAGGTCATATTCATTTTATTCGGGCGTGCAGATTGTGACACTCCTGAAACAAACGTTTTTTTAAATTCTATTCTTTACGAATATGGTTATCGTTCGAGCCTCCATTTTTATTATCGCTTTATAATTACTATTTTTCCGGGCCACGAGAAGTGAACATTTTACTGTGAAAATCAAAGTACTGTTTTTGAAGCGCCGCCATTTTGTACATTTTTCATACATTTTTTTTATTAGAAGCACGAACGATAACCACATTCGTAAAGAATAGAATTTAAAAAAACGTTTGTTTTAAAAAACATGTATTAATATAACTGTCAAGTATTAACACTGTATATTTAACCGTTTTTCTAAATTTAATTCCCAAAAAACTAACTCGAAAATAGGTATACACACTAGAAGACCCCCTTAAGATCATGTACGTTCCATGTGCATATGTTAGTCACCTGAACAACGCCCTCGACGTTTGCCAACGGATTTCGGTAATTGAACGGTGGTCTCTGACGATACTCGTTAATGAGTCTGGTGAAATTGTCGAAATCAATGGGCGCAGATGCGACGATGCTGAAGTAACTCTTGTATGCGCTTAGAACCGATAGATTCGACTGATCCTCCAGAAGGCCGTGCAGATATTTGTCCGGTTCGTTCTGGTCGTACTCTTCGATGTCGACACCAACCACCCAGTACTCGCCTTTGAGTAAAAAATCAACACGTTATTTCACCGTAATAATAATATACATTTAACTTCAATATTTGCACATAAAGTCAAACAGGATGATTTTTAATGAATTTAGCAAATAAATACTTTAAAAAAATGTAAACACACATAAGGAAGAAAAGTACTGTACCTTTGTCAAAGAGTTTTCTTTTGTCAAGTGCCATTAGAAGACCCATGTGCTCGTAATAATTACCGAGAATTACGTATACTGTAAGTAAACAAATATCTGCGTTGAATAAGCAACGAGAAAGCATACAGATCTTTCTCGAGAGCTATTTTTATTGTTTGCCACATTACATAGATAAGATAACACTACGGAGAGGTGCACAGGCAGTGAGTACGACACAGCAACTATAGCTACCGGTTTTTGGATCAGGGAGACCAAGAACGTTCGAAACTATTTCGAAGAGAAAAGAAGGAAAATGTCATCCTTCAGAGCATATATTTATTTTTTGCATGATATTACTCTCAATTTGTATGTATGAAAATATCATGTCGTTTTATGAAGTACATATCGTTTTTGACAAACCACGTTTGTCAAAAACGGTCGTCAATGTATAAGGCCATTGTCAAATTCTCCGTTGACGGAACTGAACAATCAGTGAATAACTTCAATAGTCAACTTCTTTGGTTTACATATGAGGCATTTCGTACCAACTCAGTCACACGCATTACCAAAGTGCTCAACAATGTACAGTAACTTCATAATATTGAAGTACTAACAACATAGCTGCTAACAACTTTAAGTTGGCTACCTCCTTTTTTTGGTCTTGTGCGTTGATTCGAGTTGAGTTCGGAGGTGATATTTTTCATGATTTTCCACGAACTTTGCGATGGTCCTAGCAATTATTTTCTTATGAGTATAAGTTTTAAGGTAGACAAAATTATATTCTGGAAAATTGTCGAAATAATTTTCCAGAACATAATTTTTAACCCTTATTATAAAATAATTATTTCAATTCTTAATTATTAAACCTTATCGAATGCTAAACACAAATGCTACAATCGTCGCAAAATCGCGATAAACCATTAAAAAGATCATCCCTGAAATCAACTCGAATCAACGCACAAGACCAAAAAAGGGGCTGACCACCTTAAGATTGTCACCCTGTATACTTCCAATATTTAGGGGCTTGAATGTATTCATTTACTAGATAATGCTATTATTTTATTATTATTATATATTATTATTATCAGTCAATAAATCGATGTTTTTTAAAACTTAGAAAAACTGCCTCCCGCTCAACCGTTGACGCGCAAATTAGTGCACGGCTAAGCGGTCATCCATCCAAGTACCACCCTCGAGACGAGCTGCTTAATAATGCAGGAGCGCGAAGTATTCAATTCGCATAAACTCGAGAAAAGTGCGAAAGAATTGCAAACACTTCTCGATGGTCTGAAAATCTGCAAAAATTCATGCACACTAAAGGTACTGAAAAGATTAATTTTGCATAATAATAATTTCAACATTTTATTAACAAATTGATTAAAAAATTGTTTAACAAATATTTCGTTGACCCAAGTTTTTGTTTTAATGGAAATGATTCCTTCGTTATTCTGTATACGTATGAATTTTTTCAGATTTGTATCTAATCTTTGAAATTTGTACATATTTTCCACACAAAAAACACAAATTTCAAAGATTACATAAATATATGAAAAAACTCGTACGTATACAGAAAAACGAAGGAATCATTTTCATTAAATAAAACTTGGATCATCTAAATATTTGTTAAACAATTTATTTTATCAACTTGTTAATAACATTTTGGTTTAATAACATTTTAATAACAAATTAATTTTTTCAGTACCTTTAGTGTGTATGATTTTTTTCAGATTTTCAGTCCATCGAGAAATGTTTGCAATTCTCTCGCACTTTTCTCGAATTTATGCGAATTGAATACTTCGCGCTCCTACATCCTTAACATGGGAGACCGCTGAAATCATATACCGATCGCGCGCCCACCGCAGTCGGTCTTTTATTGTGATGTATGTATGTATGTATTTCCGCTGGAGAAAAATTTCGAAAAAATAGAGGCGAGTCGACTCACTTTGCTTCTAATTTTTTAAACTTTTATATCTGTTGCGGAATTTTTGAGAATTTTTTTCGGTTTTTAAAATATGGCTACCAATATTTTTATTTTGAACTATAGAAACAGATTCAAATTTGAAAAAAAAAGTGTAAAAAAATGTCGAGCTCTTTTTAGAGTGGGGACAATAACACAAAAATTGTTGACGAAATCCGAGAGATCGAGGGTCAGACCCAGGTCGAAACCAGCGGGATCCCACATAGGGTACCTACTTCAATGTCAGAAAATCATAGAATTTTCTGAGTACTTTGAACATTCAGATGACTGAGTTATCGTGGAAGGTCTCACAAGTGAATTTAGGTGAGGATCACCTTAACGATGCTCGAAGTTTATTTCATGTCACGAATAAACAAAAATTGTAGCTTTAGTTATTGTGATGTCTGTTAATAAACTTAATTATCAATCCCCAATTAATTCAAGCTAATGATAGATAGGCTTGTATCCTTATAAAGGAACATATCAATGACGATTGTGCGCAGCTATATTTAGAATGTGATAACGGTTAGTCCAGAAACGCGCGGGTAGCGCTATGCGCGGGTGTAGTTGTAGGATAGATAGCATTTATACGTGTTTATTACTGGCAAGGTTCACAAGTAACGCATGTGCGTATAGCACATTTTGCTTACATAGCTGTAAGTCCGTAATGCTTGGCACGTCGCGCGCATATCCTCGAGCGACTTTTATGCGACGCACGCAAACACCTTATTGCTACGAGATTAAAGATAGTCATGCGGGTTATCCGGGATTCGAATTAGCAGTGTTCCATAGACCCCGATGTACTTATAAATAGCGGTGCTTCGTGCATTATGCGGGTGGATCAATTCCATTAAATTCTAAATACGAAAACACCGGCATTTGGGACATTTCGCAACAATCATATTCATTGTGTGTAGATAAGGCTAGTCAATTTTACTTTATTTATTTATTTCTTCATCTTTCGATGAGGCGCCTGAAAATGTATGTGAAACAGTATAACAAGATTTTTAAACAAAACCAACCCCCCCCCCCCCCCCCCCTCCGCCTCCTTCGCACCGCACACGCTCTCCCCGTCTATAGAGAGATCTCTAATATGGAGATATCTCTCTATATTATAAAAATATTTCGCCGCCGACGCCGCTTTGTAGGAGAATGCCCAGAAACGGTTATCAATCCGATAGAAGAAATCCAGGCCTGGGGGTCCATAAGGGACTTAGAAAAAATACAGGCTTGGGGCCCATGAGGGGCTTAGAAAAATTCCAGTCTTGGGGCCTCATGAGGGAAAAAATCCAGGCTTGGAGATTCTTTTGACGCAGCGGGACAGAATAATTCCAGCTTCGTTGTGTCATTTGACCCCGGACAGCTTGAGTCTGGAGGTCCCACAGCGGGACTTCGAAAAATTCAGTCCCGAGTCCCTTGGAGGACGTATTCAGGCTTATTCCGGGAAATAATTTCGGCTTGGGTGTATCATTTGATGATACCTGCTCGATTATCCAACACAGCGGCGGCGAGATATTTTTACAATATAGAGACATATTTAAATCGCTCAATACTTACGCTTTCACGGGCGTCGTTATTATTAGAGAACAATAAAGAAAAACATCAGAAATAAAAATATGTAAAAGCATCACGAGAAGGTAGATAAATATGACCAATTATCGATACTTACTTCGTGTCTCTCGGTAACTCGATTCAACAAGATCGTGAAAAGGATTGTTCATGTGGGTGAAGTAGTACGGCTCGCTCCAACAACGCAGCGAGTTTACGATTATGTTCGCTGATTCGAGTGATGTCAAAATTGTTGAGGCGATACTCGATATTTTGTTGTTGAACTCAAAGAGGCTCGAGTTCATATACATGAAGGTTACCTGAAAGTTGATCGTGTGTGTGTTTTTTTTCTCTCCTTGCATAAAAATGATAATTTTTGACATATGTGCGTGCGAAGTTCGTCTTCTCGTGCCTGCGTAGCGGGCGCGAACTAGTCGATTTTCGCAGGCACTCGCGAACAGTGCGCGAATTTTATTCGCGCACTGCTCGGAGTGTGCGAATAAATTCTCCAATAACATGTGAAAATCGACTACTTCGCGCCTGCTACGCAGGCACTCGAAGACGAACTCGCACGCACGTATTTAAAAAAATAGTATGTGTGACACGTGCGCGTAGGCGATTCACGACTCGTGTGATTGCCGCCCTCGCTTCGCTCGGGCGGCAAACTTCACACTCGTCGTGAATCGCCTACTTCGCGCACTAGTCACACAATGTACTATTTTCGTGAAACGTAGCTGCTGGAAAACCCTTGTATTTTTTAACGATATTTAAGGGATCATCACAGTGTGACCCTCCGAAAAATCACTGATTTTCGCGATTTTTTTATAGTTAGGATAACCTAATCGGTCTGTTTTTTGTGTACAAATCGAGGCAGTGGTGAAGAATACAAATAGTACATTGTGTGACTAGTGCGTGAAGTAGGAGATTCACGACGAGCGTGAAGTTTGCCGCCCGAGCGAAGCGAGGGCGGCAATCACACGAGTCGTGAATCGCCTACGCGCACGTGTCACACATACTATTTTTTTAAATACGTGCGTGCGAGTTCGTCTACGAGTGCCTGCGTAGCAGGCGCGAAGTAGTCGATTTTCACATGTTATTGGAGAATTTATTCGCACACTCTGAACTGAATAATTTATTCTGAATAAATTCTCCAATAACATGCGAAAATCGACTATTTCGCGCCCGCTACGCAGGCACGAGAAGACGAACTTCGCACGCACATATGTCAAAAATGATTTTTTGTAAGTTGATTTATTTATTGTTCAATATTGTTATAAATGATTGAAAAGTCCGGTTACAAAAAGGTCGTGCATGGTGTCTAGGATTGCGGCCTTAATCCTGATCTGAACCAAACGTTTTAAAAAGATGATTAATTTGTAGGAAAACCGCTATCGTGCTATGGAGGTTTTTTTTACTTTGACAAAATGGCGGCGGTTTCAACAAAACGTATCGAATTTAGGCTTCTTTCGACAGTTTTTCGTAAAAAAAATAGGAACATTAATAAAAAAGCTTCCATACGACGATAGAGAATGACGTGAAGAATGTTGTGTCAAAATTTGAAATGGATGGCTTGAAGACTCTTCCTTTGAGAGTGGATACCGTTTTGAAAAACACAATTTCGAGAAAAACGCGTTTGAAGTGAGAACTTTTCATATAAATCGTTTACTTACGATCAATCGGCGATGCCAGGTCCAATCGACATAATACAAATTTCGATTTAAAAATTTGAGACAATGTTTATAACAGTGTATACTATCCGATAATGAAAAAAAAAGATTTTTTGAAAATGTCAGACTGTGATGATCTTTTAACACTGCATTCGAACTCACCCGTGTCCAGTTGAATGTTTGAAGAACCGATACGACAGACTTTGATATCTGGGTGTCAGGCGGCCTCGTCCTCGCAAAAGTCGGAAACTCCTCTTTCGTTGAAGTCTTGTGGTGTGTGCAAAACTTTGGAAAATCGTTGGCTTAATCGCATCCAGTGGAAATGATTCATCGAAAATGTGGAATTATTGCATATGGAGATTGCATTTTGTTAACCAAAAGTGGAGGATTATCGCAAAAACATTTTTATACGAAAACGTTGAAATAAAAAGAACGTATAACGGCTTCATTGACTTACACAGCAACCGACACTTTTAACTTTCGGAAGGTGTTGAAGGGATAATTGAGTAATGAGTGAAAGCGATACACAAATTAGTTGTTAATTCATACAACGCCTGTCGATTTGATCGCACTCTGTGGGTTGTACAATGATATGACACTTGCGCTTTGAACAAGGACATTTTTCGAAAAGTGGTATAATTAGTTATGCATATCATAATTTCCATCGGGATCTTATTCGCCTATTTGAATCAGTCATTACAATTTTTCTTACGTAAGATATCATCGGAATATTGAAAGCAGCCGCCATTCTTCCCTCGTGGACACAGGTCTCCTGGGGTCCAATATAGACACTCACGTTTTTCGTCCAAAGATTGGCAGTCATAAGTATACTGGTTTCTTCCTCGCCGTAAGTCTCGGCGATTAAAAAGTCGAGCTTGTGACCGCGCCTGCCGAGCTCTCCTGCGTTTACCTTTAATAGAAATATTGTTTGGATCAACCAAGCGTTTGGTTATATATGTGCCAGCTGATTAATTGGTTACACCAACAAAACTATTAGTAAGCACTACCAAGTCGATTTTCTTCAACCAATAACATGGTTGATGTAACCAACAACTTCATTGATGTAACCCATTAATCGGCTGGCGCATATACATATAACCAAGCACTTGGTTGATCTAACCAAGGTTGATCTAACCTTTTTTCCATAGGAAGTAAATTCGAGTCTTAGGGTTCTATTTATAGTCCCAAGTTCCAACTCAACTTCCAACTGAAGTACCAACTATTCCAAAAGTTTCAATTACATTTTTAAGTTACAACTGAAGTTTCAACTTAAGTTCAAACTTAAGCGGGGAATATGCTGAACCTCCATCTTAAGTTCGAACTTAAGTTTGAACTTTGGAACTTTGGTTGGAACTTAAGTGTGAACTTAAATTGGAACTTTGGTTGGAACTTAAGTGTGAACTTAAACTGAAACTTTGTTTGGAACTTAAAAAAAAAGTTGGAACTTGAGTTCAAACTTGGGGCTATAAATTCAACTCTTACTGTCTTTCCTAAGTTTTGGGATTACGTCAAACAATACGAAGTTGATATTCTAAAGGGCAAAAAATACACGGCTAACGTTATCCTTTAGGCGTGGGCCGGTAAGGTTGATAGAAGGCGGTCAGTCACCCGCGGATTTTGTTCGACCCTTCACCGTGCAACGTGGGAGCCGTATCCCGATGCGGACGCTCAAAGAGAGTGAACGTTTGCACCGTCCACTGTATATTCAGACGGAATATATGGCCTTTCGGCGCTCTGATGCCGAGAGGCACTGCGCGGTTCAGAGCTACCTCCATAAAAGACCTTGACGCGTGAGTACAGTAAAAAGTCTAACGAAATTGTTTTGTCATAATAAAACTTCCGACGCGTTGGTCAAAGCCGACGGCTATACGGTTAAGGTATATATATGAGGCATTCTTTATCGACTAAATCACTTTTTCAGTGGACCTCTTGAATTTGCCCCCCCAATTTATGAGTGTCGAGCCCTACTTTCGACGAGCTTCAGTGATTTTTGTTCGGGATTTAAAAACACATTTTTGAAGCAGGTACCCTTTTTTATTCAACTCAGAATCATCAGTAAATCATGAACACTAATAGTTGCCCAAAAAACATGTAGATGTAAACATGTCTTTGTCTTTGGTTCTCTATCCAATAAAGTCAGCCATAATTTTTTCATTACTGGAGAGTTCATTTTTTAAAATAAAACAGAAAATTTTTGTTTAAATCTAAAAACGTGACTTTTATTTCGTGACCAATTTTAGGAAATCTTGGGAGTTGTGAAATTATCAAAACCACGCGAAATTGTATGAATTCGGCTCTTATGTAGGTATAAACTCGATTTAGATGACGATTACATTACATAATTACATTTTAATGTAGTATGCGTAAAATTCGATTTTACGCATTGCCTTCGGTGCGAAACAGTATATTGTGTAACAAGTGCGTAAAGTAAAACATTTTCGCGCGAGTTACACATTTTTACAATACATTACATTTTTACATTTTTTACAATAGCGGTGCGTGACGCGAGTCTTCTTCGGGGAGGTTGAGCGAAGTCAAAGCGCGAGTTTTCCGAAAGGAGTGCGTAAAGTAAGCGGAGTGCGTAAAGCGAAGCGAAGCTTTACACGCGACGTTTACTTTACACACGACCTTCGGAAAACGAGCACTTTACGCACGCGAAACCTCACCGAAATGACGAGCTTAATGCACGGTATTGCAAAAATGAATTTTTACACACAGTGCGTAAAATGGATTTTTCGCATACTACGTCAGAAATGGTACACGTGCGTCAGATTTAACGAACTTTTAGCATAACATACTATTTTGGCTGTAGACAACAGTTCAAAATTTACAAGATGTCGCGTGATTTTCAAATTCAAGAGGTCGATCGAAAAAACTTGTCCACTTATTTATAAAGAATGAATAGACATTATAGCCTCACATTATAGTAATCAACAACACGTTGATTACTATAATGTGAGGCATTCTACGCAATTTCGAATAGACGGAAATCGAATTTTGCCAGATTACATCATTATATCGAAAGGATGATTGTATATTTTTTCAAAATTTTCAGTCCACATTTTTTAAACTGATTTCAAATTTCAAATTCTTCTTCGAACTTTTCGATCTCTAAAACATAACATTATCGAGAAAAATTGTTGAGACATAAATGTTGCAGTCGAATTCTTCCTTTTTATTGAAAAAATACCAATTTTCATAACAAATATACGATTTTTGTAGGAAATATATCACTTTGATTTTGTGAAAAACATTATCAAGAAACGCGCTCTCAAGTCAGCAACCAAATATTTTATTTTTAGGCGATTGGCTTACTCGTTTGAAAACTATGCTTTGTTTTATCTTTTTTGTTTAATAGTCAAGGTAAATGGTGAAAAACAACGTGAAACAAAGCCTAGCTTTCAAACGAGTGAACTAACCAGCTATAAAAATATGTGGATACTGTATGGACATACATAAGAGTATTTTCTGTACATTTTTAGGCAAATTGAAAGGGACGTATTGCCTGAAAAAAATGAATTTTTGTTAAAAATGGGAACTTTTTCGAATCGGAAGATCAAAAAACAATTTTTCTTTAAATTCATCTGAAACTGCATCTTTTGTGTCTCAATAATTTTTCTAGATAATGTTGTCATTAGGAGATAGAAAAATCCATCGAAAAATTGAAAATTTCGGTCTTTTTGGGACTTCCTGACCGTCGAAACCGGGTGGAATATTTTTTGGGTATATAATCATTGAGGGAGGCAAACGATTATATTTTTTAATTGCACCCTCGTTCGGTGCAGGAAGCCAAAATTGATTGATTTTTGTTATAAATACCAACGAAAACAATAATAATAAAAACGACATTTTCATTTCATTTGCAGAACTTCTCAATTGCTCACATAAATTGTATACCGCCTTGTTAAGGCGAAGAGGCAGGGAAAAAAAGTACGAAGAGGAAAAATAAGTGACATTGTCGAGGATTAAGATAGAAGGCGGTGAAAGGTATAAAAAGTGAGCGAAAGAAGAGATGAAAGAAAGAAACAGTGAGCAAAAGCGAAGGCGTTGAAATGCACCGACAGAAACAAAAAACTTGGGTCACAGTGGCCGCACGGCAATCTAATTTAACGAGGGACGTTGCTGGCGAAGCCCTCGAGGGAGTTGCTTCACAGTGAGTGAAAGCTATGGGAATACCGGAGACGTGTAACGTATATTTTAGCCTGGTTAAAATTTCATCACGGGACGATAGGGCGAAATTTAACGATTTCCCGTTAATACACGGCAATAACACCAGATGCACGGGAACGTTTAACGATTCATAAAAAACATGTTTCATTAGGCTCAACAGTTCAATGTTAATCAACTGAGTATAAGTAATTGTGCAGTTCAATTTATCTATAACTCGTTCACTGAAATCACCTTAACAAGGTACAAATATTAGTTGACGGAATTGGAAAGAACCAGAGCTGGGCAAAATATTAGAAAAAAAAATGGTCAAATTTTATTTTTGCTCTATTGACACTGAAGATATACACAATTAAACACACGGAAATTTCTTTTTTTCGATATTATTCGAGAACCACTCAGCAAAAACAAAATATTATTTGGGATCTATAACTGTACAAGAAAATTATATTCGTGAAGAGTGAATAAATTCGAGACCCTTTGCCAAAACCTGACCCGCTACCGGTGGGATACCCCATATACTATCATACTGTTAATCTTTTCCAAGCACTTCGGATTCAGCAAATCACACAATCATTCCCAAAAATTAAAAACGTTTTCGATTATGGAGAAGACGCAAAAGTATTTTGTATTTTGTACTTAGAAGTATTTAAAATTCCAAAAAGTATTTGAGTACTTGAAATACGTATTTAAAATGCTTAAAAACTCTATGTATATAAAGTACTGCCCAGCTCTGGACAGAACATTTGTTTGTGATTTTAACATATTTTAATCTATTTCGAGTTGAATTGCTAGAAATGTAGTAACATTAAATATAGATAAGGGATGTTTTATCATAGCTAATTGCAAAAGAATATTTTAGAAACGTCAAGATTCATACGAAAAAGGACGTGCAAGTTTGGTGGAAAATGCCTCACGAGTTCGGCAGGTTCAAAGGCAGTAACTGTAGTCACCACTTAACCCTTTAGACATCCGCGAGAAAAGTACTCGAAGGACTCGCGGCAACCGAGAGCGCCACTCTTGCGCACGTAATAAACTGGTCTATCTGTCTTGTCACACACGAACGTGCGTTGCTTCCAGGATCGCGTTTGCAACAGTCGTTTCCGCCGGGAATACAGATCACTTTGTGCAGTTTCTCGCGATAAGCGTATTCACCTCAACACTTCATCACCGTCTCTGATGCGCCGAGCTGAATAAATTCCCTCGCTTGAACTCATATCAACTTAAACTTGTTTCCGTGTATTAAGATCTTGCGAGTACGTCCGAAAAAGCATTCGAATTTAAGTATCTTAATCTGCGGCTCATTCATTTCTGAATAATTCCGTCTAGGTTTTACACATTTACGGATGTCAAATTCCTAATTAACTTCAATTCTTATTGTTACCATTGATTGATAATTCTGTGTTCAACTTTTCTTTGTGCACATTCTGGAGATTTCGTAAGCCCAGACTATACAGCCAATTTACTTTCAAATCTTGTGTGGCATTTGCATCTCCAGACTCTTTCTACTTTTGCTTCATTTTCTTCAAGGCGGGCATTTGTATTGAAATGTTTACATTGCGTAAAGTACGAATTTCACGTAACTTACCTCTTCGACAGCAAGAGTTAAGGCACCAGATATTCGGGTGCCCGGTCGTTGGTACTCCAGGTTGCCGGGACGCCGCTTCGAGCCCGTTATGTAACCAAGGATGAAGGTGTCTGCATCTGCTGCCACAGTTAGCAGCGCCTGTACTACTGTCAGCAAGAGACAGGCCTTTTCCAGGCTCGCCAGTGGCATACCCGTTCTGCAAATGTTAATACATACCATCAAAGACTTTAATTGGCACGACATCTTATAAAAATCTCGTACCGTGATAACATCTTTTGATGATAATTTTTGAAAATGTCTATTTAGCTAATCACTGAAGCAAAATGGATTCTTTATGTTGCTCACATAACACGCAATATTTTACAAATAGCATCACCACCATTTGCAATATTACATTCCTGTCGATTCCGAGGTTTATGAATCCAATATCTTAAAATAGCAGTTACTATGTAAAAGGTAGAAAATAACACACTGTTAAACATGTTTGCAAATTTATATTATTCGAAATTAAATTAGTTATCTAATATATTAAATTCAATACACGAGTGTAGTAAAATTATACCAACAATTTTTTATATTAAACTTCTTAATTTTCATAGGATTTAGTCAAACAAAATTGCTTAAACTTTATATCTCGCACTTGTGTATTAAATTTCAAATACCAGTTTGCGTAAAAGAACTCCCTTTGCCGAGTAACGGAAGCTCATCTAATATATATTTCTGAAAAATATTTGTCTGTTTGTCCTAATTCAACGCCTAGTGTCCCGACGTCGAGCGTTTCGGTGCCAGGCGTCCCGAACGATAGAAAATTTTGGAAAAAATAAAAAATTTCAAACAAAAATTTCAAAAACATGTTTTCAATATGTTTCAAGTTTCTCAGAAATTGAACTTTTATAATTGAGAAAAAAACTGCAAAGTAGAACTTTGCAAATTGCTTCCTCATTATTTTTGGTTTTTTACAAAGCTTTCTGTATGAGGAAGCCAAACTCGATTAACACCATAGACGTAGTTTTCTAAAAAAAAAAACCTATAATGAAGAAGCAATTTGCAAAGTTCTACTGTGCAGCTTTTTTGTAACAAAAATCACTAAATATTAAAAAAAGTAATTAAATATTATAAATAGTTAATTACTTTTTACGCGAAAGCTATGCGAGCGAGCGAAGTGCGCGAGCCGCAATAACCTGCTAGTATAGAATATTTTTAACAGTGCACATCCTCTGGCAGGCCCTAACCAGGGCCTGCCAGAGCAGGCCCTGGTTAGGGCCTGCGAACGTGAACGTGAGCCTGAACGTGGCCCTAACCAGGGCCTGAACAGACCCGAATGTGACGCCACAGATTTTCTACCAGGGTGGATATTCTACAGCGCTCTAAATGGATGTATGTAAGTTACCTATTGATACTTCGGACTATACGAAGCTGACGAAGCGGGTATGTATTTTTATATGGAGGTTTTGGGAATCCTGATGGACCGAGAGGAAAGCTGTAATGGGCAGCGCAAGACGTCGCGGAGCGCGACCAGCCGCGCTGAGGGAAACCAACTCGCCAGCCTCGCGTTGACCCTAATGCAGGAAATCGGTCGACAGGCGTAGCGGGGGCTCCAGCCCGATCGAAGCGTCCGTTGATGTCCTGCAGTGATCAACCATATACGCGTTCACTTCCTTATTGTCGGCCAGTCGACGGAGCGTCGAATATTCTTTGCGTCTTCATAGGCGTTGGCCACGAAGCCGCACATTCGTAGGCATAAACATAGTTCAGATACAGGTCTTCTCATATTCGACTTTTCTTTAAGGGCGTCGGCAAAATAACCTCTTGATACTGCTAAAAATCATTACTCGACATGATCCGAAACGTCACTACAGTCAATCGTTACGCCGTTAAAACTATACCAGGTAGTTTTTTTGTAGTGATGCCGTCGAGACCTCGAGACTCAAGACTTTTCGAGACAAGACAAGACTTTTGCACGGTTTTGAGTGGCATGTTCGAGCTGAAACCAAATCTTGCCACTTGAGATTATTGACCGAACTTTTCGAGAAGTATCGAATTAAAAAAACGAATTTTTGAAAAAAAAAATTAATACAAAAAATGTTTTCATCGAGATTCGGACCACGGCTCTATATAGTAAAAAGAGTATAATTACGAGGGCCCGCGCAGAAAAAAGTAGTCTCGGAAGGACTCTAGGATGGCGTCCGGGCAGAAGTCCGGACAGGAATCCTGGCAAACTTCGGCATTTGGTCCGATGCCCAAGTTTCCCGGGACTATCCCGCCCGGACTAGCAAGACTCCCGCCCGGACGCCAATCGAGATTTCGTGAAAGTTTCGAAAAGTCCTTATGGAGTCCCGTCCAAAGTCCATACGGAACTTTTTCCGGGATTTTTTTATACGTGGGGCAGCACATGTATAAGAGTAATTTTTAGAATGTACAATAAACGAGTAGGTAAGCGACATGGACCTGAATGAACACAAAAAAACCTGCTCGTTGATGGCAATAGTTGGGTGCTGACAGACAACAGCATCAAGAATAAATATTCTTGATATCTTTTATATGAACATAATTCCTACTAGAGGGTCGCTTGGCTCGCGTGTTATACGAGCTCGCATTGCTTAAACCGAAATATGCGACATTGGATAAAGTATCCATGCTTCTTTTTCTTTTCGTTAATGCAATCACGTATCCATGTGACCGCTCAATGGAGGATGCAATGCTTGCGATGGCAATGGTTGCCCTGGCTAACTGAAGTCAAGTTAGGTAGTTTTAAGTTAGCTAAGCTTAAGTTAGGTAGGGTTAAGTTAGCTAAGGACAAGTTAGGTAGAGTTAAGTTAGCTAAGGTTAAGTTAGGTAGGGTTAAGTTAGCTAAGGGCAAGTTAGGTAGAGTTAAGTTAGCTAAGGTTAAGTTAGGTAGTGTTAAGTTGGGTAGGGTTAAATTAGGTAGAGTTAAGTGAGCTGAGGTTAATTCAAGCTTGGGTGTGTCAGTTGACCCCGGCGAGTCTCAATTCTCAACACGATGATTACAGCGGCGGCGGCGAAATCTTTTTATAATATATCTTGCAGAAATATGTAACAATGATATTTGTTTCGTTGCCAAATTGATATAAGATATGTCAAGAATCTATCAAGGAAATTGATTTGTAAAATCGCTCCTCGGTCGTTCACGATCAGTCGAGACAAGACGAGACAAAAGGAGAGTCTTGAAAAATGGGCAAGACCAGCCTCGACACTAGCCGAGTCAAGACTGGACTCTCGAGAAATCTCTTCTTACGATTTAATATCGAGACCAAAATGATGGTCTTGAACTCGATTTTTTTTTTCGATACGAGACTAAATAAACGTATCGCCTTGTCTCACTCTACGCAAGAAAACCGCGAAAAATCAGTCGTGAAAACTGTAAAAACAACCTTCTTATTTTTTTAACAAAAACTAGCTAATTGTTAAACGGTGGTTTTTACGGTACGTCTGCTGAAAACCACGGTGCGGTCGAGATTGCCACGGCAGTCCTTTCATTAAAACGTGTGGCCTTCATGACGCAGGAAGCTTTTGAAAATATGCGTGTCAATACCCGGATAGCCAAACGTCACGGCAAGGACACAGAAGCCCTCGTTTCGTGACAATTGGCCGAATAATAAATCGCTACACGGGTACACGAGAGGCAAATGAATCTCCTGAATCAGTGTTTCACGAAGCAAGTGTCCCGGGCTGTGGATTAAGCGTGCCGTGCGCGGTGTCACGCAACCTTAACAGCCGCAGTCGTATGTATTGCTGCGAACAATCAGCGCCGCCAATTTCGCGGGCTGGAACTTTCCGCTGGACTTTTCATTCGCACGTATATACAAAAAACATATATACAGTGATGCACGGAGCGAACACACGCTTGGCACTCAGGAGGTCCGAGCGCGCGCGCGGAGTGAAGCGATTAAGCCGAAGCACGCGTTCCGAAATTGCGTGGCATTCACAGGGACTTTCGCAACGTTTGGGCAATTCCTGTATTCGGCTGTCTGTCACGTGTCCGCGCGTTCGGACAACCAGTTGGACGATAATTAAGTCCGGCGGCTAATCTTCCAGGTATGCGAGTCACCGAGAACTCGAGCGTGAACGCGCGGATGATGTGTCTACCAATGGTGGTCGGAATGATATTGCGGCGGCAATTTAACGTCTCTACCCAGCACCGGTGCGGGACTGGGCCAAGCCTGACGTCTGGTCCGGGTTTGGCCCCAAGTCATGTAGCCGTGACTGTGCGCTTGGTCCAGTCCTGGACCGAGCCTTGAGCGTTAACAGCTGGGCAGACGGCCCAGCAATTGGGTACCAAGTTACCAGAGACGTAACGTTGCGACTGAGATGAAGTGTGCATGTCGCAAATCGGAAAATGTTTCAGTCTGCACCCTATGACATACGCACGGGGACACATAATTCACTAGTAGAGATACACGATTAATTGAAAGTTTGAATAAATCAATATGAATTGAACTTAAATGATTCAATTCAAAATATGAATGAATAATCACATTTTGTGTATGATTCGAGTTTTGTGAATAATTCAATTTTTTGCGAATAATTCAAGTTTTTGTGAATAATTGAAGTTTTTGTGAATAATTGAAGTTTTTGTGAATAATTCAAGTTTTTATGAATAATTGACATTTTTATGAATTATTCAAGTTTTTGTGAATAATTCAAGTTTTTGTGAATAATTCACTTTTTTATTAATAATTCTAGTTTTTGTGAATAACTCAAATTTTTATGAATAATTCAAAATGTTCGAACGTTCGTAATGAATTACTAAACACGCATTAAAATCTGTCAATATATGTTGTGATGAGGTTTTTACATATTGTATTAATATTAATTGTCTCGCGGTGTTGCGTGTCTCCTCGCGCTACGCAAATTCAGACGATAAATGTTCATCGTCAGTTATCATCGTCTTGAAAAGAATATGGGCGCGTGAATCGATCAATAAAAATACCCATGTAATGACGTTCCTATTTGTAGCAGATTAAGACTAGCAGAAAAACTGATGTGAACCCTCCCAATTATAATATCTCAATAATTTATGATTATTTCGACTACTCAAATATTTGAATAACCCATTATATTACTTGCATAATTCATAAAAATATAAATAATTCATTTTTTTTATTAATCGAATCAAATTTTACATACTGAATATCAATATTCAAATAAAATCAATTTAAGCACTATTCGCACATCCCTACTAAATAGGCTTCAGACGACTAAATTATGGTTAAACGCAGAGTGACATGAATTTGCCTGGCCAATGAATTTATAGATCCAACCAATATCGGTCTACTGGAGCCTATTTAACTGTGCAAGTTGCGGTTAAGAAAGCAAGCAATTGTATTGTTTGATTAAAAAGTATTATTTTGTTGAATATCTAGGTTAGTCACAGCGCCATTCAAACTAAATCGCGTATCGTCGTTTGAAGTTAGCCGTGCGGACGACGGCGCGCGCCCCTGAGCGATATTCGATAGAGATAAAGATAAGTGGTAGGTGGCCCGCAGCCCGCGACGACGACAATCACGAAAAGTTATTTCGCCCAGTGGTTGGTGACTGGTCGCCGAATGCCGTCGTCGCCATGAGCGACGGTGCGCAAGAAATCGTGCGGGTATTTAAATTACCCTTCCGCTTTGTCGGTGTTCTACTTTTGTCGTTCACTCGATACCGAGAGCGCAACACGAGCGGTGACGACTGGGGGCTGTATAATTTTATTCGACAAGTGTGAATCGCTGACAGTTGGCTTGGAAAAACTACGCCCGACAAATGACTGTATAGAGTCGTTTTTATTTTACCAAAGAATTCGTAATTGTCCTGTATTTTTTGCTGCCTCCTGTGTATAGCTTTATTTTCGACCAATTTGCTTTCTCTCGATTTCCATTACGGGCTGCTCAAAATGTCTTAAAGCAACGTGAACCACATTGAAAGTAAATGTCTGCGGAAAATGTCCGTGCAGGTCCTCAACATAATTTTTTTTTTTTTTCTTCAGATAATTGCGATCAATCTTGTTGAGTTTTAATTTTCAGATAGGGCATCACACCCTTATTCTTTTGCAGAGCTGGGCACGGTTTTAAACACTTAATATTTTTCAAGTATTTTAACTCTAGAACCAGTGTTGTAAGTCCCCATTACTTTTAGAATTAAAGTTTACACAACAGTTTATTTTCCAGTTACGATTTTATAACAATGACCTGTAGCGATTATAAAGTGATATGTGCATTTTTGAATAGCCGAAAGAAAAATCAATTTTTTAATTATATTTTGGGAGAAATTGTGCGAAAAATGGACAAGTACACTTCCCCATTATTTTCGCAATGCATTAACAGCATTTCTCCATTTTGTCAATAAGATTACTATGAAGTTTTATGGGAAATTAATATTTCTTGCCTCTATTTAAAAGTTTACATATCATATTATAATAATTACGAGTTATTATTATAAAAACATTATTACAAAGCCAATCGTACCATCAATTTTATTTCTATAAAAATTAGGGATTTACAACTCTGTCTAGAACTCATGACTTGTTTCCACAATGTACGTAAATTACGGGTCGTGTGGGGTTTCGCCGGAACCCAGTCATGAGTTCTAGGGTTAAAGATGTAATTTAAGTTCTGAAAAAACTTTTCTAGTATTTTAAATACCTTAAAGTAGAAAATACAAAATACTTTTGCGTCTTCTGCATATTCGAAAATTTTTTTATTTTTTGAGAATGATTTGAGAATGATGTACGATTAGCTGAAGCCGAAGTGCTTGGGAGAAATTGACAGTATAATAGTATGATGTTTTCATTATACTTTTCTTTTAATGCTGAACATGTTCTGTAACATCATTTCCGAGTCTCAAATCAGTTAATAGCGAAAACAACATTCTTCGGTAATGTTTGAGTATCAGTTTAAATAGCTAAATAAAAATAAACTTAATTCATGAGCACTAGACGAACCATTGGTTTTTGTTAAGTATTTTTAAGTATTTTGTATTTTTTGTACTTGCGAGAGTATTTTGCCCAGCTCTGTTCTTTGGTGCAATTTTTGGCATGAATCCAGGCGCCACAATTTCATATGTTATAGGGTATGTTGTGAAATAAATAGCATGCAACTGAAAACTTCCGTAAATCGTGAGTTGCTAAATCGGTAATTCAGTCACACAATTATATCTGCGATTGCAGATAGGTTTTTGATTTTTTATTGTCCATAATTTTCCGTATAGAGATTTTCTAGAAATGAATAATAACATACTTTCTCATAGCTACCTGACTTTGTGCAAAAGTAAAATATACTAACTAGGTAATTATCATAAGGTAACATCGCGCGCTCGAACCTAACATCGGAACCATTATTGCAAGTTAAAGGAGACATAGAAAGATCTGATAGGGATATTTGAAATACTTGTTGATATTTTCTGTACGTTGGTTTTTCGCCAAAATCGTCCAAAATATAGTCAGATTAAAAAATTAAACCGTTAGCTCAATATTATGAACGAATTTGTTTTCGAGATGCACCACGGGAAGGTAAACCAACTTAGCATCCCATTTAAGATCTAGTCAAAGGGGCATAAATTTTCAGCTATGCGAGGTCACAAATTCATTATATATATGTCAGGGTATTTTCCCTTTAAATTCGTTCCCTTAAAATGTTGGTAATTGACGTCGTTTCTTGAAATTCATTTTATATATCGCAGTTAATTTCATTACGAAATTCATGAACATATCCATGACCTCGTAGGTCAGCCGGATTAGAAGGTCTTTGACAAATTCATTCGCGAGGCCTGTAAAGCTTTAACAGTCTGGTGGTTAATGCGCCGTGGTAAAGTAACGACGAACAAAAACATTCCGATTTTGCCTACTTTGATTTATTCAGGACTTCGTCTCTCTGGTCGACTGTCCAACCGCCCGGACGACAATCCTCTTACTGCATGAATGAAATACTGGGTGGTACTGACAGGCTTCAATGTAACGAGTAATGCGATGTCTATCAAGGATTGTTAGCATCATAAAGTATTCTCGCTGCCGATTTCTGGTGCGCGATTCTAATCTATACGCTTCAAATGTTTATTTTGAATTATTCAAGTCATATCATAAAAAAAAGAAATTTCAAAGTTGAAAACACTGATGTCAAAAAATATCGGAACGTACGGTTGCCGTTTAATCTGTGGGGTGATTACAGCTGCCACTCATTTTTATGGAACTTTTGTTCAATGTGTCTATTATCGGGACGGTAGACTCGTCATAAACGTCACAGAGTATACGACATATGAAGCATTCTCTGTCGATTCAGCCACTTTTTTCTTCGACCCTTTCCGATCTGCTCCATAATTGGTAATATCAAAATACCAGTAAAGGGCACTCTATGTACATTTTTTCAGATTTTTAAAACCATATTTCAGAAAATACCGTTTTTGTTTCAAACGCAAATATCTCGAAAACTTGAAGTTACTTAAAAAAAATGTCAGCACATAAAAGTTGTCGTTTTCTGTTAGCGGTATATTTTATATAATTTTCACGTTCCGATTAGAATGATTTTTTACCGAAAAACGGAGGAATTTTAAAAAATTAAAAAGCGGATAATTTTTTTGGACTGAAAAAATTACAGAGTACTCGTGCATGACTACTGATGTTGCAAAAAAATCCCTAGAGTGGCACCGATAAATCTTCTGGAATAAAAAAACATTATTTGTGTAAAAGTTTCGGAAAATGGGGAAATTCTTTTTATTAATTATTGATACCTATTACCAATTACGGAATAGATCAGAGAGGGTCGAAGAAAAAAGTGGCTGAATCGACAGAGAATGCTTCACATATAGGTATAACTAAATTCTTAACCCGCACTTACTTTTCTCTGTATAGGCAAATGATTTTGATTCGATTCATTTACTTTATTGAAAAATAACGTTTCAACAAATCCAAGTTTTTGGAGCAAATAACGAAATAATAGACGCCTAAAAGAAAAAAAAAAATACAGCACTGTTTTTGTATTACTGGAGAGATTTTTTCTGTGCGGTAATTCCGCAACGCTAAGACCTGTAATATATAACGTATAAATAGCATCAACTGGTTACTTCACATACCAGTTCAACCACGACAACGTCCAATTATTTTCTATCCCTTGGCAATAAATTGTGAATGCTCATTTCATTAATCGCTATTTCAACAATATTTATCTGCTGCATAATGTCCGTTCGTTGCAAATTCGAATTGATGCCAGAAGAATTTATTTCTGTTCGACCCACTTATGCAAGGTGACAAAGCCGAAGAGTTTTCAAGAAAATAGAACGAAATAGTTACGGACAGTCAATGCGTTAGCTAAGGTCGATCGAACTGGCGCGGTGCGACACGTCTGGGATCATCGAGGCGTCACTTTCTCTTTCTGCGAATCGGAATCGTCTGTACATTCGTCAGCCAGCCGAGTTACAAATTACTTTAGATTTGAATGTAACTCGAGACCGGAATGAAAAATGGATCACCTTTTTTACAGTTCTGGTACCCTTAGCACGTAAATGCGAAGCTGATTAATTGCCTTCATTTCGCTACACTAATTGCGCATCTTTGTACTGCCACCGAGTGTCGATGACTAGCTAGATAAGTAGTCGAATTTTTATTAGCCTCTGAAACCGGTGTTATTGGTAAATGAATATTATGAACATGTAACACAAGTAACAATTAGTATAAGTATATTTTTATAAATGAATTAAATAAGTATATTTTTGTAAGTGTATTAAATAAGTATATTTTTATAAGTGAAATAAGTAAGTATATTTTTATAAGTGAAGTAAATAAGTATATTTTTATAATTGAATTAAATAAGTATTTTTTATAAATGAATTAAAGATGTATATTTTTATAAATGAAGTAAGTAAGTATATTTTTATAAATAAATTAAATAAGTATATTTTTATAAATTAATTAAATATGTTTACACTTCTGAATAAAAACTCAGAAGTGTAAATTAAAATTTTCATTTTTTTGGGCAATGAATGATGCATTTCCGAGGAAAGAAAAGTTTAGTGCGTTAGTAATTAAGGGTCCAGTTTTTACATGAGGCTAATGAATGAAAAAAGCTATATATACTTAATTAATCGTTAGGTTACGATTTAGGTAAAGTAGCACGTCTTGCTTATTATTTCAGTCGCATTCCAGAGATTCTGACGTCTATGATTCTACCGTGCCGATAGATCTACCATAAGTTAGTCCTATACCAAGGCTTGTCACTAGGTTGTTTGCTAAAATAGCCGGTAACGTAACCGGTAAAAATAGTAACTGATACAATTTGCCGGTAAATTCGCAACACTATACTAAAAGCCTGCACATATCGTCGGTCACTCCATGTTAACTCTCACGGCCCGAAGTAAATTGGTCATCGCAATTTTTCGTTGCTTTAGTATTCCCGCGAGACGCGCACACACTTAAACAAATGATTCGTGCCTTCGTGCACGTTCTCGCCGACACTCGTCGCACGCATGCGCAAATTGTCGCCCCGTTACTCGAAACAGAAGCACGGTTTTCATTCTAGCGTTCACCTCGTACGCGTATTTTTGTTGTTATTTCCCACTGAGACCCAGATAATGAAATCATTTATTCATTTTAAATTGACTTTTTCAAATGCAATCATCAACATTTTTAAAATGCATTCGATAACATTTTTCGACTAAATTTGTACCACAATTTACCTGGTCATCATTGTTTTTCGTTAATTTTCAGTCGCGGATTTAATCGCATGTGTTCACTTTTCATTCAATGTCACTGACTGAATCTCTTTTACACCTTTGAATTATGGTCTCTAAATTTGTCATGTCACAACGATTTTAGAGAAATCTGCGAGTGGAATCTTACTCGCAGAGTTAGTTGTGTAACATTAAAAAAAATTACATACATTAAGAAAGCTAATAAGAAATGTCTCAACTGGTAATGAGCATCCTGACAGCAGTTTGAAATCATAAAAAAAAAAAAATGATTTCAAATTGCTATCATCGAAGCATTTGGTTATCCCATGAAAACAATAATACTCCAAATTCGGCAATCACTTGCAAATTTCGAGGCCATTTTTTCAATAACGAAATCCGAAGTACTATTTAAAAAGAAAAAGATTTTTGTTGTTTTTGCCATAAAATGTGGTCTGAAATAACACAATTAATTCTGAATTCATTTTTTTCTTGTTGGTCATGAAAAAACGCACACTTTCGTTATGGAATTATTTCGATACGATGAATCAATTGTCCTTCTATTTTTGTTGTTATTTCCCACTGAGACCCAAATAATGAAATCTTTCATTATTGTTAAATAGACTTTTTCAAATGTATCCACTAACATTTTTCGACTAAACTTGTACCACAAGTTATTTAGTAATGATTATTTTCACATTTCATGAAAATAATGATTATTAAATAACTTTTTCGTGTTCACATTTCATGAAAATAATGATTATTAAATAACTTTTTCGTGTTCACATTTCATTGAATATCATTGATTTAATCTCTTTTACGCCTTTGAATTATGACCACTAAATTCGTCATGTCTTAACAATTTGAGAGAAACCTACGAGCGAAATCTTATTTCGCGGAAAGTAGCCTATTCCACTTTTCAATAAAAATATTTGTTTTAATTTATTTAAAACAAAAACTAGTCGAAAATGAGTTTTTAAATAACGGCTATAAACAAATTCCTAGTTTTTTTGCAGAATTTCGTAAACTCGAAAACAAATAAAAAATGAGATGATAATTTGATATTTTATTTAGAACATATCAGGGAGTTGGGTAAATATTGAATTGGCCCAATTGCATTATATATATATGTAGAGGTGGATTAAGAACCACCGTTTAACCAACTACCGTATGTTTCAATAAAATGTTCTTTTTCTTAACAACTGAATTCATTTGGCTCGATGTAAATTCGGTCGGCTTTATCTTCGAAGTTTTCTCTCAGCGTGATATTACAAAGCCCGTACTACATTAATGAAGCCGAGTGTGGCTGACAGATTGGACCGCTGGTCTGCCTTGCGGGCGCTCGTTACGAATTTTATAGTGTTCTTAATATCGCTCGAACGGATCCCCAACGTTTCACGAATACTTCGCGTCGTATTTCGTCCAATTACGTGTACCGGCAGCGAGATGAACAGAAAAGGGAAATGCGGCGTGGAGGGGATTCGCGATGAGACCCTCGTGACGAAAACAAAAAAAAATACGATGAATATTCCGCACGCAACTTTTCCGTTAATTTCGCAGAAGTAACTATAATTACAGTTATGTCTGCGCGCGTGTTTGGTCATTGCCGAAATTTCATTCACATTTCGTAAGGACGCCGCGTGATAAAGGAATGCTGTGAAAATATTCTTGTTAAATATGCACATAACAGGCATTCCACGGCACCTCAGTCATCCACATTTTCAAACGCGTGTAATAACTCCAAAAATAATTGTGGATTAAGTAAAAAAATGTTAAACAGAATTCGCAAAGCTTCGTGTTGCTACACGGAAGAAAATCTCATTGTTTCAATCAAATCTTCGCTTGCGGGCTGCCAAAAACAAATGTTGACAATTCAATTTCACTTATGATTCCTAAAATGTCTGAAACAAAAACTCCGAAATAGGCAAAGGAATATTTTATTGTTTCAATGTTAAATTGAATTGTGACAACAGTAATTAGAGTTAATGTAAAAATATTGCTTTTTCGCAGCCTGTAAGCGAAAAGGTTTTATTCATATTATAAATATAATATAAATAAAACATATATATATAATAATATTATTATTTATATTACATTAATATATATTAAATATATAGGTTTATATTTTTTTCCCGTGTACATCCTTCGCTTTTTATGAACAACAGTTTTTTCTTGAAATCGTAGAAATATTGTTTATTTCCTCATAGAGGAAGCTTTGTTTTTTTTGCATTTTTTCTTCGAGATATTCATCTCTGTTCACTCGAAATGCTCCAACACATCGAGAAAATGTGTTAAAAAATATCTGTGAAAATACAAGTTATTTTCAATGGGGAATAAATGGGTGATATTCCTATAATATAACATGACATATTTAAATTCCACTCCGGCAATAACATATTTAGTAAAAAAAAAAGTTATGAAGTGGAAGTTTACACGTTATTTCTTCATAATTTGTCGCTTTTTTAAATGCGAAAAATAACGAGGAAGCGATGAGTAAAGTTTTATAAGATTTTGTTTTCTTTTCCATTTAAGAATCACGCAGATTGTTTCGCATGGTATTACCCTAGCAAACCATGAGACCTCGAATAACGTCTGCCAAACGACGATGAAATAATCGTTTGTTTGTGCCAAAAATTTACCGACTAAACGATCGAAAAACAACCGCAAATTTCGATTTGAAATTGAAATTGACATCAAACGACTGTGAAAAGCGATTGTGCAGAGAAACGTCGGTGACTTTTCGTGGTCGCCGTTCAGTCGCTCTTTGAAAGAACAACCATACTGAGAAAATTGGCGGTCGTTTCCGGTCGTCTGCGCGGTGAATTTTCAGCACAAAACGACTACTCGTTTTTTAAGGTCGGTTTTTACGGTCGTTTTCTGGTGTTGTAAAAACTCGTGCATGAATTTCGATTTAATGACATTTGAATTAATATTTGTTTTTATGTCTTAGTAGTTCTACAATGTTCACTTATTCAGATATTATCTTTTGAAAAAATTGATTTATTTATTTTTTTAAATCAGAACCGCAAGAATTTTATACAAATGCATCAGAAAAACTTGACACAACAGTTATAATTTTCATAAAAAAATATTTTTACCCTTCGCGATTATTGTAGTTTGAGAATAAGTATATTTGTCAGAATGCCAAGTTAAACGATGTGATCGTCACGCGTTGCGTCTACAACTTTTGTGTTGCGTCGAAATATATCATTTACACACGTTGCAAATAAAATTTGCACGTTGCTTCCTCGTTCATTACCACATATTTCCCAAAGTTTTCTCTACGAGGAAACGGAGTAAAACGCGTTCGTATTGTGACACAGTCCGACGATGATTACGTATTGTGACGTTCGCCAAATACCAAAACAACGCGATGATTCGTGGCTTTGTAAAAGTGTTTTGTCTCGCGTTTCAATTTTTTCCGCCTCTTTTTCCTCGCCCGTTCATTTCAATACTCCACCTATTTATAATCTGGCCTTTAGATTTTCGTTTCTCTCCGGGGGACACGGAGCTCACTCACACTCACCTTCCAAACTATGTCACTGATAATTCTTCAACACTGAGTTTCGGACGTTCCGATGGCCAGATGTGATGCGACACGATGCCGATGTCACAGATAAACATACGCGTGGCTAAACGACCATTTTTCGCGAATAACATTTATCGTTTTCTAAAAAGAAAAAGAGAAAAAATGCAAAAAAAAATTGGCTTTTTTTTTGCATTTTTGCTAAAAATGCAATGGCAAAAATCGTATCACATTCGACACTCACTTTCCGCACGTTGTAAAATAAGTCTCTGTCTCTCGCGTCGAACGAGAAACTACGAGGGAGATTTTAGTGAGAAGAAAAATTCAAATACGCGTGTTTGTATACATTTGCGAAGCGCCGCCGAGGGTACGACGTCATAATCGAGCGCGACAGTAGTCGAAGACGAGCGCGGCCAGACTGAGACTTGTCTTTCGTTTCATTGAGCCGGTGGTCACGGGCGAACACGTACGAGACTCCCCAGTCTCGGCCAAAACCCGACTTCGTCGACTCCGTCGCACTTGTCGTCGTCGTATTCGTAGTTGGTGGCGCATGTCCGAATAAAGCTCAACGGCAACAAGGCGACGCTATCGTAGAGCGAGATATTGCCAGGCACCCGAGACGTTTTTTTTCCTGCCCACTTATGCTGACCGTTTTGTCGATACACGCAAATCTTTGCCACTTAAAATCCTCAGTTTTTCGCGTGACTCAGTTGAAACGGCTAAAAACGAGTACCGAATGAATCGTTTGTGCACAAAATTCATGTTATTATGTTAATTCGATATAAGTAGGCTTTTTATAGATCGGAATCATGTAATTCTATCATTTTCGTTTAAGGTAGTATGAGCGCCATAGCTAACGTTGTATAAGATCGAGGGAGAATGAGACGGAATTACGAACAGTTCACGATAAGATAAAAATCTGAAAAAAATCAAGCATATAGAAGGTGCTGAAAACATTACTTTGGCATGATAATAATTGAAAAATGTTATTACCAAATTACTGAAATAAATACATATTCGACAAATTACCCGGCAACCTATTTTTGCTTTGTTATGAAAATAGTTTGTTTATTTTTCTGAACACGTATGAATTTTTTCAAAATTTGGTGTGATGTTTGAAAATTGCGTTTTTTCATGTTAAAATTAAAAATCAGACAAAATTCTGAAAAAAATCATACGTATTCAGAAAAATAATCAAATCATTTTCGTAATAAAAAAAGGTTACCGGATAATTTGTTAAACAATGACTTATTTCAGTAATTTGTTAATAACATTTTTCAATTAATATTTTTCCAAAATAATCTTTTCACACCTTCCATTTGCTTGATTTTTTTCAGATTTTTATTTTATCGAGAACTGCTTGTAATTCTGTCTCATTCTCGCATGAATTTATGCGACGTCAGCTTAGGCGCTCATACTACCTTAAGGTAGTTGACGTCACACAAGATCGAGGGAGAATGAGACGGATTTACGGACAGTTCACGATGAGATAAAAATCTGAAAAAATCAAGCATATGGAAGGTGCTGAAAAAATTATTTATTTTTGATTTATTTATGTAATTATTATTTGACACAAGAATAATTAAAAACAATTATTACCAAATAACTGAAATAAGTAATTTTTATTACCAAATAACTGAAATAAATCATTTTTATTACCAAGTAACTGAAATTTTTGTTATGAAAATGATTCGTTTTCATTGTAATACGTATGAATTTTTTCAGAATTTTGTGTGATGTTAGAAAATTGCGTTTTTTTATATGTTAAAATTGAAAATCAGAAGTTTTCACCAAGTACGATTTATGGGTAATGTAATTTCAATTTATTTCATAACTTGTTATATTTATATCGCCAACGTAAATGCATTTGTCTTCTTTTTTGTAGACATTATGTTGCGTTCATCTTCCACAGAAAAACCGTAAGTAAGCGATGTCTCTCTCCCGCTCTCTGCCCTTGCCGTCCCGATATTTTTGAGCGACGCTCATCAGTCATCAGTCATCCGATCCTGATTTGGAAACTGTAATTTGGCTGAACGCGTGGTAAACAACATAGTCGTGTTACCTTCGCGACACCTCCTTCATAGATAATTCGACACACTGCTTCGCTCGGAGTCTCTTGTTTTGCCTTTTCTACAAGCTGTAGAAAGTCATATTTGTACATATAATTTTTAAAAAATTCAGAATATTATTCGAAAAATCAGGTTCTGTGGTATCAATAGATGCACCGAATTCCAAAATAAAAATAAATTTATACCGGAATACGTAATTTTTATCGTTTTTCATTTAATCTGTAATATCTCGAGACGTAATTGTATCGAAATAACTACAAAACGAAAATATATTACGAAAATATTTTTTTCTTGTTGGCCATGAAAAAAGGAAAATATGCGTTTTTTCATGACCAACAAGAAAAAAACTGATTCAGAATTACCTAATTGTGCAATTTCAGGCCACATTTTATGGCAAAAACTGTAAGTGTGTTAGTGATTGCTAAATGTTGAGAATTTAAGAATTCTTTTTTTTTTAGTTTTCCGACTTCAGGATTTGATACTGGTCCCCAAGCTCGTACCTCGGCCAGTCACAGAACGATTACGACGACAACGATGAAAATACCGCATTACGAGACTTTCGGGAAAATAAAATCGTGACACACCAGATTTGTATACGGGATGAAACTATATATCAATGCTTACTAAAATACGTATCAACTTGAACTAAAATTGTCGATAAAAAGGTGCACAAATATACCACTTAGAACATTGCCGAATAGAATAATTCGATAGGGTAGAAATACCGTTTTTGGTCACCTGTGGTCCGTTTGTGGCCACCAAGTTCAAAAGGACTTAATTGTTTATGTTGCTAATTAATTTTAAAAAATGGGCTGGATAATTTCGTCAATTTGTATGAATACTTTCGAAGTATCAGCATTGGAATACTGGAAAACAATTATTTGAAATGAATTACAGTGAAAATGGCCACAAACGTTACAGTGACCACAAACGGTATTTCTACTCTAGGTCAAGATTTTTTTTAAGCGGTAGATTACATTTTACAATTTCCTGTAAATATATTCATTCAATTGACTACTTCGTACAAATATCCTACGTATATTGCATAGCGTACATTTACGTAAATTATCAAAATATGGGAAGAGTTAAATGATTTCCTTTGAGCTCATAATTTCTTCAAAATCTCCTGGTTCCACTGTACTGTTAATACATCTTTATACCGGAGCAAATCTCCAACAGTCTCGCGGTCTGCACTGTTAATAACTTCTGTTTGAAAATTCATATACCTACACATTACGAATACGGTACATGAAATGTGCTATACTATTGTGTCAAGTTCTGAATACACGGTGTTTTCGATTTTTATATGTAGTATATTGAATTTCATTGATTTAGTGTTAAATTTTGACAAACATTTTACTGAAAAAAATGCAAATGAATGAAAAATAATCGCCTGGGATGGGATTTCAAGTACCGCCTTTAGGGACTCTACCTACCATGCCTACCTGCGTAAGACACTACCGACTATGTTATTGCCTACATGTGAATTTCGTTGATTCAAATTGCATATATAAATCGTACTGAAATTATAGGTGAACGATGAACATCATTCGAAAAATCGTTAGGGAAGATATACAAGTCACAGATTTCACCCGGTAACATATAAATGTCACTGGATAAGAAAAGAAAGACTGATCTTGTATCAAATTCAACGACCTGTACAGTAAACGTACTTTAATACATCAGTTTATATCGACATCAGTGGGCGCGCGGTCTGTGTATGGCTTGGGCGATCTCCCATGTTAAGCAATTCGACTCGCGGTCGGTACTTGGATGGGTGACCGATTGCCATGCACTGATTTGCGCTTCAATTGTTGAGCGGGAGGCAGTTTTTCTGAGTTTCTAATGTATTCTCATCTTGCAGAAATTCAGTAAAATCCTGCAAATGCGATACAGTAGAATGCATCAGGAAAGAGTGGCTGCGGGTAACACTCTGGGAGAAGGGGCTCGTGGAATTAGGAAATGAGGAGGAATCAAGTATGGAATGAGTAGAGAAGAGAAACGTAAAATCCTAAAGACGGCATACGTGTAGGAATAAAATTTAAAAAATGCAGTTTCTTAATATAAAATACCGGTTATTATAAATTCAATAGACAAATATATATTAAATGTATGTTAATTTATTAAGTTTATATTAATAACAATATTCAGTTACGGTATTGCAAATTGCATATACACTTGTGTATTAAACATGTTGGTCATTTACAAACATTTTTAACAGTGTGAGACATTACATCAGCGGGGAAAATGCTGTATCAATTAGCTTCTCGGCATAACAGAGGCCTGCCTTTCTTTTCGCGCCATCTAATACGCGAATTTAGAGTCAAGTCATAAACGACCCGAAGCCAGGGCTTTATTGTCGTATGTACATCGGATTTACGGGTGGAAAATGACCGCACGCGAAGAGAATGCTCTTAAAACTTTCATGTGCGGCGGTGAGACTACGCTAGCCAACACTGCACTCGGATTGGCTACATAACTTGAATCACACCGCACAACATGTTCAGTGCGCACGAGCCCTAAGGTTACCTTCTCACATCGCGTAACTTGCGTGACACTTTACTAACGTCAGCCAATCATGCTTTGGCCTTAGATTTCAGACAAGCAACAGGGAATGTTTATCTATGCAAGTTACGCATCGTATCAGCAACCGGCCTAACACTAACATAAGCGTATTCTAGTGCAGCGCCAAACACACTTGGGAGACCTTTATTGCGTGAAAGGGGACTTTTTCGCTCTGCTGAGCCCTGCTTAAAATGCCCGATTAAAAATGATAGAAAACAAAGGATTTCGGAACCAAATGAGAGAATACAAAAGATTTCGGAACCAAAAACACGATAGCTATCGTGTTTTTGGTTCCGAAATCTTTTGTTTTCTATCGTGTTCAATCGGGCATTTTAAGCAGGGAGGGCTATTATGGTGATATAACGCATTGCCAATAATTTAATAATAGTTTACAATTTTTGTTACCGACCGTATAAGTTTAACCGCCCCCCTTAAGGGCATGTGAAATACCGACTTCGGTAATAAAAACTGTAATGAACGTTTTTTACGCATATCTGCATTTACAGCTAAAAGAAGAAATTGATTCCCTGCACTGGTGAAATCCGCAGGGAATGAATTTCTTCTTTTAGCTGTAAACGCAAATATCCGACAAAAACGTTCATTATAGTTTTTGATACCGACTGAGCTCAACATGGATGTTTCACATCGCCTTAAGGGGATGTAAAATTTACTCAGTCCGTAACAGAAACTGTAATCAGCCCTACGGAGGCACCGTAAATATTCTGAGATAAAGAAAAACGTCGTCCGAAGCGCAATGTATCATTCTCGCCTTAAGGCGAGGTGAAACCTACTCAGTCGGTAATAAAATCTGGAAACGATTATTCCGACGATGCTTAACGTTCCCGAAAAAAAGCAAAGTTATACATCATTCCTCTTTCAATTCTGCATGCTGTAAAACTTTTATTTTTCGAGGCACATGTCTAGCTTCCGTGTATTGTTGTTCAAAAAATTATTTTCTATCTCTCTTAGCCTTAAGATTATGGGACTAAGATATTCCGGGAGTTTTTTATGTGCCATTAATACGAAGTTTAGTTACCTCCATATTTTTACTGCGCAAGATGAATCTAATGTGTCGTTTCACGTAACTCGATGTTAATTCATATTCATTACTTACAAGCTCATAATAATTTTCCCGTTACCAAATCAATCGTCGACAATCGAATGTCCTAGGGATATGATCGAGTGAGCGGTAAATGTGATCGGTAATATTACTGCGGCGTCTGATTGGCCGGCGTATTTGTTATTTCACGTAACTCGATGTTAAGTCAATATTGAAACTAAACATTAAAAATCGTGACTTTTAACGCAGATCAGCGAATATACAACATTTATCGAGCATTTAGACAAATTTTTGATGATTTCCTGAAATTGTTATGCAGGTATCAATCGTTCGGGCTCAAACTAAAAACACGCGCAAATGGCGGCAGTTTTAAATAATCGGTCACAAATGAATTGGTATTTTTTTACGCGTCATTTGACGATCATTTGACGGTCAAATGACCGTGGCAAAATGGACCTCACATCTCTACCGGTAATATTACCGCGGAGTGTGATTGGTCGGCGCATATTGGGCGATGCGCAGCAGCAACAGCAGCGCCTCATAGAGAAGCAGCTTAAGCGAGATTCCTGGACACGGCGCTGTGGCGGTGTACTTGTAGGACGCAGGACTTATAGGCGCGTCGTTAATGTGTGCAATGTGTATCGTGTAGGCGTTGGCGGCTGCAAAGCGAGTCGCGGATATGTCAATGATTTTAGTCCGTACAAAGCGCTGTCAATTTCTCAGTATCTCGCAATCCGAAGCATCGAGGAAAAGTGTCAACAACTCTGTACGATCGGTCGTACGTTCGCATAACCCGGAATCGCAGTATTTATATAGTTAGAGGAAAAATCTTCGAACGCGTTCGCTTGTCCTTAGACTTCACAGTGGTCGGCATATGTATATATATATATATAACACGTACATATATATCAATACATAGACAAAGATGCCTATTTAACAAATATAATTGAGCCCGTTTCGAATGATACAATGAATACGTCTTCGATCGTCCCTCGTCTAACGTCTCGCGCAACGTGTCTCGCTCTTTCTCGCTTATTACCGGGTAAACAAAAGTGTTTTTATTCACGCTGAACAACCCCAAAAGTCTCAGCGCCCTGAGATGTTGAAAATCATCGGAAGAGATTTTGCATTCAGGAGGATTCGCGCATTGGGACATTGCAGATGCGTCGCCCCTCAATTCAAGGATATTCTCAGAGTATTTACATATGCCAAATAGACTGGTAGTCGGAGAACGCACAGGTGAGACTTCTTCTTCTTCCTCGCACTCGTCGGTGCTCTCCAGTTTCCTTCTACGATTTATGTAAAGACTGCGGCTAGCTGTCTGGATACCGGACGAATATGTGTACCTTATTCGTCCGGTATCCAGACAGAGTACCATTCTTCATTTTATTTTTTTGTGGGGAAACAAATAAATGTAGAAGACTGCGGTTTTTTTCTACTTGTTATTTATATTTTGAAGTATACAATGGATTTTTTTTTTTTTTTTCTTTAATTGTAGGTGTGCCAGGTCCTCAAACACGGTTATCCAAAATAAATGGCTACCACTCTCCTGACCACTGTAATTATGCGATCAGTCTGAAATAGTGCATACATACTCAAGAAACATGCCTTCAGGGAATGACGGAGGTTTTTGTCGATTACTGCAAAATTAAGAAAATGGTGGTGTTTAAACAAAAAAAATTGATTTTTACCCTATATTTTTCGTATAAAAACATGAATAAAAAATCGAAAAATTAAGTTATCAAAAAAAAAAACCTCTGTCATTCTACGAAGACATGTTTCCCACGTATGTATGCACAATTTCAGGCCAATCACATAATTACAGTGGTCAGGAGAGTGGTAGCCATTTATTTACGATAACCATGTTTGAAGACCTTGGACACTGACAATTTTTTACTTAAAAAATTGCATTATATACTATAAAACGTAAATAACAAAACCACTGTCGTTTACTATTATTAGTTTTCCCACAAAAAAATAAAATTAAAAATGGCGCTCCAAGGCAGAAGTCCCCCTTAAGCTGCTAAAATAATTGCAAATGTATTTGGATGAATAATATACGATTATTCGTCCATCAGAATTTGAAAATTAATAAAATGTATCTGGACGTATAATACACGTCTATTCGTTTACAAAAATTTGTAAATTGATTAAAATTGTATCTAGACGAATAATATATGACTATTCATCCAGAGAGATCTGGCTGGTCAGTGAAAAGTTAACTTTACGAAAGTGGTAATTTTCCGCTTTAGTAAAGTTTTTCGTCTTTCCGGATGAACAATATAACACAGTTTGCACGGTAGCCGGACGTCCAATGCTCCGTTATATTAAAGCGTTCTAACGATTGTACAACATTTTACATCCGGTGTGTTTAGCAACTTTAACATGCTGATTCCTCTCCACTCCTAACAGTTACTTTCTTTATATAATATATTGACATTCAATGTACGAGTGGTCAATTGACTGTATTGTTTCTTATTTTGAAGCTCATGTTTTTTGTGATCAAAGATGAATCATTTAGAAAGTTTTGCACCCAATGTATTTGAATTTTAGGAATAATCGTCAATTGGATAAACAAATAATTCACTGACCCCTCAATTCAGACGTTTTGAGAAGCATGGGCAAGCAGATCGATCGTTCTATAATATTTTAAGGGAAGAGCGTCACTGACTGCAGCATCATAATCATAGACAAATTGAACACGCAGAAAAATGGTTAAGCCGTGGAAAATATTCCAATTGAATTGAATGGTGCAGAGTTAGAAAGATTTTGGGTGGAAACTTTCTCATTAGAATATTCAGGAGGCAACTATGATTATTCGCACACAGGGTTGGGCTCTGGTGTTCAAATAGTTCTGCCTCGCAAGGCCAATTTCAATTTTCTTCTATCGATTATAAAGATTAATGTTATCCCACATTTTGGCAAATTTATGGTTCAATACAAATTGTAGAGCTAATGCATACAATTTGTACTGTTTATGTACTGGAGTGGATTCTAGTTGATTCCACTGAGAGCCTCATCTGTCCTGTATCCCCAGATAACACCAAGAGGTTCCTTTGTAAGCATTTAGTACACTGAAGTCCACTACGTAGGCTTCCATTTTCAGGCTTATGATGTTCAAAACGCATTCATTATTGAATGTTAATCGTAGTATTGCACCTGCAAAAGTATGACGTTGGAATTTGCATCGTTGTAATGTAACAAAATTAAAAACAAATAAATATTAATGAACCCAAATTATTAAACCGGCTATAAAAAGATTTTTATTTTTATGGTATTCATATTTTGTTTTTAATTTCGTCCCATTGCAATGATGCAAACTTCAAAGTCATGCAAAAGTTGGGTCCACCCATTCAAGGCATACTTCTAGAATCCCATGTGAGACTTACCCTAGACTTTCCATCTGAGTTTTATCAGGGTTCAGATGCCCTAGCTTATACATGACGTAGGAATTAAAAAATCTGCTATTCCGCGTCTGATTTGAATTCCAAAGAAACATAAAGTAAGGACAGAATGAGAAACCATAATTACAAGTCAAATGATATGATACAAAGCCATTTTAGTTGCGGCGATTCCACAGTGGTATGTTGTGCACAGAATTAAATACATTGTTGCAGCTGCTATACAAGCTACGCTTTGCTTCTAAGCTACATGTCTTATTATGGGACTTATTAGAACACCTAAGACATGTATACATTTTTCTGTTGTGGGTTTCAGTAGCGTCTAGCACTGTTCGTTTCAACGTGAACATCGTTACTTAGAATCCTGCTGTCGAAATTGAATATGACGGAAGGAACACAACTGTTGAAGAAAAAGTGTGCATACATTTGAATGAAAATTGTACCAACGATTGAGTCCTTCTTGCATTACCTAGAGTCAAAGTTTAACGTAATTGTTGTAGTATAACTCATAAGATAAACACATTTGAATTTTTTGAGGTGCAATAGAACCCCGATTAACCGGGGTCGGATTAACCGGAAAGCGGATTACCCGGGCATCATGAGAAGCGAAGAAAATGCTAGAAATAAACGAAAGTCACTGAGTATTTCGAACAAAGAGCCTAGTTTACTTAACGTTATTAAAAAAATCCTGAAAGCTTTATATACTTGTTTATACAATCGAACAATTAAGTATAACTTGTGCTAAATCTCATTGTAACCAGTCAAAATACAGTTTTATCGTTGGTCATTATTGACTTATGCACTTTTGCTCTTTTGTTCGTATTAACCGGGATTTCGATTGTCCGGGAATTCTTCGGTCCGCAGCATCCCAATTAATTGAAGTTCTAGTATACTAGTAGAACCTCCAATAAGAAGTGCATAATTAGCACTGTGCTTACGCAAAGTACTGAACATGGACTGTGTCGTCATAAAGCCTACCGCCAACAGGGATGGGCATTATTTAAATAGAGAACCAATTCAGATATTTGTTTACTTTCTCGCCGTGTATGAAGCACATATGAATGTAAAAGCGAAAGTGTTGCCATGTGAACAATCGTAGCTCAGATTATGGTGTCAGTGTCCTCGTTTGCTAACAAAGCATTTACTCATTCCCGTCTGTCTGTCTGTCTGTGGGTGTCGTCTGGAAATATAATATTTTTTCTGAAGGCTCAGATGCCTCAGAGCAATGAGTCATGCAGACAGTATAAGGAAAAAAAGGCCACGGAAAAAGACCGATTTCTTTAGATGGCTCGCGTGAATGAACGTAGAATCCGAGCCCAGTCTGACGTTCGATATTAATTTGCGCGTTTTTATTAAATCGTATATAAATGATTCACAACCTGGTTGGTTTTTCCGGACTCCTGCATTTTATAATATCGAAGTATCACCTCGTCCGGGAGTCGGTCGAATAATCCTATACCATTCATCCAGCAATTAACAAAACTCATTGTTTTTTCCTTTGTCGAATTTAAATATATCGTTCACATTTTTTAATAGAAAAGTTAAAACTGGGTCAATTACAGATGCCTGAACGAATAGTGGAAACGATTTCACATAATCCTTATATTCACATTCCATTTGTGCATTTTTCTGTATTTTAGCCGTTATTTATATTCTTTTCCCTGTAATAAATACAGTGGTGTTATGATATAAATAAAGTTCCTCTTCGAAGCCATTTCCGCAATCTCTTTTTCCGCGGCCTTTTTTTAGACTCCATGCAGATAAATTTACATACATGGAATTACTAAAGACTCTCTTTTAAAAAGTTCATGAGTAACGGAAATCATTGTTGTCATTCTATTCGAGCTGTGATTGGTTGCCGGGAAAGTCCGTGGTAAACAATATCAGTTTGATGTCAAATGTGACATAAGACGACGGGCGCGGCAGTGCCCGCAACCTTTTATAAGAGCGCAACAGCACAAAAGTTTTTCAGGCACGCGCGCCAGCGCGTGAGATTAGCCTAGTGGGATAAAAAAGGAGATAAAATGTCGGGTTTCAATTGTTTTTACGTAGCCAGGTCAAATATTTTATTTCTTTCTAACGGGTATATAAATATTACTGTTTATCGCCGACACATAACGATAATGAACTCACTAATTTGCAGTTTCGTGGCCATCGCAGTTGGATCAACATAAAAGACTGGCATGTCAAATAATCAGCTAGTTGATTCCTGCCTGTAAGTATACAAATGAATAAAATGTCAACTAACTGATGTAGTACTAATTACTACGTATAATGTCCCATTTCTACGAACGTGCGGATGATTTTCATGAATTCAAATGTTACTAATTAATTTTACATGAACTGATACTGACATATGTTGGCTTCTTCATAGATAATGTTTTTTGTCACAGTAAGATAGTTCTTATTATTGCTTATCAGTCGAGTACAATCTGTCGTCACATTTTCTGCAGATACAAGCTTAGAATTGGTTTCTTCACAGCTTTGTTTAAATTTCTCGAGGATATTCAGCGGTAGAAATCATATTACGGTGTCAAATTTCGGACCTTTTTTGACATAATGATAAAGATTGTATTCTCATTATTAAAATTGTATTGTCATGAGTTAGCAGAAACATTCTGATATCTGAATAAACTCGTATCAAATATGAGTTTAATCATATTAATTAATCTCTGATTAATCATATTAAACTTGTTAAGAATTCAGAGACGATGCATTCAATGCTCTACACTTTTAGTAACAACTTCTGCGAAAATCATTAAAACGGATTGTATGCATCAAGGTACGCTCGAGATTTCGCGTCTCTGATGCCTCATGCTGCCTGGTCAGTAACCTGCGCGTCAACGTACCTTTTCTCGCACTTCCCCGTCACAAAGGCAGTCGCCACCCTTTTTTAGCGGAATGCCAATTGATCGTTTCGTCAATAGACGGTGATCTATTTCCGCTAGCGATATTATTCTCTCTCTTGCTTTTAAGTCGATTAACATTATGAAATACAGTTTGAATAATTTTTGTATACATTCTCCGAAATCTCATCCATTTGTATTATTTTCATTACGATGATCTGGAAATAAATATCCCATATCCTTACCAAAATTTCAGTTTGACATTGCAAGCCGTTCTGTTATCGCAGCCGATTTGGTTAATTCATCTTTACTATCATTTAAAGCTATTTTAAAGAATAGCAGACAAAGGCGTCGCTTTATTATTAAGATTCCCCCTTCATCACAATACCATTCTCATAACAATTTGTTAAATTAGGCTGGTGAATCGAAGGATAGAGCAGAGGCAAGAGCACAACGTAACGCGTACTGAAATAACACAGAGGTGATTACATTGCATCTATTGAAAGTTCATTGGTTGCAACAAAAAAGAATAAAATAGCACGAAGAATTGATTCATATTAAGAGAACGAAGTACTCTAATAAAAAGTCTTAGTAAATATCTGTTTACTGATGATTCCGTTGCTTTTAAAAAAAACTTGCATCTAAATCTTACAAAGCCCACATCAAGCATTATAAATCTGTTATTTCTTAGTAACTTTCACGACGCTCGTTATTTTTTCTTTTCTTCATGTCTCTCGTTGCGAAGTATTTAAATTGATGAGATCAATTTCTCAATTGGGAATGAATGTGTGTGGAGCATCCTTAACAATTTTTTGTTCATAATGTAGTGCACGTAACTCAGCTACATAACATACATAATATAGTAGTTCGTCCTCAATTCTGTAATATGCATGAAATGCGAAAGCCTTTAAATAAATTCACGTAGAAGTAGGAAATTTGTACAGTTTCTATCTCAAATGCGCAGGAAGGAAAGGTTTCGGAAAACTTTGTAGTTGGAGTATTTTCGAGCAAGTCAGACCTGCATACAAATTAACATAGAGCATGAAGCCCCTTCAAAAAGATATAATAAAACTATATTATTATTGGATATATTATCATTCGAATTTTCTCCGTCATTTTCTACATTGGAATCCAGTGTCTTTCTACAATCACGTTTTCATGTTATAATGAGACATCCAAAAAATTCAAATCTCAGCATAGTTCATCATGAAATACGATATTTATATATAGTAAAACTCCTCCAATTAGACGTCAACATTCAGTTAGCACATTTAAATAAATATAATCAGTCGATATAAAGTCAACAGGTTGACTTCAGACGATCCTGTTTATTTCAAGTATCTCTTCATTTTGGAGTTGGAGGATCATTTTACTTTACTTTCGACCACATCCTTCTCCCTTCGTACATAATCTAGCTGGCATGTGCACTTGAGTCATGCCGCATGACTCATGCCTGACCTCGAACGCACAAGTGATTGATAGTCGATCACTTACAACTTCGGATTACGTGTTTAGGCGTATGAATATAGATTTATACCGCCTCTGACAATCGTCGACAGAGAAAAAGCAGAACGTCGTCTACGTTATCACCTTTATGTTTGGCACTTTCAATTTGTCAACAGAGAGACAGTTTTCCTGACAACGCGCGCCAGTTTTTGATGTTTATATGGATTGAATCTTTAGCCTCGAAGTCAATATACAACGTGCAGATTTCGCAGTTGTTAATTTTTTTCATAATCTGTCGAAAGTGCACGTACTGCATATGAGCCATACCACCGTAATTTCGTCACAAAAAAAAATCTCAACATTTTCCTAAAAATCGGGTTCAATGGTATCTATAGAAGCACAAAATAACAGGTTTTTAAAACAATGTTTGGTCCGAATATGCCAATTTTTTCATTTTTCATTGAAATGGCTTAATTTTGGGACAGATTCATCGTAGATATATTTTTAACAAATCAAAATGTGTGAATTACTTTTATGGCCTACAAGAAAAATATTAATATAGATTTATATGAGATATTTTAGTTCAAATTCACTGAAATTTTACGAAAAAATTATCGAAAATATTTTCGATAATTTTTTCCTTACATTCCGCAGATGAATCACGAATTTTTAAGATGTTGTTTCGAGTGGGACTCGGAACTCCTGGCCATTTAAAAAAAACTTTACATTAAAAATTTCAAAAGAATAAATTTGAAATTTTGTGAAATAAAAAAAATTTGAATTTTTTTTTATGACGAAATTACGTTGGAATGGCTCATGTACATGCGGTTCGACGTCATGTACCCCTCCTATGACAAACCTGCGACGATTTCGTCGTAAATCGCAAATCCGTTTTCGTTCTGTGGTGCGTTCATTCCCCTGACGACTTTTCAGGAAATGACACTTCCTATCGTGGGTTTATCTACGTCCACTTACCTGACTAATCCGTCGCACGTAAGGTGTGAAACGTTGGTTCGTCATGTACTTGATCCACAATCACCAATCGAATGCCGTCTGGTTATCGACGACTTTGGTCTTCGCATCATTTCTGTGCGTCTGAATATTCGAACCCAACATGTGGCTAGGTTTCGGTTCATTGTACCGGAAACAAGTAACAGAAAAGTAAATTGCTACTGGCGGGACTCGCAATCAGATCCGCTGTTTGTGAGTCCGTGATCGACTTCGCTAAGCGACTGCTTTTCCTTTGTTTTGATAGTATGTTTATAAAGTCAATTTTGTTGAGTGTCATTGTCAATGATATGTGTATCTCAATACGAAAATCTATTTGTTTCAGGCGTGTTCTCCAGGACACAGGCTCCGATATGCCCCAATACACGTAAGTTTATTGTCATCCCCAGCAGCTCTTTCCTACTGAATTCGATTTAGCATATGATGTTGAAGTTTGCATCGTTGGAATGCAACGAAATTCAGAAGAAACAATCATTTTCATTAATCCATATTATGAAATTAGGTATAAAAAGTCATAACAATTAGTTGCTATGATAACTTTTCGAATTCTAAGTAATCCAAATGATGAAATTAGAATTAATTTGTTTTCTTCTGAATTTCGTTGCATTCCAACGATGCAAACTTCAACATCATTTTAGCACAAGCGCAACGTACTTTATGAAGATACAAAATTTGGTAGAACGGTGCAAGTCGATATATGTAGGAAAAAGGGGCGATCAGTGTAATTGGTTTTTGAAATCTTTTTGAATTTAACAAACATTTGTTTGTTTCCAACTTATTCAAGTGGACAAAGTGAAGCAGATTACCATGGAAGCAACGGGCAAACTGATACACATTCTTTGCACTCATCGCACTTATCGATGCAAGAAGATCCTGTACTTATTCGGACCCACAAGCAACAAACATCGCAACAAGTAAGCAGCGTTACCGTTTTCTAATCCGTACGTCATATCCGACGTTCGAATGTAATATTGTTTTGTCGCTTATTATTTTGTTGATAGTGAGAACTTTACAAGATACATGTCGTTAAACATGAATATTAAAATTGAATTTCTAAATAAATCTATAACTGTGTCTCCCAGGGCCATAAAAATGCATTTGATCATACAAAGGAATATGTTTAAAAAAAAAAAAAAATGGAACATCCCAGAGTGCAATTCTTAGACCAATGAGTTCATTGAACCATTGAAAGCGAGAGACACCAGTGACGAAATTGCTTGTGAAACTGAATGAAAAACTAGTTCATAAGTTTCTTAGATTCTTGTATCAGCTTAAAAAATCCTACTTTGCCTTAAGAGGCAGTGATACTTCGCTCGGAACTTCTTCGGCCAATGCTAAACGCCTATAGCGATGCTATATGACAGCCCCTATAGGCGTTTAACATTGGGCGCCAAAGTTCCGAGCGAAGTATCATATTCACTTAATGTGAGGCGAAACCACCATGAGTGCGAGAGAGATAGAAAATAATTTTCGAACCAACAACACACGGAAAATAGACGCATGCCAGGAAAAATAAAAGTCTTACACCATTCAGGATCGAAAGAGCAATGGTGTAAAACTTTTCTTTTTTCCGAAAACGTTGGGCATCGTCAAAATAATTGGTTACAATTTTTTGGTTACCAACTGAGCAGTTTTCACCTCGCCTTAAGAGGACGTTCGCCTTCATTGAGATAGCGAGACCTCTTTAAGACCGGTTTATAAGGGATTTTCCCGTGGGAGAATATGCGACTTGCGACTGATAGTGAAGGCCCAATGTCGATATCTTTAAAAGTAAGAACGAAAGAAGAAAAAAGAAGAAAAAGAGCTTAAGAGGTCGGTTTCGGCAGTTTAGCTGCAAACGAGGCCGAACCGTACAAGGCTCCAGTTGATATATTTGTAACGAACGCAAGTGATTATATACGAATGCAATTTTTATTGTCATGGTTGTGTGTTTATTAAATTTCAGGTGACGACGGTGACAAAGGTGGTCCGTGAGGTGTCACACATGGAGCCAGACACCGGGGCTGTGAGCTATATGTCCATGCCCTTGATGTCTCAAGAGTATCAGCACAGTGATTCTAGATATCCAGCTGATCCGTATATGGTCAGTTTTGATCACTATGACTCCTCACTCGGATATTCCACCCAGCCGGGCTACCCTGGAACGCACGGTATATATATACCGCAATCGCATTCACCCCACAGCCCTCACAGCCCATCGGAACATAGCCGAGCTTCGCCACCACACGGTATGTCGAATTCCTTTGCCACGTAAATTTCCGCATCGTGGCAGCATTATAATTGGCAAATTACAAGTGTATACGGAAATAGAAAACCGGAATTATTCCGAAAAGAAGTTGCGCAAAGCCGTTTTTACGTGTTACGATCAAACGTCTCACTGCAAAATCACTAAAAAATTCTTTCACTTGCCTATTTAAGAGTACATGCGAAAAGCGCCCTACTCGGAAGGTGCTTACAACGATGTGGACCGAACGTTGAATCCCACTTTACAAGATCATTATCGTATCACGCCAAGTCCAGGAGGTCCCGGGGAACAATATGGTAAGCTATAAAACGCAAAGAAATCGAAGATCTCGATCGAAGATGAACATTCCTTATGTGAAGCATTCTCTATCAACTCAGCCACTTTTTTCTTCTGATCCTCTTCTTTTTCCTTCAGACCCTCTCTGATCTGCTCCATAATTGGTAATATCAAAGTACCAGTAAAGGGCACTCTATGTGAATATTCTCAGATTTTTAAAACCATATTTCAGAAAATACCGTTTTCCTTTGAAACGCAAATATCTCGGAAACTTGAAGTTATTTTAAAAGAATGTCTGCTCGTAAAAGTTGTCGTTTTCTGTTAGCTTTCGAGCAGTATATTTGAAATAATTTTCACCTTTCGATTACAATGTTTTTTAACCGAAAAACGGAGGTTTTATTTTTTCAATTAAAAAACGGATTCTTTTTTTGGACTGAACAAATTACAGAGTATTCGTGCGTGACTTCTGATATTGCAAAACAATTCTCAGAGTGGCACCGATAGACCTTCTGGTATAAAAAAGAATTTTAGTGAAAATAATTCCTCCATTTTCTGGAATTTTTACACAAATACATTTTTTTATACCAGGAGATCTATCGGTGCCACTTTCGGGAGTTTGTTTGCAATATCAGTAGTCATGCACGAATACTCTGTAATTTTTTCAGTCCAAAAAAATTATCCGTTTTCTAATAAAAAAATAATTCCTCCGTTCTCGGTAAAAAATCATTCTAATCGGGACGAGAAAATAATTTGGAATACCCCACTTGAAAATTAACAGAAAATGACAACTTTTATGCGCTGACATTTTTTTAAGTAACTTCAAGTTTCCGAGATATTTGCGTTTCAAAGAAAAACGGTGTTTTCTGAAATATGGTTTTAAAAAAATCTGAAAATATTCACATAGAGTGCCCTTTACTGGTACTTTGATATTACCAATTATGAAGCAGATCGGAGAGGGTCGAAGAAAAAAGTGGCTGAATCGGCTTCATGTATGTATCGAGTGTTTATCGGGCCAATTTTTACATGCTCGATTATTATTTTCAACGTGTATAGATCGTGTTAGCAATTCATGGAACATGGACGACTCAGGAGAACCTTCCCAACATCCAAACGGTATATTTTCGTATAGACGACTAAATATAAATGTCTTTTTGGTAGCAGTCGACGACGAGAAAAATTGGTGTTATTTTTCCAGACGAAGGTAAATTGCCTTATGGATGGGTCTGGCCCGTCGGATACGGGCCTCGTTCCGGCGTCGGACCAGTATCTCTGTCCGGAGATGCAACAGCTTATAACGAAGGACATCCGGCCTCACTTACCGGAGCAGTTCCCGTTGACGTATTCGAAGACGAAGTCCACTTACAACGACTCCACTCGCGTCACCAAGTGCCAGGCATGGCTAGCCCGCTGGAAGACGATCAGAAGTCAATGCGCTGGAGGGATCCAAATCTGTCTGAGGTTATTGGCTTTCTGAGCAACCCCAATAATGTTATCAAAGCCAATGCCGCCGCGTATCTTCAGCACCTCTGTTACATGGACGATCCGAACAAACAAAAGACGCGAAGTATGGGTGGCATCCCTCCATTAGTTTTGTTATTAGATCACGAAAGTCCGGACGTATACAGAAACGCCTGCGGCGCGTTACGAAATCTTTCGTACGGGCGACAGAATGACGAGAATAAGCGGGCGATTAAAAGTGCCGGCGGCGTGCCAGGATTAATTAATTTACTGCGACGAACATCGGATGCCAATATCAAAGAGTTAGTCACTGGTGTACTTTGGAATCTGTCGTCCTGCGAGGTAAGTTGACCTCAAATCGAATTCCGCTTTCACGAAAAAGTCGATATTTCTGATAACGAGCGAGCTTCTTCATTCAATTTCATATATTCGTTTGCAATTATAATCCAAAAATAATCCACGAAGGATTATTTTTCAAACATTCCGACAGATCAATCGATTCTCGACAAGATAAAAATGAAACATCTGAAATACAACAATCGTACAGGCTATCTTATCGAGTCTTAAGATAGTCCTCCCGGTACAGCCCCGTCAAATGTATGTTTCGGGGAAATTTTCGAACACTTGTCGATGAAATAGTAATCTGGAAAAAATTAAGCCTGTAGAAAGTGCTGAGAAGATTGATTTTGCATTATAATAATTCCAAAATGTTATTAACAAATTAATGAAAAAATGTCATTTTCAACTATTTACCCGGCAACCCAACTTTTTTGTAATGAAAATTATTCATTCATTTTTCTGAATATGTATGAATTTTTTCAGGATTTTGTCTAATTTTCTTAAATTGCGTTTTTTAGCAAAATGAGTGGCGAAAACCGCAATTTAAAAAAATTAGACGAAATTCTGAAAAAATTCATACGTATTCAGAAAAATGAATGAACAATTTTCATCACAAGAAAAGTTGAGTTGCCGGGTAAATTGCTGTACATTTCACTGTTTTCATTAATTTGTTAATAATATTTTGGAATTATTATAATGCAAAATCAATCTTGTCAGCACCTTCTACATGCTTAATTTTTTCAGATTATTATCTCATCGAGAAGTGTTCGAAATTTTTCCCGAAACTCACATTTGACGGAACTGTACCGGGAGCATTACCTTAATCCTTAAGGCCGGTAACGACGAGATTCAACGAGTCTGGTGTGAGGCAAGTTGTGACTCGCAATGGTTATTCTAATGTATTTTTACTTATATTGCAGGACTTGAAACGATCTATCATCGATGACGGCGTGACAATGGTGGTGAATAACATAATTATTCCCCATAGTGGGTGGGATCCAAGCTCTTCGAACGGAGAAACGTGCTGGTCGACTGTGTTCAGAAATGCATCAGGTGTTCTTAGAAACGTGTCTAGTGCCGGAGAATACGCTAGAAAAAAATTGCGCGAGTGCGAGGGACTGGTCGACGCTCTTTTATACGTCGTACGATCGGCTATTGAAAAGTCCAATATTGGCAACAAAATCGTCGAGAATTGTGTCTGCATTCTGAGAAATTTGAGTTACCGATGTCAAGAGGTGGAGGATCCGAACTATGATAAGCATCCGATTCAGGCCACGGTACAACCACGAATGACGGCGCCAGTGAAAGGTCAGTAGCCAAATATCTTAACGATATATTGTTCGTCGTGCGACGCGTCTGTGCTAAAATATGAAACGAACATTCCCTTTAAATTTACGACACGTTCAGAAGAAATGTAACACGACAGACTTAAGGTAGTCCTCCCGGTACAGTTCTATCAAATGTGAGTTTCAGGAAAAATTTCGAACACTTCTCGATGAGATAATAATCTGAAAAATATCAAGCATGTAGAAGGCGCTGAGAAGATTCATTTTGCATTATAATAATTTAAAAATGTTATTAGCAAATGAATTAAATATTCAAAAATTTACCCGGCAACCCAACTTTTTTGTGATGAACATTATTCATTAATTTTTCCGAATACGTAAGAATTTTTTTTTAATTTTGCCTAATTTTTTTAAACTGCAATTTTCGCTACTCATTTTGCTAAAAAAAAACGCAATTTAAAAAAATTTGACAAAATTCTGAAAAATTCATACATATTCAGAAAAATGAATGAATAATTTTCATCAGAAAAAAAAGTTGGGTAACAGGGTAAATTGTTGAACATTACCTTTTTCATTAATTTGTTAACATTTTGAAATTATAACAATGCAAAATCAATCTTCTCAGCATCTTCTACAAGTATGATTTTTGCAGATTATTATTTCATCGAGAAGTGTTCGAAATTTTCCTCGAAACTCACATTCGACGGGACTGTACCGGAAGGACTACCTTAAAGAAAAAGAAGATAAGAATCGAAAAAGTTGAGAGCTTAACTATTGTGATGCAGGTGAAAACTTGGGCTGCTTTGGAGGTAGTAAAAAGAAGAAAGACGGGCAACCTCCGCCGAAAGAAACGACTACTTCGAGGACAATGAATCCAAGAACCGAGCCTGTGAAAGGGATGGAACTACTGTGGCAGCCTGACGTCGTACAGTCGTATTTGAGTCTTTTGCAAACTTGCTCGAATCCAGAAACGCTCGAAGCAGCTGCCGGAGCTTTGCAGAATCTTGCTGCCTGCTATTGGCAGCCCAGTATTGAAATTCGCGCCGCCGTGCGAAAAGAGAAGGGCTTACCAATTTTAGTGGAACTACTTAGGATGGAGGTACGTTGACTTCATTAAATTTCCGAAATACTCGCGGTATTGTGCTAATTTGATATATCTTATATCTTTTGGAATGTTGTTTGTCTGTTTGTCTGTTTGTCCCAATCCGATGCTGAGTGTCCCGATGCCGGGCGTCACGAGCGATAGAAAATTTTGGAAAATAAAAAAAAAAGTTAACATTTTTTTTACGTTAAAGAAAATTAAAAAAATAAATAAAAATAAAAAAGTTCAATGTGGTTCAAATGGTCAACTTTATGTAGGGTGCTCCAGCGTAGGGACCGGAAAAAATGTATACATCTTGACATTTAATGGACGGAAAACAAGAAATGTAGTTTATCGATCAGCGTTAGGTTGAATTGCCGTTGTGCGCCAATGAATGTGAGCCGATTTCATAACGTTGAAATTTTCAGTAAATCAAGATTGAACTGTGGTTCTGATTTGTCGAAATTAGTTTATGAGACGATTACATGGATTTTTTTAATAAACATGATTGGAATTCACAATTTCTGATAACCAAATACGTTACGCGAAAGACACGCGAACGCACGAAGCGCGCTAGCCCCAATAATCCGCTAGTATATATTTAAAAAGACAATTAAAGCTCTAACGAAAATATCATTTTTCCGTATTTTTTCGATTATACTTCAGGTTGATCGCGTTGTTTGCGCTGTGGCGACTGCGCTCCGAAACCTCGCGATAGATCAACGGAATAAGGAGCTCATTGGGAAATATGCGATGAGAGACCTCATTCAGAAACTACCCTCGGGAAATAATCAGCACGATCAAGGGACTAGCGACGATACGATTGCAGCTGTACTGGCGACTTTGAACGAGGTCATAAAGAAGAACGCCGAGTTTTCGAGATCACTTTTGGATGCAGGCGGCGTTGAGAGACTGATGAACATCACGAAGCAACGTCAAAAGTACACGCCGCGAGTTCTCAAATTCGCCGGTCAGTCTTAAGATTACACCTTTTTACAGTGTTCATTTCACAGGGTGTGATAATGAGGGTTTTACGCACGCGAAACGCGAAACGTACGTGAAACACGCATTATCAAACTTCGTGCGAAGCGTGCGAAAAAATCCGATTATCACACTTTGTGAAGTAAAATTTTGTACAATACTAGTGTGAGAAACTTTTTCTCAACTCGTGTGATTGCAACTCTCGTCTTGGGGTCGTGCTGTAATCATGTCACACTCGTTAGAAAAGGTTTCATCGCACTCGTATCGTAAAGTACTTTTTTGTAACTGTGTGCGTAAAACTCGACGTTTCGATGCGGTTTTTCGAGCGTAAAATGCTCGTTTTCCGCACTAGTGCGTAAAGTGATCCTTTAGAGTCCAAAAGTGCGTAAAGTGACACTTTACGGGCAAGTGGTCACTTTACGCACTAGTGCGGAAAACGAGCACTTCGCACGCAAAACCGTCTCGAAAAGTTGAGTTTTGCACACGCAGTTACAAAAACAGTATGTTTAACACGTGCGGAAATGACCTACTTTACGCACTTGTTGCACAATATACTATTCTGCGTGTGACACGCTAGTAATTTGCTATACACGTACGTAAAAGCTAAGAGTATGAGAAGGCTCTGTAGTGGGAAGCGCAGAGCTGCGCGGGTACTACAATTTATTTTCCATGAGTACTACAATTTATTTTTTACAATTTTATTTTCCATATAAAATAACACAAATTTCAAAGATTAGATACAAATCTGAAAAAATTCATACGTATTCAGAAATACGAAGGAATAATTTTCATCCACAAAAAAACGAGTCATCGAACTATTTGTCAAACTATTATTTTTTTTATCAATTTGTTAATAACATTTTAGAATCATTGTTATGCAAAATTAATCTTTTCAGTATCTTTAATGTGCATACATTTATTCAGACTTTTACACCATCGAGAAGTGTTTGCAATTGTCTCGCACTTTTCTCGAATTTATGCGAATTGAATACTCCGCGAGTCTACCCCCTTAACGTGCTAATCGCATTTGTAGGGCAAGTATTATTCACGATGTGGCAACACCAGGAGCTTCGAGACGTTTACAAAAAACACGGCTGGAAGGAACAAGACTTTGTAACAAAGACACTAGCGGCACGTAATTCGGGCCCGAATTCACCGAATAACGTTAACAGGTAAATATTTCACAAAATTGTCTATGCATATATAGCCTACGTAATTTTCTAATATAAATGTTCTAATATCCCATTTTCTTGAAACTTCCAATAACGCTGTTGCTAGTCATCGAAAAATCGGCGAACATTTGACTATAAATCGCCCTGAAAATAGCTAAAATAACCTTCATCCCTCGGATGTAAATCAAATATTACGAAGATCAGTCAGATTCAACGCAATAATACAACGTTGTTGCAACTGATGAAATCTCAGTGACATCGTCGCGTTTCTATATCGCATATCTCTTTCAGTTATGAATACGGATGACCGGTTCGATACATCAGCGTTGTAATTAATATAGCTATGATTGCAGCACTCTTAATCGACCTATGGCCAGCCAAGGAAGTACAAGATACGAAGATCGAACTATTCAGAGGACAAACTTGAATTCTAATAACGTCGGCAGACCTGCTATCTATCAACCGGTCAGTATTACTTAAATCATGTATGATGCTACAGGGGTTTTTAGTTAAGACACGCAGACCTTATCGCGTCTCAGTCATCGTCATATCTTATTAAGCAAAATTTTCTTCTCACTTGTCCGGGGCTCAACCGGTATAAGAAATTATTCGTGTGATTCTTTAAAGGGTGTTACATTTTTCTGGATAAGAGCAAATTAGATTAATGTCCTTAATAGGTGGACGAACATTTACCTAATTTATAGTTATCCAGGAGCTTCGGGTACACTTGAAAAAGTAGATAGGCTCTTCTTGATACCAATCGTGGAACGTCACATAATCCTAAGGTCATTGAACTAATAGCATCGCTTCGATCCGTTCAAGGATTGCCGAAACATATTTAGACGATGCCAAGAACTAAGAACATTTTGTTTATCTTGCGAATGCGAGGTGACATTTCTTTTTATCGAGAGGCATTCGCAAGCTAAAAAATTGATTGAGTGTTTTTGAATTTTCAATTGAATTGAGTGTTTTTTCCCTTAAGTCATCTTAGGCGTTTAGTCACTTCGAAACATCATCTGGGCAATCGTCAATATTTCTTCAGAGACAAATATTTCTGACAGAAATATTTCGTTCCTTTCTTCGAAATTGCATATTTACTTATTGATTAAAAAAAACGATACATACGTAACACTCATTATTTTATACTGCGATGCGATATTTTTGCAAGAATTTCGATCTTCTTAGTGATACTACTATTGTTCATAGCAGAATGAAGAGAATCCAATGTCGGATTCGCAGTACCAAAAACAAGGATCTCATGGGCCACCTGCTGGAGGCGTATGTGTATTTCCCAACAATTCTGTAAGTTGCTAGAAGTTTATTAAAATCTATTTCAGATATGTTCGAATGATTTGAATTCCGGGTTTCATCATTCTCTACATTGTATATTATACACAGTCATTTCGAAAAGCTTCCAATTCAAATAAATCTGACTCAATCTATTTTATATTTTAAGTCGTTAATAGCGTAGTCGCCTCCCGTGGCTTTCTCATCATATTCGTTGTTGGCGTGAAGTTATTGTCATTAAATAATTTCGGTAAAGTTACAGGCGATAAGGGTGAAAACTTCGCAATTTTCGTATAATAATTGTAATCTACGTTCGGCGTCAGAAGACTCTCATCTTCTTATATGAGATTTGGCATAAAAGTGAACTTGTTTACGACGAAGTAGTCAATCACGGAACGCGTCAAAAGTCGATAATGGGCTCAATCGCATTTCGATATAATATACTAACAACCAACTTCCTCAGAAGATGGTAGCAACAACGCGCGCGCGTCGCTGTCGACCCTTCAAATTTTTTTTCACTTGACATGTGGCTGGATTACATTTCTGCATGTTCACAAACACGCGAGATACGCGCGCGGTACGTGTGATTAAAGTTGAATCTGCGACATAGCGAACTTCTGACACAGCACGAATAAGGTGGTTTTGAAAACATCTCAAAATATCGTGTTTCGACTGTCATGTGCTTTTTTTCTCAAAGGGATACAACAAAATTAGGAGCAGCTAGCTCAATAACACCTGTGCCTCGAAAAAATCGGAACAGCATTCGGATTTCTTTGCAAAGATTGTCCAAATGCAATGCCAGACATTCTCAAATGTTCATGCGTTTATGAAGACTGATTTGGCGCGACGCGCGACAATTTACGGAAGTTATATAACGCATTAGTTTTCTCCAGTTGTTCTCGAGTTAAGTATAGACCTTTAGTTTTTGAAAACTCAGCCCATTTACACGTACACACAAATGCCGATATTTTTCCTGCATCAATTTGGAGGATTTGCATCCGAATTTTTACACCTGATATCTAAAAAAAAGTTTACTCCACGAAAAATGTAAGGTGCAAACTACGTTACCACGTGTAATAATCGCGCAAATGAAGTCGGAAGTTTCTATTCCACGTCATCTCTATTTCCAGGCTCACAATTCTATATATTGCGATTAACATAACATGAAGGAGCACAAATAACACGCGAAATCCTCCCATTGATCGCTTTTTCTTACACACTTATTTGGCAGTATAATTCGATCGCAATATCATCTTCCGGTCGTCGAATGAGAAAGCCACCTGGGCTCCTGCCTGCCCGTCACGGGTAAGGTAGGTGATATCTCTGCGTTTCTTTTTTCTGACAAAGTTGGAACCGCTCTGCCTTGTAATGTTTTATGGCGTGCAAATCTACAGAAAAGATACATTTTCACCATGTTCATGTTCAGCTCACAATGTGCTTACTCTGGGCTTCTAATCACACTTCATTTGCATTATCTTTTTATATTTAATATTCGCTGTTTGCACGGAGGTGAAAAGTAGGGAGGAAGTGACGCCAACGCTCGGGGTGGCAGATCGTCGCACTGTTGGAACAATATTTGTGTATAATCGCATCGGCTTCAGCGTATTTCCTGGCCACTTTGGAGTAATTTTTACTTTAGATCGGGGATCGCGAATATGTTTCGGCTGTAAAGCTCGTTCGCAATCTAATTTTCATCCTCTTAACCTCGTCGAGCTGTCAGATCCAATAAATTATATTTTCTTATTTCTCATCAAATACGCGTACGATCCGAATGAAAAAATGTCACGCTGTACATTGTTGACTCGACTTTCTTTTTAGCTGAAACGATAAGACTGACATTCAATAATTATTTACTAAGTAAATATTTACTCACCGTTTCCTATGTTGTTGTGTATGAAATATTGTTCCAATAGTTCGAAAAACCGGCTACCGCGGCGCTGGTTGTCGCCATACACATAACGAATAGCGCCACGTCACAATATATTTTTTATATCGTATACGAATCTTAATTCTAAAAATCACAAGAGTATTTGAATCAACTGAGATAGAAGAGCCTAGCTGTATAATCCAAGTTCCAAAGTTCCTCGGTACCCTCGTAACCCGTCCTATTTCATTCTCAGAATCTGTGATGTGAATTTTCGGTGCGGGGGCCACATTAACGACCCTTAGCTACACACGTCCGTGCTAAGGATTTTCGCCAACTTCGACGAAGCGCATCGTGATGACTTTGTCGACTATCCGCATAATTGACTGCTGCTATATTTCCGAGCGATTTTAAGTATTTATCGCTTTACTCTTATTCTATTGTAAGTTTCGCCTTAGTTTGATTTTAAACTCGCGGGTGGTTAGCCACCACTGTCGTCGGAGATGAAAGCGGGTCGTGATCAACTACAGTGCAGTATCCACCGGTTCGTCCGCAATGGAATGCTTCGATCGTTTCTCCTATGGTCGACAAGAGGGAACCTTGTTTTGTTGCGTTTTCCGATCTTGGGATTGCTCCTTCACAAAGATGCTCACCAACATTCCCTAGCGTTCATGGATATCGATGCTGTAGTAGAAGATACGTACGCCGCTAACACTGTAAGCCTCGCATCCCGACTACCAATCGGACGAACCCTTCCGAATGCAAATCAAATCACGCGTCACGCTGTCCGAGCAAACATTGGAGCTCGGCGAGGAAATGACCTAGCCGGCTACACTCGACGTAGGTTTTCCGTGGTTTCCCTACGTCTTAGACGAATGCGAGCGTTTCTATCTCAATCATAAGTCGGCCACAGCCGCATCGCACATAACTACGAGTGCCACCATCTCGCATCAACTCTTCGTACACTTCTGACAAAAATCTCGCGCGTGATAGCTGGTATTTGTGGGTGCAGCGAAGCAACAAACGGGATACGGCCCGTATATAAGGAACAAAAACAAAACAAAACAAATCAAGACTGGCCAGCCGTGGTGCCATAAATAATTGAGCCGGCATTTGCAGCCACGAATGGGTGTTATTGGTGCGGATATCTCCCGCAGATTTTTAACGGATGATCTTAAACCTCCAAAAGTGATCATCAAATTCTTGGAACAAGAATACTTTCAAGCAGCGTTCATTTGCATCGCAGTCTTCATCATCTATACAAGATTGAACACAGAATATCATGAGCTTCGGTCCTGAAGGAGACGCACACGCCCTGCCTTCGTAGCCCGACACAGCAAACCAGTTTTTCCGCGATTTCACACCTAGAGCTTTATTTCGTGATACTGTTCATTAGTATCTTTGTTCCGGTAGCCGAACATGCGCGCTGAATCACAGAATCAGTAGGATTACAGTAATTCTGCCGCGATGCGCGGCGACTCAGGCCTGCTTGGATGGCATCCTCTGTAAAATTATTTTTGTTTGGAAGTTTTGTATTACGGTTAAAATTGGACATCGGTGTGATTTTTTGTGTAGAAATGTTCGTGTATTGCTAAGGTTACAGTGGAACCTCTCATAGCGTACACTCTCATAGCGTACGAGGGCGGAGCGTGTAGGTTGGTTGGGTGGGATTATTCAGGACCGTAACACGTGCACGTTAGACGGGCGCTTAAGAGAGGGCGACCATCTAACGAACAAAATCTAGTCACGGCACTGCACGAGGTGTCAGGGAAGGGGAAGCTAGAACCGGCCGGTTTTGGCTCGTGATTGGTTCTTCACATAGCGTACATTGTCTCCCTATTTCGTACGCTATGAGAGGTTCCACTGTATTAGTATGTATGTATGTATGTTAGTATGTTCATTAAGAGTATGCACAAGTGTTACTCCAAGTGGTCAAAGGGACTGTCGGGTAATCCTACAATATCGGTGGTTACAAGCTGGAACCGTTCCGTGCCGCCCATCAACGACTTTGTGCGCTGTTATTTATCGGTATTCAGGAAAGAGGCCAAGAACATGATGAAGACGTAGCTAGACAGGGTATAGAAGTGTCTATAGACCCTCTGCCCTGGCGTGTCAACGATGGATTGAATCGTGTGGAAGGTTGTGAAGTTACCATTTCCAAATTGAAGAAGAAAAACACTTCTCTTCGTATAGACATTGCTGTTGTGAAGTGGAATGTCGAATAGCTGAGTTCTCCGGCTTCAAAACCAACGTGATTGATTTTTTTCACTATCATTTATGGCTGAAGATGCAATAATCCGATGATCTTCGGCATTCCTGGGCGGACCGGCACCGCTTCACAAGATTCAATTGGTCTACTGTTGTCTGCTGACTTTGAAATTGCTCTCGTCGAGGACTCGACTGGATATCAGAGAACGAATAAGTGAAGCTGCCAATTGAAAAAAAAAAAACACATTTAAAAATGTTCGTAGGTGTGTGCCGTACATCCCTGTCAGATTAGGCAACCGTGGACACAACCATTTTTCTACCACGAAACCATCGGTCGTCTTCTGCTATAAAATTTACCGCTAAACGACTATTAAGCAACCTTGGTGCAGGAGGAAAGACGGTTGTTTTATGATAGTTTTCGGTTGCTGTAGTCGTAAGTGTAAAAATAGCATTGGCAGAAACGCGGTTGTTTTGCAGTTGCAATGGTAGAATTGCGGTTACAAGCGGTTAATTTCACGGCGTTTTGCTACCGTCGTTTTACAGGTTGTTTTGAGGTTGCGGCGATCCGATAGGGATGTATCAATGTTTGTTTGTGTATGCGAGAGAGGGAGGAACAGAGCTGGGTTTTTGAAAACTAAACATCTTTAACTCGAGAATAACCGGCATAATTCAGCGAGAATTTACAATTATTTAAGATAATCGTGTAAAACGGGAACTCCACCTTAATCGTTATCATAATCGGAATAACGTATGCGTATAGTCAAACTTGATGGTGTAAATATTTCGAACAAATTCGTTCACGATCTATCCTTCGCAAATGCATAGTATTCGCGTTAAATTGGAATAGGTAATCACGTTATAAATAAAGTAGGTAATGAAATAGGGTTCAAGTATGTTTGGTGTTGCATTTGGGGAGAATCTGCGTGGTGATTCGGATTTTATGGCACTTTGCATTTATTTAACAAAAAAATAGGTTCGATTTATAAACTCTGTAGCCTAGTTATTATCACCTTTTTAGCTCATCCAACTCCGCCCTAGCCTTCACCAACTTGCCCCGCTGATTCTCCGTCTGATAATTTTTAACGCGCATGAGGCGGTCTCGCAGCTTAAGCGCAGATAAGATAGGCCTTATAGTGGAGCTAACCATACGTTGCTTATAAAAATCTGTAAACTATGAGGGTTTAGGATTTCATAAACCACGAAAATCTCATTTTTATACGAGCATCAATAAAACTCATGAAATTCGCAAATTCGCAAGCAGTTCACGGAATATTTCACGAACGCGCCATTTTTATGCCATGATTTCGATAGATGACAGAATGTTTTTTGTTGCACTTTGAAAACATTCTTCCGTTTTAAGAATATAAGTCATAGGCCGCAGATTCGTAAATTATAATAGTTGATATACAGCAAAGAAAACTTAGTGTGCGATAATTGTAGATGGCTTGGCAAATTTTTACATGAAACTTACTTTGGTACTCGAACCACCTTCTTTTTGTATTAGTACAATATCTCGCAACTCCTATCGTACGCAATAACATGCACTAAAATAAAAAAGCAAATTTTCATTAGTTGGGGTTTATATTTTCTAAGAAATACGATTTATTCAAATTTTTTAAATGCAATACCGTTTATGCTTGTTTTATTTACTTTCAGATACTTGGCGATGGGAAATAGATACAGGGTCTATTTGCGAAAGGTGAAAATACTTTTCTTCGATGTCGTCGAAAACAACAATCCTGGTCTAATAACTGCAGTTTATATCAGAGCCTAAATTTATTGGCCGTACAGAATGAATATTTCAACGCAAGACGTATGTTTGGATTAATTTAACGCAATATATTATCTGGTTACAGACAGGGTAATTACTTGACTGTCTGGATTGCACGATACGAATTTGATATTAGTGCGAATCAGCTGCGACATTGTAGCGGTATAATCCGTAGTATTGTTGACAATTTATAGGCTTTTAGATGCACTATTATAAATTCCACATGTGTATTAGTTCAGGGATATACTATTGGCAAATATTTATCATTCAGAGCCACTTATTGAATAAATATGATAGATCCAAAATGGGCGAAATATATGATGTAGTATCGTTGACTCTTGAACGATTAAGGTGGGGTCGATCGAAACTCGCACCTATACTTCAAATGTTACCGTTCATATTATGGCATCATCGGCTTATACTTGTGGCTATTACACATAATATATTTAATAAGGTATCATTTCGAATACAACTGAGATTCTTTAATATTCTTTATCATTGGATGGATAAGGTAGTTGCGGCTTGACATAATGTGAGCGAATGAGTGATTTTTGTAATTTCTTATAGCGGTCCAAGACAAGAAAAAACGAGTCTTGCAATTTTTATGTTCATATTGATAAATAAAATATTTGACATGAATCACTCGAGGGGCAGTTATTTGGGATTCTGTCTGAACCCGCACGTATTTTTTTTTATATAAACCACATCATTTTACTGTATTACACAATCGAAAAGATTACGAACACTTTCAGTCTTCCCCGTTACGGACACGAATGATCATCCTTGTCGGGCGGTCAAAGGTGTTATTGTAAGTTTCATCGACTTCCGTATAAAGTGTACCAACGAATCCGCAAAGATACAGTAAAATATAGTACACCTTTCTAACTTCGGTGAATCCGATAATTTTAAATTTGAAATAAACAACAACACCAATAAACACGAACATGTAACAAATGGAAACTAATGATAAACTTGTTGAATTTACCAATTTCGAATGCACTCTTCGAAACTATTTTAATAAACTTATCGCTTTGTCGGCGTTACGCTTTTCCCCCGCGGCTGTTCCCACTTTTCGACGATTTTGCAAATCCTTTCGAGAATAAGTCTATTTCCGCACGTATTTGTGAAAGTAGGCGGACAACAGCAATATTTAAGGCTGCTTAAGGAGGTAGTCTCGGTACAATCCCGTCACATGTGAGTTTCAAGGGAAACTTGGAACCCTTCTCGATGAGATAATAATCTGAAAAAATCAAGCATGTAGAAGGTACTGAAAAGATTGATTTCGTATAATAATAATTCCAAAATGTTATTAACAAATTAATGAAGAAATGAATTGTTCAACAATTTACCCGGCAACCCAACTTTTTTTTCTGATGAAAAATATTCATTGATTTTTCTGAATACGTATGAATTTTTTTAGATTTTTGTCTTATTTCTTTAAATTACATTTTCTTAGGCAAATGGGCGGCGAAAATCGAAATTCAAAAAAATTAGACAACATTCTGAAAAAATGCATACGTATTCAGAAAAATGAATGAATCATTTTTATCAGAAAAAAAAGTTGGATTGCCGGGTAAATTTTTGAACACTTCATTATTACACTAATTTGTTAATAACATTTTGGAATTATTATTACACAAAATCAATCTCTTCAGTACCTTCTACATGCTTGATTTTTTTCAGTTTATTATCTGAACGAGAAGGGTTCGAAATTACCCTCGAAACTAACATGTGACAGGACTGTACCAAGACTACCTCCTTAAGGCTGCTTAATGCAATCGATATTGATCCAAAATAGGCAGATTCACGTTGCACTATTTTTCAACATAATTCATTCACCGCTGATCGGCATGCGTATGTTATCGTAACACTGACTCGAGGGAAGCTTTTTTTAGCGGGTTTCAGTCACAGGTTCGATTCTGACGGTACACGACTCATCATACGCATTGAACAATAATAGCTGCCGTTTGCAGTTACAATTTTTACATAGGCGGTGTAAAAGAAGAAATCATGTTTCTGCAAATCTGAGGCATTCGACGCACAAAACTTGCAAATTTACTTTTTCTCAGTACAACTAGCGTTCGCTACCGCATGGCTTACACAGACAAGTAACATCTCATTTTACGATACGTTTAACAATTCCTTCTGACCTTTATAATTACAGAATTCATGGTGCAGGAAACCGAAGGGACTTTAAAAAAAAACGATGAGTCGTCCAAGTAGCCGGGCAGTTCCGCAGACGCATAATTTTATCACTACGACGATATAACGTTTTGCATTATAACGACGCAATCCTTGATCACCTCGGAGTAATGAGAGCAGGCTAATCGCGAACTAGTTGATATCATACTAATTGCCAGCGGAATATACAGCGCACCAGCATAAATAATGTCGCTGACGCGCGAGAAATCACTGCGAATTATAGTTGTATATTTTCGGATAAATATAGTGTGCACCGCACACTACATCAAATATAATATGGCATACAAAATAACGTGACGATTTCAAGCAGCACAACGAGAAAAAGTGTGCGCTGCACGTTACGCGCAATTGTCTCACATTGTCACATGATAATCCCAAAATTTACCGTGTATTTAATCGGAGACACTAAAACGACAAAAATCAACGGTTCTTCGTAGCGAAAATGCGAATCATGGTCGATTATCGGAAAATAAGAAGAATGTTCAAAGAACGTAATCTATTTAATAAAAAAAATGATTTAATTAAAAAAATATTGAATAAAAAAAATATTTAATAAAAATAAATTATTTAATAAAAAAAATATTTAATAAAAAAATTGTTTTATAAAAAAATCATTTAGTTTTTTTTCTTTGTAAAAATATGTGTTTTGACCTCAATATACATCTATGCCGAAAACCCGCCTAAATTTTTTTATTTTTTTTATTTGAAATTTGTCGTAATACAAAGACCTTGCACTGTTTTTTGGTCTTCATGGCTTAAGCTCCAGAATTAATCTAACAATCAATTGTGCCAAAGTAATTCGCTGACAAATAATATTTAGAGATGCCCGATTAAGGCATCTCTAAATAAGGTAATCTCTAGATAAGGTATTTGTATTACAACAAATCTAAAAAAAATAATAATAACACAATTTAGACGCGTTTTCCGCATAGGAGGTCTATATTAAGATCAGAATACACATTTGTGCAGTAAAAAAAATTAAAATTGTATAATTTTTTTTAAACATCGTATTGTTTACTTGTGACCATATATTAACTGTTAACTCCTAACTATCAATGACAAGATTTGTTTTTTATCCACATGATCGCTCCGTGTACCATTTTCGATATTGAACTAATTTTCATGTGCTTGTGGGCATTGTTTCAGCAATTACGACCCGGCGAGCCACTGTATGCTCAAGTCAACATGGAAAAGAAGAAAAAGAGGCAATACGAGTCTGGGATAAGTCAAATTCAATGTCCAGTTGGGTCCCAGCATAGTAATACAGGGGACATTGGGACAGGTATCGTTGGCTCGCAGTGGGCCGACGATACCACTTGTATGCGGGAACCCTCAATTGCCACTGTAAATGTGCCTACGAGCTCAACTTCGGCCGGTGATTCATGGGTATAATATGTATCTAGTTATCCGTTACACACTGAAATGACAATGGTTGCTATCCTCTCGAAGTCAATAAAAGTGTTTGCGTATGTTCGTTCAAAGTCTCTGTCCACTTACGCGCGCGCGTGTAATTCACAACAGGTGGCAACAGAGATACTTGCATCTGCATCGTAATTGCTGCAACATTTAAACTGTACTTCCGGAAGCCGTAGTGAACACAATATACTTGGTATCATGATTGAATTATGGAGGTGAGCATCGCATTAATGCAACTGACATTTTCAAACAAACGAAAAAAAACAGCAATAACTACAACCAACTGTGTCGTATACTTCAAACTCACACATTCGCAATTCGTTAGACGAATTTTCCAAAAAACGTTGAAGCTCATGGAAGAAATTAACATAGTACGAGCAGTACAGTCCCGCCAAACGTGAGTTTCAGAGAATATTTCAAACACTTCTCAATGGGATAAAAATCTGCAAAATCAAGCACGTTGGAGGTACCGGAAAGATTTATTTTACATAATAATAATTCAAAAATGTTTTTAACAAATAAATGTAAAAATGAATTGTTCAACAATTTACCCGGTAACCCAACTTTTTTCTGATGAAAATTATGCATTCATTTTTCTGAATACGTATGAATTTTTTCAGAATTTTGTCTAATTTTTCAAAATGGCGATTTTTCAAGAAAGTGAGGGGCGAAAATCGTATTTAAAGAAATTTAGACAAAATTATAAAAAAATTGATACGTATTCAGAAAAACTAATGAGTCATTTCCATCAGAAAAAAAATTTGGGTTGCCGAGTAAATTGTTGAACAATTCATTTTTTCATTAATTTGTTAATAACAGTTTGAAACTATTATTATGCAAAATAAATCTTTTCAGCACCTTCAACGTGCTTGATTTTTTTCAGATTTTTATCCCATCGAGAAGTGTTCGAAATATTCTTTGAAACTCACGTTTGGCGCGACTGTACCGCTCGTACTACCTTAAAACGTCACTTTGAGCTACGACTGTAAAATGATATTTTACGTTGAGACTATAATTAAACACCACCGAGAATAACTTCCGAATAAAAATTGCACCTTTGGACATCTACTTAGAAGTCGCACGCATGGCTCTAATAGCACGATTCACGAGATTGTAAATGATTTCGCAATGTACATTTTTTTACAACTATCGTACTTACCGGACGACCATCGGGTTTGATACGTTGTGTTACTACGATAATCTTAAAAATATTCAAATATAAAGCCGCGTTGCTTGGAAAAGTGGAATATGACACCGTATTATGAATTGCATATACAGGATGAACACGCATCTGCTGACCGTGGCGAAAACGTTCGAGATAAATCGATGGGAAGTGTGAACATCGGTCTAGGTAGAATCTCACTTAGATTTTTGTGTGTCCATTTCTATCGATCTTTATCGAGCATTTTCATTAGGAGTTAGACTTTTAGTTCCGCTCTATACGTGAATGTTGTGTAAGTTAGTCAACCGATCTAATTCGGTCTTGGCCAATTCGATGAAAGGTATTACGGGAAAAGTCGACGTAGAATACATTTTGTTAGAAAGTAATTGTATACCTCATAAGCGTATACGAAGAATGTATCCTAGTGTATTATATCCACATTTATATCTTCATCATATGTTGTTATTTATGTATAATTTATAAATAAGGCTGCAGTGGTAATATTGTTGTGAGATTTACAATGAAAGGCGGGGCGAGGAATATCATAATGTATGTCGAACCTTAGATTTTTACAATCATTGGATGAATGTTTCATTGAGCGTTCAATTACCCATATATTAAGTTCAAATGTGCACATCAAAACACTAAGTAATCTTTGCGAATATCTTGGAAGGGATATTAAAGTATTATACTGCCATTAATTAATACAAATTAATTGACCCTGGCTCGTGACATCGGGAACTCTGGAAATTCAATGCCAAGTCGTCACTGACAAAGATCGTTTTCCGAACATGATGCCAACAGAGCCTAAGATTCGACCAATAAAGGTAGCCTCATCAAAGCGGGCCATTTGTCGATTAATCACCAAGCAGTGTGGATACGAAGTGATTCCGGGGGCCACAAACAGCCGTTGCGTCAGCTGCGTTACGGTGAAAAGTAAGTAATTTTTTCCACGCTACTTTGTTATATTGTTCTGCCTCCAAATATTTCGTTCATAATAGTTAACATCGAAGAGTTATTTTTAACATCAAATATGTACACAATAATTTCATACTTCATATGCTACAAATAAGTCAAATAAATACAGTAACAATCCTTTTACTTTTTGCTGTAAGACAATTCAGCAAAATTTTTCGTCACTTGACATTACATTGGTACATTCAGATTACGTGTAATAAGTCGTGAGAGCGTTCAACTTGTGGGTGCGACGCTTTATAGAAGACCGCGGATTCAATGATTGTGGCTTTTCACGAAAATTGAAGTATCTCTGCGTGTTGGTCTTCTGGGAATTAATCCCGACACATTTTTCGCCACTACTCTTGACGGAGCAATACATCTTTTCGAATATCAATATCATGAATGCAAGAACCATGCCACCCGCCAACACTGAGAGTATCGGCGCAACACCATCCAGTCCGACTACGTCATGAGTCGTCTCTGCAGGGTTGCCTTTAATATAATATTTGTGTTTCAACCGATTCAGCATGCCATGGTCTTGAAACCGCTGTATACTAAATATAAATATTGTTTATCACATATTTGATGAATCACGGTTAAAATACCATATCGCGTTACTAAAGGCCATTGGGCTTACCCGCCAAGTTACGCCCTTTTAGAATTTAAAAGCCATAAGGGTGTATCTGTATGTAACTTCATGTCAAATTAAAAAATTGAGATAAAAGCACAATCGCGTATCTCCTATACATACGCCCTATGGCTTTTAGGTCTTTTTTCTGGTCCATCACCCTATGTATTTTAGGTCTTCTATTTTCTGGTCCATATACCCTATGGATTTTAGGTTTTTTTCTGGCCATACGCTATGTCTTACACATACGACTTTATGCCTTTACCAGTGGTCATATACGCCCTTTTGCCACTATAATCGGCTTTTTGATGGATAAGCCCACTGGGCTTTAGTAACGCGATATACAATAGGAATCCGATTACTACAAAAATATGTTCCTCCTGCGTTTCGCATTTTATTTGTCGGGCGCACCTTCTTGCACATTCTGTAGTATTATTTCACTATGCAGCAATACAAGTTATTCGAAAAATAATCGGAATCCTACAGTATGAGTGGTATAATGATGGAAATTCGATATTGAAATCTAATAATAAACGACTTATGGGAGTGCATCTTACTGATAATTCACAACCCCAGTATACTGACTGTCAGCAGCCATTATCATCGCCAGACTATCGGAACGCCCGGAGTCGATGGTCACCAGACTGCATGGCATTCGTATACTCATCGTTTCTTTTCCGGCCTCGGTTGTGTAAAATGCAACTTTCTCTTTGCAAACCTGGTGATATTACGCATCTGTTACAAACTATAGCAAATAAGTCTTTCACTTATTGAGGTAGGCGTCTTTGATTCGGCAAAATTAACATCAAGCTTAGGGTGGTCCTTATTTGATGAAAGTTCGATTTTTATATCGCTCACCCCCAGATGATTTCCATTTGACAAAAAATAAATCCGTGTAATTCATTAGCCCGATCGGATAATATTAACCCGTGCCCCAACGAGGTTGAACTTATTAACTCATTTTAAAAGGGGAACAAATTATATACAAAATTCTTTTACATGTAAAGAAGTACAAAGAAAGTCATATGAAGCTCAAATTTAAAGGAATTATAATTACAATCCTTACGATTCAAATGCACACTTACTGAAATCGGCGACAATTTTTTTATCAACTTTTAGATCTATGCAGATTCCGCGGACACCGTCTACGGAATTTTTAAACGGGGACGCATCGAGATGTGACTCGATCGAAAATTATTTGCCTGCACTGAAAATATTTGAAAGTCTTAGAGTAGTATATGACATGTCTACTTATGAAAAAAAAAATTATTACAAAAAAATAATCGCAAAAAACGAAGGTTATATAAAAAATCGTTTACAAGTCGTTCACGAGTATAATAAAAAAGGTCCAAATTGTAAAAGATCTACAATGTCGTATCAAATGTAAATAGAACTGTTAATTGTTGCTGTACCATTGTTGAAATACAACACAAAAAATTAATATTCCAAATTGTTTTAATTCTTATGCAAATTAATTAATTTATAATTGGTAAATTGATCAAAATTAATTCAATTGACAATTATCCTACGCATATACAAACATACATATTTATACGAAATATATCCTAGGATGCAGTGATTCGATCAATTTTTCCAATAATTTATATGTCAAAAAAATTAAGACGATTTGGCATTAACCTATGCGTATCTAAATCTAAAAGTCGATTTAAAAATGGTCGCCGACTTAAGTAAGGGTACGTGTGATTCGTAAGGATTGGCGTTGTAATACCTGTGAATTTGAGGATCATATGATTTTATTCAGTTGTTTACATGTGAAATAATATTTTACTAGGGTAATCACACGCGCTGGCGCGCGTAACTGAACAATGTTTCGCCAAAATCGACCTCGGAAATTGTTCTTCTCAAAATATCGACTTTTAACCTATACTATGATTTCCAAGTCGTACATTCTATCTCCGAAAACACTGGTTACCAATACTTTTTACTCGATTTTGAAAAAAATAATTTTTGGCGACGATTTTTTTGTCAGAAATCATAGATCCGTCTCCGGACCGAAAATCGCCAAAATCGGCCTCAGAAATATCTTCTTTCAAAATTTCACCTATAATAGGCTAATCAATTTTGCGCTGCGGCGCTCTTATAAAGCTTTAAAAGGTTACGGGCACTACCACACCCGTCGTCTTATGTCAAATTTGACATCAAACTGATTTTGTTTAAAACAGATTTTTGTGGCAACCAATCACAGCTCGACTAGTTTACTAACAATGTTTTCCGTTACTCATGAACTTTTTAAAAGACGGATATCATTTTTTCGCGGCACGGGTTAATATTAATCGATCGGGGTAATTATTTTAACATTTTTTTCTCGTAAGGAAAAGATCTGGGGGGTGAGAAACACAAAAATCGAACTCTCATCAAATAAGGACCACTCTAATCAAGCTTCCTCCGAGCGGAAGCCGACATTGATCAAAATAGTTCCACAAAGAGCTTGCGTGCAAGTCGTGACTTACAGCTCGTTGTAACTTGAAAACTCGTGTTCTCACAGCTCGTTGTAACTTGAAAACTCGTGTTCTCACAGCCCAAAGGAAAGTGATTTTCGACACAATGGCGTTTATACTTACTTGTTCGAACCCTTCTTCCATAGTTTGCGGAAGGTCCGTCCATGGTTTCATTAGAGTCATCATCTTTGACAAAACAGGATCGCTCGCGGTCTGCAAAGGTCTCCTTCCAGATTTCGTTCAGGCAAAGTAAACAATAAGAACACGAATAAGGGTCGAATTTATACTCAAATTTAAACTCAAGTTCCAACTGAAGTTTCAACTTAAGTTCAAACTTAAGTTCGAATTTAAGCGGGAAAAATGCCGGGAACATGCTGAAGTTCCAACTTAATTAAGTTCGAACTTAAGTTGCAACTTAAAAAGGAAAAAATGGGACTTAAGTTTCTATCTTGAGTACAGACTTGAGTTCAAACTTGGGATCATAAATTCGGCCCTAAGATATCCAACATGCAATTACTCACAGCAAATAGGTCATAATCTGAACTGTTCTGGTAAACGATCAAAGCGTAAGATCCGTCATCAGCAAATCCAGCCATTGTTGAAAATGGTAAACTTGCGGAGTATACGGTGAGAAAACTTATTAATGAAGCCGAATACGCTGCAGATACGACCAGGGCGGAGACAAATATGGAAGTATAAGCTACCCTCAGCGGTGTTTCGACTGGGAACTCTGTCAGGACAGGACAATTATAGTTAGGCGAATCAAAAGTAAAAACAAAAATAATTATGCAAGGTAGGGCTTTGCAAATTGCTTTTTGATTATTTTTGAATGTTTACAAAGGTACCGCATGGAGGAAGCTTTGTGAACATTCAAAAATAATGGCAATGAGGAAGCAATGTGCGAAGCATCGTTGTTTCTCTACTTTGCATCATTATTATTATATATAAATATAAGTAAATATGATGTTTTTATATAATTTATTGTTCTCTTTTCACATTTGAATTCATTTAGTGTCAGTTGACCTGAGTTATAGGAAAACATTAATTTTTCAAAGAATTAAGAATACCGTGAAGTCTGAACCCCTTTACCGATGATCACCAAGTTTCGTGCGTAGCAGCGTTAAATGTTATTTTTCGCCTGTAGAACATTTTAGTCGGTTTGGTAAAATGTGACATGAGTTAGTATAAAACCTTATTTTTGTCGAGAATTTCAAAACCGCATAAAAACCGAACCTATTTATGGGTTCACCTTAAATTCAATACAGATCCTTGTTTAACATAGCTTTATATACAAAACGAAATATTTTGCTCGGTTTCTAAAAATGTACGGCAACTAGCGCGGGTAGAACTTTTTCGATAAATTCAAAATTGAATACAATTTGAACAGATGATTGAATTTTTTCGAAAATTATCACATGCAAAGGTGTCCGCCTGTCCCACATGTGTATTCAATTTCAGCTCGATTGGTGAAGCCGTTCTTGAGATAGACGGAGGCTTCAGCACACACACTGAGGTGTGACAACAGATCAAAATTATGTGTATGTATATTTTTTTGCTGCGAAAGTATGTATACTGACCGCAATACTCTCCTTCTATCTGTATAGAAAGAGAATACGCGCATATTTTTTACATTATATCTATTTGTTTGAAATTTGTTGAAAAATAAAGATCTTCATTGAGCCACCTCTAAATATCATTTGTCAGCGAATTTCTTTGGTATGGTCGATTGTTAGGTCAACCCCTCAAACTTAAGGCCAAAGAAAAGTGCGGTAATGAGCAATAAGAGACAGAAATTAAGAAAAAAAGTCGGTATTTTTCTTTTTCGTTGTTCTACGATGTCCAGGCACTAATTTGATAACGACTCGCTAAACGTCGGAAATAAGCGCTTAGACTTCGTGATTCTTACCAGGATTTCCTTACCTGATAATCCTTGTTGACAGAATATTCCCCAAATACAAAGATAATTTTCAACGTAAATTAATGGTAATACATTCGAGCCTCCGTTCAAATGAATAATCACGGTCAGCAAAATGGGCGTTGTAATTATCAGAACAATTATCGTAAGCCAAATTTCTAATGAGAATGCCTGCAAAGTATCGAAGTGGATTTTATTGTTCGCTCAAGCGGGCTTCAATTTGATGCTTTTTTTAAGCCGAATTTTTAGTCATAAGTTCAATCTTAAATGCGATCTTAAGCGCCTAATATAGTTGGAAAAAGTTGAAGTGCGGATCGAACTTAAGGGGGTCTTCTACCCTAGAGCACCGTTTTTCATTTTACTTTTTTGTGTCGAAACGAATAAATGTATATGACTCCGGTTCTTTTCCTACTTGTTGTTTACGTTTTAAAGTATCGAAAGGATTTTTTTTAAGTTAAACATTGTCGGCGTCCCAGGTCCTCAAACACGGTCATCCAAAATAAATGGCTACCACTCTCCTGACCACTGTAATTATGCTATCGGCCTGAAATTGTGCATACATGCTCGAGAAACATGTCTTCATGGAAGGATGGAGGTTTTTTTCGATTACTGCAGAATTAAGAAAATGACGGCGTTTAAAAAAAAAAAATCGATTTTTCTCGTATGTTTTTCGTATAAAAACATTTTTAAAAAATCGAAAAATTAAGTTATCGAAAAAAACCTCCGTCATTCCATGAAGACATGTTTCTCGAACATGTATACACAATTTCAGGCCGATCGCATAATTACAGTTGTCAGGAGAGTGGTAGCCATTTATTTTGGATGACCGTGTTTGAGGACCTGGGACGCCGACAATTTTTAACTTTAAAAATTCTATTGTATACTATAAAACGTAAATAACAAGTAGAAAAGAACCGCAGTCATCTACTATTATTTGCTTTCCCACAAAAAAAATAAAATGAAAACCTTCTACCTTGGTGCTCCAAGGTAGAAGTCCCTCTTAAGATCGAACTTGAATTCTTCTCCAACATTTGCGTGCTTAAATTCGATCTTAACGTAGAACTTAAAATCGACCTTAAGCATGAATCAAGTTCAAACTCAAGTTTGTTCTTAAGACCGATCGTAAGTATGAATCAAGTTTGAACTCAAGTTTGATCTTAAGATCGATCTTAAGCATGAATCAAGTTTGAATTCAAGCTTCATCTTAAAATCGAACTTAAGATTGAACTTCAACTTTTTCCAACTGTTTTTTGCTTAAGATTGAACTTATGACTAAGAAGTTGGCCCTAAGTCGTCAATCCATATTCATTCGAAGAAGTATATAGAAGGAAACGCATTGCAAACCTGAAAATAGGCGGACCACTGCACTCCCGATCCATCCGGTTCCCTGATGTATAATCGACTTCGAGATAATATTAATGGTAAAGTGAAGTCCACGGCGTCGAGTCGACTCTTAGTCATGGTAAATTCGGCTACTCCAATGTCGGCCTGTCCTCGAGCTAGGTAACCGACTACACCAGACCACGTTTTACTTGTAGCGCTCCAGCTACCAAATCCGGATTTCCTGAGCATCGCGATGATTGAAAAGTTCATGACACGTCTAAGCTCGTTCAAAACGTCACCGAGGAAGCCATCGACTGAGTAACCATGGTCGTGAAGGAAAGCTGAACTCTGGGAGGCAATTAATTCAAGTACATATATCTTCATATACACAATACATAAGTCATGAGTTCTAAGGGGGGGGGGGGGGGGGGGGGGAGATGTGCGGGCAAAATGGAACGCATAACCGAAAAATGGCTTTATGACGATGACCAAAGTGTATTTTCATTACTTATCACCCAAAAATATGACCTTCAAAATATCTGCATCTGCAGAAATGAACTTTGGCAAATCATAGCGTCGTAACTTATGGTCGGGGCGGAAAATGTCTGAGGACTTTTTTCTTCCTTTTTGAATTCCCCGATGGCGCCTATTTTTTAAAAAAATTGTTTGTGTAAAATGAAGATGGTTTTTGCAAATTGAAAACTTTGGCACGCTGTATCTTTTTAGTTGTGGCTCGGAAAGAAAAACGTATAAAATATGTTCGTTTTTCACTCATTTTGAGGTGGCGCCTATTTTTTGTTTCAAATTTTATCACGCGCTAGTGGTAGTTTTTGAGCATTTATCTTTGGCAGCTTGTCGTGTCCAGAATATTGATCGAATGCAAAAGTGCCGAAGGACTTTTTTTGTAGTACTCTTGATTCTCTAGTGGCGCCTTCTCCCCGATTTTCAAAAAAACGTAAGGAAATATCTTTTTTTGCCGATTTAAAAATTTTTCCAGCGATATCTTTGCCGGATGACTTCCCAATAAAAAACTGTATTACACTTTTTTGTTCCTTTTTCGATTATCTAGTGGCGCCTTCTCCCCGATTAAAAAAAAATGCGTGGAAATATATTTTTTCGCCGTTTTAAGGCTTTGTCCAGCGATATCTTTGCCGGATCAACTCCCAAGATAAAACGGTATTAGACTTTTTTTTGTTCCTTTTTCGATCATCTAATGGCACCTCCTCCGCGATAAAAAAAATGCGTGGAAAATTTTGATCGTGGTTTTAATGCCTTTGTCCAGCGATTTCTGTGCCAAATTGAATCGCAGATCAAACATTCTGATTCTGATGTTTTTAAATCGGGGAGAAGGCGCCACTAGATAATCGAAAAAGGAACAAAACAGTCTCATATCGTTTTATCTTGGGAGTTGATCCGGCAAAGATATCGCTGGACAAAGCCTTAAAACGGAGAAAAAATATTTCCACGCATTTTTATAAAAATCGGGGAGAAGGCGCCACTAGAGAATCAAGAGTACTACAAAAAAGTAATTCGGCACTTTTGCATTCGATCAATATTCTGGACACGACAAGCTGCCAAAGATAAATGCTCAAAAACTACCACTAGCGCGTGATAAAATTTGAAACAAAAAATAGGCGCCACCTCAAAATGAGTGAAAAAAGAACATATTTTATACGTTTTTCTTTCCGAGCCACAACTAAAAAGATACAGCATGCCAAAGTTTTCAATTTGCAAAAACCATCTTAATTTTACACAAACAATTTTTTTGAAAAATAGGCGCCATCGTGGAATTCAAAAAGGAAGAAACAAGTCCTCAGACATTTTCCGCTCCGACCATAAGTTACGGCGCTACGATTTGCCAAAGTTCATTTCTGCAGATGCAGATATTTTGAAGGTCATCAAAAAATTTGATTCCAATTATCAATTATGAGCGTCGAAAAAAAAACATTCAGTTCAAAATGGTACCAAATCCACAAATTCGGGAATTTCTGTTTTTTTTTTTCAACTGGGTGCTATTCAACATCATCAGTAATGATTATTATTTTACATATAAAAAATGTTATAAAAAAGAAATAAATATCTTTTTCAAGTGATTTTTTAAAAGCCCCATTGCTTGAAGCTCAAAATGGTTTAAAAATAGTACTTTGCGATACAAGGGCGAGAAAGCGACCATCATACGCAGGTTGGGGAGTTGATCGCAGTTGAGTGAGGCGAGTGTGATCAACTTCACAAACGTCGTATGATGGTTGGTCTCTTGCCCTAGTACCACATATTACTTTTTGTAACAAATGCGTGAGAAGTGCTGCCGAGTGAAATGTCGCGCGCGTGTGGGAAGTGTGTGCGAGCAGTGCGTGCAAGAAGTAAAATTGCATCACTGGCTATAAAGTGCTACGTACGCCACGTGCGGCAGGCACGAGAAGTAGCACTTCTCAAGCATGTGTTATAAAAAAACGTTATATTCCACTTAGTTGCGTTGAAATGTGTCGTATGGACGCGATATTCCCGAAATTGAGAGTTGTCCCATTTTGCCCGCAAAAGTAATCGAAACCGAAAAAAAACGATGTCCCGTTTTGCCGGCATATCCCATTTTGCCCGCACATCCCCTACCTTTAGGCTAAGCAAAAAAATTTCAATTTTCATGATTTTTGTTTCAAAGGAAAATTTCTTCAAGATTGAAAAAACTTGAGGTATGTTTTATTGTTGCTTTTGGCCGTTAGATGCTTTTTTTTATTAATCTTGGAAAATGGCAACGTACAATACGTAAGTTTTGTACGCAGTTTTGTACGTAAGTTTTAAACGCAGTTTTCAGTTGGCGTACACTATAGCTATAAAACTAATCGACGGATTCCGATAAAATTTGGTATAAACCTTTACAACATTACTGTTAAGAATATGAACCTAAATGTTTCTGAATACTAAAAATAAATTGTATTTTGTACTGCAAAATGTTACCATTTTTCGGGGGACAAATCAATCATTCTGTTTCAAAACGTACCATTTCATCAATTATCAATAATATTCGAGATCGTCGAATATTCGATTCGAATTTCAAATGGAATAATTCGATATTTTCGATAATATTCGATATTTTCAAATATTCGCACACCCCTAATTATCAACATTTTTCACTTTTTCTCGGCTCATATTCTGCGTATGAACGTTAATGAAAGAAAGAATCATCGTTGGTTTTTTCAGATTAATCCCGACAACGCTACGGTGTACGCCGTCTCACTACATTCGCCGTAGACCTTTATTAAGAAGGCCGTGCCATGAATCCACAATTTGTAAAGATTAATTTAAAAAATATACCATGTAACAGCATAGAGTAGTCACAAAATACACCCTTAGTCTTACAAACTTTAAAGAAACCTTATCTGAAAATAAGAAGAAATCACGGAAATCAGTAATTTCTTCGTCGCTTGCAGGTATCTCTCTCCCCTTAACCCTCGATGGTCATACGGGGTCGCAGTGACCCCCAAGCGCATCTTTAAGCCAGAATTTGTATAAGTTGTTGGCGGCCAGAATAAATACCTTTTTTGAAACGTCCGTTATGGAGTTATTTTCTTTTCTTAAACTATCATATCTTAAGAATACCACCGTAAAATTTTATGAAAAAAAATAGAAAATTCTAAGAGTTATGATTTTTTTTTAATTAAAAAAGAGCTTTTTTACGCATCGACCACTTCCTAATTTTTTCCCCGCTATTTTGGAATGATAAAAATAAAATACCGACAATGTCACATTCTAAAAGGTTCAAAGTAATACGATCAATTTTTATAAGTCCTTCGGAACGATACTGCCAACGCGGCCATCGTTTAAACATGGCTAGGGTCATTGCGATCCCGTGTGACTCGCGTGTCACAACCAGAACGTGAAAGCACTGAGAATTAAGGAGGAAGTCTCGGTGCAGTCCCGCCAAATGTAAGTTTCGGGGGAAATTTCTTACCCTTGTCGATGAGATAATAATCTGAAAAAATCAAGCGTGTAAAAGGAACTGAAATAGTTGATTTTGTATAACAATAATTCCAAAATGTCATTAACAAATTAGTGAAAAAATATATTGTTCAACAATTTACCCGGCAAACAATCTTTTTTTTCTGATGAATATTATTCAATCATTTTTATGGAAACGTATGAATTTTTTTTTCAGAATTTTACCTAATTTTCTTAAATTGCATTTTTTTAAGCAAAATAAGCGGCTAAAACCGCAATTAAAAAAAAAATTAAACAAAATTCTGAAAAAATTCATACGTATTCGGAAAAATGAATGAATAATGTTCATCACAAAAAAGTTGGGTTGTCGGGTAATTTGTTGAAAAATTCATTTTTTCACTCATTTCATAATATTTTGGAATTATTATTATACAAAATCAATCTTATCAGTACCTTCTACATGCTTGATTTTTTCAGATTATTATCTCATCGAGAAGGGTTCGAAATGTCCCCCGAAACTGACATTTGACGGGACCGTACCGAGACTACCTCCTTAAGGTGTGGAAGTTAATACGGCGTAGTTTTACTCCTTTTTTACGACAATTAAACTGGTACAACAAAATGCATCGAGTAGCAGAATAGTTAAAACTTACTGTAACGATGCCTACTCGAATTCCGGTGCCATTAAGGTCGTGTCGACGAGCGTACAAGGATTCATCTTTATTCGCCACTAACGCCAACCCTTGGTTTTTCTTCGAAATCGCAAAATCGCCAATTTCCGTGTGATTCCTCGTTACGGACCACCATTCTTTAAGCACAGGATTTTGGCAGCATACGACTATCATTTCCGTGTTAAACTTGAGATAAAAAATATTTCCGGCCGGATGGTTGCAGTAGTCACAGACGGGTTCGCCGTACTCGTCGGCGAAAATAACCAGCCAAATTGGATACGATATGTTCATCTCGTAAGTGCTGCTGATAAATTCTCCAATGCTGGTGACCGCCGTCAGCAGAACGACTATCAGAGGTCGAACGATGTGTCTGCGATAAAAATCTATGTGCACGTTAAACTCCTCGAAATTCAAGATTAACGTAAGTACACCCTTTCGTGAAAAATCACGAGACAACAAGTTCGACAAAGTAGTTTCCGGCAACCCTGTTTGAAAACATAAGTACCATCAAGAAACGATTGGAAATTCTGAAATCTTTAAACACAAATACAGAAATATTGCACAGTTGATACAAAAATAAAATTAAAAAAAAAAACAAAAATAAAAAATGAGTCTTTATTATTTTCATTACAGTTAAAGCTTTTGTAACAAACTGTAATATAGAGCTGGGCAATATTTCAAATATAATTTCTTAAGTATTTTAAATACGTATTTTGTTTCACTCGGTGCGTGAAACCTCGTCTTCACACACGGAAAAAAATATCATTGATTCAATAAAACCGTGGATTGCGGGCTGCCAAAAACAATGTTTTTAATTAACTCCAGTTATCGTTGCCACAATCCGATTTAACATTGAAACAATAAAATATTCTTTTGCCTATTTTGGAGTTATCGTTTCAATATCATACGAAATTGTAGGAACTGGAAGTGATATTGATTTGATGATACTTGTTTTTGGCACCCCGCAATCCATGGTTTTATTGAATCAATGATATTTGTTTCCGTGCACCTTGTCAAATAAGGTTTTGTGCGATTCTCGTGCGAAAAACGTTTTCTAAACTCGTGTGATTGCAACACTCGTCTACGGCTCGTGCTGCAAACTCACACTCGTCAGAAAAAGTTTTATCGCACTAGTATCGTAAAGTACTATTAAATACTCAATTACGTTTCTAGTATTTTAAATACTTTTAAGTACAAAATACAAAATACTTTTGCATCTATCCATATTCGAAAACATTTTTTTTTAGAATGATTGTACGATTAGCCGAAGCCGAAGTGCTTGGGAAAGATCAACAGTATGATAGTAATGGGGCAAACTATACCAACTGTACCGACGGAAAATCCTCACCTCCCACAGTCTGACTCGCGATTTCTTATCGCCTGATTATTAAAACGCCCGAATTAAAAAATCGGAAAAATACTACAACAAAAAACAAAATTTTTGGTTTACAAGCAAAAGTGGACCAACAATTTTTTCTATCTTTTTTGTATTTTATGGTGTCTTTGATCAGTTTATAAAAACATTGTAAAATACAAAAAAGTTGCAAAGTAGAACTGTTCACATTGCTTCCTCATTACTTTCCCTTTTTCCCAAAGCCACCTCTATGAAGAAGCTTATTTATTCAGTTTGGCTTCCTCATAGAGGAAGCTTTGTGAAAAAGGGAAAGTAATGTGGAAGCAATGTGCAAAGTTCTACTTTGTAACTTTTTTATATGAACAAAAGAAAACACCGTTACGAATACCGTTACATCTAATTTTGATTGGATACAAAGTTGTCTTACTTTCTTAACTTGTGCGGAAGTTATAGCGAAAACCGACATTTTTTGAAAAATTCAAAATAGTGTAAAATCCGAACGATTCTACCGATCATCACCATATTTGATACGTGGTAGCCCTGTATGTTGTTTTTCGACTGTATAATATTTCGGTTTGTTTGTTCAAATTCGACGTGATTTAGAGCAACATTTTATTTATTTTTTCGAAAAATTCAAAATTCCATTACATCTTAACCGCTTTACCGATTTCGTCGTAATTCAATACCATACAACATTAAACGTATCTCCAGGTATAAAGAACTACTTAGCTAAATCGACGAACTTTTACGAAAGTTAGAGCGGCCACGCCCTTTTTTCAACAAATAAAAAACTACATAAAATCTTAATTACTATATATATTTATTCAAAAATCGAAACATTTAAAGGGGGACGACTGCTTTACTTGAGTGCCAAATTTGAGCCACATCGCTCAAACGGTTACTGAGTGAAAGGCGATTGAATTTTCGAAGCCCTGCACATACACACACACGTACATACGGACATTTTTTCTAAACCACTTGTCTCGACGTTTTAGGTGATTCTAAACATACTGGCATGAAAATCTCGAAAAACGTTTTTTTCATGAAAACAAAGCTTCCTCTATGAGGAAGCAAAAAGGTAGAAATCATTTTGTTCCAGTTTCGCTTGTCCACCAAAAATTTCATTTTTGTCGTTTTTTCTGATTTAAAAAATGGAGTTTTTTGTTTAGCTTTAAATATCTTCCCTTAAAAAGTTGGTGGCGAGATTTATCGACTTTCGAGTTTTGTTACGAAGTTCGAGATTTGTATTGTTGCCAAGCTATTCGCACTGTGAAATTGGCGTGTGATTTTCAGTTTCGCGGGTTTTTTTACACTAGAATTAAACGTCAGACGCTCGCGGGCGGTTATTCGCAATAAGAAGTATTTTGATCGTGCGGTGCGATCATTGCGACGTTATTGCGTGGAAAATAGTCGCGTTGTGACGGATGTGCGTGTCGCCTAATGGGTGTGAAGCCAAAATGGATTTATTATGGATGCGACACCGCTCGATAACCTCTGCTGTTGCACACGATTTATTTTATATATTTCACAGAAAATAACATGTGCTACGTGATTTCGCCAAATTCTCCGCTCGAAAAATGTGATTATTTTTTAGCGGAATCGGAAGCAAAGTATACTACGCTACATGGGAGGAGTGTAACTTTTCACCGACTGAGAAGTTTGATGCACGAGCGAAGCGAGGGCAGAAATTCACACGAAATCCACACTTTCATCCCTTGTAGCGTAATGTACTATTAAATTGTTGAACGTGCGTGATAAACAGAATCAGTTTGTTGTCAAATTTGAAAAATGTGATAAGAAGACAGGAACAATGGTATAGATTACAAGTCGATATTTTCAAAAGAAAACAATTCTGAAGTGGATATTGGCTAAAAGTTTTTCAGACACGCACGCCAGCGCGTGTGATTACCCTAGGCCCTATTTTAAAAAGTTAATGAGTAACGGAAGGCATTGTTAGCGATCTATTCGAGCTGTGATTGGTTGCCAGTAAAGTCCGCTAAACGCGCGCTAGCGCATATGATTAATCTAGTTAATAATTAAAAAAGTTGCAAAGTAGAACTTTGCACACTGCTTCCTCATTAATTCCCCTTTTTCACAAAGCCAACCTCTATGAAGAAGCTTATTTATTAACTTTGGCTTCCTCATAGAGGAAGCTTTGTGAAAAAGGGGAATTAATGAGGAAGCAGTGTGCAAAGTTCTACTTTGCAACTTTTTTTGAATCTGAACAAAAGAAAACTCCGTTACAAACACCGTTACATCTAATTTTGATTAGATACAAAGTTTTGACTTACTTTAATAACTTTTCCATAAGTTACAGCGAAAATCTTAATTTTTTCAAAAATTCATAACAGCGTAAAATCCGAACGACTTTACCGATCGTCACCAAATTTTATACGTGGCAGCGCTGTATGTTATTTTTTGACTGTTGAATATTTTGGTTCATTTGATGAGATTCGACGTGATTTAGAGCAAAATTTATTTTTTTCGAAAAATTCAAAATTCTATAAAACCTAAACCGCTTTACCGATTTCGCTGAAATTCAATACCAAACAACATTGAACGTGTCTTTATTTATGATGAAGTATATAGCTGAATCGTCGAACTTTTACGAAAGTTAGAGCGATCACGCCATTTTTTTGAAAAATTTAAAATTCGATAAAATTTGTATACATGGATATATTTAATTTAAAAAATATGTGAATTACAGAGGATTTAATACTCTACTTGCGTGCCAATTTTTAGCTCGATCCATCATGCCATTCCTGAGTTATGAACAATTGAATGTTCGGTCCCTGGACCACACACACACACACACACACGCACGCACGCACGCACGCACGCACGCACGCACGCACGCACGCACGCACGCACGCACGCACGCACGCACGCACGCACGCACGCACGCACGCACGCACGCACACACACACATACAGACATATTTTCTAGACCACTTTTCTCGACGTTTTAGGTGATTCCGAGTATGTTAACATGAAAATCTCGAAAAAAAAAAAAATTTCACGAAAACAAAGCTTCCTCTATGAGGAAGCAAAAATTGGTGAAAGAAAATCTGAAAAATGTCTACATGCATTTTTTTGTCAAAGAATAACATAAAAAAACCTGCAAAATAGAGCCTTGCAAAGTGCTTCCTCAGTATTTTGTACTTTTAACGAACCTACCTCTATGAGGGAGTATATTGATCAATTCTGGTTTCCTCATAGAGGAAGCATCGTCAAAAATGTAAAATACTGGGGAAGCAATGTGCAAGGTTCTACTTTGCAGGTTTTTTCGGCTGTTTTTGAAAAAAAAATCAAAATGTAAGATTTTAATCACTGAACCGATTTGTCTTGAATTTTTACCCAAGCCTTGTTTTATGATAGTCAATGTGTGGACCAAATTAGGGGGTGGGGGGGCTATCATAAGCCCTCCCGGCCGCAAGCTCGAACGGTGACAACCTCGAAATGTCAAAAGCTCGACCGGTAATAATCTCGAATTGTCAAAAACTCGACCGGTAATAACCTCGAATGGTCATAAACTCGAACGGCCAAATACCCGAACGGTCATAAACTCGAACGGCCAAATTCCCGAACGGTCATAAATTCGAACGGTAATAATCTCGAATTGTCAGAAGCTCGAATGGTCATAAACTCGAACGGCCAAATTCCCGAACGGTCATAAACTCGAACGGTCAAATTATAATAACCGTTCCAGATTGTGACGACTCGAGATAATAACCGCTCGAGTTTCTGATAATTCGAGTATTTGACCGCTCGAATTTCTGACAATTCGAGAATTTGACCGCTCGAGTTTCTGACAATTCGAGAATTTGACCGCTCGAATTTATGACAATTCGAGAATTTGACCGCTCGAGGTTCTGACAATTCGAGAATTTGACCGCTCGAGTTTCTGACAATTCGAGAATTTGACCGCTCGAGTTTCTGACAATTCGAGAATTTGACCGTTCGGGAATTTGGCCGTTCGAGTTTATGGCCGTTCGGGAATTTGGCCGTTCGAGTTTATGACCGTTCGGGTATTTGGCCGTTCGGGTTTATGACCGTTCGGGTATTTGGCCGTTCGTGTTTATGACCGTTCGGGAGTTTGGCCGTTAGAGTTTATGCCCGTTCGGGTATTTGGCCGTTCAAGTTTATGACCATTCGAGATTATTACCGGTCGAGCTTTTGACAATTCAAGATTATTACCGGTCGAGCTTTTGACATTTCGGGATTATGCCATTCGAGCTTGTGGCCGGGAGGGGTTATGACAGCCCCCCCCCCCCCCCAAATTAGAACCCGATGTCACGCAATTTGTACTATCCAGCGCGAAAACGAGATTTTTCAAAATATTGAAAATGCCATAAAATTTGAACGTATGGACCGTGGCAAATTTGTACTCAAAACATGGTCCATGGTTGTCTATATGTGAACCAAATTTGAGATAATTCTGCAAACATTTCCCCCCCCCCCTCCCCCATTTTTCGTGACAGCTTTGTTTTTGTTGTTCATGTCGCAAAATCGAAATTTACCGACATAATGACGGTTTCCTTGACGAAACTCATAATTAATAAACAATAAACGTAATGATACGTTCGAAATTGCAATCGGATGTCTCATAATGTACAGGAGCTGAAGTTCTTACAGACATTTGAAAAAATTTAAATTGCAATAACATTAGAACCACTCTACCGACTCTCGCGAAACTTGGTACAGATCATGGTTTGATGATAGTAGATAGGAAATCTGCCAATTTGCGGAAGTTATAGCGTGAAAACGATTTTTTCACGTCTGCACCAGTATTCGCACAGCGTTCTAAATACCGGTACAACGAATGGTTTGTCCGTCCCAGTCATAAAACAGGGAAGATATGTTGTTAAATCTTTGTTAACATAAAAATCAAGGTTCCAATGTGATAGCTTGTTCTTTCCTAAACAGAATAAGCTATAATTCATGCCGAAATTACGTGAAAATCAAACGACGAAGGCTAAAAAGCGTTTGTCTTTTCTTCGCATTTTCGACAAGAAATATCAAGAGACTATCGCCGCAACGCGTGGGCTAGGATAAATACATTAATTAAATGATTGGTTGCCCAGCATGACAATCAGCAATTTTCCTAGCCAACAATTAGATATTGACGACGCTCTCACAATTTTTGCATTTGCAATTTTATTGACGGTCTCCTTAATATCGTGAAATATATGCAGTCGTATGCGACGACAGAGACGTGCGCGGCCACTGGTACGTTTACCTTAACGTGCGTGCCAAATTTGAAGAGCATTCTTAAAAAATTACGGCAGTTATCGTATAAATAACGAAATCACAGGCACACACACACGCACGCACGCTCGCACGCACACGTACACGCACACGCTCACGCACGCACGTACGCACATTTCGTTAAAAACCACTTTTCTCGACGTTTCAGACCATTCTGACTGTACTGACATGAAAATCTCGAAAAAAAAAAACAATTTCACGAAAACACAGCTTCCTCTATGGGGAAACAAAATCGCGTCAAATTGTGGAAGGTGAGAGTTTTCCGTTGGTACAGTTGGTATGATTTGCCCTATATGATGTTTTCAATAGACTTTTCTTTTTGTGCTGAAGGCGTCTGATGTGACGTATATTGGCCGCTAATCAACAAAACATGAGTTAACAGTGGAAACGACATTATTCGGAGATGTTTGAATATCAGTGTCAATAGCCAAATAAAAATAAACTATAGACCTTATACCATATTGGAATGATTTTGCTCAACCTCATTCATCAGCAATAGACATACCATTACTTTTTACTAAGTATTATAAAAAGTATTTAAACGAAGTATGCCAATGTATTGTTGTTGCAAAAAGTATGATGTATTTTAAATACATAAAGTACTTTGTATTTTAAATACATAAAGTATTTTTTATTCTAAATGCATAAAGTACTTTGTATTTTAAACACAAAGTATTTTATATTCTAAATGCATAAAGTACTTTGTATTTTAAATACATAAAATATTTAATATTCTAAATGCATAAAGTACTTTGTATTTTAAATACATAAAGTATTTTGCATTTTAAATACATAAAGCATTTTGTATTTTAAATATATAAAGTATGTTGTATTTCAAATACATAAAGAATTATGTATTTCAAATACATAATAGTACGTTACGATACTAGTGCGATGAAACTTTTTCGTGGCGAGTGTTGTAATCACACGAGATTAGAAAAAGTTTTTCGCACGAGTATCTCATATACAATTTTATGCCACTGTCATTTACGTAATACTTAAACACAAACTTACGGCGATCATTCCGAGAAAATGTAAAGAATACACTGGACGTTCCGTATATCTGGTGAACGTCAGAAATCAAGGAGATGTATTTTTTAAATATCGCATCGACTTGCACGAAAAGACTACCGGTGAAAATCAGGACTACAAGATACAAACTCACTGGAGGCGCCATACTTTAAATCGTACTTCAATATTCCGACAATTCCGCGAATCTCTTTTCTGCTGTTATATTTTATTGAAATTTTTTGCCGGGTATTCAGAACGCGTGTAGTGTTCGAGCTTGACTAAAGGTCCCGCGGCCATTGATAAATTATCCGATTCGAAGATCTAGATGTGCGAACTGTCGCGCATGATCTTATCACGTGTCCTGTCCGGTACATTATGCGCGACACCCATTTTCTACGTTATGCACAAATTACTAGGTGATGATTGCCGATAGGCGACCAACCTTGCTAAAGTCCCGACCAGACCGAGCTGCGGACCAACTGACCGATGGAGGAAAAACTACGTCTGCACGTATCAGTCTATGCACACACACCACGGGCATGACAATATTCCTGGCATTTAGTACCCTATATCTCACATTTCCACGTCGTTCAACGCGACGAAGAAAAATTGCGGTCAGCCGGTCTGGTAAATGGAAACACGAGAGACGTCACTAAAGTCGTGACTTGGGTTGTCCCTCGACATTGAATATTGCTGAATTGAACAAGTTACATCCGTGGTTTCCCGTTTTTCAATTGTCACGTGCGCTCACTTGGCTATTAAGGGGGGAAATATCATAAAGCGATGAAAAAATTGCTGACTTTTATGATCTTTTTTTTAAACAAAGATTTCTTCAACATTTTAAGACTTAGGGTACGTTTTATTGCTACTTTCAGCTGCCCCATGGTATTTCTTCGATTTTGAATTAATCTGTAAACATGACGTATTTTTGGTGTGTCCGAAGACGCTGCGTACACCGCAAAATCGGCGAGATTAACCTGAAAAAAAAACAAATATTTTTCTTTCATTAACACTCGTATGCAGAACATGAACCAAGAAAAAATGAAAAATGTTGAAAATTGATGAAATAGTACGCTTTGTAACAAAAAGATTGAATTTTTGTTACAAAGTAATCGGCTGTAGTTTCGACATCTTCCGAGAACGAATATTTCGATTTTGGATGACGTCGAATACCCTTACGCTTTATTACTGAAATTTAGTCATAAAACCTAGCACTGGTTATACATAAGCAATTTGTTATGGCCAATAAAACATGATATAAAAATTTGTATTTTTCTCATTTATGATAATCTAATTTCAAGTATATAATATAAATCTGCTTAACCAATGCATTTGATTGTTTTAATTTGCGTAATGCTGAATTTATGTATTCATGGAAAATTCAATTAGCTATAACTTCGTGAAATCGAAACTTGCCATTTCCAATCAAGTCTCAACAATTTTGAAATTTCTCACCGAATTTTTACACTTTATTGTCTTCTGTTAAAAAGTGGCGAACTGGATGAAAAACGGATTTTTCGTATTTAATATCGAATAAAACAACTTCAGAATGCACAGAAAATTTTGAAAAAATGTACATTTAAATCATTTCAAACTGAAGAAATGTTGTCTGAATCATTTTTCGATAGGATTATAAATTTCCAACATATTCAAGATTTATTAAATAGTATATTATTTTTTAAATATTGTTTTTATAATAATCATACTGATGACAATATTAATCTTAGCCCTAAACAACAAAAAAGTCCTCTTTTTCTGTATACTTCTCGATCAAAAATGTCCATAATTATTGGTCAGAGCATGAACATTTCAGCGTGAGTCCCCCTTATATAATGTTTAACTAAATGAAGACAAACTTCAAACTGAATAAAAAAAGAGCGTGTAAGAGAACCACCGTGTAATTATTGGATTAAAGCTTTTGAATGTGTCTAGTTTTGTTTTCTTATGTACCAAGTTCGCAGACCATATCGGATCATTCGACAGCGATTTTTAGGCGATCCACATTACCAATCTTCACAAAACGTGTGGGTCTGATGGACCACCGCGTAACGGCCGTGGAAAATAATTTTAGAAATATTTCAACGATAGGTCTCTGTAGGATGAGTTCCCAGGAACTTTTCTCTGTCACCATACCAGCAGTAGGAGATATAGGCCAGAACATTTTACAGGCCCATATTCCCCGGAATTACACAGTCACATTTGGAAAAAACGAAAAATGAACCCGTATGTGGAATGAAATAAAATGGTTAGCATGCAAATGTCAAATTAATAAGACTCGTCTTCGTGCCGCTTAAAAATCACCAACATAAATACAACTGAACCTATCAAATAAGGCGTACAGCGTTATTGTATCGATGATGAGGAAGCAATGTGCAAAGTTGTACTTTGCAACTTTATTTATTTTTTGTTGCTTTTAGTGAATGAGTATTTTTTGCTGGTACGGAAAAGTAATGCAATACCATCGCAGGGTCCGTTACTCCGCTAAGGCGGTACTACTCTTAAAACATAAAACATTAAGTATAACTAACGATGTATATTCGTAACATGTTTTTCGTAAGAAGAATGTAAAAAAAAGTTGCACAGTGGGAATTTGTACATTGCATCCTCATTCATTTTCGTGTTTCACAAAGCTTCCTTCTATAAGGAAGCCAAAATGAACAAACAAGCTTTTTCATAGTGGTGGCTTTGTGAAAGACAAAAATAAATGAGGAACCAATGTGCATAGTTCTACTTTGCAACTTTTTTCTCGACGTTGTAGATGATTCTGAGCATGCTGACATGATAATCGTGAAAAAAAAAAAAAATCTCGAACACAAAGCTTCCAATATGTGGAAGCAAAACATACGTCTAATATATTGCCATGATTTACGTCCGTGTCTACAAACTCACAATTCTCAGAAAATCAAAATACAGTGTAAGGTAATTTTTTAAAATGGTCCGTCGAGAAGCGTCACCTCGTAGCCTGGGGTTCTCTAAAAAATCGCTGAACGAAATACGCCTCTTGTATAACTGTTCGCTAGCTCGCCGGATATGGATGAGCACGCGCGCCGTTTCCGCTTTCAGCTCGGAAGGAAGTGACCTCCGCCTCATTGTAAAAACAAAGGCGTAACTCCTGTTTGATGTGGTATTGCCAGGTGCCAGTAGTCGCGTCGAATTATCTCAATCAGCTCCCTGAACTATGTATACAGCTTTTGCAAATTGTTTCAGTCTCATACAAAAAAAGGTTGCAAAGTAAAACTTTACACAATGCTTCATCCTTAATTTTCGTTCTTCATAAAACCACCTCTATGAAGAAACTTGTTTATCAATTTTGGCTTCCTCATAGCTTTGTGAAAAACGAAAATGATTAAAGTAATGTGCATAGTTCGACTTTGCAACTTTTTTTACATTCTTCCTACGAAAACCATGTTACGGGCATGTAACGGGTATATAATTTTAAAAATACTGTAACAAACACCGTGACATCTCGTTTTTATTAGGTACATGGTTTTGTCTCACGTTCGTAACTTTTGCGGAAGTTAGAGTGAAAATCTAAATTCTTTCGGAAAACTCAAAATGGCGTAAAACACGAAGCACTTTACCAATCATCACCAAATTTGGTACGAGCAGTGCTGTATGTTATTTTTCGTATAGAATATTTCAGTTGAATTATTTAAATTCGACGTGATTTACAGCAAAATTATTTTTCTTCGAAAATCTATAAAATCCGAACCACTTTACCAATTACGTCCAAATTTAACCCTAGAACTCATGACTGGGGTTCGCACAGATGCCACGTGACCTGTAATTTACATTGTAAAAATAAGTCATGATTTTTAGGGTTAATATCAACTTCAGAGTTGTGAAATTTTTAATAACAAAATAATAGATGCTGAATTTCTGCTCCACTACACTTTTAAAAAGTAATGGGAATTGTATCTCTGCTCCATTACACATTAAAAAAGTTGTGGGAGCTGTATCGCTGTTCCATTTAACAGTAAACAAATATTGGGTGCTGGATTTCTTTTCCATTAAGGGGGGAAACCGGTTTAGGAGACCGAAATTTTGGTATTTTTCGTGCATTTTTTAAATAGGGAAGGAATAATCTGAAATTGTTTAAACTTGGAGGGTATTTTATTTATGGTTTGAAGTACACTTTAGAATTTTTTCAAGTAATTTCCCCCGGAAATAGTGGCGTTAGAACGTGCTGTCCATGGACGATTGCCACCCAAGTATTTTGCTGGCGGGAACTCCTGAAATCGCAATTTTTATCTGTAATCATCCAAATTTTTTTTTCTCGTTAACAACATATTTTCTAAGAATATGAACCTAAATCTGGTAAAAAAAAAAAAAAATTCATGTTTTTGAAGAGTTTGAACACGATATCATTGTTTTACACCATATTTTTTCACCTTTTTTGCATCAAATTTTTTTTTTTAATAACAATATAATCTCAGATTTAGGTTCATATAGATGGGAATCGAATAAAGAATATTCACAAAAAATTTCAGAACGATTGGTCAATAACTTTTTTAGCTAGAACGCCCACCAGTTGAAAAAAAGTCGTTTCGAGAAAAACGCGTTTGAAATAAAATGAAGCGAAAACAAGACATTCATGGCAGTAATTAATTATATAAAATGATCAGCGGTTAATCGGCTATGCCAGCACCATATAGCAGTCCCTCTTCTTGTTCGTACGCGTCATTTCGGGCTTGCATCTCCTCTTATTTGAATTTCAAAGACATGATCTCCTTGATTTAAAGAAACGATATGCCTGACGACACCCGGTCTGTCAACGTTTGGCTCATTCGCGATAAGTCGTATTGGTGTTTCTCGCGCAAGCTGATCTGTTATGTTATAGTTAAGTCAAGTCAAATCAAGAAGATAATCATTGGTTAAACCATCGAAGTTATTGGTGAACATATCTAAGTACTATGGTACGTAACCAAAAACTTGGTGAACATAACCAATAATTTGGTTGATGACATCATTCAAAGAAAATATAATATTAACTTAAGGATATTATTTCATTGACCTCAAAGAAATGTTTCATAGGTTGAGATTTCAAGGAAATTTTATTGAATCAAGGAAACTTTTTCTCTCGGTGTACCGCGCGCTTCGGCGCCGAACCGACGGGCGGTCACTCAAGTGCTCATAACATCGGAAATAATGCGAATTTTGGTTTCAAATTTTTACCACATATTCTTGAGGAGTTATACTAACAATTTCTGCAATAAAAAAAGTCGATTTTTTTATCGGTCTAAACTGGTTTCCCCCCTTAAACATAAAGCATGCTGAATCTCTGTACTCTGAATCTCTGTAAAGCATGCATAATGCATGCTGAATCTCTGTTCCATTAGGGGGGGGGGGGGGGGGGGGGTAGAGTTTGTACGGTGAAAAAATTACCCTTTTTTATCCATTTTTTCACAAGATACGGGCAGTGTATTCTAAATTTAATGATTACAGGATTGTACAGCAACATTTCAAGAACATGTTCTGAAAATTTGAGAGAAAATGATTAATAACTAAGCCGTTGACAACAGATCTCCAGAGACGTCCCCGAAAAAAGTGGTTTTGCGGTGACGGTCATAACTGGTCACTCGATTATCCGTATTCAAAAAATCAAATTGATTTCATTAGTTTATGAGTTTCCTCAGGTAACGCTGTCGAGTTTTTATATATATATTTTTTTCGATTTTTGGTAACGCTCGGAAATAAAAAACGCGATTTTCGCCGAAAAAATCGGCCAATTTGTTATTGTAAAAAAATAAGAATAAATTTTTAAAAAACTCGACAGCGTTACCTGATGAATTATACAGAGAAAGAGTGTACCAAGTTTGAAAAGGATCGGTGCAATAGATTTTACGGTACAACCGTCACCGACTTTTAAAACACGAAGTGTGGGAAAATCGCTTTAAAGTGAATACTTATATACGAAACGGCACAGAGCCTCGGATGGTTAAAATTTCATATCTCCGTCAGTTTTGCTCCGATTACTCTAAAAATTTGTTACAACATTCTTGAGATGTTGAGCATTCATAAAAAATAATTAAAAATGGAAATTTTTTTTATTTCAAGACCCTACCCACCCCCCTCTACCCCCTTAAACATTCACAAAATAATTCTATTAAACATTGACGGGTGGGGTCCGACTGTACACCTCTCGTGTCTACACGAACTCATCTCCGTCACACGGAACAATGGAAACAATTGTTCCGTGTAGAAATTTCGGCGTAGAGATGGGTTCGTGTAGACTCGGGATGTGTACATTCGGACCCCACCCAACATTGAGAAAATAACTAAATAATGGGTGCTGGATCTCTGTTCCATTAAGCATTTAAAAAATAATGGGTGATGGATCTCTGCCCCATTACTGATTAAAAACCTGCAAAGTAGAACCTTGCAAATTGCTTCCTCAGTATTCTACACTTTTGACGATGCTACCTCTATGAGGAAGTATGTTGATCAATTTTGGCTTCCTCATAGAGGAACCATCGTCAAAAGTGTAGAATACTGAGGAAGCAATTTGCAAGGTTCTACTTTGCAGGTTTTTTCGGCTGTTTTTTTTTAATAAATAAAAATGTAAGATTTTAACCACCGAACCGATTTCCCTCAAATTTGTACCCAACCCTTGGTTCATGATAGTGAATGTGTGGACCAAATTAGAAGCCGGTACCTTGTAATTTGCATGATCCAGCGTGATAACGAGATTTTTCAAAATGTTCTAAATGCCATAAAATTTGAACGGCTTTTCAGATCCGCGTCAAATTTGTACTCGAAACGTGGTCCATGCTTGTCCATACGTGAATCAAATTTGAGAAAATTCTGCAAAAATTTTTTTCCGATTTTTTTTTGGGTGCCGGCTTTTTTTTGTTTTTCATGCAGCAAAATCCAAATTTACCGACACAATGGCAGTTTCCTCGACGAAACTCATCGATAATAATCAATGAACGTAATGACATGTTCGAAATTGCAATCGGATGTCTCATAATTTACAGGAGCTATAGTACTTACAGACATTTGAAAAAATAATGAATTTGCAATAACATGAGAACTGCTTTACCGATTTTCGCCAAATTTGATACAAGTCATGGTTTTAAGGTGGTCTATTGTCGTACAGAATTTCATCCCGATATCTCTCAATTTGCGGAAGTTATATCGCGAAAACGATTTTTGCCAAATTTTCAAAATGCTGTAAAATCTGAATTTCCTAACCGATTCGCGCCAAATACAATCCCATACAGTATTTTATGATAGCGAACGTGCGTGCCAAATTTGAAGAACATTCTTAAAAAATTACAGCAGTTATCGTGTTAACAAAAAAACGTGCACATACACACATACACACACACACACACACACACACACACATACAGACATTTCGCACAAACCACTTTTCTCGACGTTTTGGACCATGCTGAGTGTACTGACATGAAAATCTCGAAAAAAAAAAATTTCACGAAAACAAGGCTTCCTCTATGAGGAAGCAAAAAGTAATGGGTAATGGATCTCTGCTCCATTACTCATTAATAAAGTAATGTGTAGCGGATCGTAATTCCATTATTCATTTTTTAAATAATGGGTTAAAAAACGGTGATGCAATAAAAAAATAATGCGTTGCCGCCAACTCTGGTAATACCAACCCTGTTTAAAGTATCCCATTGATCCCTGCTGAAACCAATAAAAACCGATTGAACTTACCCTAGCAGATCGAACAACTGAATTTCAACCGTCCTTCCAACCGGGTTGATCTGAGACACAAAACCAACCATAATTCTTGTTAGTCCGACCCAAAAATCAACCAAGCTTTCAAAAACTCGGTTGGTTTTTCGGTCGGATTGTTGACAAGAATTACGGTTGGTTTTGTGTCTCAGATCAACCCGGTTGAGAATACGGTTTTCTTTGGTTTTTACGGTTGTTTTCACGGTTGTTTGACCTGCTAGGGTAAAGACGAATAGGAGGTAACGGGTTTCTATTGGAAGCCCATGTCAATGGGATTGAATTGGTATTATCTATTTAGAAATCAATATTAATTAAACAACTAGGATAATCACACGCGCTGGCGCGCGTGCCTGAAAAGCTTGCCGAAATCGACCTCACCTGACAGAAATCGACCTTCCTGACAGACATCGTAGATCCGGCTCCCGACCGAAAATCGAACCCATTTTTTTTCTTTTCAAAATATCGACTTTTAACCTATATCATCATTCTCAAGTCGCATATTCTACCCCCGAAAACACTGGTTATTAACCTTTTTTAATCGATTTTGAAAAAAATATTTTTTTGGCGACGAAAAAAATATTTGTTATTGTCATTCGTTGTGATAACTTTGCCACGTTTGTTTCAATTTTCGATTGTTTGGTCGCGGTGACCATTTTGCATCGTTGAAGTGTTGTGAAAAAACTTGTCGAAACGAAAAAATCGAAAGGTCGATAAAACGTTGCAAATCAGTTGTGACGTTGATTACGATTTTTCAAAAACGATTGAAACGTCGTCAGAGAGTTTCTGAAAGTAGATGAGCGACGTCGCACAACCAGATATTCGAATGGCATAGAACGACGTCACCGAAAGGGACGTTCGAACGTTTTCGGCAGGGTATATCGGACCAAATGCAACACATTTGTTGTGTTTCTGATTGAAAAGTGTTCATCCGTATTCTAATTCTTTCGAACGTTCAAATTGCGATGGTGATAGTAACGATTCGTAAATTCCAGATGATGGATCAAGACGGAACGTGAGACTTGATCCGGATGAAACTGTGATTTTGATCTGCATTCTGGTCGGCGATTTTCAATTTTGTTTCGTAACTCATGACCTCGAAAGATCTTGATCGCAAATGATGCGTCGATGTGCGAAGAAACGAAATGTACAACTACGAAGCTCAGCATATAACGTAACGGCGACGACATGACGGGTGAATTGTTTTTGCACTCATAGTCGATAGCGACCCATTAACTCGATTTACTGTCTGCTCTTTTGTATCGTTTGCTGTTTAATGACGTTCGGTACTTGTTACCAACATAAACTCAGCCGGTTACCGGTCGGGCAAGCGCAGCGGCACCAGCGGCCGCGGCAAGCGCGAGGAGAGGGGGAAGTCCGCGGAGTGGGGCAGCGACCGCGAGCGAGGCGGCACCGACCGATCGACCAACGCGACAGACACAGATGCGATCGAGCTCGCAGACCGAACGTGTCTGAGCGTGTCCGGATGCGCGTAATAATTGTTATTATTTGGCGAAACGTGTGAACCTTTACGGCAGTATAATAAATCTACTTGTACACATCAACTCGAGTATGTTGCGTTTAATTTAATATTCGAAAATATTTGGCCCGCGAATCGATCGAAATCGATGGCGGAATCGTTCCTGGAGAATTCACGCATGTTTCGGAGCATGCGACACGAGGTTTAATCGACTTATTGTACTTGTTGTTCCGCAAGTGTGATCGGACAGCTACGATGCTGGTAAACAAACCTGACGGTTTGGAGTATGTGGTTGTTTCCATGGTTGTCCGTGGTTTTTTGACAGCTGAAATACTTGTGGGATTCTCACGTAAGCTGGCGCACGCATCTTACAGGCTTTCAGGGTTTCGTCGGGATGCAGCCAAGAAATTTCCTAATCGAGAACAAGAGCTGAGCTGAATCGACGAATAAATAATAATAATGTATAATTGCGCGCGTAAATAAATCGGGCTGATGGAGGGTGGTAATTGACTGAATGTCGAGAGGGTTCTGAAGTTTACTAACACTACTGTAAAATCGTGATGAAAGAAGAAACGAACAGCGATGATTATTCTTCGTTTTGAATCGTCTTATCATCACATATCATCATCATATCGTCATCATCATCATATGATTCGAACCTTGCCAGACAATATAGAAGTTGGCGGTAAATATAAAACTTGTTTTATTACTATAGTATTGGCATTACTACAGTATATTTACAGCGTACATTATACAGTGCATATTATACAGCAAGTTACTACAGTATGGACACGATCGTCAATATTACAAAATGTATTAACGCAGTGAAGCGAAGACCGTAAAGTACGAGATGGACGTCTGAAGTACCTGAAATACAGAAGAGACAAGATGTGAGATTAATAGAAGAAGAAACAACAATTATAACGATTCAGCAACGTTTTGTAGCGTGACAGAGGAATCGCTCATTTTACCGATCCACAATTTTCCATCGTCATTTTGTACAAAGAACCCGCTGTTATTTTCTGTAGTCCTTCTCTTTTCCCCACACTCTTGCCTCTCTCGCATTTCTCCATTCTCTCCCTCACTGTTCATTAGTCCCAACGGGGTGTCCGAGACCGTTGGCAAATTCTCACTTTCCTTGTTCAACGCCATCATCTCACACTTGCTTCCCAAATCCCGTATCATCTTCTTTCGTATCAGTTCTTCCCCCTCTTCGTCCCACACTGCTTAGGCCTTCCACCTAAGCATTTTTCACTGCTTTGCATAAGACACTAACTCCCCGATAATTCTATTCATCGACTCACACCTGCATGGCAGCGGTGCAATTTCCCCCCGGATCTTTTCCGCCTCAATTTTCCAAAATGCCATCAATTTTTCCTCCGACGCCTCCACGATACGTAACACATCCTTGAGTAGCTGGTTCTGGTTGTCCTATACCGGGCCTATTTCCTTTTCATTTGCCGCAACGTCCACCGATTCAAACTGTCCCGCCACGTCGCCGGGCCTCTCGAACACCTGAGTCTGCCTCCGGTTTTCCATCACTGTCTCCTCCGAGTCTTCCCCCTCTTCTACTTCCTCGTCCGATTCTGCGCTGCTCGCTGTGTCCACTCTACCCTCGTCGCTCTTGTCATTTTCCCCCGCTATCGGCGCGTCGTCTCTCACTATTTACGGCGAATGTACGACTTTGTCCCGCTTCACAAATCCATCCAGGCCCTGTCCGTCCGCTACCTTGTTGTTTCCCCTCAGGAAATACCTGTCAATTTTTCTCTCGTCTGCCTCGCCACCTTTATCCATTTTTCGTGGCCGCCCGCGGCGCGCGACCACAGGCGTCGAAGTCGACATCGGTCCTGTGGCGTCTCCGCCACTGCAATCGCCGCCGTCGGTACAGCAACGCGCGGAACGCGCAGGAACCTCGACGAGCCAGGCCAGCCAACTCCTGAAATAGAAAATTCCTAGGGAGTCAGAGGGACCAACAAAGGAGCGACGAAACCACGGACGCTCTTCCCTCTCGCGCCGCCTTACCCGCCGCGAACAACGCGTCTTTTTCCGAGTCTAATTACCAATCACCAGTTCATTACAGTTTTGTACTTTTTCAATAAAATATCGAGTTCGTTCAAGTTATCCGCCGATTTACTACCGTCTACAATCACCCTTAACTCCATAATTGGTGACCCCGACGTGATCGCGACGGATATAAAAATCGACGCCCAGGTAACCTCAAAACGCACGAGGCGAACGCGTGATCGGAACGACGGTATGAGCGTCAGTCACTGTCCGGCACGCCGCGTTCTTGACGACGCGGACACGACGGGTCCTCTGAAGCAAAATCGGAACCCGGACGGAACAGGACAATTGCTGGACTTCGCCGGTGCGGTCGAGCCCCCCGGGAGTCAGCAAAATCAAAGGCAGGGCTCACCCGCCGGTGCCATGCAAAACGTGATCCCCCAAGTGTACGTCGCTGGTGGACAGACGAATACAATGTTTCCTGGAAACGCTGTCGTCGAGGAGGTAGCGAAACTATCTCTGCCACCGTTGTGGACGAGTATGCCGGACCTGTGGTTCGCCCAAGTGGAAGCTACGTTTGACAACCGCAGGATCCGCAGCAACACGAAGAGATACAACTTTGTGCTCGAGGCGTTGGACGCAAAAACTATCCAACACATCTCCGACCTCGTCAGGCGTCCACCGGAGCAAGATAAGTACCTTGCGGTTAAGGAGTTGCTGATCACTCGACTCACTGATTCAAAAGAGCGACAAATACAGAAATTTCTGAACGAATTGCAATTGGACAGCAAGAGGCCGTCGCAACTCCTCAGAGAGATGAGGGAGCTCGGCGGAGATATGGTTCACGAGGACTTCCTGAGGTCTCGCTTTATCCAATGCATGCCACCAAACTGTCGAGCCTTCTTAGTGGGTAGCACGGAGCTTTCGCTAGTACAGTGGAACCTCTCCTAGCGTACACTCTCATAGCGTACGAGGGCGGAGCGTGTAGGTTGGTTGGGGGGATTATTCAGGACCGTCGCACGTACACTTCGGACGAGCGCTGGAGACGGGGCGACCATCTAACGAACAAAATCTAGTCACGGCACTGCACGAGTGTCAGGGAAGGGGAAACTAGAACTGGTTCTGGCTACCGGTTCTGGCTCGTGATTGGTTCTTCAGATAGCGTACATTGTCTCCCTATTTCGTACGCTATGAGAGGTTTCACTGTAAAACTGGCGGAGACAGCAGATCGCCTCCTCGAAGCCTGCAACGGGGCGCACATCATGGCCACTGCCGCCGGGGACGCATCGCCTGCTGTGAATTCTGTCGAGGGACGCGTGGCTGCTCGCGAGCGTTCTTCCACCTCGATGATGAGCTCTCTCAATGAGTTAATCACGAAAATCGACAAGATGTGCATGGACAACAGGAGGGGCGGAGACGACAAGGAAGACGAGCGAAGAGGCCGATCTCGAACACGGAGCAAGTCCAGACAGTCGCAGGATGGGCTCTGCTACTACCACGTTCGATTCGGCAAGGACGCGAGGCACTGCCTCAAGCCGTGCACGTATTCCCCGACGCCGAACCAGGGAAACTAATCCCGACTCCTCAGGTCCAGGCGGCTGAGGACGGGAACAATAACCGCATCAGCGGGGAAATCCGCCTCCACATCTTCGACAAGAATCTCCGGATCCTGTACCTCATCGATTCGGGTTCGGTTCTGCCGCGAAGCCTAATCAAGGAGGAGGTTGAGCAACAGTCGTTCACACTGCACGCGGCCAACTCCACGGCAATCCGGACGTACGGGAATACCATTTTGACAGTCGATCTAGGGCTGAGGCGTCCGTTTAGGTGGTCGTTCATCATCGCAGACGTCAAGACGGCCATCATCGGCGCAGATTTCCTCATCCACCACAACCTACTGATCGACATGAAGAACCAGTGCCTGGTCGACGCGACGACTGGGTGTAAATCGAAGGGAACAACCAACGAAGTACCGGTCCACAGCATCTCCACGATCAGCGATCAAGGCGACTTCGTCGTGCTTCTAAGACAATACGTCGACATCACGAAGCCACAGGTCTCGCCACGCACGGAGGAGGAGTGCCCGGTGGCCCATCATATCGAAACTACGGGACCACCGATCGCGGGACGTCCTCGGCGGCTGGTCGGAGTGAAGCTCGAATGCTCTGCGGGAGGAGATTGAGTTTCTGTTGGAGCGGAAATGAATTCGCCCATCTAAGAGCTCGTGGGCTACTCCGATTCACATGCAAGCGAAACAGTCGGGAGGTTGGCGCCTCTGTGGCGACTTCCGGTCGCTCAACGCGAAGATGATTCCAGATCGCTACCCAACGGCCCATTGTCACGATTTATTTCAACGACTGCGCGGGAAGGCGATCTTCTCGTCGATTGATCTCACGAAGGCGTATTACCAGATACCCATGCACGCTGAAGACATTCCCAAGACGGCCATCACGACGCCACTGGGGATGTATGAGTTCCTCGTTATGCCGTTCGGACTCCGAAACGCTTCGCAGACGTTCCAACGATACATGGACTCCATCTTCAGGGAGCTGGACTTCGCGGTGGTATACATAGACGACATCCTTATTGCATCGACGTCGTTGGATGAACACCGCCGTCACCTCAAGATCGTGTTCGAGAAGCTGCAACGAAATGGACTGACGATCAACCTGGATAAGTGCATGTTCGGACAGGCGGACCTCACGTTCCTGGGCTACACGATCAACAAGAACGGCTACAAACCTCCGGTCGAGCGAGTACAGGCGATTCTCGACTTTCCGAGGCTGGAGACGATCGTTGACCTCAGGCGATTCTTAGAATTCGTCAACTACTATCGTCGATGCATCCCGAACGCAGCGAAGATCCAGGCACCACTCAATGACTTGCTAAAGGATTCAAAGAAGAACGACAAGCGCCCAGTGCCGACCACGCCCGAGGTAGAAAAAGCTCTACAGGACTGCAGAGAGAGTGTGGCAGCAGCGACTTTCACGACATTCCTGTCTCCCGACGCTCCGTTGATGCTGACGACGGACGCGTCAAACACAGCGCTGGGAGCGGCGCTCGAACAATTCGACGACGATCATTGGAAACCCGTCAAATTTTTCTCGCGGAAGCTTACGGAGACAGAAAGAAAGTACAGTACCTATGACAGGGAACTACTAGCAATCTTCACAGCGATCAAGTTCTTCCAGCACATCGTGGATTGCCGGGAACTCGTCGTCAGGATGGATCACAGACCGCTAGTCTACGTATTCAAGCAGAAGCAGGAGAAATCGAGTGAAAGAAAACTGAGGCAGCTCGACTTCATATCCCAGTTCACCACGGAAATTGTGTACCTCAAGGGAGACGAAAACGTGGTCGCCGACGCGTTGTCACGAATACAAACAATCAGCCAGATTGACATGCCCAGAGTACTCTCGGCACAAGCGATCGAGGAAGCACAGAGGGTCGACGAGGAAGTTCTCCACAACAAAACGTCGCTGAGACTTCAGGCGCTGTCCGTGGAACCCGGCGTCAGCGTTTATTGCGCCATCGAATCCGGCGTGGTCCAGCCGTATATTCCGGCAGCGTTACGAAGACAGGCGTTCGACTCGGTACACGCCCTTGCGCATCCAAGTGGGAGAAACACGTGCCGTCAACTCAGAGCGAAGTACGTGTGACCCGGACTCAAGAAACAGGCATTGGAGTGGTGTGGCACATGCCTGCCGTGCCAGCAAGCCAAGATACAGAGACACAACCGACTACTACCCAACCACATCGAAGTGCCGCACAATCGATTTTGCCACATCCACATGGACTTGATCGAACTGCCGGTCGTCAACGGATTCAGGTACTGCCTCACGATGATTGACAGGTTCTCCAGGTGGCCGGATGCCATACCGCTGAAGGACATGACAGCAGACACGGTCGCCACCGCGTTCTACACCAAGTGGATTTGCCGTTTCGGGACACCGATGACGCTGACCACAGATCAGGGGAGCCAGTTCGAGTCGAAAATATTCACGGCCCTATCTCGGCTAGTGGGATCGAGTCGGATTCGGCCAACGCCGTACCATCCGGCCTCGAACGGCATGATCGAGCGATGGCATCGTACCTTGAAGGCCGCGCTGATGTGCAATCGACAGGTGCGATGGACCGAACTCCTGCCAACGGTGCTGCTGGGACTCCGGACCGCATTCAAAGAGGACATTGGAGCCTCGTGTGCGGAGATGCTGTACGGGACTACCCTGCGTCTCCCCGGGGAGTTTTTCATAAATCAGGATATGCCGGCGGACCCGCAAATATTTGTGGAAAAATTCCGCGAGTACATGCGAGCGGTTCACCCAACGCAAACAGCGCATCACAACAAAGCACGAATGTTCGTGCAAAAGGATTTGTACTCGTGCACACACGTTCATCTGCGAAACGACGCAGTGAAACCGCCGCTGGAACTGCCTTATTCGGGGCCGTACAAAATCATCAAGAGACTGGACGACCATCGGTTCACGATACACGTCGATGGAAGGGAGAAAACCATCGCGGTAGATCGGTTGAAACCAGCGTTCATCACCAAAAAAGACTCGTCACAGCCCGTCGGCGAAGAGGACCAGGAGATCGTTGAACCACATCACATGGGTTCATCAATGGACAAACCAAAGATAACGTACGCCAGGAAGAACAAAGCGGTATCGTTCCGTTTTGACCCCGTCAAAGTCACTGGCGGGGGAGTAGATGTGGCGTCTCCGCCACTGCAATCGCCGCCGTCGGTACAGCAACGCGCGGAACGCGCAGGAACCTCGACGAGCCAGGCCAGCCAACTCCTGAAATAGAAAATTCCTAGGGAGTCAGAGGGACCAACCAAGGATCGACGAAACCACGGACGCTCTTCCCTCTCGCGCCGCCTTAGCCGCCGCGAACAACGCGTCTTTTTCCGAGTCTAATTACCAATCACCAGTTCATTACAGTTTTGTACTTTTTCAATAAAATATCGAGTTCGTTCAAGTTACCCGCCGATTTACTACCGTCTACAATCACCCTTAACTCCATAGTCCGTCTGCTTCAGCGCCATCTGTCACTCGCGACTCGCACTCACTCGCTTCAGACGCCTCCACTGCCTGCGCTCCCTCACCCCCAACTGCTTTTTTCACGCCCGCGTCCATCTTGTCCCGCCTTGTCTCTACTAACCTCCATCACAAGACAGCTTCGCCGACAGCGTTAAATAACTCGAAAGGAATAATGTCCCTCGCCTCGCCAACAGTTTCCTCGTCTCATAAGCACTCACGCACTTTCTCCACCGCTTTTCAGCTTTTGACTCTCACTTAAACACCCGAAAAGATACCAAACAACGGAGCTCGCTCAAACACGTCTTGCCATTATGCCGCCATCTTTTCTTCCTCTCGCCCGCAGTGATATAAAATAAATTAGTTCAGTCTCCGTACGACAATGTTTGAACACGAAGCTGCCTCTTTTTTTGTTTACCCGAAGACGGCCCTGTTTCGGTTTAATATAATCAAAATAGATTTAACTGACCAAAATAAATGATAGTGAGTTTCCGACCTTGTTCGGCAAACTTTGAAAAAATCTCAATCTCCTCGGATTTCTTCAGTTTCGACCAGTCCATCTTCATACTGTCGAGAAGTCCGCTCATCTGGGATGAGCCTTTTTATTTTATTTCCCTGCAAGCGCTCTCCTATTGCTTACCCCAGTTGTCATTTTTAAAAGAAAAACGTTTCCACCTTATCACGATTGACGATGCAATTGAAAGCCTTAATGAGAGCGCAAGTTTGGACCCCTACCGGCGTAGCAATTTCTATCATCAAATCCAGATCACCCCAGATCTCAACCAACTTTATAACCTGCGATTAGAACTCGGTTTTTCAATTATTAATATAAACTGTACTCATGTTACGTACAGTACTCTCAGAGAGATGGTGTTCGTCCTCGTAACTATAAAGAGTCAGCTATACATTTTCAGTGTGCGTGGTAATTTTTCATAGACATGGCATATTCATATTATATCAATTATTTAATTATTGTCATAATTATGAAATGATTATATGATGATCATTTTTTTTTCCTATTGTCTCCCGCTCTTCAGACATTTTTGTCTATAGTGGGTCGGCCCGATCGTTTGTATTTTTCCTGTGCTTATTAATTGTCAATCTTTTGAAGACCGAGCCAGTCCCTCTCTTTTTCCAGCTGCAGCCGACTTCCCCTACTGTATCACATTTGCCTCTGGACAGGGAAACTGCAGAAACCCACTGTCGATACAGTCGGTCTCAAGTTCGCTTTGCGTCGCCGGAGCTAATCGCGTTTCGCAAGGAATGTAAACACTCGGACTACAGGTATACACATGCATACCTGAAGCTACATCGCGCCCGAATATATATTTTCTGCGAAAACGACGGCAGCAAGACTCGAACCCTCGAGCTACCGATGCTCTGGTTTAGAGGCTAGCACGCTATACACTAGGCCAAATTATTACAAAATAGTCGCATAAACTATGAATTGATAGCAGTCACTTTATAAACACAGATCCTTGATTTTCCCCGACTTTTCTTGTACTTTTGTATTCTTGTACCTGAGCAATAATGACAGTAAGAACTGTAAGATTACGGATTACTTGCTGTAGCATTTGTTTCTTGGGCTCCTGGTACGGCCACAGACCGATAAACTTCAAGAGATTCCCTAGCAAGTTGTGCGACCGCTGCTTTTTCAAGAAAAAACCAATGAACGGACCAAAATCGGACGCGTACGTTGGGGAACGAAACGGACGACAAAAAACGACGAAACGTACCGCAGTTTTCTTGTTGACGTCTGGTTCGTTTTTGGTTTCCGGAACCTAAAAAGGACCGAACTTTTTTTTAACAAAATTTGAAATACAATTATTTCAAATTTGTCCATCGGTGAGTTGAAAAGTAGACTTCATAATAAAATTACATTTTTCTAGACTCTCTCGAACAAAATTTGGGTCGGTCCTGTTTCGGTTATAGAAACCGATAACGGACCGGACCGTATTTAGTTTAAAAAAACGTTCGGTCCTTTTTAGATTCCGAAAACCGAAAACGGACCTGACGTCAACAAGAAAACTGCGGTCCGTTTCGTCGTTTTTTGTCGTCCGTTTCGTTCCCTAACGTATGGGTCCGTTTTTGGTACGTTCACTGATCCGTCAACTTGCTAGGGTTCGCATTGATGCGGTAAAACCGACTGTCAAATACAGTGTCCATACCAATTCAACGGTTACTGATCGATGCAGACTATTTACTACATGAAACTCCAGTACCTCAGAACAATTAAGAATTCTGTCTGTACACAAAGTAAACGCTTTAATAGATGTGAAGGAGAAGGTATTATGGCCGATTTTGTTATTAACGATGACACTTTTGATGCATACCTTTGATGTCTTGTGTACCTAATTACATAGGGGGTATTTCACCGGTAGCGGAACAGGTTTTGACCGAGGGTCACGTGTTTTGTCTCTAAACACGAATATCATTTCTTCGCATCATATCGGAAGACTTCCACGTAGTTATAGATTCCAAATCATTTTTTGTTTTTATTGAGCCGTAATCGAAGAATCGCGAAAAAAATATTTTCCGTATCTTTAAATGTAAATGTCTTTCCGTATCTTTAAATGTAAAGATACGGAAAGGTTGAGATCCCTTGGAAATGAGCCGCTGAGAAACCTGACGTCCATTTGTTAAGCGTCGCATTAATCTACGTGTTAATCAAATGGAAAATCTAAAACATCGTTGAGGCACCACTAAATTATTTTTTACGGGTCTCAAATTTTAACTGACATAATTTGAGGTTCGGCATGAACATTTCATGATAGTGCCGATGAAAACAAAAAAAGTTTTTTTTCGACACACCCTACTCTACACATCACCAGCTCTACAGAACAGCAATTCAACACAAGGCGCAATTCAACACAACCACAACTGCAACCGCAACCGCAACACATGCCCAAATCCAACACATCTCCATTTCAACAGATACCTATATCCAACGCAATCCCGACTCTACACGGGCATACATTCACAGCGCCAAAACTGTAACCGGCTGAACTCACAACGACAAGCACCTACACGAGCAAAACTCTCCACGACATTACGTTAAACAGCCTAAATTCACCACGGCAATACTCTACACAAGCAAAACTCTCCACGACAAAACTCCATTTACTATCTGCTCTTTTGTATTGTATGCTGTTTAATGACTTTCGCTACTGTAAAATTGTGACAAAGGAAGTCAGTACACAGAAGCATACAACGATCTTCATTGTACGGTCGTTGGACGATCTTCGTTTTAAATCATCTTGTCATCTGTGTTAGACCAGTGCTTGCGCGTATGTAACGCCTCGATGTCGTTGGCCCTGCAAAGAGAAGAGGATGGAATGAAATAGACGAAGTAGAATTTACCGATGTCTTTATTACAAGCCATGAACACCCGCTCGCGGTTGCGTCGAGAATGTTCGCAACGACGTTTCGAGAACATTCTCCCTGACGCTGCAGTAGGCGTGAGCGCGGCACATTTGAATGTGCTTGACACACCTCAACAATCTGCTATATGATTCGAACATTGCCAGACGATACAGGAAGTTGGTGAAAAATATACAACTTATTCCATTACTGTAGTCTGTAGTATGAAAGTGAACGTTAATATCGCAAAATGTATTAACGCAGTGAAGCGAAGACCGTAAAGTACGAGACGGACGTCTGAAGTACCTGAAATGCAGAAGAGACAAGATGTGAGATCAAAGAAGAAGAAAACAAAATTAAGAGAAAGGAATCGCTCATTTTACCGATCCACAATTTTCCATCGTCATTTCGTACAAAGAACCGGCTGTTATTTTCTGTGGTGTTAACGCGCGAATCATTACGATCTTAAGAAGTTGTCTAGCTCTTAGTGAAAACAAATACCATTCGGAGCAATAACTGAAAATGAATTGTCAAGCGTCTACAACTGTCCTTAAAAATGATGGAGGATGTGCTATATGTAAAACAGGAAACTCACACAGATTCCCTGAAACGGGTGCCCTGATCGATCAGCTTTTGACCGGGCCAACTGTTGAATATCAGATAACTCAACTGAGCAAAAAGGAATTGTCCGAGTCTGTACATTTCATCGTATTGCCCGAATTTGATTAGTAACTGTAAATATGGAATTACTTGAGAACACGTTTGGACAGAAGACGCACCATGCAAAAAATACATTTCACTAACTTGTACTCCGGTAACGCTCATCAGAACCATGGATATGCCAATTTGAAACAGGTACGCAGTGGAATAAGTGGATTCAATGAGAATGGCAAATCTTTATCATCGTCCATAAAATAATAGTCAAATAATAATGATTTCATTAGGCGGATAAGATAATTCAGAAGGTAGTGTATTTTATGTAACGAATGCACGAAAAGTGCCACTTTATGTGGCGGCTGGTAGTGACAAAGTTGTGGGTTTCGAGAAAGCATATCGTAAATAGTGTGCGCATGCGCGCATTCGTCCATTTTATACTTCATGTATGCGTTTGCGTCCATATAACGTATTTAACAGGTTATACCTCAGTGTTGTAAGTCCCCATTACTTCAATAATTACAGATTACACAACAGTTTATTTTCTAGTTACGATTTTATAACGATGATCCGTAGCGATTATAAAATGGTATATGAACTTTTGAATAGCCGTAAGAAAACCCTAATTTTTCATTAAATTTTCGGAGAAATTGTGAGAAAAATGCACAGTCCTCCATTATTTTCGCAATTAATTACCAGTATTTCTCCATTCTCTTAATAAGATTAACATGAAGATTTATGAGAAACTGATATTTCTTGCCTCTATTTAAAAGTTTACACATTGCTCTATAATCATTACAAGTTATTATTAGAAAAACATAATCACAAAGCCAATTGTACCATCAATTTAATTTCCATAAAAATGAGGGATTTACAACCCTGTTATACCTGTATCGACACCCCAGTAAACACAAGAATTGGTTTCGTTGCTGCTCAATTACAATTTCCTACTCAGTAATGTAACTGTTACATAACGCTGGTGTTACATAACAGTTATGTTGCTGAGAATGAAATTATTATAATTGAACAGCAACGAAACCGGTTTTTGTGTTTACTGGAACGGTTCGATGCAACCGTTTTGTCAGCATTTACCCCTTGTTCCGTATTAAGTGATAAGAAATGAGTGAAGATAAAAGAAATCATGAGTTGGATCGAAACGATATGCCAGCAGAAACTCTTTAGAAATATTTTCCTTTCTATTGGGGAGCTTCCCAAACTCCCCCCCCCCCCATCCAACGTCCGCCCGAGCCATCCTCCCACGTCCCTCCAGTGCACGTTTCGTGCATTACTTACAGAAAATAGTATGCGATATTCGTGCGAAGTAGCGAACATGATGGGAATTGTGTGCAGTGTTTCGCACTCGTACCACAGGGAGCACTCGTTGGAATACTCGGCGGCTCGTGCGACCCACTCCACAGTCTTTCCATAATGATTGCTTTTGCCCACTCGTATCGCTAATTATGATTTGATAAGAAATACTAACTCTATAGCGCTGTTGTGTGCGTTAATGCATTCAGCGAGTCCGTGATAGCATCGATCTTTATCTTTTGAAGGGTTGATGTCGACGTCAAGATGAGCATTCTTTGACAAATTCTCAAGTCGATGTCTGCAAGATACTGTATTTATATTCTTTTTTATGCGCTTTACGGTTTATATTGTAACGATTGTCGCGTCTCAACAAACAATTTGAGCCGACGATTTATCGGTCTTTTTCAATAACATTGTAATCAATATTTTACCAATTACCAAATTATTGCCAATCGTATGTAATGTTTGAACCTATTATTGGCTGACGTTAGAAAAACAGTTATGGAATATAAACAATTTTTTGTCGTGTACGATATTTTTCAAGTGATATTCAAAATGTGTGTTATTCACGAATATATCATTTTTTATAAAGTCATCAGGGTTTTCCTTTGTTTTTTTTTTAAATAAAATTCGTTATAATTCCTGTCCTATTATAAAACTTACGAATTAACAATGTTGGCGCTCCATTTGTATGGCTTTATTTTACATTACACATAGTGTTCCAATTGAATATCCCCGAAGCGTGGGCAGTGACATACATTATATTTATTTTGCATGCACTAAGAAGCTATTCATATTTTTTGTGTCCTGAAGTACCTCTCTAAGGAAACATTTGGCTCTACTATAAAAGTTAATTTGTAATTGAAATATGGGTGAATAAAAATGTTTTTGTCAGCCGTTGAGGAATGGTATTCCACCCCATCGGGAACAACGTTACTTAGCCGTGTTTCGAAATTCACAGCATTTATTTATTTATAAGCATTGCAAATGTGAAAAAAATCTACCTATGGGAACGACGGATCTTCGCGCCATGGTGGCGCGAGAACGCGAGGAATAAACTTGGCAACGTCGGACGGTTCACGGCTCCTGTCACGGGGAAATTGCGCTTTCACAACGATTCGAGCATGTCGGCCGATGACAGCTTGTGTCAGCTGGTAGAATTCCATCGATGATCGGTTTAATCCGGGAGAAAGATCTGTGAGCTGAGAGCTGACAATTCGGTATTTCGCAGTGATTTTCCTGATAAACGAGTGCATGACAGTGACCAAGTGTACGTGAATGTACTCTAGTTCAGTGCGACGGAGATCGTGAGGATATATGAGTGGTTATATGAGCGATTAGAGTTTTGTCAGATAAAAATGATTCTTGTATCTGAACAGCTTGTATCTCAGCGTGTAAAATAAATTTGAAAATCATAAAAATGTTAGTACCACGAGCGGTGTACGTCATTTCGTCCGGTTATTCGATCCTTTGTCTTTTCTTCATAATTGCTTGCCTTCTCTCTCTGTCGTTTCATCACGGATCCTTTTTGTCCGACTGCTTTATACTCGATAGGATAGTCATAAAGGTTGTCAATTTCCAAACAAGTGAATGACTTAGACGGTAAAACACTAGCCCCACCAATTCGTCGTGTAATGCATCGTCACTTGGGACGAGAAATCTAAGCTCACACCATCCGCTCAACTTATTCTCAACGTACGCCCAATTCGAAAAGTTCAATCGAAATATTCTGACTAAATTGATTAGCGTTCATTGTAGGTGAATTACCGCGATACGTTCTCTTATGGAATATGAGTTTGCATCGGATAAGTCGATCATACAAACTGAGGTGTTAATTGCACAAGAGGATCCAGTGTTCTGCACACTGTCAAACCTGCGACTACCAAAGCTTCATGATTTTTGTTTGTTCTGAATCGCTCTGCTTGCTCTTAACTTATGCTCATCTTACGTTCCCCATACTCCCAACTTACAGGATAAGTCAAGCCAAGCTAGAGAAATGAATCGCAGGGATCGTGATTCACTACAATGACATTCGATACAGACGAATGATGGATTTATTTGTAGTATTGAAGGGTGACGGATCAGAGGGTTCGTTAGATCAACGAATGCTCCGTCAATATTTCGACCGAATGACCGCGTTTTACGTCAAATGACACGCAAACTTCACTAAATGCTTTGAACTTGATGCTGGCGGAATTGCAACCGTTGAAGTGTAATTTTTACAGTGGATTGCATCACTCCACTTGATCTCAACTTTTTCACAACTTACGCTCAACTTGCGCTCACCTCACTCTGAACGTACAATCAATTCGAAAAATTCAATAAGGAGATCCTGTTCGACGTGGTCAACAAGCATTGAAGGTTAATTATCGATCAGTTCTCTGATAGAATGAGTTTACACAACGTCAGTCGATTCATACAAACAGAGGTCCTAACTACCGTACAAGATGCTTCAGGATCTTGCACACTGGCAGATTTGCAAGTACCGGTTCTTCATCTTTTTCATCATTCTCCATCGCTCTGCTTGCTCTTAACTTACGTTCAACTTACATTCAACTTACAGGACAACTCACGTTCATTTGGCGAAATTAAAACAATTACTCGTAATCAAATTCATTTCGTTCCACGGTATTCATTTCAACAGTTGGGCGTGAGTTGTCCAGTGGGTTGAGAGTGTATTGAGCGAAAGTTGAGCATGAGTCGAGAACAAGAAGAGTGATGTGAAACGAAGAAGAAGGATGAATCTCAGTTAAAAGTCTTACAGCATACACAATTTTGAAGCATCTTGTACAGTTAGAACCTCTGTTTGAATCGGCTGACGTTGTGCGAAGTCATTCTGTCAGAGAACCGATCGGTAATAATTAACCTACAATGCATGTTGATCACGTCGGACAGGAGCTTCTCCATCTTGGCTTGACTTGTCCTGTAAGTTGGGAGTATGTTGAACGTAAGTTGAGCATAAGTTGACAGCAAGCAGAGCGATTTAGAACGAACAAAAAGCATGAAGATCTGTTAGTCGCAGGTTTGCCAGTGTGCAGAATTTTGTATCCTCTTGTGCGGTCAGCACCTCAGTTTGTATGATCGATTTATCCGATGCGAACCCATATTCCATAAGAGAACCAATCGCGGTAATTCACCTCCAATGAACGCTAATCAATTTAGCCAGGATATCTCGACTGAACTTTTCGAATTGAGCGTACGTTGAGAGTATGTTGAGCGGATGGTGTGAGCTTAGGTTTCTCGGCCCAAGTGACGATGCATTAAACGATGAATTGGCGGGGGTGGTGCTTTACCTTCTAAGTCACGCACTTGTTTGGAAATTGACAACCTTATGACCATCCTATAGAGTACAAAACAGTCGGACAAGAAAGATCCGTGGTGAAACGACAGAGAGCGAAGACAGGCAATCATAAAGAAAAGACAAAGGATCCAATAGCCGGACGAAATGACGGACACCGCGCGTGGTACTTACATTTTTATGATTTTCAAATTTATTTTACACGTTCAGATACGAGTTTTTCAGATATAAGAATCATTTTTATCTAAAAAAACTCGTCTCTAACCCTTTAGATAACGACTCACATAACCCCACGATCACCGTCGCACTAAACTAAAGTACATTCACGTACATTTGGTCACTGTCATGCATTCGTTTATCACGAGAATCACTGCGAAATACCGAATTGTCAGCTCTCAGCTCACACATCTTTCTCCTGGATTGACCCAGTCATCGATGAAATTCCACCTACTGACACGAACCGTTATTGGCAGACTGGCTCGAATCGCCGTGACAGCACAATTTTCCCGTAACAGGAGCCGTGCACCGTTCGACGTTGCCAAGTTGCGAAGAACCGTCGCTCCCATTGGTCGATTTTTTTTTCTTCAAATTTGCAATGCTTATAAATAAATAAATATTGCGAATTTCGAAAAACGGCAAAGTAACTTTGTTCCCGAGGTGGTGAACTACCATTCCTCAACGGCTGACCAAAAACATTCTGTATCACCCTGTATAATTCTCCGTTTAAAACCCGCTTTTCCCTATACGTAAATATGAAACAATGATGTGCTGGCAAATACGACCGTTAAATCATGTAGGGCCAGGTCTCAGTCTTTTCGAATCATCGTAGGATATAAATGTAACAGTTTATAAAAAAAAACACCATTTATGTGAACTCAAATAACTGATTACCCTATGACCGCAAACATTCCGCAAACGTGGTGAACGTACGTGGCGTACATAACGTCCACTGCTATAATCGTCGTCACCGTTATTATAGTGCCCGTGTAAGTGTGCATGAATATTGGCAGGAAATATTCTTCAGGGTTCACGTAATACTGGGTGTGATAAAGGTAAGTCGGAGCACGGCTCTCGTTCCGAGGCAACAGTACATTTAAAATTCTTGGCATCAGTGGTAGGATGAGGTAGACGGTCATCGAGCTGAACATAAATACTGAAAATATTGAACGACCATTAATCAGGAGACACGGTAGCGTCTCGACACCAAGAATAAAAATTAATAAATTCGGAATCCGCACGACGTATCTTTGAAAGCAACGCTATCGCTACGCTTATTTGCCCGAAGTCGACCCTTTTTCGGTTTAATATAATCACAATAGATCTGGCGATATCGAGTTGTCGACTGTGCAATATTTAACTCACCAACATAATAGATGGTGAGATTCCGTCCTTGCTCGGCATACTTTTTAAGAATCTCAATCTCCTCTGATTTCCTCAGTCTCGACCAGTCCATCCTTATAATGTCGAGAAGTCGGGTCATCTACGATGAACCTTTTTATTTTAGTTCCCTATGAGGACTCCTCGATTGTTTACCAACTAGTAAAAGAATAATGTTTTCACCTTATCACGATTGATCATACAATTGAGAGAGTTAATAACCGCTTTAATTTGGACCCCTATCGGCGTAGCAATTTCTATCATAATATCCACATTACCCCAGATCTCGAACATCCTTATACCCTGCGATCAGAACACGTTTTTTAGATTATCAATATAAACTGTACTCATGTTACGTACTGTACTCTTAAAGAGATGATTTTAGTCCTCCTAACTAGAAAGTGGCAACTGTCAATCTTTAGTCTACCTGACAATTTTTCATAGGCATGGCAATCTTATATTATAACAAATATTTAGTTGTTGTCATAATTATGAAATGATTATGTTATGATTATATTGCTGCAATTATTAAAAAATAGTTGAATAACCTAAGAATTGATAGCTGCCGGTTTATAGCTACATATGTTTGATTTTCCCTGAATTTATACTCTTGTATTCTTGTACCTGAGAAATAATGACAGTAATAATGGCAATATGACAAATCACTTGCTGTATCCTTTGTATTCGGTGCTCCTGGTACGGCCACTGACCGATCGACATCAAGAGTTTCGCATTAATGCGATAAAATCGACTGTTAAAAGTGTCCATACCAATTCAACGGTTATCAAGTTACTGATCGATCCAGACCGTCTACTCCATGATACTCCTGTACCTCAGATTAATCAAGAATTCTGTTTGTGCACAAAAGCTGTTTTTTTAATTGCTTTAATTGCTGCGAGGGACAATCTTCAAGGTACGAACGGCTGGTCGATTATGTTAGCGATGGCACTTTTGATGTCTGGTGTATCCAGTTACGTACGGGGTATTCCACCGGTAGCAGGACAGATTTCGACCGCTGGTCCCGCACTTCGTCCGCAGTCATGAATATCGTTTTTGTATCATGTAGCAGGAAAACGTCGAGAACAGTGGTCTGGAAGAAGTCGTCCGTAAGTGGATATTGTGTGTGTGTTCCCACTTTCGAAACGTCAATATTCCATAACTCCCGTACGGTACAAAGGTTCAAGCACAAATGATGTACGTAAGAGAAGTAAGTTTAATTTGATTCCTATGTATGCCTTCTTCAGGCTTTTACGTTTCTCCCCACTCCGCTTGATCCCCTTTCATTTGTGAGCCCCCCCCCCCCCCCCCCCCAAGTCACCTATTGAGGTTCCCCCGGAGTGTTATCCGCAGCCACTCTTTCCTAACACACTACTGTATCGCATTTGCACGAGGGCACAGGAAAACCTGTACTGAGACAGGCGGTTATATTTTACTGAGCGTTTGCTGTATGAGAATACATCGGAAACTTAAAAAACTGCCTCCCACTCTACAGTTGATACGCAAGTCGATGCATGGCTAAGCGGTCACCCATCCAAGTACCGACCGCGAGTCGAGCTGCTTAACGTGGGAGATCGCCGAAGCCATGCACCGACCACCCACTGCTGTCGGTTCACGTGATAAAAGTACTAACTCCTCTTTAAATACTCTGACTTTTCAGAAAATATATCAAGATACATAGGTTATATAGACATTTTTAAATAAAAAAAGAGCATGACCGCTCTAACATTCGTAAATGGCACGCACGGAGAAAACGGTGTAGTTGTATAGGAACCACGAAATTGATAGTTGCCAACCAACCGGCATGGTAGCATATGGCATTAGCAAGATATTGAGTATAAGAACCAATTGGTTCTTATAGTTAGTTAATGGTTAGTTGGTTTCACGGTAGTTGTGTCAACCAATCAATCGGAACCATCCATCATCTTGGTTGGTTAGTACAATCAACCGATGCTGCGTACTATTACCAATTGAATGTTTATATTGACGAACGCTGTATCGCAATGTTGCGTCGATTTAGTATGAATTCCCTATGCTAGTAACGCAATTAATAGATTGCTTTGTTTTATCACGGTGGCGTGATGAAATAGGCAGTATAACCTATCAAATTAGACATGTTGCTGGATATGTCTGCCAAGTAGAACCTTTCAAATTGCTTCCTCAGTATTTTACACTTTTGACGATGCTCCCTCTATGAGGAAGTATGTTGATCAATTTTGGCTTTCTCATAGAGGAAGCTTCGTCGAAAGCGTAAAATACTGAGGAAGCAATTTGCAAGGTTCTACTTTGCAGGTTTTTTGCGCTTTAAAAAAAAATAAATCAAAATATAAAATTTTAACCACTCCACCGATTTGCCTCAAATTAATACTCAAGCTTTGCTTCATGTTAGTCAATGTGGGGGTTAAATTAGGCAGTATCTCGTAATTTACACGAGCCAGAGCGAGAACGATATTTAAAAAAAAATGAGTGCCTTAAAATTTGAACAGCTGGACAGACCTCCATCAAATTTGTACTCAAACCAACCCCTAGCGGATCCGAGCAACCGTTATTTTGTAGTTGCTTTACGGTGACTGAGAAGTGACCGTCATTATGAGGTTCATTTTCAGTTTCTTCACCATCACACAACCATGAAGTTACCGATAAAGGGACCGTTTCTTGGGACAAAAAAGAACTATGAAGAAACCGTGAGTCAAGGTTGCAAGTGAGTTGTTTCGATTTGCAAATAACCAAAAAGTGACGTATGTTAACAACCTATTATTGTTCGTTAATAGTTATTCTTCTGTTATTCTGTTATTACCGCGGTTATTCATAATAACCGCATAACAATCCTAAACCGTACATACAACTGAAGTCATCGTGTGGTTGTCAGACGGTTGCGACCGGTCGCTTTTCGGTTCTGGAGGGGTTCGTCGGATCTGCTAGGGACATACCACACCATACCATTTGGTTAACCGTATGTAAACCAAATTTAAGGCAATTCTGCAACAAAAAAAAATTCCGTGACGTTTTTTTTTATTTTTTATGCAGCGAAATCGAAATTTACCGACATAATGACCGTTCTTTGATGAAATTCATTATTGATAATCAATCATCTTAAGGCGATGCGAAACATCCACATCGAGCCCAGTCGGTATCAAAAACTGTAATGAACGTTTTTGACGGATATTTGCGTTTACAGCTAAAAGAAGAAATTCATTCCCTGCGAATTTCACCAGTGCAGGGAATGAATTTTGTCTTTTAGCTGTAAATGCAAATATGCGTAAAATATGTTCTTTACAGTTTTTATTACCGCAGTCGGTATTTCACATGCCCTTAAAGACATGTTGAAAATTGCATTCGGATGTCTCAGAATGTACAGGAGCTGAAATACAGACATTAGAATAAAATTGAAACTGCAATCAAATTAGAACCACCTTATCGATTCTCGCCCAATTTTGTACATATCATGATTTCATGATAGTCCATATGTGTATAACATTGCAGCCTGATATCTCTCAATTTGCGGAAGTTATAGCGTGAAAACGATTTTTTTCAACATTTTCAAAATGCTATAAAATCTGGATTTCCCAACCGATTTGCGACAACTACAATCCCAAACTTTGTTCTGATAGCCGACTTGCATGCCAGATATGAAGAACACACACACACACGCACGCACGCACGCATGCACGCACACGCGCGCACTCACACACCCACACAGACACAGTCGCAGATAGACACAGCATGTACACAGGCACACACAGGCACAGACATTTCGTACAAACCACTTTTCTCGACGTTTTGGACTATTCTGAGTGTACTACCATGAAAATCTCGAAAAAAAGAAGCGTTTTCATGAAATCAAAGTTTCCTCTATGAGGAAGCAAAGCATGAATTTTCAACAAATTTTCGGTGCTTTCGACCAAAGTCTCGGTATTTTAAATGGTCGAAAAGCACTCAGCGCTTTATCGGTGTTTCCTTCGGTGTTCGAACTTGCTAGGAGAACTTGCTACTTTCTTTTAAAGGACTTCCGTTTACACATAAACAAAAACTTACTGAACATCATCGTCGTTTTCCCTTAAAAAATAACATTTAACAATCATTGCAGTATTCTTTACCTACATATGACGTGACAACAATATATTTCCTTACTCCACTACTGTTTACTTGTGCACGTTGCTCTCAAAGTTCAGTCCGGAAATTCGTTAACGTTCGATAACCTCGGGAGCAAGTAGACAATACGAAGATCCGAAGGAAGAAAATCCGAAAAAAGGATACAAATGTATCCTCGTGTATCGCTCCTGGTGCCTCTTCCACACTGCAGAGTCCTTATTTAGCTCCCGCGCGAATCCGCAAATCGCACCTCGTTGAAGCGTTCGTGTTGCACCGCAATGGAAACGTGCACGTGATAAGTCATCAAATTCCAAGGTTTCGACAATGCCGCTCGGCCGCTCGGTGGCTTTCTCGGCGCAGTCAGTCAGTCCCGATCGTGTCCTGTCGCGTTCCACACCGATACGGCATCGACAGCCGTAGGATAAAAGTCGTCGAAGGTTTGCCCAGAGACGGCGACGGCTTCCATCGGCCTGCGCTCCGCGTGTCGACCCACACGTGAGCGGCCGAAGAACGTGCGTAGGCGTGGGCGTATTCAGTCGCACTGTGTGCGTCGACGATTACGTGTCTCGCGCCGTCTGTGCACGGCTGCGCTGCTGTCGTGTATACATTGTACAGTTTTACAGGGTAGGGTAGAGTCACCAGTAAATTAACAGTTAAGCAGAACGATTTGTTTATCATGGGTTTCTATAAAATCTAATATTTTCAGACTGTTCGGGAAACTTTTAACGATTGACCAAAGTGTTGAGTTATGTCACGTGGCTAAAAAATCTCTGATTTTTATTGCTATGCGTACCAAAATAAATACTAAAAGCCAAAAATCCAACAACAACAAAAAAACCCCCAGCAAATAAACGGGCCAATCTAACCTACTCCTTTAGCCGAAAATACACTGTAAAAAAATTTTGTTAGAAAATTCATAATTTTCATATGAAGTTTTATACATATACGGTACATAACATTTACTATACTATTATGTCAAATTTTGAACACACGGTATATTCAATTTTAGTATACAGTATATTAAAATTAATTCATTTAGTGTTAAACTTAGAAAAGCATTTAATTGAAAGAAAATACTTTTAATTATCGTGAAACAGCTTAATTACGCATTGCTATATAGTATTTTATAGGTAAAAGATAAATATTCGTGAAAAAAAATCTCCATGAATACTTATTGTTGTTAACAATCGTCTGGGATGGATCTTGAACTACCGACCCTAGAATTACTCTACTTACCTATGCCTACCTACCTACTTACCTAAGACGCTACCCACTACGCTATTGCCTACTTGTGAATTTCGTTTATTCAAATGCCCTATATAAATCGCACTGAAATTATAGGTGAAAGATAAATATCACTCGAAACATCGTCGTACGGCAGTTATGCAAATCACAGATTTCACCCGGTATCAACAAAATGTCACTGTGTAAAGAAAAAAAAGTTGTAGTAACATACATATATTGTAATTTTCATTCATCTTATATGAAATTCAATTACTTGTATAGTAAATGTCACTTTAATACATCAGTTTCTTAATATTCAATACAGATTATAGTAAATTCCATAGACATACTAAATTTAATATGAAAACCTAAAAAAACGTCTAACATTGTATTTTAATAACAAATTCCAGTTACTGTTATTGTAAATTTCATATACACTTGTACGTTAAACATGTTGTAAATTTACAAACATATTGGACAGTGTAGGCTTCTGCGACATAATAATTGCAGTAGATAGCTAAATAATAGACGTAATTTCTCACGTATTCTCAAAAAGTGTTTGTTTATTCACTGGTGACCGTTCAGTTACTGGTGCGTTCGCCCTACACGGCTGCGCCGCTGTCGTGTATACACTGTACACAGCTTTACAGGGTACGAGACGACGATAGTACCGTAGGTAGGGGTCCCGCGCCGGAGCGGCGACGGCGGCTAGGGCAGACCCCACCGCGCCGCGCGCGCGTTTCCACCGCTGCCACGCCGGTGTGGATTCCCCGGAATGGAAAGGGAGGGAACGAGGTGTGCACCGCGCGCGACTCGTACACAGTTGCCTATTCATACCCATATGATTGCCCGCACGGTCAGCGACGATTGCGTTTCGTCTCGCTTCTGGCTCTCTCATGCGCACTCAGTACATCTTAGGCCACGAGACACTCAACACCTTGCTCGCCACAGTGGCCAGTGGCGGGGCGTCGTCGTCGTCGTCGTCGTCGTTGACGCTATGATCATCATCCATTATCCGCCGCCATCTCCGCCGGGACGTCGTTCTTTCTCCACGGATTTTAGTTTCGTCGTCGACACACGTGCAGCGGCCACGAGAAATTCGCGTGAAAAGTAACGGCCAAGTGCGCGAAGAAAATGTAAACAAGAGACGAGGAGGTATCGCTTTCCAAGGTCGCGGGTTAATCGAGGCCTTCGGGAGGTTAGTCAGTTTTTTTCGATTTCGAGTGATCGTCGTCATCCTTTTTCCCGGGCTCGACGGGCGCTACGTCGCACTTACGCGCTCGTCGCATGGTGCCCGTCACGGTCTCGTGTTTACATCCTCCTCGCTGCAGCACCCCATCGTGTTTACCGGCCGATTGAGTAAAGTGTTGATTCGCGCGGCGCAGATAGAGCGCGCAAACGCGTCGCGACGCGCAACTCGAACGTTGCGTGCGCTGCTGTTGCAACGCGAGAAGTTATCGTTGCCGGGTCTCGTGGGCGGCTGATGTTTCGTGTTGTGTCCGCGTTGGACTGAAAGCACGAAAAACGCGCCTTTGTGTACGAATTCGTAAAACACGTTTCTCCGAGTTCGTCAGCGAACGGCGTGACGACACAGTCGAATCGGCGGGCTGCTCGAGGGATTTTACGAGACCCTGGGGATCAACTGACGCCGGCGCTCGGTGAGATTTGTGTATATGAATTTGTATATATGATACGCATGAACTTACGATGTTAAAGTTTGCATCATTGGAATGCAATGAAATTCAGAAAAAAATTGTAATTAACTCAAATGATGAAGGGCACGAAAAAATAATAATTTTTTTTTTAATTACAATTATTTTTTTCCGTAAAAAATGGGCAAAAATGATTGAATCGGGAAAATGGGAATGGGAAAACTTATGGGAAATTATTTTTCCGCATCAAAGTCACCATATTAACTAAGGGTACAAAAAAATTATTTTATTCGTGCCCTTAGTTGATATGGTGACTTTTATGTAGAATCTGTTTCCATCATTTGGGTTAATTACAATTCATTTTTTTCCGAATTTCGTTGCATTCCAACAATGCAAACTTCAACATCACATGAACTCGGTATTTACATACATACACGTAATCGTGAGGGGCGAATGAATCGAACAACGAAACGGTAAACATTTAATGCGCGCGTTATGATCCGCGCATTATCGATCTAATCGATCGCACTTCCGGCTTTTACACAAACACTTTCGCGGTTGCATGTGCCGGGGATAATTATACATGACCGCGGCGAGGGATATATGTGAACTGGCGCGAGATAACAGGAGTGAAATAGTTTCGCTGCGTGTGTAAAAAAACAACGCGAAGCAAACATACGTAAATAAGCTGTAATATTTGCTTTGAAAATAACGCGAAACAGACTGAAGGCATACGAAAAATTGTTTTTTAAATTTTGTCGTGTAAAGAAAGTCCTCGCTCAAGGTGAGATAGCTTTAGGATAGTTTCAGAGGTCGCACAACGATGTTTTGCAATTGCTATATATTTAAGGGGGACTTCTACCCTGGAGCACCATTTTTTCAATTTATTTTTTTGTGGGGAAACGAATAAATGTGGACAACTCCGGTTTTTTCTATTTGTTATTTACGGTTTAAAGTATACAATGGAATTTTTTCAAGGTTAGATTTCTGTCGTCGGCATCTCAGGTCCACAAACACGGTCATCCAAAATGGGATGGGAAAACGGCTACCACTCCTCCTGGCACACCGTTGATCTGAAACAAAACTTCAGAATAGATTATTAATCAGTATCACTTTGGTCATGGAATGACGGACGTTTTTTTCGATAACTTAATTTTTCGATTTTTTATTAACATTTTTATACGAAAGAAATTGGAGAAAAATTGATTTTTTTTTTTTTTTAATCGCCGCCATTTTCTTAATTTTGCAATAATCGAAAAAAACCTCCGTCATTTCATGACCAAAGTGATACTGATTAATAACCTGCTCCGAATTTTGTGGACCTGAGACGCCGACGATTTTTAACTTAAAAAAATTCCATTGTATACTTTAAAATGTAAACAACAAATAGAAATAAACCGGAGTTGTCTACATTTATTCGTTTCCCCACAAAAAAATTAATTGAAAAGATTGTGCTCCAGGGTAGAAGTCCCCCTTAACATGCGAACTTTGATTTTTAGGAAAAACGTTATAACTCGATAAAAACACGAAAATCGTCATCCCTGCAGGCTTATTTCGAAGTGCTGGTTTGTAGCAATATAGATTTTCGGATCTTGTGCAATGACGAGACGAATCGTCTTTTAGAAAAAACATGGCACATCGAAGTCCAAATACTGAAACCGCCTTTCGAGCGTTCCTATTGGTTGGATGTGGCTTCGATATAAATCGATTCGGACTGTCATGGCCGCTGCAATCACGCGCGCGTTTTGAATGGCAGTATTAGCCACAAGAAAAGATAAATGAAAAGCAAGGAATGCGAGCGAAGCGAGCACGTTGTTGCTATGATCTAAAAAGGGAGTTAATCAATGGTCGCTGATATTTAACTTTTAGAAAAATTTACCGTCGATGTGTCGTAAGATTATTTCAATACATCACTATATTTTAAGATAATTTTCTATTGAAATTACAATTCATTTTCTCGCCTTGTTTGGAGACGTGACGACTTTGAAGACAGTCGGAGACAGCCTTCGACGATAATCAAGGAGACCCCGCTTCCGATCTTTGTTATAGCCTTTATCTTCTTTCATACACTACGGTATTCTCAGGAGAACGATTGGTTCGCGCGCTGTTACGTCCCTCACCGGACCTGGTCAACAGCCAAACCCCACTCTTTTCTGTTCCTATAGTAACGCGTGGCTAGCTTCACGCAACGTTGCCGACCGGACACAGTGTAAAATAATTCTATAAATCACATTGCTGCTTTTCACAACTCAAAATCGTTTGTATTTTTACGGATTTTTTTTTTTTTCGTAAACAGTCACAAATAGAATTTGTAAGTCTAATTGAAAATTCGGAATACATGCAGCGCTACGAAAATTACGCATTTCCATGGATCAATATCAAACTAATCGGTCCCGGATTAAGCCCTTTTTATTTAATACATCCCGCAAAAATAGAGCTGTGCATGTACGCATCCTAATGTTTTATAAGTAGCTCAATATGACGGCCCTTTTAAGACGAGTCTTCTAATACTGCGTTTCACGTCCTCAATGTAGGCTTTCGTCAGCTCGTAGAGGGCGTATTTTCGATTTCAAAGCAATTTGCTGGATGAGTTGACGTAGAAAATTGGCGGAGTTGTTGTTGCAAAAGCGAACGCCGGATGGTTGCAAAGACTACAATGAAAGCAATTAAAACCTCCTGCAGTGGCTGGTACACATTTGCTAATAAACCTAGGTGATAACAAGTATTTGCGGTCCGTCGAGTCGCGGATAGGTAAGTCACTTAACACTTGTATAATACTTACTTCGAAAGGAACAGTCGCGTGTCGCAAGATGTCCAGGTCACTGCCTACATATAACCGCGACAACACCCACGTTCTTGAATATGCTGATACTCGACTTCGAGCGCATACATAACCATATACAACATCATGCTTGTACAGATTCAGGCTTGAATTATTTCCCTCTCCATAGCGGGCTCGAAAGGCGCCGTTCTCCGTTGCAAGGCATGCCTTCCTACTCACTGATACTGCGCTAAACAGCCAGCAGAGTTGTGATTACCGCGAGCGACCGAGAACGAACGGTGAAAGCCTGCCCCATCACCACGACCCCAGTGTTATCGGTAGTCCCGTATGGAATATGCATAAAAATTTACGGTCACACATTCTGCTATACATTGTGTGCCTCACTTTCGCAATAGAACTTATCCTAATTCTACAGAATAAGGATAATAATTAGGATGCACTTTTAAGTACATTCTAATTCTATATTGGTAATCTCAAATATACTTACATAAAAAAAAATTATCTGAGCTTTTGCAAGGAATGCCCAACACAGACACGAATACTTATGAGGCATCTCATGATGAGGCAAATTTCACTGTCCGAAGATCACCCCTTTCACGCGCTGAACTTTTAAACGAGATTGAAAACTTTTGTACAGCGGCAGAAAGAATGGGCAGTAACAAATGCTTGCGGGAACAACGCAAGAAAGTCAGTTTCGTTTTTTTCTAGTCCCCTTTGCGAAAATATCTTCAGTTATCTGTAATCATGTATTTCTTAATAGATGGAGTCATAGAAAAAAAAGAATCTTTAAAAAAATCTCGACATTCAGTTTCCGAATTTATTTATTAGTAGCCTCTGGACCCACTAAAAGAACACGAGGCGCGCCGAGAACGCAATAAAGAATAAATTTTACTTTCGCTGGTGACTCATGATTGACGATACGAAAAGATGTCTTCGAGTTTAGCTTCTTAAGAGGGACTTCTACCTTGGAGCACCATTTTTCAAGTACTCACTTTTTTGTGGGGAAACCAATAAATGTAGACAACTGCGGTTTTTTTCTACTTGTTATTTGCGTTTTAAAGTATACAATAGAATTTTTTTAAGTTAAAAATTGTCGGGTCCCCAAACATGGTCATCTAAAATGGGAGCGACAAACGGCTACCACTCCTGCTGGCACACCGTTGATCTGAAACAAAAATTCAGAATAGATTATTAATCAGTATCACTTTGGTCAACGAATGACGATGGTTTTTTTCGATAACTTAATTTTTCGATTTTTATTCACGTTTTTATACGAAAAATTGGGGAAAAATCGATTTTTTTGTTTTTTTTTAAATCGCCATTTTCTTAATTCTGCAGTAATTGAAAAAACCTTCGTCATTCCACGACCAAAGTGATACTGATTAATAATCTGATCTGAATTTTTGTTTCAGATCAACGGTGTATCAGCAGGAGCGGTAGCCGTTTGCCCCTCCCATTTTAGACGACCGAATTTGAGGACCTGGGACGCCGACAAAATTTAACTTAAAAAAGAATGCTATTGGATATTTTAAACCGTCAATAACAAATAGAAAAAAACTACAGTCGTCAACATTTATTTGTTTCCCCACAAAAAATAAAATGTGAGCACCTGAAAAACGGTGCTCCAAGGTAGAAGTCCCGCTTAACGTGTTTTGTGGGGGTCACACAACGATCCGAAAAATACAATAAATAAAACACTTTCTTTGCGTATAGCAAACGAATTGCAAGTACTTGCAAGTACTTGCGAGGACCCTCTCTTAAAAACTCGCGCTGTGATTGGACGGTGATGGCGATGTCGTAGAGCCAACTTCAGACTATTATGACCGCTGCAAAGTCACGTATGGCGGGCGTTTTTAATGACCGCATTTTTCACATTGTGGACTAGAATCTCCAAAGACATGGCACATGGAAAGTCGATTATATCGAAACACTGAAGCAGAAATAGAGTCACGCAGCGCATGCGCACCGCGTGTAAGTCACATCGAATTGTATAAACATGCAAATCTTATTTAGCCACAAGAAAAGACAAATGAGAAGAAAGGCGTGCGAGCGAAGCGGGCACGTTGTTGCTGGTGTCGCAAAGAACTGGTTATTGTGTCATTTATGACGTAATTATAAAATGATAATAACGAAACGTCCATTTTTTTCTATGTTTCAGATTTCACAAGGTGCCGCCTGTAAAGAAAACTATTAACTCCGAGTCTCGACAATGGTTTACAGAGGAAGCTTACAGACGGACGATCCTCGGGATGCGCCCAGATTGGTGAGGATGACGCCTCTGCGTTCAAGCCGATCGAACGGTGCGCCCACCGAGACACCCTCCACTGCTCACAATAAGAAACCGACACGAGGTTTCACCGGCGATTCGGCTGTAACAATGGCGATGATCAACAAATCGTCGTACCTTGGTTCGTGTGTGACACCGATTGACAAAGATCGCGCGAGGATTATCGAGGAGCGGAGATTGTGCCGGGAGCGTGACATCGAATCCGTAGAGAAAGTTATTCTGCGAACAACGGGGTTAAAGGTCGGCGCACCGAGGCTCAGAAACATAAACGAGATCAGGGAAGCGGTTCACATTAGTCCAGCCTTCTCGAAGCTGAATACTCAGTCCTCGTCGAGAACGTCATCGCCTGTGAAAACTATAGGAACCAATAGCACGACGGAAGGTCCGAATTTTAAGGAACATGACGCCAAGTGCCGCAACGTAAATTACGCGTCGGCTCGGCCACCGAGCTCGATGCTGGCGAATCTCAAAGACTTGGAACGTTTGAGAAATATACCACAATCCGAACACAACAGCCGGCTAGTTGGATCACGTGCTGAGCAGGATCACGAAAATGGTTCTAAGGGATTCAGCGCGAGGGATTTGGCGAAAAACACTTCCTCGGATGCTGCTAAGATTCGCATCAATACCGTGAAAATTCATCAGATATCTCAGAATCCTTCCGACCGTTGTCGTTATGGTGCAGCCGAAAATGGCCCCCGAAACGGGAACTCTAACAACAGTAGCGGAATGAAAATTCGGGTTAGCGAAAAAATAGAAAAGCAAGGAGGCGATATTAACAGGACTCGGTTGCTGGCTCAAAAGTTGCTTGAGACGTCGCGCGTCGCAAACCAGGATCGGAATGTGAAGGATTTGAACCAATCGAAAAGCTCGAAAGAGACGAAACGTGTTAGTCAATCAAAGGAAAGAAAGTCAATTAAGCCAGTTTCGAAGACCACGGAAAAGAATGTGAAGAGTCCGGTGAAATCGGGAATTGGATTGGAGAAATTCGAAAAACAGTTATGTAATGATGAGGTTATAGACACGAAGGAAAAACTGGAACATACTCCACCTTCGGCTCCAAAACGAAAGGATTCCAGGACTTCTTTAGTAAATGATATGGAAAAGATGGATAAGGCGGGAGGAAACTCGAGTTTCTTGAAAAAATTCTCTGGCAGCAGAATCACAAGCTCCATCACTGATTTGGCAAAATCTGATGATGTGAAGAGGAGATCGAAGCGAGATTCTGTGCCAGAAGGACCCGACGTTCTGGATGGATTGCTGAAGGAATCCGACAGACAGTTGGAAGAGCTCCAAAACGATTTTGCTGAGAGAGGAAGAACTCGAAATCATTGGCGCAGTTTTGTTCAATCTATGAGGCTGCACGATGTTGAATTGCATTCCGATAGCGAAGATTCAAAGAAAGGTCAGTTTTCTTTCATTCCCTACTCTTATATACCTCCGAATATTCACCGAGCCCATAGTGAATGTATAAAGAAAAATTGTTAAAACGGATTAAAAAACACTTTCATGAATTATCAATTAGCCTATTAATTACATATCTAAACAAAAAGATCGTAGCTTGTAGATTTTGTCGGACTACTAGAGCCTTTATTAAATAAAGCGTCAGATTCACAATATTACGTTATAATATGCCATCAGTTGCGCACCAGATTCTTTTCGCGGCTTCTTACCGACCATTTAGAGTAGAAAATCGATCACAAAAACCGTAAATTTAGTATGGGTGTATGTGGAACATAAACAAAAAATTCGTTACAGTTTGAGCCGAAAAATTGATGCACTTTTCGTTTAGTTGCACCTGAAATAGTCCATTACGTTACAAGGGAGGAAAGTGCAACTTTTTACCGAGTGTGAAGTTTGATGCCCGAGCGAAGCGAGGACAGAAATTCTCACGAGGTGAAAAGTTGCACTCCTCCCATGCACCGTACTATACTTTTCTCCCGATTTCGCTAAAAAAATAACCACATGTCGTGTGTGCAACGAGGACGGAAAATACGCTCATTTATTACAACTGACGACACGCATGCGTAGTATGGTTTTCATTATTACTCCTGCGCGAGCAGGAATGAGCTGATTACTTCCCTGGGGAGGTAATGAAAGCTGACTGCGCATGCGTAAGTCACTTGTCAAAAATGAGCGATTTTCCGCCCACGTTGCGGACACGAAATTTTAGCGGAGTCGGGAGAAAAAAACATACCTTGTAGATCAGATTTCAACGTTTTTAACGCGACCGTGAAACATTGACAACTGGCAATCCCAGTTAGAATTCTTCAGTTAAGGTAGTTACGTCGGTACGCCGGAGTCATAGGCACCAGAGTCTATGCTACAAAACAAATTAATTGTGTGGTATTTTGACCTCAGTAGTAATTACGACGAAAATATTCCGGGAATTTATTTTCTGAAATCGCATTATATTGTGACGACTTTTTAAGAGTAGAGTTATTTTCTATTACTTCAAATCGGTATTTTTTGACGTTAGGTAACGTCATGTTACCCCGGATCACCCCTTTAACTTAAAATAACTCGATGAAATGTCCGATGACTACCACTTTTTATGGTCGTATCGGTTACTTTAAGACCTAAAGAAAACGTTTCATTTCTGAGATGTTTTTTTTCTCTGTTTAAAAGTCTATTTTTTGACATATGTGCGTGCGAAGTTCGTCTTCTCGTGCCTGTGTAGCGGGCGCGAAATAGTCGCTTTTCGCATGTTATTGGAGAATTTATTCGCACACTCCGAACAGTGCGCGAATAAATTCTCCAATAACATGTGAAAATCGACTACTTCGCGCCTGCTACGCAGGCACTCAAAGACGAACACGCACGCACGTATTTCAAAAAATAGTATGTGTGACACGTGCGCGTAGGCGATTCACGACTCGTGTGATTGCCGCCCTCGCTTCGCTCGGGCGGCAAACTTCACACTCGTCGTGAATCGCCTACTTCGCGCACTAGTCACACAATGTACTATTTTAATTCTCTATATAACGCCATGTATAACACATTAAAACCATTAAAACATTATTTACTCAATTCGATTCCCGGTAACGTATCTCGAAACTCCTCGCAAATAAAAGATGAATAATCAAACTACAAGGTATACAAAATTCGCGTGCATCTAATGACTGCCTTCATGTGATAACTACCTTAAAAGTCGTGAAAATGAGGTGGCTGAGCAGACGTGTTTATCGTCGAGATGCAGTCGGGTACGCTTGAGAACGTCGCTGCTTCATAGGTTATTCGGTACGGCTTTCGTGACTGGACAAATACAACGATTACATTCTGTTCGCATTAATGGACAACTCGATTTCTCAATTTCTCGATTAATGGACAACGTTAGATAATTTGCACATAACTTGCCAAGTCCTTTTTATACCCACAACATCCACTGTGAGCGCGGAATGATACCTGATCAAAACCGAGTCAAAAGCAAAATTTAATAGAATTAATTTTTCTATTAAAAAGTAAGATGTTGTTTATTCGCGCAAATTGTGAAACCTTTGTCAATAAAACTAATTTTCATATCGTGAAAATTGTCATAATTGTTTTCCTAAACGTGATTATCAACAAGCATGACTAGCACGTAGTATAGCGACTACCTTAAATGTAGTAGCTAGCTGTCATGAAACGAGAGCCAACAGGACTTAAGGTAGTCCTTTCGTGGTACAGTAGAAACCTGCGTGAAATTCAATCAACATTTTGAGTATTTTAATGGAAGAAAAAGCAGAAAAAAATGAGCATATAAAAGGTGCTTCAAAGATTAATTCTGTATAATAAAAATGAGAAAATGTTATAAACAAATTAATGAAAAAATATATTGTTCATCAAATGACCTGATAACGTAACTTTTTTTTCTTCATGAAAATAATTGATTGATTTTTCTGAATACGTATGATTTTTTTCAGATTTTTATGTAAATTAAAAAAATTGGGTTTCCAACATTTTTTAACTTTGAAAAATATGTTAAAATTCACGAATTTTGGATGTGTTTGATATGAAACCACCCATTACACTGAAGAAGTTTCCGGACGATTGATCGAGTAAATTCGCAAATACAGCTTAAACATTTTGAATAAACTTAATTTTTAAAAATTACATATAATTCTGAAAAAAATCATACGGATTCAAATAAAATCAGTAAATTGTTTTCATGAAGAAAAAAGTTACGTTACCGGGAATTTGTTGAACAATATATTTTTTCATTAATTTGTTTATAACATTTTGTAATTATTATTACGCAGGATTAATCTTGGAAGCGCTTTTTACATACTCGCTATTTTCAGATTTTTCTTCCATCAAGATTCTCAAAATGTTGACTGAATTTCACGCAGGTTTCTACTGTACGACGTAAGGACTACCTGAAGAAACATATAAATCGATACGAAAAAAAGTTTATTCTCGTGAATTTTGTGGCGTGTTCAATGAGTGCGTGAGACTTTGGACCGTTCAATTAAACGCGGAATGCATTATATACGATCGCTGTATCTCAACAAAAATGTAAAGGCACTAGGAACGTCTTTAATAAATTGAAAAAAGGCAACGTAAGTAGTGTAAAAGTCATGTAAAATTCATCGATTTGTTGATCACAGTGATCGACATATAACATTTATTTAAACACTCATAAGCTGATGAATCAGCCGTACAAGTGTTGGTATGACTTCCGAATCCAAACAGATTTTGCGTGACTTATACGTACATCAATTAATCAGGAAACTGTGCCATCGAATGCTTGAAAAAAAAAAAAAAGTTTGACGATGGTTTTTGACTGTCGCAGTGTGGGGCTAATTCACGACCGAAACGAATCTCACATCCGTGCACGTTTTCCAGGGTGCTGGAGGCTGCGCTAGGGCATTCGCTGCCCTTGAGTCTACGCCCTAATATTGATCTGGGGTCCTTCCTGTCCCTACTCTGCTGGCGTCTCTGCGTTACAATGAAATAGCCTCCCCTCCAAATGTCGCCCATATAGCCGATGCTGGCGAGCAGTATAACCGTAGCTGTCAAACCGTTAGCACTTTCGGGACGCTGCCGAGTGTCCTTGCTGTTGCATGGTAACGGCCTTTCAACCTTATTTTCGATTTTCTCTCTATTTCTCTCTCTCTCCGTCGTTTGTTCGTCGTAACACGCCGTTCTCGTGCCAAAAGTTTAAGTGCAAAGGAGATACAAAGTTCGTCCTCTCACGATCTAAATGTCGAGCTGATTGTAAACTTTCTGGAGATGGTTTTGTGCGATGTCTGCGAAACTAAAGGTGAGCAATTGAGCAACGAATTTATCGATACTTTCGAGCACGACGACGCCTTTGGATGTTTATCGAAACTCTACGTTCCACGGAATTGCAATTTGAGCGCGTTATAATATACGGGTTTACGTACCGGAAGTGAAAGTTTTGTATCGCGTTACAAAAACAAAATCGGTGACATAAATAAGACCAATGAAAATAGGTTCCCATCGTGCCAGACAAGTCTCTTCACTGTTAGTCATTCCGCTGCTTGATCGACCTCTATTTTCTCGTAACCCGCATGGCATTTGGTGCTCGGTGTACTGATGTAACTCGAGTTGCACACTCGCGTCGCGCGTGTGTACGTAAACTCCGATCGTACGACTCAAAGAGCATCGACCCTTTCGTTAACGATGTACCACGATGCAGAGTTCAGAGCGCGATAGCGCAATGTTTGTTCTACTAACGGATGAATTGAAAAAGGAAGAAAATAAGAACAGAATTTAGCAAGACTGCTAAGTCTGAAATTAGATGGACCGAGCTCGACGCGAAGGGGGCAATGCTTGAATGAGACCCGTTACCCGTCTATAATTATGAGCTCAGCACCGAGAGTCCGTATCGCATGGCACACGATTATAGCGTAAGCCACACATACATCTGTGCGATACAGTTTTAAAGCTTGCGTTCGCACTGCGCTGCGTATACAGTAATTGTATAAGAAGTTATTCTAGTTAGATAAGATCCGAGCATTTTCCATTATTACACTGCAGATATGCTACCGTAGATATTTCACGAGACTCATGGCAAACTAATTATTACTTACACACGCATCCCCAGGCCAGTAGGGCATTTCTACGACTCCAGGGTCACCGACACAATTATATACGTACAAACCTACATCTCGCTTGTACGTCTAATGTAACGAAGATATTCTTCTCATTCACTGTCATATTTTTATCTCTTTTTTAATGACGTTAAAGTTTGCATCGTTGCAATGCAACGAAATTAAAAGCAAAATAGTAATTCCATAAAAATGTAAATAATTCCCCCCATTGGAGGGTGAAATCATTTTGTTTTGTCATGCTCTTAGTCGTTATAATAATTTTGTATAGACGGTACAATCATTTGGGTTCATTAATATTTTGTTGTTTTTAATTTCTTTGCATTGCAACGATGCAAACTTCAACATCATCTTCTTAACAAAATATTGTCAACAGCAAATTATGTCTTGCTCTTAAACACGTGAAGTATTTTGTTTCAGTATTTCGTAATATACTGTAACGGAACGGCTGTACCCCTGACGAGATAGATGTCCTTTGTTTATTGTAATTAAGTTTTTGTAAATATTTCCTTGCGACAGCCCAGCTCACTTAATTACAACTGTAAAATGTCTACCGTGATCTGTCTACCTTTTTCCTTCCTTAAAATATTCCGGTTCGGTGATAATAAATTCAATCGCGCTCAAAGATCGGAGGGAATTAATTTTCTTATTCCGAAGGTCGAGCCGAATGACTTCTAAGAACGCTCCAAAACTCAATAGAATTATCCTCAGGTCCAGCACATGATCCCTGTCGCTTCCCGATAGGGGAAACCCTCGATAGGGGAAATAATATATTATTATTGTTGAAACTCCAGACAGAGCACGATATATTTTAACAGAAAGAAACACTTTTATTTGGACATTTTTTATTATTGGCGACATATTCGAACAGATAAACTTTTTACACTGACAAATAACAATCGAGGATAAAACAAACTTCGGTTGTGTTTTTAAGTAACGAGCATGGGTATCGACAAACTATAACTTCAACGATTTATCATTATTTTGCTTTGTATTTTAGTGTTAATGCAGATCACGGAGACGATTTTTGCCAGGAAATAAAGACTCAAGTCTTCATTTCCTGAGAATAGATTGAAATTACAGTACACGTTCACTGGAGTTAAAGTGTCGAGACTTAATCCAATTAGGCCTGTTCTCCGAAGTTAGGGTCCCTACTCCCGCTCAAGGCGGGGCTTTCTCGTTGAGCGCTAATGTACGAGAATTATGATTTGATCGTCATTATTAGACACACTCGAAACTCATGTTTGAAAAATTTCCGTATTTTTTTACCGAAATCCGTTTTTTCCCGAAAGTTAGTTTCTCGTTGTGATCTACCCGAATCAGAGGCTAGTCGAATGGGCATGAAATATCTCAACTATATTTTCAATCACACTACGCAGTCGGTAACAAAAATTGTAACGCATTTTTCATCAAGGGTGCCGAAAGATGCAGAAACGCAAATTCTTTGCGCCTAGAGAATTACGCAACAAATGGCCTAAAACTTTGCGTATGTCTCGAAATTTCCGGCACCCTTACACAACATGCATTACAGTTTTAGCTACCTACTCAGTCTGTTTGGCCGAACTCGCCGAACATGATGTGCTAAACATGAAAGCGAGAAAGCATGAGGAGCGAGAAAGAACGAGAGAGACGTGTGGCATATCCTGCACTCCGCGTTAAGGTGACGTGCCACGTAATGTATTCCGCCTCTCGCAGATCGCCACAAGTGCGAGTGAGGTGTAGCTGAATCTTCCCGATGTTTCTTCGGCGCGGCTGATTTTTCGAATAAAAGACGAAAAATGCTGACTGTATACTTAATCTCGGATGCAGTCAGTATTTAGCTGTTGTGACAGAAAACAACACTTTGCCGTTTTTGTCACTGTCCGAGCACAAGCACATTATTTTAAGAATATGTGAAACCCCTTCCCCCCCCCCCCCCCAGCCATACCGATCTCAATCAATATCGAAAACTGTAATAAACTTTTTTCGCACTTACCGGCATTTTATAACTCCATGAAGAAATTCGTCGAATGCGGATATCACTAGTGCATTCGATAATTTTTTTCTTCAAGGTGTAAAATACCAGTATGCGTGAAAAAGTTGATTACAGTTTTTATTACCGACAGCGGTATTTCACGTACTCCCAACGCGATACGAACCTTACTCAGTCGGTATCGAAAACTGTAATCAATCCTATGGAGACACCGTAAATATTCAGAGACAAAGAAAAGCGGCATCGGAAGCGCATTTTAATTCTGCGTCCGATAATACTTTGCTTGCATACAGAATAACAATAGACTTGGAATTAAATGGCGTTATTTAAAAAATTGCAGCTCTCTCTCACGCACGCACATGTGACGTTGTTCATGTTCTACATGCCCTTAAGGCGAGGCAAAACCACCGTGAGTGCGAGAGAGATAGAAAATCATTTTCGAACCAAGAATACACGGAAATTAGACACATGCCAGGAAAAACAAAATTTTTACGCCAACCAGAATCGAAAGAGGAATGGTGTAAAACTTTTATTTTTTCAGGAAACGTTAGGCATCAACGGAATAATTGATTACAGATTTTGTTACCGACTGAGAAAGTTTCGCCTCACCTTAAGGCGAAGTGAAACATACTCAGTCGGTAATAAAAACTGTAAATAATTATTCCGACAATGTCTAACGTTTCTGGAAAAAAGAAAAGTTTTACATCAATCCTCTTTCAATTCTGAATGATTTAAGATTTTTATTTTTCCTGACACGTGTCTTGTTTCCATATATTATTGTTCTGAAATTTATTTTCTATCTCTCTCGCATCCATGGAGATTTCGCCTCGCCTTAAGGCGAGGTGACGAGTAGTCAGTCGGTAATAAAAACTGTAAACAATTATTCTGACGATGCTTAACGTTTTCGAAAAAAAGAAAAGTTTTACATGATTCCTCATTCAATTCTGCATGATGTAAAACTTTTATTTCCTCCGGGATGCGTCTAGTTTCCGTGTATTATTGTTCCGAAAATTATTTTCTATCTCTCTCGCACTGACGGTGGTTTCGCCTCGCCTTAAGATCTCTCTGTGGTAATAATTGTTGTTTATTTATTTTTTTTTTTTCAGTTGCGTCGCGAGATACATATTTCACTCGATGCATGTACTTCATAACCGATGGTTCAATTGATCTTATTGGAGTGACTTTTACATAGCACATAGTCTCGATGTTATAGACACAGGGCTCAAGGCACAAGGCCATTGACGCGTCACCGGAGCGTTGCACCGTAAAACCGCGTACCAATCGTTGCGTATCTCTCGCCGCTGGCCTCTCTCACTATCTCATTCCCTTTCCTTCTCCACGATATTATCTACTCTTTCGACTTAGGTATTTGTATGCAATGCGTGTACAATGCTGCCGTTGTTATAAGCTGACGCACACCGCGCGCCGGACGGACCTCTTACCCATCCTCCTCCCGGTCTTCTTGCCTTGGCATGGTCCTTCCGTAATTTCTGCCACAGACATATACGCTCCATGTGTTCACAGAATAATCAGCTAACTGTACGCAGACAATGGTTGAGGCCACACGGTACGCATCGTTGACTCCAATTATACAAGGAGTTCTCAACATGTCGGTAATATCGCCGTAGTGACGAACCGGTCGCATTCAATATTATGTTATATTATATTATGGGGCAGCGGATCATTTGTCGAATCTTTATTGACATATTTACGGAGCTAGGTACTTCAAATTTGCATGCAACTTGACGAATAACAAATTTATGTATCGCGATGAACTCATACGTAACAAAAAAAAAATAGTTGGTTCTTTTATTCTTAATTCTGGAAAAAGGTTTTATAAACTCGTACTTTGTCGAAGGTAATTAGAATTTTACAAAAAACGTAATTAGAAATTAATTATTATTGAAAAAAAGACGCGGATATTTTTATTACTTGTGATTCACTAGAAAATTTGAGGTTTTCAAATACGCCGGTTCCCGCGATTACTATAATCTTGACTCATATTATTTGAATGAAAATTAGAACCGGCAGGTTTTTGCGGTCGCTAATTGCGAATCTTCACTCCAAAAGTCGGAAATTCGAAGTAGCAGATCCAATACGGCGATACAAAATACCAAAAGTATCTCAATTTTTATGAAACTCAGTAATAGTTCAGCAATTTCTAGCAATTTCTTTCTAATTGTTAGCAATTTTCTTATTTCAAAATCTTCATTTTCGAATGCCATTTTCACATTCCCATTTTTACTTCCAACAATTTATAAGCATTGATTTTGGATTTGCAACCTGAAATTTTAGTACATTATGCGTGAACAAGTTGCTTAAAAAAAGATGCAAATAGAGAAATCGTCGACTTGCATTGTTACGTTCTAGCCATTTCTGTTCTAGCCGTTTTATTTCATTCACCGATATAAAATAAATAATCCATATATTCCGACCCCCGACTCCTGGTCGATTCGTAACATGCATATTTTTCGAATTTGTGCTTCGGCGATTTTTCATGCTTATACGGCCGCAAACGTCGTACTGCAGTAATTCACGGATTCCCATAGTCTTTTAGGCGTTGTTAATAATCGCGGAGCCCGCCGTAAGCCTCGAAGAAACACGTGAGCGTGACACACACGAGCCCGTTTATCCGACTTCCGAGCTGCGTCCACACCAAGCGACTTACACAGATTCCATGGGCATTAACACGTATAAAAGCGTTTCTTCCACATGCAGAGATTTCCTCGCTCTTACCGGTGTTGCACACACCTGCGCGACGTCTGTCGGGATACAATGAGGCATGTTCGCACACCACGTTCACCAACACCAAACGGACGTCGTACTTTCCTTCGAATGTATGGAAATACATAGTTGCGGGCACACCGAACGTCGCTCGGCGGCATATATACACACTTTCAGCGCGGTATATGTCAACGAGCGCACCTTCATGCACGAACACACCTTGAAATTCGAACGCACGCACATACTCCGGTTTCGCGGCAGTTCTCGATGAGACTGCGTGCCGTGTGTACACACGCTGCTGAGACATCAGTGGAGGGCTACTTTTTGTTTGTTTTTTTTTGTCTTAATAATCTCAGTGACGACGAGCTCGTCACTGAGAATACGAACAAACTTCGTAAAACGTGTTGTGCGCGCTCTGTGCATTTTAAGACCCAGCAGGGACGAAATATACCGGCTGGGCGAGGCTTTGAAACCCTATTTCCAGAAATATATCAGTGAAGAGCTTTTTGTTTGTTTGTTTTTTTTTTTGTCTTAATAATCTCAATGACAAAGACGTCGTCACGGAGAATACGGACAAACTTCGTAAAACGCGTAGTGCGCGCTCAGTGTTGCTGCATTCTAAGACGAGGTTCATCGAGGAACTTAGCAGGGAGACATCATACCGGCTGAGCGAGGCTCTGAGACGCTAATTCCAGAAAGAACAGGACACGGACACGGCCCAGAAAGCATCTGAGACTTTTCGTTTGGATTTGTCGCGAGAACTTCGGACGTTGAATGAGAAGACAATTTTTTGCTTAGCTCGGGAGTCGGTACTTTGTCGTCCCAGGCATCACAAGTCTCTTCACTCGATGCCCCCCGCTCGCCGCGTCGATAATGCTAGCATTCATTCTCGGCTTCTTCTACTTCTACTTCCAACTGTTGCGGCTCGAGTTGCAGATGGTCGTTCACCCGGAGGATTACAAACTCTCGAAATTCGTTCTGTGAATCTGTGAAAGCATGGAGGATCTTGATTGCTGATCGTACGGTGTGAGAAGATCCACATCCGCGAGGATATCGCGGGTCGTCGGCAAAATTGGTTTGCAAGTGAAGACTCTTCGTTCCAATAAGCCATCGAAAGTCGCGTCCAAAGTTCTCAAGTTTCGCTTCCGCGATAACAGAAAATTACGGATGATCCTTCACGACGTGGGAACGAACGTTCACGTTGATAACGCACTTTTGGTCATTGAACGTCGATGCGTCGCAATTACGAAACTCCAGGCGTTCAGGTGTCTCAAATTTCATCATCAGAAGCCGCAAATATACAAAACTCTACTCAACGTGCAGACGTGTCAAGCCGCAAGTGCCAAAAGTGCTGAACTTCGTGGCTACGATTTAGAAAATAATATCAAGTGTCGGAACGATTGAATACAATGCGACGATCCCGCGTAACCCCGAGCACAATGGAACGCGGCCGGTAGAGTCGACCGGATATGAGCTGTCTCTTCACGGCCTCTGCGCGAAATGTCTACGAAACTGTGAACCACGAGTGAATATAAAATAGCAAATTTTGGACGTTGCCGTTGTTGCTTGTATACGAGTTGAGTAAATCGTAATATCAAGTGGATGTGAATCCGAAACTGCTGTGGAGGCACCAGGAAAATGGGACTTGGATGATAATGCGAAAGAATTTTGCACGTTTCCGACATTGTTTGTACACGAGTTGAGTAAATCGGAACATCAAGTTGATGTGAATCCGAAGCTGCTGCGACGGTACCAGGAAAATGGGACTTGGATGATAATGCAAAAGAATTTTGCAAGTTGTCGTCGTTGTTTGTACACGAGTTGAGTAAATCGTAACATCAAGTGGATGTGAATCCGAAGCTGCTGTGAAGATACCAGGCAAATGGGACTTGGATGATAATGCGAAAGAATTTGGCACGTTGCCGTCGTTGTTTGTATACGAGTTGAGTAAATCGTAACATCAAGTGGATGTGAATCCGAAGCTACTGTGAAGGTACCATGAAAATGGGACTTGGATGATAATGCGAGGGAACAGAAACAACGACGGACAAAAGTAGAATAGAAACGGACACTCTGCTGGAAGAGCGTACGGCATATAGCAAAGTGAAAGTCTGTTCTGCACGATGACTGCGGGTGTGTTGTGCCAATGGAAGGGTTTACGGTAACCATGAGACGCATCAGTAGGGGACATAAAACGGTAACTGAAAAAAATTCGGCATGCCTAAGTGAACGTGGGTCGCGTCACACATGGATCTAGCGCGGACAATAGACGTGACGACGAGAATTATCGCTGACGTGGTGCATCGAAAGATGTGGAAAAATTATTAGCACGTTTCCACGAGCGCGAGGAGCCGTGATTAGCAATTGAACTGAATGACCCCCCCAAGAGGTCTATACGTATTTTAGACGCCGCGCTGTGATTAATTATTCATGAAAGTGAATTTTGCCGGATTATCATATGGAATGTTCCCACGGTATCCGTGCTCGCCGTTTAAAAAAGAACCACAAAGGTTTACGTCGAATGTGCTCGCGAAACCCGACGGCCAAGGGTTCTGGGCGTACGTGGAGAGGACTGAGCTACGAAATGGCGGAACTGTTTGAATGGGGATCAAAGTATAATTCTTTGTATCGTCGGTGAAGACGGACAAAAGAATTTGTGCCCGTTTTTCACGCAGCAACTATGTATATATAGATATATACATGTATATATAGTCATGGATTAGGGTTTCAGGAATAAAGTGCTCATCCCCAAAACACACGTGGTCTACGCGGAGCTTGCAGAATGGATGTTGTCCTCAACTGTAATGAATTTTGATCTTAGATTATGTAATCTTAAGTCTTTTATCGGTACCCTTAGTTTCTATCGACGCGAGAGAAATTCCAGATATTGCTAAAGATCAGGTCTGATGACCTCTGCTCCTAGAAAAATGTATGGATTCTCCATGTAGATATTGCGGGGGCGATGAAACGATTGATGATTTTCATGATTTTTTTTTTAAAGGAAGAATTTCTTTAACATTTTTAAGACTTAGGATATGTTTTGTTACTACACTTTTAAAAATGTTTGCGAGTTTACATTACTGAAAATTTGATTAATCAGCTGACATATTGAAATTAATACACGTGTCTAATAAAATTACAGTTGATATATTAAATTCACTACACGTGTCTAGAAATGTTGCAAATTGTTATACTCAATTTCTAAACATTCGTATTCAATTTCCGGATGTTTATAAGATTCAGTAAAAAATACAGTAATTTCACTTGCAAGTGAAATTTAGTGTACCAGTTTATGTAAACAGGCTTCCTTTACCCGTAATGGAAGCGTATGCGGAATATTTGTAACAGTATACTTTTGGGTGTTACATGGTATTTTATTTTATTAAGGGGGGGATAGGGTTAATTCGGTGAAAACAAGGCATGTTTTAAGAATTTTTTTTTACGGTACAGATAGTGTTAGTTTATTCAGTCAATTTCCGTATAACAATTGCAACGTTTGAACAATACTTTCCTACATTTTCATTGTGAAATATTGAAAATTGAGCGAGTGACAGTGAATCTCCGGAGGCGCCTCGAAAAAACGTTGTTTTGTGGTGTACATAACAACGTTGGAAGCCATAACACCGATTTTCGATGAGAAAAAAATCGGTTTCTTGGCTTCCCAGTGCTACGAAAAATTGAAAAATCGAAATAAAAAAAATCCTCCCGACGTTACCTCGAGAAACATCTTCTTTAACAAATGCATCTTGATTTTTTGTTTCAAATGATGCTGTTGCGAATTATGATGTACACCGCAAAACTTTCGAGGCACTTCCGGAGATTCACTGTCACTCGCTCAATTTTCAATATTTTGCGATGAAAATTTAGGGAAATATTGTTCAAATGTTGCATTATTATATGGAAATTGACTGAATAAAACAACACTTTCTAAATCACCAAATTTTTTTCTTAAAAACTTACCCCCGTAATTAATTAAACTTACCCCCCTTAATCTTTAAAACTGGCGACTTACAGCACACAATGTTACCCTCTTTATCGTGGCGGGCAACATTGTTTTTATGGCTATCACAACAGTAAATAACTTAACCCAGAATTGAATTGCAGTACGTGTAACTTTGTTTGTGGAGTGGAACTTACTGTATTCCATATTTTATCACATTCATTGTTCGCAAGTGAAGGTCCAAGATCCCAGTTACTTATTATTTCAACCTCTGTAAGGGATCGATAGATGAATATTTTCCAATTCTACTTTTCCCATAACAATCCTGTTTAGCACGCGGCAGTGTAAACTGCTCGAACTAACAACTTGTAGAAGATTCAGGATATTGGTATTAACGATGTTTTATCGATACACCAATAAGAGAAAATGCAAACTAATGTCACCTGTACTTCCTAAGATTGCATCCTGATATTGCATCACGCAATACTCGGGCGACCCATCTGACTGACCCAAATATTGGTCGGTTTTGCGGGACACTTTCTACCCATTCGTGAAATTCGCAGTAAACATTTAACGAAAAAATAAAATTGCTGTTCAACTCGGTTAAAGTATTATGTTACGAACAGTTCTCGATAAGATAAAAATCTGAAAAAAAAGCATATCGAAGGTGATGAAAAGATTATTCTGGCAAAATAACAATTCAAAAATGTTATTACTAATTACTGAAATAAATAATTATTCAAAAAATTACCCGGTAACCTAATTTTTTTTGTTATGAAAATGATTTGTTTATTTTTCTGAATACGTATGAATTTTGTCAGAATTTTGTCTGATTTTTTATTTTATATAGGTTATCGGGTTATTTGTTGAACAATTATTTATTTCAGTAATTTGTTAATAACATTTTTCAATTATTATTATGACAAAATCATCTTTTCAGCACCTTCCAAACGCTTGATTTTTTTCATATTTTTATCTCATCACGAACTGTTCGTAATTCTGTCTCAATCTCGCTCAAACTTATGCGACGTTAGGTATAGCGCTCATACCACCTTAAGCGGAGTATTACAGTATTATTGCACGTGAATATCGATAACTGCGACCGAAAATTAACCGGTTTCGTTTCTGGGTCGATTCACAATAAACGTTGTGAAACTTATACGTGTTCAACTGTCAGTAACATGAAGACAAAAATTCGGATTTATTGGTTTTGGATAATTAACTTTAATCCGCGGACAATATATGGGCTGCATAAAAAACGATGAGGCGAATGAGAAGAATGCCCAATAAAGGCTCGTTGAGAAAAGAAACTGCGCTGCCCATTTTATTTTTAATTACTTTTAGATATTCAACTTCTGTATCTCTTTGGCCTCTTGTACGTAAACCAAATCTATCATTTGTTTAATTCAGAGCTTTGTTTCTTTATAAAACGTAGTTAGTCACTTGAGTGCTGTTACCTGTCGGTTGAGACAGTGTCGATCGCCTTCCGAGAAATCGATAAAAACACAATTAGCATTCTCGGGGCACGAACCAGTCTGATCGTGGCCAGACGCAGTCGCATTCTCTTACGTTAAGAGGAGCTCAATGCGACAATTCCTGGCGTTTCCTTTTGGCGAAAGCGTAAGCTTAGACCAGACTCGCTGTATCAGCTTTTCCGCGGTTGATGATTCGCTTCAGGGAGACCTTCTCAGGCTTTAATGGACTTATGGGATTTCTGGTGATAATTCTGCAACCCTCAGTTTATTTAAAAGTGTTACTTAAAAGAGGAGAGCAATGTTTTTCTAAATAATGAAAATTACATTAAGGCAACTTTTGTTGTTGGTAATGTGAGAGTACGTCGATGCACGTAGCATATTTCCTCGTATCATCGATATTGTAGTAATGAGAACTAATGAAGTCTAATGGAGAGCCACGTTCGGATATAAGTCTCGATTTACTTTCGTTATAGATTAGTAGCATAATTTTAATAGAGCATCACCTGTGTTTAAATTAATTAAAAGCCCAACAAGTAGTACATTATGATACGAGTGCGGAAAAAGTTTTCCCAACGAGTGTTGCAACACACGTGTTAAGAAAAAGTTTTTCCGACGAGTATTGTACAACATTTTATACCACGGCGTCCGTGAAGTGCCTACTTCACGTACTAGTGGCATAATAGTATATTGTGTAATAAGTGCGTAAAGTACAACATTTCCGCTCGAGTTACACATACTATTTTTTTGTAATAGCGTGCGTGATGCGAGTTTTCTTCGGGGAGGTTGAGCGAAGTCAAAGTGCCAGTTTTCCGAAAGGAGTGCGTAAAGTAAGCGGAGTGCGTAAAGCTTCACTTTACGCACGACGTTCGGATAACAAGCACTTTACGCACGCGAAACCTCACCGAAATGACGAGTTTTACGCACGCTATTACAAAAAATACGCTGTATCCTGTTTAATATGTGTATTCCACTGTTTGCTGGAGACATGGAGAAATTGATAAATATCACTAAAGTTATATTATTGTTTTAGATCTCAACTTGTGGAACAAGAGCATCAGCCAGAGATGGAGAAAACTTCGTCGGAGATGCTCGGTGCAGGAAATTTCGGAACCGCGGGAATCGCTACTGGAGAACGGGTTAACCCCTGCGGTAATTCACGCTGTGCGATCTACTCCAACGAGCAGGGAAGCTTCCCCGGCAGCAAAGTCCTCGCACGATGGTGCTTTTCCTAAAAATCTCTTGCAGACGAGTTCACTGAGATTACCTGGTAATATGCACTATTGAACCATTTGCTAATTACACCAGAAACATTGTTTTTTAAGGGGGACTTCCACCCTGGAGCACCATTTTTTATTTTATTTTTTTGTGGGGAAACGAATAAATGTAGGTGACTGCGGTTTTTTTTACTTGTTATTTACGTTTTATAGTATACAAGGGAAATTTTTAAGTAAAAAATTGTCGGCGTCCAAGGTCCTTACATACGATCATCCAAAATAAATGGCCGCCACTCTCCTGACCACTGTAATTATGCGATCGGCCTGAAGTTGTGCATACATACTCGAGAAACATGTCTTCATGGAATGACGGTGGTTTTTTTCGATTACTGCAAAATTAAGAAAATGGCGGCGTTTAAACAAAAAACTCGACTTTTCCCCTATGTTTTTGTAAAAAAAACATTAATAAAAGATCGAAAAATTAAGTTATCGAAAAAAACCTCCGTCATTCCATGAAGACATGTTTCCCGAGTATGTATGCACAATTTCAGGCTAATCGCATAATTGCAGTGGTCAGGAATGTGGCAGCCATTTATTTTGGATGACCGTGTTTGAGGACCTTGGACGCCGACAATCTTTTACTTTAAAAATTCCATTGTATACTATAAAACGTAAATAACAAGTAGAAAAAAATCGCAGTCGTCTACATTTATTCGTTTTCCTACAAAAAAATAAAATAAAAAATGGTGCTCCAAGGTAGAAGTCCCCCTCAAGATATTTTTTGTTTTATCCTTTCATCTTCCATCTCGTAAAACTATAGATGTTCATATAAAAATTGCACCGTACATAAAAGTCGCGCCAACAACGCATTTGACTCGAGTTTTGTGAGATAAGATTTATCTATGAAAAAATATAATTGTTTAACCCTAGAAATTATGTTGTCAAAACTCTGTGTTAGACATTAAGCTCGATTGATAATCGAAAAATACACTTTCAGGCACGAGCAAGGGCATCGCCGATTTTCAAAACGTATTGCGCAACAAATTCAGCAAGATCAACGCTGGAATACGCAAGCGGAAAGCTCTGAGCGTAACCGAAGACTTTCCGCCAAAGGACAACGTGTCGAATTTTTACGTGCCGAGCCCACTGACGGGCTCGGCGACGGGTCAAAGGTTCGATCAGACGTATTACGACTCGAGTGACCCGTCGTCGTTGCCGCCGTATCCGTATCACGAGAATTTGGAAACGCTCGCCGAGACAAGCGTGCCGAACTCGCCGCAGTGCGCGATCACGGAAAGCGTCGGATCTCATGCGTTCACTTACGAAACGCACCGAAACAGCCGGTACAGCTCGCAGATTCTCGAGAAGTTGGGGAACAAAGAGTCGTACGAGGGCGGAAATTGCAGTCACGCGCGGGACACGCTTCGACGAAGCAACTCGGAAAATCGCGAGCACACGAGGCACGAACATCCGTACGCGAACGTACAGTTTCAGAGGTGTCATCAGAGATACGCGACTCATTCGGAGCAGCACAGCGAGGGTGGATCGCGACTCTCCCGCAGCATATCCGAGACCAAGGAGGCCGCGGGTAATCCCTACGAAAACGTACATTTCCAGAAAAAGTCGCAGTCGAGAAATTCCTCCGACGATTCGTGCTTCGAGGAAATACACATACCGCGTGTCCCGTCGAGAAAGCGAAGTACGGATTTTATGGTTGGAGGGCAAGTAACCAATTACGCCGCGGTTTCGACGGGCTCGGCGGACGTTCTTAACAAACTCGACAAGGGCCCGTCGAGCTTGGGCGCTGAGAGAAGCCCTGGCAAAAAAACGTCCCGACGGATGAACAGCCGAAGTGTCGCGAATATACCAGCTTCCTCGGGAACGAACTTGAAGGCATGGCATGTAAGTACATTGTTAAAAATATGTATGTAGTATGAATTCCATTACCGACTAAAGAAGTTCTTTTACATTGACTGGCATTTCTAACTTACGGTAGTATGAGCGCTATACCTAACGTCGCATAAGGTCGAGCGAGAATGAGACAGAATTACGAACAGTTCTCGATGAGATAAAAATCTGAAAAAGTCAACCATATAGAAGGTGCTGAAAAGATTATTTTGGCATAATAGTAATTGAAAAATGTTATCAACAAATTACTGAAATAAATAATTGCTCAACAAATTACCCGGCAACCTATTTTTTTTTGTTATGAAAATGGTTCGTTTCATTTTCTGAGTACGTATGAATTTTTTCAAAATTTTGAGTGATGTTTGAAAATTGCGTTTTTTTCATGTAAAAATTAAAAATCAGACAAAATTCTGAAAAAATCATACGTATTAAAAAAAATACACAGAATATTTTCATAACAAAAAAATTAGGTTACCGGGTAATTTATTGAACAATTATTTATTTCAGTAACTTGTTAATAACATTTTTCAAATATTATTTTGCCAAAATAATAATTTCATCACCTTCCAAATGCTTGATTTTTTTCAGATTTTTATCTTATCGAGAACTGTTCGTAATTGTATTTCATTATCTCATATCTCAAATATATGTATTTAAATAAACCATTTTTTCTACGCTTTTAATTAGAAGTCTGATCTATTAATTTTTAAATCGGAAGCTTTAAACATTAAGTGTATTTGAATTATAGTAGAACCTCGATTATCCGAACCAGTTGGGACCGAGACTAGTTCGGATAATCGAAACGTATTTTTTCTGGGGACAAAACAGTAGATATATGTTACATTTCTACATTTATATTACGTTCAAAAACGTTCGAATAGTCATTTGAAAATTAAACATCTGAAAAATGTTGAAAGTTTTTTTGCATATTCAAGCAACAATGTATCTTTCGCGCTAACATTCGGATAATTGAGCGTTCGCATAAACTAAGTCATCGTTCGGATAATTGAGGGTTCGCACGATCGAGGTTCGGGTAATCGAGGTTCTACTGTACTTTAAAAAGCGTTGTAACCAGTGTTTTCCATCGTAAAATATATGACCTGGGAAGGATAGTAAAGATCGAATGTCTATACGTTGGGTGACAAAAATCAAGGGCTCGATTGTCTCGCTTTCCGGCCGAAACTAACGACGCAATTGTGGTATAATTCACAGGGCACCCAGGACACTGACGAGGGTCTAAATACCGATTCCGAGCTTGAAGACATAGACGAGTCGGCCGAAGGGGAAGAGTCGAAATTTTGTACCCTACCAAGGCCCGGCAAAGGTGGTATCTCGTTTACCATTTTGACGGCGCGATTCTTCAAGGGACCCGGACACAAGGGACTCGGTTTCAGTATCGTCGGAGGAACCGACAGTCCCCGTGGAAACATGGGCATATACGTGAAAACCGTTTTTCCTAACGGCCAAGCTGCGGACTTAGGCACCGTCAAAGAAGGTAAGAAAGCGACACTCATGAATTCTACTCACTCCCCAGCGGATCTGTACCACCGTCAAACCACCGTCCGACCCACCGGTGGACTTTTGCTGTCTGACCCACCGTCAGATTCGTTACTTTCACCGTGAAACGCCCGCGAACGATGCAAGTGACGGCGCATCAGCGTTTCGCATAATGCCGCTAGATGGCGAATGACTAAACTGTTTCTCGCAAGCGATTTGAAGTCAAAGTGTTTATAAAACTGCGAAGATATTTAGCATTCGTCTGCACTTGAGGTAGATATCATCTGTAGGTGATGGTACTTGGCGTTAATATTTGTATTACGTCGATGTAAAGAGAAACGCTGGCAAACTGTCTTAACTTTTTAACTTGGAATTTCGAATCTGAAAAAAATTTATAAAACTGACTCTAGCAAATCCAGTGTACTCGAAAAGCGACCATAAATAACGACTGGTCGGTGGGAACGCAGTGGAAACACGGTTGAAAACGGTTAGAACACGGTGGGAACATGATTGGAACACGGTTGGAACACGGTGAAAATTTGACGGGAATACGGTGGGAATACGGTAGGAAAACGATTGTTTTCGAAACAGAAACATCCGCTAGTTGGCGGTGGGTTCACGGTGAAAGTAACAAATCCGACGGTGGGTCAGACGACAAAAACCCACCGATGGGAACATAGTGGGAAACCGGTGGTTTCTCGGTGATTTGTCAGTGGTACGGATCTGCTAGGGCTATTGTATAACAACAACAATAATAATCAACGTTGTTTTAGGTGATGAAATATTGTCGATAAATTCCAAACCTCTGCACGGGATGACCCACGCCGAGGCAATTGCAGAATTTAAGGCGGTCAAGGCTGGCGACGTTATTCTACACGTAGGACGTCGGGTATCAAGGAGAAAGAAGGATTGTCTGAGCTTGGCTCCCGCAGCAGGCGCGACTCCGCGACAAGTTGTCGAGTAAAACTATCGTTGACATTGCATCGTAACGATATTATTTTTTACGCTGAAGCAAACATTTTTTACCAATCAGTCTGCGCGTCGTCGCTATTTTGTAGCCAAGTGACGTCACTTTGAAACGCGAGCAGCGCTTCAAGATTAATATTTGTTTTTATATTGTGCCAAACAGCACTCAACGTTCTTCCATCCACTATATTCCTGGCAATTCTGTGCGTAATCACTGTAGAACAGTGCGGTTATCGATTTGAAATATATATATACACATATATGAAATGATATTTTTGTGCAGCATTTCGTGCACGAGTCGATGAGACGCGATTCGTGTAGTATCGAGTGAAACGTTCTTTTCCGCTACGATCGCGTATATTTCAAGATCGCAAGATTTAATCACTTTTATATCGTAAAGCATTGCATTTATCTTGGCAGCGAATGCGGAATGCAGATTCATATTTATATCTAAATACGTAGATATAATTGAGCGCACGATTAACGACTCAGACAGGCCAAATTACTTTTAACTCTAGTGTAGTAATGTGTAACGCATCAACGAAAAACTTACGCTAGAACGAACACGACTAAAGGAATCGTACGTGAGCACGTACATCAAAAAGTTAAGCAAGTATATATCGCATAAAATGACAGTGCATCGACACCCAAATACACGCAGACTATGTACGTGTACCGAGAAGGTCCAAAGTTTATATTAAGCCGCGCAATAAGGAACCATTTTTTTACTTCAATTTAACAAAAGTCACCCAAAGATAAAGTCCAAAAATATTTTTTACTAACCTATAAGAAGGGACGTATATTTTGACAAGCGGAAGGGAATAAAGAAATAAAAGATAGTTAAACCGTCTAAATATGCTTATTTTAAGACTACAAGAATGTTAGCGTCTAGTCCACTGTAATGTATTTCCTTTCGAGAAGCATTTATAAACAAGTGCAGAAAATACATTATTGTGATATACATTATCTAAAGTAAATGTATATATCTCTTTCTATATATATGAACTATGGGACACTTTCGCTCAACTTAAAAGGGTTGCAATTTTTTATTCGCATGAGATTTTCGGATATGATAAATCCCACTTAAAAATGAACATGGTGCGTTAATGAAAGCATAATTAACCTAAAACTTTTGCGAGCATTCATGTATGGAAATTATTTGCAAAAATTGAAAGCGCATTCCGCAGACATTGCAAGATCTTTGGAGCTTAGACTGAAAGTAGATTCGATATTTGACGATAAATAAAAATGTACACGTGAGTTAATGTTTAGTGACTTACAATGATATCATGAAAAATCGAACCTATTTGCGGTCTAGATTTAAAGCTGTTTTTTATATCGAGAATGTGTTTTCGATGGCCCAGATGTATATAATTTTATTCCGTATATATATTTATATATTTCAATTTAATACATATATGTACGATACAGATATTGGAAACTCAAGTGTGACTTCACAGCGCCAACGTGTCGTCCTCACGAAATGACATTGACGCACGGGCAGTTTTCAATCTTTCCATAAATCCAGGAAGCAATATGAATGCGAATTAAGATTCCGTGTATGCCCGAAAAGTCCGAAGCGTCATGTCGCTTGAGTTCCTAATGTGATTTAAAGATTGTAACCAAGTTTAAGCGCAATTGCAAGAAGGCAATTTTTTAGTGCTTACTAAAAGATCATATCAGATCAAATGACGATGTGATAATAAACTGGCCGCGGTCATGGGGCTTAAGGAGGTTCGGTCCATACAGTCTGGTTAAATGAGTATTAAATTCCAGAGTTTTGTATCCGCGTTTTCGACAGCTAATTGATACTAATAATGACGCGATTTACAAGCAATAAGTGTCCTTAATGTAGTTAAAAATGATAGCGATGCATATACAATTTTTCTCAAGATTCGAATGTCACAGCTCAAGTGTTCGCCTGGGAAAAAATACACTTTTTGGGTATGGTTTCGGATCATATGTGAAAAATGCGATGGTTTATCGCTATTGATTTTTGTCGGGATCTGGAATTATTTAGATCAAGAATACAGTTTTTGCAACGCATGCATGAGCAGTGCTACTTCTCGTGGCTGCCGCGCATGGCGCAAGTGGCGCTTTACAACCAATGATACAATTTTACTTCTCGCACGCACTTCTCGCACACGCGCGACGTTACACTCGGTAGCACTTCTCATGCATTTGTTACAAAAAGTACTATAACATCAGTACAGGCGGAAATGGCCGCTTTTCCGCGCGTTTCGCATGCGGAAAACCGCCATTTTCGCATCTTGTGATATAAAATTTCGTCATCTCTCGTGCGAAACACTTTTTCGTCCTCGTCCAGTAATGGACTATTTTTCGCATCTCCGCCCCTCCCCCTTCCGCTTCTGAACGGCTTGTTGGAGTCGCAGTTGAACTCCGATTTCATTCAGAATTTGCTCTTTAGAAGGCCATGATCCCGATTCGCTCAGACCCAACCTGCAGTCTGAGAGTCAGTGCATTTCAATAAAACGAGCGGAAATCTTCCTGACTGTCGTGTCCTTTAATAGCTATGCAGCTGTCCATTATTTAGTTACTAATGAAAAGTTAACTCGAAGTTGGTAACAGTTTTTGGTTGACTTCACCATGTTAGAGGTAAAACGGGTTCGTAAATACTGAATGAAGTATGGTTTACTTCAGATACCCATTTCGTCAGATTGCACCGACGAAGCCTTCTTAAAAATCAAAATAATACCCAACGCTCACATTGGATTGTTCGGCGTAACCCCCGTAGAAGAACGTAAATTATCCATATTTACGTAATATGTCCGTGCTAAGTTTTCTATGTACGTTAGTATAACAACCCAAAGAGATATGTACACAGACAATAATATTCTGTCGCAATATTTTGTGTCGAAAAATGACTGAACATCGAGATTAGTCTTCCAAACTTTTCAAACAAATAGGTAACACTATGGCACGAAATGTTGCCTTCAAATCCAACGCGAATAATATAATTACGACAATGATAACATTATTTACTAATCATTACTACAGTAAAAACAAACGTACTATATCGTTTATATTCATGAAAGGTGCAGTGAAATTCAATTTGTTCGTGTGCCACGATTGCACTTTCTATCATTTCGTGTAATAAACTTTTTTTTTACATTCAAACCGAATGTGAGGATATCAAAGCGTACATGCATGAAGGCTTTTTAAATCATAGAAATATCAAATGAATATTTACGAGCAACTAAATCGGTAATAAGATTTTTTTATTTGCTTACATGACCTGTAATGCTTAAAATTATAGTTTTACGACTATGAAAAAAAACATCTATCGGGATATGTAACCTTCGATTAATGATAAAATATCAATAAAATATGCTCGTGCTTCTCTCGATTCATTTGTGTCTACGCCTTTTCTCATTTCAATTCTCTAACCAGTTAGAACGGAGGCTCCACAGTAACAACGCGGCCTGTACAATGCGAAGATTTATTCGCACATCATAAATGGAATATCATTAACAAAGTATGGTCGAAACGCGTTTAAATCGAATTAAACAAAATGACGATACTCCAACAAAATATTTCGACTCACATGGATATATCAATTTAACAATGTATATACAGACTGTTATTAAAATACAATCACAAATTATTCCGAACTTCGATCGAGAATTATGCGTCATCGTTCACGTTTGTGAATGAATACATGACTTTAAAACATAATTTACTAATAACTATCGATACTGGTGAATATCTGGATTACACCCGCTTACAAAGATTTTAAGGATGTAGGAGCCCGAAGTATTCAATTCGCATAAATTCGAGAAAGTGCGAGAGAATTGCAAACACTTCGTAATGGTCTGACTATCTGAAAAAATTCATGCGCACTAAAGATACTGAAAAAATTAATTTTGCGTAATAGTAATTCCAAAATGTTATTAACAAATTGATATAAAAAAAATTGTTTAACAAATATTTCGTTGACCCAGATTCTTTTTTGCATGAAAATGATTCCTGTATTTTTCTGTATACGGTTGAATTTTTTTAGATTTTTATCTAATCTTCGAAATTTGTACATATTTTTCATACAAAAAAACACAGATTTCAAAGATCAGATAAAAATCTGAGAAAATGCATATCTACACAGAAAGATAAAGGAATCATTTTCATGGAAAAAAAACTTGGGTCAACAAAATATTTGTTAAACAATTTTTTTTTACGAATTTGTTATTATCATTTTTGAATTATTATGCGTATGAATTTTTCAGATTTTCAGACCATCAAGAAGTGTTTGCAATTCTCTCGCACTTTTCTCGAATTTATGCGAATTGAACATTTCGCGTTCCTATACATCCTTAGAGGTGCGGCTTGTGCGTTCGAACAGCGTGCGTTATTTCTTATATAATCGCGTTATATAAAACGATGAAACTCCTAAACCTCGTTTATGTGCTGATTAATATTGTACGCTCGGCCACCTCTCTGGGATGCTCTGGGCACTACGATAGGATTCCGCGGTCCGTTCTCAACTAACGACCTGCTCGAGTCTTTTGGGTTCTGTGCTACTGTATCGACTGGTCCGGACTGGTACACGAATGTCGTCTGAGCTCCATCCGGCTGACCGATTCGCGCGGACTCCTTCAATATGTTGTCCTGTGCGCTCAACAACTGCTTGAATCGCTCTTCGCTTTTTTCGCTCTGCGCCATTCCTCGGGCCATTCTCGAAGTGGCGTTGCTCTTCGTTTCTGTTCTGCCACTCTGTCCCACGGCAGCCGACTCCCTGTTCGTCTGACTCGTCGAGTTTGACTTCAGATTCAGATTGATACCCAGCCACTGGGAGAAGAGGGCTATGCCCTGTTCGGCACTCGCTGATACAGCTGCTATCAGCTCATCGGTGTTGATTCCTTCCTCCTCCTCGTTCTCCTCCTCCGCCGCTGGAGCCGGACTTTCCGTACTGCTGTTCGCCAAATTTGTATTAAACGAACAATTCATTATTTTAGATATACGTAGTGCAACAAATTGCGCCGTCTTAATAATATGTAAAAACTAGGAATGTGCGAGTACTCAAAAATGTGAATAATTAATTAGGAATTGAATATATATAATGTAATTCACATTTCGAATTGAATACTCGATTCAATCGAAGCATTGAGAAATTCACAAATATTCATGAAAATAAAAAATTTACGAATGTTCATGAATAACCAGAAATTCACGAATATTCATGAATAATCAGAATTTTACAAATATTCATGAATAATCAGAAATTTACGAATATTCATGAATAATCAGAAACGTCTATTTGAGAATATTCGTATTATTTATGATCATGCGTACTATTCAAAATTCGGAATATTCAATTCAAATTCTAAACTCAATATCATTATTCAATTCAATTCAATTCAAATGCTATTTGCACATCCCTAGTAAAATCCCATTTTGAAGGATCGAGGTTGACGGTCTGTTGGCAATATTGAATAAAAACAATTATACGACTCGAACGCTACTGTTAAAAAAAAGAAATTGTAACATTGCCAATAACCACATTTACTACTACTACTCGTTATTAAACAAAGTGAAAACTTTCGCTTAAATTAGTCAAATAACTTTCCGTTTATTAAACAAAAAGAAATAATTGTAGCTATCAGTTTATTATATGAGCCATTTACTATGACAGTCGACACACGCAAATTTTTTGTTTATTCGATCTCCGATCTGTTGCCAATTTACTGTATTCTCGAAATAAAAAATTAATGTTAGAAAAGCTCACGACGAAAGAGTTCACAACGAATTTATTCTTCACTTTACTTTATTTACTGTGAAATAATGACTCTCGTATTATGGCTACTTTTTGTTGACGAAAATCCTAACTGGGCTGTGAGAGTAGAAGGCCTGAATCGGACTCACGTGGTAAACTCAATCTGGCGGATTCCCTGATTAAAGTTAAAACATCCGATGTGATAGGTCGCTTGAGGTGTTTTCATTAGCGCCGGCTGGAGGACAAGACAACCATCGTGACCTTGCTCGGATCGGGTGATCGACGTGAATTTTGCGCACAGTTGAGCCAAATCCGACAAGAGATTCATACATGTTGGCTTGTTTGCGGCGCTGTCTGCATTGGCAAAATAAAAAAGAGAAGAAGAATAAGTTCAACGCGATAAAAATATAATTTAAAAACTTAACGATCTACCTATTTTTTTTCAATGCACGCAGTTTCACAGGAGATAAATAAATAAATGACGAAATAGTACAACGTTAATGATATAAGTAATTACGAGCAGAAATGGGTGGGGTTCGTTATTTTTAAATATGCACTTTTTATTTATTTATCGTATAATTTGTTGTTTATTATTAAACGTTTAGTGAAAGTCGTCCACACGTTATACAACTTAATGTTTTATCTGTAATACAAAGACCTTGAAACCCACTTTTGGCGACGAAAGTAACGAAAAAAATGATAAAAAGCAAATGTAACAACCAACGATGAAAATATCGAGTGCTACGTTTGTTCGTTACACTTGACTTTTTACATTTTTTAATGAAATTCATTGCCAAAGATGTATATCAAGAACATTATATTAAAGTTAAAACATTAATAAGTTGCATAACAGGTAGACGACTTTTATTAAACGTTTAATGATAAACAACAAATTACTTTATTACTTTTTTGTCACTTTTTTAAATTAATGTATTTAAAAGTAACGAGCACTACGCATCTCTGCTTGTAATTATTTATGTATGGTGCCTGCAGTGAAAAGAAGTAGTAGATGGAATTTACACTGACCTATCTTGATCGTGGCATTGTGAACGGGATTATCTCCATAACTCAAGTTCAACGAGACATTCTGGTCCTTTTGCTTGATATTGATGCATGCTGGCCCGCCAAGATCGATCGTCGACGTAAGATTGAGATCGACGCAACACAGACAGCCGGACGTTTGGCACAAGCATTTTGATTGTGGGGTCGCCAAACGACCTTCGACCTCGTGCTGGTCCCATGACAAAAGAGTTTCTGTTCACGCGAAGATAACAAAAAATATGAATCTTTTTTAAACTAAAAAATCGTGCCTCACTATTTTGCGAAGTCTATTTGGCAGTATAGTTCGTCAATAAATGACCTTCAACCTTGTGCTGGTTCAATGATAACAGTTTTTCTGCTGACGCGGAGACGAAGAGACATGTCAATCATCGTTTCTTCGTTCCTCGATATTTTAAGATATAATACGAAAAACAGGTATGGAATAAAAATTATTACAGGATATTAACGGAGCCGAGTTGGTCAAAAACGTGTTTTTATTATAAGGGCTGCTTTTTTCCTCACCAATGACAATTTTTTGAAGTAATTATTCTTTTAGGATCACAGCGAAGGATTTTTTGGTCACTGGACCTACCGGTTGGGTCAATTGGTTGCTTCGACACCAGAAATATGGGTTTTTCATTCTGAGCGTAGTCCAGATAAAACCAATCACAGGATTGGCATCCACTAGGGCTTAATCTCCTTACGATCACATTCCCTATACATTGATTAGGAATTTTTTAAATTGTTCTGAAATCCAAGTTACAGAGTAATTTTTTAAAAATGATGATAAAGTTAGCGCCAGCGACATGGATTACGATTGAAGAGATTTAAAAAAAAAATTGGAGTAGTTCTGTTCTTTTAGGATCGCAGTGAAGGATTTCTTGGTCACTGGACCCACCAGTTGGGTTAATCGGTTGCTTCGATACCAGAAATATGGGTTTTTCATTCTGCGCATTGTCCAGAGAAAACCAATCACAGGATTGGCCTCCACTAGGGCTCGTAATCTTTTTGCAATCACATTTCCTATGGATTAACTGGAGGTATTTTTTTATGGTTTTTAAATCTAAGGTACAGAATAATTTGTCAAAAGTTGATGATAAATTTAGCATCAGCACCATGGATTAAGATCAAAGAGATTAAGCCCTGGCGGAGACCAACCCTACGATTGGTTTACTTTGGACAACGCACAGTATGAAAAACCCATGTTTCTGGTGCCGAAGGAACCGGTTGACCCAACCGGTGGGTCCAGTGGAAAAAAAATCCTTCACTGCGATCCTGAAAGAATACAATTATTTCAAATTTTTGTCATCTGTGGGGAAAAAAATAGCCCTTATAATAAAAACACACTTTTTTGACAAATTCGGCCCGCTTAAACCAATCCTTGAATATTTCATCTCATTATTTAGTATTTTTTTCCAATGTCCAATGAAAAAATAAAAATAATAACAAAAAGGAACTCGGAATATCACGAAAAAATAATGTTCATAAAAACACCATTATGTTTTTTAACGTACAATGAAAAAAAAATAGCAAACTACAATTTCACTGGTGACAGATTGATTCGTTTAGTGTATCACATGTTCTGTTGTATCGTCTACAACTCGTGTCTGTCTACGAATTCAGAGGTAAGAAAAAGAAAAAACGGTTGTTATATATTTAGTGTTTTTTTCCAATGACCAATAACAAAATAAAAAGAATAACAAAAAGGAAATCGGAACGTCACGAAAAATTAAAACATAATGTACATAAAACACTATTATATTTTAACGTACAATGAAAAAGAAAATAGCAAACGACAATTTCACTGGTGACAGATTGATTCGTTTACTGTATCACATGTTGTGTTATATCGTCTACGAGTCGTGTCCGCCTACGAATTCAGAGGTAAGAAAAACAAAAAAACGTTTGTTATGATATCGCTACACTATAAATCCTTATCGATACTGTCGCACAGTCGATTCACTGGTTGATCGTTGTCTTCTCACCGAGTATCCCAGCGGAGGAAACCGCGGCAACGGCAATTGAAAGGATCAGAATCAATTTCACTGTCACGGTCATGTTCGCGTCGCGCGTGGTACAATTTCTTTTAATATCTATAATCACCGGGGTATTAAAACGAGGATCGAAACTAGTTTTGTCGGCAAATGAAGGAAGACGAGTAAAAGGAAGAGAAAAAAAAACGAGATCGAGCGTGGTGAAGACGTATCGGGACGCGTCACGTTTCGGAGCAGGAACAATGCAGATTATCAGCGATATTATCTCAACTGTCGAACGGAAAATGACGAGCAGAGAAAAGAGATTCCCTGTAGATCCTGACGGCGAAGGAACAAGCTTAAATCTGGCCCGATGCCGGGCACGCGTCTCACATACGGAACCGTCGGATCGTAGGCCTCAAAAGTAACTGGCGGATTGGACAAGAGCCGACGGAGGGGGGCAACATCATTGGAGGATCAGCTCTTGTGCCGCGACTACGGGCAAGGAACCTCATCTGGGTGACCGGGTGACCCCCTTCGAGATCCCGGCACCGGCGTAGGACCTATGTTTCCGGGCGTACCTGTAGGCCAATCTTCGCCTTTTATCTTCGACTCTTCACTCAATTTTCACGGCATTTCCCGCCAAATTACACCCATATTCGTGTCTAAGAGTTTGGCTTATTTCATTTTTTTTTAAATAGCTGAATTTCCAATTATGATCAATACCGATCGAGAATCCGCCGATTCTCGCAACAACAAAAATACCTTGGATCGATGACGTTGAAGTTTGCATCGTTGGAATGCAACGAAATACAGAAAAAAATTAATTGTAATTAACCCAAATCATGAAAATAGGTATAAAAAGCATCATAGCAACCAAGGGCACGAAATAAAAATTCGTGCCCTTCATCATTTGGGTTAATTAGAATTAATTTATTTTGTTCTGAATTTCGTTGCATTCCAACGATGCAAACTTCAACATCGTTTGGGTCGACAAATGGACGGAGACACAAATTTCATTGATTTAATAAAAACTTCGCTTGTGTTTTATTTCACTTCGAATTCCTACAATTTCGTGTGATATTGAAACAATTTCGTGTGGTGGTAATTCGTAAATAGGAAAAATAATTTTTTATTGTTTCAATGCGAGATCATATTGCGAGAACAATAAGCAGAGTTTATTTAAAAACATTGGATTTGGCAGTCTGCAAGCGAAGGTTTTATTGAATCAATGATATTTTCTTGACGTATTCTAATTCGTCGCAAATCGTCAAAAATTTCGACATTACGTCAAATCGGAATTTCTGCGCAGGTTCTGTTGAAAATTTAAACCTAAGGTCAAATTGAAATCATTTAGCTCCGTTATAGGAAATGTGTAGCTGCAGAATTTGTCGTCTGTTTATATTTTAATACATTTTGTAATATCGATATGTCGATGCGTAAAATCCGTTCACCGGTGTAATTTGAAAATTGTACTTTCTTCCTTTTCTGGCAACATTTTTCTGGCAACACTGTTAAAAATAATTAGCTTCAATATTACAGGCAAAACAAGCTCTTCTGCATAAACTGGTATTTTAAACTGAATATACTTGTGAGATATAAAAATAAAGTAATTCTGATTAAATCATGTGAAAATTAGAGAGTTTAATATAAAAATTTGTTATTTTATTACAGCCCTGTATTACATTTTTAAAATACTGGCTGACGAATTCAATTTCGAGTAATGTATACTTGCAAACATTCGAACGTTTTTTATAAGATTTAAATGGAAGTTGATTAAAAGTACCATGAAAATAATAATAAAGATCATGTCTTCTTTCGGAAAATAATTCGTAAGTGATGAAAAATCGATTGCTGCATTAACGAATTTTTCGTTATCGCAGCAAAATGTTTAGCTACCACAGCAAGTTTTAGCTACCGGTACGTATTTCACAAACGTTCCCTCTTTTATGTGACGAATCCATAGGCAGGGATGGGCAGCGTTCCTTACTTTTAAACAATACACACTTGTTTATTTATCCTATAATTCGTTTACTATTAAACGTTTAGCAAAAGCCTGCACGTTATATAACTTCATGTTTCAATTTTTAAATAAAGTCCTCGATACACATTTTTGGTAATGGATTCCATGAAAAAAATTATAATCGTTACTCGTTACTCGTTACATTTGCTTTTTACAATGTTCTCGTTAAATTCATTGCCAAAAATGTGTTTCAAGATTTTTATATTGCAGATAAAACACTAAGTTGTATAACGTGTAGCCGACTTTTACTGAACGCTTAATAATAAACAAATGATAAGATAAAGAAACAATAAGTGTGTGTTTAAAAGTAACGAACGCTGCCCATCTCTGTTGAGAATATACCTTTCCGCCACTGCCAGGCATTTAGCTTACCTGCTTCGGTCTGGCGCGTCGGCACCGAATGTTTTCAACTCTGTACGCATCCATTTCCTCGTAGGACTGCGTCACAAAGGTGAGAGTGTACTATATATACTTAAAGAACGGCCTAAGGGCCGCGGTCAATGGCCCATATTGGTCTCCAGGCTCCGCTTCGAACCCCAAATAGGACACAACCACATTCCCCATATATTCCCCGGACTTGTTCATCCTACGCTCATTTTGAGAGTGAGACAGTCAAGTATCTTTGGGAATTTAAGTATATCATTATTATAGTGGCATTCTGGTGAATATGAACCAGTGCTAACCGGTCCACAGGGGGAAACGAAATAATGTATAACTGCGTGCAATACCGTCGTATTTTGATACGTCAGTGAGGTAAAATTGAGGTACCACGTAAAAAAATTATCGGGGAGTGATAACAAACGATTGTTGTATTAACGAATTTTTTGTTGTCGCAGAAAATGTATCAGTTAATACAGTAAAATTTTTAGTTACCACAGCAAATTTGCAGTTACCGCAGCAAAAATGTTGCTATCACTTCGTTAATATTTTCCGTATTTATTATAAAATTGACTAAGTTACACGAGTTTCCCCTTTTTCCTTTCTTATAGAGAAAGCTTTGTTCCACAAAAAAACGCAATTTTCATGTCAGTACACTCAGAATGGTCCAAATCGTTGAGAAAAGTGATTTGTACGAAATCTCTGTATGTGTGTGTGTGTGTGTGTGTGTGCAGATTTCGTTGTGCGCACGATAAGTGTCGTAATTTTCGATGAATGTTCTTCACATTTGGCACGCAAGTCGATTTTACTGCGTGAAAAAGAAAAAATGTCTGTTTATTAAAAAGGCTTGGTTATTAAAAAGGCGAAAAATCCAAGTTTAAAATCATTTCTTCAGATATCCAAGACTCACATCACGTAGTGTGCAAATTTAACTGTAAAGTAGTTGAAAGCTAGCTGCAATTGTCGGTTTATGGCTGCCAAAACAATTTTTTAATGATGGACCACCCGACGATAGTTAATATGGACCACTATTTTACGTAGCAATTTTTCAATTACGATGCAAAATATTTCAGTTGTGACTTCTATTGTGCTTCTAAACTTTGCCAATTAATCAATAATAAAGAATGAAATATACAAATTGAATATGACTTCACGAAGGATGCACCGGTTTTCAGGAATTGGTCCTTCTGAGTTTTAGAATCTGTTTAATATATATTTTTTCTTATGTATATTAGTTGACTTTGGTGTGATCCACATTAAAAACCTTCGAAAAATGTGCGGGTCTAGTGGACAACCGCGCAACGGCTGTGAAAAAGAATCTTAAAAATATTTCAATGCCAGGCCTTTATAGTGTGAGTTTCCGGGAACAAATTTCTGACACCGTAGTCAAATCTATCACTAGAAGTAAGAGATATAGGCCAGAACACTTTTTTGGTCCATAACAGAGTTGTAAATACCTAAGTCTTTTTGAAATAAAGATGGCGGCACAATTGGTATTGTAATTATAAATTATTAATTGTAACATGGAGTGATTACAATACAATGTGTACATTCTTAATGTCTGCAAAGAATATTTATTCTCAACAACATTTCATGGTAGTTTTCCTAAAAAAAATGGAGCAACGAGGTTAACGCATTACGAAAGTAATGAGCAACCGTGCTTTTCCATTTTTTCGCAATTACTCATAATGTTGCGATTGTTAATGAGGTATCTATGTAGCTATTGAAAAGTTCACACGTCATTTTACAATTGTCGCACGTTATTATTATTAAATCACACCTACGAAATAAACCATTCCATAACATTTACTTCTTAAACTAATGAAAGTTTACATCTTTAGCCCATATTCCCCGGAATGACACTATATAAAAAATGGAACAATTTGTGTATCTGTAACTTCGTGCAATATAACAATAGGACGACAAACGTGAGTATTCCGATCAAATCCAGTTGGGACAGAATGACCCAAGTACACCCAGAGAAATCATTCTGATGGGATCTATTTGAATAAAATAAAAAATTATTTGAATGAAATTAAAATTTATATGAATTAAATAAATTTTATTTGATCCACATAAATCCTAAACATTTATTTGGATTTCTCTGGGTGTAGACAAATTGAAAAATAAATGTTAAGCAAAAGTTTCCAAATGAGTAGTTTCCATCAAACGATGAATAGAAAATTCTTCCGTCGCCATATGTAATATTTCTTCGTGTTACGCCTAAACTCGTTTCTCCGTGACCCGGATTAACCCGAAAACTCGAATCACCCAAAGTCTCACGCCTCGAAGATTTTCTAGAAAACGTAGTGTCGCCCGGACGCTAAATCATTTTTAATATTGTGCTCGGAGGTTTCGTTTACGTGTGTTCAGGTACCCCGGCACTATGCCCCGGACGAGCCATTGTTGGCCAAGGTAAACCACTTCTGGCCTCAACTTTCTTCGACCCACTAACCGGAGAAAGGTCCCGCAGGTTCTCCCAACCACCTACCAAAAAAATCCCACTCCGTCATTTAGTCCAGAGAATCTTTCGAGAAACACCGTCAGGGTTCATGGCCTAAGAGAGACGCACTGGAATTTTCTTCTTGGCACAGTGACCAGTATTGCCCGATTTTTGTTTACGTTTATAGGAAACCCGTCAACGACATTTTCCTAGACACTCTGAAATAATATCCATATGTGATAAATGTAAATTAATATTAAACAAAAAAGCAAGAACCATATTTAATGCTGTTTCGTATGCGAGCAGCCCAAAAAAAATTCGAAAGAACATGAAAAAAAAACAAACATTTTCTTTTATGTATTTGCAGAAAACGCTCATGAAATCACAAAACGTAATTTCCTATAAATGGTATATTAAAAATAAAAGTATATATACGACCTTTTAATTAATATTACTATAAATTGTGTACATTTTAATATACCGTTATATAGCAACATTCCTAAAGGATACTCAAAGTATCCAATGAAAATCAAAATATCCAATATAGGAATATTACTATAACTATTAGTGTAACAACCTTTTAATATTACTTCAAATTGTATACATTTTAATATACGGTTGTACAGCAAAATGTCTAATGGATACTTTAATTTTCAATGTACCATTTATTGACAATCAAATCACGTATTGTAAATTTCACGGGGCATATCTGCAACAAAACTTCCAATACTTGTATATTAAATTTAACATACATTTTGTTAACAGTGAAGCCTTATTTCTTAAAGAGAATCCGTTTCCGCTTTCTCTTTAAACAAACGATAGTCTGCACGGAGAATCTTAAACATTACTTTTCCACCATTCGCCAGAGCCACACCTACGAGCAAGTATGTTGATATATTTCTGAACACTTTCTTAGTGTAAATTTGTTAGATATACAACAAAAAGCCGTGAGGAAGAACCGCCGGAGGCTTCGCTTTACAGGTTTAGAAAACCGCTGAATTGCGCATAATCTTCGAATTATTAAGCAGATATCGACGTCTTCTATTTCGCGAAAACCATGCTGCCTCTGTGAAGATATTAATTAACGACATTAATTAACCGACTGATACACAGAAAAGATAAAATTCCCTTGGACGAAAGTAAGGAGACACCTGAAGTACGTGACAAAGGAAATTCCAGTTTCTCATCTCTGATAATTAGTCTGCCGTTGTTAATTTATCTTCGATGCGACAAAGAAATGCTCAACTTTTTTATTATTTATTGATACGGCGATAGGTTAAATATAAAACAAAAACAGAATAAGCACTATTAATACTAATATTTTTTTCTTATTTAGCAACATAAACAATTAAGTCCTTTTGAATTTGGTGGCTACGATGGACCAAAGGTGGCCAAAAATGGTACTTCTGCCTTTTACTGGCTCCCGCGAAAATCAATGTTTTGGAGAGGTTTAAAGCGATTACACTGGTTTTTTGTGTTTGAGAAAAAAACTTAAAAATGAGATTAGGAATTATAGTGTATTTATTTATTTATTTATTTATTTTGAAGGACCCCCGTGTCTCGGCCGAATGACACTGAATTTACAAATGCTCGATATATTCCATGTCAGCTGATGAGGTTTCACCTCGAACGTCTTGCACTTCACCCACGTGGGAAGTGCGTGCGGCATCCATATAGATGGACGCGATTTTATATTTGGCCGATAATGGCTGGAGCATATAGAAAGTTGGTGGTGCTCAAAGTGCCCGGTCAAACGGGGGAGGGGAGGGGGTAGTCTAGCTGGTCCCGTCGCATTTGCTTACAGCCGCATTAGAATGCTTAAACAAAGTTAGCGGAGGATACAAGGTGGAGGTGGTACGACCGACTTTTACAGGTGCGTGAGGGGTGGGGGCGAGAGGGGGGCGGGGTAGCCGGGCGGCATCTTCAGTTGGACATTGGCCTCCGTAAGATTAAGAGTTGAAAAAGAGTTGAGAGGTAGCGCAGGAAAGACGTGACGTTTGTTATCGTAAAAGCCTATCAGTGCCGTTTCGACGCGTCCAAAGACAAAGGTAAGTGAAATTCATTTCCGCAACCGGCGGCCCCACTGTCGCGTCACGTCCGCGAGGCTTCGCGCACATCTGCTTTCTGACACAGGAATTCCCTAACATTTTCATTATTGTGATTCTCGTGTCAGGATTATTCGAGAGTCTTTCAAAGGGCTGGGACAAGTGATAATATTCATAAGTGCGTCTGCGTTCGTTATTCACGGGCCTCGCAAGATCGTCCGTAATTTAAAGAAGATCACTGAAGAAATCAGACTGAAATTTGGCACGTCCGTGAAGCAGCATTTCTTAAATCTTTGTGATTTCTTCCAGGAAGTTTTGGATTTATTTTAAAGCATTTTCTGTACACGTGGTGGCATTTTTTCTGTTCCACCACGGAGTGAATGTTTATAATTGCCGATATTTTCGCAGTTGCTTGGCGATAAATCTGGTTCGAATCGCAAAACAGCAAACATTTTATGAGATTTTGCATTTTTTTTTATTTGAGCTAGCGAGATCCCTCAGATGATAAGTATTTTTCAATCAATAGTGTCTATCGACACCGACCACTGCGCTCAATTATTTTGCAAGATAAATAAGGCATGGATTGTTGACGCCCATTGCTGGCGAAAAATTGTTTAAAAAAAGTTGAAACCCTTAAGGGAAAAAGTATTTAAGGGGATAAGTATTTTCAGCTGGTTACAGTGTTTTGCAAAATTTGTAGATGATTATGGTTTTGGGGCATTATTGTATGACTTCAAAAGTGTCTAAGCGCCTTCACGTCTGAAAATCCCGCGTGGATGAATAGGATATTTCAGATATACGGATAAATATATTCAAAATATATAAAATATATTTTGTCCGCAAAAATTCGATATGTCGGATATATTACAAAATATATGCGAAATATACGCAAGCGAAAAATATATCTGATGTATATCCAAAACACAATTAAAATATATTCGACGGATATTTTTATTATATCACCGTCCAAAAAGTTGGATATGTCAGATATATGTTCGTATATTTTTTTTCCATGGGGGCTGTAGAGGCCATACTTTTGGTGGTACCTACCTATAACGTTCAAGCATGTTTTCGTACCGTGTACCACAGTAATCAAAAAGTGTTGTTTCTTAAAACAATCAGATGACATGATTTTCGTATCTCTCAAATACCTCCTAATGTGCAACCTGTAAACTGCGAGTGTAGCGCACGCGGAACATTTCTTTTTACATGATCATAACGGCATTACTTACGGGTTCGTAAATTTGCGTATAGCAAACATTCGCGAAGTAACTATGGATAACGGTTAAGTTGTGATAGATTCATAATATCTCCACACATAATTAACACATTCAATATAATTATTTACATATATGTTTTCATAGTTTTTCTTACCGTTTATTCACTGTTAACGCCTTAAGTGCCCATTAACTGGTATATTACATTCAACGTGCAAGTGGGATGTAAAATGAATATACGGTATATTAAAAACGTTGACAGTATATTCATTTTAATAATTCATTTCCGTTTTGTTGCGAAATTACTGTAACTTTACTCATTACGATCGCGCATTAACTTTAATATACTAGTTTACGCTCTGAACAACTTTCAGTCCGTTAATAAAAGCTAAATATAGACATTTTCTATATCGGTGGGCATATGAAAATCGGCAGGCATGTAGGTTAGGGTGTACCAAAAAGAAAAAAATATTTAATTTTTATTTTTTTTACTGATGAAGTATGTGTTCTGACCTCAATATACACCTCCTATATCGAAAACGCTCCCAAATTTGTTTATGATTTTTTATTTGAGATTTGTTACAATCAAAGACCTCGATTGAGGCACCTCTAAATATTAGTTGTCAGCGAATTCCATTGACAGAATTTATTGTTAAGTCAACTTCTCGAGCTTATGCCATGGAGACAAAAAAGTGCGAGAATACGCGAATACGAATACGAGAATTAAGAAGAGAAAAAAAATGCTCAATTTTTCATTATTTTTATTTTCTCTTAATTTCCATTTCTATCTGTGTACCCTCGCGTTTTTTTTTGTCGTCATGGCTTAAGTTCGAGAAGTTGACCTAACAATCAATTGTATCAAAGGAATTCGTTGACAAATAATATTTGGAGATGCCTCAATCCAGGTCTTTTATTGCAACAAACCTCAAATTAAAAAAATGTTAACAAAAATGTAGGAGCGCTTTCGGTATAGGACGTGTATATTGAGGTCAGAACACATACTTTTGCAGTAAAAAAAATGACAGATTTTTTTTTACACGCCCTAGTAAGAAGTAGGGGTTTGAAAATCTGAATAATTCCTGATTGATTAATTGAATCATTCAAATTGCTACCTACTCCAATTGAGTAGTAATACAAAATGAAACTGTATTCACTCAACATTTGCACATCCGCATTGTGGAGCAAAACGGCCTGCGGGTCGATCGCGATATAGTTGGTATGGCGAACCGATAACCGATGTGCTCAGTATAACATATAGATGCATAGGGTGGTCGTTAAGCGTGCCGGCATGTCCAGGCCTAGATTACCATTTTGGATGATCCGTGGCCATAATCGGGGCGCGCATAACTCGACTACAAAGACAACTCGGCTGCTCGGGCTGGCGGTGACAAAGTCAAAGCCTAAAGTGCATTGAACGACGTACGATTCGAGGCTCGTGACCATCAACCGTCCAGTCGTCTTCGACCGTGACCGTGATGTAGGTCAACCGGTCGCACGCAACAGCCGCCGCGGAGCCCCGACTTATATTCCCGTACTTCTTGTTCGGCACCGCATAAATGTCCTCCTCCCGCTGTTCTTACCGGAAATAATTGCGTCTTTCGCTGGATAAAGAAGTCAATTACAACTCCTTGATTGTCAAATAACAAGGAAGTCGTCGCGAATTTGTTACGACTCCGCGAGTGCGCGTTTACCGGGTAATTGCGGCACCGTCACTCGGTAATTTGTTAAATTATTAACGGGACGTCTGTAAATATTGACACTTTGGAACTTTCAACACTTTCAACTTTTCTTTCTGGAGCGTAGATTTTTTAAGCGTTTTTGCACGAGGTCATTATTGCGCCAATGCGATTCGGAAATAACACATATGATTATTGTTATTATTACCATCATCATTAAAGTTTACTAAGAGTTAAGTCTTATTATCATAATAAAATCTTAATAACACAATAAAATCTTAATAACGTAATAAAATCTTAATAACATAATAAAATCTTAAACGCATAATAAAATCTCATTAACATAATTATTGGCTTATTCACATTTGCTTCGATGTAATTGATACGTGGAAACTTAAAAATTGGAAATCGCGAATGACGCTTTTTGAAGCTGTAGTACCTTCTACTCTACTGTATGGGTCGGGCATTTGGGAATAGCGGCATAGGGACCAATTAGACAGAATTCAAAGATGCACTCCGGGTCATATGGCCAGAATGGAAACTGGGCCCTCCACACTGAACAGTGATAGTTTTAAACGAGCTGTCAATTTTTTCATACCTAACGTCTCTTTAAGTTCGGCTGAACTCCTCGCGCTTGAATGACCCGAAACGAAACTAGTACACGTGTCTTCAACCGATCCTCGCAGAATATAATTTTGCCTGTGTTGCTGACGATCCCGAAGCCGACTTTGTCGAGCTACTTAAAACCAACCTAAAACCAACCTAAAGACCAACCGATCAACTGGTGCACCAAACCAACCATTATTTCAACTTTCTAAAGGTTGACTTTGGGTTGGTTATTGAAACTCAGCCGTGAACAAGCCATTCTTCAGACAAAATAAAAAGTTGGTTCGCGGTTGGACATTATATAAACTCCGACATAATTCCGACTTTAAGCCGAGAATGGCAATTCTTGACTTTAGGTTGATTCTTCAAAACCAACCATAAACCAACTGCTGGTTGGCTGGTTGTCTGAGACAGTCAGTTCATGGTTGGTTCCGAAAAATGAACCACAAATCAACCGTCGCTGTTCTTGCCTGAAAGACGGGTTCCTTTATAATATCCAACCGTGAACCAACTTTTTATTCTGTTCGAAGAATGGTTGGTTTGTGGTTGGTTTTCAAGAACCAACCCAAAGTCAATCTTTAAGAGGTCGGAATAATGGTTGGATTGATGCACGAACTGACTGGTTGGCTTCACGACGGTTGTGGGAAAAACAAACAAAATTCAACCGTAAAAGTTACGGTTAGGAAGTTCGCGAGGGCCGCTCCAAAGAAACACAATTAATGTTAGCTTTAATTCAGATCAGAGTTGTAAATCCCTAAATCCTTTAGAAATAAAGTTAATGGTAGAATTGGTTTTGTAATTATGAATTAACAATAGCAACACGGAACAATTACGATATAATGTGTACATGTTGTACTAGCTGCAAAGGATATTTATACACAACAAAATTTCATAGTAATTTTCTTTAAAAATGGTAAAATGTCATGGTAATTTTTTATTGTTGTTATTTTTATTTTAGTTGTCCACTATCTAATCACTATTATTAAAGCCTACAGAAAATAAAATTGCGCGTTCACACCTTTTTTATTCGTGTCTCCGGAAGTATGTGATAGACATACTTTTGGGGTGTTACCAAAGATCGACACAGACCAATTTACAAACTGTATGAAAAATGCACAAAAATCGCAATGTAACTGTAACAAATTTGTATTCATAAATTGATACATGAGAGTTGATAGGCACTTATGAGATGCGCCGAAACGAGGCCTGCTATTTTGAGCTCCTTGTACAGAAGAAACTCCTCTTAACTGTAAGCTCAAGGTGCTACACTTAACGCGAGAATTTGAAATTCAAATACCATGATGTTATCATCAATAGACAGAAAAAAGACTACAATAGACTGTACAATACTGTGGGCTAATGGCTGGCTATTATCGTGGAAATTCATTCGTAAACAATTTAGTGATCATTGTAAGCTGCGAATGGACGTAAAGTCTTTGCATTGCATGTGATGAAGCAGTATGTGTCTTTTAATCACCGCCTCAACCTTGGTCCACTCTGCTCTTTATTGCAGGAAACAACAGAACTCGGAAGAATGCGATTGTCAACGGTATTCGAGTTACTATTGATATTCTTGCTGATAGCCTTTGCGGCTTACGGAAGAGTAATCGGTAAAATCATCATTAGTTTTTTTTAATGTGTCTGAGTCGGTCAAAAGTTGTTATTTTTATTATATGGGCTACTAGGCTGAAAGGTTACTGGTACTGCTGTGCCTGTCATCTTATGTCAAATTTGACATCAAACTGATTGCGTTTACCACGAACTTTCCTGGCAACCAATCACAGCTCGAATGGAATGATAACAGTGCTTTCCGTTACTCATTCACTTTTTAAAAGAGCGACTTTCCGCACCGATCACATTGTTTAAAATAATTCTATTCTTTTAGGATCGTGGTGAAGGATTTTTTTGTCACTGGACTCACCAGTTCGGTCAACCGGTTGCTTCGAACCAGAAATATGGGTTTTTCATCCCGCGTATAGCCCAGAGAAAATCAATCATAGGATTAGACTCTGCTGTGGCTCTATCTCTTCGCAATCACATTTTCGATAGAATAAATGTAGGGATTTTCTTTATGATTCTTACAACCAAGTTACAGAATAATTTGCAAAAAGTGATGATAAAATTAGCTTCAGGTACATGGATCTATTTAAGTATTAACTTGAAAAATAATCCCTACAATTAATATATAGGAAATGTGATTGCGAAAAGATTGAGCCCTAATGGCAGCCGATCCTATGATTGGTTTTCTCTGGACTACGTGCAGAATGGAAAATCCATATTTCTGGTTCGAAGCAACCGGTTGACCCAAGTGGTGAATCGAGTGACAAAAGAATCCTTCGCTGTGATCCTAAAAGAATATAATTATTTCAAATTTTTTGTCGGTGAAGAGAAAAGTAGCCCTTACAATAACAATAATCTTTTCTGACTGACTCGGCGCCCTCAACAATATATTTTTACGAATACTCATTTTACCAGTGAAATTACTTTCAGATCGCGATGAAGTCACGACGCTTCGCCGCGCCGTCAGGGCTGCTGACGGAACGAAGCAGACCAACATTGGTGTCGAGATGATGACGCTGAAACAGGCAGCTGAGAATGTCAACAAGTACTGTACTTGCAATGCAAATATCTGTAATTGCTGCAGAAACTTTAATATTCCAATTGTGCAGCTGAAGGGACCAGGTATTTAGTCAAAAACATTGCATTTATACCTTTATTATATTAAATAGACACAGGAAGAACACTCTTAAAAAAATCTCAACACTTAAACAAGAATTTCGACATTTTCGAAACGTCCAAACGATCAAATTTGTGTGAAACGCTCTGTTCAGTGCATATATAATTACTAATATATTTTCTTCGAAGCTATTCAGGACGTTTCATGCAATTCTGAGTATCCTAACAAGAAAATGAAAAAAATCTGTTTCCATTAAAAATCAGTTAAACAATCGATATATTTGTGTTAACTGCTTCGAAATTTTTCTTCCAGGATGCGCGTCGTTACAGTATCTCGAGGAGGACAAATTGGCCGTTCAACTGAGTATGGGTGACAACATATTGACGAGTACCGTTGTCAATGGTAAGCATGAATGATTTTTCATTTCAAGTTTAGTGTTGACTGTATTTTTAGCACCAACGACGAGAGATTACCGGTGTTTTTTAATATACATATAACGATTGGGAGCTGACACAAACTTTCACGTGTTTATCAATGAGCTGACTCATTGGCATTTCCGTGTTGACGTAAGTGAGGAGAAAACTTCTCTGGAAGATCGATTTCTCTATCGCGAATAACCCGTATACATGCTTGTTACCATAGAGGTTGGTCGCCGAACTCTCGAGCAAACATTTGGGTCGTCGATTTCCTTTTACCGTAGTATTTACCATTCGCTTATTCAACATTTATCGTTGGCTCAATGAACACGACAAAAAATCCAATATCCTCTGGGTGATCTTTTACCTTTTTGCCATACTTAATATATTGTTTCATTGTAGGTCAAAAACCTAAAGCTGTGTGCTTCCCGATGCCCGGTGGACTGACCAAATTTTGCGGAAGGATTTATTCCATCCAACGAGAGGCTGACAATCATTTCAAAGCCTGTCTGGGATTGGAACTTCAGTCATCGACCGAGTTGGAAGCTGCATTACGTGTCAGCTGTTTTAGGTGAACGCAATTAAACAACAAATCACAATTGAAAATTATACACGTTTTTTTTCTTGTAAGTGGCAACCGCATTTTGCCTGTTAGCTTTGAGATATAAAAGAAGGATGCGCTGAAAAAAAGGAATTACCGAAAGCAATGGCTTATTTTTTTCTATACATAGCTACAATAACCTATTTTTGATTTGCGGAAAGTTCGTCTAAATCAATTCGTCTAAATCAATTCGTCTAAATCAATTCGTCTAATAATCAATTCGTCTAATAATCAATTCGTCTAAAATCAATTCGTCTAAAATCAATTCGTCTAAAATCAATTCGTCTAAATCAATTCGTCTAAAATCAATTCGTCTAAAATCAATTCGTCTAAAATCAATTCGTCTAAATCAATTCGTCTAAAATCAATTCGTCTAAAATCAATTCGTCTAAAATCAATTCGTCTAATATCAATTCGTCTAAAATCAATTCGTCTAAAATCAATTCGTCTAAAATCAATTCGTCTAAAATCAATTCGTCTAAAATCAATTCGTCTAAAATCAATTCGTCTAAATCAATTCGTCTAAAATCAATTCGTCTAAAATCAATTCGTCTAAAATCAATTCGTCTAATATCAATTCGTCTAAAATCAATTCGTCTAAAATCAATTCGTCTAATATCAATTCGTCTAAAATCAATTCGTCTAAAATCAATTCGTCTAAAATACTATAGCGGAAATCATTCGTTACAATGCAACACTTCGTAAATAATTAATAAAAAAAAAATTAAAAAAAAAACAAAACAAAACAAAACAAAACAAAAAACAAAAAAAAAATTTTTTTAAAGGAAAATTAACAACCAAATTCATCTAAAACAATCCGTGTAGAAGACATGACAAGTTGATTTTAGACGAATTGATTTTAGACGAATTGATTTAGACGAATTGATTTTAGACGAATTGATTTAGACGAATTGATTTTAGACGAATTGATTTTAGACGAATTGATTTTAGACGAATTGATGTTAGACGAATTGATTTAGACGAATTGGTCTTAGACGAATTGATTTTAGACGAATTGATTTTAGACGAATTGATTTTAGACGAATTGATGTTAGACGAATTGATTTTAGACGAATTGATTTAGACGAATTGATTTTAGACGAATTGATTTTAGACGAATTGATTTTAGACGAATTGATTTTAGACGAATTGATTTTAGACGAATTGATTTAGACGAATTGATTTTAGACGAATTGATTTTAGACGAATTGATTTTAGACGAATTGATGTTAGACGAATTGATTTAGACGAATTGATTTTAGACGAATTGATGTTAGACGAATTGATTTAGACGAATTGGTCTTAGACGAATTGATTTTAGACGAATTGATTTTTAGTCGAATTGATTTAGACGAATTGATTTAGACGAATTGATTTAGACGAACTTTCCGCGAACGCCTATTTTTTGGTACTAAGATATCGTTTATCGGAGTAGAAATGAATTAACTGACTCAAAAAAATGACGACTGTCTTTTCAAAATGATCAATTCAGTTTCAATGAATTATGTTTTCGTGCAAAACATATATTATCAGAGCTATATTAACAAAACATGTCAATAATTTCGGTCATTTTTGTTGCAAAGTGCAAATTCCATTTTTTCATGTTTTATAATGATCAACTAAATCCAATGTAACAATATGATGCCATTTCGAAGTATCATCTTTTCGTGTGACAAAATATGTTATCAGAGCCATAATGAACAAATATATCATGAATTTCAGTAATTTTTTTGCAAAGTGTGAATTCCATTTCCCGTGTTTTATAGTAATGAACTAAATCCAATGTAAAAATACGCACGGAGAAAACAAAAGAGTAGGGCGGACTCAAAAAGTGGTTGCACGGACTCACTTTTCGTCAGTCCATATAACCACTCGCTTGTGAGTTAAGACAACCACTTATTAGTTGTTTCAACTCACAAAATGGTTATAGGCACGAAGTGAATCGTTCTAGCAACTCATTTTTTGTCAACTCATAAAAGGGGAGTTGTCACAACTAACCTTTTTTCTCCGTGCGACGCAAATATTGGTGTCGTTACACGACGAGGTAATGTTAACGCTTGTCCACAACTCCTTTAGATTCGGACCGGACGGTGTAAAACTCCGGCCAGCCGAGCAGCTGCCGATCGTCGAACCTGAGACCCCAGCCGAGGACGACGACGACGACGACGACGACATCTTCGGGTTGGGCGACGACGATGACGACGATGATGACGACGACGACGACGACGACGCTCCCGAAGGAAACGCAGTCCCCGATTCTTCAGCGACCAACAGCGAAACCGACGATGACGACGACGACGACGATGACGACGTTTTGGGCTTTGGAGCCCTGCTCGATATTCTGACGGGTGACGACAGTTCCGACAAAAAGAAGAAGAAACCCGCTGCCACGACAGCGGCTCCGATTCTTCCGTTCACGATACCAATTCTCACGAAGCCGACCGTCGCGTTGCCCGCTATTGAAAACACCGTAAATTCCGAAACGCTGAGCAACGTGAAACCCGCCGTGACGACATCCGCAACTGTTGGCCAGAATGTTGAGACTTTGTCGGACAACGACGTGACCACCTCGGAGGCAATTCAAGCTTTAAGCGATTCGGACAAGTTCGAAGATACCACGAGCTCCGAATTGGCCGACACCTTCCACGCGGAGGAAGCGCCTACGGCGACGGAGGCTGATCTTTCTGAAGTCTCGCACACGGAAGCAGAAACGTCTATAAGCGACGATACCCTTGCAGTCGCCAATACGAACAACGAGGAAAGCACTGTGAAGCCTGACAAGCAGACGATTGTGAAAAAAGTGTCTTCGGTCATTAAAACCAAGCCGAGCTTAACTTCCAACAGCATAAACGCTATAAAGAATGACGTAAAGAAGCCAATGGCGATTCGCAAACCGGTGAAGCTGAGTCCCGCACAAACAAACGTAGCCGAGGAAAACGAGAGCAACGAGGATGAGGAGGAAGCTGACGACGACGATCTCTTCGGAGCGTCGGACCTCGACGACGACGACGACGACGACGACGTCGAGGACGACAGTGACGAAAACAAGGATGAGGAGGAGGACGAGGGTCAAAAGGTCGACGATGAAAAATTGGAAACTGTTGAGACGAATGACGAGGACGACGAGGCTGACAAGGTTGACGAGCTTCACGAGGAAGACGAGGAGGACGATCTGATCGACGATGACGATTCTGACGAGGAAGAGGAGGAGGAAGCTGTGTTATCCGCACTGGTCGATGATGACAAGGACAGTGAGAAGATAAGGGACAAAGTGGCCGACAACGAAGCTGCCGCGCCCGAGGAAGACGATGCGGATTATGGACTGGGGCTTGCCGAATTCCTGGCGAGAAAGCGGCGCATGAGAAGCGGACGACAAAGCAAAGTCATGAGACTGTGAAATTAAATGCCGATTTTCTATGCCACGAATTAATGTTGATACTCATGATCGATTGCGCGGGGTTATTTATCGCAAAGTTTATAGGCTCGGGGAATGAATAGGGGAGAGTGAGGCACAGTGTGACACTTTTTTTAAACAATTTTTTTTTTTTCATTTATTAGAATTGTATTACAAACGGATTCCAATCATAATTGACTACTCTAAACCTTTGGGTATGCAAAAAAGCTGCAAACGAAATATGGGCAGTGAGCGAAGCACAAATGATTACTCTAGCAATTAAAATCTAAAATTTGGGCTATTAAGGAATGTGAGATAAGACATTTTTCCGGCACACGAAAATTTCTTTCAGAGGGGTCCAAATCTATTATAATGTTTTATGTTTTTTATACTATCTATAATTGCAATTTATTTTGCGCTGACCAATTGCAATGTAATTTATTGACTTCCAACAAAAATTTCACAATTTGCGGACCAGAAACCCTTTTAATATTGGCCGTGTTACACTGTGCCTGGTGGCACATTATACCCCACTCACCTCTATATATGATTTATTTGGTTCATATGTTTTCTAGAAATTGTTTTTTTTTTCGAACTTCGTATACCGAATATGAAGGAATTTTCAATCATCATTTTGAACTTAATTAAGAATTGACTATCATGAAGGATCTGAAAGACTATGTAGTTCAGCTCCAATGCGGCTACCGGTTATTTCTGCTGGCAATAATCGTATGAATTCAACATTATTATAACTTGGATATGACATTTTTTTGCGTATACAATACCCAGGCTTACACTGTGTTTACGAGAGACTCCAGAATTCATTATTTTACGTATTTCTTCTCGGGAATAATAATTACATGCGATTGTATACCGTCGTAAATGGAATCTCCGACGTGCATACAGTACAATTTCTATGTATTTTTTCCCCCGAATTATATGTAATGCCATACATAAACGGAAAAGGGAGCTAGAGTCGTTCAGCCTCCTTTACATGTATTATACGTAAAACATCGTTATTTATACGACTAACATATTTATTTATATAACTTATTGTAAATTATACTAGAGTTAAGAAAATACATGTACATTAAATTATATATTTTTATTTCTTTTAGTTCTTACTTATAGTGTAGTCTACCGCCATGCCCAGTTGGGTCTAAGACCTTCCTACATTGGACACATGATTCTCTGTTGATTTCACAACCTCTTCTACGTCGCTCCAGTGGTTTTGGTGGGCCTACCCTTTGCCGTGATTACGTTTTATTAACACGTAGAAGAATCTCGTATTGATCGAATTTGAAATTTATTATCTCGAAGAATGACGCGTTATAAATTTCAGTTTTCTCACTATCTTATCGACTGAACCACGCGGGTATTAATATTTTTTTTAACGCTGACAGCTCCAAGGATTTGGAGCTTGTCACGAACGTCAATCAACGAATGTCACGTAATAAATGTTTTCACTATCTTATCAACTGAACCACACGGAAATTAATATTTTTCAACGTTGACATCTCCTAGGGTTTAGAGCTGTGGAAAGATGCTGCAAATCGTAAATACACTTTTTACTTGTTACAAAATTTCAGTTGGACATTTACCGGTACCATGTCAGAATAACCCGACGACAAAGTAACACGGCAAAATAACACACGACAAAATAACCTAACAACAAAATAACACACGACAAAATAACCTAACAACCAAATAACACACGGTAAAATAACTTCTTACAAAAATGTCAGAAAAACCATTATCATTAAGTCAACTTTAAAAATGTCGCACGTCATATGTCGAAATTGTCGTCCAATCATGAGTTCTGATCAATCCAACACCCGCCGAATTGACAACAGACACGAGCGCCGTATATACGAAAACAAACAGAGGCCTCATCCTAACGGTTTGCCCTACGAACAAGACGGTCAGTTACGTTGGCGTTTGGCTGTAGCCAATAATGAACCACGCACCAACAACGCGGTAAAGGGCTGGCATCACGCTTTTAATGGCCGTGTCGAAAAAACCCACGCATTAAAATTCATCAACGCATTAAAAGAGGAACAAGCCACAACAGAGTTCATGTCGGAGCAACATATCGCACTTCGATCGATAGCAGCAAAGAAACGAAAAACTTATCGGGATCTTGACGAAAGACTAAAGACGGTTGTCGCGGACTTTGATGTCAACGGCGATCTCGTTCAATATTTGAAAAGCGCAGCTCACAACATTAAGATTTAAACTACTTTCAAAAAAACCGTGTGTTTACATCCGCAAAAGCAATAAAATTATGCTCCACGATTTATTTTGGGGTGTGTTATTTGAAAGTTGTGTTTTTTATTACGTGTGCTAATTTAACGTTGGGTCATTTTGGAGTGTGTTATTTTAACGTTGGATCATTTTGAAGTGTGTCATTTTAACATTGTGTTGTTTTGGAGTGTGTTATTTCTGCATGCTATTTTGACGAGTGTTATTTTTGCATAGAGTTATTCAGACGTGTTACCCATTTACCGAGCTTTCCGCAAAATATATGTAGCTGTTCAATGATTTGCTTAATGAAAAAAATTTTTAAACGTCAAAAAAGTTTTTTTTTTCAAAGACATCATCATGTTTAAAAAAAAATGAACATTATAACGGTCGAACGAAGAGGTTGGTGAAGTGGGTAATACGTGGGTAGTACATCGAGAGGATCAATGCCCCGAGGATGCATTCAAGAGAGAAAATATACAAGGTGATCACCAAGGATCATACCCAAATTATTTAGATATCCCGTAAAAGCTGTTACCACTTCCTTAATATCATCTATTTATTATACCTGCATTTAGGTCACCCATACTTGTGTGTTAATCAGCTTCAGCAACTCAGAGCTCAGTACTCTCTTTGCGAATATGATGAGAAATAAAAACTCTCCTTGTATAAATACATACATATATTGTGTTAAGGCAATTCAGGACAACAGGTTTATCGAACTTGCTCTCGAGCGGTTTCTGAATCTAACGGCACTACATATGGCACGCATGTTATTTGCACAGAAGATGCGGGCAAAATAATCGTTTTGCGAACCTTCGATACATTCAATTATACGAAATGATGGCTTCCCTCGAAAGTCGATGCATAATTAATGTGCTGATATCTTCATGGAGGCCAAGGAAGTGGGAGACCCACGTGACATAATGTTGTAGCGCCGAATTTCAGTCGGGAATCGACGGTGCAACGCGAAGGTTCTGTCACGAACGCATCTTCTTTTCATACACCATGTGCAAGTTTTCTTTAATCATGTATTCCACAGCAGTGCTGTTGCTTACAATGCTAGAAATGTGTGATGCAGCTACGAAAAACATCACGACGGGTATGCATCAATAACGTATACTACGAGACTATTCAGATCAATACATTTTTATGAAATACTTCAAAAATGTTTTAAGTTGTTAATGCAATTTACGTTACTTTCTGTAATAGATTTCTGTAAAATTTTAATAGATAAGAGATGACATACAAGAAAACGTCATAACAAATTTAACGTGAGAAAAATGAATGGATCAGTATTTATTTTAAAAAACGATACATTTCTAACTTGATCTTTTTTTAAATTTGATTCCTACGCACGTCTTCTTCAGGCTTTTCCCGTTTTCTTTTTTTCCCCACTCCCTTTGTTCCCCTTTCCTTCATTAAGTTCCCCCCAGAGTGTTACCCGCAGCCACTCTTTCCTAATGCACTAATGTATCACATTTGCAAAAATTCACAGGGAAACTGCGGAAAATCTGTGCCGATACAGGCGGCTATATTTTTACTGAGTTTCCGCTGTACGAGAGTACATCAGAAACTCGGAAAAACTGCCTCCCGCTCAACAGTTGATGCACAAACCGGCGCATGGTGAAGCGGTCACCCATCCAAGTACCGACTGCGAGTCGAGCTGCCTAAGGAGGTAGTCTCGGTACAGTCTCGTCACATGTGAGTTTCGAGGGAAATTTCGAACCTTTCTCGGTGAGATAATAATCTGAAAAAAATCAAGCATGTAGAAGGTACTGAAAAGCTTGATTTTGTATAATAATAATTCCAAATGTTATTATCAAATTAGTGAAAAAATGAATTGTTCAACAATTTACCCGGCAACCCAACTTTTTTTTCTGATGAAAGTTATTCATTCATTTTTCTGAATATGTCTAAATTTCTTCTGAGTTTTGTCTAATTTTTTTAATTGCGGTTTTCGCCGCCGATTTTGCTTAAAAAAGTGCAATTTAAAAAAATTAGACAAAAATCTTTAAAAATTCATACGTAATCAGAAAAATGAATGAATAATTTTCATCAGAACAAAAAGTTGGGTTGCCGGGTAAATTGTTGAACAATTCATTTTTTCATTAATTTGTTAATAACAGTTAGGAATTATTATTATACAAAATCATTCTTTTAAGTACCTTCTACATTCTTGATTTTTTTTTTTTTTAGATTATTATCTCATCGAGAAGAGTTCGAAATTTCCTCGAAACTGACATGTGACGGGACTGTACCGAGACTACCTCCTTAACATGGGAGATCATCGCCGAAGCCATACACCGACCGCGCGCCTACTGCTGTCGGCATTTCTAACTTTATCTTTTTTTTTGTGGTTTCCCGCGCACATCTTCATTAAATAGCATCTAAAAACCATGAAATATGATTTCTAACAAATTTAAATTCTGAATGAAAAATCCCAAAATGAACAACTCAATATTTGTTTACAGTAAAAAGTTAAATTTGTAATAAAATAATGTTAACGATATTATAATAATATAATGTTAACGATAACGATAACGGGATATGTATTGATTTATTGCAGCAATAGACACAGGCATGTCAATCTATTACAACCCGAACACGAAATCAGCATTAAAAGTCGACTCGGTGGGCGCTAGTAGAAAACCCTCTCTGCCGATAAGGTTTGTTTCCCGAGGATTACCGTGTTCGTGCAATGATTTGAAATGCGGTTGTTGCGCCGGTATGAACATAACAGCGATCAATTTCAATCGTCGAGCCTGCGCCAATATTACGATTGTGCCTGAAGAGTTTGCTATGGATTTTGGTTTAATAGTCGACGGCAATGAAGTATTCAACAATAGAGTGACTGGTGAGTTTTCGTCATAGTTACTGACTCAAATTAATGGAGCTAAATAAAAAATGTTATTAAAATCTAAAATATTGAGAAAATATTAGAAAATTTGAACATCTTTTTGTAAAATCTACGTATAATTATCGCAGACTAACAACTATTAAGACGATTACCGTACATACGATACTTGTTTATTAAATAAAGGAATAAAGGATATTTACGAACCACATATTTATCAATATATTAGACATTAGGGGGTTTCAACAGAAAAAAATATTTGTTAATGCTTCTCCCAAAACGTCAAAGCATAAATTGCGATCTTGAAATAATCCTCGCAAAAGGGCAATACTGGCACAAAATTGTAAGAGATGCCGCATTATGGAGGTCTGTAGCTAAAAAATGCGGCTCTTAATTGTCAGCGTCCCTCTTTTGCGAGGTGTTTTTGTATATTGAAAACAATTATTTTACAAGTTGGGTACTTTTATTTCCGTATTATAAGAATTCGAAAAAAATGATCTCTTTTTGTCTTTTTAATAAGGTCGGCAATAAATCTCTTTTTTATGCTTCTTCCACACTCTAAAATTGAAGGTTTCGAGCTTCGAGAAAATTTCGAGAACACACATCGAAAAAGGGGAATGAATTAGAATTAAACTTAGAATTACGTTTTGAAGGAGCTGCATTTCATTGGGTATAAATGTCGAATGTGGCACCTCTTAACATTTTTTGCGTGTTTTTTGCAAGAAGCCCTGGTGCCCCCTTTTACGAGGTTTACTTAAAGTTCGAAACCTACACTTTCAGAGGGTGGGAGAAGCATAAAAAAGTGATTTATTGGTCAATCTTACAACAAGAAAAAATCAAAACAATTTTGTTTCGAGTACCTAAAATAAGGGGAAAAAAGTACCCACCCCGTAAAATCATTGCTTTCAATTTACAAAAACACCCCGCAAAAGGGGGACGCTTGCAATTAAGTTTTGGTGGTGCCGCAATTTTTGGGATAAACCTCTAATGCGGCGCCTCTTAGAATTTGTTACCGGTATCGTCCTACTGCAAGGATTACTTCAAGATCAATGTCTACACTTTGACATGGTGCAAGAACCATATATTTTTTTAGACACCCTTGTTAGACATGAGAAATTAATTAAAATGTTCTTCAGGTCGCAATCCGCCACCCGCATGTGTACCTCTGTACTTCTTCCCGGCGATAACATTCTGCGTTCGTTTCTACGATCTGCACTTCGCCGACAACAAATTCAACGTTTGCATCGATTTCGAGACCAAAGTCGCTTCGCTGCCCTTATTCATATTACACTTCAATTGTCTGGAGGTTGGCGGATCCGGTGTAACGTGGGTAAACCCGGAAAACGAAGTCGTAGTACCCATCGTCGCCAACGCCAGTGATGCAGAAGTCTATGATCACGTCAACTTTGAGTCATCAGATGGGGATTCTTATTTGCACACGAGCACCTTAACACCCGACGAGGAAGACCAGATAGGCACCTTGAAGCTAAAATGACTCTCCACTAACATAACAAATTCAGTGACAAAGTTTATCATCTCCGTGTGTATCGCTAAATCATTTCATTGTTGCTACTATGAAACACATACAAATTTGTTATTAATTTTTAACTGCTTAATTTTATAACTATTAGTTACGATGAAACGGTTTCAAAATTGGTACAACGTACATAAAATTAAATCCATATAAACTGTGATTGTGATGCTCATTATGCTAAATTAAATGTCTTTTAGATTTTTAATGTCCCAAGTGACAAAGTATGATCCGGTGAACATAAATTTCATTAAGCCAGAACCGAATGAGTGGTTTGAAAAATATTGTTATTTGTACGTAAAACCTAGTTACATAATTTACTAACACTAGATACACTTATGAATAAAGTCTGACTGTTAGCAATAAATCGATTGTCTGTAAGGACGGAAAAATGTATATCATTTGCGGCAATTGTAAAATGGACTTGCCACAGAAAATGGGTTGACCCCGGTTGTGAATGCTTTAGAAGGCAAAATAAATGTGAACGTATGGCTCATCAATATTTTTTTATATCATGCAACGAAATTCCCAGCACGTGTTCTATATTGTCATCAAATCCAATATTGTCTTGCACCATCATCATCGTCGTGAAATCTTTAATTTTCTTTTGAATTATCATCGTGAAAGCTTCAATTTTTTTTGTCATCGTCGTGAAATCTTCAATTTTCTTTTGGATCATCGTCATGAAATCTTAAATTTTCTTTTGAATTATCATCGTGAAATCTTCCATTTTTTTTGTCATCGTCGTGAAATCTTCACTTTTTTTCTCATCATCGTCGTGAAATCTTCAATTTTCTTTCGGATCATCGTCGTACAATTTTCAATTTTCTTTTAGTTCATCATCATGAAATCTTCAATTTCCTTTTGCATCATCGTCGTGAAATCTTCCATTTTTTTGGATTACCGTCGTGAAATCTTCAATTTTCTTTCGGATCATCGTCGTGAAATCTTCCATTTTTTTGGGTCACCGTCGTAAAATTTCCAATTTTCTTTCGGATCATTGTCGTGAAATCTTCAATTTTCTTTTGGACCATCGCCATGAAATCTTGAATTGTCTTTCGGTTCATCGTCGTGAAATCTTCAATTTTGTTTTCGATCATCGTCATGAAATCTTGAATTTTCTTTCCGTCCATCGTCGTTAAATCTTCAATTTTCTTTTGGATCATCGTCATGAAATCTTGAATTTTCTTTTGGTTCATCGTCGTGAAATATTCAATTTTCCTTTGGATGACCGTCGTGAAATCTTCAATTTTCTTTTGGATGACTTTGGTGTCAGAGACCTTAGTCTCAGTATGCGACAGCGGCTGTGGGATAGCAAAAAAAACCACATGACGGTCAGCTCGATCGCGATGAACCTAAATTTCTCCTTGAAACGGGGTCACCTCAAGCATCCGTTAACCAGTCGAGTCTCGGCCGTCGGTGAGATCGCGTCGTTACAATCCTGTCGACGCCGAAGATTATGACTCGTGGAATAAAATAGAGAGTGTTAATTGCAAGACAACAACAATCAACGTAACAAACAGAACGATGAAACCATCAACAAAGACTATTCATACATCACGATTATTAATTGTATTGATTCACCTCTGTACATTGCACATTGTGTTGGGAATCGAATACGCTATTGAACATTCTCCAGTATTATTGGAGAATAACTCGCTGATAACAGTGGAATCCTCAACCAAAGGCAAAGTTTTTACCACCAAGAAACTTGACAATTCCTCCACGCAATCGGGACATATCAATGGCACTCTGATCACCGATGCGAAACAAGTATTATTGGAGAACAATTCGTTAAGTAAAGTGGAACCTGCAATTAAAGACGAAGTTTTTGCAACAAAAGGAATTGTCGGTTCTCTCGAACAATCAGAAAACTTTAATGGCACTCAGATCACAGATGCAAAACAAGTATTATTGGAGAACAATTTGTCAAGTAAAGTGGAACTTGCAATTAAGGACGAAGTTTTCGCAATAAAAAAAATTGACGGTTCTGTCGAACAATCAGAACACCTTAATGGCACTCAGATCATTCAAGTGAAAGAAGGATCATTGGGGAACAATTCGCTGAGTAAAGTGGAACCTTCAAGTGATAACATCGTTTATGCAACGAAAGCACTTGAAAGTTCTTTCAAACAATCAGCAAATGGCACTCAGACTACACCTGCCAAACAAGGTCCATGTCAATGCGGCAACGGGGTGTGCGGTTGTTGCTCGCGAATTTTACTGGAATCGTGGAATCAAAAAGCTTGCGTGAACGTGACTTATGATCCGGACGAGTTCAGCTTCACAGCGAAGATCTGGATGAACGATCGAGTGCTGTACACTCGGACGGTTTCAGGTAAAAAAAAAAACAAGCCTGCAAATTAGAACCTTGCGAATTGCTTTTTTAAAGCAGAACGTTACAAATTGTTTACCCTACAAAGCTATCTCTACGAGGAAGTATGTTTACCTATTTTGGTTTCCTTATAGAAGAAGCTTTGAAGGAGAAGCAATTTGCAAGGCTTTACTTTACAGGCTTGTTTGCGCTCGAAAGATATTTTTCAAAGAATTCAAGTTATCATAAAATTTGAATGACTTCACCGACTTGCATCAAATTTGTACTCAAACTTTGCTCCATGATAGTCCATATGTGAACCAAATTGGAACTCGGTGATATTTCGTCATATGCACGTATTTTGATTTTTTTTTTTTTTTTTTTTTTTTTTCAAAAAATTAAAAATACCACAACATTTTTACCGCCTTGCGTAACACTTGTACTCAAATCTTTTTTGGTGATAGTCTACATGTGTACAAAATATGGGATTATTTTCTTAAATTTTTTTAAAAATTTCGTGACGTTATTATTTTATTTTTTGGGCTGCAAAATTTAAAAAAAATCAACATATTGGCTAATTGTCAATGAGACTTAGCAATAAGCCATAGATGTAGGTTTATGCCTCAAGGAACCAAATACTCAAATAATGTAATTCACAATCACCATTCCCTTAGCGTATTTACGAAGATCATTAAATCCACTTTGCTTTTACAGGAAAAAATCCTAGACCAGTCTGCATCCCCGTGCCTAGAATACCAGTCGTACGGGCGTGCGTCAGATTTTACAACATTTACTTTCAAGGAAGAAATGTACATGCTTGCATAAGTATGGAAGGAAAATTCCGGGACACCATTCTGTTCAAGGTAAACATTAAAAACCCTAAAATGTTTTTTCAAAACAAAAATGTTACACCAAATATTGAAAGTGTAGCCATCCCGTAAAAATACCCACAAAAAAGTTCCTTGTTAAAAAAATCTGGCACCAAAAAGATGTCTTGTAAACAAATATATTCCAAAAACTGTCTTACTAAAAAAACCTTTGTTAAAAAAAGTCTCATAAGAAATATCTCGCAAATAAAAAATGTTTTACTAAAAATCCCGAAGAAACATAAAAATCCTTGCTGAAAAATCTCTCGCAAAACCTGTGTGAAAATTCAATCGTCCATAACTCACGAACTACACGATGAATCAAATTTGTCACGCAAGTAGAGTAGTAACTCCTCTTTAATTAATGTAATTTTTAACAAAATGTATCCATATTATACAGATTTCGTAGCATTCTTCATTTTTCGAAAAAATGCCGTGATCACTCTAACTTTCGTAATAGTTCGATGATTTAGCTAAATACTTTTTCATAACTGAAGACACGTTCAATGTTGTTTGGTATTGAATTTCGACGAAATCGAAATTGATTTTGCTCTAGATCACTTCGAATCTTAAGAGGTCCAAAATCGGTCCAAAATCTTATTTTGGACCGAAAAGAAAACATCGATTTTTTTAGCACTGTCGATTCTTTAGAATAGCAAAAAAAAAATTATATAAAAGATCTGCCACGATTGATTGTTAAAAATACTATATAAAGTACAAAAAAATTGGCAGCTCAGAATATTAAAAATTGTAGGACGTAAATAACATATAAAAAAATGTCTGTGTTATTTACTTAAAAACGTAAATAACATATAGAATAAAACCGCAGCCGTCTACATTTATTCGTTTCCCCACAAAAAATCAAATGTGAGCACCATTGTCGGTAAAATAGGGTTCCATAATCACGATTAAATGTTCATCCAATTTACTTAAACTCAAAATTCTCGTCTCATATCGAAGATATTATATCGATGTGTTTCAAAATTGCATTTTTAATTATCAATAATCAACACATTAACTTTTAAATTTAAATTCTTATCGTCTGTTTTATAGCAGATAATTTATCAGTGCATTTGGAAATGACAGTTAATCAATAATGAATGATTGGACTTTAAGCTGGTAAGATTGTAATTATCATCTCGGGCGTTGTTGAATATGATACAAAGTCACTGAATAGAACGATAAGATATTTCGGCAAAAGTACTTCTTATTTTCAGTATTGCAAAATATATATATATTTTATTAAAAAGTACAATAAACAATCAAATATTCAGTAAAGAATAACGGAAATCATTCCCAGCAGGTAGAAAACAATAGAGAAGAATTGTAAGCTTTATCCTGTTGACACTTAAGGGACTCCAAAAGGACCTATTAGTTGTGCTCGCTAATCCAGTACCAACACCCGTAGCTGCAGAGCAACACCGGCCGATCATAGTTTGCGACGTAACGGCGTGATTTTCACCTCGTCGACCTACAATTAAAAGTAGAATTTAACGGGTGTTTGTCGTTCGCAAGAAAGTGTGTAAAAAACGTAATGAACTCTACATTGGTTCTATTTAGATGTAGAATTGGCGTAAAAAATTGTTATTGATCTCTTTTTCGCTCTATGGCTTTTAATAATAATGCGACCGTCGGTTTAACTTACGCGAACATACGGAGATGTTGAAAGAGCATAGACAACGCCATCTGCAATGTCTTTGGCCTCGACGGATGGCATATGATCAAAAACTTCATTACTGCCTCCAGCAGCACTAAAAATATCTGTTCTGACTAAGCCGGGTATAATGCTCTGAGGAAAAAAGGCATTAAATATATAAAAATCATAGCTATTTCATAGGAAGCATCGGGAATTCCAACTGAATGAAAAAGGGTTTGAAATCTTTTTGATTATTTAAATAATTAGGGATTACTAGGTTTGCGAAATATTGTTATTTATTGTGAAAAAGTATAAGTTACGATTGCAAAATGAAAACATTTTTATTTGTGTGAAATAATTATTCATACTTTTTTTTCTCATTTAAAAAAAGTGGAAATTCACCGTTGTTCTTATGTTGTCTTTGGCTATGTCAATCTCTTGTTTTATACTTTCTACAAGTCCTCTCAGTGCGAATTTAGACGCTGGATAGAGATTTATTGGAAGCTTCGTTAACGTGGGATTATATCCCAAAACACTGCCAAACAATAATAATAATAATAATAACAACAATAATAACAATACTAGTAACAATAACAATAACAATAACAACAACAACAACAGTAATGATAATGATAATGATAATGATGATGATGATGATGATGACATAATCAAACTCTTCATATTTCTCAAAGCCGTGCAACGGGTTATCACGTTACTTGTGGTGTTACTGCGGTTATCCAGTGACACCGCAGTAACGAAACATGCATTTTGTCACGCACATCTTCATATACAATACGCATGTGCATAGTCAGCTCGTCACCTGTTAAGATAAAATATATGCCCTTCGGCATTTCGAGATCTCATAGATTTCATCGCTTCTCTCGTGCAGATCGCGACTGCAAGTAAATTGACATCCAATACTTTTTTGAAGTCTTCAGTGCTTCCTTCTGCGAACATTAAAAATAAAATAATGGTATATTACGATACGCATGCGATGAGACTTTTTCGAAATGTGTGTGAGTTTGCGGGACGAGCCGGGGGCAAGTACTGCAATCCCACGAGTTGTGAAAAAGTTTCTCGCACGAGTTTCGTATACAATTTTATGACACTCGGTGCGAGAAGTAGACACTTCCCGCACCGAGTGGCACAAAACATTATAATAGCGTGTGTAACACACGACTTTTCAGAGAGGTTTGTCACTTTATAACACTCGGCGCGAATGTCGTGCGTAATAGTACTTTGCGACACAAGGGCGAGAAAGCGACCATTATACGCAGGTTGGGAAGTTATCGCACGAGCCCCACGAGTATCACAGCAGCACGAGCCGAAGACGAGTGCGGCGAGAAGTAAAATTGCGTCACTGGCTATAGTAGCACTTCTCACGCATGCGTTAACAAAAAGTGATAAACATTACGCACTTCGTGCGTACTACATTACAATACGAGAGCGGAAAAATGTTGTCTCACAAGTGTGAGTTTGCAGCACGAGTCGAATGGGTGCTGTAATGCACCCGAGCTCAGAAAACGTTTTTTGCCGAATATCGTATATAATTTCACTTCACAAGGCTCGAAAATGGGGTTTTACTTCGCGCCTTGGGCAAGCAACGATCGAGTGCACGTAACGCATGCGAGAGAAGTGCTACTTCTGGTACCTGCCGCGCGTGAAGTAAGTGGCGCCTCATAGCCAATGATGCGATTTTACTTATCGCACGCGCGGAACATTGCGCTCGGTAGCACTTCTCATGCATTTGTTACAAAATAGTACATTGTGCGACTAGTGCGCGAAGTAGGCGATTCACGACGAGTGTGAAGTTTGCCGCCCGAGCGAAGCGAGGGCGGCAATCACACGAGTCAAAAACGATTGTGAGATACTAGGACGACAGACTCGCCTTCGGCTCGTTCTGCTGTGATATTCGTGAGGTTCGTACAATGGACCTCCAAACCTGCGTATAATTATCGCTTTCTCGCCCTTTTATCACAAAATACTATTTTGACGTTGTATGAGAAAAAAATATACGCACTGTGTGTAAATAGTATATTACGATACGAGTGCGACGAAACTTTTTCGAGACGAGTGTGAGTTTGCGGCACGAGCCGAAGGCGAGTGTTGCAATCACACGAGTTGAGAAAAAGTTTCTCGCACGAGTTTCGTATACGATTTTATTTCACTAGTGCGAGAAGTGCGATTTCTCGCACGCGAAGCGGAGCGGAGCGTGTGAGAAATCGGACTTCTGGCACGGAGTGATATAAAATTCATTTTACGCACTGCCTTCGGTGCGTAAAATCGAATTTTACGCATACTACGTAAAAAAAATCAAATATAACCGATGACGATTTCAGTGAAACCGTCATTGGTGATTAAAGTTTACCTGAAATCCCCCCTATAGTTACCAACCCGGCGTTGTTGACCATCACGTCTACTCCGCCGAGTTGTTTGTTGGTCCATTCGAAGGCATTGAGTATGTCTAGCTCATTCCTCAAGTCGCACTTAATTGGATGCAGTTTTCCCTTAGCACTTTTGAGGCTGTTGGCCAATGCCTCGACGCGATCTACGCGTCTGGCAAGACCCACGACCTCGAGACCAGACAACACGAAGGCTCTGGTAACGGCCTCACCAATACCGGCGCTCGCTCCGGTGACCATCGCGATTTTGCCAACCCAGCGCTCCATGCTTGATGAATTCTCTCGACAGACTGAACGCTCAGACGCGACTACAGTCCGGTTTGGCTGGATGAGAAATTGCCAGTAATCTCAACACTTCACACGCGTAGCCACAGCCTAGTCGATGTAACTGTAGCGACTGCAAGTTCACTAATACCAATTCACAGTATGATCTCTTGTTATCATACAATTCAAGTGAAAATGTGGTGGGGGCGATCGGCGGATATCGGTATTTTCCCAGGTACACATAAAACGTGCTCGCTGCATGTCGTCAGAAATGCGCATCATGCGTGCAACATGTGCACCATTAATGATATCTTTATCAAAAGTCGTTTCTGTTCAATTTTGATGACATTTTTACCAGGAGTAGAGAAAAGTGAGTCTTGTCGATCGCCGTCTTCCAAAATTGGATTTACGAACCCGTTTTTGAGAAATTTATTCTTAAAATTGGGCAATTTAAAACGGGTTGGATACGGCAACCGGTCCGACACTCGCGAATGAATCGATTTGCTCTGGCTATTTCCGTTCGATCTGAATAAAAGAATAACATAATGTGGACTGAACTTCACCCAACGTATTCGCAAAAAAAGTCATAGCTCGACGGTCAGATACTAAATACACATTTGGGTTGCTCACAGCGTTCAGACCTTCAATCGCGTCTCCGGAGATAACGTGGCAACGTCGCGCCCCCACTATGCTCAATAAAAATACCGCGCTATTTGAGCAGATACTGGACGTTTTTTGTTTTTTTCGTAGCTTTGACAATTTCCATGCGACCCTTCGCTACTCCTGCGAATGACAGCGTTGCCACGTGTTTTTCACGCATCTAGAGACGCAGTTGCGTCTCGACGCCAATGTATATTTCTCGCCAGAAACCCCCGCCACCTCAGGCCCCTCACAATTCTGGTAGAGATATTCGGTACTCCTTGCGAATGGTGACTTCACATAAGTTTCAGAGAAATGAGATGGAATTGCAAACACTTCTCGATGGTATAAAAATCTGAAAAATCAAGCATGTTGAAGGTGCTGAAAAGATTAATTTTGCATAGTGAAAATTCCAATATGTTTTTAACAGATTGATAAAGAAAGAAATTCTTTAACAAATCTCCCGAAACCCGAACTCTTTTTCTTTATCAAAATGATTTATTTATTTATCTGAATACGTATGAATTTTACCAGATTTTTTAATTGAATTTGAGTTTTGTGAATTTCCACATATTTTTGCCATATAAAAATAGAAACGATTCAAAGTGAATTGAAAAGTCTGAAAAAAGAAAAATTGAGAAAAAAGTTCGGTTTTCGGGTTATTTGTTGAATCTGTATCTGAAGATCAAGTTTTCTGATTCTCCCGTAAGCTCTACGTAAAAAAAAACCCGATTTTAATAGTCCGATTACTCGTTGATATGTCCGGTAATGTCCTTTGAAATTTTGGAGACGTGAAATTAAATAACAAAATTATAAAATGTCAGAAGACCGTGCAGCTGAGTTTAAATTGCCTTCGCGACATAACTACCTTAATGCCGCAATACATGTCGCATCTTTTTACGACCCGCATGTGATTTTACGCCGCCGTCGTGTCTTCATTTTGCAGTATTATTTCTTTATGAGTTCTAATAAATACTACGACTATTTCGTGCCCGATGTCGAGTTGTAATTTACACAAATAATCAGCCATTGTTGATGCTTTTCATAAGAACAAACTCTATCTTCACACAAATATTGCTTTCAGGATGAAAGTTTCCCTTACCTGAACACCTGAGCACAAAGATATCGTGCGGAGCATATTATATGATTGGAATATATTTACATATATGTAAATATGTTAGGGAGAGCGTGGGGAACTACGGTCACTGAGCAGTGCCGGTCACATTAATATAAATTAGTGATTATATCAAACTTTTTTGCTCTGCCAACTTACATACATGACGAGTAACTAATTTAATACTCCGTGCCGATTAAAACAAGATAAATTTAAAAAATCTAATAATTTTTAGATTATACTCGCTTTTGTTTGTAAGAAAAGCCGTCATGTAAATAAGGTTTAGCGAAAGCTATTGTCGTTAAAATCACATCCAACCATTGTTCATGTCTGTTTCGGTTCTTTAGCTCCAATTTCTTCATGTTAAAATGTTGTCTTCCTAAAAAAATATACTGAAATTTGTCAAAACCTGAGGTGATTTCGGACGTTGAAATATTGATTTTTTGTTTGCAAGAGAATTTTAGTAAGCCATTTTTTGTCTGCAAGAGAATTTTAGTACCTAAGGCATTTTTTTGTTTGCAAGAGAATTTTAGTAAGACATTTTTTGTTTGCAAAGGTTTTGTTAACAAGGAATTTTTGTATTGAGCGATTTTTTCACAAGGATTTTTTTTTTTTGTGAAACACTTCTTAAGGGGGCGGGGCGCGGCGAGAGTGAGCTATTAGAAATAATTGTATACAAAATCTGAAAAAATTCACCTAGATGCCTTTTCTTACTCTTCATAACATATTTTGAACTGAAAAAATAACATCGATTTTTTCACACTGTCGTTTTTTTAGAACAGACAAAAAAATTATATCCACAATCTGCCACGCTTGATTGTCGAGAATACTATGCAAAGCACGAAAAAAATTTGGCAGGTCAGAATATAAAAAATTGTAGGAGGAGATACATTTTTTTCGTATCGAGGTCGATACATTTTTTTATTTTAAAGTGCCACTATTTTTTTCGCAAAGTATAATTAAGTTAATACAAATTAGGTCTTATAGTATTAATAGTTTTGGATGATATCTCCAGAGATATAATTTTTTGAAGTTTTATTATATGCCGCGCACGTTGAAATTTCGCTTCGAGCCGTTCGTTGTCGCGACGTGAGGCGTAAAGTTACTGAGCCAAAACATCAGATTGTTATTGTTACCATCGCGAGCCTCACGGTAGTTACTAGTGCGGATCACTTGTGCGATAGTAGACTCGCGATTTTTGAGAATCTCAATTAGTGTAGCAACGTAGCTCTGAGTGGATTAAAAAATGCCGAAGCGACCGAACGCGAAATATTATCGCGACCTGTTGGCCAAGTGGGTAAAAAAATATAAGGAGGAGCATAATAAGATGCCTCTTATTTTAGTATATAGGCTTTCTAATTAAACCTCAGGTCACTATAGTAAATGTTCAAAAAATCATATCTCTGGGAATATTATTTGAAACTATTAATAATATAGGACCTAATTAATATCAATTTAACTGCACTTTACGAAAAAAATAGTGGCATAAATATAAATAAAAAATGTATCGCCTTCGATAACTTGGGGCGGATCCCTTTTTAAAAAAGTTCATTAGTAACGGAAAACATTGTTAGCAAACTATTCGAGCTGTAATTGGTTGCCAGTAAAGTCGGTTGTAATCAAAATCAGTTTGATGTCAAATTTGACATAAGACGACGGATGTGGCAGTGGCCGTAACCTTTTAAAGCTTTATAAGAGCGCAGCAGCGCAAAATTGATTAGCCTATTGTAGGTGAAATTATAAAAAAAAATATTTCTGTAGTTGATTTTGGCGATTTTCAGTCCGGAGCAGAATCTATGATTTCTGACAAAAAGAACGTCACAACATCATTTTTTTCAAAATCGATTAAAAAAGGTTGTTAACCAATGTTTTGGGGATAAAACATGCCACTTGAGAACAATGGTATAGTTTAAATGTCGATATTTTTAAAAGAAATTTTTGTGCTCGATTTTGGCGAAAAGCTTTTCAGGCACGCGCGCTAGCGCGTGTGATTACCCTAGTCTTATTATAATTATAATTGCTTTCTTATCATAAACACAGCTTATCGTCAACCGTATATCACGAAAATCAGATCAAGACAGTCCGTTGTAGCGATCGATCTAAGTCGATCGTCCGTTCGTTTGTCAACAGTCATACATCGTAATATCGTGTGTCCTCTATATTCTGATCTACATATTCGTTACAATATGTTATGAAGAAGAATAGCCGACTTTAATACAATATTTAACCACTTTTCAGGTCGGACTTGATTGCATAAGACTCGGAGCTAATGGTGTTGCTCTAGTCAAGCCTGAAGACGGCGGCGGAATAGGACAAGTGGAGTTCTTGCCCGATGACATTCCTGGCAGTTCAGCAAATGATTCTGACGATGATTACGACGATGAGGATGAGGATGTCGCAGACGACGAGGACGACGACGATGATGATGATTATTTTTAAAATTAACATGATAATCTGAATTGTGTTAATGCATGTAAAATCGCCATGGCTGATACTGACTGATATTTATTCCATATCTGGTGTACAAAGAGAAGACAAGTATATTTCTATAAGCAGTTGTACCTACATCATTCTAGCAAAACGTTGCTAAATTAATTTATTTTAAAACGTGTCGTTCACTGTATGAATTTTATCAACTAACAAAACTTTGTAAAAAATCATCTACAAGGTGGAAGCAAAGAAACGCATGGAAACGCTATGGCTTCCTTTATACTGACGGTGACCAATAGGTATTTAACTTTCATAAATGTATATGAGCTTTTTTATTTATTTAAATAAAATAAAAAATTGTACCTGATGAGATTCGCGTGCCCTGCATTTTTTTCAAATACACTTTTCTCATTCTGTTTTTTTTTTGTTAAGGGGCGGGGGTTGGTATGGCCTTGAAACTTTTTTCCCTTTTTAAACATTTTTTTGTGAATGCACAACAACTCAAGAATGTTGTATCAAATTTTTACAGCAGTTGGAGCAAAACTAACGGAGATATCGAATTTCAACCATTCGAGGCTCTGCGCCGTTCAGTATATAAGTATTCAGTTTAAAGTGATTTTCCCACACTTCATGATTTCAAAGTCGGTGACGGCTGTAGTTCAAAATCTATTGTACTGATCCTTTTCAAACTTGGTACAGTCTTTCTCTGTATAATTCATGAGGTAACGCTGTCGAGTTAAAAAAAATGTATTGTTATTTTGTATTTTACAATAACAAATTCACCGATTTTTTAAGCGAAAATCGCGTTGTTGACTTTCAAGTATTACCAAAAATCGAAAGAAAAAAAAATTAAAAACTCGACAGCGTTACCTGGGGAAACTCATAAACTAATAAAATCAATTTGATTTTTTAATGATTGAAAAAATTTGATTTTTTTAAATGATTGAGTGATGAGTTACAACCGTCACTGCAAAACAACTTTTTTGAAGACGTCTCCGGAGATTTGCTGTCAACGGCTTAATTTTTTATATTTTCCGCTGAAATTTTCAGAAAATATTCTTTAAATGTTACTCTACATTACTGTAATCATTAAATTAAAAATACACTGCCCGTACCTTGTAAAAAAAATGGTTGAAAAAGGGATCTTTTTTTCACCGTATTATGATTAATTCGGTGAAATTCGGTGAAATTCGCTGAATTATGGTTAATTATGGTTAATTCGGTATGATTAATTCGGTGAACCTCCCCCCTTTATATACTTAGCGTTGGCAAGCTACCGCATCTCTCGTCAAAGCCGCGTGTTTCGAGTCATGCTTTATTGAAGCGATTTTTTCTAGCGTCACGGTAGGCTCAACCAAATGGATCTGAAGTGTTTTCTTTTCGTGTTCAACACATCGTGAACTCGTAACTTCCTGTGCTGAATGATCGTCGAACCGAGAGAGAAACGTATAGATACGTTTCCTGTACTGCTGATCGTGATATAGCGAGACAATAACGTCACGTACGGCTACCGGTGCAACATAACGCGTCAAGTGTCGAACAAAATTGAGCTCGGTACGTGTAACGTATAACTGTGCTCTCTCATTAGTACGACGAACGTTCGCGCGAAAGGTGACAGACCAAAAATGCAAATTCGTTTGTGGTACACGTTAGCTTTGGTGTTCGTGAATTGCTGTCCTTACACCATCCCCATTCAGCGACCATTACGTAAGTATTTATACAGCGAGAAATTAAAACGTCTTCGACGAACATGCTCCAATATGTTTTTAAGGTATTCCTTGCGAGTTGTGGCTGACTTCACATAAGTTTTAGAGAAATTAGAAGAGCAATCATAAAACCTGAAAAAATCAAGCATATTGAAGGTGCTAAAAAGATTAATTTCGCATAATAGAAATTTCAAAATGTTATTAACAAATAGATCGAAATTTTTTTTTAACGTATCTCCCGAAAACCGAACTTTTTTCATGAAAATTATTTGTTGATTTTTCTGTATGCATATGAATTTTTACGGATTTTTCAATACACTTTGAATTTTTTGTCTCCAATACTAAGAAAACAAAAGAGTTAACAAAAACACAAAACAGGATCGTATAATTAACCAAATCGTGCAGCTCGTCGATGCTGACGTTCCAGTTAAACTTAGATTTTCAACAAAATTTTATTTTATTTTCAACAATATAACAAATCTTCACGGTTGTCGGGTGGACGATAATATTACGACGGCGGGGCAATGGTACTCGCATTTATAATACGGATTCAGTTGATTTAATGACTTAGAAATGACTTAGAATGGAATAAGAATTGAGGTACAGAAATATATACTTTGAATTTTTTCTTTGAATTTTCACTCTGAATTTTTTCTTTTTTCTCTCTTCAAAAAATTAGTGGGTAAAACATCTCGCAATTCCGATATCAGTATTGTTGTCGTGTTATTCGTTCCCTGATTGGCTGTCGGCGTGCCTGCAGCTCGTTGCTAATTACCATCGAGTCGCATCAGTGCGGTGATGTGACCGCATCAGTGTGTCGGTTGGGCCTGATAATAAACAAACGGAAAAATGTGCGAACAAATCTTTTGTTTTTTACGGAAACACATCATCTTGACCACCACTACTACTAAGCCTGTCAATGTCTTCATGCTGACCGCGGGTGTTAACTTGAATTTTGTCTTTTTCAGGACTACGGAAATCCAAAGAATTTTTATTACTCCGGACGACCACAATAGACCAAAGAGCGTGTACGTGCTCAACATCTTTTTCGTGCTCCTGTTGCGAAACTGTAACCTTGATTTACAGTAAAACGAGGAAAACACGTGAGCTATAATGTGTACTCGGTAATCTATGATGACTATCATTACTTCGATATCTAAATATTTGTATTATTCCAATTTCAGTTTGCTCCAATTTTATGTACCAAAGAAACGGTCTGAACGTTGATATTTCCTTAAACATGGATACGTTGAAAATGATGACCGTGACTGGTATGAATCTACCTGATCATATACATTAGTTGTCGAATATTTTTTATGATCACTTACTCTGGTTAAAACATCCGATTGGAACCAATGAAACGGACAACAATCCGATTGAAACCTGTTAGAACCGAATATTTTTCAATCGGAATTTTGTCCACTTGATCCGTTTCTATCAGTGTCAATCGCAATTACTAAGCAGAGTAGTCATGCAAGTTTGATAACTTATTGATGGCTTAATATCCTTATTGTTATAAATTACATACTACCATGCCTCGGATAATCAATCAATATTCTTTACAGTTTATCGTCCCTTCAAGCTATGCACAGCTATTCCAGGTAGTCTCTTCTCTTCAATATGCGTAAACGTCGTGGAACTCAATGAATTTCCGCGATCAATCACGGTCTGCGTTCGCCACGAGATCGTCTCCAAATTCCATGAGTGGCAGATCAATTATACATGCGTAAGCATTTCAACCACACTGCCGATGGTACCAGCGAATATGAGCGGCCAAAGTGGAATGGCTTCGATGACTAGCACAACAGCGATTCCAGCACCGGCGGCATCAACGTCAAAGGCGCCGATGCCTATGATGGCTATGATGTCAATGATGCCTATGATGCCCATGATGGCATCTACAGCTGCTCCGATGATGACCAGTCAGGCCATGACGATGTCGATGATGATGATGATGCCACCAAAGGAACCTGGAGGAGGACCTCCTGGTCAAATGGGCACGATGCCACCTCCTGGAGGGGGACCTCCGGGTCAAATGGGCGCGATGCCACCTGCTGGAGGAGGACCTCCTGGTCAAATGGGCACGATGGCACCTGGAGGAGGACCTCCTGGTCAAATGGGCGCGATGCCACCTCCTGGTCAAATGGGCGCGATGCCACCTGCTGGAGGAGCACCGGGTCAAATGGGCGCGATGCCACCTGCTGGAGGAGCACCGGGTCAAATGGGCGCGATGCCACCTGCTGGAGGAGCACCGGGTCAAATGGGCGCGATGCCACCAGCTGGAGGAGCACCGGGTCAAATGGGCGCAATGCCACCTGCTGGAGGGCGACCTCCGGGTCAAATGGTTGCGATGCCACCTACTGGAGGGGGACCTGCGGGTCAAATGGGCGCGATGCCACCTCCTGGTCAAATGGGCGCGATGCCACCTGCTGGAGGAGCACCGGGTCAAATGGGCGCGATGCCACCTGCTGGAGGAGCACCGGGGCAAATGAGCGCGATGCCACCTTCTGGAGGAGGACCTCCTGCTCAAATGGGCGCGATGCCACCTTCTGGTGGAGGATCTCCTCCTGCAATGATGGCAGCGCCTGGAGGACGCAAGAAACGCTATACTCAAAACTGGCGACTTCGCAATCGTTGGTCGAGAATAGTTAACGACAAACTCGGTGATCCACCCTCGGACTTGGGAGACTCGGTCAGGCCGACCATAACGATGTTTCGTAGTCCATCCACGAGCATTTCCAACACTCCAATTCTCGTTGGTCCGTCGGGTGGTGCTGCTGCAGACACGAGAAACCCCGTTCTTGCCGATATGACGAAGAACTGCGATGGAAGACCGGGAAGTCAGGGACTGCCCATAGTCTACGAAAGTACGAATCAGTATCCCAGTAGAATACCACCTGTGGTTGCGATGAGCCTCAAGGGGGAAAGCGCAGTTAATTCCAATGGAGAGGATGTGCTATTCGTGGCAGATAATAATAATAATGTACTGAGAAAAAATATGGTCAGTTTGGTTTTTCCTGACTGACGACTTTTACATAAAGAAACATTGCCGCATCTCGAAACACAATTGCATGATATACTCGTATTACCGACTGACGCATTTGACACGATAAGAGACACGTATCGCGTATACTCAAACCAGAGATAAGCAGTGGGATGGCCAAAAGGTTTTAGGTTTGAAAAAATATAATCTTCCATGTGATCCTCGCTGTGCATATCAAACGAAATCCAACGTGATTTTGAACTCACTATTTATGAATATTTTACAATATTTTATTTTTATTTTTTATAAACATAAACGCGACATGTATATAGGATCCCAAAAAAACTCTCTCACCAAAAAAAACTCCCAAAAAATATCTTACAAAAATATTAACGAATCAATATATTAGCCAAGTAAAACTCCTCGGTAAAAAAAAAAAAAAAACTTGGTGTACCAGCGTTTTGCTTCCGCACATAGTTCATTGAAATAAGGACGAGAAGTAAAATGCTGGTACACCAAGTTTTTTTTTTTTTTTTACCGAGGAGTTTTACTTGGCTAATATATTGATTCGTTAATATTTTTGTAAGATATTTTTTGGGAGTTTTTTTTGGTGAGAGAGTTTTTTTGGGAGAGTTTTTTTTGGTGAGAGATTTTTTTTTGGGGAGTTTTTTTTTGTGAGAGACGGCTACTCTTTTAATACTTGGCGTACAATTTTTGTTTTGAAAAAACATTTTTTGGTTTATTTCACATCTTTTTGAAAACCATCTTCAATACATGCATGCAACGACAGGGCTCATTGGGCGTATGGTCAGATCGCCCTTCTTGCAATTGACGTTGTTCACTGTTATGCTCCGCCAGTGGACAAACCATTTTCACCACGTCTATCCTCTGCATTCTTTATGTCTACAAGACACCAAATAGTTAGTGCTCTATCACGGATAAGTAATGGAAAGGTCTAAAAATACTACAATAAATTATTCCAACATGACAATTAGTCCAAATTAACCCAAAATATAACCTCAAAAAATCGATCTTTCATGGACAGGATAAAGTATCCTCCACATAATGATTTTTGTTGCTTTGAAAAGACTTTTGCGTTAAGACGCGAGATTATTATTAATCACGCACGATCTTCTCACTTTTTGTCACACGTCGGGAGCAGCCGGTCCGCTCAGGCGATTCACGATCATCGCGATCTCATGACTTTGGGGCCGTCGCTCCTGTGTGCGCGTCTTTCCTTCACATCGATTATTTTTATTGATATGATAGACAAACCATTACACTAGAGTCCTCATTACACTACAGTAGAGTGTACGACCCTGTCACTTTTTTACTGTCAGACGACGATTATGTCAGACGACGAGAGCGAGCTGGTCGATAGACGATCGTTGCCGTAACTTCTTCAGGCTACCGCTGCGGGCGCCATTTGTTATGTTATGTGTGCGTTGTTCGTTTACACGGATGCACACGTATATGCAATCGGACAAATCTGTCTCGATGTGTGAGTTCAGACAAAAGTGACATTTTGCCAGATATCAGCACTTCGGGAACCGATTATATCGAAATAGGTCTCATTAATAAGGCGGAAAAAGATAAAAAATATTGGCGCTGACACATTTAGCGCCCGCGATGTATTGCCTGAGATAATTAGAGTTACAGACGAAGTGAGAGTGTGCTGGTACACGCCATGCACGTATACGGATCGGACAAATTCGCATCGATGTTGTGTGAGTGCGGACGAAAAGTTTTTGACAGAATCGAAATCGTAAGTGGCCAGATATTAGCGTTGCGGTCACCGATTTGATTGAAATAGGGTTCATTGGAAAGAAAAAAATAAATAAAAAATATTGAACCTGACACATTTGGCGTTCGCGACGTGTTGACTCAGATAATTCCAGTTAGAATTTCGTAGCAGACGAAAAAGGACGAACGTGCTGTAAAGTAAGAGTAGCGCTAGCGTCTCGTCGTGAGAGTCTCGTGAGGCGGCATTATAGATTTCTTTTAATACTTGGCGTCGAGACGCTACCGCGTCTCTTGATGGAACGGTCTCTATCTCATGACTCACCTTTTACCACTATTATTCATTACCAGATAATCATTGAAAGAATAGCTGATATATTTTATGATTCTAAAAGCCCGTGAAAAGATTTTAGTTTGATTTTAGTTTTTTAGTTTTAGTTTGTTAGTGCAAGAAACCGAAATACTCATATATAATTGTTACAAATTTACCATTTTGTATTTAAGTTCCGAGTTATCGATATATATCGATATTTGCCTTTTACAAGGGAATTCACAACTGGGAGATAGAAAGTGGGTCAGACATTTAAAGAATCACCCATTGTAGAGAAAATATAAAGTATTTATTATTTATATATCGTTGCAGTTGACATGGCGAGAAAACCCATTTAAGCGAAGAATAAATCAATTGCAAGAATCGTTATTGTTTTATTTCTAACGGAAAACTTTACATTTTTCATCGCTTCCTCTCAAACTTCCATTTGTAGATAGGAGGCGCATCTTTGCTACCGGGCCGCACCTTCTTCGGTCTAGTGGCCACTTTGTCTTTCAGGGCTCGCTCCATCTCTAATTTCTGTTGTACAATCGTGAGTTCCCGTTCCCTGTCGACCCTTTTGTGCAATTCCGTGTAAGCCATGTGTTTTTGCTGCTCGATCTTCGCAAGGGTACGCTGATCGATGTCCATTAGTTTCATGGCTTTCAGATCGCTCAACCTCGGCCGATTGGTTCTCCGTCCCAGGAGGGCCGCGTGTGTGTTTAATCTGCTCGAAACGTCAAATCCTCGGGCCTCTTCTTTATCGTCAACAAAGAATGTGTGCGCATTGGGCGTTTCATCCACAGCATCGATCATGTGTAGCTGGCTCTGCAGTTTCTCAATCTTCTTCGCTTCGATGTTTCTCTTGTACGCAAGATACTTGAGATCCTGAGTTTCCATGAGTTTCAATTGATCCGGTGTGTGCTCCTCCTCTTTCTCCTTCTCCCTGTGAATCCCGTCTTCGATTTTGGAGTTTATCATGTGAAAGTGAAACTCATCCGGATTTTTGTTCAACGCCCTCTTTCGCAACAGCTTTAACGTCGATTGCTTGGATTGGTAATCTTTGGCGCGCAGTATGTAATCCTTCTTCTTTTCCAATAGACCAAGCGACTGACGCGACTCGGGTTGATGACGCTCCCTGTGAGTCTTTTGACCCGTTTTTGCTGCTTTCTTCCACGACGACATTCTGATGGTATCTACAAGATATGCAAAGCTACTAGACTGATCGAGACGTAGAGCGAAACCAACCGAATTAATTCAAAGACTGACAAAAATTCGGACAACTTTCGCGAATTACTACAAGTTTGCGAGTGGATTTTGACGGCATTTAAATGGCATTTAACTTTTTACTGTCCATCTCAATCTTCTAATGCAGTCAATGTCGTAGTTATTCTTAGAAAATTCGCAAAAGAGTCAGGAAAAATTGAAAAATGTCTTAAGTCATTTAACAGATTGTACAGTAGACCCCCCATTGACCAGGGTTGGATAAACCAGGAAGCGGATTAACCGGGCGTCACGAGAAGCGAAAAAAGTGCAAGAAACAAACAAAAATCAATGAGTATTTTTAAAAAGCCTAGTTTACTTAACTAGGTTTACTCTCCTAGGCTCTTAGTTTACTTAAGGTAGTCCCAGCATCTAGTATTCATTTCGCATAAATTTGAGACAAAAGAGAGAATTTCAAACGCTTCTTGGTGGTATAAAAATATGAAAAAATGCATGCACATTAAAGGTACTGATAAAATTCGTTTTGAATAATAATAATTCGAAAATGTTATTAACAAATTGATGAAAAAGAAAATTGTTTGATAAATTTATCGATGACCCACATTTTTTTTAAATGAAAATGATTCGTTCATTTTTTTGAATATGTATGAATTTTTTCAAACTTTAGAGTTCACTTTGAATTTTCAAATATTTTCCCTATAAAAATTTTCCCAAGGAAATTCATACATATTCGGAAAAACAAACGAATCATTTCCATTTAAAAAATGTGGGTCATCAATACTGTCCCAGGTCCTCAAACACAGTCATCCAAAATAAATGGATGCCACTCTCTTGATCAGTGCAATTATGTGATCGGCCTGAAATTGTGCATACATACTTAACAAACATGTCTTCATGGAATGAGGGAGGTTTTTTTTATTACTGCAAAATTAAGAAAATGGCGGCATTTAAACAAACAAAAAATTTGTCCCCTATGTTTTTCATATAAAAACATGAATAAAAAATAAAAAAACTAAAATATTGAAAAAAACCTCCGTCATTCCATGAAGACATGTTTCTTAAGTATGTATGCACAATTTCATGCCGATCATATAATTACAGTGGTCAGGAGAGTGGTAGCCATGTATTTTGGATAACCTTGTTTGAGGACCTTGGACGCCGACATTTTTTAACTTTAAAAATTTCATTGTATACTATAAAACGCAAATGCGAAGTAGAAAAAAACCACAGTCCTCTACTATTATTCATTTTCCGACAAAAAAAATAAAATGAAACATGGTGCTCTAGGGTAGATGTCCCCCTTAAGTGTAATTTTTACCAAATCTCATTGTAACTAGACAAAATGAAGTTATATCGTAAGTCATTATTGATTTTGCTCTTTAGTTCATATCAACCGAAATTTCGATCATCCGGGAATTCTTCGGTCCCCAGCATTTCGTTTAATAGGGCTTCTGCTGTACTTTCTTTCGTTTTTTCGTAAATCATGTAGAATTTATCACAGAAGACTTGGAAATCATAGAATATTGATGATTCGCATGCTTCCTGACAGAAACACTGAGACTTACGACACTTTCGGGTACTTACGAAATTTACGTTGTTTTTTCGTAGAAAAATGTCCAACCAACTATTTCCCTTTTTTGTTATTCACCCTTTCACGGGGTTTCGTTATCAATTGACGTCCGGTAGTACTAATAATTGAGCATAACCTAAGATTCTCGCCTACACAGCAGGCTTGAAGCGTGGATTTTCGGCAAGGCTCCGAATGGACAAAGATGCGCCTCAAAAAATTTCACAGGTGGCGCTGATATCAGTAAAAATTCATTGAAATACGCCGCGCGGCAGATTTGAATTATTCTCGCATTCGCCAATTTCAGAACAATTCATCTGCGAAGCTATGACAATAACTTTTTTTCAGGATTTACTAATTTATACCACAAAATACGCTCTGTCACAAATTAATCCCACATGGCTGTAATTTTTTTACACATAATTTAAGTATACGGAATATTTATTTTCGGAGACCAAAAAAAAGGCGGCCGGAAATAACAAAGACAATCCTATCTGTTACAAAAATACAAAACAATTTATTTCTTTAAAATCGCAGTGACATATAAGAGTATGTGAAATGTGATTACAATATGTGAAATGATTACAGTAACTGATTGCGCCTTTTCACTTTCCAATCTTGCGACTCTTTTGCTCGTGTTTGTAGATCTTTGGTATTTGTTTGGCCATCAACTGGCTTTGGAGTTTTACATTTTTTATGACTTCATCCACACGCCTTGTCTGAAAAGAATAATATTGAAGATATAATTTCACCTGGTTCAGTGTTCGTATGTGATACATGAAGCATTCTTTGTCGATACAGCCACTTTTTTCTTCGACCCTCTCTGATCTACTCCATAATTGATAATATCAAATTACCAGTAAAGGGCATTCTGTGTGAATTTGTTTGAGATTTTTAAAACAGTATTTCAGAAAATAGAAATATGTCTGCTCATAAAAGTTGTCGTTTTCTGTTAGCTTTCGAGCAGTATATTTCAATAATTTTCACGTTCCGATTAGAATGACTTTAACCGAAAAACGGAGGAATTATTTTTTAGTAAAAACGGATAATTTTTTTGGACTGAAAAAATTACTGAGTATTCGTGCATGACTTCTGATATTGCAAAAAAATCCCCAGAGTAGCACCGATAGTACTTCTGGTAAAAAAAATGTATTAATAAAAAGAATTCCCCCATTTTCCGGAACTTTTACACAAATAAATCTTTTTTATACCAAAACATCTATCTGTGCCTTTCTGGGGATTTTTTGCAATACCAGTAGTCATGCATGAATACTCTGTAATTTTTTCAGTCCAAAAAAATTATCAATTTTTTAATAAAAAAAAAAAATAATAATTCCTCCGATTCTCCGAGATATTTGCATTTCAAAGAAAAACGGCATTTTATGAAATCTTTTCTGGTACTTTGATATTACTAATTATGGAGCAGATCGGAGAGGGTCAATGAAAAAGTGGATGTATTGACAGAGAATGCTTCACAATCTAAAAGCGAGATAAAAATGTTGCGCTTTTTGTGAAACAGGTACAAAAACTAAGAGATAGTAAAAATAATGTAAAAGAATAACAACTTACATATTTTTTGACATAGTATGTCTGGATCAAATTGAAGAGATCGTCGATGGTCCACTGAAGTTCGTCTTGCTTATTTAATATAACAAATGGACAGTCTTTCTTGTGCTTAGCGTGTTCCTGAAACGGATCATCATCGGCGTCCCAACCGTCGAGTTGCTTGGCGCAAATAAAACACTCGACTGCGTCGGGCTCTTCGTCGTTGCCTACAAAATGGAAACCTGCAGCGGCCATGCGTTCAGGTGTGCAACAACCGTCTTCAGCCTTGAATGGCCACTGAGTAAAGGTCTCTAGTCTTCCCTTCTTCCAAAATATGCCGTCCACTTCTCTGCACAATCGAATAAGATTATCAGCAAGGCGCATTTTGAGGTTAGGTATTTCGAAAACTGAACGTCATATTAAATCCGCGTTTCAGTTCCAACGACGCCAAACGAGTGGTTAGTCTTAATCGTAATTTGGAGAAAATATGCTTACACCAACATATCCATCGTCGATAATTCGTGGCAGAAACAGAACGCTAAATTAAACAGAAACGCCGAAAACTGAAGGTCCTTAACCGCGCGCTTTTGAATGCTTTTGAAACTAGGGATGCCGTCAAAGTATCGATACTCTAAGGTATCGATGTTTTTGTTCGAAAATATCGATGTTTTGTATCGATACATACTGACCACTTATTAAAATAATCAACCAATGAATTGATACTTTTTTACACAAATACCGATACTGAAAAAAACAAATATTTTTTTAATTTATGAATTTACAATTAGATCTAAAATAAAGTAAAGTGCTGCTGCCCTGTGCGCCAGCAGCTAATATAGAAATGAAGTTAGCTTCATAGAGATACGCCCACTGCAACGTGATTGGTTTACACTTGTCGTGTTTCATCGTGTGCCTCTCAAATTTCAAACGACGTTATGCTGGAAACAAAAATCTTCTTATTTCCACCTGTGGAAAATCCTGAATTAATACGTTTATTTAACCTAATTTAAACTGACATGAATTAAACTGTAATTGGTTTTCAACATTACATGTGTATCAATGTTGAATGCATCGATTCCTTCGTGCTGCATATTTTGTGGTATTGATGATCATGATACATTTTAAAACAATACTACGATACAGTCAAAGTATCGATACTTTTCCGTCGACCTGGCATCCCTATTTGAAATTGCTTGGTTGTTTGTTTTAGTATTAGGCACCGTTGGAACATGAAATTTACTATACAGTTTGGTGTACAATCCACTGTAAACCTTAGGTTGTTACGCTGAAATTGTACGAGATCTACGTATAAATAACGTAGTATAAAAAAGAAATTGATTAACCAAGATTTTAAAACCATTTGCAGCAATCATTTCGGTTGTTTTTATCTGTCTCTTTATCTTTTATCTAAAGCCCGCTAAAATCGCCCAAATAGAATTTTGCCCTAATGGTGGTACTTGAAGAGAGTAACCGTAGGCAGATACAGGTTGCTATGGCAACCGGACGCTTCGTTTTCTGTATAAAATGGTTTGACAGCCTCGAGAACTGTTTATACTCCAATTTAACTGATTTACCTGGATACCCGAAAAAGAATTTAAGAATTGAAATAATTATCAGTACGCACTGCCGTAAATTAGAATGGATGTGCAGGATCTCGAAGCTATTGGAATAATAGCATTTGACGGTATGTAGAATATTGTTACAACGTCAATTGAGAAGTACATTCGTTTCGTTGTTACCCTCTTAAACGTACTATTTCTTGCTCCAGCTGTTTCACGTACATAATAATTCAGCGGAAATTAATTTCGAAATACATTAACATTTAATAAAATGTACGATTTGCATATGGTAGTAAAGACTAAAAATGAATATAGTATTGAAGAAAAATAAAAAATATGTGGGGCATTTCAGGGGTTGTCGCTAGGGTCGTGACCTACATTTTTTTCAGTTAAAAGGCAATATGAAAAAGGAGTTCAGATTTTTTTTAAAAGATTTTTTCGTCAATTTGTGTTTTTATAATTACCAACAATTTTTATTTCTCAAAAACTACGTCGACGATTCAAAAATAAAAATTACAATAAATTCTATCCAAAAACAAAATGTTTGAAATTAGGACGAAAATGGCCATGATTACCAAAAATTCGTATTTCTCAAAAACAACTTTGATAATTTGTTCGAATTTTTTACAATAAATTTTGTGTTCAAAATTGGGTATTGCGTTACAAGTGCATAAAATAGGTTATTTACAAATATTTGTTTTTGTAATAGCAGTGCGCAAACGATTTTTTTCGGGGGAGGGGACGAAATGCGAGTTTTCCACCAGAAGTACGCAAAGTAAATAAGAGTACGTGAAGTGCGACTTTTTCGGACGGAATAAACTACCACTTTAGCGACCCCCCCCCCCCCCCCATATCTCGCGCGAAATGCCTACTTCACGGACTAGTGTAATTACAGTATATTTACGATATGCGTGCGATGAATTTTTTTCTCAACTCGTGTGATTGCAGCACACTCGTCTCGAAAAAGTTTCTCGCACGAGTTTCGTATACAATTTTTTTGTAACGCATGCATGAGAAGTGCTACTTCTCGTGCCTGTCGCGCGTGGTATAAATGGCGCTTTAAGGGCATGTGAAACACGTACCACGTGACACGTGAGTGCGAGAGAGATAGACGCAATTTTTGAATGAACGCCATTTAAAAACTATTCTTATTCTGGATAAAAGCAAAATATCATCGGACGGAGAATTAAAATACGCTTCCGTTGATGTTTTTCTTTGCCTCAGAATATTTTCGGTATCTCCATACGATTGATTACAGTTTTTGTTACCGACTGAGTAGGTTTCACATGCCCTTAAAGCCAATGATACGATTTTACTTCTCGCACGCGCGCGACATTGCTCTCGGTAGCACTTCTCATACACTTGTTACAATAGTACTTTGCGATACAAGGGCGAGAAAGCGACCATTATACGCAGGTTGGGAAGTTGATCACACGAGCCCCACGAGTATTACAGGCAGCACTCGCCTTCGGCTCGTGCTGTTGTGATACAACCTGCGTATAATGGTCGCATACTTTGCTTACTTTACGCACGAGTGCGTAAAGTAAAGTCGTGCGTAAAGTGAAGCTTTACGCACTCCGCTTACTTTACGCACTCCTTTCGGAAAACTCGCACTTTGACTTTGCTCAACCTCCCCGAAGAAGACTCGCATCACGCACGCTACTACAAAAATTAGTATGTGTAACTCGTGCGGAAATGTTGTACTTTACACGCTTGTTACACATAATATACTATATATACACACGGAGGGTTAATATAATAAAAACATAACAGAAAAAACCAATAGGTATAGTAGTAGTCGTTTATTGCATGTATATCCAGTTGGGTGTTTACATTTTTCCCATCCCTAACATTAAAAGTCCCCACAGAATGAAAAAAAATTACAGTTTTGTCGCTTATCACTTACACTTAAAATTATACTCAAGCTTAACAGGTATACATATAGGGCACCTCAAAAAGGCTCTAAATTTCTCCGGCATTTCTATACTTTTCTTACCTGACTAACACATACACAAATTGCACTCCATACATTCTAAAAAAAGCCATTATAATAAAAATATGATTTGATGAGGACGTTTGGCTCATTTTTTTGCTCATATTGTCGGTCCTGCTGTAAATGCCTACAGGTGTGACGAAAAATGGATTGCAGCTTCATCCAGATCGAAAGCATCTCATTTATCCAGTGGGTAACAAAGTGACTATAAAAAGCATTGACACGGGGAAACAGATTTTCTTATCGGGTCACACCGATGTCATAACAGCCATGTGCCTTTCTCCTTGTGGAAAATACATAGCTTCAGGACAAGTGACTCACTTAGGATTCAAGGTGCTTCTGCAAACTGATCGCACGTCGTCAGGCACATCTAATTCCATCTGATGAACATATACAAATACCTACATTGACGAATTGTGTTGCAGGCGACAGTTATTGTCTGGGATTACGAGAAAAAACAGAAGAAATGTAGTCACGAGATACACAAGGTGAGGATACAGGACTTGTGTTTTACGTGTGAGAGTAATTATCTCTTGAGTCTCGGCGGTAGAGACGACGGAAACATAGTAGTTTTTGATGTGCAGCTCAACGAGCCAATATGCGGTGAGTCTCGAATTTTGAGGGAAAATGTGGACACAGGTGAAAATACGAGAAAGGTGAAGCTACACAATTGTTCTTTGTTCATAGGCTCATTTGCGAGTAACGAAACTGCTGGAAATGCTTTGACGATTGCCAGGACTAATATTCGCGATCAGTGCTTCGTGACCGGGGGCGACCGCACGTTGATGGTCTGGCGGATTAACCCCGCGACTCGCAAGGTTTATGGGGTCAACGTTAAAGTTGGAAAACTTCGGCGCACCGTCAATTGCATTGTCATTGACGCCAGAGACGAATTGGCATACTGCGGAACTTCTTCGGGGGATATTATAAAAGCAAGGTCTCAATATGAACTCCAACATTATGAATACAACATATTTAAGGCAGTCCTTGCGTCTCGTATTCATTTCGCGTAAATTCGAGAAAAATGAGAGAGAATTGTGAACATTTCTCGATGGTCTAAAAATCTGAAAAAATGTATGCACATTAAAGGTACTGAAAAGATTAATTTTGCATAATAGTAATTCTCAAATGTTATTAATAAATTGATGAAAAAAAATAGTTTAACAAATATTTCGATGACTCAAGTTGTTTTGTATGTAAATGACTCCTTCGTTTTTGTGAATACGTATGAATTTTTTCCGATTTTTAAGTCCTCTTCCAAATTTGTGTTTTTTTTATATGGAAAATATGTACAAATTTGAAAGGGATTTTAAAAATCTGAAATAGTTCATACGTATTTGGAAAAACGAAGGAATCATTTTCATTAAAAAAAAACTTAGGTCATCGATATATTTATTAAACTATTTTTTGTTTCATCAATTTGTTAATAACATTTTCGAATTATTATTATACAAAATTAATCTTTGCAGTACCTTTAATTTGCATGAATTTTTTCAAACTTGTACACCATCGAGAAGTGTTCACAATTCGCTCTCATTTTTCTCGAATTTATGCGAAATGAATACTAGACGCAAGGACCACCTTAAGAGGGAGATACCTTTAGACGATGAAAAATGGCTGACATTCATTACTTTTTTTTAACATAAGATTTCTTCAACATTTTTAAGACTTAGGGTATGTTTTACTACTACTTCTGGCTGTTACATGGTATTTTGTTATATTATACGGTATTAATTAAAAAAAAAAAAAAAAAACCCAGCGAAGATTCTTTCTTTTATCAACACGCACACAATGAATATGAACTTATAAAAAGCGAAAAATGTTGAAAATCGGTGAAATGGCACGCTTTGAGAAAAAAAATGAGTTTTTCCTAAAAATTGTCACATCTTGAAATAATTTTTGTTATCTTTATTTTCAAAAGCATTTTGGTTCGTATTTTTTACAGTAACGTAAGCAAAATTTGTATCAAATTTGATCGGAATCGGCGATTAGTTGTTTAGCTACATTGCACGCCAACTGAAAACTGTATTTTCAAAACTTGCGTAGGCGTACCGCGGCATTGTTAAAGATAAATTTTAAAAAGTATCATTCCAAAGTAGTTATAAAGACTCTAAAAAAAAGTCTTAAAAACGCGTTGAAGAAATCTTTCGTTTAAAAAGAAATCATGAAAATCAGCAATTTTTTTCATCGCCTAAAGATGTCTCTCCCCTTAACAATTGTTATCGCTCACATTTATTTGCAAAATCCGCTTTGTTATCACGAAAACAGATTGAATTTTCATTACGATGCGGAACATATGGAGCCGGTACAACCGCCGATAATGGTGGGCTGTTACTCTAAAATACCGAAAAATCCGAAGAAACTGAAAGACGGAGAAGGTGACTTGTATTCGGGCGGAGTGACGAGTCTACTTCTATTAAATAATGAGAAGCTAGCTGTTGGAGCTGGTGACGGAACTGTCGAGTTGGTGGACATCGTCGATATCCCAGCTAATTTTTCGAACAAGACGGTCAAGTTGCCCAGCACACCGCAAATACGTACGGTATGTCCGATCAATTGCCAATCCACGAATTTTTGCCAGACCGGCATTTTTTTCTAATCCTCTCAGATAGTTTTCATAATTAGCGAGGTAAGTACTTCCTGGAAGTACTTTCTGTAGATTATATCATGTATATTTTTTTTCTTCTGAAAACATGTTAATTTGCTGCTTTTGAAGTATTTACACTATGTGTACGTCTTGGAACAAAAAATAGCACAAGATAATTATGAGGTAACAAATTTCCATTTTTCATAAAATTTTGTATGCAAAAGTCGAAACCGCCATTTCGAATTTTTAAGTATAAACTTCGTATTTGAAATGAGACACTCCAAAAACCCTCCTATACAATAACGGTAAATATTCCAATACAATTGGCATACCATGATTAGGTGTTAAGGTATCTCTAGTGGTATAGTTCCGTCAAACGTGAGTTTCAGAGAAATTTCCGATTATTTCTCGATGGGATAAAAATCCGAAAAAATCAAGCATATTAAAAATGCTGAAAAGATTGATTTTGCATAATAATAATTACAAAATGTTATTAACAAATTCATGAAAAAATTGTACAAAAAATTATCCACCATCCTACTTTTGTATTTTTTCTCTTTTTTTTCAAGTGAAAATGATCTGTAAATTTTTTTTAATACGTGTACATTTTTTCAAAATATTTTTTAATTTTTGAAAACTGCATTTTTAAAAAAGTGTATGAGCTATATTTGCGATTCTACTTCATCAATTGTCCGGACACTTTATGGGTGTAATGGGTGGTTTCACGATAGACGCATATCCAAAAATCGTGACTCTACACACATAAAAAAATGTAATGTCATTTTCAAAAACTAGACAAAATACTACAAAAATGTGTACATATTAAAAACAATTGAGAAATTATTGTTATTTGAAAAAACAGATCGGCCGGCGTTTTGTTGAAGTATTTCTTTTTTTCATCAACTTGTGAATAACATCTTATTATTATGCAAAATCAATCTTTTCAGCACCTTGAACATGTTTGACTTCTTTCAGGGTTTAATCCCATCAAGAAGTGTTCGAAATGTTCTCTGAAACCCACGTTTTACAGGAGTGCGCACCGATAGAATTACCTTCATGAGTTCATTTGATTGTGGAATTTTTCCACAGCACAAGGCCGAGAATGTGAGAAGTTCTGTAACATCGATGTTGCTTGATAACGATTCACTATTGATCGGAAACGTCGCATGCGAAATTTATCAAATTCGCTTGTCCAACTTCGACATTCGTCTGGTCATCACTTGTCATACGAATGCAGTATACGACATCGCTTTTCCACAGTAAGACCCCTATATGTTTGATCCCGGTGATGTCCAGTTTCTTCTTTTCTGCTTTCTCATCGCTCAATGTAAATCTTTGCAGCAATTATCCCGAAATATTTGCGACAGGAAGTAAAAACGACATAAGATTATGGCATCTCGAATCTCAGAGGGAGTTGCTCAGAATTTCTGTGCCGAACATTGTTTGCACGAGTCTATGTTTCTCGTACAGTGGAAAGATGCTTCTTTCAGGTAGTTATACGAAATATATACTGAGAGAAAAAAACAGTATCAGTACCTATAAAGGGACAACCGTAAAGTGGCAATTATTTTGTATAGTTTATAGTAACTATTTTTCATGTTACGGTTATTATGCCGCAGTTATCATATCGCTTGAGTAATTATCGCTTGAGTAATAAACTATAAAAATAACAGTGTGAATGAAAAGTTGATAGTTGTCACTTTATAGCTACGAGAACTTACACGATTTCTCCGAGTGTATCTTGACGAAAATTAGACGTCCAAAGCACTAGTCTTCGAAATAATCTTCATTGGATATGTCTACCAATTTAGCCTGGAACGACGGTACCGTGAGAGCCTTTAAACCACGAAGCGGGCAGTTGATATTCGCCATTCACAACGCACATATAAAGGCTGTGTCGGCGATATGCATCAATTTCGACGGGACGAAGCTGATAACCGGTGGTTGTGATGCGCAGGTAACGCTCTAAGTTAAGCGGGGGAGGGGGCACTACCGCGAGAGTTAGCTATTGGGAATAATTGTTAAAAAAATCTGAAAAAATGACTAAATAAATGTTAACCGACAGCAGTGGGCGTGCGGTCGGTGCATGGCTTCGGCGATCTCCCATGTTAAGCAGCTCGACTCACGGTCGCTACTTGGATGGGTGACCACTTAGCCATGCACTGATTTGCACGTCAACTGTTGAGCGGGAGGCAGTTTTTCTGAGTTTCTGATGTAATCTCATGCAACAGACACTCAGAAAAATATAGCCGCCTGTATCGGCACAGGTTTTCCGCAGTTTCCCTGTGCCCTCGTGCAAATGCGATACAGTAGTGCATTAGGAAAAAGTGGCTGCGGGTAACACTCTGGGGGGGATCTCAATAAATGACACGGAGGGGAATACAAGGAATGAAAAAGGGGATCAAGGGGAGTAGGGAGAAAAGACGTAAAAACCTGAAGAAGGTATACGTAGGAATCAAATAAAAAAATATTTAAAAAAAAAGACTGAATAAATGTTAATAGTTTCTATGCATATTTCAAGAGATATGGATTTGATTTATAAACTTTCAAAAAATCATGTCTCTGGAAATATGCATACAAACTTAATAGGGTAGACTGTCCAATGCATGAACACCTACCAATGAATGAACAAAATGATATATTTCCTTATATGTATGAACTAATACATCGAAGCAAAATGTTGTTTGGCCTCCTCTTAATGTTAAACACCGTTCTGTTATATTAGTTCAATGCCTAATATTCGAAAGCTTTTGAGAAAAAAGAAAAAAAAATTGGTAACAAGTGTTCAATTATTGGCTTAACTGTTCAGGCATTGGTCGGTCTACCCTAGTCTTTAGTGAGAAAGACTCACTGAGAGACCCACTCTGAAAGAGTCATTTATTTTTGTATTATTTTGTAAGGTTCGCATTTGGAGCCTATCACGAGACGTACAATCATTGTTGTGCGTTTTGAAAGAACACAGGTGTTCGGTAACATCGTTGCACATGTCCTCCAACAATACGGAGGTGATCAGCTCGAGTACCGATGGCACATGTATAGTGTGGGATATTGTGTGAGTAAATCTGATTTCGTTAAATTTCAATATAATGCGATTCATTATTATTTTTTTTAATAAAAAGCTTTAACAATAAACGCGGTAGCATTTCGGCACTAATTGTTAAGATAATATTGTTCGGCCTCCAAACGACGTTTTAACGAAGTATTCTTACTCACTGGTATTATTTTATTCACTGAAATAGCCACGAAATAAAAAAACATAACAACAGGACGACATAAATATGTCATAGATTGACCGTGAAAATCGGTAGACTTTCTAACGATCGAATTTTTGGGAGTTCGCGCTTCAGATCAATCTTGAGATCGAAGTTCGAACTTCCGTTCGAAAGGTCGCACTTGCGTTCGAAAGGTCGCACTTGCGTTCGAAAGTTCGACCCTAAATGTGCTCTGCATATATTTCGATGTGAACTTGGATTGTTCTCGGAAAGACAGCGAATGCGTTGATTGGAAAACTCTCGTATATAAAATCTCACGGATTTTTGTACATACTAGCATGTATGCGTACTCCGCGTGCTTACCCAATTGATGTTACATTGTTTATTAATTTTCGTTGCAACTGAACATTTTTTTATGAAACGAATTATTTGACAATATATGAAAAAAAATTAAATGACCCAATGAATTTACATTTCCTTATTATTTAAATATTCCAGGCCTTGGCCCTTCTACCTCTACCTGTATTCTTTTACTTGTCTGACTCTGTTTTTGCCTCTATTTTTGGAACTACCTCTCTGCTTTTACCTCTTCACTGTAAAGAAAATTGAATTAAATTTAATGCACCGGTACTGGAAGTATGAATGCATAAACTGGTATATCGTGAAATTCAATACACAAGTGTGGGGTATAATCAATTTACGGTATAATTTTCCATCGAAATTGTGCAATATATTTAATATATCAGTTTATGCATAAAAACATTCAGTCACTTACCCATTTTTACCACAGTCTCCTGCCACAGAGCCTGCCACTTTTTTTCTCTGCCTTTCACAGCCTCTGCCTCATGATGTATTGGAGCCAGAGATCAATTTTTTGAGACTGAGAGCTTTTCGTACACTTCTCGTGTTCACATTTTTTTATAGTAAATATTATTTTTTGAGTAATCGGCTGAGAAAAAGGGATATTTTCAGAAAGCAGTAAAAAAAGTTCAGAGTTGAAAAAAAGATTCGTTCTGGTAAAACATTAGCTCTTATCCTGGAAAGTGTGTAAACACGCAAAAATCAGAGAAATATGGGTGGGGGTCAAAATATCTAATGACCAAAGTAGCTAATGGCTAAAATAGCAAATTTCACAATAATGAACGGTCTGAATCTAGAATCGCCATCATTATGAAATTCGCTATTTCAGCCATTCGCTATTTTCATCATTCACTATTTTGACCCACATCTTTATTAAAATGAAATCAAAATAGCGAATGCTCAAAATAGCGAATTTCATAATGATGACCATTCTAGATTCAGACCGTTCATTATTTTGAAATTTGCTATTTAGCCTTTCGCTATTTTGGTAATTAAATATTTTGACCCCCATCCAGAAATATGCAGAAGAATTTCCGGGATACCCAGAGAAATATTTTTGCCGTGGTAGATCACATATTTCCAGATGTTTCCAGAGATACATTATGGAAAATAAAAAATGGTTTTCTTATTGTAGGCAGGGTGCAAGGAAGCAGGTACTCATGGGAAACACAATGTTCATGTCAGCGAAATTCAGTCCAAACGGGGTTCAGATAATAACCTGCGGAGCGGATCGGAAGATTGCATATTGGGAAACTCTGGACGGTTCGCTGGTACGCGAATTGGAAGGCTCAGCGACTGGTGCGCTCAATTGCCTTGACATAAGTCCTGACGGATGTCATATTGTGACTGGCTCGAATGACTGCATCGTCAAGATTTGGGACTATGTATCAGCCGATACGACCCACGTTGGTTTAGGACATGCCGCTGTTATTACGGCATGTAAATTCAGTCCGGACAGCAAACACCTTGTGACGCTTAGCGCTGACGGTGCGATATATATTTGGAAATGTCCTTTCGAGCCGAAATTCGAATCACCTGCTGAAAGCGCGAGATCAAGATCCACCTGCAGTCGCCGAGAGGAAGAGTGGAGTAAACTAAATTTGTGCAATAGCGTTCGGGCGTCGGTCGGGGATGGTGACGACGGCGTAGAAAGTGTTGCGAATTCCGATGCAAGATATGGTCGGGCTGAGAGCGTGCGAGCTGTTCACGAAAGTAAGTATTCGTCCATTCCTGGTTAAAAGATCCAATTAGAAGCAATAAAATGAACAAAAATCCGATTGAAACCTGTTTGAACCGATTATTTTTCAATCGGAATTTTGTCCATTTGATCGGTATCAATAGGAATTCCCATTGACCAGTGTCAATGGGAATTACTAAACAGGAATAGTATTCAAGCCGTCCTCATTTTAGAGCCGATTGACGGAGCCCATATGTTCAGTAGCTGCGATATTTAGTATGAAAATTCATTTATTAGTATTTTTATGTCACTCGGTGTGCAAAGCGCGGTTTCACCCCGTGAAACCTCGTTTTCACACTTTGTGAAGTAAAATTGGGTACGATACTTGTGCTATAAACGTTTTATAAACTCGTGTGATTGCAACGCTCGTCAGAAAAAGTTATACCGCACTAGTATCGTAAATTACTATTACGTTAAGGGCGTCTTGTAGTGTGTATATCCATTTTCGAGGTGGTTTTTTTGGGAATTATATTTCGAAAAACGGTTAAACGTACAGTGTTCATATTTTACAGTTATATTAATACATGTTTGAAGTAACATCTTGAATTTTTTCAAAGCATTTTGTTCGAATTGAGCCAAGATATTTAATCCCTCCATTTTTATTATCGCTTTAAAATTACTGTTTTTCCGGGCCACCAGAAGAGAAAACTTTACTGTGAAATTCAGAGTAGTTTTTGAAACGCCGCCATTTTGTAAATGTTTCATAAGATTTTTTTTATTAGTGGAACAAACGATAACCATATTCGTAAAGAATAGAAGTTAAAAAAAAGTTCGTTTCAGATGACCAGGACAGCCACAATCTCAGCGCCCGACTAAAAAGAATTTTCGCGACACCTGCGCAACATTAAATACCTTGTCTGATTTGGTATAAAATGCTTTGAAAGAATGCAAGATGTTGCTTCAAACATGTATTAATATAACTATAAAATATTAACACTGTACATATAAACATTTTTCTGAATTTAAACCTGAGTTAAAACGAGCCCCGTGTTGCTTTGACGCAACAGTGCTCATATCATTTTGTTTCGTCTTAACTTGCTCCGGATTGGACTCCAAGTGGTAGTCAGGGGATTTTTGGGTCGCTGTATCCGGATTTGACGTCAAAATTTCCAAAATCAAAGTGACTGATACAAGGTGACGGATCAAAATATTTAACAAGGATGCAAAGTAGAACTTTGCACAATTCATTATATTTGAGTCTATAAAGCTACCTCTATGAGGAAGTATGTTTATCTATTGTGGCTTCCGCATAGAGGAAGCTTTGCAAACATTCATATGTAATCAGAAAGCAATGAGCAAAGCTCTGCTTTGCATCCTTGTTTAGTATAAATAAATAAACGTTACGTTTATATATCATTTATTACTCTCTGGCAACACTTGAATTGAGTTGGTGCCAGTTGACCCGAGTTAGAAGAAATCGTTAACTTTTACCAAAATTCAAAATTCCTTTAAATCCGAATCCCCATACCGATCATCGCCAAATTTGGCACAGCGTAGTATTATTTTTCGTTTGTAGAAAATTTCAATTAATTCGGTGATATTTTACGTGAGTTTGAGCAAAGCATTCATTTCTTAAAAGGTTCGAAATCACATAAAATCCGAGCCTATTTATAGAATCATCCCAAATTTAATACCAGTCGTCCTCCTTTAACTCCTTTCTTCGTCAATTTTTTGTTTCAATCGTCCTTCAACATAGTTTCATCCGTAAAAAAATATATTTTTACGGCAATTAGAGAATATACAGACATTTTTCTGAAACCTTTAAGTGGGTAAAAATTAATTTGCTTTGATTTTTTTTAAATCCGATATTTTGTGTCAGCTACGTTGAATTTGCAAATCTTTCTGCCAAGTTCGAATTGAACGGTCTAAAAAGCCCCTTAGTACATATTATTAGCTGAAATGAAAAAAATAAAATTGGTGCCATTTCGAAAAAATTTAGTCGAATTCTCCGTGCCAACGAAGGGAGTAACGTTTTCGTTCGAGGATTCCCATATGCATATGTTTCTCGCTTTTATCCCTGATTGGTTTTTGCCGACATTTTCGTTCGAAATCGATCGAACCAACGCGTTCTTTCATGAATTCAGATGGATCGAAAATTGATCTGTGCAACTACGATCCAGTGACACCATCGCGTAATGCCTGTCACTGCCCCAATGATGCAGAAAAAGATCCAATCAATGAGAAGGGTTCCAAAGGATCGGGAAGATCGTCGTCGTCTTCCATGCGGAATAATAGCACCAGCAGCAGCAGTAGTCGTAGCAATAGTCTTGGAACAAGAGCTCCGAGTAAGACTCATTTGTTGCCATCAACGGCTGGCGATTACGTCGACAGTCCAGAGTCGGTTAAAAAAGTCAACACCAGGCGCAACAAGATTTTAGTATCTACTGCGAAACTTCCAACAACCCGTAAATCACAGACGGAACTAGCAATGTCTAGAAAAAAGTAAACAAAACACGTAAAATAAAATGTGCAGAAATAACCCACTATTTTTGCAACCTGGTACCAGTATCAGGATCTAATTGCACTTAAACTTAATAACGTTCAAAAAATTCATCAACACAATTTTGTATCCTTATGGTTTTTAATAAACTTACAATCCATAAACTAAATATATAAATTTTCAGCTTTACATTTGAGGTCTCCCTCACTTGGGATTTTACTGAAAAGTAAAATTAAAGTACTTTGGTACATAATAAATAGCAGGCATAAATTGTACATCGGTTGAGATTGGTCTACCCTGTAGAATGTGTGCGGAGTTCAACCCCAGGCCTGACTTTTACAGTAATGTATTATTAATTTGCCGTCCGTGCCGTAACAATCGTACAAATTCTTCACAGTCTGATCAGGCGCAGGAGCAAAAGTTTGATTAATGTAGAGGAACTGAAACCAATGACGATACATTATAACTGTAATATTATGCCACAAACTGATCTGTAGAGCAGTAAAATTGCCAACATGATTTTAAAAACTTACCAAGCGTTCACTGGAATCTAGTTTTAAATACCGCTTCATAAAATCCGAAATCCAACCTATATGCTGATCCTGGCTGACAGCCCACTTTTTCTTTTTCATTATAGGCGCATTACCCGTTGCTTTCAACAATATGTCAACTGTGGAAAAACTGAATAATGTTAGGAAAATTCTGTTTTGTCTTTCTATCATGCTGTGATATATGAAGCATTCTCTATCGATTCTCTATCGACTTATTTCTTCGACCCTCTCTGATCTGTTCCATAATTGATAATATCAAAGTACCAGTAAAGGGCACTCGATGTGAATTTTTTCAGATTTTTAAAACCATAGTTCAGAAAATACCGTTTTCCTTTCAAACGCAAATATCTCGGAAACTTGAAGTTACTTAAAAAAAAACGTCTGCACATAAAAGTTGTCGTTTTCGGTTTTTGGGCGGTATATTTCAAATAATTTTCACGTTCCGATTAGAATGATGTTTTACCGAAAAACGGAGGAATTGTTTTTTTTTGTTATTATTAAAAAACGGATAATTTTCTTGGACTGAAAAAATACTGATATTGCAAAAAAATCCCCAGAGTGGCACTGATAGGTCTTCGAGTATAAAAAAATGTATTAATGAAAAGAAAGAAAAGGAGAGGGTCGAAGAAAAAAGTGACTGAATCGACAGAGAATGCTTCATATAACAAAGCATGCCCTAACTGAGAAATTTAAATGATAAACAAAACCACCATAAAATAATTGCAGAAAATTTGACAAAAACTGTTTGCGATTTAACATTACTATCTGTAGCATTGAGGAAACTTTCCAAAGAATTCTAAAAAGTCAAAACCATTTTTGTTTGTTTGTCACATATTTTTATAACGAGAATTGCTACATATGATAGAAAAAAAGTGGTTGAAATAAGGCCACAATAGTTACAGTGATTGCTTCAAATATAATATTGTGTTAGTCAACTACGATTTTTCAATTATCACTTGAAATGCTATGCAATGTCCCAATCATACAATAAGTTTATATACGGTAAAGTTTCATCAGTAAATGAACAGTTAAGCGAAACAACTTGATTATCATGAGTTTCTAGAAAATCTAATATTTCCAGACTGCTCACGAAAATTTTAATGATTGACCAAAGTGTTAAATTATGTGATGCAGCTGAAAAAATCTTGTTTTTTTTATAATGTAGTGTATAAAAGTAAATGTAAAAGCCAAAAATCCAAAAACGCCAGTTAATGAACGGGCCAATCTAATCCTAGACTTTTAGGTAAAAAAATTATTTAGCCCACATTCATGTCTTGTTCTCGTTTATTGTTGCAAAGTAATGAGTGATTCGATCCTTGAGCCTTGCTCCTTAACAACAACCGTAAACTGTCTTTTGTGATCTGTTCACCTATTTCCTTTTATTTTCCCCTACAGTTCGATGATGATAAGTTTAACCGCACTCGTAGACCAGACAGAATTAATTTTCTTATTCAGAAGAACAAAGCAAATAACTTCTGAGGACGCTTTCAAAACACATTAATTTATTCTCAGGTCCAGTACACAATCCCTGTCGCTTCCCGATAGTGGAAATTACTCGAATTGGGATTTTGAGTATCCTAATTCGTGATTTCAATAAAATTAAATTGTATTAAAATCGCAAAACGTTTCAATACGGAGAGACTCAGAGACTCGGATAGTTAAAATTCCATATCTCCCTTAGTTTTGTTCCAAATGATCTAAAAATTTGATACAACATTCTTGATATGTTGTGCATTCATAAAACAAAATAAAAAAAAGAATAAAAAAAAGTTTGAAGACCTCACACCTCCTTAATCCTAGTCGTCGTAATTTCTCATGAGTTCTCAAAAAGCTGTTGTTCATTCACTGGTGACTGTTGAATTCACCCTACTACTTTTTGCAGCGAGATTGCAACGGAAACTGGTCTGAACCACCATCATCATCAATAATAACAACAACCCTAACCTTACTCTCGATTACATTTAAAGTGAAATGAAAATCGTACTTTTGGTGTTATCCTTAGTGACAGCTTGGCTGCCATCAGTGGCATAAAGATTTGCGTCGGCTGCGGCTTTCTCCAGGCTGGGCGGACCTCCTTCTTCCTTCGCCGTCGGATCGTCGATCGTTTCTTCGTTTTTTCGACAAGCTTCATCTGTCAAACTGGCTTCCTCCTCCTTGTCCATCATTTTTCCATACGTTGCAAAGTTCTTGTATCTATGTGATTCTAGTTACGATCACGACATTCTGGTTTACAAGATATTTTCTAGCATGTATGTTAAATATGGATTTGTTATTTAGTCGACGAATTGCTGAACTTTGAGGTTTCAATTGAGGTTAAGCTTCTGATAATCCGTCGAAACCGTCTCGGTATCACGACCACAATGTCACGAACAACTCGACTTGCTTTCCATTTCGAAGAAGCTGTCGTAGAGATGCGAAATGACGGTCATTTTGTCGAGTCGTCAAATGACCTAAAAATGACCATCCTTCGAATGTCTTTTTACGTCACAAGTCATAGATTATTTGACGGTAAAAAATGACGAAAATCACCTATATAGGTAGTTGCGAAATGACGATCATTTTTTTTTATTCTGTTACAAAGGACCCTTCTCCCTGCCCGCACACTCCCGTAAAGGCCAAGTGAAATACCGATTGCGGTAATAAAAACTGTGATTACTGCTGTAGTTGAAAACTGTAAAACTGTAAACTGGTCGAGCCCAGTCGGTATCAAAGACTGTAATGAACGTTTTTCACGGATTTTTGCGTTTACAGCTAAAAGAAGAAATTTATACCCTGCGGATTTCATCAGTGCAGAGAATGAATTTCTTCTTTTAGCTGTAAATGAGAATATGCGTCAAATACGTTAATTACAGTTTTTGTTACCGCAGTCGGTATTTCACATACCCTTACCGCCCTCGTTAGAAATATAGTCATTTTTTCAAACGTCTTTTGACGCGTCATTTGGCGACCTCACTGGGGTCGTTATTTGGCGACCTCACTGAGGTCGCCAAATGTCGTAAGCGTCAAACTCGAAATAGCTTCACACCAATCAGATACCTTCAAACTTTGCACATGCTCCCTCAGTAAGACATTCCATCGCTTATTCAGAACGCACCCTGCTATGTACTTCCACTAAACTGCGGAATTGCCGACGACAAGCCGGGAGCGTAGCGGCCATACTGTCTACTGCGTGCTGTCTACTGCTACTGCTAGCTACAGCGATTTTATCGAAGCACCCGGAGGTCTTCCAAAGACTCAGGATGACTAAGCAAATTCGACGACGACGAACTGTTAAACGCAAGGGAAAAGGAGTGGTTGCTTTCTACCGAGGCGTCAATTCTTGATGTACTACCGGATGGATAGTAAAAGATCTATCAAAATGGTATGTTAATTCAAAAATAGGCATTCACTTGTTTCTGTATTTGTGTGTGTTTTGTACTCCGATTATGATACTCAATTCTCGGTTGAGCGTTGTTTGTTTTGGAGCGTGAACAGCTTGACTCTATGTATACGTAACAGCGCGGTTAAAGATGGCTCTTGAAAAATGCGTCATCAATTTCCGGACGTATCAAAATATTTATCGCGACATAACCACACTTACACGCTTAATACAGTAGAACCCCGATTAACCGCGAAAAAATCACGGTTAATCCGAATTAAAGAGCAAAAGTGAAATAATCAATATCGAATAACCACGTAACTTTATTTTGACTAGTTACAATGAGATTTGGGACAAGTTACGCTTAATTGTTGGATAGTATAAACAAGTATATAAAGCTTTCAGTTATTTTTTTTTGTAACAACGTTAAGTAAACTCGGTTTTTTTCTCTCAAAGTATCCAAGTGACTCGTTTGTTTCTTGCACTTTCTTTGCTTCTCATGATGCCTAGTTAACCCATTTCTCGGGTAATCCAACCCTGGTTAATCAGGGTTTTACTGTATTCCAAGTGATGTTTTTTTTACATCGTTTTTACAATTTTATGGGAACATGCGAACAGTGTATTAATTACTTTTAAGATGAAAAAATATAATGAAAATAATATTGCAAAGCCATATTAGAAATGCTAGATACACAAAACAATAACTTAGTTTTATATTACGGTAAAGATGTCTAAATGATAATTTAAAAAAAACTATCATTTATAATGAAAAAAATGTATTTAGATACAATAATGATATCATATCTAAAATTATTATTTAGATATGATATGATTATGATAATTAAACAAAATTATAATTTAGACAGATATAAACTTTTGATCTTTGCAATTTCACAAATTTATTTGCCAAAAGTAAATGAGCAATTGACAATTCCAGGACCCACTTTCACCCGGACCCTGTCTGGACATCAGTGACGATGAACTCGTAACTATATCAGTTCGAGATCTGAATCGCCAATTGAAGTTACGTGGATTAACTCGAGAGGAGATTCACAGAATGAAGCAACGGCGAAGAACACTGAAGAACCGAGGTTACGCCGCGAGTTGCAGAATTAAGCGCATCGAACAGAAAGACGAGTTGGAGACGGAAAAGACTCAGGAGTATCGCGATATGGAGGCCATGCAAGACAGCAACAATAGAATGAGAGAAGAAATAGAGAACTGCCATGGAAAATACCAGGCCCTTAAAAAATTCGCGGCTGAGAAAAAGATCGTAATTCCACCGGAACTAGAAACAATGTAGATAAGACTGTAAAAGATAATTTTATTATTAATGTGTTATTTGATGTTTTACTCTTACGTACACTGCGGCAATTGTGATTATTAGCCACACAAGGGATAAGCTGAAAAATATTGCTTATTTTTGTATACTTATATTATTTCTCATCTGTTCTTCTACCAACAGAATGCTTTGTGTAAAATGCCGTATGCATTTGTCGAATAAACAATCGCAAGTCAACCGTGAATCTATATTTCTCTAAACTATCCCTCTATCCTGTTGCGGAAAGAGTATCAGGTGCTCAAAAGGATCTTAGTTCGTGAAGATTTTTCTACCAATTTACGAAGGAAACCCCATCCTCGTGCTCAACTTGGCGTCAAATGTTTTTGCAGAAATGCCCGGAACGGTAATAATTCGTGATAATTAGCTAATAAAAAAATAGGCTTTTCTACTTTACGTGATGTGCTATATTTCTTCGTCGTTCTTTCTCGCTCAACTGCGCGCACACAATCACGATATATCTCGTACTTACTGCAGCATACTTTTATACACATCACCCATCACTGTAGACCCCAAACGCCACAAACATCGTGTTCTAACGGTCCCGTAAAACGCGAGATTCAGAGAAAATTTCGAACACTTCTCGATGGGATAAAAATAATTTAGAAAAATCAAGCATATTCAAGGTGCTGAAAAGATTGATTTTGCGTAATAATAATTCCAATATGTTATTAACAAATGTCCATAAATGTCGAATTTGTCCATAAATTATGTTTATGGGACAAATTCGAAACGATGTGTGAGTTCGGACAAAAATGAAAACCTTTTGACAGAATTAAAATTAATTAAAACTGGCCAGATATTAGCATTGCGGCAACCGATTTGATCGCGATAGATCTCATTGAAAAGAGACCGTGACCGAGCCCGCGACATGTTTCAAATAATTCCAGGTATTAGAACATTTTTTAGTAGACGAAAAAGGAGAAACGTCGAGTAAAGTAAGAGATACCCTAGCGTATCTGCACCATTGGCAAATCACCGAGAAACCACCGGTTTCCCACCATGTTCCCACCAGTGGACACCTTTTTTTGTCCGATTCGACTAAACAAACAGCTTTAAAAATCGAGGAGCCAGTAGATGAGCCCAATTCCATCCCATGTGACCATCGTCACATGTACGAATTGGGGGCTCGTTATAATTCGGAAATTCGTCAAGGACGAAGAGAGTTGATGGAGATACGGAATAAACAATTATCGGTACGATCGCCACACGCTGCTGAAACGATGACAAACGAGCATCACATCTCAAACTGTCGAAAAAATGCGACGCATTCCAAAAGGTACTTGATGTACAAAACACGACAAGCTGCCATTCATTACGAAATATACAGTACGCAACGTGTTACCGAATGATTCCAGAAAGCGCCGAAAAATATAATACAAATGATCAATGTTCAAACTTCGAACCAGACGTGCTGTATACATTTTCAAATATACTCGACTTTTCTGAACATCGTAACGCGTGTGGTAGACGAGGAAATAAACGTGATTTTTTAATAAATTTCTCGATGTCCAAAGATTTATGACCCTGAAGATATCTGCATCAGACAAAACTTTTTCTTTGGGAAGCCATAACTCCGCCATTTTTCATCGTACAGACTTTAAACGGGGCTCATTTTTTTCGTTTTTGAATTCTCTAGGTGCGCAAATTTTTTGTTTTTTTTTATCATTGCGTCCTTCAAGGTCATTAGTCGAGGACAAACATTTGGGAAGCCATAACTCCGCCATTTTTCATCGTACAGACTTTAAACGGGGCTCATTTTTTTCGTTTTTGAATTCTCTAGGTGCGCAAATTTTTTTTTTTTTATCATTGCGTCCTTCAAGGTCATTAGTCGAGGACAAACATTTGGGAAGCCATAACTCCGCCATTTTTCATCATACAGACTTTAAACAGGGCTAATTTTTTTCGTTTCTGAATTCTCTAAGTGCGCAATTTCTATGTTTTTTTTATTATTGCGTCCTTCAAGGTCATTAGTTAGTTTTTCATCGCACAGACTTTAAACAGAGCTCATTTTTTTCGTTTTTGAATTCTCTAGGTGCGCAAATTTTGTTTTTCTTTGCTTCCTTCAAGGTCATTATTCGAAGTTATAAAGATTTAGGAAGCTGTAGATGCTATGTTTTTAAACGAACAGATTTCATTCTGGGCTCATTTTTTGTTGTTTTTCAATTGCCTAGGTGCGCAATTTTTTTTATTTTTTATATGCCGTCTGCGAGGCGGTAAGTCAAAGAGAAGATCGAGACTGTCAGAACTTCATGTTGTGCATCAGACAGACGGGGCGGGATTCAGGTAAAGGTACCAGTTTCGGCCACTGTACCAGTTTCGGACATTTCCACTATATTCTTATTACAAATTATTGTTTTCTGTATTTTTATGATGATATTTCGAAAGTATCCATATAAATTGACAAGTTTATCGATACAATTTTATTTCATTTTAATAACACAAATAATTCTGTGCTTTCGAACTGGGTGACCGAAACAGGGCTAAAGGTGTCCGAAGCTGGTACCTTTACCTTAAATACCCGAACGTTGAAAGTTCGAAGACGCAAAAGCCCGAATCGTAATATCTCACTGGATGCATTTGACGACAAGTCAATCTACCAAATGTCTAAATAATCATGAGAAATATTCGTATGATGATTATGGCTGCGAAGGAAAAATAATACGAAATTAAATTTCCAGAATAGGCCAAGTTTCCAAACGTATGCGGCAGCTCCATGCTTATTTCCCAACGAACTATAATTTTGATATTCGAAAATAAGATGGTTTAATACTCAGAATAATATACAACTTCCATATTGAATTTGAAGAATAGGGGATATTTCGGAACTCGAAGTTCCGAAATTCGGATTTCGAAAAGATCCAACTTAGAAGTTCAAAGATTCCATAAGTCAATTTCCCGACTTGCCAAATTCCCAAACGGACGCTTTTCGAGTGATCAATTGTCCGAATGCAGATTTCTCCGAAGGGGCAAATCTTCGAATGCAGACTTCTCGGATAGGGCAAATACTCGAATTTGTGCACTGTACTTGAAAAAGCATTTCCTATCCCTTAGGGACCGTTGCCAACAGACACGTACGAGGGCAAAATCGTTTTCGGATTTTTTACCTTTCGGATTTTCATTATTCGGGTTTTGAACCTTTCGAAGTTTTTGTTTTCGTAGTTGTAAATTTTTGAGTTTTCATGTTTTGGAGGTTTAAGTTTTCGATTTTCTGACAACGTGTACTTATAGTTAGTTGATTAAAAGATCTCTAGTATTTATACTCTTTCTAATAATTTATTTCGAAATACTTAAATATCGCTTACTCTCTATTCGGAGTATTAAATCTTCGAACAATTAGTTCACGTATAAGTTTTCACGCTGTTGCAACGTTTCGGAGTTTTAAGCTTTCTGATATTTGAAATTCGATTTTTGTTGCCGTAGCTATTACTTATTCTCGGTTGAATGTCAATCGGTTTGTCGGGCTTCCTAAAATTTATTCGTTCATGTTTTTTTAATTCGGAACATTGACTTTTCTGTTTTTAAGATGTCGGTAATCAGGATTTATCGATTATTTTAAGTAGTGCAAAAAAAATCGAGAATGTGGTCCGTATGAATATTCAGCACGGGACTTCTATTCTGCCCCATACTTGTCACGTGTAACAGTCACCGGAAACAGTAAACGAGACAGTATGACTTTCAACAAAAAAGCTGCTGCTGATGCTATCGTTCATTGCGTGAAAGATCTCCATGAACTCCGTAATGGACCGACATTTCGGCCCTTACTCGCAAAAATCCGTAAACGCTTAGGACTACAGAAAAAAGTCGAAAAAAAGTTGCGCACGAATTTGTTCTTCAGCTGGACTGAAGATCGCGATGGCTTCGCTGAAGACATACAACGACGCATTTTGTCAAAAAACCTTCTCGTTGACAACGTAAAAGCATCAGATCGAGACAAATTGACCTTAAATGGCGAACCAAAAGAATTGCTTCCCCGTATAAAAAGTTCATCTTTGACGCCAGAACCGACAGTTATTGTCGAGCCCCACGGTCGTTCAGAGGAATCTCTCAGCCTCGTTCCAAATCTTAAATCGACGAAAGCTGAGTACCACCTCGTCGGCTCGATTAAAGTTCCGTCACGTATGATCACGACGGATAAGATGGAAGTGTCATCCGATCTAGTTCACGCACATGTTCGCGAGATTCTTCCTACTAAGCTGAACATAACATGTACGATGCGCTTCGAAGGCTTCAAACGCGACAAAGAACCTTACAACTTTCGTGACTATGCGTCCTGCCGACAACCCGGATGCACACTGAGGTTTAAATTTAAAGGTCACACGGTAGGATTGAGCTCATCGATAGACGTTAGTTGCGCTGGTCTAAAATCCGAACACACGCTCCCTCTTAGAGATGCCGCGAGACGAGACGAGACGAGAATCTGTCATTTCTCGTCTCGTCTCGAGTTGGCGAGAAAAGTATCTCGTCTCGTCTCGGAGAAACGCCGAGAAATCTGTCTCGTCTCGTCTCGAAATATTTTCTCGAGACGATGTCTCGTCTCGTCTCGTCTCGAAATATGTTCTCGAGACAAGGTTCCGTCTCGTCTCGTCTCGTCTCGTCTCGTCTCGTCTCGTCTCGTCTCGTCTCGCCAATTTCTCGAATTTTCTCGAGACAAGGTTCCGTCTCGTCTCGTCTCGTCTCGTCTCGCCAATTTCTCGAATTTTCTCGAGACGAGGTTTCGCCTCGTCTCGTCTCGCCAATTTCTCGAATTTTCTCGAGATGAAATTCCGTCTCGTCTCGGAAATTTATCGATATTTATCGAGACGACGCTTCGTCTCGTCTCGACACGTTTCGAAACCGCACCAAAAAATCAACTGTTTCGCGAGAACGGCCGCGATTCGAAGAAAAGGAGCAACGGTTGGTGATTCTGAGCTTTCGGACCTTCTATCGGAGGAACGTATTCAGTTTGACGCGGTAAACGGCCACTTTCGATGCTTCGCGCACATCTTAAACCTCGGAGTGCAAGATACTTAGAGCACGCTCAACTCATCACCGATCGACCACGAGTCAGCGGAAGTTGAAAGCGATCCTGACGATGAAGAACGATATAGAGAAGTTGAGGAATCTGACAAGGGGAACGTCGTCAACAAAGTAAGGAGACTCTTCTTAAAAATTAAACGGTCCGAACAGTGGACCATGAAACTCACAAACTGTTGTGACGCTGTCAACGCGAAGAAGCTCTCTCCGACGATCGATGTTCGTACACGATGGAATTCCACCTACAGGATGCTCCGAACGGCGATAACAATGAGACTAGCACTCGAAGCACTCATTCACCTCAATAAAGAGCTTCAAGAGATGACGATTTCATCGGAAGAGTGGGCCGTCCTCGAAATCATCTGTTCGTATCTGAAACCGTTCGACAATCTTTCGACAGTTCTCGGGGGTGAAAAGTACATGACTCTCCCATTAGTTATTGTTGGGTTCAACATGCTAATCAATAAAATCGAAAGTGTTGTCGGTGAACTGGACTCGAAGCCCACACGAAGTTCAATGGACGAGCGTCTGCTACTGGCGTTTCAGCCTGGGAGGGACAAAATGCTAAAGCATTATAAAAAAACCAACTGGATCTACGGTGTGGTGCTCATCTTGGATCCTCGGCACAAAGTCGAAACTTTCTCGTTGACTTCTTGGGGCCTCAATTTGAAAGAAGGGTCAGTCGAGAAATTCCAAGAAATATTCAAGGAACACTACTGCCCCACTTGCACGAGCGATGCCTCGGGTTCTGAAACGATGTCGTCGCAGGATAATGATTCGTTTGATCTGTACGCCCTGTACGAATCATCTTCACAGATCTGGCATAAGTCAAATTGCAACGAATGGAGAACGGAATTCGAAAGGTAATTATTTTCCTTTCATTTCACTTTTTTTTTAAATGTTCGTTCTTACTGAACATGTGTTTTGTTTGAGATTTCGCAGAAAAAAAATCATTCTCCACGTTTTTTTCGTCAAATTAAAAAATTTGCAGGCAAACGAGTGCTTTTCCAAATCAGCGAAAAATTTGTAATCGGATAGGGTTTACGATCTTTTCAAAATCTTTTTTTTTCGCAAAAAAAAAGAAAAAATTTGCGATTTTTGCGGTTTTTAATTTCCATGAAAAATAGTGAAAACAATTTATCGTGTTCTGCCTTGAAAAGATGAAACCTCAATTTTAGTGAAGTCTGGAAATAAAAAAAAAGTGCGAAAATCGTTCTTATTATTTTTTTTAACACAAATTCGATGTATTTTCCCCCCGTAAATAACGAATTCGCCATTCATTAATTCGACTCACAATCGCGTTTTTTTTCTAAACGCGATCATTTTGACAAAAAAACTCGAAAATAGTGATTTTTTCGATTTCTTAATGTTTTGCAATGAAAACAAAAATTGTAATAAATTTTATATTTATTTTTGTTTGGTAGGTACTGCAAAACGAAACGGGCTAGCCAAGCAGTGAATATTCTGGAGTGGTGGAGCGAACATGCCACCGAATTTCCGAATATGGCGAAAATGGCCCGCGATTTTCTATCGATTTCGGCAACGAGTGTTCCCGCTGAACGATTATTTTCGAAGGCGGGACTAATAATCCGCAAACATAGGAGCAGATTGTCGAGAGAATCCGCGAGGAGTTTGCTGTGTCTCAACGGATGGTTGACGTACAGTACAGTTTCTCGAATTCAAGAGAACATGAATCCGAGTGAATAATTTCAACGATTTTCGATCGTTTTTTCGTAATAAAATATTTCACTTCAGGAAATCGAAAATATGTCCGTCTACGTTCTTTCCCTACATCCAAAATAATCAAGACTTCTCGATTTCTCGCCCGAGAGTCTCGGCGGTCGAGACGTATTTTTCGTCTCGTCTCGAGATGTCGAGACGAGAATATATTTATTCGAGACGAGACATTTCTCGTCTCGGCGGCATCACTACTCCCTCTTCCATATCAATTGCGTGGTGTCAAACGAGAGCAAGCAAAAAGTGATTTATTACACGTAATGCCGAGCGTCGTACATGCGAGACAAGTGAATGATATGGATGAGGCATTGGCTATCAAGGAAGGCAACTACCAATCGTGTCATTCACTTGAAGTTTTGCAAAAAGCAAGGTCCGAGGCGCTGGGTAAGAACGATCTCGATCCGGACGATATCATGGATATCATTAAAAAAATTATCCGGGCGAACAACGACCACCCGTACATTCGCAAATTCGTGGCACCATTTACGATATATCTTGGGATTGACAAACAGGTACAGTTTTTGAAGGACCATTCCGGCTTGATAGTATACTTCGATTCGACTGGTTCCGTGGTGCGAAAGCCGTATGACGATTCGAAACAAGTATATTTTTACGCTGGCGTGGTGAACTTCGAAAACAAAATCTTCCCGATATTTGAAATGATCACCAATGATCACACGACATCATCCATTAGCGATTGCCTTGATTTCTTCAGCAAGCAATGGTTGGAGAACGAAATCGAATGGCCACCTTTCAAGGCGGTTATTACGGATTGGTTGTGGGCGAGTATGAACGCTATTTTGAAGACGTGGAATAAGTGCACAGTTGCCGAATACCTTGAAATAGCGTATCTTCGGGCAAAACGTTTCCCAAACACATAATCCCGTTGCATTCATGTTACGCTCATTTCATGAAAATGATTTCCCGTTTTCTGAAGACGAACGATATCGACCGAGACGTCGCGGAAGTCATATTGGAGGCAATGGCTGCTTTAGTTCACACGTGTGAGATAGCAACGTTTGTCGAGAAAGTCGAAGCGTTACTACAAATTTTGTTGTTTCCGCGCAAATGCTCCGAATTCGATGCGGCTTTTGGTAAACTGGCATCCCCAGGATACAGCATTTTCGAAACCGAGGTCGGACCCGAAAGCGAGACGCCTCAAGAAGACGGGAATCCTTCTCAACGGGTAAAAATGAACGAACCACGCGCTTCGGTGTACGAGTCAAGTCCGTTCTATACTAGAATTAACCCGATCTTCGAAAAGACGAAAGAAAGAGCGAAATATGTCGACGTTTACGCTGGTAACAACAAGTATCAGTGCCTCGTTTTCGCTGACTACTTCATGAAGAAATTGATACCCGTGGCTCCGTTTTGGACGGTTCTACTGAAGACGGACGAAAACCATTTCACCAACAGTTCCGCCAGTTCTGTTTACCACAGAAACTTAATCCACATTGTTAATCCTTTTCTTTAAAAAAAGTTGCAAAGTAGAACTTTGCACACTGCTTCCTCATTAATTCCCCTTTTTCACAAAGCCACCTCTATGAAGAAGCTTATTTATTAACTTTGGCTTCCTCATAGAGGAAGCTTTGTGAAAAAGGGGAATTAATGAGGAAGCAGTGTGCAAAGTTCTACTTTGCAACTTTTTTTTAATTTGAACAAAAGAAAACTCCGTTACAAACACCGTTACATCTAATTTTGATTAGATACAAAGTTTTGACTTTAATAACTTTTCCATAAGTTACAGCGAAAATCTTAATTTAAAAAAAAATTCATAACAGCGTAAAATCCGAACGACTTTACCGATCGTCACCAAATTTTATACGTGGCAGCGCTGTATGTTATTTTTTGACTGTTGAATATTTTGGTTCATTTGATGAGATTCGACGTGATTTAGAGCAAAATTTATTTTTTTCGAAAAATTCAAAATTCTATAAAACCGGAACCGCTTTACCGATTTCGCTGAAATTCAATACCAAACAACATTGAACGTGTCTTTATTTATGATGAAATATATAGCTGAATCGTCGAACTTTTACGAAAGTTAGAGCGATCACGCCATTTTTTTGAAAAATTTAAAATTCGATAAAATTTGCATACATGGATATATTTAATTTTTATAATATGTGAATTACAGAGGATTTAATACTCTACTTGCGTGCCAATTTTTAGCTCGATCCATCATGCCATTCCTGAGTTATGAACAATTGAATGTTCGGTGCCTGGACCATACATACATACATACACGCACGCACGCACGCACGCACGCACGCACGCACGCACGCACGCACGCACGCACGCACGCACGCACGCACGCACGCACGCACGCACGCACGCACGCACGCACGCACGCACGCACGCACACACACACACACACACACACACAGACATATTTTCTAGACCACTTTTCTCGACGTTTTAGGTGATTCTAAGTATGTTAACATGAAAATCTCGAAAAAAAAAAATTTCACGAAAACAAAGCTTCCTCTATGAGGAAGCAAAAATTGATATCAATGATGTAAAATGCATTTTTATCGAATGCATTTTATTTTATGTCAAAGTCATAATTTTTCCAACAGAAAAAGGCAACTTTTCGCAAAAAAAAGCAGTAAATAATTTTTATTTACGAAAAACACTGTCGATTCTCGTCTCAATTTTACAAGGTTTTTCGCATTGTATGAAGATTCTGAGAAAGAAATCCCAAAGTGGTACCTATAATTCTTAGCAAGTAAAAAATAAAAAATTGTATTTAAAATAAAAAAAATAAAAACTTCTGCCTAAGAATCGGAGGTACCACTCTAGAATTTTTTTCTCAGTATCTTCATACAATGCCAAATACCCTGTAAAATGAAGATCGGAGTCAAAGTTGTTATTTTTTTTTTTACGAAAAATGAACTTTCTTCTGCCGGAAAAATTATGATTCCAACATCATCCGAAACTAGACGAAAAATTAAAAAGTAAATGCTGCTAAGATCTTGTTGATCGACCAATATTTTCAGAGATCTCCGTTACGGGATACCGACCAATATTTTCAGAGATCTTTGGGATTGGGATCCATATGTTAACCAAAATGTTATCTGCAAGCTAATCCTATATCCTACGGTTAACTTTCGGACCTCGGATTTCTTACAGATAACATTTCGGCGGACATATGTAACCCATTCGGATAACTTTTTCGTAACATAACACACAAAAATTGCTGTTGGGTAGCGCCCACTGCGCCTCTGTCGCCTTCCGCAGGAGTTACGACTTCGGTCGTTGTTCGGCCTGCTGTACTCTAGGCTCTATGCTATCTCCATTCTCTACGGAATAACCTGAAAAACTTGGTATTATTCAATTATTATTTTCTTACAATCAACCGGCAGTGATCGGGCACACAACTGCAACGCTGATACTGACTGTCAGAGAAGAAAGCAAGTCATTTTCGTGAATTATTTCGGATACAGTCAATTCAGTCGATTACAGACTTGAAATGAATGTGAAACATGAATAAAGACAACGCTTGTGGTGTCTGTATTGGAGGGATCCATACCGATATTGCGATACAATTGTACAGGTAAATCGATCGTAAAAATTGTAATATTGGTTAAATAAATATTTAACCAATAATAATATATAATAATAATAATAAAATAATAATAATATAATAAAAAAATGATAATAATAATAATAAAAAAATGATAATAATATTGTTCCTTGTTTTCAGTAACCGTATATTTATTATTGCAAGCCAATTTCAAAAGCTCGGATCTATGGTAGCCGTCAGTCGGGACGCTCCACTCAGTCAATTTGCCAGTGATATTTACTCGACAAAGTAAGCATAACAATGATAACAATAAAATGAGAACAGAGTACAGTAGAACTCTGATCAACCAGGCATCACGAGAAGCAAAGAAAGTGCAAAAAACAAACGAAAGTCATTGAGTACTTAAAAAAAAGAGTTAGTCTACTTAACGTTATTAAAAATATATACTGAAAGCTCTATAAACTTGTTTATACTATCCAACAAAAACAATTAAGTGTAACTTGTATCAAATCTCATTGTAACATTGTCAAAATAATGTTATATCATTAGTCATTATTGATTTATGCACTTTTGCTCTTTAGTTCGGATTAACCAGGATTTCAATGATCCAGGAATTCTTTGGTCCTGAGCAGCCTGGTTAATCGGAGTTCTACTGTATAAGAGTGCTCGATCCTTGGGGAAAAAATGTCATACAAAAAACTGATGGCACCTGATTGTCTGTGTTTGCAGTAACCTTTTAGTGAATAGTCAATGATTATGATATTTTTGCAGAATACTTTTTGGCAAAGACGACGAAGAAACACATGCAGCTGCCCGATTTATTGCGGAGAAGATAGACATTGATAGGCCCCTCTTGATATCGGTTTGTCTCAAAGATTACTCCAAAGATACTCTTGAGACTATAGCCCAAGCTGTTAAACAAATAAAAGCTTGGTAGGACTTGATTCGAACATCAAAATGTCGATAATATTTGGCCAATTGGTCATTGGTCCACCAGGAAGTGGAAAAACCACTTATTGCAATGCAATGAGCAAATTCCTCGAGGGCATTGGTCGCAAAGTGGCTGTTATAAATATAGGTAGGACAGTTGACTTGTTAAACTACGATTATACAATTTATATTTAATCAGCATTGTCATGGTTTGTGAGGATTGTGAGTTAAGGTAATCCTCCCGGTACAGTCCCATCAAATGTAAGTTTCGGGGAAACTTTGGAACACTTCTCGATGAAGTAATAATGTGCAAAAAATGAAGCATGCAAACAATGCTGAGAAGATTGATTTTGCATTATAATAATTTCAAAATGTTATTAACAAATTAATGAAAAAATGAAGTGTTCAACAATTTATCCGGCAACCCAACTCTTTTTGTGATGAAAATTATTCATTTATTTTTATGAATATGTATGAATTTTTTCACAATTCTGTATAATTGTTTTAAAACTGCGTTTTTTTTTACTAAAATGAATGGCGAAAACCGCAGTTTAAAACAATTGGACAAAATTCTGAAAACATGCATACGTATTCAGAAAATTGTTGAACATTTTATTTTTTCATTTATTTGTCAAAAACATTTTGGAATTATTATGATGCAAAATCAATCTTCTCGGCGCCCTCTACATGCTTAATTTTTTGCAGATTATTATCTCATCGAGAAGTGTTCGAAATTTTCCCGGAAATTCACATTTGACGTGACTGTACCGGAAGGACTACCTTAAATTGGTAAATTGGTATTAAGAAATGCGATGTTCTTATTCAGATCCGGCTAATGAAAATATGGAATACGAAGCTAAAGTCGACATCTTGGATTTGATCAAACACAATGAAGTAATGGATGTGTATGGACTGGGACCAAATGGAGCATTGGTATATTGCATAGAGTTCTTAGAAGCGAATGTGGGATGGCTCATCCAAAAAGTTCTCAGCCTCAAGGATCACTACATAATATTCGACTGTCCTGGCCAAGTAATGCTCATTATAAAGAAAATCTTTACTATTTTTATACCACTTGTAAAAAGAAGCAGTCTTTACTTCTGTTTTTTTTATGATTAAATAACATCACCAGCGACGGGAGGAAGGAATTTATTTAAATTGAAAATCAGTGAATATCTTTTTCGCCCAATATTTCGTATTTTTTAAGCACTCGATTAATTCCATAATAAGTCGGAATAGGAGACAACAAAACAATTGCGTCGCATTGCTTACAGGTAGAGCTGTACACTCATCACAAGTCTATGGCCGCGATTGCCGAAAGATTGAGTCAGAATTGTATCCGATTGTGTAGTGTTCATCTCATAGATTCGCATCATTGCAGTGATCCAGGTTAGTATCAGAAGAAAATAGGTATCTATGGAGCATTCCATACTTATTCGATCTGGGTCTGACCTTCGACCTCTCAGATATCGTCCACGATTTTTTGTGTTGTTGTCCCAACTCCAAAAAGAGCACGATTTTTTTCCCTTTTTTCCAACTTTGAATTAGTTGCGATTTTTCAAAACAGAAATATTGTTAGCTTCGTTTTAAAAATGTTCTAGCTGGTGCCCATCTTAAAGTGGGTGGGGGTCAAAATAGTTAATGACCAAAATAGCGAATGACTAAAATAGCAAATTTCAAAATAATTACCAAAATAATGAACCTAGAATGGCCATCATTACGAAATTCGCTATTTCAACTATTCGCTATTTTGATCATTCAGTGTTTCGACCCACATCTTTATGTCAAAGATTTTCAGATTTTTGGAATATGTCGTTCGAAAATTTGTTAAAAAAAATCGTAGATAATGTAATAGTGTACAAAACAGAGCTTTTGAGAGTTATGTCAATCATATAAAAAATGCGGACCCGATCGTAAAGGTTATTAAAGATAAATATCTTCATTTCTCTAATTTTAGGAAAGTACTTGTCTTCGTTAGTGCTGTGCACAAGTACAATGTTGCAATTGGGTCTGCCTCACGTGAATGTCATGACGAAATTAGACGAATTAAAGAAATTCAGTGACCGACTCGACTTCAATATCGACTTCTACACGGAAGTATTGGATTTGAAGTATTTGTTAGAGAAACTCGATGAAAATCCTCTAACGGCAAAGTTGGTATTTTTTTCGATGACTAAAATGTTCCTTTAAGCGAAATTTCATTAACTGCCCTTTATTCGTAGATACAAGAAACTCAACGCTGCACTAATATCACTCGTCGAAGATTACAGCCTCGTAAACTTCCTTCCACTGGATGTGTCGAATAAAGCGTTGCTTCTGCAGGTGAAAAACGCGATCGACAAGGCGAACGGCTATATATTCGGTGGAAACGAGCCACAGGACGTTCAAACGTTACTCGCGTGTGCGATGGAAGCCGTCAGTGAAAGTGAAAAAATGTCTACTGTAGACTCGTATCTTTGAACTGAATTTCCGTACACGTATCTTACGTATAAAAATAAAATTCTCAATCTTGAAAAATCCATGTTATAATTTATATTTCTTTTTCCTTTCGTTTTGAGCTGTTCCACGTTTTTACACAATGGTTTATGGTTTAACAAATAAGCTTAATGAAAGGCCTGGTGAGATTTTATATGTACAACGACATCCGATTGGATGAAATATATTTAAAGAAAAATGTTAAATTATGTCGTTCACTATCCAGCTTGGAAGACGAATATTTGTCCTAGATCTTCGTAGTCGTAGACCCGCTTGAGGAAAGTGTCCACTAACTTGAGTCCGGAAATGGTCTTTAAAGGAAATTGCATGATTATGTAAAAATTCGTGAGGCTTGACTTATCGAAAATTACCACCACTTACGACAAGTCCAGTCTCCAATGGAATTAAACACAGTGGAATGTCGATGGAGGCCCCCGACTTTAAGGTTCCGATCATCGTGTCCGAAATCCCGCACCAGGCGAGTGAACTATTCGATTCTAAATTCAGCAAAAGATCCATGTTTCGTTCCCTAAGAAAATAAACACCATTGGCATTTGTCGTTTTTTTTGCTTGGCTTATTACCCAAATTAAGGGGGACTCCTACCCTGGAATATCGTTTTTTATTTTATTTTTTTGCGGGGAAACGAATAAATGTAGACGACTGCGGTTTTTTCTACTTGTTTACGTTTTAAAGTATACAATGGTTTTTTCTTTCAATTCAAAATTGTCGACGTCCCAGGTCCTCAAACACGGTCATACAAAATAAATGGCTACCACTCTCCTGACCACTGTAATTGTGCGATCGGCCTGAAATTGTGCATATATACTCGAGAAACATGTCTTCATGGAATGACGGAGGTTGTTTGAGAACATCGAACGACGACAATTTTTAACTTAAAAAATTCCATTACTATAAAACGTAAATAACGAGTAGAGAAAAACCGCAGTCGCCTACTATTAGTCGTTTTCCCACAAAAAAATTAAATGAAAAATGGTGCTCCGGGGTAGAAGTCCCCCTTAAATAGGCCAAATCTCGAAATACTCACGATGTGTTTATAATATGACACTTGAATTCAACCGGATTTTCGAGAAATTCTTTCGTCGGAAGTTCCTTAGCAGTTACCCTTAAGTCCCCGTAATCTGGAGCCTGAAACAAATTTATATCTGTACATGAAATTCTTACAGCTTATCGAAAACAAATTCGAAAAAGTCTCGAAAAAAACATTTTGAAAGTGGCAGTACCATTCTTTGCAACTGACTAGTTTGCAGTCGTCCTCTCTCGCCTACATTGCTTCGCCAAACAATGTCAAGTTTGCCAATATTCGTCGCATTGAGCATCATCTTCGGATCCTTCATCAAACTTGACTGAGGTTTCAAGCAATAAAGGTATTGTCGACTAGAGCCGGGATTCAAGACATTCACGCTGCCATAGATAGAGTTGCCGGTCTCGTTTGAATGCAAAGTTGATACTGTCGAAAGTTGAACCCATTTAATACTCTAATCCTAATCCGATTTTCTCTTTCAACGCACAGACAAATTACCGGTGAACAAATGAGATGATTCCAACGAAACTTTCTCCAAACAAATGGGTCCCGATGTTAAGTTTTGTATTTGGGCCTCCAGATAAACTTCGTCAGACTGAAATTCGAGATGGTTCAATTGTTAAATGATGTATAATTTGGGGCCTAATTTCCTCATATGAATCCCATACCTCTGCGTTACAAAACTTGGTTTTTACATCAAGCGGTTTGATCACTTCGAATTTGAAGAATTTCCGGAATGACTGCGTCGTGGAGCCGATACTTGCTGGCAAATAACTGACTTCGCACACTAATCTGCAATGATATACATTTATCAAGTATATTTGAAAAAAAAGAAAACAGAAAAAAGGCTCTGTATGGATTGTTTGAATAACAAGAAAAAGTGTTTATACATGTGAGTTCCTATTTCCTTAACTTCATGGTGAATAACGTCATCGACCGTGTTATCAGGTGCCAATTCATTGACTTCTCCATTTTTGTGTGACAGAGGAATTGTTTGAGTACTCGTCTGTAGGTCCGCCTATAACCAGAATTAACCCTTGAACAGAAATACATGGAAATAGCCCAATTATTTGTAATCAAGCTATCTTGTCAATTGATACCTTCACACGCACGTTCTTCACTATTTGATTACTGCCGTTGTGAACACAGAGATAACTCGAGAATATTTCACCCAGATGAATGTTTCTGAAATAATAAATTGGTCAAAGAAAGGACATGACCAGACTTTAAAAATGACCTCGATATTTAAGGTGGTCGTCTCGGTACAGTCCGACTAATCTTGGGATTCTAAGAGAATTTCGAACACCCCAAGTAAAAAAAATATATGAGGCTTATATGAAAGGCTTCACGCACAAGCTATATGCGAAAGTGGACATATAGAATTTTCATATTTTTAGTATAATCTATATGAAATTATAGAATCACCTTTGATATATAGAACTATAGAAACAAACATATTGTATATATTATCAACATATTCCGCAAAATTATAGGCGGCACTTAACCATATAATATTGGTATATTTCATATAGATTATACAAAATATATGGAAATTCTATATAAGCCTCAATATAAGCCTCATATAATTTTTTTTACTCAGCACTTCTCAATCATATAAAAATTAGAAAAAATTAGTCATATGGAAGGTGCTGTAACGATTGATTTTGCATGTTAATAATATCAAAACGTTATTATGAACTTAATGAAAAAATTGATTGTTCAACAAATTACCCGGCAACCTAAGATTTTTGTGAAATAAAAATGATTCCTTAATTTTTCTGAATATGTACGGATTTTTTAACAATTTCATCCATTTTTTTTAAATACATTTTTTTTTTAATGAAGGGTGAAAGCTGTGATTTAGAAAAATTAGACCCAATTCTGAAAAAATGTATACATATTCGCACAAAAGTACTGAATCATATTCATTAAAAACTAAGTTGGTTTTCCAGGTAATTTGTTGAATTTTTTCATTAATATCGTAATAACATTTTGATAGTATTATTATGCAAAATCAATCTTAGCAGCACCGTCCATATGCCTAATTTTGTTCAGATTTTTATGTTAATGAGAAGAGTTTGAAATTCTCTTAGAATCCCATTTTTAGCCAGACTGTAGCGACACAATCATTGCTATATCCATGCTATTTCTACTTAAGATTAAGCACAAGTAGCGAGTAACAAGAGAATAAGTAAAAAGACAAAGCAAACTACCCAAAGCTCTGAGGCAACACCATGAATTGTCCAACCGCAAGGGTTTCCATTCCTTGCAGAGCGGTACAATCGTTCTTGAGTTCATTGTTCAGAGTATTACCAGGCAGATCGGTTGAATCGCATGTCACAACTGTGGGGCTGGCGAGCGTAGGACGTGTCAATCTCATGACTGTCGTAGAGTCAACAAACGAAAAATCATTTATTATATACAATATTGATATGCAATACATTTAGGTATTAAATTCTTCACAAGAGAAAGCAAATAATAATAATAATCCACATTTATTGAGAAGAAAAAAAAAAGTTGTGAATTACCCTTTAAAGCCAACAGATGCTCCGTTTTCGGTTTGACCTCCATTCCAGCGTCGATTGTAAAATACCTCTGTCAATTGTTATTTACGCGATTTTACGAATTCCCTTGTCAACTCGTGATGACATCTAAATTTTAACCTATGCAGGAAACAACGTATCTTCTTCAAGCAGGCGTAACAATCACTACAATAATGTAATTATTATTATGACTGTATAAGATCGCGTAAGCTGATTGGCCACAGCTGTCCAGCAGACAGATTTCGACCAATCAGCACAATCGCTGAAGCACCGAACCACAGAACACCGAAGCTCCCACCAGTCGACCTGAAAGACGTCAGATTCATCTGCCATCATCGTCTGTCTGACACACCTGACACGGTCAGATCATTATTTACCCGTATACATTTAATTGCGTTTCGGAAAGAAATTTGAAAAAAAAGTATATATATATATATTGAACCTGACATATTTGGCGTCCGCGATGTATTGACTCAGATAATTCCAGTTGGAATTTCGTGGCAGACGAAAAAGGGCGAACATCGAGTAAAGTGAGAATAGCGCTGGCATCTCGGTCGTGAGGCGTACAAATCTTTTTTATTATTTGATACCAGACGCCACCGCGTCTCTTGATTTAATGATAAAAAATACCCCTTCCTCCCACTCCTAAATCTGTATTTTGTGCGCATCTAGTATTTTTATATTTCAGTCCACTCAATCAACTGTATCTATTACACAGAATTGTGAATACCTAAATTTTTTAGAAATAAATGTGACGGCGCCATTGGTATTGCAATGATTAATAATTAATATTAACACGGAGCACCCTGGTTAAAAGATTCAATAAAAAAAGAAAGAAAAATGGACAAAAATCCAAGTAAAACCAGTTTGGACCGATTATTTTTCAATTTGAATTTTGTCCATTTCATCGGTTTCTATGAGTCTCAATCCGAATTACTGAGCAGGGTAATTACATACTATAATGTTTACATTTCTGTAATGGCTGCAAAAAATATTTGTTCACAATAAAATTTCATGGTCGTTTACCTTTAAAAAATGGAGCAACACAGTTTATGCATTACGAAAATAACAGGTGACCTTAATCTTCCATTTTTTGTTGCTATTGCTCACAATTTTTGTTTAGAGAATGAGGTATCTGTGCAGCCCTTTAAAAGTTAACATATCATTTTACAATTGCCACGGATCATTATTAAGGTAGTCATTTCATTGTACAGTAGAAACCTGCGTGAAATTCATTCAAAATTTTGAGTATCTTGATGGAAGACAAATCTGGAAAAAATTGATTATATAAAAGGCGCTTCAAAGATTTATCTTGCATAATAATAATTACAAAATGTTATAAACAAATTAATTACAAAATGTTATAAACAAAATAATTTAAAAATGTATTGTTCAACAAATTACCCGGTAACATAATTATTTTTATTCATGAAAACAATTTATTGATTTTTCTGAATCCGTACGAATTTGTTGAGAATTTTATGTAATTGAAAAAAATTAAGTTTATTTAAAATGTTTAAGCTGTATTTGCGAATTTACTCTATCAATCATCTGGAAACTTCTTCAGTGTAATGGGTGGTTTCATACCAAACACATCCAAAATTCGTGAATTTGAACATTTTTCAAAGTTTTTTTTCATCAAGATACTTAAAATTTTGACTGAATTTCACGCAGGGTTCTACTGTACCACGGAAGGACTACCTTAACAAATTACACCTACGAAACAAACCGTTCTGTAATGTTTGTTTCTCAAAGTAACGAGGGTTTACATCTCTGCTATTACAGAGTTTACACCGGGAGTGAGATCGAACTGCGGTATAAACGGCAACTATCGCGATATACATTAGTTAGGCAAAATGGCGACCCCCGCTCGAGCAGCCGTTCGCCAGGTTAAACCGCTTCTGTCAGTCGATTCGACCGAAGCCAGACGGAGAGTTTTGAATTTGTATCGAGCATGGTATCGTCAGGTTCCCTACATAAGTAAGTAATCATTTATGATGAACATTGTCCGTTTGGCCGTGCTGGAATACGCAAATCTTGTCATCCTAACCTTAAAATATTTTTACGTATTTATATGTAAAGGTATCGATGACCTCTGTGAAAAATACCGTAGTATATACTTCTTAATACGTTTTTTTCAATTAATTAATTTTTTTAATCGATATTTATCGTCTTGAACTGAAATATTGGTCTCTAACAACTCTGCTACATTATTTTTAGATCATTATGTAAAGTCTGAATCTTTGCTGGTACGGCAAACAGTTGTCTACCATTGGATTTGTAATATATAAATGTGGATAATAAATAAATGTCGGTAAAATATAGCCAGAACAGGAAACAGCAAAAATAACAAACATTAACAATACATTTAATATATTACATTAGAAACAAAGTTGTATTACATTAGAAGTTTTTGGAACATTAGAAATATATTTCTAATGTTATTAATGTAATTATGTTGTTTTAATGTTATTAATGTATTAGAGAGACATTTCTAATGTTGCCATTTAATTTTTTTAATTTACAGTGTTAGAATACGATATTCCAAAGACCGGAGACGAAGTTAGAGCCAAGATTCGTGAAGAGTTTTACCGGCACAAGAATGTCAAGGATGTAAGAGTCATTGATATGCTTGTTATCAAGGTAATGAGCTTTCACTTTCTCACAAAACAAGTTTTATGTACGTGCGCCAGATAACTGGATATAAATATATCAACAATCAATTATCAGTCCCAATGGTCACTGTATTTTGCTATTTCGATTTGCTGTGACTATTCACACAGAAGAGAGTCATGAAAGGGAAACCTGGGAAATTGGAGTATCTGAAGCGCAGCTGGGCAAAATACAAAAAAATACTCAAAATACAAAATGCTTTATACAGTCAAAATACAACATCTTTTTGTAGTTAAAATACATTGATAAGTACTTCGTTAAAGTATTTTTTTTAACACACTTAGTAAAAATCAATGGTATGTCTATTGCCGATGAATAGGGTCAGGCAATATCATTCCAATGTGGTATAAGGCCTATAGTTTATTTTTATTATGCTATTTAAATTGATATTCAAACATCCCCGAAAAATGTTGTTTCCTTTGTTTTGTCAATTAGTCGCCTATATACGTCATCAGACTCGAGAATGCTATTGTAGAACGCCTTTAGCACAAAAAGAAATGTATATTGAACACATAATATACTATTATGTGGTTAATCTCTCCCAAGCACTTTGCTTTCAGCTAATCGTACAATCAAAAAATGCTCAAAAAATTAAAATGTTTTCAAATATGGAGTACACACAAAGTTATTTTGTATTTTTTACTTAAAATGATTTGAAAGTCCAGACAAGTATTTGAGTACTTAAAAAACGTCTTTAAAATACTATGTATTTACAATATTGTCCTGCTCTGGTCTGAAGTAAGCATAGCAATGTTCAGAAAATTGATGTGTTTACATGATTTTTGCTGTAAATTCCACAACTTTCGAACAGGGGCCCCAGATAATACTGATGGGTCTTCCATTTTATTTTTCCTAGGCTTCCATTTTAAAGTTTATGATGTCCAAAAAAGCATTCGTTATGGAATGATAATCTTTGCATCGTGCCTATAAAAGCCTACTTCTAGAATACTATATGAGAACTACCCTAGATTTTCCACCCCAGTGTTATCAGCGGAGGGTATATTTTTGTGTCTCATAGTCTGTACATCTGAAATCACGTGTTTCGAATACGAAAACACAAAAGTCAATCCAAAAATGATATCACCCTACAACATCGAGGCACCAAAATGTCTTCCTCATTCGATATTTATGATTGTACCTTTCTGGAATTATCGTCGCGTCGCATGCGATCAGAGTTGTAAATTCCTACTTTTTACAGGAATAAAATTGATGGTACGATTGGCTTTGCAATTATGTTTTTATAAGAACAACTCGTAATGATTATAATATATGTAAACTTTTAAATACAAACAAAAAATATCAATTTCCTATAAAACTTCATGTTAATCTTATTGAAAAAACGGAAAAATACTGTTAACGCATGGCGAAAATAATGAAGGACTGTACTTGTCCATTTTTCGCACAATTTCTGCCAATATTTAATTCAAAATTAGGCTTTTCTTACGGCCATTCAAAAGTTCACATATCATTTTATAATCGCTATAGGTTATCGTTATAAAATCGTAACTGGAAAATAAACTGTTGTGTAAGCTTTAATTATTCAAGTAATGGGGACTTACATCGCTGCATACACAAAAAATATAAATTGAGTGCACGCACGACTGCAAGAAAATAAGGGATCGGCACTAGCGTCCTTTTTTGTTTATTTTATAGAAATAGAACGTATATAGAGCTTGAATTCGGCGCCAGACGGGTGCTGTCACGTCCTACTGGAAACCAGGGTCTGGACACATTCAAAAAATTATATGTTCACGAAAATGTTCCGATCTTCGCTACGCACGCTCCTAATACTCCAATTTTCTGCGAGTTCCCTGCGCGACAATTAGGGACGGTCTTCTGTGCAAATAGTTACAATGATTTTTATTACAAGCGATAAATAATAGTGTAGGTGATACTGGATGAATATAACAATTTATTTTTCATTCAGGGACAAATGGAACTCAAAGAGACTGCGATGCTCTGGAAAAACAAGGGCAATCTCATGTACTGGTTCAGGGATACGGTGGAGAAAAAACCAACCGATTTTCTTTCGAAATTTTTGTCCGGCCGCGATTAGTCCCGGTCAACTTGTACATTACGCCGATAGTTTATAATCCAGATGATGATGCTAGTTAAGGGCTCGTCGCTAAGTCCATAGTTCCGAAGCGACTCTGTAAAGTGAATAATATGAGTAATAAAAGAAGAAAAATTGAATAAATTGTACATATTACAAAGAACAGTGCGGACGTCAGTGTCAATTATTTCTCAAAAAATTACTACTCGACAAGGCATCGCAGGAACCCCGAATAAAATAAAATGTCTACTTTTCCTTTTTTTTATTACAAGAAGAGTATCAATTATTCAACGGAAAAAAGACATGTACATTGACAGTGTATCGTTTGCGGCAAATAATAATCGCTCGAATTTACATAGTTTTACATCGACATATTATATTAGTTATATACATTTGACATCGTTGTGTGATATATTACTAAGCACCTTAGGTACGATCTAGTTCACTTTTCACAGCCATACAGATAATTTGCTTTCCCTCAGTGAACAAGTTGTATAGATTAACATACATGATTGATATTATTACACGCGCTCTGCCAAACAAAGTGCGTGTCTCTTTTATCTCGCTACTAGACGACATCACGGATTTCTTTCTTTTCTTTTAGTTACAAACATCTTCGCCTTTCGTGTCGCCATGATTTTGTTTTGTATTGTTGACGAGAAACATTCAACGTTGTGTATAGTAAATCATTATCAGCCGTAACACGCACTCGTGGTATCAAAATCCCCGGAGCGTCGCAACGTACACGGCGCAACGCTTCGGCGCATGCTTGCACCTCATCAAACAGTTACACGCATCGGAATCGGTAAGACGATATATACATATATATGTATGTGTATATATATATATATATATTGATTTTTTGTTTGTTTATTACATTTAATACAATTTATAAAATATCTAAGTATTAAAAAATGTACACTTTCGGTAACTTTCATATACATAAATTGCACTTAGGCTAAGCTAAATAAAAAATAAAAATGGCAACGTAAAATCATGCTTATCACGCGTTATTATGAGGGTATTATGCTCCACTAACACCGCACGCGAGTTCGGCTAATGTTCGATCCGTACCTGCGGTACGTTTGCGTTTGTTGTTCTCGGTTTTTCTTATTTTAGATATAAGTCGTCTGGTTTCGCGCGTGCGCGTGAGGGGTCAAGTCCATACAATGTTAGACATTTTTCTGTGATATTATTTATAAACAGTATTGGAAGATTTTTTGCGGATACCGCGTATATTAAATTTAATATACAGATATGATGTAAAATGAATATACAGGACACAGAACGACCTTGTAAAAAGTGTGTTTATAATATAATTAGTGGAAATACGGTATCTGCAAAAGAACTTCCGATACATATATCAATTTTGCGAACATTTTTAACAATGGTAAACATTTTCCTTCGCGAAATTTACGTTCACCATTGATTCACCCTAGCAAGTCAAGTAACAGATCGTCTTCTGAAAAAGCAACCAGTCGTCAACCACCTTGCAGATGATCCACTAGATGGTCTACTGAATAATCTGCTGGTGGTCCATTCCGTACAGATTTGCGATTTAAATGTTTAAAAAAACGACCGTAAAAATTGCAGCGAAGGTGACTGTTTTTTTCTGTCAGCTCTGGCAGATCCAGTGCGATGTGTCACATTTGAGTCGCATTTGTATGTCAGTTGCACAGAAATGGCTAATGGTCGAGTGACTACTGAACGTCTGCGAACGACTAAACCACGACGAGGCGCGTTGTGTTTTTTAAATTCAGTTGCGATCGATATTGGATCGTACTAAAGCTAATCAAAGTGACTCGCTTTGATGAATCGCAAGTTGATTCACATTTCAATAGAAGCCTTCGATCGTGCGTCAGGGCAAGTCTAAAATTTTACACAATGCAGTCGACACGACATCGACGGAATCTGCCAGAGGAATTCCACGGACATCAGAATTGACTTGGGATTAATATTATGCTGTTTATATAGTGTATAAATAATATAATGAAGACAACTAAACTCTTTAATGGCATCGTCGCATATACCTTTTATACATATATAAAACTCGTCGTGAAAATCGAAATATTGTAAGACGATTTTCAGCATCATTGCCTTAATACCTCGATACCTCGATACATCAATGGAAGTGAGTGAAGTGAAGTTCTTGTTGTCGTGCGAAAACAAAAGTCAAAGTTAAATATAAAGGCGCGAAGCCAGCTTGAAAATTGAATGACGTTGTACCAAAATGATGGCAGATCCGACAAACGACCGTGTAGTAAAAATGAAAATTTGAAATTTACCGTGCAAGAGTAACGAATTTATCGGCTTGAGTTTTCCCGAGGAAACTGATAGATTATGGGTAACAAATTAACTCTTCAATTTGCTGTTATATCTCGTTATCCGTAAAAACTGTTAATTTTGTTGGAAAATTTGACGGGAGCTTCGATTGAAAAAGAAACGAAGACTGGTCGCTCTGTATGGATCCATAGCTACTTAGTCGCAAGCGGAAAACCCGCGTTCGAGCAACTCATGAATTTTGAGGTGGAAGTGAAGCAAAATTTGGAGGGACCGAAAATTTGCCGAAAAATTCTTTTCCGAAGCGTCGATTTGCCGAAAAAACAGATCGCCGAACGTCATTTCTCCGAATCGTTATATTGCCGAATTGTTCTTTTTCCCCGAAAAAACGTATTGCCGAACACCATTTGCTCGAATCGTCATATATTGCCGAATCGACATATTTCCGAAAAATCAGATCTCCGAAATTAACTTGCCTAAAACGTGACGTTGCCAAATCTTGCAACTGATCATTCATAATTTAACTTTGATAATGAAATATCGACTGGAGAGCCGACTGGCGGGTCGACTGGAGACCAAGATGGCACCGATAGGAGTGTTGTAAAAAAATCAGTCCGTTCTTTCTTTTTTCCATCACCGAATTTCTTTCATACATTTTTCTCGAATGCATGTGGCGCGAATGAAATAAAACAAAGATCCGACAAAATGCCGTTCGGCCAAGCATCATTCATCCTTATAAAGTGTCGGTGATATGACAAATCAGGGAAAATGACGATTCGGCGAAATGACATTCGGCATTATAATATTTCGGCAAAGAAACGATTCGACAATATGACTTTCGGCGAAATCACGATTCGGCAGAATGATTCTTCGGCAAAATGATGTGGCCCCATTTGGAGGCACCTTTCGCCGCTTTTCGCGCGGTTTTGATATGTTATGGGCTCGATCCGCGGCGGCGAAAAGGAGTATTTCCCTATCGTAAAATATCAAACGATGCTTTCCCTCTCGGATTGAATGTCGTAACCGGCGATAACGCCGCGTCTGAGTGAAACGTCGCTGTTGCGCAAGCCGTTGCCGTTGAACAGATTGACGAGCCAGCTTCTGATGGAATTCCGGGCTGAGGATTTTTTGTCCGGGACGTTATCGACACTCGGAGTCGGCACAACTTGGTCGAGCGATCTCCATCTCTTGATTGTAATTGGCTCGCCCGCGCACACGTTTTCGTCTCCCAACAACGGAGTTTCCGCCTCGTTGACCGAATTATTGTCGACTCGCGAGGCCAGTATGACGTTGCCGTTCGGATAATTGTTGTTCAACACTTTCCCCGTGAGATTCTCCTTGGAGTCGGTTATCGCGCATTTGTCGCAATTCTCCAACGATCGGAAGCTCTTTTTCGGCTCCTTCCAGCGAAGTTGAGGCGACTGAAAGGCTTTGCCGGTTGAGAGCTCCGGAACGGGGAAAGGATCGAGCGATCGGGACTCGCGCATTATCGTTTGAGAGGGATAGTCGCTCGTCGTCGAGGAAGACGCGATCGTCGAGAGGACTCGCGCGTGTTTCCGATATTTCGCTCGCGATTCGAGAAAGAGATCGTCGAGCGCCAGCTTTATGTTCGCCGCGCGATCCTCCGCTTCCTCGCGGACCGTCACCTTGTCGAGGGTCGTTTTCGATACGCTGTCCATGAGATACAGCGGAACTGCTCTCTCGAGTTTCGACAGGCGCAGCGATCGCTGCACGGGACTCGATCCGCCGCACTGAGAGCCGGAGTCCTCCGGCGTTGGCTTCGGCACGCTCGACTGTCTTCTGCTGCCGGTTCCCAGACCGGCGAGCAACGAAGCTTGTCGGGAATCAGCATTCAATTTTGGACTCCTTCGGGGACGACAGAAAAGTGGTGGAAGATCACCCACGTCCACCTGTTCGGATTAATACAATTATAGTATATTGCGGTACGATATTGTGTATTACGTGCTACAGAAACTTGTTATTATGCCACTCGGTGCGATAATGGACGTTTTAAGTAAAATTTTGTACGATACTCGTTGGAATCATTTTTTCCCATTCACCTACGGCTCGTGCTGCAATCACACGAGTTATGAAAAAGTATTTCCAACCAGAGTTGTAAATCCTCATTAATTAAAAAAATAAATGTTACAGTAGGGTTTGTTCTGTAGGTGTGATTTAATAATAATAACCTATGGCGATTATAAAATGAGGTGTGAACTTTTGAATACCAGCATAGATATCTAATTTTCAATAAAAAAATTCAGAGTAGTCGCGAAGAAAATGGAAGAGAATGGTGTCCCATTACTTTTGTAATGCATTAAACGCATTTCTCCATTTTTTGAGGAAAATTACCATGAAACTTTATTGAAAATAAATATTATTTGCAGCCATTAAAAAAGTACACTTTATATTATAATTACTTCATGTTACCGTTATTATCTCATAATTACAAAACCAATGGTGTCATCAACTGAATTTCTAAAAGATTTAGGGATTTACAACTCTGATTTGAATTAAAGCAAACGAGTTTCCAACGAGTATTGTACAGAATGTTCAATGTGTGAAGATTGAGGTTTTCACTGAGTGAAGTAATAGTACTTTTTTGTTATACAAGGGCGAGAAAGCGACCATTATACGCAGGTTGGGAAGTCGATCGCACGAGCCTCACGAGTATCACAGCAGTACGAGCTGAAAGCGCGTGCTGTCTGTGATACGAGTGAACCGAGTGCGATCAACTTCATAACCATCGTATCATGGTCGCTTTATCGTCCTAGTATCACATAATACTTTTTGTAACAAATGCATGAGAAGTGCTACCGAGTGTAATGCCGCGCGCGTGCGAGAAGTGCTACCGAGTGTAATGTCGCGCGCGTGCGAGAAGTGCGTGCGAGAATAATACATTGTGTGACTAGTGCGCGAAGTAGGTGATTCATGACGAGTGTGAAGTTTGCCGCCGGAGCGAAGCGAGGGCGGCAATCACACGAGTCGTGAATCGCCTACGCGCACGTGTCATACATTAGTATATTACGATACGAGTGCGATGAAACTTTGTCGAGACGAGCGTGAGTTTGCGGCACGAGCCAAAGGCGAGTACTGCAATCACACGAGTTGAGAAAAAGTTTCTCGCACGAGTTTCGTATACGATTTTATTTCACTAGTGCGAGAAGTGCGATTTCTCGCACGCGAAGCTGAGCGGAGCGTGTGAGAAATCGGACTTCTCGCACGGAGTGATATAAAACTAATTATACGTGCGACATTTTTAGCTTCATTCAACGATAAAACAACTTCTTCAGAGCTATTTTTTTACGGTGGACCTCACTCAACCATTCCAAGGAAAAATGTAATCGAAAGTGATTTTGAATACTTGAGAACAAGAGAAAAGTCTCATAAATCTATTCTTGAAAACTCTTTTTTTAATGTTGGGCACGATTTTCCGTAACAAGTATACAATTTTGTATGAAATTCTAATTGAGTGGAGCTTTGGGTGGAGGACCTAAGTGTGATAGACTCTTGCGAAAAACGTAATTCACTTATTCTTTTCAACTCACCTCCCGCTTCTGAATGGCTCTTTCGTTCGCTCCAACGAGCCAATAAGTCTTCACGTCGCCTTTGCCCTTCATGTGAACCAATCCTCGTTCCTCCACGATGTACCCACCGACTTTGTCCAAGGCCTCTTTACATTGACCGCTAATGTGTATTCGCAAGGGTTCACCGTTAGACTCCATCCTCGAAGCGGTGTTGACGGTATCCCCGAAAAGACAATATCGCGGCATCGTCAATCCGACGACACCAGCCACTACGGGACCTGCTTGCCACGTAAATAATAAGTACAATCACAAATTACACAGACCGCTTTTATTATTTACCTGTATGAATTCCGATTCTCAATTTCAATGTTTCTTGGGGTCTGTGGGCAATTGTGTGAAGTTTAACCGCGTTCAGAAGCTCAAGAGACATCGACGCTATCTCCCCGGCATGTCGATTACCATTTTTTATTGGAAGTCCCGAAACCTTGAGATAAACGTTTTAGAATTTTTATCGCAGTTGTCTGTATGACAGTTTACGGTCTGTATTAATAACAAACTCTTTTTACAGACAATGTGCTCGTGTTAAGGTAATCCTCTCGGTAAAGTCCCGTCAAATCTATGTTTCGGGGAAAATTTCGAACACTTCTCGATGAAATAATAATCTGAAGAAAATCAAGCATGTAGAAGGTGCTGAGAAGATTCATTTGGCATTATCATAATTCCAAAATTTTATTAACAAATTAATGAAAAAATGTAATGTTCAACAATTTACCCGGTAACCCAACTTTTTTTGTGAGGAAAATTATTCATTAACTTTCTGAATATTTATGAACTTTTTCAGAATGTTGTCTAATTTTTTTAAATTGCGTTTTTTTTAGCAAAATGAGTGGCGAAAACCGCAGTTTAAAAAAAATTAGACAAAATTCTGAAAACGTATACGTATTCAGAAAAATGAATGAACAATTTTTATCACAAAAAGAAATGGGTTGCCGGATAAATTGTTGAACATTTCATTTTTTAATTTATTTGTTAATAACATTTTGGAATTATTATGATGCAAAATCAATCTTCTCAGCACCTTCTACATGCTTGATTTTTTCAGATTATTATCTCATTAAGAGGTGTTCGAAATTTTCCCTGAAACTCGCATTTCAGGGGACTGTACCGGGGGGACTACCTTAAAAAAATAGTACATTATGCTACAAGGGAGGGAAGAGCGCTATTTTCACCGAGTGCGAGGTTTGCTGCCCGAGCGGAGCGAGGGCAGCACGAGCACGAGGTGAAAATGGCGCTCCCTCCCGCGTAGCATACGATACTTTTTTTCCGACTAAGCTGAAATGCGGGAACCGGTGGCGGTGGGCGGCCGGGGTGGGGGTCCAGGGGCGAAGCCCCTGGTGGGGTCCGGGGCGAAGCCCCGGTGGGGGGTTGGGGGGGCGAAGCCCCCCCACTGAAGACACAACAATTTTTTTAATGACACTTAACCTCCAGTCGCTCAATCATACACGTCTAAGCGTTTCCCGCCCGTTGCCTAATGGCGTCTCTCTTAGTCGTTGCGAGCGCTGCGGTGGTCACGCTGAGAACTGTGAGCGGGTCAAAAAAAGTGGGCAAGATGCCCTAGGGAGCTTTGGCCGCTATTTCTGCCCGCTGCGCATGCGCACTGCTCGAAGTCAGAAATCGACTATTTTCCTCCCGCTTTTCAGGGGAGAAAACACGCCATTTCAGCGCAGTCGGGAAAAAAATTGTTTTCTAACACGGTGCAAATACTTGACACAAAAATGTTGAGTCTCATTAACCAAAATTGTAGCAAAAAAAATCGTATAATTAAATTCCACTCACCACCATATAGGCATCTCCGATCGTCTCAACTTTGTACACATCGTAGCCTTTGATTATTCGATCGAACAGGGTGTAAAGGTCATTGAGGAAGTTTACCACCTTTGCGAGTGAAAGTGAAGAAACATTAGTGAGATTGCTGGGTGAGAAAAATAAATGAAATGAAAACGGAGAGAAGTTGCACCTGGAATGGGGTGCTCTCTGCGGACATCGCGGTGAAGCCCACGATGTCACTGAAGTATATAGTGACCAGATCAAAGGCCTCGGGTTCCACGCCAATCCCGTTCGTCAAACAGTTGGCCACGGGTCTGCAAAATTATTTATAAATGAAAATACAAAATAGTCCGATAAATATTAATATCGTCGATAACGAAACAGAAAATGTCGAATCAAGCAATTTCCCTAGCAAGTCCGAGCACCTATGAAATCACCGAAAAATCACTGAGTGCTTTTCTAACATTTAAAACACCGAGATTCTGGTCGAAGGTACCGAAAAAGCTCCAACAATTTGAGTTATGAAAGTGCTTTACTTTTTCACAGCCGCTCAACTAAAAAAGACCCTGCTTTCAATTGAAATCGTGTAAGTTCTAGTAACTATAAAGTGCGTGCTATTATTTTTATAGTTCACGATAATTAATTAATAGTTATGATAACTGCGTCATAGTTACCATAACTAGAAAAATAGTTGCTGCACCTATAAAAAATAATTACCGCTTTACGGTTGTCACTTTATAGTTGCCAATACGAGATTTTTCTCTCAGTGTGAAGAACGGTACTTTCAAGACACAAACACAAACGAATTTTCTGAGCATCCTCGGTGCTTTCGGCCAAAATCTCGGTGTTTTAAGTTAGTCCCCGCTTCTAGTATTCATTTCGCATAGATTCGAACAAAATTAGAGAGAATTGCAAACATTTCTCGATGGTTTAAAAACCTGAAAAAAACCCATGCACATTAAAGGTACTGAAAAGATTAATTTTGCATAATAATAATTCTAAAATGTTTCTAACAAATTGATGAAAAAAAAAAATTGTTTAACAAGTCTCCCGATGATTCACATTTTTTTTATGAAAGCAGTTCGTTCATTTTTCTGAAAACGTATGAATTTTTTCAGATTTTTAAGTTCGCTTGGAATTTTGTCCTTTTTTATTATATGGAAAATGTATGCAAAAATACAAATTTCGAAGTGAATAAAAATTCAAAATTCAAAGTGAATCCGAATAAATTCATACGTATTCTGAAAAACGAACAAATCATTTTCATTAAAAACAAAACTTGGCTCATCGGGAGGAAGATTTGTTGAACTATTTTTATTTTCATCGATTTGCTAATATCATTTTTGAATTATTATTATGCAAAATTAATCTTGTCAGTATGTGCATGCATTTTTTCGGATTTTTATACCATTGGGAAATGTTTGCAATTTTCTCTAATTTTTCTCAAATTTATGCAAAATTAACTCTAGACGCAAAGACTAGTTTAAATGTTCGAAAAGCACTCAGAGCTCATTGATGCTTTTCGGTGACTGTCCTTCGTTCTTTCGATGCTTTTTTGTCAGTGCGCTAAACGGCTAGGGTTACGCAAAAAGAATGAGATGCTTTTGCGAAGTACTGATAATTTCGCAATGTCGCTGATGATTTCGCTAATTTTGTTGTCATTAGAAATACTCACTCCGGTAACATTCTATGGAGCAAATCCTCTGTCTTTTGTTTTTCCTCGAAGAGAAGGCGTGTACGCTCACTGACTAGATCCTCAAGGTTATTGGCGTACTTTTCCATCATATCCATCATTTGGTCCATTATATTACGGTGACGGCCGGCCTTCATCTTCTTCAGTCTGGTTCTGATCATTTTGAAGTCTGGCCTGAGCTCCGGAATCTCGGCCCAACAGTCGGTTATCGTGCTGACGATGTACTCGGCGCAATCGGCCTCCGACTCGGAAAGTATCTCCGCGTTCGGTCTGAACGGCGGTTCACCATCCTCCGGATATCTCTTTACTCTGTCTATGATTTCTGCGGGGAGACACACGAATATTAATGACAAATTATACAACCGTGTTGCTTTTATTTCAAACCAGCCGACTAATTCTCGTGAGAATTCTCGGGAAAACCAGTGTTCTAAGTCCCCCTTACTTTAAGGTAGTACGAGCGGTACAGTCCCGCTAAATGTGAGTTTCAGAGAATATTTCGAAAACTTCTCGATGCAATAAAAATCTGAAAAAATCAAGCACGTTGAAGGTGCCAAAAAGATTTATTTGGCGCAATAATAATTTCAAAATGTTATTAACAAATTAATGAAAAAATCAATTGTTCAACAATTTACCCGGCAACCCAACTTTTTTTTTAATGATAATTATTGATTAATTCTTCTGAATACGTATGAATTTTTTCATAATTTTGTCTACATTTTTTTAAATGCGGTTTTCGCCCCTTATTTTTCTTGAAAAGACGTAATTTTGAAAAATTAGGCAAAATTCTGAAAAAATTCATACGTATTCTAAAAAATGAATGAATAATTTTCATCAGAAAAAAAGTTGGGTTCCGAGTAAATTGTTGAACAATTCATTTTTACATTTATTTGTTAATAACATTTTGGAATTATTATTATGCCAAATTAATCTTTTCGGTACCTTCAACATGCTTGATTTTTTTCAGATTTTTAGTCCATTGAAAAGTGTTCGAAATATTCTCTGAAACTCACATTTGGCAGGACTGTACCGCTCGTACTACCTTAAGAATTAAAATTTACACAACAGTTTATTTTCTATTTACGATTTTATAACGATGACCTGTAGCGATTATAAAATTATATATAAACTTTTGAATAGCCGTAAGAAAAACTTAATTTTTAATTAAATTTTGGGCAAAATTGTGAGAAAAATGGGCAAGCACAGTTCTTCATTATTTTCGCAACACATTAACAGTATTTCTCCATTTTTCAATAATATTAGCATGAAGTTTTATGGGAAATAAATATTTCTTGCCTCTATTGAAAAGTTTAGACATCATATTACAATTATTACGAGTTATTGTTATAAAAACATAATTACAAAGTCAACAAATTGTACCATAACTTTATTTCTATGAAAATGAGGGATTTACCGCTCTGGGGAAAACATGATAATTACCTTTGGGTTCCAAATTGACTCCACCGTACGGTCCCTTGCGACCGATCATCTCGAATAGAATTATGGCGAACGAATATACATCTCCTTCCTGAGTTCCTCTTATCGGCGCGTTTGGATTTCTCAAGAGTTCCGGCGCTTTCCAAAACATATCTGAGCGAATGATTCCCAACAAGAGCGTTAATAACTTTCTTGACTTTATTGACAATGCCACGCGACGACTTACTTCGATAATACTGATGTTCGCCGATGCTGTCAGACTCTGCGCAGTGACGCATGTCGTGAAGACCAAAATCGGAGACTTGAAGTACCCATCGAGAGGTAACCACGCAATTGGAAGACTTTAGATTACCATGGCAGACTAGCACGGACGACTCGTGAATGTACAGCATACCCTTTATGAAATCAATAAAACACGTTTGCAACTTCTGCTTTGAGAAAACACACTCAATTTTTCGATACTCCGGTAATCGATTTTTCATTTGGTGTGAAAATTAGGTGACAAACCTTATTTGTTGACTTACCTTAATGAGATCATGAACTAGTGACGCAATGAACATATCGTCTAACTTTATATCCTCGTTTTCAATGATGTCCTGAAATAGATCAGTCACGTCGTTAAGAACGAATTAATTTTTTGGTACATTTTCGATATTCACTGCTCGACGTACCTCACAGTACACGGCGCAGAATTGACCGTCGATAAGCACTGCAGTTTCGGTTTTTTAACCCTTTGAAGCATACGTTTTACTTTACATCTGATTTACGTGAAATTTCATAGTTGGTTTAAAATGTTTGGTTAAAGAAAAAGCAAATGGAAGTAGGTGACACATCAGTTTATCACTATGTTTCAAAGGGTTAATATCCAGTCGCTACATCGGCTTTGAATTTTACAGGCGAAATGTTAACAACTCGCAAAAGGAAATATGGAATATTCGCCGCTGCGCTGTGCCGATGTGAGCATCGAGCTTGTGAAATATCAGGAAAAAAATGACTAATACTCACATAAAGACTTCCTTTGGCACAATAATCGGTAATTAACAATATTCTCATGGGCTCGACGCAAGCTCCGATAAAAGAATTGAGATTCCCGTGTCTTATTTCACGGAGTATCCGCATCTCTTTCATGACATCGCGAGAGATGTCTTTCTTCTTCGAGAATTTAAGCTCCTTTATACGGACAACTACGCCATGGTAATGCCCCGTCTGTGCGAAAACTTGGCCGCCGCACCGCGACTCGTACGAAATTGCGCTAACTAAACTTAACTGTTGAGAAAAATTTCAAGACCATTAAGACCGAACACAAGTAATCATAAGGAGGTTGAAACGAGTTGTACTAGTCAAATCACTATAGTGTTGTGAGTCCCCATTACTTCAACAATTAAAATTTACACAACAGTTTATTTTCTATCTCTCCATTGTTTCAATAACATTACCATGATGTTCTATGGGAAATTAATATTTCTTGCCTTCATTTAAAAGTTCATGCATCATTATATAATCATTACAAGTTATTATTATAAAAACATAATTACAAAGTACGGTGGTCCTTATTTGGGGAACTTTCGAAATTCTTATGTCTCACCTCCTAAAAAGTCTTCCATATAATGTAGAAAAGATGTGTGTAAATATTCAGCAAGATTGAATAACATTTACCCGTGCGCCATTGTACTTGAAGAGTAACATTGGTTTTAAATGGGGAAAAACGAACTTTTTATTGCTTTCCATATAACTAAACGGGATGTAATGTTAAAAACTTGCGCTTTATACGAACTTTACTTTCAGTCTTTGTGAATAAAACCAGCCTAATTTGACCGAAAAATATCATATTGCAACTGAGTTACATGACTTGTAGTACATGAACAATCTTCATAGTTATATGACTTGTAACTCAGTTGCAAAATGATATTTTTCGGTCAAACTAGGCTGGTTTTATTCACAAAGACTGAAAGTGAAGTTGGTATAAAGCGCAATTTTTTTACATTACTTCCCGTTTAGTTATATAGAAAACATTAGAAAGCTCGTTTTCCCCCAGTTAAAACCAATGTTAATCTTCAAGTGCAATGGGGCACGGGTAAATGTTATTCAGTCCTGCTAAATATTTACACACATTTTTTCTATGTTATATGGAAGACTTTCAGGGGGTGAGACATAAGAATTTCGAAAGTTCCTCAAATAAGGACCACCCTATTACAAAGCCAATTGTACCATTAATTTTATTTCTATAAAAATTAGGGATATACAAATCTGCAATCACTTCTAACTTTGATTGGCTGCCGTGATAAACGTGATCTGACTAGAGCAAAGTACGCCGAAACTCTTCAACCAACGATAAACAGTTGGAAATCCGATGGAAATATCAGTGATTACACGAACCTTACTAGGGGACGACATGAGATTATCGAGATGCGGATATCCGTGTATCTCGCTCGGATCTATTTTCCAAAGTAAACCCTCGATTTCTTGCTCGATCTTCCACCTTCTATATATGCTCATTGTGATAACCGCAGCGCAGAACAGTAAAACAGCGAGTACCGCAGCTGCGACGATACTTCGAAGATGCGTGTCGTCCTTGGGACAGTGTTCGTTCAAGAAACCGCAGCCTGGCTCGGCTTCGGGCTTATTTTTACCTGGCCATTCCATCGACTCCGACGGCCTGTAAACCTGTGAAAATTCAACGATATCCTCTTCGTCTTTCGCACAATACGTTATCCATACGCTATTTTTAAGGACACTCTGTATATATTTTCTCTCTAAATCAAACCAAGCACGCATTTTTTTTCGTTTGTTGCATTTTCCACATTACAACCGCGAATGACGAGACAAAAGAAATATATAAATAATTCACGCAAATGTCGTAAATAACTCACTCACTAGTGTTTCACCCTGCTGAAACTGTCCCACTGGCTTTATTTGGAAGTCGCACGAGAAGTTGTCCCAACGAAAGCGGTCTTTCTTGAGTGCGAGCACGGAAAAATTGCCCTCGGAATCACCAAAATTGTCGATCTTTATCGTAGCCCCGCTCACACCTATGAAGCAAATTTATCAGGTAACACCGTGACATGCTTCGTCAGGGAAATCAAAGTTGACACTACACTGTTAAAAATGTTGTGAAATTTACAACATTTTTACTATGCAAAAGTGTATGAAATTTACGAACCAATTATGGTATATATATTTTCATACATGTGAACAATAAAATTAATGAACGTGATGGATTTTAATCCACTCATGTTGAATTTAATATACATGAGTCTGGGTATTAAAAAACAATTGAAGAATTTTCTTACATGCGTAATTGTAATAATACCATATTTGCATATTACTTATTATTATTGAACAAGTTTTAGAAATATAATATACAACGATGAATTTTCATTACATACAACTGGAAAATATTATACAGTATAGTAAAAATGCTATGAAATTCATATTATTTTTGATGGTGTATGAAATGTAGAAACCAAGTGCACGAAGAAAATAACATCCCAACTACCCCTAAATTATACGGGAATACCACAGGCTTGAATATTTGATTCATTTTGTTAAAAACTACTAACGGTTAGATTTTGCAACTTTTATGTGAGATTTAGATATACTACATTGTCAAGTAGTCGGTAGCATAGTCGGTGCTACCGACTACTTGAGTGTCAGCGTTGTCAGGTAATTAGGTAGGTAGGTCGTAAGTTCAAACCCCGGATAGGCAGGAAACATTTTCTTCGACAGAAACCAGTACCCATGTCTCGAAAAGTAATTCTCGAGATGGAAAGTATTTTTTAATAACTATTTTTAATGATTCATTAATATAGACATCGCTAAAAAAACAGTGTTGACTTAATACACTTTTAAGAAAATCTGTGTTAAGTTTAATATACAAGTGTTGGAAGTTTTTTTGCGGATACGGTCCATGAAATGTACAATACGTAATTTAATTTTCAAATAGCGGCGTATTAAAAATCAAAGTATCCAATAGGAATTTTACTATACAACCAGTTTAATATTACTATCAATTGTATACATTTTATAATACGGTTGTATGGCAAAATTCTTATTCGTAAATTTGAATTTTAATATACCACTCATTGAAAATCCAATTACGTATTGTAAATTTCATGAACTGTATCTGGAAAAAAACTTCCTGCACATGTGTATTAAATGACATTCAATTTTTTTACAGTGTACTCGTGCCTGATAATTCAAGGACTCACTCTGGTAGACATGTTTGCGTATTATAGTCTCGATTATTAGTGTCCCGTTGCTCACTATATCCTCGAGTGATTGATCCGGCTGCTCGCGCAACAATTGATCCAGGGCGCCGGCGTACAGCATTACCGAATCGTACAGATAAGCCGCATGTATCGACACGTACTGCAAAACAAGTTTCCCTTGAGCTTTTGAATGTAAAAAGCCCCTTGCACCTACGAATAATGATGTCGCGCAAGCGCTCGACACATTTTTCGTCGATGCGCTGGACGAATTGAAAAGGTGAAATGTTATACCTTTTCGTACTTCTTCAGAAGTTCCGGCACTGGAAAATTAAATGGTTCTTTGCTACTGTACTCGCGAACCTTCTTGGTGAATTCCTCGTAATTTTGCGACGGTGGTGTCGAAGCGACGACCATCAACGACCGCGCGCGTTTCAGGAAGTCTTTTGGCTCAAGGCAATTCTTCAGATGGTCGAAGTCAGCGGGCTCTGCAATATTACGAAAGACGAATCATTGAGTACTATGGGAAAACTGGTGTCTCGAAACGAATAAGCCAACAGTGAAGAATAAACGAAAAGATAGACATAGATATTGTTGTAGTGAGTATGATAAGCAAGGGAAAGGGCGAAAATACCGACTCCATAAGTACTTCTGTGCTTCTCGGGGCGAGTACGTCATCATATCCACGTGTATCACCATGTACTCCCCGTTGTCCAGTAGCCTTTGATTCTGCATCGAGTTCATCATGTCGATGAGGGACATCGCCGTGCCCAGGAAGATATATACTGCGAACAAAAATTAATTAGCGTACAATCGCAACATGTCAATATTATTAACCTGACTAGTAACAACGCGCTCGCTTAGCTCGCACTCCTTGCTTTTCAATGACGTTGAAGTTTGCATCGCTTTAAGATAGTACGAGCGGTACAGACCCGCCAAACATGAGTTTCAGAGAATATTTCGAACACTTTTCGATGGGATAAAAATCTGAAAAAATTAAGCACGTTGAAGATGCTGAAAAGATTGATTTTGCTTATATAATAATAATAACAAAATGTTATTAACAAATACATGTAAAAATGAATTGTTCAACAATTTTCCCGATAACCCAACTTTTTTTCTGATGAAAATTATTCGTTCTTTTTTCTGAATACGTACGAATTTTTTCGGAATTGTGTCTAATTTCCCAAAGTTGTGTTTTTTCAAGAAAAATGAGAGGCGAAAACCGTAATTAAAAAAATGTAGAGAAAATTCTGCAAAAATGCATACGTATTCAGAAAAATTAATGAATAATTTTCATCAGAAAAGAAAGTTGGGTTGGCGGGTAAATCGTTGAACAATTCATTTTTTCATTAATTCGTTAACAACATTCTGAAATTATTATTATTATGCAAAAATAAATCTCTTTAGCACCTTCAACGTGCTTGATTTTTTTCAGATGTTTATCCCGTCGAGAAGTGTTCGAAATATTCTTTGAAACTCACGTTTGGCAGGACTGTACCGCTCGTACTACCTTAATGCAACGAAATTGAAAGCAAAAAAAAAGTTAATGAACCCAAATGATTGTACCGGCTTTAAAAAGTTATTATAACGACGAAGAGCATGCCAAAAACATATTATTTCGCTTCCTAATGGGGGTGAATTATTTGAATTGTTATGGAATTCATATTTTTTTGTTTAATTTCGTTGCATTATAACGACGCAAACTTCAACGTCATGATTTTCATTTATCTTTTCTTGTGCCCAACACAGCCATTCAAAACGCGCGTGTGACTGCAGCTGCCATGACAGTCCGAATCGATTTATATCGAACCCGCCGCCGACCAATAGGAACGCTCGAAAGGCGGCTTCAGTATTTCGACTTCAATGTGCCGTGTCTTTTTTAAGAGAGGAATATTTAATCGTAAAAAAATGAATGCAAGCCGAGTTTATTCGTTAAATCGTTAGCGTGTTGAACTTTTCTTCGCAGGTCGACAGGGAAAAAATTCTTAAAATATTTATTTTCCGACATTTTTAAAATTTCTATACAGGACATTTCAGGGTAAATCGACAGGCCCGTTTTCACTCTCGTTTCTGGCTTGTGCAGCTAATTTCGCCACCTTCGTGTAATATCCATTTTTCCGCATTTATATCACAAAGCATCTACTCAAGTTTGCTCTTGAGTGATATGAAGAGAATAAAAAAATGCCATTCTGATTTTTAGGTTTTTCCGGAAATTGGTTTGGTTGCAATACACAAAAGTTCCAATTACACCTAAATAACCTTAACTGGAAAATCGGAAATTTCCACATAATTATCGCATAATTATCTCATACCCACAAAAAGCTTCTTTTGCGAAAAAGGATTTTTGACCATTTTTGACTGCATCTTTATATGCATGGCTACACTGTTACAAATGTTTGCAAATTCATATACTGTATAGTAATTTAATGTCCCCTATTTTTACTGAACCCATGTAAGAAATTCATTTTAATATACGAACGAAAATTCAATGTACGTGCGGTAAAATAAAAATTAACTTATATGAAATCACGACTTTTGTAACGAATTTCGAAGACTGTACATCAATGTTCGCATACTGGGCATCAATGAATACGACTTTTGTAACGAAGTTGGCAGAAATATGCATCGCGTTACACTGATGTAGTAAACCCGTTACTGTAAAAGAGCTTCCGGCACATGTGTAGTAATTTTACCTTAAATATGTTTAACAGTGGACGACGGTGTTGCAAAACTAAAATGAACTCATGTCAAAAACACATCTCGTATAGCGTTTTTAGTATACTGTGCATCAATGAATACGACCTTCGTAACGAATTTAGCAGAATTGTACATTCATTTTACGTTACATTCGCGCAGTAAATTGACTATACCTCCGAAATTAATTATAAAAATCGTGATTCCATATAAGTGAACTTTCATCTTACCGCACATACGTTGAATTTTCATTTTCTTTCGTATCTTAAATTGGATTTCCTTACACGGGCTCAGAAAAAATACTGGACATTAAATTACTATACACTATATGAATTTTCCAAACATTTTTAACAGTGTGTCTGAGGCAGCAAACCGTTATCTTGAAATCGTAAAATCAGAAGCAAATAAAAAAATGGAAGTCTTGTGGACGTGACAAACACTCGAATATCATGCCGGAAGAATCAGTTTGCTTACTTCGAGTCATGTTCTTGGTATCCTGTATGAGCTGAAACCAAACTTCGCAGCATGCCAAGCGTTCCTCGCAACAGGTGTGTCTGTCCTCGACCATTTTGTAGTGATTGACAGTCAGATTGCTCTTTATGGCCTCATCTCGGAGGGAAAGCGCAACAGTCGACCAAGCGCTCTCCGTGATGATAGTGAATTTGTTCCAGTTGTAGTGAATCAACAGAGCGATGACGGATTTCGTCACTTGGATGTCCGGGGGTTCCGTTCTCGCAAAGGTCGGCACCTTCGAGGCCTTGTAGTCCGAGCATTTCTGCAAATCAATAGGGACCACGATTATCGCAACTTGTATTTATTTTTATTTTATAAGAAAACGGAAAACCAGCCGCGAGATTAATTATCAGACGGCCAAGTCTCTTTCATACCAGTGAAAATCATTTCAGTAATTCGAAAACTTTTCTCAATAAAAACAGTGAAAAAATGATTAAAAATTGCTTTCAATAAAATTGATTTTTGTAAATTTATACCCATGAACGAAAGAAACATATTGTGTTCCTTTCATGACGATAAAACGCAAGAGGATTTTCTAACGACACGCAACTATTCTTTCAAAGAAAAATCCTAGAAATTATTTAGAATGAAACGTTTAAGGGGGGATTACCTTTTTTTCGCTAAATTTAACGCTTTTTGGAATTTTTTTTGTGAAGAAACTATACAACGAATTGATATGAAACTTGGCATGTAGTTTTATTCGTCAGTTAACTATTCACAAAAAACTTTTTAAACGATTTCTTCAAAAAAATCTGCCCCCCACCCCCCTCGACGCGCGATGGTCCTTTTTTGATGGTGTGCATGATTTGAGCCTTCGTATTCATCCTGCAACAAAAACCCAAAAGCATTTTACTTTAGACACATGTACCTATCGTTTGACGAAGAGAAAAAAAAAACAAACAAAATTTGATGATTCGGTGACAAGAAAATCAATCAACTTTTTTCGTTAAATCGATACTTTAAATTCAAAACGTCACCGAATCGTCAAGTTTTTTGTATTTTTCCCTTCATCAAATAATAGCTACATGTGTCTAAAGTAAAATGCGTTTGGGTTTCTGTTGCAGGATGAATACGAAGGCTCCAATCATGCGCACCATCAAAAAAGGACCATCGCGAGTCGAGGGGGATGGGGGGCGGATTTTTGAAAAAATCGTTTAACTTTTTTTTTGTAAATAGTTAACTGTCGAATAAAACTACATGCCAAGTTTCATATCAATCCGTTGTATAGTTTCTTCCACAAACAATTAAAAAAAAGCGGTAAATTTAGCAAAAAAAAAGACAATCCTTACACGGATTCCCCTTAAGGGGGAATTCTACATTGGCACAATTCAGGCCGATCATATAATTAGAGTGGTCAGGAGAGTGGTAGCCATTTATTTTGGATGACCGTGTTTGAGCACCAGGGCACCGACAACTTTTAACTTTAAAAAGATCCATTGTATACTTTAAAACGTAAACAACAAGTAGAAAAAAAAACCGCAGTCGTCTACATTTATTCGTTTCCTTGAAAAAAAAAAAAAAAAAAAAAAATGAAAAACGGTGCTTCAGGATAGAAGTCCCCCTTAAATTTATGAACGAAAAAAACATTACGTTTCTTCCGTGACGATAAAACGCAACAGGATTTTCTAATTACATGAAAAAAAAAAAAAAAAATGAAAAACGGTGCTTCAGGATAGAAGTCCCCCTTAAATTTATGAACGAATAAAACATTACGTTTCTTCCGTGACGATAAAACGCAACAGGATTTTCTAATTACATGCAACTATTCTTTCCAAGAAAAATATTAGAAATTATTTCGAACGAAATATTTAAAAAACGTGTTGTTTTGAAAAATAACTGTTCCGCCAATATAGTAAATATAGTGCGTCAAGAGTGGAAAAGGTCAAACGAGGTCAACAGATGTTGGTCTTGAGAGCACCGAGTCTCGTCGGACGTATGTATATAATGTTCTAAACGGCAATCGGATATTTTGCAGGGAAGGTTTTATCGAGTCTGTTTCGATTGGCCGTAAGTGAAAGAGGCAAGCCGGATGATGCAACTTGGAGTTTTACCCGATAGGCCGATAGCTAAGACTGCTAATGCATCCGCTGTGTATTTCGTGTCAACGAGATCGGAGAAGCGAACGGGTTAAATATAAATGGTTGACGAGGCCGCAGTGCCGGAAAACGGCGGCATTAGCGGGCGACTCGTATGATAGTACGGCGCACGACCACTACCGGGCACACGAGCTCTCTTTCCCCTCCCGATGCACGGATAGAATTGTTGACATACACTCATTAACATATAAATTAAACGGGAAGAACGAGACAAGCCAGCTTGATCCGTCTCCACGTAGCTTCGCACGGCCGATCGCAGCTGCCTCATTCGACGTTCATCGACGCAGCATCCCTGATGCATACTATTAACTATTCTCCGTCGATTGCATCGGCTCAAATTTATTGGGATGCTGAATTTACACTGTCTCGCTGGCTACTCGAAGATTCTACGATAACCAGCCGGCGAACTTGCTGCAATCGACCAAACCCCATTATTAGAGACGACGAAAAGTATTCGCAAAACGAAGTACCGATCGAATACCAAACACTTCGATAACTAAGTATTTTAACTACTCAGTAATTTATGCATTATAAAGTATTTCAGGCGACAAGTTGCTTTTTATATAAGTTCACTGCTATACATTGGTTGTCATAACAATGAGAAGACACTTTCATTCAATAATCTCTTTACCCTTTGACTACAGTGCCAATGCAGCATATTTCTGAGATCGGAGGAATATATATGTGTTTCAAGTGTTCACAAAAGTAATTATCAATCGGCTACGTATAGCCAGTACTTAAGACTTACAGGAAAACATTATTTAAATAATAAATGTCCTTGACGTTGTCCTTGTACTTAAAAGAAAGACTCAACTTGAGCTTCAAGTTCAATCCTTTCAATATTTGACAGAAAATATGTACTTCAACAATATGTATCATTACTAGGGATGTGCCAATACTCAAAAATTTCAATCATTCATTACGAATTAAATATGAATAATTCAACTTACATTTTGAATTGAATATTCGGATCAATCGAATAATTTAGACATTTACGAATGTTCACGACTAATAAGAAATTTACGAATATTCATGAATAATCAGAAATCAGAATAATCAGACCAGCATAACCGTATCAAGTCGTACAACGTGATTAGAATGTACAATAAAATGTTATTTAATACGTCTTCTGAATCGCATTTATTCGGATCAATATCTAAACTTCAATCATTGCATTTTTGTATTAATGTTGATTTCGCTACTTATTCAAGTTGCTGTGAATAATCCATAAATGTGCATGTGAATATTCATAAATTTATGTACATTTCGATCATTCATGCATTTTTGAATAATACGTATATTTGTGATTATTTTTCGGGCCTGGATTTCGACCAATCATAGCGCAGTATTCTCGGTAGTCGAGTTCGTTTGTTAAAAATGTCATCGGAAATTGCATCCGGATATTGCACAGTAGCTCTTAACTTGTTTTCAACCAATGCAATATTCTTATAGACATATTTTATTTGTCAATATGTCTGTAAGAATACTGCTCTGTGCTTAGTCGAAATTCAACCCCGAAAAATAATCCGACAAATACCCCTCAACCTCCAAAATGAATCGTAATTTTTCTCTCTAGTTTTCCTGCTGAGCAAACTAGTTTTCCTGCTGGGAAAACTAGAGAGAAATATTACGATTAATTTTCCTCAAAAAGCGTTACGGCCACTCGTGAATTTTCTGTGAATCTTCGAAAAATGCTGGTACCCGCGACAGAAACCTGAAAATCCTGAACTGCTAAAGATGGTTTCACATAATATTCATAAGTACACGCCGATGTACTCAGTACTTTATTTTAACTGAGCTCTTTAAAAAATACATTTCATTTGTTACATACTGGCAATTTTTCCGTACATTTATTATTAATTTATATTTTATATCGGAGAAATTCGATCGCCCGAATGTCTGCGAATACTAATTCGTTGAAGCTCAATGCGGGACGATGGCGCATTTTTGTAATAAAATCAGCACCTTCAGTGCATTGACCATTTCTGTCCGAGCTCGGCGACCGAGCAAGGTCATTTTTGTCAACAAAACTCAAATCACGCCACGGCCCCCACCTGGTGCGTTGGAGTTTACCTGGCGCATCGGATCGCCGAAATCATTCACTCTTTAATCATGTCTTGAACGATCAATATCGAATAATAATTCTCTAGTATTAAGTTGATTTAATTGATTTAGTTTATACTCACATCTTCGAACCGTTAATAATAAATCTTGCGTAGTGTTTTAAGTGCCGTGTTATACGTGGAAGTTATTCCTCGTAAGTTCGTTTGTAAGTAATTATCTTTGTCTCTTTATTTTATTCCCATTTGATTATTTTGTCTGATTTATTACTGATTTTTATTCCATTCAATAATTGTTCAATGATTATTCAGTTTCAATAAACGTCCGTTTCAACGGTTTATGTGTACGAACCCCAGATTAATTTGTAACATCATTAAACATTAAAATTATAAGAAAATGTACAAATAAGTGTATTACTTCGGCCTCGGAAACTGCTCAAAAAATCCATTTGTTCACACAGTGTAATATGTTCTAACAAAGAAAATATGTCATACCGCAGAGTGGAATTATTAGACCAGCGTCTTCTGAATCATGTGTAGAGTTGGAAACACCTAAGCCTGGTTTGATGGAAACCAGTTAGCAACATTTATTATGCAATTGACTGAAATTATCGTCAATCTTTTTCTGACTTAATGGAATTTTCTTCGATTTTTGTGCCAGCTACAAACAAAAAGCATACTGTTGCGAACATCGTCGTTATGTAGCTCAACCCTTTATGTGATCGCCGTTAAGAGCATGTGAAATTTTTCTTCCCATCAGGGTCGCAATCAGTACACAAACTTGAACTTCAGTACCATCTTCAGTTTCAATTTTTTCCCAAGTTCCAATTTAAGTTGGAACTTAAGTTGGAACTTGCATTCAAACTTGGGACTATAAATTCGACTAAGCGTGAAAAAAAGTTGACTACAGTTTTTATTATCGACTGCAGTATTTCACGTGCTCTTAATAATGCAGATTAATATTCGTAAAAAATATATGTTCTACAGCGGATTCCATTACACTCAGTGCCATATTCGTCGCTTTAAGCCCTCGAATGAGACGGCAGACACACTCATTACATATGCAACATTCAATGTCTTCACAAGAATTTTTCATGCATTTCTGTCATTCCGACATTGAAAACAAGCGCGAGATTTTGGAAGTGTTGGATTTCGCGAACTCAAGAAGAACATTTGGAGTGTTTTCATCGGGGTCCAATAGGCGAGTGGGAAAACTCTCGGGTCAACGCCAAGTAGATCGAAGAAATACGTCACGGGAACTTCGACCTTGGTCGCGCGGAGCTGCATAGTGGGCGCGGGATACAGCTGAAAATAATTTCACAATACATAGCCACGTATAATGCGAGAGTAGACATTCCATCCCGCTCGTTCAAAGTCTCACAGCTATTTTTATAGTCGGAGCTTGGAATAATGCAGCTTCATGTTGTGCCAACGTCTCTGATTCTTTTTCGATGTCGCTTGCGGAGACGTTTCGAAAGATCAGCGAGAGGGAGAAAGAGAGAGAGAGTAGGTTGCGATCTTAAACATCCGTAGCGCGTATTGCCAAAAACCATCAACACGTTGAAAACACGTCCTTCAAGATGGGCTCCTTGTTTTCTCACGTGTCTTACCGTCAGCCTGCGACGTCGTTTTGGATATAAAGATTTTACGTATACATCGGAATAGAGCGTCCAACAAAGCAAAATAAAGCGAGTACACCAACACGGAAAAACTTATATGCAAAATATATGTCGCCAAAAATTTGTATACGGCGCTAATATGTTGCGTATAGAAAAAGTTGCAAAGCAGAATTTTGCACATCGCTTCCTCATTAATTTCTCTCTTTTAAAAGCTTATGACGATACTTATTTCTTCACTTTGTCTTCCTCATAGAGGAATTTTTGTGAAAATGAAAATGAATGAGGAAGTAATGTGCAAAGTTCTACGTTGCAATTTTTTTTTTAATTTGAGGATTCTCACTTGTACAAAAATTTGTACAAAAATTTGTAAGTGTGGATAGTTTGACATTATGAACAAAAAAGATATATCACAAAATCAAATGTTCGTAACTTTTGAATTCCTCTGACGATTCGAGGCAATTTCAATACGAAATAAGCTTAGTGATAAACCGACTCGTGTGCAAAGTTTCAGCTCGATCTTCCACAAATTGCGGCATTTTTGTTTTGTTTTACTCTAAACGTTTTTTTCGTCGCATACAAACACATACATCCGGATGCTGTCTAAAAATTGAATTTCTCGACGTTTTACATTATTTTAAGTATCTTGACATAAAAATCTAAAACAAGGTACTTCACGAAAACATTTTGTGAAGTACAAAATGTCAAATGTTTTGTTTTGTGAACATTTTGTTTCCCCTATGAGGAAACAAAAATATACAAAAATATATGCAAGGAAGCAATCGTAGGAATTATGACAATGCGATCTGAGCTTTTCCATTGTTAACAACGATTGTATCTCTCAGAGAGGGCTCGTGACTCGTGAAAGAAGTAAATAAAAAATAAAAATAAAAAGAATTGATAAAAAAGAAAACAGACCAGCTCGTGGCTGATGTAGCCTCACTACGCGGCGATGAGTCTGGCCACCTCGGTTCGCCGCAAAGAGGTGGGCTTTGGTCATTGCCGGCTAGCTACGGGCGCGTTATTCTTGGCCGCAGTCGGCTATATTTAGACGAGACCACCTTGAGAGAGTGCGCGCAGGGCCGAAGGCGGTGCCTGCTTACCTGGTGTTCGCTCTCGCTGCACCCTGAATGCTGCCTACACTCTTCGGCGACTCTCGGTGCGTGCGTGCCTGACTGCCTGACTGCCAGCCTGCCTGCCTGCCTCCCTGCCTGCGCCTTGTCCATTCCGCGCAATGTCCTATTGTTTCCGATGCCACAAGGATTTGTTGATCTAGAGCCTGGTTGATCTACGAGCACTTTATGACCCTTGGGGCAAGGTAAAGCTTGTTGGCTGTTCTATGAAGCTTTGCGGGCGACAAAGATATGGGAGAAGAAATACGAGAATCACGAGGACGTGGTGGACGAGGCATTTTTAGTAAGTACTATCCAAAGGCCTTCTTATATTCATTCCCATCAATAGAAACTCCAGAAGTGTGGCATGGTTTATCCACTTGAAGACAATGCAGGCTATTCGGAGACTCTAAATTGGAATTCGGGAATTGACCGTCATTTTCGAATGTCTCGGGACAATTATGGTTACTGTTCAGGCAATCGAAATCATCATACGCCAATCAAAAGTTTCCAAACACACTTTTCATGTAAGTAGGATTTTCTATATTGATGTAACTGAGTCGAGTACGATGCAAAATAAATTTGTTTGCGTATGTCTTTGCTCGGCAAACATGAAAAGAAATCCATAGTCGGACTACAAATGAATCTACTTTCTCAGTGGTTCACTATCCCTTGAAACCTACAGCGGTTAGATGGCTTGTCTAGCTGTTTACATGTGAATTTCCCTGCTGGATCAATTGACTCCAGAGACGGGGTCAATTGGAACCACAGGATGACAACACTGGCATGACTTCAACTTATACAGTTGTTTCGGTCATTATCGTTCCGTCTACAGAGACTAACCGCGAACCATTTTCAAGGTGACGCTTGACACATCATAATTGCGTCGCGTTTTAACGCGCCTTCCTCCCGCGCATTCGAATTGGAAATCACGAAAATGCAAAAAGTCGTTTTATCCGCTTGAAGATAATGCAAGCTATTTGGAGACTCTACATTTGAATTTGGGAATCTACCGTCGTTTTCGGATGTCTCGGGACGGTTGTGGTTCCGTTCAGACAACCGAAATCATACGCCAATAAAAAGTTTCCGAACACACTTTCGATGTAAGTAGGATTTTCTACATTGATGTAACTGAGTCGTGTACAATACAAAATAAATTGATTTGCGTGTATCTTAGCTCGGCAAACATGAAAAGAAATCCATAGTCGGACTACAAATGAATCTACTTTCTCAGTGGTTCACTATCCCTTGAAACCTACAGCGGTTAGATGGCTTGTTTAACCGTTTACATGTGAATTTCCCTGCTGGATTAATTGACTCCAGAGACGGGGTCAATTGGAACTAGAGGATGACAACACTGGCATGACTTCAACTTATACAGTTGTTTCGGTCATTATCGTTCCGTCTACAGACCAACCGCGAAACATCTTCAAGGTGAAGCTTGACACATCATAATTTCGTCGCGTTTTAACGCGCATTCGAATTGGAAATCACGAAAATGCAAAAAGTCTCGCAATTGTCCACGCTAGCTCTCCACTGCCTCGTCCATTGGAATCCGATTCACGCGTCCAAAGTCACTGCCACATCTAACGCGCTTTTGTGGTCAACAGCGATTTTTCATGCTTTTTTAGACAACACCAAAGCGTCCATTTGTGAGCACTTACTGCACTGAAGTCCACCACCTAGGTTTCCATTTTCAGGCTTATGATGTCCAAAAAAGCATTCATTAATGTGTGTTAATCTTAGCATCCCTGCTTAGTAATTCCGATTGACTCTCATAGAAACCGATGAAATGAACAAAATTCCGATTGATAAACAATCGGCTCAAACCGGTTTTAATCGGATTTTCGTCCGTTTTATTGGTTCTAATAGGATCTTTTAACCAGGGATTGCCCCTGCAAAAATTAGACCACCCATGAAAAACAGTACTTTTAAAATCCTATATGAGAACTGCTCAAGACTTCCAACCGGTGTTATGAGGGCTGGTTGCAATCCATGATTCAACGAAAGTATCCGATCGTTATGGGAGCGTCTGAAAGAGCTTCGGTTTGCAACGGAAGCTCGGTTGGTGTCGTGAGAATACAGCCAGATACAGAGTTTAAAGACACGTGTTAATGCAGCCGAGTTGCTCGAGTGGTGTATTGCGCGTGATCGATCAAAGTTCCGATAGGATGCTAAGTTGGTGCTGAATTCGAAGTGGCAGTAGCGACCACGACGTGTCTACTCGCCCATTTCTGCTCCTCTAACTTCTCTTTTAACGTCCTCCTCCGCGGTCGTCAATTGCTCACACAGATAATGCTCCGCCGTGCTTGATAGTCGTCCATGACGGCAGCTTCTGTCGTCCTCTATCTTCTCCTGTATGTGTGTGTGTGCCGGCGGCTGCTGCTGCCGCTGCTGCTGGCCAACACGCGTTCAATCGCAACACTGTGCTTCGGCAGTTCTTTTGTACAGGGTAAACCAAAACCGATGATATGGATAGTTTCCTTCTGTGCAAATGAAGCTCGGTCTTAATGTTTTTTTGTTCGCATAATGATTTTTTGGTTCGCGTAGAAACGCCTAATAGATTCTAGCGATATAGAAAACAATGACAAACTTCTGTAATATTGTTATGAATGAGATGTAAACCTTTCCTGTTTGAGAGGTCCAACACATCAGCGTTTCGTGTCTGTTTAATATTATCGCCATAACGTAATTACTAAAGGTGGACATAATGTGGACAATACTCGAGCGTTTGGTCAATCGTCAGTTCTCTAATCGTGGTTCTCTAACTCATTGTTTAATGATTACTACTGCTACCACCATAATATATAAATATATAAAATCATGAAATATTGCGGGGTTCATTTTTTCCCACAAATGAAGTTGATCTAAAGTTGACTTATTTTATGTCATGGAAGTAAAAAAATCTTCGTGCAAAAATAATGAATAGTATTATGTAATGTCATATTATTACAGTGACTATAGATCATTAACTGTACTCGTCGTATCGCAGCCAATAACTGCGAGAACGCGAGGCTCGCAAGGGGACAACTGAGCGCTTAACGCAACATACGCCAGACGATTAATTAGTTAGACTTACCAAGTTGTACGTTATCGCAACCAAACGCTCGGTTGCGTTAATCAATAACTTATTTACTTATCACTGCCACGACATTTCTGACTTATAGTCAGTTTTATTAACCTCATAGTTTACGCTGTTATAGCACTACTCCATATTATATTCTGTTTATCTTTGACTGTTGCATTTCACTCTGTATGCAACAGAGTGAAATTAAATTGTGAAATTGTGAGAAATTGTGAAATCACATTTCATAATTTCTTATTTGTAATAGAATTAAAGTGGTTTAAAATATAAAACAAATAATTATATGTTTTTCGGTAAATAACTTGTGTTATATCGTGGATTCAATTATGCAAAAACATCAACTTATGATAAGACCTTCTTCTGAAGTATATAATTCTGGACACAGATTGATGAGAAAAATAAATGAAAATACAGCATTATTTTAAAAAGCCGACTTGCATTGCTTTTAATGCATAGACAATACCTCAATGATGTATTACAATGTGGCCAATTATGGGACAGTTAACAGAGAAAGACTCACTTGCTTATATAATTTTCTAAAAGAGGATCCTCGTAAGAATACCTTGTTAAATACAGACAAAAACGCTTATTTCCTATCGCAGAATCTTATAAATAGCAAACAAACAACTATAGTCTCCAACGTATAGGAATTACATAAATAATTAATGAACGTATTTATTCGGTTTTCTTTTACTAAATTACCAATTTGAGTAGTGCTGACAGTAGGTTGGCGCCGAAAAGGAACAAATAAACAAGCAATGTGGGACTGTTGTGACGACCAGTTGCACGGAATCTGGTTGATTTCTGTGTGTGGCAGGAAATTTTGGGAGAGCCTGTATTGAGAATAAGAGTGAGCTAAGAAAGAGGAAGGGAAGCGAGAGGGGCAAAGCAGAAGGAGAGGAAGAGGAGATGATTGGGAAAAGAGGAGGAAGAAGAGAAGTAGAACGGCAGATGAGGTGGCATCGAGGGGAAGCGGGACGCGAGGAGGGAGTGCGGCTCGGAGAGCACACGAGCGCCGGCTTTCATTTATTCGTAAATCAACAGCGGACTATTTATAGAACGCGGACAAATAGCGATAGTCGCAGGCGCTACGTATATCCTTGAATAACGAAACCGCCGAATAGAATAATGCACACACGTTGTCGGTTGCTGCTCAGACGGTGAATAACCAAATGACGTGGAAAAAGTTGTAGATGCTAGACGCTTTGCCACGCGAGAACGTGTGCCCCGACTTTGGAGACTGTCGCTTCCGCATATTCGAATTTTTAAACGTCATTGTGTAAACGAAAAAAATTGCAAATTCATTTACGAAATTACGTTTAAAAAGTACGAGAGGACAAGTATCGTCAATCATTGTCATTATCAACGAACATATAAGTAGATATATATCGTTAAAAATGTTTGCAAATTTATTGGGATATGCTAGTAGTGCATGAATCGAATTGAATCGAATATTACTATTCAATTCGAGAATCGAATCGAATATTCGTTCATACGAATAATTCGAAAATCGGATCGAATATTCATTCATTCAAAAAATTCGAAAATACTCAAATATATACGAATTATTCAAATATTCATGAATTATTCGAATATTCACGAATTTTTCGAATATTTTTTAATTAATTGAAGTATTGTGTAGATCCTAAAGATTTATTTCGCATGATAACCCAGGAGTTTCTTGAACGTTTTAAAGCATAGTGTCACATCAGTGTGCCATCTGTTTTCAATTGGTTTTGCCGTAAAGGTACATTTTTCCTCGAAACATCGAAAACTGTCGCCACTTTTCAAGCGCTTTCGTTGGTCGGCGGCGGCTTGGATATAAAGTTGATTTTGGACTGTCATGGCCGTTGCGGAGTCACATATCGCATACGTTTGTAATGGTTGTAATAGCCAGATGAAAAGATAATTGAAAAGCCAGGAGAGCGAGCAAAGCGAGCACGTTGTTGCTAATATATGAAATTTAATACAGGGTTGAAGCAAAATTACAAATTTTTATATTAAGCATCCTAATTTTCATGGTATTTAGTCAAATGTACTTTAATTTTATATCTCACTTGTGTATTAAATTTCAATTATCAGTTTATGTAAAAGAACTTGCTTTGCCTTTAATGGTATTTCACACAATAGTACATTACGTACACTGTGGTATAAAATATTTTTTAAATTGCACATTGTGACGTAAAATGTTTGTAGGTGTGACTTCGATCGCTGAAGTCATTGAGTATTGTGATGTAGACCAGGGATTCCAAGTCTACAAAAGTGTATACGACGATTAAAATTATAATCCAACTTAAACAAAGGTTACGTCGGGTGAAACATGAAAATAAAAATATTCGATTGCGATAAGTTAATTTGAAATTGCCACCCTGCAATATTTTTGAAAATGTAAAATGTGTAACGCGCGTTCATGCTTCTCTTTTGCCATCGTTTACGAAGCCAAGTTGTCCACTGATATAGTAAACATAGCACAGAACATGAATTTTACCTGAAGAAAGCAGCAAAAGTAATTTTTTCGATATTACGTCTGCCTTGTAAATACGATGGAATTGTATGAGTCGTGACGCAATTAACGAAGCGTGTGGTCAATTTCATTAATTACAAAATGACGTAAGCAAGGAGAAAGCGTTTCGTCGACTTAAGATAACGCGAAGGATTATCGTAAGCGTCACCGTTTCTTAAAATAGCAGATGCATCGGACAATAAGTAGACTGAGCAAGATGTCACGAGAACAGTGGTATACGCATCTTCACAATGGCCCTAGATTTGAATTACCTAATGTGATAGTTAGGAAATCGTGGTGCTACGAACGAAACAATTTTCTACACATATGGCAATTGATTTCACGATAAACAAAATAGTATAATGGTCACAACTACAAAACAAATATTTGTTTATTTGTTAAGAAAAAAAAACAACATTGGACTAAAAATGATGACTACTATCTTTTTCTCTCAATGTGGTTTCCGGTGTTAAGAAATGTTTGGAACTATTCCAAACATTTTCGCAATTTTACAGAAGTACCAGGAATATGTTTCACAGGATAGTGAAAAAGTGATGTTATTTTTTTGGATGAGTTTGACTTGTGCACAAATAAAGATTAAAACTAGCAGGACTGCTTATGAACAGGACTTTTTGCCCGTTTTTACTTCAATTCTTTGTATGAAAACTTGAAGATTGAAAAGAAGAAACCAAATTCTGGATTTCACGAAGAACTGTTACGGCCGATGTAAAACTTCCATCACGGAGGCGTCTTGATCTCGCGTGACATGGTGTACACGAAGTGTCGAAAAAACAATGGATCGATGCTGGTTATCGCGCCGAGTCCCGACAAGTGGTGGTTCCTCCGTGCACGGGACGGTGACCCCGACCTTCCCGAGAACCAAGGAACCGGCACTACTCGAATAGCCACGGAACGAGATATTGCGGCCGTGCAGAACCACGTGGGAACTTTTCTCAAGTCCAGGCCGATCTTTCATCGACACGCCTCGAACCCTTGAACTAAGTTGTAAATATATCACGGGCAACGTGTTTCGTTCGTTTCCGAAATACATACAATATACACTGTGGCTAGCCGTTCGGAGACCGAACGAAAACGTGTACTCTATTCGTCCGGAAAGTGGCCAAATTATTGCTAATACGGGTTTTCATCAAGTTAAACTACTAAATCCATTGCGAATGTATTTGCATTAATAATACATGATTATTCATACATCAGAACTTGAGAATTAACTTAAAAATGTATCTGGACGAATAACGTACGGTTATTCGTGCCGATGGATCTCGCAGGTAAATGAAGTCTATCTGGATGAATAATACACGACTATTCGTCCACAAAAACTTACTAAAACGGAAATTTTCCGTTTTGGTAAGGAATTTTTACGGGTTTTCCTTTTTAAAACATTATATATGTATACATATAATACTAAAGCGGAAATGTTCAGGTTCTACTTCACGAAACATACGAAGCGTTCAGTCAATATCGCGACCTGAAGTTTTTCGCCTTTCCGGACGAATAATATAACACAATTCGTACGGTATCCGGACGCCTAGACACTCCGTATAATATAACGGTGAGAATAAAGTTTGGTTTCAGAATTTTTCGTGGGATGACGCTCCAAGACGAAACACCATTTGGCCGGTTTTGTTAGATGGATAAATCAACAGACATCATCATGAGTCGAATCATTAAATGATAATTCGGTAATAGTCATAAGGCATTGCGAATGAGTCATTTTGCACAAAATGACGAGGATAATTCTCAAGAAGATGACTTGTCATAGTCACAGACTTTGATTAAGAACAAGTCTTTCCACAAGAGATGACAATGAATACATTTTATATATATTTTCGAAAGTTGTTTCTCTGTTTGTCCCGGATTTTTTCGTAAGTCCACGCAGGGACTTAAATAAAATCTTAGAGTTGGCATTTGAAACATACGATAAGTATTTTGCGTCAGCAGGATCATCATAAGGGTCTATATTTTTTCAGGAGATAAACAAAACACGCGAACACCATTAGTTTGCGGACGGCTGCAATATTGAACTATTGGGTTGTAGCGGCCCCCCTGACTCAAATTTTTTTTAAATCCCATATTAATTCGGGTTTGGCCACAATTAGTCAAGCGAGCGTGCGAAGCGCGTGAGCCACAACAACTGCGAGTAAAACAAATAATATAGATACCATTTTTCGCCGCTCTGTAGTGGATATAGTGGGGATAACGATTTTTTTCGAGTGTTCAGGAACTCGACACTTTTCGGAAAAAAGGAAAGTCTTACACCGCGCAGATTTAATAGTCATTAATTAATCTTGAATCATTCGGCACCCTTGAAAAAACTGTAATCAATCTTTGAAAATCGTAATATCACTTGATGTAAGACTTTTTTTTTTTACTGAAAAGCATCAAGTTTCTGAACATTTACGTTTCGAAAATTATTGACTGTCTCTCTCGTACCAGTGGAGATTTCGCGGATCTTAAGACTCCCTTAAGACACTCGACAGATAGTTTTTCGGTTACTTTATGGAATACTTATTTTCTGTTTATTTCGCAACCTATTTGACTCAGCGTATTTGAATAGGCCTACAAAATAATGTGGAGCCCGAACTGTGGGCTCACAGAAAAAAAACCCATGAAAAAAATTCATGGGTGTCGTGTCAGCGTGAATCGAACCCTGGACGCTCACACGGAAAAAAAGTTGTTGTTTCAATAACACCGATGTATTTGAAACTAATTTAATTGTTTCAATAGTACTGACAACGGCACGATGGCATCTCAGGTTTGTATTGAAAACCGTGTTATTGTCTTCGATAACGCCGCGTACTTGAAAAATGTTATTGAAATAATCGCTTATACAATCGGTTAGACTGCAAATACATTTGTTTAAAAGCCACAAGATTTAAAAAAATTACATTTCTGTGGGATTCCCTCTGTAAGTACAGACTAGTGTCGGACGAATCGTCACGGTTACGGACGAAACGGGTTGTCTTCAGATGTCACAATAGATATATTTTTTTAACGCCCATTATGGAGCTGCTTCTTTTTTTTCTAAAACTATCATATTTCGAGAGTAACAGCGTAACATTTTAAGAAAAAACAAATCAATTCTAAGAGTTATGGCTTGTTTTAAATTAAAAAGTGTTTTTTTACCCATCGACCACATCCTGATTTTTTTCCGATATTTCGAAATGCGATAAAAATATAATACCGACAATGCCACATTCTAAAAGGTTCAAAGTAATACGCTGAATTTGTATAAGTCATTCGGAACGATACTGCTAACGCGGCAATCGTTTAAACATGGCTGAGGTCACTGCGACCCCGCGTGACCAACGTGTCACAACCAGAACGTGTGACCACCCTGGGTTAACAGCCTAAGATCCTATTAGCACGTGTGCCACTGCTCGGCTTTGTCACTATAGATTGTGGTGTGTCAAAAAGAAAAAAAAAATTATATTTTTTTTACTGCAAACCTTTGTGTTCTGGCCTCAATATACACGTCCTATACCGAAAACGCGACTACATTTTTTTGAATTTTTTCTTGAGGTTTGTTGCAATAAGATACCTCGATTGAGGCACCTCTAAATACTATTTGTCAGCGAATTCCTTTGATACAATTGATTGTTAGGTCAACTTCTCGAGCTTAAGCCGTATGAAGACCAAAAAAGCGTGACAGTACGCAGATAGAAACGGAAATTAAGAGAAAATAAAAATAATTAAAAATCGCGAATTTTTTTTCTTCTTAATTTCCGTTTCTATCTGCGTACTGTCGCACTTGTTTTTGGTCCTCATGGCTTAAGATCGAGAAGTTGACCTAACAATCAATTGTGTCAAAGGAATACGCTGACAAATAATACTTAGAGGTATTATCTCTAAGTATTATTACTAATAATAATACTTAAAGGTATCACCTCTAAGTATTATTACCTTAGTAAGAGGTATTATCTAAGGAAAATACCTCAATCGAGGTATTTTATTGTAACAAATCTCAAGTAAAAATATCATAAAAAATGTAGGCGCGATTTCGGTATAGCAGGTGTATATTGAGGTCAGACCACATACTTTTGCAGTAAAAAAAAATTAAATAATTTTTTTCTTTTTGACACACCCTACAACAGATAACTCGTGTACACTTTATTAAGGTTATTCGAAAAATGCAATTTTCGTTCAAATATAAATTACGTTCAAATATAAATCCTTCCCTTAAATCGATTCCTTAAAACCTGAAGTGAAGCTTGTAAAAAAATGTCAGATGTAAAGATTAGGTAACAGTGTGTAAAAAAAGTTGCAAAGTAAAACCTGGCACGTGGCTTCCGCGTTCTTTCGATCCGTTGCTCACGACGCTTCCTCCCGGAGGAAACCAAAGTTTATCAACGGACGTCCTCATAAAGGAGGCGCTCTGGGCCACCGACAAAAAGAATGAGGCCGCAACGTGTAAGGCTCTAATTCCGTAACTTATTAAAAAAATGTTGTTTCGTCATTCTCTAGTTACAGATAAGCAGCTCGTCTGAAGGAACGGTCATAATGTGTCATTATTTTGTTCTCAGCTTCCATTTCCCTATGAAACAAGATAACGTATTAACCGATAGATTCGTTACGCAAATGTTACGTTAATTATTGTAAAGGTCGATTGATCATTAGATAGAGTCCAATGAAAAATGTAACTGAAACTTGTCCCTCTCGATTCCTGGTTCTTGTTTCCATAAATAGAAATCAAGTTGCGAGTCTTGCATGCATCGAGTTATCAAAAGTAAAAGCACGTATCTTCGATGGTTACAGATTTATAAACAGGTAATGCACGGATTCTCGAGTTTTAGTCACGCGATACAGTTATGGTATCGCGCGCATATGTATGTGCGAAATTGCATATCTATATGTATTTAGACAATTCAATACAGCGCCAAACAAATATAGCTACGCATAAATACGCAGACCGATTACGGTACCGATATATCCAGGCATTATTCGCGCGTAGGCGTGAATAATGCCTGAAATAGCTGAATGAATATGTATGAAAAAAGTGATAGACGAATCTATGTTTAGACAGTGCTTGGCGATGTAAGTATGAGTTGGCGTGAATTAATACATTATATGTAGATATTATTACTAAGTTATAACCGGCTATTAATAAAATCGGTCTCGAGTGCGAATGCAAATTCATGAACGTATAAGTCCCATATATAAATTCTAACGAATGCGCAACGCTGTTTTTACACATCTGCGACTGATTCACGTGCACTGTGCAAATTAACTAATGCGAATATTACATTGTTATTATTCAATATACTTCAGACGACAAATTGTGAATCATTTGACGGGCGGTTGAGAATTGTCCGCGCAGACATTCCATGTTTGATACCCGATTCTAGATGTGAGATGGTTCGTGTGATTCTCATTGGTTGTGTCGCATTCTCATACGATTAATTGAAGAAGGGACGGCGAATGGGACTGGAAAGAATGGACGTATGCTATCCTGTAACGCGGGTACGCGGCAGGGAGCGTGCGGGCCAATACGCGCTGGCTGCTTTGTTTGATTTTTGAAAATTACGTTTTTGTTCTTTAAAAATTCAAAATCAAGAAAAAATTCGGAAAAAAATCATACGTATGCAGAAGAATAAAAAAATTATTTCCATTAAAAAAAGAGTTTGCCGGGTACTTTGTTGCATAATGATTTATTTCAGTAATTTGTTAATAACATTTTTAATTATTATTGAGTCAAAATAATCTCTTTAGCACCTGCCATATGCTTGATTTTTTCAGATTTTTATTTCATCGAGAACTGTTCGTAATTCTCTGTCAATTGCCGTCGAACGTATGCGACGTCAGACAAGACCCCCATACTTTAAGTGCGCCGCGTGTCTTAATTAATGCATTCGTTTCAAAGATTAACAATATCTTTAACGACCTTGTGACAATCTGTGAATATTCAATTCTGGTGGCACTCTGCAGAATTTGTCAAAGACAAACGCACATGAAAAATGACGAAAAAGTAGCGGCTACGAATCGGCCAACTCCGAGTGTTGAGGAGTGTTGAGGAAACAAGTGTACGTATATTGTGTCTAGGTTTCCGTCCTGTGTGTGTGGATCCTTTTCTGAACATTTATTTCATATCTGTGTTTCAACCTATAAGACTCATACCCATACCCACATGGAAATAAAATATATTTGAAAATATAGAAGAGATGTAGAACTTTTTGCCGCAATACATGTAATAAACGTATTTTTATCTGCTCAAGATATATCTCATTAAAATACATAGGGTGGATATCTGTAAATATAGGTATATAGCGGATATAGAGCTTTTTGACGTTATACTTATACTTTATACACTTTATTTTCATAGGGGTAGCCCTTGAGAAGATCACACGTTATCGTACAATTGTGGACAAATGCAAATAAGTGATCTTAATTAAATTCGCCACCAATTAACCCGATGCGAGATGGCAAAAATTTGAGCACCGACAAATGCTGGTAGGCACTGGCGTGTTCATAAATTGAGGCTAGCTGTGAGTGAGAATGGTGAGAAATAAAGACGGAACCCCAAGCGCGCAACGTTACATATTGATGGATTGAAGCACTCCTGTGTTTCAATTTGTCTGTAAATGTTCAGACGGGATTGAAACGTTGACATACTACGTACCCCTGTTTCTTCAACGCTCCTCAACACACGGGGTTGGCCGATTCGTAGCCGCTGCTTCATCATCATTTTTCGTGATACACGGTCGCATATCTTTACTCACAACCTTCGACAAACGCATATGTTTTATAATTTTATCTCGCAAAAAGCTTATTGTCTTGTAATTCGCACAATTGCTAAATTTAAAATCTCCGAAACAGCGTTGTAGATCTCGTGTTGGACTCAATCACCAAGAATCAATTTTTTTCACAACGTATAAAAAGCATGCATTTCAATCTTAGATTTTTTGAGCTGAATTAACAGTGTTAGTTTATCCTAACTGAGATAACAATTCCTGTAGAGCACAATCAGGATAACTTTTTTCTTTACCAACAATTTTAGATCAAAAAGCGTCCTTAGATATGCATAAGATGTCCCATAAAAGAGTTTAACCTTCAGAAAATATGCGGTTTGAAAAATGTTATAATAGTCGCGATTAATATACATATAATAATTCCTAGCTTCAACGTGATAATTTTGCTAGCCCTTCAATTTTCTGTTTTGCGACTGAAGAAGGTTTATCCAACACGATATGATTTAGCGTTTTCAGGTTAGATATGTCTATTTCGCCAACCAATTTGTGTGATCCGTGCCTGCTACATGGCTGTACAGCGCCAACGACCAATGAGAAGACTTATAACTTGGCTGTAACATTTCGATACATATCTCTATATTGCATTGTCTTCTCTAAGACAGGAGGATTTTATAATAATACCATATATTAAACGAAATTAAGAACGCGGTATATAACACTAACGGGTCGTTTTGTATTTAGTACACAACACTAAAGTCCATTATCTAGGTATTTATTTTCAGGCTTATAATGTCGAAAAAAGCATTCGTTATTGAATGGTAATCTTAGTATTGCGCCTGCAAAGGTTTGGCCTGCCCAGTCAAAGCCCACTTCTAGAATCCTATATCAGACCTACATTGGACTTTTCTCGCTATTATGAGGGTATTTGCAAAGGGACTTCCTACACATTATATTAAATAGGGAAACATATAGGTGGCCGAAAGAAAATCGTACCCAATGCACATTCTAACCCTATGCAACGTGTCTATCACACTTTGGATCCTAAGTCGTGCGGGACACAAGCCAAATGTCTCGCAGCCAAAATCTACAAAGCGCAAAACACATGAAAAATAAGTAAGGTAGTTATGTTGGTATACCGGAGTCATACACATCAGAGTCTATGCTACAAAAAATTAATGATTTGTGGTATTTTGACCTCAGTAGTAATTACGCCAAAAATATTCCGGGAATTTATTTTCTAAAATCGCATTATTCTGTGACGACTTTTTAAGAGTAGAATAATTTTTTTTACGGATTTGACTTCATATCGCGATTTTGTGAGGTTAGGTAACGTCATGTTACCCCGGATCGCACATTTTAACTTACAATAACTCGTTGGAATGTTCGGTGACTACCACTTTTTATGGTCGTATCGGTTACTTTAAGACCTAACGAAAACGAAGAGCTGTTTATATGATTTGTATTTCATTTCTGAGATGCTTTTCTCTCCATTTAAAAGTCAACTTTTTAAATTCTCTATATAACGCCATCTATAAAGCTCTATTTTACAACATTATTTACTCAATTCGATGCCCGGTAAACGTAGCTCGGAATTCCTCGCAAATAAAAGATGAATAGTCAAACAACAAGATATCAAAAATTCTGGTGCATCTAATGACTTTGCCTTCGTGTGATAACTACCTCAACAGTGTTATATTTTCTCCTAACTGAGACAAAAATTCCTGCAAGGCCCGATGAGGGTAACTTTTTTTTGTCTTTACTAAAAACACAATATTTTTCGAGACGAAAAAGGCGTTCTTATATATGCACCGAGATATCCCAAAAAATAATTTGGCCTCTAGAAAGCACGGAAAAGGACAAGCCAAAAATCGGCATAAAACTTCTGGGTGTTCGGCGACGTAGGTTTTAAGTGATCGCGATGAACGAATGGAGAACTTAACGTGCGGTCTTAACTAAATACATGTATATCTTGTTTCATGTGTGGGACCATGTGTATGGAATAATGTAGAGGCAACGGTCAGGCAGCAGGTTCCACCTTGCGCTTACTCGCGGTTCGACTCATGGCGGTCGCCTGGCAAGCAATAGCCGGGGCTAAATATAGCCGCGATAAACACGGGCAGCTAGCGTGCCGCTTTAACGCCGCATCATCATGTGGCCGCGGCATATGAATTCATACATCCGTGTATATTTCTCTGTGTATTTTGCTTGCCCGCGTGTCTCGGCGTGTCGATACCCATGCGTATGCATATCTAGTATGCGTATCTAAGCAGATATCATCCGATCACCTTTTTCTCTCGCTGCTCTTTCGTCACTCTCGCGTCGCCGCTAAATGTTTAACTCACGACACGTTTGATATTGATCGACAAGATCTACCATTTTTGGCACCAACGTTTGTTACAAATGTTGACAAACTTCGTCATACATTCGTCTTCTATTCACAGTTGTAAATTCTTAAATTTTTTAGAAATGATTTTGACGGTACAATTGATTCTGTAATTGCTAATTAATAATTACAGAACCAAAATCTAGTATGCTTATCTCTATGCACATATCATACGATCACTTTTTTCTCTCGCTGGTCTTTCGTCATTCACGCGTCGCCATTGAATTTTAACTCACGACACGTTTGATATGGATGGACAAGATCCACCATTTTTGTCATCAACGTTTGTTACAAATGTTGACAAACTTCGCCAGAAATTCGCCTTCTATGCAGAGTTGTAAATCCCTAAATCTTTTAGACATGAAATTGACAATTGGTTCTGTAATTATTAATTAATAATAATAACATGGAGTAATTATAATAAAACGTGTACACTTTTTCATGCTGGGAGGAATAATTATTCCCAATAAAATGTCATGGTAATTTTCCTAAAAAATGGAGAAATACGGTTAATGCGTTATGAGATTAATGGAGAAACGACTCCATTACTCAGTAGTAAGCAATTGTGAAAATGAAGTATTTATTATGCAGCTATTCAAAAGTTTTCACATCATTTTATAATCACCGCGGGTTATTATTATTAAATAACATGCACAAAACAAACCGTACTGTAACATATATTTTTCTTAAAGTAATGAGGATGTACAACTATGCTTATATGACATCGGGCGACGTGGCGGTCCCCGAACATCCGACGTTTGCCGTGAATGCACGAAGATGACTCGAGAGTAAGTTACGCAAATACTGTTTCGTGAATATCGAAACGTCGAGTATCATGCGTGAATTATCTTGCTCCAGGGGGCTGCATATCCAACTGCGTAAATTCATTCGATCGCTTTCAGCGTGATTCTGAAGGTTTCCTCCTTTACACTAATAAGAAAAGAAAATTCATTCGACGTCCCATGTAGCTTGGAATATTAAAAACGACGAGAAAAAAAAAAGATTTTACAAAAAAATACAAAAATGTTTGGTAGAATTATTATATTATTATCTTCATTCTTATTTTCTCTAAGTCTAACAAAAAAATGTCGTAGAATGGTTATTTATTTCGTAGAACGATTTGTTATATGAGCATACAGAATGAATGCACAGATGTCTGCTAGATTACTTTATTCACTTTTCCCACTGCGCTAATGAAAATGGAATGTTTGCTCGGCTAGCGGGGACTTTACGAGATTCTCATTAATCTGCTGCGTGACCATAACGGCAGTCAGGACACTAACAATTGCCGTCAGATGGTCTGTCTGCGCTATAGTAATATGCTACATACGCGGCTGCTTGGGCCAGTCGGTAAACCACATAATTAATCCCACTGGTATGGAGAGTTCCGCGCCAAGCGTTACTCGATCGACCAGCTTCTTGAGAACCCTTCGAATCACTTTTCACGCAAACGTAACTATCAGACCCGCCGGAGATACGTCGGGTATATTTCCAAACGACGAAAACGTTTGTTTTTTTTTCGCCGTGGCTCATGGCACGTGGCACGTGCCACATGACACGAGGCACCCGACAGCTGAGCTCCGATAGCCGTAACTCTGTCTGCTCCGTCTGTCTGAGAGATAAGAAATAAGCGTATAGTGAATTGTAGATCGAAAGAAGCGACGGAATGAAACTAAAAACATCTACTATTGAAAAGTATCGAGAGACAAAGGTACAAAAATATGACAAGGAACGTATATTAAAGAGGCTCGCTAATTAGACGAACACATCTTTAACCAGATAACCAAATGCCATGAAATTACCGCGAAAATTACTGTTTGTGACGTGGCGTTAGTGTGCCACGAACTTGCTTCCTCATTATTTTCCATCTGCCTAAAAAGTGGAGCTGCCACATTGGCATTTTGTTCTCAGAATCTTCATGCAATGTGAAATACCTTGTAAAATTAGGACCAGAATCGAAAATGTGTTTTTCGTTAAATAAAATTGTTTGTTTTTTTTTTGCGAAAAACTGACTTTCTTCTATTGGAAAAATTATTACTTCAAAGTCACTGGCAAGTAGATGGAAAATAAAAGAGTAAATGTTGCTAAAAGTGTATTTCAGAGATACAGTGTACATTTAAAAAAAAAAAACGGAAATCCTGAACGGCACCCTTTAAAAATCTGAAAAAATACAGACACCCATCTCAAATAGTAGAACAAACTGACGAATTAAAAAATATATCCGGGAGTACGACCGAAAAAAGTGGCCCAGTTGATAAAGAATATACGCCATCCGGACCACCTTTTACCATCACCATCGTCGATTTGTTTGATTATTTTTCATCTGATTCACCCCAATGAATGGAGCATACTCCATTTTTTTCAAAATGTTTAGAGGATTTTTCGCACACTCGTGAATTTTTCATTTTTTATTCAGAAATTGCTTTTAAAAAATGTTGTATGCAAGTATCTTCTAAGATATAAGCCGTATCGTAAATACAACGTAGATAAAAATTCTTTGTTCTGGAGTGTCAAGGATTTTTTGCGAGTATCGTGTGTAATAAATTGAATACACAAATCTGATGTAAAATGAATACACAATACAAAGACGTTACAAAAGTCGCGAGTAATGTATAATCACTAGCGCTTCGCGCTTAGTTTGAAATTAAACATGCGTTCGCAGTGGCCGTGCCGGAAGAAATGGTCAATGGGAAGAATATAATCTTCTCCGTCGACATGTGACGTCGATAACTTTGAGCCGTCATATAATCTAGTCCCATATCGCCTATTAGGTGCCTCCATTCTCGCCTCGGTGACTAGAGCGTGTCTCAGGCTCACCGCTCTATCCTGGTACTACCTACTGGCAGTTGTGCCTGGTGTGGTATTTTTAACCTATGTTTTGGCTAGTCTTATCAAACCACAGTTTGATAGTTTCCGTCTCGGTTCTGTCAATAACAGAGTGAGTTCATCGCTTCTTTTGTAAGACCTTGACCAAGAAGAACCGGCTTGTTCACAATACTAACCTCAAAAGTAACAATTGTCATTCCTACCTTTCATAGCCACAACTATATAATCACGGAAAAATGTTTTGATTGGAATTGCGGAAATAAAAATATGTAGCACAGGAAATAAGTACTACATCCTCTCTTAAAAAGTGCATGACGCATCGAATCACGAATATATCGAAATACTGAAGCCAGTATATATCTGCCGTGATTGGCCGGTGATGCTTATGTCGCAGAACCAACTGTAGACTGTTGTGACCGCTGTAAAGTCACGAATCGCGCCCGTTTTGAGGTAGTCCTTGCATATCGATGTTTGTGAACTTTGAGGGTTCATTATTTATTATATTATAATTAAATATCGTCTTATTGCGATTACGAAGTTTGAAAATTGGTTATCGGGCTGACTGGCCAAGAAAACAAACATAAATCCGATAAACGTAGGGCTGTACATCGACACTTATGGAAAAATAACCGAACTCGCACTTTGAAACAAAAATTAACCTTCATAATTTGAACTGTTGTGCCATGTTACATGTGCCAAAGATTCCATAGATATTTTTCATCAGGTGAAATGCCAAAAATGTTGACATTATCGAACAATTTCGAGAGAAATTGTCATGTAACAGAATTAAATTAAGAGAAATCTAAATTTAGCACACAATATCGAGTCAAATCAGTAATTATAAGGTACTATTGCTGATAACATTGCCCGTGCTGCTTAATCCTAGTGATATAAAACATTCGGGTGCATCCAATGACTTTGCCTTCGTGTGATAACTACCGTAAGTTGAACCAGTTCAGAATATTCTATTTTCAGGTGCATTTTAACAGCGGCTAGAATGGCTGGTTTTTGTTTCTCTCTCCTCGGTTCCTCTTGGGCCCGCTTGATAAATCGTGAATTTTAATTCTCTTCCACCAAGATTGGTGGCTCGATAGAAGTGTTATTGATATTGACGTGGTTGTCATGTAATGAACGTTCAATAATAAGCCGAGGCAGTGCCGTAAGATGTAGATAAATACGCTTTCCGATGGGAAGAATCGAACGGAGGTATCCACCGGCCGAATGCCGCTACCAGTGCAGACTGCATGCCAGCGTGGTGGTGGTAGCCGGGGAGCACCTTACCGGACACCGTGGGATCTCTCCGGAGATCGGTCCGAACGGTCGGTAGGTTGCGCGTGAGCGCGTGATTGTCGGGGCTAAATATATCCGAGATAAACACCACCAGTTAGCAAGAGCCTGAGCGGCGCCGTTATCCTCCAATCCTCGTGAGGAAAATAAATTTAAAAAAAACGAACACGTTGGAAAGGGAGAAAGCGGAAGGGGTTGGGCGAGCGAGGAAGGGAGCGAGAACGAGCGGAGAAAGAAAGCGAAAGACAGAGAAGATAAAGAGGAAAAAACGAAAGGGAAGGGAAAAGAAAAGAGCAGAAAAAAAGTGCGCAAGAATGACGCGCGCGCGCGCGAGGAAGAACGAGAGAGCGAGAGGCAGAGAAGGAGCGTAAGAGCGCCAGAGGTGGTCGAGGTATAACCGCGCATGGGCACCGTGGGATTCTTCGCGATTCACATTCTCCCTATCGCTCTTCAACATTTACATTTTTTGTTGTTTCTTCTTCATTGAGAAAGCTTTGTGACCACGGATATTTATTTCGCGGCTTGAAAGACGGATAAAATCCTCACGAGTTTCGCGGCTGTTTCGGCAATGAGGCCCCAATTTATTTTCCAGTCGTTTCGCAGGCGTTTTGAAAACAAACCAACGCAAAAATGTGGGCAGCAAATTCGCGAGGTTGTTGTTGTTTATACAGTCGGGAGGGAACAGAACTTTTTTTCAAAGTTGATATGAAAATATACTTTTGTGGAACGATTATTTCGTTTTCGTTCACTGTATTATCGATTCGGCTCATGCGAATCTATTCGATTAACTGCTGCAAATAATTAATACCAAATTTGCATTTAAGGTAACATTTGCGATATTCGAGATAGTCTGTTTAAACTGCCGTCGCAGTGTTGTGACCCTAGACAAGTAGCTGTTTCTTGCAGAATCTTTTTCAAGTTGAATACAGGAACTCCGAAAAAAATTAACAAATAGTACAATATCGCTAGGTTTTTTTCCCACAACGTTATTTCACGGTGGACATAGACATTTAGGTATAAAGATGCAAAAAGGTAGTTTTGAAGAGTCCATTTCGACCACTGCTCTAATTCATGAAGGGGGACTTCTACCCTAGAGTACCATTTTTCATTTTATTTTTTTGTGGTAAACGAATAAATGTAGACGACTGCAGTTTTTTTCTACTTGTTATTTACGTTTTAAAGTATACAATGGATGTTTTTTTAAGTTAAGAATTGTCGGCGTCCCCGGTTCTCAAACACGGTCATCCAAAAGAAATGGCTGCCACTGTGCTGACCACTGTAATTATGCGATCGGCCTGGAATTGTGCATACATACTCAAGAAACATGTGTTCATTGAATGACGGAGGTCAAAATTAAAAAAATGGCGGCGTTAAAAAAAAATTGATTTTTCCCCTATGTTTATCGTATAAAAACGTTAATAAAAAATAGAAAAATTAAGTTATCGAAAAAAACCTCCATCATTATATGAAGACATGTTTCCCTTGTATGTATGCACAATTTCGGGCCGATCGCATAATTACAGTGGTCAGGAGAGTGGCAGCCATTTATTTTGGATGACCGTGTTTGAGGACCTTGGACGCCGACAATTTTTAACTTAAAAGATTCCACTGTATACTATAAAACGTAAATAACAAGTAGAAAAAACCGCAGTCGTCTACATTTATTCGTTTTCCCACAAAAAATAAAATGAAAAATGGTGCTATAGGGTCCGTCTTAAATATCAGCATAGATTAGAAGACAGTAATTTGACAACAATTTTTCCATTTAACGTTTTTGTGAAATGTTACGTCGCGATATCTTGAGTCAAGTCACCAAAGCTGAGAACCGGTATACACGTATCGTATAACATTCAGATGTGCGACGATGAACGAGTACGACATTCCGATCTACGGGATTGTCGAATCGACGATGACCCACTCGGGGAAAATGAACTTCGCGGGCGCCTGCAATCGCGACGCCTGTCTCGCACTTATATTTAGAACGTGACATTAAGTTTAACGCCCGTAGGTTCTGCTGGCGACGACAAATTAAGGCGATTAGCCCGATGCTGCTTGTGGCTTGTTAAAGCGACACGCATTCGTGTTGCGAGACGAACGTACCGTTTTCGAGCGTGGGTTATACTATATGCTCGAGACATCGACCCTATAATGCAACGTACGTATAAGCAATAGTATATTTATATATACGCTATTTCGGACCAAGCTGCCGCACCCTTTACAGGGTAAAGTCACCAGTAAATGAACAGTTAAGCAGAACCATTTGATTATCATGAGTTTTTATAAAATTTAATATTTTCAGACTGCTTGCGAAAATCTTAGCGATTGACCAAAGCATTGAATCGTGTGATGCAGCTAAAAATCTCGTATTTTTATCGCGAAGTATATAAAAATAAATACTAAAAGGCAAAAATCCAAAAGCACTTGTGAATGAAGGGGCCCATTGGCCCCTTAGTTAAGGTTACATTTAACCTTAACTTTTAGTCGAAAATAGACATCTGCGAAAAAATAATCATAGTAGATAGCTCAATAATAGACAAATTAAGAATCTAATGATCATCCAAGTCATCGTGATTTCTCATGAATTCTCAAAAAGCTGTTGCTCATCCACGGGTGACTTTTAAATTATTCGTGCATTTCCGCTACACATCACTCTCTCATAATTTGTACCCGACATTTTCTCTAACGTTAAAGACTAAGTTTAAAAAAAAAACCCGTAAATTTGGTCGCCCGAAGCCGAGTCAACTATTTATTTTTCTCTGTTGTTCGTTTTGCACGCTTTGCGTCCCCAAATCGCACGTGAAAAATTAATAATTCGACAAGTTTCAAAGCAGTCGAACTATGAAATTTAAGTTAGCTTCCATTTCAAGTCGACAGCCTAATTGCAAATTTTGTCGCGTCGCGGGGATCAAAAGTGACAGAAATTCACGTCTCTCGGAATCTTGGCCGCCTAATGTGCGGTTTTACAGGCCAAATGAAAATGCGCGTCGTTGCTCACAAGTTGGGTGTTAATGCTACTCGTCCAATTGAGGCTTTATTGGGGACGCACTTTCGCTGAAACTGCAGCTGTGCGCTGCACGCTCGTGCATTGCACGTCGGGATTCACGACATCCCGTGCCCACTCTTCAACCTCGAAGAAATATCTTCCTCCACACTTGAAACACGCAACGTTATTAGTAAGTGTGGTACTTGAGTGTTTTGTTTCCTTTCTTTTCGTTTGACCGCTTGCTTTGTTTTCCTTTTTTTACGTTATCAGACTCAGACGACGATTAGATTCTGAAGATCTAATCGGAAACGTATCTTCCACTTGAAAGTAAGTGATTTAATCACTAAACGGAGCTTTAATGACTTCGTGCCACTTGACATGAACAGGTTGCTTTTTGCATGAATTCATGTTGGTCGAAGACCCCAACTCATTGTGCAATCAATGACGATCAGCTAATGTATAATGTTTCTTGACTTTCTGAACGCAAACAATTTTCGCAAATCATTAAAGAATAGATATATCAGAGACGTAAACCTTCATACATTTAAGAAATAAACGTGTGATAAAATGATGTGTGAACTTTTGAATAGCTGCATATATACCTCATTAAAATTCAATAAAAAATTGTGATCAATTGCAAAAGAAATAGAAGAACACGGTCGCCCATTACTTTTGTAATGCATTAAGGGATCATTACAGTGTGACGTTTTCAAAAAATCGTTTTTTTGTATTATAGGATACTATACACGGCTATAAACATTCTCTCAAATTTTTAACTCGAAATTCGAATTATTTCGAATGGACCTGGCATCGCCGATTGATCGTAAGTAAACGATTTATATGAAAATTTCTCACTTCAAATGCGTTTATCTCGAAATGGTGTTTTTCAAAACGGTGTCCATTCTCAAAGGAAGTGTGTTCAAGCTATCCATTTCGAATTTGGACAGAACATTCTTTTCGCCATTCTCTATCGTCCTATGGAAGCTTTGTTTTAAATCTTCCTATTTTTTACACGTTTTGTTTTGTTCAAACCGCCGCCATTTTGTAAAAATTAAAAAAACCTCCATAGGACGATAGCGGCTTTCCTGTAGATTAATAATTTTTTATTATTTTTATTTCAGATCAGGATTAAGGCGCAAACCTGGACACCATGCAGGGCCTTTTGTTTTCACCGGATATTTCAATACTTTATAACAATATTTAACAATAAATAAATCAACTTACAAAAAATCAGTTTGTACTCTTCATTAGAGCCTTCATTTGTAAAAAAAACCAGACCGATTAGATTATCCTAACCATAAAACAAAAAATCGCGAAAATCCCGAATTTTTCGACGGGTCACACTGTGATGATCCCTTAACCTAGTTGCTCCATTTTTTTAGGACAACTATCATGAAATTCGACTGAGAATAAATATTCTTTACAGTCATTAAACAATTACATATTAAACATAATGTATACAATTAATGTACACATTATATTGGAATTACTCCTTGGTTAATATTAATCATTTATGATCATTATACCAAGTGTGCTGTCACCTTTATTTTTAGAAATAAAGATTTAGGTATGTACGACTCTGACAAATATTAACAAGATAGTTATATATGTTATTCGCAAAATCGTGAGTGCACATAAATATTAAAGAATTATTCACACGGGGGCTGACGAATTGAAGATAACCTGTACTTTTTGCATAAAATTGCTTAAAATTGTCTAATAATAACGTCTCGGTCGAATTCTCAACCATTCCTCCTAGACGTGAGATGTTATTGAACGAGTCCATAGAATGAGAACGCTCGGACTCGGTCTCGTGAGTCGACGGGACCCACCGATGGTTTCTTCCTCCGTATGATTCTCCGGTCCTTAAATAATCGTAACGACCAGTAATCGCACGAGACATTTATTTCGTTGTCGGTGCGTGTCACTAGACGCGCGGACTCCTCGACGCACAATCAGCGTCAACAGCTCCAACGGCTCCAACGGCTCAACTTCTACATTGCCTCTGCCAAATCTGTCCACGTTCTTATGATGTTTCTCATACTTTGAAGAATCGTGAATAGAGCTTGCACTCATCGAAAATTATATTCGAGGCGCGTTGAATAATAATTCAATTCAATTACGAACCACCAATACCTTCGTTCAAACGAAAATAAGAAAACAAATTTTATGGATAAAAATGTAAGTCGACATCAATTTTTCTAAGAGGAACATTTCAATCAATTGTAAATTGTAAGTAATAATAATAAATAAATAAATAATAATAAATAATGATATAATAATAATAATAATAATAATAATAATAATAATAATAATAATAATAATAATAACAATAATAATAATATTAATAATTTAAATAATAATTGTAATAATTGTAAATTTTACATGTTCTTATAATAAATATATATGGATTATCCGCAGAGACGCAGCGCGACACATAATACGCTCACTTTTATTTTTGTCGGGTATTTTTAGGTGATAACATCGGAGGCGGTAAAACAAAATATATATTTTTAACTGCGAACACAACGACAAAAGAATTCTTGTATACAACAAAAGCTCTCCCGATTTTAGTGGCTGTTAACTCTTTTTTTATCTGCACAGAGACGTGAAAATATTGAACATCGGCATACGAGACTCTTGTAAAGCGGCAAAGTTGCGCGATGTGGCTCGACTGCACGAAGTGGCAGAAGCAGAGCTAGCGTCACAGACTTAGATTTGTGCAGCAGGTAAGCAGGTAAGCGTGGTGTGCGTGTTAGTACACGAATGCTGATGGCGTGTATTACAGAGACCGCGTGGGGCATCGACAGCCAACGGTAGGTACTATAAATAGACCGCGAAGGTCAGGGGAACCAGCAGTTTTCATGCAAATCGCCTCGTCGATAGAATAATATCTTCGTCCTTTAGCTGGACGGGTGAGCCGTCTAGGTCCGGTTACCCAAGCACATGGCTGCCCGAGTGTGCGAAGATATTCCGAATACTTGCAGCGGACGATTAAAGTGGAGATGAATATGAAGAGTTCCATTTTCGAAATTTCCATCGTACAATTTTTGATGCTTCGAACTGAAGGGCTATGACTTTTCGTGATGAAATTTCATGTCGTTGAAATTTGCATCGTTGTAATGCAACGAAATTAAACAAAAAAATATATTAATTCCACAACGATTCAAATAATTCACCCCTATTAGGGAGTGAAATAATATTTTTCTCCCGACTCCGCTAAAATAACCCCATTTCGTGTCCGCAACGCGGGCGGAAAATCCCTCATTTTTGACACGTGACTTACGCATGCGCAGTCCGCTTTCATTACCTCCCTAGGGAGGTAATCAGCTCATTCCTGCCCGCGCGGGAGTAATGGGAACCGTACTACGCATGCGTGTCGTCACTTGTCAAAAATGAGGTTATTTTCCGTCCGCGTTGCACACACGAAATGTGGTTATTTTTTAGCGAAATCGGGAGAAAAGTATAGTACGTTACATGGGAGGAGTGCAACTTTTCACCTCGTGTGAATTTCTGCCCTCGCTTCGCTCGGGCATCAAACTTCACACTCGGTGAAAAGTTGCACTTTCCTCCCTTGTAACGTAATGTACTATTACTTCACTCGGTGTTGTAATGGACATATTACGCACGCTTCGCGCGTAATATGTCCATTCCGCACCTTGTAAAGTAAAATTTCATATAATACTCGGTAGAAAACCTTTTTTGTAATAGTGTGCGTAAAGTTCGTCATTTCGGTGAGATTTCGCGTGCGTAAAGTGCTCGTTTTCCGAAAGTCGCGCGTAAAGTAAACGTCGTGCGTAAAGCTTCACTTTACGCACTCTGCTTACTTTACGCACGACCTTCGGAAAACGAGCACTTTGACTTCGCTGAACCTTCCCGAAGAAAACTCGCATCATGCACTGAGAAAAAAAATTGGTTGAGCCAACTAAACGAGGGTTTGCGGGCCGCGAAGTAAATATATGGTGAATTGGACTGTATATTTGGTTGAACGAACCAACGCCTAGTTGAATTAAATTTTTTTTCTTAATTCACAATATCTATTATTTCGTTCACGGTACGAAATATTTACTTCGCGGCCCGCAAACCCTCGTTTAGTTGGCTCAACCAATTTTTTTTCTCAGTGTGCACGCTATTACAAAAAATAGTATGTGTAACACGTGCGGAAATGTTGTACTTTACGCAATTGTTCCACAATATACTATTCTCAACTCGTGTAATTGCAACGCTCGCCTTCGGCTCGTGCTGCAAACTCACACTCGTGAGAACAAAATTTTCCGCCCTTGTATAGTAATGTACTATTTTTCTCGAGATTCCGCTAAAATAACCCCATTTCCGCCCATAACGCGAGCGGAAAATCGCTCATTTTTTACAAGTGACTTACGCATGCGCAGTCCGCTTTCATTACCTCCCTAGGGAGGAAATAAGTTCACTCCTGCCCGCTCGGGAGTAATGGAAACCGTACTACGCATGCGTGTCGTCATTTCTCAAAAATGAGTTTATTTTCCGTCCTCGTTGCACACACCAAAATGTGGTTATTTTGTAGCGAAATCGGGAGAAAAGTATAGTACTTTACATGGGAGGAGTGCAACTGTTCACCCTTATAACGTAATGTACTCATTTTCGGCATGCTCTTCGTCATTATAATAACTTTTTAAAGGTCGTATAATCATTTGGATTCATTAACATTTTTTGCTACGATGCAAACTTCAACGTCGTGAAGTTTCTTTAGCGAAAAATGTTCATTTACACATACAGGGTTATGTGTAATGTCAAGATGAACGAAAAAAAGTGTTTTCTTTTTTTCGTAGCACTTGATAAAACAAATCTTTCGAAACACGAAAATATTAAGTTTGGTGGAAAAGCGAGTTCATCCGATTGTTCGACGAGGTGGTATAAAAGGATTTTTCTGTCTATTTGCGTAATGACACTCACGGTAATTGAAAGCTAAACGAACAAAGCCAAATGTATATTCGAAAGGGCTTACAAAATCTGATTATTGCCACCGGTATTACTCAATGAGCGGTTGTCATCCCATTATTTCCTATCTTCGAAATTCAATACTCGACACTGAATTTACTTAAGGAAAATGAGAGTCACATGAGAAGTTGAAATTATGGAAACTGGTCGGACAAATCTAATCAAATAAATAGATCTTTATGTAAATTAGAACAAAGCTCAATAAATATTACGTAGATTCTAAATAAGTGAAAACATAGTTTTCATTTAAGCGCGGATCAATTGTTTCGAATATTATTTTTTATAACATCAGCGTATAAGAAGAGTATGCGCAAAAGAAAAGTGTTGCCTGCTCTACAAAAAGTCATCTAGAACGCCCCGATCTCTCTATTGCTCGGTTATATTTCTTTTCTCTTGTTTTTCATCGATCGCCGATTAATGGCGTTACAACGAGTGCACCATTAATCTTGGCTGGCTTACAAACTTGTGGGAAACTGGTTTCACGCATGGCGTGGGCACCGCCCTGGTGTGTTATTTATTCCGCAAGTTCGCGGGAGTAAACGAGCAATACAAGGGCGATATACTTATACCGTGGAAGGTTTCTCTTGCGATTCACCAACGATTCAACGGCACCGAGTTTAATGTACCTACGGTGCGTCCTCAATTCCCGATTCACTCCTTGAGTTTCATGGTTCGCCTATGTATGGCAGGGAGTACCTAAATGCCAATTACCTTTTATTGGCATCTGTGTCATTTTTTTACGAATCCATTCTCACATGAGAAAGCTTAGATTCGAAAGCTTAGGGCTGTTGTCGAGATTTTAACGTCAAGACATTTTTAATCTAAGCAGGAATTATTTTTTTCCAAACACTAAGTATTCCGCTTTGAATCAGCGATTTTTGTTTGCTTCTTCATAGAGGGAGATTTGCAAAAGGGCGTGAGCGCTCTAACTGAATAGTTCTTCATAAATACGTAGATACGTTCAGTGTTTGGTAGTGAATATCGACGAGATCGGTAAAGCGGTTCGGATTTTACGTGATTTTGAATTATTCTAAAAATGAACGATATCGCTCTAGCTTGCGCAAAACTTAAGCATTTACGCTGAAAGTTTGCACGTGATGGAAATGTGATGCAATGATGTTCATAACGGCGTTTTGCAAACGTGTGCAATCTGTTTTTTTTTTAATTATACACTTTGTATTTCTAATGCTCGAAAGCACCAACATTTAATTGCCTACAAAATGTATCCACACATACGGATGTCGTAGCACTTTTACATAAAAAAGTGTATACGCGCTTACTCATTTGTGTTTTGATACCTGCTACTACTAAAGATCTAGTGGCAATCAATTGAATTTATGTGTCCACACATTTCTTCAAAGTTCAGACTGAAGTATGCCGAAAATACCGAAAAACTGCTCCTTCAAGTTAATAAAATTGCAAAGTAGAACATTCCACATTACTTCTTCATTAATTTCCATTTTTTCCTCAGAATTTCGGACTAAAATTTGTCGAAAGTTTAAAAGCTGCAACGTAGAACTTTGTACATTGCGTCCTTCATCATTTCTATCTTTCAAAAAACTTCCTTTATGAAGAAACCAAAATTGGTAAATAAGCTTCCTCATAGACATGGCTTTGTGAAAAGAGGAAATCAAGGAGAAAGCAATGTGTAAAGTTGTTTAGTTTACTTTTTGGAAATTTATTATAAGCGAAATACCTATATTGTTTGAAGAATTCATTTACCACTCTATCGACTGGTTGTCCACATATTTCATTCGATGGGATTCAGTTAGCCAATTCAATTAAAAGAAATGCAGAAATTAGACTTACATAGCTGATCATTGGTATATTCCTCGACTGAGATACAATGGCCTCCACGTGGCACGAGCCTTCCGGGCCAAAGAAGGCAGCCACCCCGTCGCAAATCATATCGATCATCGCTCTTGTGGCCTCGACGGTTTCGCCTCTTGTGTCGTTCCATCGCATCACCAACCTCACATTTGGCAAGATTCTCGTGTCATTATTGATCTGAAAATAAAAATTAGTTTTTCCATTTTTTATCCCGAAAGATTTATTGACAATTCTTTTGATGATTATTATCAATATAATTGATGACGACATACGAATACTAGCAGATATATTCATTACAAAAATTATGAGCTTTCATTTGGATGTCTGAATTATCAACCCAAGCCATTAAAAGAATGTTGCTATACATCCATGTTTAATTCAAATGAATATAGTTTGTATAGGGATTGGCAGCGGTGGGCGCGCGGTCGGTGTATGGCTTCGGCACAAAGAGAGTTTTCGTGATTCGACTACGATTCCAAAATGCGATTTCCTGGACTATCACAGACTCAATTTTAAAAAGTACTGGTGGCTTAATATCAACTGTCACCACCTCCGAGCAGTAGCAGACAGAAAAACGGCTTCCGACGAACTAAACCGCGCCAGATAACGTCAACGATACATATAACGTTAGACTACGGTCCATCTTGTAAATATGTAAATATGTATATAATTCCTAGATTATTATTCGTTTTTCGTTTCATTAGTTTTAAGTACATCCTGGACGAGAGAAAGGCAAACAGGTTTTTTAAAAATTAATAACAAGTTCCTTTTTTCCTGTTTTTTTTTATAAGTGTTACCTGAGCACATTATTGTCAGCAGATGCAATTAGCTGCTTTTTTAAACCTGGTATTTTATTATAAAGAAGTTTTATGTGTGCCGAAAGTGTATCCTCGAGAGCTGCACCGAGCAGCCATGCCGATACAAAACTTATGGTATGCTTTTTGTTTTCACGTTTATTGTAACCACTATAAGCATGAATGTAAAATTTAATCATAGAATAAACCATTATACAATAAAGGTGTATGGGTTCGGCGGTCTCCTTGTTAAGCAGCTCGACTCGCGGTCGGTATTTGGATGGGTGACCGTTTAGCCATGCACTGTTAAGCGAGAGGCTGTTTTTTTGAGTCTTTGATATATTCTCGTACAGCGGGAACTCAGTAAAAATATAGCCGCCTGTATCGGTACAGGTTTTCCGCAGTTTCCCCGTGTCCTCGTGCAAATGCGATACAGTAGTGCATTAGGAAAGAGTGGATGCGGGTAACACTCGGGGGGGGGGGGGGAAGGAACTCAATGAATGAAAGGGAATCAAGAGGAGCGGAGACAAACGTAAAAGCCTGAAGAAGGCATACGTAGAAATCAAATAATCTTTTTTAAAGAATACTCTGTATAGTAAACATGTCAATATGACAATTACTGTCAAGGACGGCATTACGCCGAAGCAAACGATGAAACATCTGTTTTGCTTGTCCTTTTAGCTGTCATCATCATCGCCTTGCCAAGACCTGTGCGACTAAACAAACTTTCATACTGTGTCCAGCCCCGGGACAGACAAATTTCCTACGTCGAAAATGCGTTTATCGCTTAGCTGACCTGTGCACGAGGGCAGCCACTGACCGAAGACACCAATCTGGTGATATACAATTTTTTAATAAAATTAACACTCACGCTCTGGGTCTCGCAAAACTTAAGCAAGTAAGCCAAAACGTTGCACATAATAAAAATGTAATGTATCGGTGATTGTGACAGTATTTCGAAGCCGCCTGCAACGGCGTGTATTATTTTTTATTCTTCATTTTTTATTTCTAATCATCGTAAGTGCCTATATTTTCCAAATGAGTGGTGCATTGAAACTCCTTTTCAGTTACAATAATTTATTCCAAAAACTATCCACAGATACAGATTTCACAGCATTTTTATACTGTTGCAACCCTAACTAACAAAGATACAGAGGTAACGAATAAAAGAAACTGCTAATCGGAAGAAAAAGTTACAAAGTAGAACTTTGTATATTGCTTTCTAATTCATTTCCATTTCTCATATGGTGTTCCTCTATGAAGAAGCGAAATAGTACTTTATTTCACTCGGTGCGTAAAAGCCCTTTTTCGCGCCTTGTGCAGTCAAATTGTATACGATACTCGGAAAAACGTTTTCTCAGCTCTCGAATCATAATGTACTATTGTGATATAAGAGCGAGAGATCGACCATTATACGCAGGTTGGGAAGTTGATTGCTTTTTTTTAATTCATCAAACTGGTTAGTTACCAATTAATTGACTCATTTGTTGAACTAGTAAATTAATTGGTTGAGCAAATACATTGGTTATTAATTGGTTGAATCGCAAACATGTGCATGGCTATAATGGTTACTCAACGTTGTAGTAGTAACATCAAGTACCGTTTAACATGAGTGGCCGCCGAAGCCATACACCAAACGTGCGTTTACTGCCATCGATTCAATGAATATTAGTATTAATAAGAAATCCATATTTTTGTTTTAAGGTAACCGTTTTTGTTTGCGGACTTGGTCTAATAATGCTTCGTATACAGTAGGGTGTGTAAAAAATAATTTAATTTTTAGTTCTTTATACTGCAAAAGTTTATGTTCTGACCTCAATATACATCTCCTATACTGAAAACGCGGGTATAGTATTTAATGATTTTTTTTACTTGAGATTTGTTGCAATAAAAGACCTCGATTGAGGCACCACTTAATATCATTTGTCAACGAATTCCTTTAACACAATTGATTGTTAGATCAATTTCTCGAACTTAAGCCATGCAGACAAAAAAAAAAGAGTGAGAGCACGCAGATAGAAACGGAAATTAAGAAGAACAAAAATTCGCAATTATTCATGATTTTTATTCTATCCGTTTCTATCTGCGTGCTGTCGCACTTTTTTTCGTCTTCATGGCTTAAGCTCGAGAAGTTGACCTAACAATCGATTGTGCCAAAGGAATTCGTTGACAAATAACATCTAATGGTGCCTCAATGGAGGTCTTTTATTGCAACGAAATTAAAAAAACCATAAAATAAAAAAACCATAAAATATTTTAGGCCCGTCTTCGGTATAGGAGGTGTATATTGAGGTCAGAACACATACTTTTGCAGTAAAAAAAAAAATTAAATAATTTTTTTTTACATACCCTAGTATACATGCGTATTAATTTATTTGTACATACTACGTACTTTTCCCTTCGGTGCACCCGTTACGTCCGGCTCTCAAGCAGATATCACTACCGGTCGGTTATTATGCAAATCCAAATTTCAGCACACGATACGTTTTTTTATCCTCTTTGCCGCCCACCCCTCACTTATACTCCCTATATTTCCATCATCGTTACTCCCCCTCGTCGGCTCGGTCTATGTTCTCACTTTAGCTTGCGGTGCAGCGCATTCGCTTTGGCGGGGCGAGCAGCTGTTACGTTCTCACTGAATTCAACGCGCAATTTACATTTCGCGGTGTTGGTGCTTCGTTGCGCGTACTCTCTTCTACTCTGCAAGAAATTGCTATAAACATCACCGCACCGATTTACTATTTTCCTTGCACCACGCGCACTCGAATAAAACATTCACTTTTTCTTTTCAAGCGGAATAAATTTATTTAATCTCAATGACAGACGCGAAAATCAACTGTATCGTACAAATACATTTTTTTTAATTGCAATTCCCGAACTCATAAATTCAGTCGTCGGAACTCGACTATATATCCAATAAATCAAGCCCCTGTCGGCCTGCCTACGTCTCCATGTGCCCCCGCTCGCCAATCGGATGCTCACCAAGTCCATCTTTGTTATCTTCTTTTCATTCATCTTTTGCTTCATTTATTTGTGCCGGATAGATAGAAATTATCAGTGTTGTAAGTCCCCATTAGTTTAAGAAATAAAGTATAAACAGTTTATTTTCTAGTTACGATTTTAGAACGATGACCTGCAGCGATTATAAAATTATATGTCGAGCCAAACGAAATATTCTTACGGATATTCAAAATCGAGCGGATTTTGAATATCCGTAAGAAAAACCTAATTTTTCATTTAATTTTGGGAGAAACTGTGAGAAAAATGGACAAGCACAGTACCCCATTTTTTCACAATGCATTAACAGCATTTCTCCATTTTTTCAATAACATTACCATGAAGTTTTATGGGAAATTCATATTTCATGCCTCCATTTAAAAGTTTACTCATCATATTATAATTATTATGAGTTATTATTATAAAAACAAAGCCAATCGCACCATCAATTTTATTTCTATACAAATTAGGGATTTACAACTCTGGAAATTTCTGAAAGATTTGATGAAAATAAAGATAACATGTTTCAAGCACCCTTGCTTATGAACCTCCCTTTATTGTTAGCCTACTGTCTACAGAATCTCTAGCTACCTTCTTCACCCTGCTGTGCTTCTATGGACCGATGCAATAGAATGAGCATGGGAATTAATCTTCCACTTTATTCCGAGTAAAGAAGATGAGGAGACACGGCACATCGAAGAGGGAGAAAAACAGCAGTCGTTACGCGTTTTATTTTAGTTTAGGCTTTTCCCACTTTTCCAAGTGCACCGAGATTGAAGGCGCGGATGTAGCATATAAATGTGTGGTGAGCGGCGAATGAAAACATTGCCGTGAACGCGGTTGGGCGCGCAACTCGCTCTTTGCACCTATCGCATACATTTACATACACTATTCCTGGCTGTATGTAATACCGGATTCCTGGGACCGCTGCCGCCGCCACTGGGCTCGGCGGAGAGTTGGCGCGTTCCGAGGACTCGGCTGATTTCTTCTCACGCTCTCGAGAGGTTTCGGGCGTGGGCGGACCGGCGAGCCCTACAAAGGTAACGGCAAAGCCGAAGTCAGGGCTATCGAGAAAGATGAACATGGCTAAGGGCCTACAAAAGAGAAGGGTGGCAAATGATTAGGATGGGAAGGGGGAAAAGCTGGAGGAAATGTGTGGCTTGACGAAAAATAGTATATTGTGTAACGAGTGCGTAAAGTACTACATTTTCGCGCGAGTAACACATACTATGTTTTTATTACACATACTATCCTCTTTTAGAAAAGACATGGCACATCGAAAATCGAAATACTGAAGCCGCCTATCGAGCATTCCGATTGGTCACGGCGGTTCGGTATTCGATATGAAATCGATCGGACTGTCATGGCCACCGCGGTGTCACGCGCGCGCGCATTTTGAATGGCTGTATTGGTCACAAGAAAAGATAAATAAAAAGTTGTTGCTAGTTTTTTATAATAGCGGTGCGTAACGCGAGTCTTCTTCGGAAAGGTTGAGCGAAGTCAAACTTTATACTTTACGCACGACGTTCGGAAAACAAGCACTTTACGCACGCGAAACCTTACCGAAATGACGAGCTTTACGCACGCTATTACAAAAAATATAACTCGGTAATCCAGAGACTCCAATCATGAGAATTTCTTGTCTATGTTTTCCTTACGTCTATATAGTCGTATATATGCGCTGCGTGCGAATTAGTTACAATCGCTAATATGGCAAAGCTGAATTTTGATTTTGGTATATAATGTGTTGTGCCTTTCAACTTTTTGGAATTTTGAAATCAAGTTGGAAAATAAATTGCAATGTTGTTGCCACGCGTTAGTATCTTACATGTGCAACGTTAACGATTATGCAGCTATAGTATATTAACTGTATTTCTGCAATGAATATGTATCGTTTTTTATCTTTTTGTTGAGTCATTGTTGTTGTTTGGATGAATCGTCTGTCTGTGGGTTTGTTGGTGGATGTTTTGGCAGAGGATAAAATTGAAGGATAATTTTAGAATCAATGGTTGGACACTGAGCATCTTCCCATAGGGAATGAATTACGAGCCACGGTTAAATATTTGCAGATTTAATATCGTACCGAGCTCTTCTACGAGTATCAGTTCACCCCTTGGAATCCCAGAGTTAATTATTTCTCATGAATCTCGATAATATAATAAGCTTTAAAGTCGAAGGGGTTTCCAAGGGGCTCCTTTCAATGGTCGTTGCGTAGAACCTTTTTAACTACGACGACAAAAGTTTTCTTTTGCACGAATCACTTGATTTGGTACATGTAGCATGAAGAAAAATCATCAGGGAGTGATAACAAATCGATTATTGTATTATCGAATTTTGTTGTTGTCACAGCAAAATTTTCAGCTATCACCAAAAAAATTTCAAAAAATTTGCAGGTACGACAGCAAAAATGTTATCACTCCGTTGATACTTTTCACTGTGAGCTATTTGAAATTTGTTCGAAAACATCTGTAAGTTCAGTATACGATGTATTTCCGAGCAGGAATTAACATTTCAGAGAGAAAGAAAAATTCGCATCGAAACGTCAATTTTTAACGACGTTTGTTCCAACGTGCCCCGCGTTTCTACCAGCCCCGGTCTCCCCTATCCTACTTTTGCCGTCACTTTAGCTCTGAACGGCATAGACTTCATGCCGAAATTTCAATGTGGACTTTCCAGCTTCTTTACCATATGAATCTACAAAGTAACAGTTGTACACACGACGAGCCTGCCGGTTGCACGCGCGGCGGCTGAGTCTAACAACGATGACACAGGAAAACCGTAGTCGCAGGGGTCTATATATTTAAACCGAAGTAGTATCTTCCTAAATCAACATGTTACAATAAAATATGTTCCAATTAAAACCATCAGTATAGATAATATTTTCCATGCGCCGTTGACGCGCGTTGAACTAGTCCAAATTCGGATTTGGTCTGTTTTAAGGGGAACTTCTACCTTGGAGCACCATTTTTTATTTTATTGTTTTCTGGGAAAACGAATAATAGTAGACGACTGCGGTTTTTTTTCTAATTGTTATTTACGTTTTATAGTATATAATGACATTTTTTAAGTTAAAAATTCTTAAGTAACTTAAGTAAAGTAAATTTAAGTTAAAAATAAAGTAAAAAAGGCGTCCGAGGCCCTCAAACACGGACATCCAAAATAAATGGCTATTTCCTGACCAAATTATGCAATCGGCCTGAAATTGTGCATACATACTCGGCAAACATGTCTTCATGGAATAACGAAGGTTTTTTTCAATAACTTAATTTTTCGATTTTTATTCATGTTTCTATAGGAAAAACGTAGGGAAAAAATCGATTTTTTTTAAACGCCGCCATTTTCTTTATTTTGCGGTAATCGAAAAAAACCTCCGTTATTCCATGAAGACATGTTTCTCGAGTATGTATGCCCAATTTCAGGCCGATCGCATAATTACAGTAGTCACGAGAGTGGTAGCCATTTATTTTGAATTACCGTATTTGAGGACCTGGGACGCCGACAATTTCTAATGAAAAAAAAAAAAAAAATCCATTGTATACTTTAAAACGTAAATAACAAGTAGAAAAAACCGCAGTAGTCTACATTTATTCGTTTCCCCACAAAAAAATGAAATGAAAAACGGTGCTCCAGGGTAGAAATCCCCTTTAAGAGGCAGTGATACTTCGCTCGAAACTTTATCGCCCAATGCTAAACGCCTATAGGAGCTGTCTCTGTCGCACATTTTTGTTTATCGAGTCTCCTGACCAAACGGCTTGATCTATCGAGAAGCCCGAAGTTTAGCCCAGTTCTGCAATACTTCCGCACATTCTACAAAAATTTGAGCTCTATATGTCGAATAGTTTAGGAGAAAATAGCTTTAAAAAATTCGAGCTGGAGTGGCGGAAGTGGACTGCGTCTTAAGAGCTAGGTTTAAACGCTTGGGTTTCCCTTGATGGGAATAAAAAGAATCAGCAAAAAAAAAAGTCCTTCGGAAGATTGATGAGTACCTAGCAAAAATGACGTATAGACTTGTCTTTTCGTCTTTGCATCTCACCTCGTCGAGTGCCATTGTAAGCGCACCGGATATAGCTAGACCCTGTCTATCCTTGAGGCCTCCCTTGATTGCAGTGAGATAACCCACGGTGAGGTTTCTCGGGCCTCTCTTCTGGTGCGACCACGAGCCGGACGCCGCTGCGATCGGCGACGAGGACGAGGAAGAGGAAGCGCTGGTGCTTGACGCGGATATAAAAGATGAGTCGGCCGAGACCGACGGGGAGGCAAGGAAGCTGCGATGATGTTGTTGGTTCGTTGGATGATGATGGTGAAGCGGATAGCCAAGGACATTGGGAAGACCGATTGGCATGTTGACAGGTGAGTCAACGAGAGCAAGACAGGGCCCGGTGCCGAGCAACAGGAGTACGAGGATCGCAGGGGTACTCGGGAGCCGTCGTAGCCGTTGCCGTTGCCGTTGCCGTTGCCGTTGCCGTTGCCGTTGTGCTGGCCGAGCTGGTTGCCGTTGTTGCGGTGGCTGGCGACGGGGAGGCCTGCGGCGGCTCGGTGATGGTGGGCCGGGGCGCATGGCCGCCGCCGCCACCGGTCAGCGCCTCCCTCTCGCTCACCTTTTAACAGAACAACGAAACGAAATTAATAAACCTTTGTCGGATTCATTGAAGCATAAATAAATGTGGTCCTTCGAAAAAGCGACTCTCTCTCAAGGACGATGCATTCAACATTGTTCATGAGACTAACGCGGGTGCTAATACACATTTCATTTGCACCGGGTATATCACGACTTCCGCTGTATTAGTAACGTCTTATGACGTCACGAAGATCTAATATTGACGTCGCTGTTGACTCGCGATATAGAAGCAACGTATTTCGTTTCCGAGTTGCGAGACATTTTTGAACGGTGTGAAGTTGGCAGCCCATTGTAAAGATATTATAAAAGGTAGTTATGTCGGTACACCGGAGTTATAGGCATCAACATCTATGCTACAAAAAAACGTAATTGTGTGTGGTATTTTGACCTCAGTATTAATTACGGCAAAAATATTCCGGGAATTTATTTTCTGAAACCGCGTTATTTTTGTGACGACTGTATAAGAGTAGAATTATTTTTTATATGGATTTGACTTTAAATCGGGATTTTGTGCTGTTAGGTAACGTCATGTTACCCCGAATCACCCACTTTACCTTACAATAACTCGGTGGAATGTCTTGTGACTGCCACTTTTTATGGTCGTATCGGTTACTTTAAGATGTAACGAAAACGTAGAGCTGTGTATATGTTTTGCATTTCATTTTTTTGAATTCTCTATATAACGCCATATATAAAGCTCTATTTTAAAACATTATTTACTCAATTGGACGACCGGTAACGTACCTCGGAATTCCTCGCAAATAAAAGATGAGTACTCAAACTACAAGATATAAAAAATTCGGGTGCGTCTAATGACTTTGCCTTCGTGTGATAACTACCTTAAGACACTTGAAAAACCAAAACAAAAAATACAATACATCAGAAAATTACAGTCCCGGCTTGACAATTTTTGTTCATGGACTGATATGTGAAATTGAAATGCAGATTCAACGTAACATTAAGGTATAGTATTGTGCCAAAAATGTAGTAAAATTCGGAAATTTGCAAAACACATATGGAGTATAATTGTGCTGTAATTTTACGTGGTTTTTGAATATGAAAATGAATATATCAGTTTACGAAAAAAAAACTTCCAACTTTGTTACATTTAATATGCATTTATTTTTACGGTTACACCGTGAAAAATTCTCATGATATGAAAAAAGATAAACGCTGTACCGTTATAAATCTAAAGCGAGGCACTGGTGATCTATTGAATAATAAATAATCTAGATAGCGGCATATTTGTCGTGAGGTTGGGATATCGAATGATAACGAGAGTGACAAACGAGGGATATCGACCGAATGGAAAGGAAAAAATTGAGATGTAAAAAGCGCGGCAAAGCCCGGTGCGTCCCGAGTACCATCGTGCAATTAGATCCGTAATTAAGACGTCGGCCGTGTAATCGACGTCACCTAGTCACGCCCTTGTTTGCTAAATGTGCGAAGATACGTCGGGTCTTTAATTCTTATACCTCAGCCGCCGTTATGTAACGGTCTACTCTTTCTCAGCGAATTGGCCACCGTCCCGCGGCCAATTTGCCATGTTGGTTTTCATGATGCACGGTTCGAATACATCAGCCTACATCTTTTCACGTTAATTGCACACTTATGCTCGTTTGCCAAAATAATCTGAACTAAGTTAATCAAAACATTTGATTACATTACTAACATTTAAGGTAGTCCTTACGTCTAGTGTTCATTTCGCATAAATTCGAGAAATATGAGAGAGAATTGCGAACACTTCTCGATGGTCTAAAAATCTGAAAAAATTCATGCACATTATAGGTACTGATAAGATTAATTTTGCATAATAATAATTCTAAAATGTTATTAACCAATTGATGAAAAAAATAATTGTTTAACAAATATTTCCATGACCCATCTTTTTTTTAATGGAAACGTTTCGTTCATTTTTCCGAATACATATGAATTTTTTCAGGTTTTTTTAGAGTTCACTTTGAATTTTCACATATTTTCCCCATAGAAACGCACAACATTCAAAGTCAACTCTAAAATCTGAGAAAATTCATATGTACTCAGAAGAACGAAGGAATCATTTTCATGAAAAAGAATCTTGGGTGATCGAAATATTTGTTAAACCATTTTTTCATCAATTTGTTAATAATATTTTCGAATTCTTATTATGCAAAATTAGTCTTTTCAGTACCTTTAATGTGCATGCATTTTTTTCAGATTTTTATACCATCGAGAAGTCTGCAATTCTCTCTCATATTCCTCGAATTTATGCGAAATGAATATTAGAGGCAAGGACTGCCTTAACAGAGAATATTTACATATCTTACTTCATTTGATTATTTTTTAAACCGCTCATTAACGAAGTGTAAATGGGGTGGGGCAGGATTTGTTACGGTTTATTTATTTGGGCAGTTACTGGATGTTTATTGTTCTGACATTATCAATAGAAGAAAATACTTGGTTCTCGAGGATCTACGTCTGTACTGGTTATTCGTAGGGCACTCACGATTCTTTTTTTTTTCATTTTTTACATTTTTGTAAATGAAACTTTACTCGGTAAACATTTTTATATCCCTTTTCTCAATGTTCTGGACCATGCTGAGTACTCCGCCACGAAAATCTCGAAAAAATGCATTAAAAGAAAGCTTTGATCAGCAGGCAAAAATGTTGGCAATGCGTACAAGAAATGTATAAATGTTTTATGCGTGGTTGAAGAGTTTGCGCTGAGAGCAGCAAATGCTGTAAATGTGGTACTGCTCGATCTTATCGGAAACCCGATAATCGAAAGTACAAACCCGGGAGACTCGGGACTAGATGACACCGTGTGGCACCGCCGTGGACGTGCGGTGTCCGCTTATGCCTTCGCTTCACCAAACATGTTTGTTCGGCTCGTTCACTCACTCGCGATGAAAAATAATTGACGCTATACGCCGCGCTCGCAGAGAGACGCGTCTTATCGTAATGTGACGAATATTACGAATACGAAGGATTGATTATAGACGCTAGCAAAAGACGAGCGCACAACTGACATAGCTGACGACTGTCATCACGATAAACTAATACAGATCTCAAGGTATGACGTCTCATTGTTGGAGGAGACGTGTTAACAAGACCGAATTTTTGAATAACGAGAGTGCTTAGAGTCAGGCCACGGGGCAATGAACGCATGCATATCTTCTTTAATGCCAATACCACTTCGAAAAAAGAAGATCAAGGTATTAGGGCGGGGGGGTATGGTCTTGAAACTTTTTTTTCATTTAATTTATTTTATTTTATTTTATAAATGCACAACATCTCAAGACTGTTGTATCAAATTTTTAGAGAATTGGAGCAAAACTAACGGAGGTATGAAATTTTAACCATCTGAGACTCTGAGTCGTTTCATATATAAGTACTCTGTACTTTAAAGCGATTTTCCCATACTTCACGTTTTCAAAGTCGGTGACGGCTGTAGTTCATAATCTATTGTACATCTATTATATATCCTTTTCAAACTTGGTACACTCTTTCTCTGTATAATTCATGAGGTAACGCTGACGAGTTTTAAAAAAATTTGTTGTTATTTTTTATTTTACAATAACAAATTCACCGATTTTTTAAGCGAAATTCGCGTTTTTCACTTTCCCGTGTTACCAAAAATCAAAAAATTAAAAAGAAATTAAAAACTCGACAGCGTTACCTGGAGAAACTCATAAACTAATAAAATTAATTTGATTTTTTATATCAAATGTGAGTGATGGGTGATGAGTTACAACCGTCATCGCAAAACAACTTTTTTTTAGACGTCTCGGGAGATTTGCTGTCAACGGCTTAATTTTTTATATTTTCCACTGAAATTTTCAGAAAACATCCTTGAAATGTTTTACAATGCTGTAATCATTAAATTAAAAATACACTATCCGCATCTTGTAAGAAATTGTTGAAAAAGGGTATTTTTTCGCCGAATTAAACATACCCCCCACCCTTGATAATAGTACATTTCGTTACATGGGAGGAAAGTGCAACTTTTCACCGAGTGTGAAGTTTCGTGCCCGAGCGAAGCGAGGGCAGAAATTCACACGAGGTGAAAAGTTGCACTCCTCCCATGTAGCGTACCTCCCATGAATACTTTTCTCCCGATTTCGCCAAAAAATAACCACATTTCGTGTGTGCAACGAGGACGGAAAATAAGCTCATTTTTTTACAAATGACGACACGCAAGCGTACGACGATTTCTATTACTCCCGCGCGGGCAGGAATGAGCTGATTACCTCCCTAGGGTGGTAATGAAAGCGAACTGTGCATGCGTAAGACACTTGTCAAATATGAGCGATTTTCCGCCCGCGTTGCGAACACGAAATGGGGTTATTTTAGCGGAGTCGGGAAAAATAGTACATTACGTTACAAGGGAGGAAAGTGCAACTTTTCACCGAGTGTGAAGTTTGATGCCCGAGCGAAGCGAGGGCAGAAATTCACACGAGGTGAAAAGTTGCACTCCTCCCATGTAACGTACTATACTTTTCTCCCGATTTCGCTAAAAAATAACCACATTTCGTGTGTGCAACGCGGACGGAAAATAACCTCATTTTTGACAAGTGACGACACGCATGCGTAGTACGGTTCCCATTACTCCCGCGCGGGCAGGAATGAGCTGATTACCTCCCTAGGGAGGTAATGAAAGCGGACTGCGCATGCGTAAGTCACGCGTCAAAAATGAGGGATTTTCCGCCCGCGTTGCGGACACGAAATGGGGTTATTTTAGCGGAGTCGGGAGAAAAAAGAATTCCCCCATTTTCCGGAACTTTTACACAAATAAATTTTTTTATACCAGAAGATCTATCGGTGCCACTCATGGGATTTTTTTGTAATATCAGTAGTCATGCATGAAGACTCTGTAATTTTTTCAATCCAAAGAATTATCCGTTTTTTAATTAAAAAAAATATAATTCTTCCGTTTTTCGGTAAAAAAACATTCTAATCGTAACGTGAAAATTATTGAAAATATACCGTTCGAAAGCTAACAGAAAACGACAAGTTTTATGTGCTATTATTTTTTTTTAAGTAACTTCAAGTTTCCGAGATATTTCCATTTGAAATAAAAACGGTACCTTCTGAAATATGGGTTTAAAAATCTGAAAAAATTCACATAGAGTGCCCTTTACTGGTACTAGCAGACAGGAGAGGGTTGAAGAAAAAAGTAGCTGGATCGAGAGAGAATGCTTCATATAAGGACTTCTCTGTCACTTTTGTCACTGTTTTCCCGAACCTCGAAAATTTCTCCCAGTCAGACAGATTTTATTACTACCAAGATTTCGTATGCCTCGGGTGGTCTCACAATCGAAGTACAGTCGAACCCCGATTAACCGGGCATCACGACAAGCGAAGAAAATACAAGAAACAAATGAATATCGCTATGACTATGGTCTCTCTATGTCAGATTTTGCATAATACAAAAAGTTTCAAAGATTTCGTGATACATGCAGAAAATTTTTAAGTGCTTACTCTGAAATTTTGCATATCTTTTTTCGGCAAAATTCGTATCTTTTAACACTATTAATATGTTGGAACGAATTAACTGCGTATGAAATGCACAGCATCTTACACCCTTGAAAAAAAGATGGTACAACGAAACTCAATTATATGGGAATACTAAAGCCAGTTTATACTTAAGCCTTTCGATTGAGCCATTTTCAGTTTCACATGTAGCGCGTGCAGTGCATGTGTTCGTTAATCTGATAGACAGATCTAACCCAAAAGTGGACGACGTATACCTAATAGTTTAAATATTCAAAGATTTTATTCAGCGGCACCACAAGCCAAGTGAAACGAAAAGAATACGAGCGAAATGTGCGCGTTGTTGCTATAGTAACAATGTATATTTTCGATGCAGCGCTAGATGCAGTTCTTATTTCTCATTATGTTTTTTTCTTTTTCGGCTGTACCACTTTTTGGTGTATTGAGACATGCAGTGGGCCACTTAACGGGAAACGCGTCATATATGTGAGTATGGGGACATTATATTTACATTTGTAGATAATATGTTGCAGTCTCTTCATGTAGGAGACTCATATTAGATACGTGAGACGCGATACACAAGCAATGCTCTCGTATTTTGTTACTCGACACCGCTCTTATCACAACTATCCTACGCTGACTGCCAGGTAGGATATCAGCAGTACATGGTTCCCACTCGCTTATATATGAAACTTTACAAACAAATTCTCATTATCATGATACTCTGGTACTAGCTAGTCTTTACGATTCCCTTTGAAGAACCGATGAAGAAGTAAGAAGCACAATGTCTAGGTATAAATGTTTAAAAAAAGACATTCAGTGCAAAGCTGTACAAAATACATATTGAAGAAAATGGTCGTCAAAACTTGGCCAAATGTTAACCTGACTCATTGAATTCTGTAATAATTAATGGGTTTCTTTGTCAACACATGTGTAGACATAACATTCTCTAATTGCCATTATAAGATGTTACTTTCTAAAAGTTAGCTGCTTTCTTAAGGATGTTTTTTTTACAAACATGAAAATTACTAGAATTTATGATTTTCACTATGCTTGAATTCTCAGCAAAAGAGCGGCTCCCACGATTTATCGATGTTTTAAACAAAGGCGAATTTGTTTCAACTTACGTCTATTTATCCTGCAGTTTAACCCGATTTGCTTTTGCTTCATGTGCCAAACATAACGGAGAGAATAAGAAAACAGTTGTATCTTCCGAACGGAGGTTTCAATGCCTTAATTCAAAACTTTTCACATTTTCAATATTTAATTTTTTTACTATTACGATATAGTTATGATAATAGTAGACAATAGCAGAAATAATTATTACTAATAATGCAGTAAGATAGATTGTATTTTCTCGCGTTATTGAGCGGTGAGTATGTAAAATAAATTAAAAATAACATTCCAAACCGATTAAGACGGTTAACTCACGAGTGTGTGTCGAATCTCTTCAGTGTATCGAAATTTCGATGCATAATATGGGACGTAAGAGCGACTCGTGGCGTTCTCCGGCTGTATTGCGTTCCCACGACGGACGCGCAAAAGGAGATAACGCTTTAAAATAGTACGCGAGTGATAACGCGTATTTATAATATCGAAAACGGCATGAACGAGCAAGCAACCGAACTAATCGCACGCGCAAGCGAATTTGAGATTCGTTTCTTAAATATTTTGCACAATCCTCCTCATTTTTCCGTTGCTTTATTATCTGCCTCTTTTCGGACTGACACTTTATTTACTTTCGCGGAACCAAAAAGATCGGTCTAATGTAAAATCATTGAAACTAAGCGACTATGAAAATTTGATATAGTTAAAGTTGGTAAATTAGTTTTCGTTTTTTATTTTTACACATTTTTGTCTTAAATTTTTATGCGATGTGAGTGACACTAAGACTTGACTATGGATTCAGTATTTCTGAGCCGATAGAATTGTTTCCTCCTTGCGAATTGTTTCCTCACTACTTTATACGTTTGACGAAGCCTCTTTTATGAGGAAGTAAGCTTATCAATACTGGCTTCCTCATAGAGGAAGCCAAATTGATTGCGTCAAAGGTGTACAATAATGAGGAAGCAATTTGCAAGGTTCTACTTTGCAGGCTTGTTTGTGCTCAAAAGATAATGTCTCAAAAATACAGTGTGATAATATTCAACCGGTCGACTGATGTGAGTGAAGTTTGTACTCCAACTTCGCTCCATAGTCGTCCATATATGAACCAAATTCGAACCCGGTTTCTCGAAATTTGTACAAGCCAGCGCGCAAATGGGATAAAAAAAAATACAAAACGCCATCAAATTTGTACCGTTTGACCAACTTGCATCAAATTTGAGCGCAAATCTTATTCCATGGGTGTCCATATGTGAACTAAACTTAAGATAAACCTGAAAAAATGCATACGTATTCAGAAAAATTAATGAATAATTTTCATCAGAAAACAAAGTTGAGTAGTAAGGTAAATTGTCGAACCATTCATTTTTTCATTAATTTGCTATTAAAATTCTGGCCTTATCATTATGCAAAATCAATCTTTTCAGTACCGTCTGCACGCTTGATTTTTTCAGATTATTATCTCGTCGAAAAGTGTTCGAAATTGTCACCGAAACTCACAAAATTCATACTTCATAATCGATAATCGTGAATTCACATGGAAAATTGCAGCCAGATATCTCATCATTTTCATGAGTTAATTAAAAGACAGCAAAAACATTTCAACAAGTTTAAATAGCAATAAAATTCGAACCACTCTTTCCAAAGTGTTCGGAATGCTGTAAAATTTGAACCTTTGAACCGATCGCGCCAAGTGCAGTCCGAAATGTTGTTTGTTAGATTACTTGCGTACTAAATTTGGAGAAAAATACATGAAATTACGCACACACACGCACGTGCGATCGCACGCAAAGCTTCACGAAAATAAAGCTTCCTTTCTAAGTAAGCAGTTTACGAGTGCTAAAAGATACTAACAACAATTACTCGTGACATGAATTTCTTTTTACACCGACATTTTACATACTAATCGAGTAATAACAACGCCAGCTCTCGTACCGGTTAAGAGGAAAAACCATTGTGTCATATTGTTTTTTCAATTCTTCATACCTAAACAACATCGCAGAATTGCTTCGGCAAGAAGATCTGTGAGATCGTTGTGCGGCTATTTTGCGAACATGCCGACTATAATCGGGGTCACTCAGCGACGCTCTTGCAGCGTGAACGTCTAACGGCCACCTGTAATCATCGTAAACAAATTGATTAGATAATTTCGTGAATAACACAATGAACTGAAATTGCTAATTTGGTGACAATATATAAATTAGTCTTCAAACTTGAATACTTACGATCTACTTAGGAGTAATTTAGAAATACAGGAATTTCTAAAAATGAAAAACCTCAACTAAAAAAGTCGCAAAGTAGAATTTTGCACGTTGCTTCCTGATTAATTTCAATTTTTCACTAGGTCACAACCGCTATGAGGAAACTTATTTATCAATCATAGCTTTCTCACAGAGGAAGCTTTGTAAAAAACGGAAATTAAGGAAGAAACCATGTGCAAAGATCTACTTTGCAACTTTTTTACTTGAAGGAGCAGTTTTTTCAATGTTTTACTTCTATATTTTTGGCAATTCCGGGTGCAACAGTGCAAATACGTAAACACGCCCACCAGATTTTTTTCAAAATTAAAAAACACTGCCACATCTGTTAGCTGAATCGTCGAATTTTTACGATAGTTAGAGCGACCACACGGAGAGAAATTTCTGTGTTGTGACAGCAAAGAAAAGTGATAACAAAAATAGTTTTGTTAGGCTGACCAATCTTTTGTTCGGCTGTCAAATCAGTTTTGCTAGGCTGACATATCTTTTGTTCGGCTGAAAATTATTTTTGCGGGGCTGATCGATATTTTTGTTAGCCTAACAAAACGATTTTTGTTGTCACTTTTCTTTGCTATCGCAACACAGAAATTTCTCTCCGTGCAGGCCCTTTCGTAAAAAAATAAAAACTACATAAAATCTTAACGGCTATATATGTTTTGTCAAACATCGCAACATTTAAAGAGGGGTAACTATTCCACTTGCGTGCCAAATTTCAGCGCTACTGCTCGAACGGTTACTAAGTAAGAAGCGATCGCATTTTTAAAGCCGTATATACACGCACGCACGCGTGAATATTTTTTAATAGTATATTGTGCAACAAGGGTCGAAAGTTGGCGATTGCGACGAATGTGAGGTTTGCTGCCCGAGCGAAGCGAGGGCTGCAATCACACGAGTCGCAATTGCCAATTCGACCCGTGTTGCACATCATACTTTTTGTAACGAGTGCACAAATCTGCGGCACTTGGAATGGCAGTCGCGCGAGACGAACACTGAAAAGTGAGATTATGATTCAAGGGACGAAAGTGAACGACAGAAACTCCCAAGGGACGAAAGTGAACGAAATGCGAACTGCGCATGCGTGACTCTGTCATTTCACCACAGGTTCGCGACTGACAGGGAAACGGCCACTTTCGGCTCGCAAGACTGCCATGGAAAGTGCCGCGATTCGTGCACATGTTACAAAAACAACTTTTTTGACATATGTGCGTGCGAAGTTCGTCTTCTCGTGCCTGCGTAGCGGGCGCGAAATAGTCGATTTTCGCATGTTATTGGAGAATTTATTCGCACACTCCGAACAGTGCGCGAATTTAATTCGCGCACTGTTCGGACTATCGACTATTTCGCGCCCGCTACGCAGGCACGAGAAGACGAACTCGCACGCACGTATTTCAAAAAACAGTATGTGTGACACATGCGCGTAGGCGATTCACGACTCGTGTGATTGCCGCCTTCGCTTCGCTCGGGCGGCAAACTTCACACTCGTCGTGAATCGCCTACTTCGCGCACTAGTCACACAATGTACTATTTTCTACGTGTTGGGCCATTCTGATTGTCCTGACATGAAAATCTCGAGAAAAAAATCTATGAAAACAAAGTTTCCGATTTAAAAATGATTCAGCTGTGGCTGCCGAAAACAAATGTTTTAAAATGAACTCTCTTACAAACCCGTTTAACATTAAAACAACAATATATTCGTTTATCTATTGTAGAGTTATTGTTTCAATTTCATATGAAATTGTAGAAATTAAAAGTAACAATGCTTGTTTTTTGTAGCCCGCGAGTGAAGGGTTTATTGAGTCAATGACATTGTTTCCAATGTAAAGATCACACTTTTTATAGGAAAAGAAAAACCGACAGCTGTAGGTGCGTAATCGGTGCATGGCTTCGGCGATCTCCCATGTTAAGCAGCTCGATTCGCGGTCGGTACTTGGATGAGTGACCGCTTAGCCATGTACTGGTTTGTGCGTCAACTGTTGAGCGGGAGGCAGTTTTTCTGAGTTTCTGATGTATTCTCGTACAGCAGACAATAACTCATGATATTGAAGTTTACATCGTTGGAATGCAACGAAATTCAGAAAAAAATTAGTTCTAATTAACCCAAATGATGAATTTAGGTATAAAAATTCGTAATATGAACTAATTACTATGATGACTTTTTATACCTAGTTTCGTCACTTGGGTTAATTAGAATTTTTTTCTGAATTTCGTTGCATTCGAACGATGTAAACTTCAACATCATGGAAACTCAGTAAAAATATAGCCGCCTGTCTCGGCGCAGGTTTTCCGAAGTTTCCTTGTGCCCTCGTGCAAATGCGATACAGTAGTGCATTAGGAAAGAGTGGCTGCCGGTAACACTCTGGGGCGGGGAACTCAATGAAGAAAAGGAGAACAAGGGAAGTGGGGGAAAAACATAAAAGTCTGACAGGCGTACGTAGGGGACAAAAATAATAAAATTATAGGGAAAGAAAATAATAATTAGGGACAAAAATTTCATTAATCGAATAAATTTTTCCCGCGTGATCAAAATCACAAATTTTACTGCAATATTTTCATTTCAATATCGACAATGCTCGAAGATTGTAGAAGGGTTCTAGATGATATAATTAATATACTTGGCATCGAGATGTGACCGCATCTATTGATTTATGATGCACAGATTATGATGAAACTGTGCATCATCGTATGATCAGTAGTTTAGCAGGAAATCGCTGTGGCCCACTGTGCCCTGCGGCTCATCGCGCCTCACTTTCCGCTATCTCTGATGGAATTCCCTAACTCCTCTTAATGGAATTTCGCATAGTTCCGGATAACGGGTATGTTGGTCCAATACGATAGTTACAACTCCGCTTATTTATAATTTCCGCTGTACCGTTCACTTTTACCGGGGTATTTTTTTGATTATTATTACATTAGATTACTCTCGTTCTTATATGCAATAGTTGATACATTCTGCCAAAAACCAGATAAACAGTTCCCGGTGCTATTTAATCAGTTTTAGTTTCTTGTCAAACTTTAGTTGCATATATTTTCGTTGGTGTGATGAGAGAAAGAAAGTTGTCAGCCAAGCGACTGTCACAAATTGTTACGTAAGTCAGCGCTAAAAATGTATATGCGCAGTTCTCTCGCCTACAATCTGGCGTAAATCGTACATCCTCGATAACAATGTTTATTTTTAAAACAAAGCGTGATTATCCGAAAATTCCGGAAAAGCAACGATTTTTCAAATTGAAGACAAGAACTTTTGAGGTTTTTACCAAACGACAGTTATGTTCGTAATCAGCGAAAAAAAAAAATCATTGAAATAGAGACGTATTTTCTGTAATTACATGGTCGGCATGTTCAGTTCCTAAATTTTTCACTGCTCCACCGTGAACGTTTCGAGTTGAATTAGAACTCTTTGTGGGTTAACAAAAACTCTCAATTCGCCTACTGTGATGTAATAATTCGGATGGGTGACCGTTTAACAATGAACCGGTTTGCACGCCAACTACTATAAGCGAAGAGCAATTTTTTTGAGTCTCTGACCTTTGTGCTTCAGAAAGTGAAAAAATATAACTGATTGTATCAGCCAAGTGTGTGTGTTTTTTTCTTTTTGAACCAGTTAAAACAGTTTGAATAGACTATGTCAGAGAAAATTTACGTACATCAACGATTTTAAGTGTATTTTAATTTCCTCGTGCGAAAATACAGTAAATAGTCAAATATTCGGAGTGTGCAGAACTTCTTAAAGTCGTAAACGATGATTTCGAGAGATGAGCCACGTTTACAGTAGGTCGTCATACCACATATGCATGTTCGTTCTTTTCTCGGGTGCTATTAGAGTTGAAATAGGGTACAAGCGTTACACACAATCGGCACGAGTGGCTCCTATCATCGCCAGCAGCAAATGTTTTTCTCGTGCATTATCGCATAATAAAGTGAACTCACTCTAGAGCGCGCATTATCGACAATAATTGGTACAGCCAGACTGCCGTGCGATAAGGGCGCACGCGTGGAATCCCAACGACTATTCGTCGGATTCTTGCGGACCAGTCAGGAGTGGTACACAAACGAGCAACTTTACGGCACCTGATGACGCACCATTACCCGCAATGCCAAGTTTTCCATCGACTCTCGAGTGCACTTAACAAACCGACGCTCTTAAAGGAGTGACTATAGTTCAATCAAGTGCAATACGTTCGTAAAATAGGAGATGAAAGTCTGAGGCACCAGTTCCAAAGTATAGCGACAAATACACGAGCTCTTAAAAGGAATGAATGAATTAAGGGGGACTTCTACCTTGGAGCACCATTTTTCATTTAATTTTTTTGTGGGAAAGCGAAGCATAGTAGACGACTGCGGTTTTTTCTACTTATTATTTACGTTTTATAGTATACAATGGAATTTTCCAAGCTAAAAATTGTGACTGGACCTGACTGGAATTATTTACAACGTTTTTACTATACCGCATGTTAACTACATGCAGCTGTCTATGGAATTCAATATACCGGTTTATACATAAACATTTTCAATAAACGATTTACTACTAGTAGTAAACGTTTTTTATTGGCCACAAGTACATTACATTTTTGTGTGTACAAAAGTATTGGAGATGTGTTATTTCGTATGAAGCCAATAGGCCACCGACCGAGGTCCTTCAGCCGACACGATTTACTAAATTGTAGGATTTTTTAAAACTGTGAACGTTAATCCTTTTCTAAGAAACGATAAAACGTACAAAATTGACGTATCTTGGCAATTTAGGTTCCGAGAAAACGCGACAAAAATTGTTTCGGCACACGAATGACCGAAACAGAGAGAAACATGAATCGCACCGAATCCACTGTGGTGTGAGTTGTAACGATCATTAAGGGCTGTTAAAGTAGATTTTTTTACCGATATTGGTCGGTAAAAATAGTCTTCTGTAGTTTACTCTTTACGTCGTAATAACGCTACCGATATGCTTCAAATTTGACAGAGATGTTATACGGACGTAAACAGTTCGGCGTAGATGCGATTTGCGGTCGAAAACTACCAGGAAATACAAAAAATCGTATATTTGGAGCCGACGAAGATCTTCTTTATCGGCTCAAAGTTTAATAAAAAACACGCGACCGCAGTTTACGCTTTACGTGGATTTACTTTGTATAATCGACATTTTGTCGGTTCTGGAATATTCAGAAAACTTCAAAGAATCGGCGTTGACTACGTCTTCATTCACTTGAGATCCCTAAACAATTATATGTTACAGCAAAGGTGCTGTTGACGTTTTGAGCAGCCATATTGGTTTTCGGAGGTTCAGAAATATATGATTTTTTCTATTTCCTGTTAGTTTTCGACCGCTAATCGCATCTACGCCGAACTGTTTATATTCGTATATCATCTCTGTCGAATTTGAAGCATATCTGTAGCGTTATACCGCCGTAAAAAGGTAAACTACGGAAGTCTGTTTTTACCGACCAATGTCGGTAAAAAATCTACTCCAGTTGCCTCTTAAGAAGCTGGTAAATATTTTTTAAACGTGCGCCTATGCGCTGTGCGTATGTTGCAAGTGAGTTTAACTGCTACGCACAGCGAGTAGTGGGAGTTTTAAAAGAAGTTTCGTATTGTTTTGTAAACGGTGAGCGTCACGTGTTCGCTGCTGCCCATCAGGGATCACCGGGCTTATTCGCTTAATGAACATGCAAATGGCCCTTTGCCTGCCAACTCATCCTCCTTACACCCCACCTTCCTCCTCCGAGCACCGCCACCGAGATCCCCTCTCTCGTCACCTTCGGCGCTGCGTGCAGTCTTTTTCATTCCATCACGATCTGGCTCACCCCACCACAACCAGTACTCTGCTCCAAATCCTATTCACGTTGTTGCCGTCGTTGGCGCACCAGTGATGCAGTGTTCCCTTTCAATCCTTCCTACACGAACTTTAAACCGCTACAGTAACGAGTACCCGCAATTCAAGCTCAAATATCAATAACGTAACGTCGGACAGGGGAAGAATTTTTCGAAATATGCTCACGCGACGATTATGCACGAAGTCTTCTTTGACAACTCAGCCACTTTTTCGTTAAATACTCATCACGTTTCTGGAATTCTACTATAGTCACTGATATTTCTATAAACGCATGATTGATTAGCTATATATACTACTATTCTAAGAGTACTTCCTGTGCATTTTTAAACGACGTTGAACTTTGCATCGTTGCAATGCAACGAAATTAAACACAACAATTATATTAATTCCATATAAATTCAAATAATTCGCCTGCATTAGGGGATGAAATAATATTTTATTGTCACGCTATTAGTCGTTGTAATAACTTTTTATAGTCGATATAATCATTTGGATTTATTAACATTTACTTTTTTATTTCGTTGCATCGCAGCGATGCAAACTAAAACGTCATATTTTTGAAAATTCTTTCCCAAAAAGTGCAAAAGTTGCAGAAGCTTTTTTCACCAGTTTGCACATATGACAAAAATAACACGAATTATAAGGTAACAGTATATCTGTTATTTACGATTTTTTACTTTTACTTTCCCCTTTTGGAAGAAATATTTGTGTTAACTTTCCTTCTCCCAATTAGATACCGTTAATTTTAGTTCATCAGAGAATTTCCAGAACTGTCCGTAGTATACACAGAAAAGTGTACAGTTTGAAACCAAATCCATAATCATTAAAAAAACATCCTTTTATCTTAAATTACATGTTATATTTTGGTCGCTGTTTTTAGTACAGCGGAACGTCGATTATCTGAACTCATTAGGGTCTACTATCGTTCGGATAATCGAAAATTCCAATGACTGAATACCAATAGTTTGTAAGCGGGGAGGGAGGCATAATTGTCGATGGATCTATCGACAATTAATATTTGCAATATATTCCTGTCAATATATATTAGGGTGACCCAAATTTCAACGATATTTTTTAATTTTTGGTCTCACCCAATATAATAGATATTTTCAGTGAAAAAAGCGATTCTCGCGAAAAATGAGGCGAGTGAAAAATTATTTAGAGGTCGCTCAATATTTAAAAAAATTATCAACACGATTCTTTTCCAATTTTTGTAATCTCTCACCCCTCATCTCATCTTGTTACCTCATTCCTAGCTGATGGTTGAGATTTTGAAAAAAAAAAAGGAATAAACATTTATTAGTTCCTCAACGACAAAAAACATTTCGAAATAAATTCATTTTATTTTTAACTCCCGACTGACCCTCTGGGTTGAAAAGACAGGAGTTATGCGTTTCACGATGATCAGGTAATTTCAGCGGTTTCTTTGTCGCCAGTGTTCTCGAATCCGGTAAAAAATTAGTTATCCAAGTTTTGTACATCATCCCTAATATATATCATACATGACGTTGTTAACGATCTCTATATAATATTCTATTTTCTTGGGAAAAAATTGAGGATTTGTTTCTGTTTTACGATAGAACCTCTTTTTCCCGCCGTCAAATCACACAAATCACGACCTTGTCGTACGGAGAAATGAAAATTTGGATAAACCGAGTCCCTGTTCGGATGATTCACGTTTCGGGTAATTGACGTTCGGATAATCGACGTTCAGCTGTGCACTGGTACTGTTTTCATAAACTGGCTCGTGATGATTAATGCATGTAATTGTCAATCGTGAAAACACTGCTACAGGCACTGTCATGACCTGGCAGATATGTAACATAACCGATGATTTTCATTGTTCCCAAGAAGTTGGTCGCGTGTGCTTTTCAAGTTGGTTACAAGAACTGACTGATTAGTTGCGTGAACTCGCTGACAGTTGTGCGAACTCGAGACATTTAAATTGTTTGTAACAACTACTAAAACCCTGTGATGTCGCACAATTTAGTAATAGGAACTAACAGATAGATACGATGCGCGCAGAATTCAGAAGACTAATGTAACTAATTGTTTAATATTCAAGGAAGATACTCGATACGAGTACGGCAATTCAAACAAATTTTCATACCCATGAGTGTTTCTTTGACTCGTTTAAACGGGATTAGATGACATTATGCGTTTAACACTAACATTCGTAGTCTTAACAAGTTTTGCCACATGGGTTAGTAATGGCGCGAAATTAGGGATTGCCTGGAGTTTCTTTTTGCTTGTCTTTTTTCCCATATTCACTGTAAGTGATTATTTACCACATCTAAATGCTTTATCAAAGTGGAATCAACAGCTCCTGTGATAGCTATACGATTTTTGTACGAAATCGAAAAATAGATAAAAATACAAATTATTGTGATAAAATGGACCTTTTTTATGGTTTGTGGCCACCATAACGGAGTTGCCAACCTTAATCCATGGTTAAAACTAAAGAGTGGTTTTTTGGCAACAAAAAAACTGAAAAATTGGTGGTATAAATTGTATAAACGACTGCCTTTCACATTTTTATTCTGGCACATCATTAGTTTAAGACAGTCATTGCGATCGATTTTTGGTTGTTTATTTCTACCACAAAAACTCACTCAGTGGTATGACCGGTTTTGCGGTAAATCAGCCGAAAACGATGGTGGTTAAAATTGTTAGGTAAAAGACCAATGATTGTAGGCATTACTTCATTGAAAGTTTTAAGTGGCAGTGACACACCAGTGGGGATTTCTTCTCCCAATGTTAACCCTTAGTGTGCATACATCCGCCCAAACTACCTGCGTACTGGGTACAAATTTGGCATCACAATGACCCCGGTGTGCACATTGAGGGTTAAACGCCTGTAGGGCTGTACCTCACATTTATCCTCGCTTTTTCGTTTTTCGGTATCCCTAAAAAAGAAACAGATTTGAGCTCCAAGGAGTCAAATAATATTAATACCTCAAACAGAGGTATTAAAATCTGTCTGATAATCACTTTTTGGATGTGCACAAATACTTTTTTTCCGTGTGGCTTAACTTCTTATTCTTACAATATAATAAAAGGGTCGAATCTCTTCTTTCATCCAACGCTCCGCCTTTCGTTTTGACACAAAACAATGAAGAGGATGTTTACAATGTGTTTTACGCTATCAAGTTCTCCCACTCCCACCGCGAGAAATACGTTCCTGATGTTAATGGCAAAAGCTATTAATCTCATAGCTGGTAACCTTTAGAAGCTGTCGCATCATTAACTAATTGCGATACAAACAATACGAATTTGGTTTGCAGATGTTACCGATTCATGTACCTATTTCCGTAAAAAATGACGAATAAATTAATGTGTGGTGTTTGAAAAATGTTCTTAGCACGTTCATAATTCCGGTGCTACAAAAATGTTTCGTTTAGGAAGGTGAATTTTTTTTCTATAATTGGTAAGTTTGCATTTGAGCGAATAATAATATCGAAGAAACGTCATCCGGAGGCCGAAATCATTTCTGTTAATAACTGCTGTCGAGTCCCTAGATCGTCTCTTCCTATTAGGCTGCAAGGGACGGAAGTGCGTGGTTTTCACCAAGTGTGAAGCAATCACACGAGGTGAAAATCACGTGCATGTAACAATGACGGAAAAACAGCTCGTTGTTAACGTGTGACGAGTACGCATGCGCAGTACGATTTTCTTCAGTACTCTCGCCTAGTTGAAATGAACCGAATTCCAAACTGATTGTCAGGTGTCCGAAAACACTTTAGTTCACAACGATTTTGCTATAATTTCACGAAAGGATCTGCATTCTTGGTGCTGAACTTCGTATCAAATATTTGTGCTGAAATTCCCGGAAGAGTAATGTTCAAGAATATTTACTGAAAATTTCAGCGGAAAATATTGAAAACTAAGCCGTTGCCAGGATATCACCGGAGACTCCATCCCTCTCTCTAAAAAAAGTTGTTTTGCGGTGACGGTTGTAACTCATCACTCGATCATCTGATATAAAAAATCGTATTGATTTGATTACTTTATGAGTTTCCCCACGTAACGGTGTCGAGTTTTTTTATTTTTGAAATTTTTGATAACACTGGAAAGTTAAAATCGCGATTTTCGCTTAAAAAATCATTAAATTTGTTATTGCAAAAGTAAAGATCTCAACAAGTTAAAAAAAAACTCGACAGTGTTACCTCATGAATTATACAGAGAAAGAGTGTATTAGTTTTGCTTTAATTGCTCCAAAAAGTTGATACAACATTCTTGAGATGTTGTGCATTCATAAAATAAAATTTAAAAAAATGGAAAAAAAAGTTTCAAGACGATACCCCCTTCTTAATGAAACCGGATTGCGCATGCGCACATTAGTCCAGATGAGCGGTTCCCCGCTCGCATTGCGGGCACGAAATGGAGTTATTTTAGAGGGGTCGACAGAAATTAACGTATTACAAGGAAAGAAAGTGCAACTTTTGACCGAGTGTGAAGTTTGAATCGCGTGAAAATCTCAAAGCAATTACTTTTACCGTTAAAAAATTTGAAACGCATCTTGGTTTGAAATCGACAGAGCTCATTTTAAAATCAACAATAGCTCCATGGAAAATAAATATATACAATATATACAACCTGGCATATTTTTCCATCTGGGTAGTCTTAAAAAAAGCTATCATTGCGGTATTTCTGACCGAACATCGGCGCGAAATTTCGTTGGCAACTGCGGTTGTTTCTTTCTGCTAATGAACCCGAGGACATCATTTCGTATTAAGATATTCAAAAAATTCGAATTCGGTATTTCGATTAAAAAAAATCGTTTTTTTTTCACATTATCGGATAGTATACACTGTTATAAACATTCTCTCAAATTTTTAAATCGAAATTCGAATTCTTTTGAATGGCCCTGGCATCGCCGATTGATCGTAAGTAAACGATTTATATGAAAAGTTCTCACTTCAAACGCGTTTATCTCGAAATGGTGTTTTTCAAAACGGTGTTCACTCTCAAGGGAAGAGTTTTCAAGCTATCCATTTCAAATTTGGACAGAACATTCTTCTCGTCATTCTCTATTGTCCTATTGAAGCTTTTTTTAAAATCTTCCTATTTTTTAAATGAAAAACTGTCGAAAAAAAGGCTAAATTCGACACGTTTTGTTCAAACCGCCGGCATTTTGTAAAATTTAAAAAAAACCTCCATAGGATGATAGCGGCTTTTCTACAGATTAATAATCTTTTTAAAAATTTTTATTCAGATCAGGTAATCCTGATCGTTGTTGTTGAGGAGGATCGTTTTGTTGAGGACCTTTTTTTAACCGGACTTTTCAATAATTTATAACAATATCGAACAATAAATAAATGAACTTACAAAAAAATCATTTTGTACACTTCATTAGTGTCTTGATTTGTACAAAAAAACCAGACCGATGTTTATCCTAACCATAAAAAAGGCCGTGGCTAGCCGTCCGGTTACCGGACGAAAACGTGTACCTTATTTGTCCGGAAAGTGGCCAAATTATCGCTAATACGGGTTTTTATCATGTTAAACTGCTAAAACCATTGCAAATATATCTGGATGGATAATATATGATTATTCATCTATCAGAGCTTGAAAATTAATTTAAAAAATGTATTTGGACGAATAATATACGCTTATTCGTCCAGATAGATATCTCAGGTAAGTGAAGTCTATCTGGATGAATAATACACAATTATTTGTCCACAAAATCTTGAAAATTTAATAAAAGTGTATCTGGACGAGAAATATACGGTTATACGACCATCAGAAAACGAAAATCAATTTAAAAAAATTATTTGGTCGAATAATATACGGTTATTCGTTCAGATAGATCTCGCAGATTGGTGGAATCTATCTAGACGAATAATACACGACTATTCGTCCACGAAAATTGACTAAAACTGAATTGAAGCGGAAATTTTCCGCTTTAGTAAGCAACTTTAACAGGTTTTCTCTTTAAAAACACTATATACAGTACTAAAGCGGACATTTTTCACTTTAGTATGGAATTTTCACGGATTTTCCTTTTTAAAACATTATACGTATACATAAAGCAGACATTTTCAGCTTCTACTTCACGAAACATAGGAAGCGTTCAGTCGAGATCGCGACGTGAAGTTTTTCAACTTTCCGGACGAATAATATAACACAATTCGTCCGGTATCCGGACGTCAAGACACTCCGTAAAAAAAACGCGAAAATCAGTGATTTTTCGACGGATCATCACACTGTGATGATCCCTTAACCATTTTTGCATTACCTGTGACTCGTGACCGTGACGGGCATGGTAATCCAGTCCTATAATTGAAGATTATTCGTGCTACCGCGTCGACATTATATCAGTGTTGATCTTTCGTCAAGCCCAACGAGACAGCGTGAAAAAGTGGCCAACAGGAAGGCTGGTTGATCGGTATAGCGACGACAAATTCCCGAATCACGAAAGATTTTCCCCCGGCACAGCACTCGGAAAACTCTTCGATCCACAATTTCGCGCAAAAACAATATATTTACTTCCTCAAATCGGCACAGCGATCGAAAATCGTTAATCGATTATTTCCACCTCTCACTCTCGTCTTCCGCTTTATTATTATTATTATTATTATTATTATTATTATTATTATTATTATTATTATTATTACTATTATTATTATTATATGATGAATACGTCAGAGGAAAACACAGACCCGACGACGGTACAAAAAAAAAGTCCCAGCTTTTCGAGATCTCTTCTTCGCGCACACTCGATTTTTTTCCGTTTCGCAAACGCCGAGACCGCTTTGCGCAGTACTGTCGTCGTCGTCGCAGCCACTCGCACCCACAGACACACACTCACATTCGCCCGCGCACGCACTCACACACGCGCGACTTCCGCACGAGTTTGCGGATTGTATTTTCGAATTGCGCTGCTGCGCGATTCTCGCGATTCTCACGAATTTCTTGGTTATGAAGGTTGCGCGCGTATTGCGCGCTCGCGCATTAACCGCCACTGGTTGAGGCTCGCTGCTACGTTTCGAGTGGAATCGAAAAGCGAGCGGGCGAGAGAGAAAAGGAGAAAAAGAGGAAAAAAGAGAGAAGGCAGTAGAGCGATCGCTTCGGCGCAGAGACCGAGGTGCAGTGGCAGCAGCGACACAGTCGTCGTCGAGTCCTGCGCCGTAGATCAGTGATCTATGGAACGGCGGCTGTCTTTCCGCAATTCTCGTTCTCCTTTTCTTCGTTCCTCGATTATTCGATTTGTTTTTTATCGAACGTCGATTACTTCACCACCGAGCAACGACCACAGAGTCTCGACTGCTATCATCGAACCACCCGCGATTCGTGTTTGTTTTTACCGATATATACGTTTTATTTTGTTATATGTACAGATATACGTTCTCTTTATCACCCCGCTTTATTGTTGTTATTTTCGGAAGCTTAGGTTGCGGCGTAAGCGAGCTCGACAATGTCGCGTGATGCGCGATTGGGGACCGAGAGACACAGCACGGCGATTGGCAACACACTCACACGATAGACCGCACGCTGGCGGATACCGCGACGTACTGAGGTGAAACACATGATCTTCTAGATTCCTAGTGCTCGCCGTCGCCGCTCAGGGAGCACCACTCTTGCGCGCTGCCGAACCTCTACGTCGCTCGCACCGTGTCCGCTGTGTGGTGGCCGAACGAGAGTGTATGTGTAGGGATGGCCGATGTTGAGAAACAAAAATCGATGTTAAAAGAATCGATAATTAAATAAATCGATTATGAACAATCGATATTTCTAAAAAAAAAGCATCGAAATATCGATTATTTTACATCGGTAAAGTAGAAAACGATGAAAAATCAAATCAAAATCAGGGAAATTATTTTATTCGAAGGAATTAAGTCAACCAAGGTCTCACGGCACATTCAATACACAGTGATGCTTGACTCAGTATCCAATAATCATGATTCCTGAAATCATGAGCTGTACCCGTTGTCTGTGAAATTTGCTTGTACTCCTAAAAACTCAATATACGTATAATATAGATGGCAGATACTATTTGCATAACGATAAGGGTTGTGATTTACGCGGAATTGTAAATAGAAAAAATAGATCGGATAAGCTATCTTCTATTGAACGTCATATTTTGCACCATATGACATACGGTGCACGGAAATTAAATATATTACGAACTTTAGTGATGCAAAATTACCGACAGTTGATATTTCTATAAAAGTGTTAAAATATACTTTTTACACCGCACAAATCGTCTTCGATATTTTTGTCAATGTTTCATAAATATAAATCGAACATCGATTATTCGGGTTTGAAAAAAATCGGAGAAAAAACATCGATTTCTCGAAAAAAAAAAAAAAACATCGGCGCTCGATTAATTCACAAACACCGCCCATCCTTATGTGTGTGCGGTACGCCACGGGAACCCGGAGATGCTCGGTAACACTTGGCTCCATTCGATTTTGGAACGCGAGTACTGCGCTCGGTGTAAAAGAAATTAACCAACGATTCCTCGAAAACTTTGACCCTAGCTTTGTGTGAGTATCGTAAGTAACGCCGGTTTTCTACTTCACGTATTTACAGAATTTCCACAGATTTTTTTCCACAGATCTTGGCTTCTTTTTCCTCATTCTGCGAATCTCGAATCAAGTTTGACGATTCTCTGAGTTTGGCTGTTTTCTAAATTGGCTCGTATTTGTTTAGTTCGTGATATTTGAGGTCGATCAATTATTGTTGAATCGTTTCGTTATCGATTATCGATTACTGGATCAGCTGTAGAACAGGCATCTATGTTATCGGCATGACGTGAAGCTCGTCGGATAAAAGATTTGTATGTTTACGTTAATACAAAAGATACATCTCTGGTGAAATCGTCACTGTGGTACAGTGTTGTAAGTCCCCATTACTTTAAGAATTAAAGTTTACACAACAGTTTATTTTCACCTTACTATTTTATAACGATGGCCTGCAGCGATTATAAAATGATACGTGAACTTTTGAATAGCCGTAAGAAAAACCGAATTTTGAATTAAAGTTTGGAGGGAGTTGTGAGGAAAATGGACAAGCACAGTCCTCCATTATTTTCGCAATGCATTAACAGTATTTCTCCATTTTTTCAAAAAGATTACCATAAAGTTTTGTAGGAAATTAATATTTCTTGCCTCTGTTTAAAAGTTTACACATCATATTATAATTATTTCAAGTTACTGTCATAAAACATAATTACAAAACCAATTGTACCATCAATTTTAATTCTATAAAAATCAGGGATTTACAACTCTGCTATGGTATCGGGGCCATAGTTCCCCGCTGCCTTCAAGTCTAATAAGAATTCACGTGTGGTCACAATTCACTTTAGGAAGTTAATCATTTTGAAGATTTCTAGATTACTGGGAATTGGCAGCCATGTTGGGTTTTCTATTCCAAAACTAAAACTATACCAAAATCAAAATCAAAACCGTATCAACTTGACACAATAAAATTTCTAAAGGAATCGATCCTACATTTTAAAAAATCTTGACTGTATTATACCGAAAATCTCTACACTACAGCAGGATTATCAACTTCGACTTCGGGTTTCGCTTACCGATAACCCTGCACGTTAATGTAGAGATTATTAGATGTTGACATGTTTAGTGTATAGAGGCGATCCGTGTCAAGTTTGTTTGGTGTACAGATTTTCGGTACACAGCCGATGTATTTCAAGTTTTTTAGAGATTTAATTATGTTGAGATTTTATTGCGTATTGGTCGATACGAAGTAGAGCCGATCGGTGTAGAATCTTTATTGTGACAAGTTGGTACGGTGTATCGATGTCAGAGGTACGGCTTTTATGGTGTAGAGACTTTATTGTGTCAAGTCGTTTGGTGTATAAAGGTAGTCCTAGCGGTACAATCCCGTAAAAAATGAGTTTCAGAAATAATTTTGAACACTTTTCGATTGGATAAAAATCTGAAAAAATCAAGCATATTCAAGGTGCTGAAAAGATTGATTTTGCATAACAATAATTTCAAAATGTAGCAGAAATACGGTATCCGTGGCGCCAAGAATTGTTCACGGTTTTACGATCTTTGGACCGAGACAAACAATTGTTGAAGAGTGAGAAGATACGATACCGGGCTTAGTTTTCGAAATATCACGACTAAAAACAACAACGTCAAATTTTAAGCGTCGTAGGCCAATGATTTCCATGGTGTTGATATTTGACACTTGTTTATGGTAGTACTTCTTGTAGGGAGCAAAACAGTTCCTGTTGTAACTGCTTTTGTCTCCGAGGTATAAACTTGATTGGTATAATTCAGACAACTTTACCTGTGACTTACCCATGTATGATTTTATTGAAATTCGATATATAATGATTATTGAGAATGCTGCTTACAAATATGATCACAACATTGAAAATTCACAATCGAACAATGAAAAAGTAGAGCGGAAACCCGATCATCGAAAAACGAAAAAATTGGCCAACCAAAAACTAAAACAGAATAGAAAAAAATCTACAGCGGAAATACGACCAACGAAAAACGAATTATTTAGCCTTCAAAAAGTATTTATGTTGGTCTAAATATGAAGAATTACGGTCGAAGGCGAAGATGTAATGATACCAAATAAAATATTTAGATTCCTTGAATGAATAAATAAACAAATAAAAAATAAATAACTCGAAAACTAAAGCAGATAGGGCCGTAGTCCATATGAACTTTTTGCTCCCCACAAGAAGTGCTACTAAAAACAAGAGTTAAATCTTGGCGCCACGGAAATCGCACTCTTCCCCAAAATGTTATTAACAAATTGATGAAAAAAATATTGTTCAACAAATCACCCGTGAACCTAACTTTTTTCAAATGAAAATTGTTTGTCAGCTGTTTTGAATTTGCACGATTGTTTGAGATTTTTTTCGAATCTTTTAAAATGATGTAAATTTGTTATGCGCGCAAAGTCATGAATTGGAATATGGCTCTGTCATAAAACCACCTGTCACTCTCACAGTGTCCGGACAATTGAATGTGCTTGCTTTTTTCAGATTTTTATCACATCGAGAAGTGTTTGAAATTTTCTCTGAAACTCACGTTTGACGGAGCTGTACCGCTAGGACTAAGATAAACGTACCAATCGCGGAACGTGTCGCAGTGACGAGACACACTATGAGTGTAACAGAGACGAAGATATGCGATTTCCAGGGTACGTCCACGGACCGGGAATCGCGATTGGTACGTTTACCATAGATAGAAAATCATTTTCGGAACAACAATAAACGGAAGCTAGACACATGCCAGGAGAAACAAAAGTCTTACATCATTCAGAATCGAAAAAGGAATAATGTTAAACTTTCATTTTCTCCGGAAACGTTAGGCATCGTCGTAATAATTGTTTATAGTTTTTATTACCGACTGAGTAGGTTTCACCTCGCCTTAAGATGATGTGCTACATTTTTCTAGGATACAAACCAAGTCGGTTACATACTGGTTTCTCTGTTTACTCCGCAGTTGTTAATGTTTCAGATAAAAGGAAATTTGGTATTCGTAGCCAATAGACAGATACATGAAAACTGAATTTACTTTTCCCAGAAAATTTACAATTGCGAATAAACAAGGGAACAGGTTTGTTTTCGTCTGAGTCTTGTATCACATTAAGAGGCAGTGGCACTTCCTCCACTCCAGCTCGAATTTTCGAAAGCTCTTTTCTCCTAAACTATTCGACTGATAGAGCTCAGATTTTGATAGAATGTGCGTAAGTATAGTCAGCCCAATTCTGCAATACTTATACACATTCTATCAAAATCTGAGCTCTATCAGTCGAATAGTTTAGGAGAAAAGAGCTTTCAAAAATTCGAGCTGGAGTGGGGGAAATGCCACTGCCTCTTAAGTCTGATCCAAATCCCTTTACTTTTTTCTTCATTTCCTAATTACCTTTATGATCTTGTGTACTTCTAGGTTGCTAGAACGCTCAGTGCCTAGCGAATTGTTTGAGAATTGTGTTTATATTAATTAAAAAGGCGATTTACGTTCTTTCGTATTTATTCTTACATGCTTTTTACTTTCTCCCCGTTTGCAGACAAAGCATCTCATAATAGAGTCCGCCGTGCCGGATAAGTTCCTCGTGATTTCCACTCTCGACTACAATACCGTTACGGATAACACAAATTTTGTCAGCATCTTCGACTGTCGATAACCTGTGTGCGATGAGGATACACGTTCTTCCGTCTTTTGCTTCATCAAGGGCAGCTTGAACGATCTGCAGAATTTTTTTTTTTCGGTATATTCGTATTAATATACAACTTAATCGTTAGTTACTACTCATTGGCTTCGACATTCAAACATCGATCAGAATAAACTTTCATCAAGATTCATACATCATTTTAAACAAGGTTGTTTCGCTCGAAAAAGAAGAAATGCTAAAGGATGACGAAGAAAGAGAGCAGATCTGTAAAATTACCTTTTCACTTTCGGTATCTAGAGCAGAAGTAGCTTCGTCCAACAGAAGAATTTTGGGGTTCCTAATGAGAGCCCTGGCTATAGCAACTCGCTGCTTTTGTCCACCAGAGAGCATCGTGCCCTTGTCTCCCAACGTAGTTTCATACCCCAGTGGCAGTGACGTAATGAAATTGTGAATATTCGCCTTCTTTGCTGCGACTATTATTTCTTCCATAGGTATTTCTTCCCTGCTATTGTCGCCGTACGCTATATTATCCCGTATCGTTCTGGCGAATACTGTCGGCTCTTGTTCCACTAGACCCAACATCATTCTCAATGAAGATTGGCTGATCGATGCGATATTCGTTTTGTTGATATCCTGGAAAACGTTATCCTCAAAATGGCAACTGTTTTTCCTATCTCTTTCCATCAAAATACTTACAATACAAAATATTATCTCATCCGAATCACGAAAAGACGTAGGACTTTGCATGTTGCTTCCTCGCTAATTTCCCTTTTTCACAAAGCCACTTCTATGAAGAAAGCTTATTTATTCACTTTGTCTTCCTCATAGAGGAAGCTTTGTGAAAAAGGGAAATTAATGAGGAAACAACTTGCAAAGTTCTACTTTGCAACTTTTTTATTTAGATTTTCTTATTTAAACCAAAAACTAAACGCTCCCACGCGAGTTTTTTGAAAATTTAAAAATTATATGTAATCTCTATGTGTGAATAGTTTTTGTAAGAAATCACAGCATCTGCAGGGTAGTTAATACTTCACTTGGGTGCAAAATTTTATATAGATCCGTCATATCGTTCGATAGTTATGGGCAATTGAATTTTGGTACTTACGGTCATTAAAAACAAAAAAATGTAGTATGTATGCAAAACAAACAATGTTAGACATGATTGCAAAACGCCGTACTAAAAACCGTTGCATCATATTTTCATTGCGTACAAAGATTTGGCTTACTTGCTCTAGTTTTGCGGAAGCTAGAACGAAATAGTATATCGTGCAACGAGTGCGTAAAGTATGTTATTTTCACACGAGTGGAAAATAACATACTCGCACGAGTTGCACATACAATTTTTTGTAATGCCCACAAAGAAAAGTGTTACGTGGGCGGTTCCGGGGGCGAAGCCCCCCGATATAAAAAATACAGACGTTTTATTGCCGTTTTATTTTCTTTTTTAATTTTATTTCCGCATTTTCGTTTTGCAGAAGACTGAATACTCGTCTTCCCTCCGCGACCGAAAATGCTCTACTAATGACGAAGTGTACACTACACAGTAGTCCACGTGACAGGTGGCGAGAGAGGGAGGACTACCTCTCCACGTGACATACGGTACGCGGCCTGTGTTGTCTGAAAGGCAGTGCGTAAAGTAAAAGCTGTGCGCGAAGTGATTTACTGTTCGCACGACCTTTACTTTACGCATGGCGTTCGGAAATCGAGCACTTTACGCACGCTAATCCCCCCCGAAAAAGTACACTTTTCGAGCGGGTATTACAAAAAGAAAATTTTGAAAATGTTCACTTATAAATTTTCAAAACATCATATCTCTGGAAATATGCATAGAAACTATTACCATTATAACACTTAATTTCCATTCAATTAATTGCACTGTACGAAAAAATAGTTGCACCGAAAAATTTGAAAAATATATCGCCCACGATTCGAAAAAAATTATCTCCTACAATTTGTAATATTCTGAGCTGTCCATTTTTTCATGCTTTGTATAGTATTCTCAATAAACAATCGTGGCAAATTTTTTGTATCATTTCTTCAGCTATTTTAAAAAATCGACAGTGCTAGAAAATCGATGTTTTCTTTTCGGTTCAAAATATATTGTAAAAAGTCAAAAATGGCATTCAGGTGATTTTCTTCAGATTTTTTGAATTATTATTTCCAACAGCTAAATCTCCCGGTAGTGCCCCCCCCTCCCCCACCCCACCCTTAACGGTGTTTTCATAAAACAGAAAATATTATACTTACGACGTTGCCTGAGGTAGGATCATAGAAACGTTCAATAAGTTTAATGACCGTGCTCTTTCCACAGCCACTAGAACCTATCAAAGCGATTGTTTTTCCAGCTTCTACTTTAAGATTTAGCGAATCCAGTACGGTGACATCAGGTCGAGCGGCGTATGCGAATGAAACCTCATTGAAATCCACATCAGCTTCTTTTCCCTGAATCAATTATAAGAACGATGGATGTCTATGTTCATTTATTAACAAAAATGCGTAAACAGAGTATGGAAACTTTTTTTTTCATACCGTTTTAATGTCTTGGGGATCCTTGGGATCCTGAACTTTGGGTACCCTCTCTATAAGACCGATTATTTTTCCAGCGGATATAATACCTTTTTGTAGATTCGGTGAAAAAGCGGATGCCTGTCCAACCACTATGGTGCCACTGATTAGAGATTGTGCCACTCTATAAGAAGAAAAAAATACATGAGAATAAATGATAAAACACAGACAAACGAAGAAAGAAATTAATCACATTTCTTCTATAAAAAATACGGACTCACTTCAAGACCGTGGGAAAGTCGATTTCGTCTTGATCTATCAAATATCCTCCGTAGTATAGAACCGCGGCATAAGCAACGTATCCGACGGCCTTAAAAAGCCCATAAATGAGACCACGATAATGTGTGTTTCTCTTAGCTTGCTCAAACGACGGTATAACAGCGTTCACGTAGTTCTTGTAAAAAGTTTCTTCCCGTCCAAGACCTACCACAGTTCTTATATTACTTACAGCCTCAACAGCGATCTGTGAATAGAAGCAATTTAACACGTTATCAAACATAAATTACGAAATGCAATGACGAAATGTATGAAATACAAGATTTCCTAGAGAAATACAAAAATATCGCCAAAGTATTCAGGAACAAAAGCATGATCGGATACCGAATATGAAAGTCTTTACGTTCCATTTTTGACGTTCATTACCTTTGTCGAGCTTTCCAAACTCTTGTGATAGTTGAGCGTCTCTTTTTTGTACACACTACCGTGCAGCAGCGTTACGAAGAGTATCACCGGAATAAACGCCATTCCAGCGAGACCCAAACGCCACTCGTAATAAATAGAAAGTCCAATGGAAAGAAGTAGGGTACTAATAGACTGAATAATTGTGCCAATACGTTGACCGGTCGCGCCCTTAACGGCGGCCGCCTCTGTCGATAATTTAGCGCAAAGAGCACCTGTACCATTGGACGGTTCGTCGAACCAGGCCATTTCTTGTTTCAACATCGCCTGGAAGGCCACACCTCGAAGTCTCGTTGTCAGACTTTCGCTGGCAATGGATAGCAGAAAGAGCTGAAAATTATCAAAATATACTTCAATGAAACGTTCTGTATTTCTACACCTGGAGAAATCGTGATAATTCTGGTAGCTATCAAGTGACAGCTATCAGTTTTAGTCCATGAAACAAGTTTCTATAATAACGGCCAATAATTTCACGTTGCAACAATTCTGCTTTTGTAGCAGAATTGTTGCAATTATATAAACGAGCAATTATACACCAACATATTTTTTCTGTTTTTTTTTTGTAGGCTTTTGGTTCGGATCCTACGTAAAATTAGTGTAGTGTAGGCCCATCCAACCCTAGCGGATCGGAAGAACCGCAATATAACCGAACAGTGGCCAGTCACTATGGAACAAAAAATTACTCCAAAATAACACAGGCGCAACATAGTGACCGTTGGAGAATCGCAAAGTGACCCCGGTTAAACGTTACCACCATGGTTCCTTTGGGGTTACTGTTAGATGGAATAACGCAGAAGCTACTTGGAGCTGGCGGTCAACAGGTTGCGAAATCTACGAAACGGTACGATTTCCGTAACGACCAGATAAACTATGTGCCCGATGTATGAGGGAGTCTTTAGTCCAATAGGGCAAGACCGGATACCTTAGTAAACACAAAAATCGATTTCGTCGCTGCACAATTACAATTTCCTACTCAGCAACGTAACTGTTATGTAACACGTGTTATGCAACCGTTACATTGCTGAGTAGGAAACTGTAATTGAGCAGCAACGAAATCGATTTTTGTGTTAACTGGGTATAGTCTCACTACTACTGCTACTACTTACTCCCAGAAAACAACAAAGGGTCCATTTGTGAGCATTTAGTACACCAAAGTCCACTACCTAGGTTTCCATTTTCAGGTTTATGATGTCCAAAAAAGCATTCATTATTGAGTGATAAATCTTAGCATCGCGCCTGCAAAAGTTGGACCGCCCATTCAAAAGCATACTTTTAGAATCCTATATGAGAACTACACAAGACTTCCATCCGGTGTTATCAGCGACTACGACTGGAAGTTGGTAACTTACATAATTTGTTTACATAGTTACCGTTACTATAAAAAATAGGCGCATAAACTAAACATTCTTAGCCGTCACTGCATAGTACCAATACCAGATTTTTCTGTGTGTGTCAGAGTCCGATTTGAAGATCGGAATAGCTGTGAAGAGCAGTAAAATATCGAGTGGCACCTGAATGAAAGTAGCACTTCCGATGACGATACCAGCTGATATAAAATAAACTGCGTAGGTGGCGGATTCCTCCCTAACGTGATCATCGTCGGGGTGCGACAGTATCTGAAGGCACAAATGTAAAAGTATGAGACACGCGCCGAATTCAAGTGAGGTCAGATCAGAGTATACGCACCCCAATCATATCACCGAACAGGATAGAGTATACTGGCATTGAAGAACCAACTATTATGGACACAGTGCCCGCGACCAGCAGAAGCTTCCATTCGGGCTTGTTCAACTTCAACACTTTCCATATACTGACTTTCTTATCATTCTTTTCTGGAGCTTTTTCATCATCGGAGACCTGTTTAATGATGTTTAGTTAGCAAGCCAGTTTTCGAAGCTGTCGTTTCATTGCCGTACGTTTATTACAATTATGTAATAACTAATAAATATGGGGCATTCCCGCTGGTTTCGACCCAGGTCTGACCCTCGACCTCTCGAATTTTGTCCACAATTTTTTGTGTTATTGTACCAACTCTAAAAAGAGTTCGACATTAATTAAAAAAAAAAAAATTACAAATATATATTTATTACGATTGTTCAAAATGGAAATTTTGTTTAGCCACAATTTAAAAATCTAAAAAAATTCTCAAAAGTCCTATTTCAGTTATAAAACTTGTTGAGCTTAGAGCCCAAGTGGGTCGACCGTTGTTTCTATTTTTATGGCATTTTTATCGAAAAAAAGTCAAATAGAGTTTTAAAAAGTTCGAAAAGCAAATCTCACTCCACTCAGAGTTTAGGCTTAAAAATGTTTATATCTGATACGGGACTTTTGAAAAAAATTTCAGATTTTTTTTTCAAATTTGAATTTGTTACAATTGTCCACAATGAAAATATTGTCAGCAATAATTAAACGATAAAAAGAATTCGATCTCTTATTAAAGTTGGGACAATAACACAACAAATGATGAACGAAATCCGAGAGGTTGAGGGTTAGACCCAGGTTGAAATCAGCGGGAGTCCCCCTTGTACTACGTTATTTGTTACAAACCTCAGCCTTCATAGTAACCGGTTCGAGATCCTCGTCGTCTTCTTCAATCGCAGAATTCTCCACCGAGCGATGCTCCTGCTGTGATTCGGAAAATTCCGAGACTTGCGAAGTCACCAAAGCGAAATAGTTGCCCTTCATCTCCATTAGTTCATGGTGCTTGCCTTGTTCCACAACTACTCCATCCGAAAGAACTATTATCTTGTCTGCGCCACGTATAGTCGTCAGTCTATGTGCAACTATAATAGTTGTTCTTCCTTTGTGAGCCTATTGAAATGAAGCCTTGCTGTTAAGGACCTTGGATATCCGATGATAAGTAAATTCGTCTAATGTTGCGGAACGAAATAATCACTGCGACAATAACATCCTGCTTCGCATACCTTATCAAGTGCTTGTTGAACTTTCGATTCACTACGCGTATCCAGGGCCGATGTCGCCTCGTCTAGAAGTAAAATCGGCGGATCTCTGATCAATGCACGTGCAATGGCAATTCGTTGCTTCTGTCCGCCAGATATTTGAGCTCCTCTTTCACCAACTAGCGTATCGTATTTCTAAATTAAAAAAGAACAAATTAATTAGTAATTTTAAATATAATTAACGGGCGACCATATGTAAAAAAATATGTTATAAGTTGTAACTCGCATTCCACCCGACCTAAAACCAACCGGTCAATTGGTGCACCAAAACAACCACTATTCCAACGTTCCAAAGGTTGACTTCCAATTGTTTTTTGAAAAGCAATCGTAAACCAAGCATTCTTCAGACAAAATAAAAAGTACGTTCACGGTTGGATATTATAAACCACCCTTAATTCCGACTTTAAGCCGAGAATGGCAATTGTTCACTTTAGGCTGATTCTTCAAAACCAACCATAATCCAACCGCTGGTTGGTTAGTTGTCTGAGACAATTGGCTTGTGGTTGGTTCCGAAAAATTAACCATAAATCAACAATCGCTGTTCTTGCTTGAAAGTTGGGTTGCTTTATGATATCCAATCATGAACCAACTTTTTATTCTGTCTGAAGAATGGTTGGTTTATGATTGGTTTTCAAAAACCAACCGAAAGTCAAGCTTTAAAGGGTTGGAATGGTGGTTGGTGTAGTGCACCAATTGACCAGTTGGGTTGAAGTCGGCGGTGGGGGGGGGGAAGAACGAGCAGAATTCAACGGTAAAATTCCGGAAGGATCGGATGAAGTTTCCCTAAGATATCGAAATGTTCGGTGGAACGTTGTGGTAATACTAGGCTCACACGCGCTGGCGCGCGTGCCTGAAAAACTTTTCGCCAAAATCGACCTCAGAAATATTTTTTTCAAAATATCAACTTTTAACCTATACCATCGTTCTCAAGTCGCATATTCTATCCCTATAAACACTGGTTACTAAACTTTTTTAATCGATTTTGAAAAAAATGTTTTTGACGACTTTTTTTGTGCAGAAATCATAGATCCGGCTCCGGACCGAAAATCGCCAAAATCGACCTCGGGAATTTTTATTTCAAAATATCACCTATAACGAGTTAATCAATTTTGCGCGGCTGCGCTCTTATAAAGGTTTAAAAGGTTACGGGTGCTGCCCCGCCTGTCCTCTTATCAAATTTTTCAAATTTGACACCAAACGGACTTTGTTTATCACGAAATTTCCTGGCAATCAATCACAGCTCTAATAGTTTGCTAACAATGCTTTTCGTTACTCATGAACTTTTTAAAAGAGGGATATAATATTATATCACTTTACTTCACTTTAAAGAGAATATTTCATTTTGTACTGCCTGTGTTCATATATCATATATCATATATAATTTGTATACATCGAGGATACTTTATTTGCGTCGCGGATTGAAAATCCGTTGATTTTGTATGAGAGATAAGGAAAATGTTGGCAAGTCTCACCGACGGCAGTTTCATGATAAAGTCGTGAGCGTTTGACTCCTTAGCAGCGTTCACAACCATTTCCATCGTAGCCTCCAAATGGCCGTAACGTATATTCTCGGCTATCGTCGTGTCGAAGAGTACCGGTTCTTGGCCAACGATGCCGACGTTGCTTCTCAGCCACGCGATGTTCAAATCTCGCAGATCGTAATCGTCAAGAAGAATCTTGAGTGCACACAGTGAATTATAGCATGAAAAAGAGCATTTGTAGGAACCCACCTGCACGACCGACTTGGGACCGGATGAACTCACCTATTCGACGAAGTTGGAGTTCCCGCATTGCGAAGTCTGTTCGAAGCGATCTACGCATGCGTCCTGTCGAATAGGTGGTCACCGAATCACCGGGTTTGTGGATTAGGTAGGCGCCGACTGTATAAGATGACGGAATATAATGCGGAACTTGCTATATTTTCTACATTATTTTCGATCAGGGTCTGAAGTTACAGGGGGGAAAAAATATCAGAATTTTGGCTTCTGGATTTGCAATTATAAATGCGATGGGGTATCACTCGTGAGGTCATTCCCAAGTTCGATCATGACGAATTGTTGACAATTTCATTTTTTTCAATATTTTGTTTACATGATCAAGACAACGTCACGAACAATCATATGGTTGGGGTGTTCTTATACTATTTTTGTACTGACAAAAATAGAATCTACTTGTGGAATCAAAATAAAAGCTATTGTTAAGTTAATGTAACACATCTCAATTCGTGAGGAAAACTGTAACGTCGGTTTTCCTCAAATTCGTCTATGATATGATGCTTACGATAGTATATTTCACTTTATGTATTTTGCATTTAATGTAGTGAAGGGGTGTCCAGTATGGGATGCATAATGGTAAATAAGACTCCTAGAAAGGTGCCAATAGCGTAGATTCCTTGTTTTTCATTTAAAAATCAAGTATCAACAGGTTTTAAGACGCGTCGGAAAAAAAAAGATTGGTGCCCCAGTATGGGACACGTTCGAAAACCGGTGTCTAGTATGGGACACTTGAATATTATGATCCATTTTTTTATTTTAAAGGGTTAAATAAATGGAAAATTGAAAATTCTTAAATAAACAAACAAAAAAATATAATAACGCGGAGACATCGAAGCCATTTCACTTAACGACGCTCGATACTACACAAACAAAAAAATGTTGTTAAAGAACGAGCACTTAAATATTTCAGCAGTTAATTCGTGAAGAATTGAGATCTAGAGTTAAACATATAACAGTTTATATAATGATCAAGCATTAAATATTTAGGAATTAATTACATTATGAAAAACCCTCTATCTTAATAAGCAATGATTTTTCTAATTGTTCATAAGATTCATTTAGACAGGTTTTTGAAATATTGGCGCGATTTAGGAACAGTAGATTTAGTTTTAGAAAAAAACAAAAGTTACCCGAACAAAAGTGTCCCATACTGGAGCACGAAATTTTTGGTTGCGGGTACGTTTAAAAACCTGTTGATACTTAATTTTCAAGTAAAAAAAAGAAATCTCGGTAAGTATCTATCGGCTCCTTTCTAGGACCCTCATTACCTTATGCATCCCATACAGGACATCGAATTTGGGGCGCGTCCCATACTGGGCATCGGTTTTAGGGTATCTCATACTGGGGCACGACAACCCAGTACGGGACACCCGCAAAAGTGGAAGCCGGCGTATCGAATCTCTCATACTGGGCACCCTTCCCCCGTTACCTGTCCGTTGTTTGGATCGTAGAACCTCTGAAGAAGTTGCACGCACGTTGACTTGCCGCAACCTGAACTTCCCACGAGTGCCACGGTTTCACCTTTCTTAATCGTGAAGTTCAGTTTCTTCAACACCTGAAATATCCAAATGCAATGGGTGCAAGGCAATTGACGTATTGCGATGACCAAACGTTACTATCATCTTCAGCGACTCACGGGAACGTCGGGTCTTGATGGATATTGGAATTCAACGTCTTTGAACTCGATCGCTCCGCGAAATCGCGCGAGCTTCACGCCATCAGGTTCGAGACTGTTGATCGCGGATTTCCTCTCGATGACTGCGAAAATTTTTGCCGCGGCGGCTTTGGCCACCGAAAAGACCTCAATGTATGGCGAAGCTACTCCAATGTTCATTGCTCCGATTATCGTGCAGAAAAACACCTGTTATAAGCAGAAATTTAGTAAAACCAACAAAACTGCTACGAGAGATTGACAACGGTGAGCGTAAGGAGTTTTTCACACGCCACGTTTACGATCGAACATTGCAAAAATTAAAGTTACTCCTGCAGGAAATCCATGATCGTCCATGTTTAGTTACCAACGAAACAAAATATCAGCATCAATGAGCCAACGAGACACACGTCAGAGAAGACGATGTTGTAGTAGCGTAAAAAGCTCTAAGATACAATAAAAAGATTAAGCCGTACGACACGTTTTTAGAGAAACAACCAATTTTACAACGAAAGAAGCTAATCGACATCATCAATATCATTGCCATCGTCGCGACGGCAATTTAATCATTTCATGCGATAAGATTTTAACACTAACTTTGATGATGCTGAGTGGAAGATATGTTTCTGATACGGACTACCACAGATAAGCTCGACAACTTTTCATCACGTGACAGGGAAGTGCAACGTTTTTACCGTAATCATCACAGCTGAATCATACTCCTGTTCCGCAGCAGGCAGATGTCTGTCCTCAAGAATGAGCTTCACGCCGTACCACAGTGAAAGGGCGTAACTGCCGTAGATACCGAGCCATAGAAAGCCGAAACCGCTGCCGGACGCCAAACCGATTTTCACGTTGATCTTGTAACACGACTCCAAATTTTTCGTGTATCTTTTAAGTTCCGCATCCTGCCCGTTGAAAGCCACTACGGTTTTTATTGCTGACAGAGCTTCCTCGGCCACCGAAGAAGCAGCGCCAAAAGCGTCAATTTCTTTTCGCGAGAGAGCGGAACTTATCTGTCAACGAAAATCGAATGATTACATTTTGTGAAATTTGTAATGATTTATTAAAGTGATGCGAGGAAAACAAATTATTGGAATTTGTAACATATTTTTTCCAATGGTTCCAATAGGCACTAGCTAATAGGTTCTTTGATTTGAAGATATCACTTCCATGCAGACTAGAAATTGCATTTTTATAGGAACGGTCAATTCTATTTTATTCGAAATACGTTATTGATCCCAGAAACTTTTTTTCCTCAGTGTGCTTACCGTCGCCACAATTCCAAGTAAAGCGCTGGTAAGAGGCAAAGAGGCTAAACAAACTAATGTCAGTTTCCACCCGTTGTAAAAGGCGAAGATCATACTGGCGCCAAAAATCGACATGTGATCCATGAATATAGCAAATTTTTCTCCGATGCCTTCCTCGAATTTTATAATATCTCTTGAGGTGTCAATGAAAAAAAGAAAAAAATCAGTCAAGTCTTGTAACATTACTGGTTAAAAAAAGTCGTGAAAATCTAGGAAAATCAGGGTGTTCTTAGAATTGCAGAAGAATGAAAAAAGATACGTACTCGGTGAGCTCGGTCGCCACACTACCACTCTTCATTTTCTTGTCGTACCAGCTAATTTCCTGGTGAAGTACTGACCTAAGGTACATCTGTCTTATTCGGAAAGCTTGTCTCTGACTTGTATAATTGAACAACATTATACTCATGTAAACGAGACACAGCACGATGATAGCAATGACGGTGTTTCCGACGGCGAAGTACTGCACAGCATCGAAGACATCCGTAGACTTAGGTGCTGTTGTATTGGTCGCTTCGGCGATCGCGGCTGCGTACGAAGCATCCACGATCGCCTGTACCATCCCACTAAATATGAAGATGTTTGCTGGTACAACGCATCCGCTTGCCATCGCGCAAATTCCGCCAATCACCATGAGGAATATTTCTAGTTTGTTCGCATAACGAAACTGTAAACAATTTCCCATTTGTTACTACATTGATTTCCTGCTGCTATTACACTATTACTATTCAGAACTGGGCAAAATACTCGAAAATACTCAAAATACTTTGTGAATTTAAAATACAAAATACTTTGTATACTTAAAATACATTGATAAATACTTCGTTTAAGTACTTTTTAAAGTACTCAGTAAAAATCAATGGTATGTCTATTGCTGATAAATAGGGTCAGGCAATGTCATTCCAACGTGATATAAGGTGTATAGTTTATTTTTATTCCGCTATTTAAACTGATATTCAAGCATCTCCGAAGAATATCGTTTCCTCTGTTAACCCATTTGTTTTGTCAATTAGTCGCCTATATATGTCATCAGACTCGAGAATGCTATTGTAGAACGCCTTCAGCTCAAAAAGAAAAGTATTTTGAAACCATCATATACTATTATACTGTTAATCTCTCCTAATCACTTCGGCTTCAGCTAATCGTACAATCATTCTCAAAAAATAAAACTGTTTTCGGATATGAAGTAGACTCAAAAATATTTTGTATTTTGTCCTCAAAAGTATTGGAATACAATAAAAGATGTTGCATTGTTATATGGAAATTGACTGAATGAACAATATTTTTCTAAACCGATTCAACAAATGCATTTTTATTTTTTTGTTTCAAATGATTCTGTTGCGAGTTATGATGTGCACCGCAAAGCAACGTTTTTTCAAGGCGCCTTCGGAGATTCTCCGTCACTCGCTCAAATTTCAATATTTCGCAATGAAAATTTAGGAAAATATTCTGCAAATGTTGCATTGTTATATGGAAATTGACTGAATAACCTAACACTATCTGTATTGACAAAAAAAACTTAAAAACATGCCTTGTTTTTACAGAATTAACCCCCCCCCCCCCCCCCCCCCTCTTAAATAAGAATAGTATATTCTGATACACCTTTAATAAAATGGTTTCCTGTTCGAACGTGTTTAAAGGCGTAAACAAATAATGTAATTTGGCAATGTCTCGCTAGCCAGTCCGGTCACGATGAAATTCACTACGTTTTCACGGTGGTTTTCACCGCAGTGGTTGTTTCCGAAGAAGCAACGATAATCCTTAGCGAACCACGTACCAAATCACCGTAGTAAATTTGCAGTTGGTGGTTTCGTCGATGGTTTGACAGTGGTACAACGCGAAAACCACTACGCGAGAGAATTTGCTATGGTGATTTCGTCGGTTGTTCGCTAAATATTACGGTCGCTTTTTCGAAACTAACCACTGCAGTGGTTACAATAGTGGTTCGGTCATTGGTTGGTTATTCCAGGGCTGTAATCTTACCAATTGCAATTGGGACACTGGCGGAGCATCATCATCTGTGGACTTTGGAGTGTCTTCCGTTTTCCTGAAATTCGATTTATCCAGTAACTATTTTTTCTCGTTGTGGAAACAAATGATGCGGCACTTTGTCAACTAAAATCGTCATCCTTTTTATGCTTTTCAGGTGAAGTTGAACTTTTACTTTGATGGGAACTTGAAAACCGATGCATTGATAAAATAACAAATAATAATTGTTTCCCAAGTTTACAGTGAATTGTTACTTTTCCAGATGTTCAAAAAAAGACATTGCTTTCTCATCAATTTCTACCGTTCACAGAGCGATCTTTAAGGGGAAACTTATTTATTAATTTCGGCTTCCTCGTACAGGAAGCTTTGTGAAAAATTGGAATTAACGTGGAAGCAATGAGCATAGTTTCTTTACTTTTTAGTTCGAACTTGCGTTTTTTTTTCAATTTGTCATCTTCATATTTTTTGTGGGTACGGGTACCAACAATGCAATAAAGTAAGCGCTCTCACGTGTTTTTTCTTTTCAAATGTCAAGAATTCTATGAAATCCGTATATATGGATAGTTTTTGTAAGAAAAAAATGTGTGTGTATACGGGGGGGGGGCTTCGAAAATGCAATCGCCTGTTACTCACTAACCGTTGGAGCGATCAGGCTGAAATTTAAAACGCAAGTGAAGTAAACATCCCTCTTTAAACGTCGTAATTGTTGTTCAACTTATATGCAGCCATTCAAATTTTATGTAATTGTTTTTTTAAGGAAGGGCGTGGTCGCTCTAACATTAATAAAAAGTTGGTTATTCAGCTAAACAATTGTACGATCAGTAGAGCTTTTCTTATATTACGTGATTTTGAATTTCTCAGAACATGAACCTTTCGCTCTTGGCTTTCGCAAAACTTAAGCAATTAAGCCTAAACTTTGTACGTAATAAAACTTTGATGGAACGGTGTTTGTTACGGTATTTCGGAGTCGTCACGTCGGTAACGTCAGTCATTTTTTTTTAGATTCTACATTTTTTAATTCTAACACCCATATGTACGAAAATCAGGTGCCCATAACTATCGAACGCCACGATGAGCTGAAATTTTGCACCTAAATGGAGTGTTCAGTTACTTTGATTTCTTACACCAACTATCCACTCATACAGCTTTTATAACATTTCAGATCTTCCAAAAAAGCGCGTGAGCGCGCTCATTTTTTGCGCAGTCGCACCCCTAACTACCAAAAATAAAGTAGTAACGAATGGAAAAACTGCAATTTTTTTTTAATGTACAAACTAGAACTTCGCCCATTGATTTTTAATTCATTTCCATTTTTCACAAAGCTTCCTGGATCAGGGAGCCAGAATTGATAAATAAGTTTCCTCACAGAGGTGACTTTGCGAAAATTAGAAATTAACAAGGGTGCAAAGTGCAAAGTTCTACCTTTGAATTTTGTTTACTGTGGTGATATGCATGAACATTAAACGACTTGGTAAAACTGTCTTACGTTTCATCGGCCGACTCTTTCGAATCTTTTTCACTTCCTTTGATGTTGGTGATTTTCAATAAATTAGGCGTATTTGGTTCAACATTATCGTTGCCATCAGGCTTGGCTGCGATCTGCAACTTGAGTTTCTTCGGGTTTTTCATGGTGTCGCGTTTACTTTATTTCTGTTGTATTACAATGACACTTTCCGCGGCTTTCAAGACATGCTCCGTTCGTGCAACAACCCGTTATCAAATGACAATTTCAGCACGGAACTACGTTTGATAAAGTATTGAATTTATCGGACGAAATAATCTTATCTGAAACTCTTGGATTGTACTGCGAGCCTTATTCGATCGCGCATTTTTCTCATACTATCTAGCGCATGCGTGTCTTCTTCTATGTATAGTATCTTCTATTCAAAAGATGATTATTGTGCGGCACGCTGACGAATTCAAGTGTACCATACGAGGGAAGCTGGTGTCAACGAAGCGTAATGGGGATCAACTCAGCGTCCAATCAATGGAATCATCGTAAACGTGAAAGAGTTGGGTTTTCAATGTGTCCTGTCGTATATACTATAATTTGGGATGTTCTCGTGACAAGTACCATAGTGACTGTTCCTATATTAATTCCTAATAAGGGGTATATCACTTTCAAAAATTGGCAAAAGTCTAAGCTTTAGCGAGAAAAAAATCACGTCTTCGAACTTCCTTCGCCCCTTCGATGAATCTAAGGTGATTAGTGACATCCAATGAGGGAAGCACTTCGACATATGTATAACAATTTGCGACAATAACGCCTGATCTGATGAAGTAACTTCATCGGTGTACAAACGTCATTCCTTCGTTTTGCGTCTCATACCGATTTGGCTTCTATTGACTGTAATAAGATGCAGAAGCTTCGACGTGATAAGTGTCGCGCGCGGAGTCGTACATTAGAGATAGAGTATGGGAATCCCGATGCTGATGAACATTAGAAACCCGTTTTGCAATTTGCATTTGCGAAATAAACCGAATGTATAAGTGTGTTTTTCGGGGATTTTCAATCAAACAAAGCATCACACTGTCTTGGTTCATATTGGTAAATGTATAGCGAAGCTAACAGGCGCGTCAAGTTCGCCATGTGGGTTTTTGCCATTGTTTGTACCATTTACAATGTAAAAACGTGTTTTTTTTTAAATGTTCCTACGCAGTCCAGCAGTGGCACGGTGAGAAATGGGTCTGTTGATTGATTGATTGATTGATTGATTGATTGATCGAATTTATTATAACGCTCTAGGACTGACGTCCCTTGAGAGCTGACACAGCATACAAAATGGTACATTGTAATGAGCCAACGCAGTATAAACACAAGTGTACATACAAATAAATAAATGAATGTATTAACAAACTCTCCTAAAATTAAACAAAAAATTACAAAACTAAACTAAGGTAAATATTAACATTTTGAGCCCATCCAACCCGCCTCACGTTCCTCTTCATCCAACGAAAAGTGAAAACAAGAACTCCGAAAATCCTCAAATGAGGGCCAACGAGGGTTTTGTTGGACTAACAAAACTGTGACAGACACGTGTGTTTATTCGTTAGGTCGGTAAAATCCTGACTTTGCAACATATTTTGCTATCCCAACAAATAACCGCATTTGTTGTGACTTTTTTTGTTAACCCAGCGACATCATTTTTCGCCGTGAAGGTAAACAACGATGAATTAAACGAGCAAAAAAATAATGAAAGAGAAGGTGAGAACCGTGGTACGCTGCGGCTTTTTCGTCGCGACCTGATCCAATCCTACAGTCTGTTGGTTATTTATTATTTGGTTGAATCGTGGCTTCGCCACGTTAGGTTATTAAGGTGGTTACCGAGTTGACTTAGAAATATTTATTGTAGGCAAAGGTATTTGTAGTGTTATGTCAACAACAATCTGTTAATTGGCGTAAATTATTGATCTGTTCAATACGTAATATTTTTTTGTTGATATATAATTATAAAACAAATATAATTGGACATTATATTTGGTTGGACGAACCAACGCCTAGTTGAAACAAATTTTCTTTAATTCACAATAACTATTGTTTCGTTCACGGAACGAAATATTTATTTCACCATCCGCAAACGCGCATTCGGTTGGTCTTAATCTATATATTTTTTTCTTAGTGCTTCGTATTATAATCGAATTCCTATATAAAACGCGTTGCATTCAATGTGGTTATTATATCGAAGGCCGTTGATGTAGTCCCTGAAGCTGAAAAATCAATCGAATCACTATTTGTATAAGTTGAGAAGAAACCGCATTAACGGATTCTAACATGGGATATTTTCTTACACGAACCTACGAAAAATCGTTTCGGCTTGGGATTTTGGAAAACCGTCGTCGTTTCGGCTTGGGATTTGCACGTAAAGCACCTGTAGATTTACTATTAGTACAAAACGAATTTTGAAAAGATGAAAGATTCAATTTTTCCTCGTATTTTTTTATTTATTGAAATCTTGTAAAGGCAATAGAATATTTTGATGGCTGGTTGGTCTTTTCGCGTGAAATAAAAATACATGAATCTGCAGAATAGGCCTTTTTTAACTAGACTAATGAACATATTAAAATTTATACGATTGTCTACGTACATGAGTTCAAGGATTATCATGAAACAATGAAAAACATGTATAAGAGAAAAATGAGACTGACCTTCCTATTTTACTGCTATTGATATCAAACATTTTAATTCGAGCTATATTTCTGGAAATCATAAGTCTACTTTCAACTTTAAAAAAATGGTCGTAGTAAAGTATTAGATCCATTTAATCCGTTGTGATAGTAGAATCCATAATATTATGGCTCGGCAGGGATTTTCGACATCACCTGACCGAAAATATTTCATGGCTGCACCAGTGTGACCAGGAAGGATTAAACATGTTTGGAAGCTTGCATTACCGAAAATTGTATTCATCAGCTAATATACATATAAAATTTAATACGCGAGTCCTCGTAAAGTAATGTATTATTATATTAAACTTCCTAATTTTTACATAATTTAGCAGACTACGTTCATTTTACATCTCTCTTGTGCATTGATTTCAACATACTAGTTTATGTAACAGAGCTTTATTTACCTGCAGTGGCAGCATTACTATTTGTTGTTAATGTACTATTGGTATGCTATGAAATTGAATTTGTTATCAGTAAATCATTACCGAACGGTAGGAAACCATACCGGCTGGATTTTTCAAAAAGTAAATTGAGTCGCCAAGAGATGGCAATACCAGTTACTGTAACGTATTCTGATACGCAAGAGCGCCGTACGCAGCATATTCACGAGTCCGACCGCGTACATTTCAAGCAGAAACCAGCACAAAACGAATAATAACATTTTGGGGCAAGCTGACTTTTGATAGTAATTAAAAGCACGATTAACCCCTTCAGCCGCATTGACGCAATGGTGCGCGCACATTTTTGTGGTATTCGGCACACAACAACATTTTTTTGTAACACGTGCACGAATCGCGGCACTTTCCATGGCAGTCTTGCGAGCCGAAAGTGGCCGTTTCCCTGTCAGTCGCGAACCTGTGGTGAAATGACAGAGTCGCGCATGCGCAGTTCGCATTTCGTTCACTTTCGTCCCTTGAATCACAACCTCACTTTTCAGTGTTCGTCTCGCGCGACTGCCATTCCAAGTGCCGCAGATTCGTGCACTCGTTACAAAAAGTATGATGTGCAACACGGGTCGAAAGTTGGCAATTGCGACTCGTGTGATTGCAGCCCTCGCTTCGCTCGGGCAGCAAACCTCACACTCGCCGCAATTGCCAACTTTCGACCCTTGTTGCACAATATACTATTTTGTAACACGTGCACGAATCGCGGCACTTTCCATGGCAGTCTTGCGAGCCGAAAGTGGCCGTTTCCCTGTCAGTCGCGAACCTGTGGTGAAATGACAGAGTCACGCATGCGCAGTTCGCATTTCGTTCACTTTCGTCCCTTGGGAGTTTCTGTCATTCACTTTCGTCCCTTCAATCACAACCTCACTTTTCAAAAAGTATGATGTGCAACACGGGTCGAATTGGCAATTGCGACTCGTGTGATTGCAGCCCTCGCTTCGCTCGGGCAGCAAACCTCACACTCGCCGCAATTGCCAACTTTCGACGCTTGTTGCACAATATACTATTTTCTCCCGACTCCGCTAAAATAACCCCATTTGGTGTCTGCAACGCGGGCGGAAAATCGCTCATTTTTTGACAACTGACTCACGCATGCGCAGTCCGGTTTCATTACCTCCCTAGGGAGGAAATCAGCTCATTTCTGCCCGCATGGGAGTAATGGAAACCGTACTACGCATGCATGTCGTCATTTGTCAAAAATGAGCTTATTTTCCGTCCTCGTTGCACACACGAAATGTGGTTATTTTTTTAGCGAAATCGGGAGAAAAGTATAGTACGTTACATGGGAGGTAATGTACTATTATGTACTTCTTATGAAAACTAACAAAAAAAACCACTATCTTTATGTAGAGACATTTTTTGCTTCCTCATAGAGGAAGCTTTGTTTTCGTGAAATTTTTTTTTTCGAGATTTTCATGTTAACATACTTAGAATCACCTAAAACGTCGAGAAAAGTGCGTGCGTGCGTGCGTGCGTGCGTGCGTGCGTGCGTGCGTGCGTGCGTGCGTGCGTGCGTGCGTGCGTGCGTGCGTGCGTGCGTGCGTGCGTGCGTGCGTGCGTGCGTGCGTGCGTGCGTGCGTGCGTGCGTGCGTGCGTGCGTGCGTGCGTGCGTGCGTGCGTGCGTGCGTGCGTGCGTGCGTGCGTGCGTGCGTGCGTGCGTGCGTGCGTGCGTGCGTGCGTGCGTGCGTGCGTGCGTGCGTGCGTGCGTGCGTGCGTGCGTGCGTGCGTGCGTGCGTGCGTGCGTGCGTGCGTGCGTGCGTGCGTGCGTGCGTGCGTGCGTGCGTGCGTGCGTGCGTGCGTGCGTGCGTGCGTGCGTGCGTGCGTGCGTGCGTGCGTGCGTGCGTGCGTGCGTGCGTGCGTGCGTGCGTGCGTGCGTGCGTGCGTGCGTGCGTGCGTGCGTGCGTGCGTGCGTGCGTGCGTGCGTGCGTGCGTGCGTGCGTGCGTGCGTGCGTGCGTGCGTGCGTGCGTGCGTGCGTGCGTGCGTGCGTGCGTGCGTGCGTGCGTGCGTGCGTGCGTGCGTGCGTGCGTGCGTGCGTGCGTGCGTGCGTGCGTGCGTGCGTGCGTGCGTGCGTGCGTGCGTGCGTGCGTGCGTGCGTGCGTGCGTGCGTGCGTGCGTGCGTATGGTCCAGGCACCGAACATTCAATTGTTCATAACACAGGAATGGCATGATAGATCGAGCTAAACATTGGCACGCAAGTAGAGTATTAAATCCTCTGTAATTCACATATTTTTAAAATTAAATATATCCATGTATACAAATTTTATCGAATTTTAAATTTTTCAAAAAAATGGCGTGATCGCTCTAACTTTCGTAAAAGTTCGACGATTCAGCTATATACTTCATCATAAATAAAGACACGTTCAATGTTGTTTGGTATTGAATTTCAGCGAAATCGGTAAAGCGGTTCCGGTTTTATAGAATTTTGAATTTTTCGAAAAAAATAAAGTTTGCTCTAAATCACGTCGAATCTCATCAAATGAACCAAAATATTCAACAGTCAAAAAATAACATATAGCGCTGCCACGTATAAAATTTGGTGACGATCGGTAAAGTCGTTCGGATTTTACGCTGTTATGAATTTTTGAAAAAATTAAGATTTTCGTTGTAACTTATGGAAAAGTTATTAAAGTAAGCCAAAACTTTGTATCTAATCAAAATTAGATGTAACGGTGTTTGTAACGGAGTTTTCTTTTGTTCAGATTCAAAAAAAGTTGCAAAGTAGAACTTTGCACACTGCTTCCTCATTAATTCCCCTTTTTCACAAAGCTTCCTCTATGAGGAAGCCAAAGTTAATAAATAAGCTTCTTCATAGAGGTGGCTTTGTGAAAAAGGAGAATTAATGAGGAAGCAGTGTGCAAAGTTCTACTTTGCAACTTTTTTTTCAGTAATTTTAAGTTTCCGAGATATGTTCATTTGGAAAAAATAACGGCATTTTCTAAAATCTTGGAAATTTTTTTTTTTTAATTCACATAGTGTGCTTTTTAGTGGTACTTTGATATGTCCAATTATGGGGCAGATCGGAGAGGGTGGAAAAAAAGGCTCAATTGACAGAGAATGCTTCATATCGTTGTTAAATTGAATTATTGCGTATTCTAGCGGACGGATTGTCAACTAGTTTATATTTAAAAAGAAATATAAATACAGTCATACCCTGTCTTTGACTTCAGTTTGGCGTCTCTGTTCTAATAACATCGTTATTCATTGAATTCACATTTATGACGGTTGTTGAGTTTAGTGTCAGGAATCTTCTGATTCCTATGGAAAGCTACGGAAAGTTATGGAGCAACCAAAACACATGTCGAATCAGATAGCATCAAATACCGCAAAGATTGAATTTCTCTTTGAGAACCCATAAGGAATTCGCCAGACGAGTTTGACAAAGCAGTGCTAAACATTTTTTTAAATTCAGTTACCTCAAATCTGCGATTATTTACTATTAATGAATTTACGTTTATTGTAGCAGTTTTTTAGATGTCTTAGTTGGGGATGATTTGAAGCCATTACAAAAATGTTCAGCACTGGTTTACCAAACTGATCTGGCGAATTCCTTATGGGTTCTTTAGAGAGAAATTCAATCTTTGCGGTATTTGATGCTATCTGATTCGACATGTGTTTTGATTGCTCCATAACGTTCCATAGCTTTCTTGCTTTAGGATGTCTTCGCCTTATCAAAGTGGCTTTTGATAAGGCGAAGTGCGTTGCCAAATTAGTTGGGCTCTGTGTTGTGCGTAGTCGCTCTGGGGAGTAAGTACTGCTGGTCTGCGTAGTTTGATGCTTTGGGCTGTAGGTGATGCTGGTCTGCCAAGATAAATTACATAGCTGTTTACGCATAGGAGACTTGGGTGATACCATTACCAGAGACGCGAGGATAGTGAGGCAACGGGGGGTTTCTTTCGCAAGTATGATTTTCTTTTAGGAATATTCACGGAAAAATTCAGTCTACGTTATGTTAGTTTTCTATTCAGATTGAACAGAAATAACTAGAGAAATTTGTATATTCGCGAGTTTCAGACCGATTGCCCTATCCATATTTGAAAATCGCGTGTAAAGTTTGTGTCAAAACGTACAGAAAATTTACGCGAAAGTCCATATTTGCATATCTTAAATGTACATATTTAAAATAGGTCAAGGTTTGCATTACCGAGGAAGTATACAGGGTGACAATTTTAAGATGGCCACCCCCTTTTTTGGTCTTGTTTGTTGATTTCAGTTGATTTCGGGGGTAAATTTTTTAATGGTTTTTCACGAACTTTACGATAATCGTAGCAATTCTTTTATTATCAATACCTATAGACTTTAAGGTAAAACAAATTATATTCTAGAAATTTGTCGAAATAATTTGTTGTCTATTCATTTGTAAATCTTATTGAATGTTGAACACAAAGCTATGATCGATATTTTTATTTATCTTGTTTTTTCGAAAATTGATAGTAGGTTAGGAGTAGGTTGGGATGTATCAAAGAATAAGTTGAGAATAAGGTGAGATACTGTTGAGCGAAAGTTGAGTATAAATTGAGAAAAAGTTAAGGATATATTGTGACGAAGTTGCAAGTTGAGAGAATGATTTGAGAATGATTGAAGTTGAGAATGAGAGTAATTTAAGAGAAAGTCACACTAAATTTGGTATCAACTTACTCTCTACTTAGTCTCAATATGTCCTCTTTCTCAATTACTAATTACTAAATGCTTTTTCTCAATTTATCCTCCACATTCGCTCAACATCATATCAGTTCATTCTTAATTTACCCTTTACTTCATCCCAACTTACTATTAACTTACACTCAACGTACTATCAACGTACTTAAAACCTATAGTCATAAGAAAAGAATTGCTATGGCCGTCGTAAAATGTTTGAACAAGCAACCCGGCGCCCCAAAGGCGCCCCGAAGACATTTCCTTTCTGTATAAACGTCTGATTAGAGTTTTTGTTTAAATTCAGTTTCTTTACTTTCTTGTAAAAAGTACTACCTACCCCAAATTTACCTAACCCGGACGAGGTCCGCTTCAACTCCTCAACGTGGAATGGACAGTCGGGTAATTATGTTTTTATTCCAGACTAAGTTTGACAGACTAAATTATTAGAGCCTTTAATTTCATGTGAAATTGTCACTGGGGAAAATCGTTTCCGGATGATGCTTTTTATCGGACTTCCCCTGATAGGTACTATGGATCAAAAGTAAACGGATAAGATAATTCCGTCTGACCAGTTAAATACTTATACAGCGGTGTTGGTGGCGAAATTGTCAATTGGCGGCAAGTAGTGATACTGAACAGATTACGTCGTGCTGGTGCGTTGTGTGTCGATTGTTCCATTAGCCCAATGCGAAAACTTAAGAAGTTGGGGCTTCAGCCGCATCAGAATGACAATAAGGATACAGTTTCATCTGGTACGCCAAATCTTTTGAAAATGACCAACATAAAAGGACATGATAGTTCATCGCCTGAACCACCGATCGAAATGTAAGCGAACCAGTGATTTTCAAAATATTGAGAAAAAAAACTCTTTATTACCGAAAACAATGACGCATATATCACCTTATTAAGGGGGACTTCTACCCTAGGGTACCATTTTTCATTTTATTTTTTTGTGGGAAAATGAATAAATGTAGACAACTGCGGCTTTTTTCTACTTGTTATTTACGTTTTTAGTATATAATGGCATATTTAAAGTTAAACATTTTCGGCGTCCAAGGTCCTCAAACACGGTTATTCAAGATAAATGGCTGCCACTCTCCTGACCACTGTAATTACGCGATCGGCCTGAAATTGTGCATACATTCTCGGGGAATATGTCTTCATGGAATGACGAAGTATTTTTTCGATAACTTAAATTTTCAATTTGTTATTAATGTTTTTATGCGAAGAACATAGGAGAAAAATCGATTTTTTTTAAACACCGTCATTTGCAGTAATCGAAAAAAACTTCCATCATTCGATGAACATATGTTTCTTGAGAACGTATGCACAATTTCAGGCCGATCGCATAATTACAGTGGTCAGGAGAGTGGCAGCCATTTCTTTGAACGACCGTGTTTGAGGACCTGGGACGACGACAATTTTTAACTTAAAAAAATAAATTCCATTATATACATTAAAACGTAAATAACAAGTAGAAAAAACCACAGTCGTCTGCATTCGTTCGTTTTCCCACAAAAAAATAAAATAAAAAATGGTGTTCCAGGGTCGAAGTTCCCCTTAAATCCTGTGACCGACCGAACTTCGTAACTTAATTAATTGTACCGAATAACAATCCCAGAACCATCCGGGTGTTGGGAAGGATCGAATTTGAAATTGCAATAACGTTAGACCCACTTTACCGATTCTCGCCAAACTTAGTACACATCATGGTTTCATGGTAGTCCATTTACGTACAAAATTGCAGCGCGATATCTCTCAATTAGCTCTATGAGGCTTCAAACAAAACAAGGCTTCCTCTATGAGGAAGCAAAAAAGGTATGCATAATTTGTGACGTCGCCTGTGATTTGTGACTAGGGCTGGACAGGTCATTTTTGCTTTCGATTTTTTTCTTCTTCTTAAGTATTGACTGTATATAGCGCATTAAAATTATATCCATTTTATTTCGAGACTCATTAGCTAAGTACGGCATAATTTTAAAACCTCTGTGCAATCCATATGTTGCGGTAGTCGGCAAGACAAACACTCGACCCACTCATCTCTTTCCCGCGCGTTTATAAACGACTCCACAAAATAAATGCATGGAGTATGTCCTGCATGTCCATTTTCTTTTCGTACTGAATCGACGTACCCAATGCTCCATTAATCAACGTATCATTTTGCCGAAAAATCCGAATCGTCAATTTGCCGAAAAACAGATCGTCGGACGCCATTTCTCCGAATCGTCACATTGCCGAATCGACATCTATCCGAAAAAACAGATCTCCGAAATTAAGTTGCTTGAAACGTGACGTTGTCCAATCTTGCAAATTAATCTTTCATAATAAAATATCGCCTGGAGAGTCGACCAGTGGGTACACTGGAGTGAAGGTGGCACCGACAGGAGAGTTGTAAACAAATCGATCCGTTCTTTCTTTTTTCCATAACCGGATTTCTTTCACACATTTTTCTCGAGTGCATGTGGTGCGAGTGCAATAAAATAAAGATCCGACAAAACGCTGCTCGGCAAAACAAAATTCGTCTTTATAAAGTCTCGGTGATGTGACGATCCGGGAAAATGACGATTCGGCGAAATGACATTCGGCATTATCATTTTTTCAGCAAAGAAACGATTCGGCAATATGGCTTTCGGTGAAATCACGATTCGGCAGAATGATTTATGATTTTCGTCAAAACGATGTGGCCCCATCATCACTAAGGTGTTGCACCAACAATTTTTTTTTTAGAAATACTTCTCCCAACACGTCAAATTAGTACATTACTATACGAGGGCGGAAAATCTTTTTCTGCCGAGTATTGTACGAATTGTACTTTACAAGGTGTGAAATGGACGCCCGCGAAGCGTGCGTAATATGTCCATTGCAACACCGAGTGAAGTAAAATATATTTCAGGGTCGTTTAACGAGCTGTTTAAAATTATAAACCAAATTTGTATAAAACCGAATTTTTATTTGACTATCTATACATGATGCATCTATTATGTTCGAGTGTACCTAAAGTAATTAGTAATGTGAAAAATTATTCTCTGACTAACGCAATTTCAGGAAGAACAATACGAATGAAAAAGAGGCCGACAGTCAAGCAGAAACCCTGTCGCACTTTCAATTGGTAAGACCTACGATTTTCTACAGCCGTAGACGGCTAAATTTTCTTAGTATACATTCCCAGTCCACCTGTCCAGAGTTAATTTTATTGTTTGGGACAAAAAAGTATTATCCGAATAATGTTGTAAAAACGTGTAATTGAGTGAATAAGGATATTAATCATTATAATGAATTAAAGGTTACTGGCTTATTCTTACTATTAATAAAACTAGTTAGAGTCGGGTTATACAAAACTTTCGATAGGATAGAAGTACCGGTTTCGGCCACCTTTAGTCCAGTAGTGGCCCCCGAATTCAAAAGGACAGAATTATTTGTATTGTTAAAACAAAATAAAATTGTATGGATAATCTTGTTAACTTATATGGATACTTTCGAAATATATGATCTGAATATATAATATATGAATTAGGGTGTGTCTAAAAAAAACTTTATTTTTTTTTCATCGGCACTATCATGAAATGTTCATGCTGAACCTCAAAATATGTCGGTTAAAGTTTGAGACCCGTAAAAAATAATTTAGAGGTGCCTCAACGACGTTTTAGATTTTCCATTTGATTAACACGTAGACGAATTCGAGGCTTAGCAAATGGACGTCAGGTTTCTCAGCGGCTCATTTCCCAGGGATCTCAACCTTTTTTCCTATAAATATAGGAAATTTATAAGAGAAAAAGTGCTGACACACTTGTCCATCGAAGTTATATTTTCCGAGTTATGAAGTTTTTAACATCTTTCTCACTTTGAAAAAACGATATTTAACGCGTCCAGCGTCAACTGAGTAATTTCTTTCAGGATTTGCTGGCAAATATCTCCAAAAATACAATATTCCAAAATTCAAGAATTCATCGAAAAAAACCTCCGTCATTCCATGAAGACATGTTTCCCGAGTATATATGCACAATTTCAGGCCGATCGCATAACTACAGTGGTCAGGAGTGGCAGCCATTTATTTTGGATGATCGTGTTTGAGGAGCTTGGACGCCGACAATTTTTAACTTTAAAAATTCCATTGTATACTATAAAACGTAAATAACAAGTAGAAAAAAACCGCAGTCATCTACCATTATTCGCTTTCCCACAAAAAATAAAATGGAAAATGGTACTCCAAGGTAGATCCCCCTTAAACAAACACGGGCATAAAAAACAGTCCTTAAAAATAAAGCGCGAAGAAATGACGGTCATTGACATTTTATAACATTGTAATATCGGTGGGTAAAACAGACTTGCATTCTACTAGCATAGCCGTCACCGATACTCCTTTAGTATTATCAGCTTCATTTTCAGAACGCGCTCGCGATTTCCTCAAAGATCCGCCGTGAAATTTTATCTGCAATCGTCTATCAACGGGCACAATATACATACAGATAAGTGCGTTGTAACTCGAGGGATTCCCTGTACTGTACACATAAATAAGCGATAAGACATGGCTTTCGTTTCAACCTCTGTACCTGCCAAAAAAATAATAACCATCTGTTTAATGATTAAAGAAATGCTTTGTATCGTGGATTCAAGTGTTTGCGCAATCTTGTATGCAGAAATATTGCAGTATTGTTGTTATGTAACGGTAATAATAATTAATCCATTGCAGTTTCGATATGCAAGTAACTTGGAGATGTTCCTCATTATCATCGGAGCAACTTGTGCCATCGCAAGCGGATGTCTTGTACCGGCAACCGTCTTTATATTCGCTAAAATGGTCCAGGCAATAGTTGACGAGGAGTTGGAAATTGCATCCAACGCGACCAATTCGTCTACGTCGACAACATCAGTAATTGACTCTGTGGAGTACTTTGCGATCGGAAATACCATTATTGGCGTTGTAATGCTGTTTCTTATATACATGAGCATAATGCTGTTCAATTACACTAGTCAGAGACAAGCTTTTCGGATACGACAGCTTTATCTGAAATCTGTTCTTCATCAAGATATCAGCTGGTACGATCATAAAATGAAGAGCGGAAATGTGGCAACCGAACTAACAGAGTATGTAGTTAAAATCAATACGTTCAAATATTAAATCCCTATATCTAATATATATTTCTGGAAAATGTTTATCCCAATCCGACGCTGAGCGTCGCGATACCGGGCGTCCCGACGCCGGGTATCCCGACGACAGGCGTTCCGACGCCGAGCGTGTCGGTGCCAGGCGTCCCGAACAATAGACAATTTTGGAAAAAAAAAAATGCAGAAAAAAATCAAATTTCTTTTTATGTGGTTCAAATGGAATGATCCATGTTTTAGACATGGTCACCTTTATGTAGGGTGCCCCAGAGTAGGAACCGGAAAAAATGTATACATCTTGACATCTAATGGACGAAAAACAAGAAATGTAGTTTATCCAACAGCGTTAGATTGAATTGCCGTTGTGCGCCAACGATTGAGAGCCGATTTCATAACGTTTACATTTTCAATAAGGCGAGATTGAACTGTGGTTCTGATTTGTCGAAATTTACTTTATGAGGCGACTCCATGTTTAATAAACATGATTGAAATTCACAATGAATGATAACCAAATTCGTTATGCGAAAGCTATGGGAGCGCGCGAGCCTCAATAATCTGCTAGTCCATTATAAAAAATCCCTTCAAGGTAGTCCTTGCGTCTAGTATCCGCTTCACACATATTCGAGAAATAGGAGAGAGTATTGCAAACATTTCTCGTTAGTACAAAAATCTGAAAATATTCATACACATTGAAGGTACTAAAAAGATTAATTTTGCATAATAATAATTCTAAAATGTTATTAACAAATTGATGAAAAAAATGGTTTAACAAATCTCCCAAGGACCGACATTTTTTAATGAAAATGATTTGTTCGATTTTCTGAATACGTATGAATTTCTTCAAATTTTTAAGTTCACTTTGAATTTTGTGTTTTTTTACATGGAAAACGTGTCCAAAAACACAAATTTTAAAGTGAATTTAAAAATTTGAAAAAATTCATACGTATTCAGAAAAATGAACGAATCATTTTCATAAAAAAAACAAATTAGGGTCATCGGAAGATTCGTTAAACAGTTTTTTTCATCAATTTGTTAATAACATATTCGAATTACTATTATGAAAAATTCATCTTTTCAGTACCTTTAATGTGCATGAATTTTTTCAGGTTTTATACCATCGAGAAGTGTTTGCAATTCTCTCCCTTTTTTTTCGAATTTGTGCGAAATGAATATTAGACGCATGGCCCACCTTAATTAATTGCATCTGAATTTAATTTTATTCACGTTTCGATCGAATCTTTTCAGAGACATAATCAAGTTCGAGGAAGGCATCGGTGAGAAGTTCTGTATATTCATTGATCATGTATCGGTCCTACTCTTCAGTATAATCTTCGCATTGTCGTATGGCTGGCAGCTGACCCTTGTGTGTTTAGCTTCTTTTCCTATCACCGGCATCGTTCTCGCCGTTGTAGCCAAAGTAAGAATTGTTTATTTTTATACATATTTTACTTCCATGTCCACCGAATGTTATACTGGAATTATGTGACCTAATGGAGCTCTTCGATTGATAGCGGCTTCTTACGTTTTATTCGAAAAATTGTTATAATTTTTTTTTTTTCATTTTTAAGGTATCTTCCTCTCTTTCTCGAAGAGAACTCGATGCTTTTGGTGCCGCTTCGTCGGTGGCCCAGGAAGCGCTATCAGGAATAAAAACCGTCGTTGCCTTCAACGGACAAACTTGTGAATTGGAAAGGTACAAGAAAAATCTGGAAAGTAGCTACAAAATTAACGTAAAGATCGGCTTGGCTTCGGGCTGCGGCTTCGGCTGTCTTTGGCTCGGTGTCTATGCGAGTTACGCACTTTCGCAATGGTACGGCGTTAAACTTATTTTGGATCAAAGAGACCTGCCTATCGAAGATCGGGATTACGATACATCTGTGATGATTACGGTAAGATTTTCTTCTTTTCATTTTATAGCGTTGCCTTCTTAAATATAGCCTAATCGTATGTAGATAATTCATAGACACGTAAGCATCAATCATACTTAGCAAGAATAATAACGATAGCGACGTATGGGCCAATACATACCAACTCGACCAGCGGCAAAACCTCAACTTCCCAATCTGGCTCGCGATTTTTTACGTTAGTCTTCGACAAAAAACATACGCGTAGAAATTTGTTCATATTTTTTGCGACTTTTTTTCGTATTAATATTTAAAGTTAAACAGAAATCGCACCTTCTTAAATATCTGAAAAAAAATCTGAAAAACACTACGGCAAAAAACGAAATTTTTGGTCGACAAGTGAGAGTGGAACAAAAAAGATAGTAAAAAAAAGTTGCAAAGTCGAACTTTGCACACTGCTTCCTTATTACCTTTAGTTTTTTACAAAGCCACCTCTATGAAGAAGCTTGTTTATCATTTTTGGCTTCCTCATAGAGGAAGCTTTGTGAAAAACGAAAATTAATGAGAAAGCAATGTGCAAAGTTCGGCATTGCAACTTTTTAAAATTTGAACTAAAGAAAACTCCGTTACAAACACCGTTATATCTAATTTTGATTAGATACATAGTTTTGTCTTACTTTCATAACTTTTGCGGAAGTTATAGCGAAAATCGACATTTTTTGGAAAAATCGGAAAGGTGTTACCGATCGAACGATTTTACCGATCATCACCAAATTTCGTACGTAGCAGGCCTGTATGTTGTTTTTCGACTATACAACATTTCGTTTCATTTGTTAAAATTCGACGTGATTTAGAGCAAAATCATTTTTTTCGAAAAATTCAAAATTCTACATTATCTGAACCGCTTTACCGATTTCGTCGAAATTCAATACCATACAACATGAAACGTATCTTCAGTTATGAAGAACTATTTACCTAAATCAGCGAAGTTTTACGAAAGTTAGAGCGACCACGGGCTTCTTTCAACAAATTCAAAACTACATAAAATCTTAATTACTATATATGTATATATTTATTCAAAAATTGCAACATTTAAAGTGGGATGTCTACTCAATTTGAGTGCCAAACGCACGCACGCACATACGGACATTTTTTTAGACCACTTTTCTCGACGTTTTAGGTGATTCTAAGCATACTGGCATGAAAATCTCGAAAATAATTTCTTTCATGAAAACAAAGCTCCCTCTATGCGGAATCAAAATTGTTGGTCCTCTTTGGATTGTTGGACAAAAGTTTCGTTTTTTGTCATTGTATTTTTTCCGATTTTGTTCAGATTTTTTAATTAGGGATTTTTTGTTTAGCTTCAAACATTAAAAATAAAAAGAGTTGATAACAAAATCTGAAAATATGTCTACATGCATTTTTCTGTCGAAGAATAACGTAAAAATCGCGAGCCAGACTGGGGAAGGTGAGATTTTGCCGTTGGTCGAGTTGGTATGGATTGCCCCGTACACAGTAGCAAATATTTGTTGCGTTACAGGTATTTTTCTGTTCTGTAATTGGTGCAATGAATATTGGCGTGGTGTCGCCCTACATCGAGGTCTTTTCGGTGTCCAAGGCAGCTGCAGCAAAAGTATTCTCAGTCATTGAGAGAAAATCGGCTATCAACAGTCTTGATCCTGGAGGTGTCAAACCCGCAGGCTTTCAGAGTCTCATCGAGTTCAAAAACGTCGAATTTCAATACCCTTCAAGGCCGGACGTTCCGGTGAGACATCCGTAAAATTGACAGTTCCATATTTGATTAAAAAAAAGTTGGTGTTCTACGTAAAGCTATGAAATGTGATGTGCAACTTCCAGATACTTAATAAGCTGAACCTCAGAATTAAAAAAGGTGAAACCGTTGCTCTCGTGGGGAGTTCAGGATGTGGCAAATCAACGTGCATACAACTTCTTCAAAGGTTTTACGATCCCAATCGCGGACAGGTATTTCTACAGGAAGATATAAAAGTGTTCCTCATTCATTTTCATTTTTTACAAAGCCACCTCAATGAGGAAGCTCATTGGCTACTTTTGGCACTCGTATCGTTCACTTAGCGAATAATGGACATTGATGAAGAAGCAATATGAAAATTTCAAAGTGCACATTTTTCTACTCATTTTGAATGTTTGTTCTACTTATTCTACGTCAAAATTCTCAGATCTGACTTCGGGTCCAAAACTCCGAAAACTACTAGGAAATGAAAAAATGATATCTCTTCATTTGCGTGAGATAGAGTTTAAACGGTACTAAAAAAGTATCCCAAAATGTTTAACTGTTGTGGAAGCTCAATACAAAATATTAAACTACTGTAATAACCTCGATTCTTTATATCTGCTTGATTCTAATATTTCGTATTTTCATTACCCTGCTTGCACAAGGTTCTACTTGATGACTGTGATCTACGAGATCTGAACGTTGCGTGGCTGAGAAGTAAGATTGGTATCGTCGGCCAGGAACCTGTACTATTCGACACGACAATAGCCGAGAATATACGTTACGGAAATTTAGGGGCAACGATGGAAATGATAGTACAAGCGGCTAAAGAATCAAACGCTCATGATTTTATCATGAAATTACCATCGGTATGAGACTACATAGAATTCGACAGGATCCAATCGGAATCTGTGGCATCAATACTAAAATTTAAAAAATCGAATTAAATTATTGAATGTAATAGATAATCATCGGAAATAATTAGACGAAATTGCATTCAGAAATACGATACACTGGTCGGCGAAAAAGGAGCTCAAATATCCGGTGGACAAAAACAAAGAATCGCTATTGCTCGTGCATTGATCAGAGATCCAGCGATATTACTTCTGGATGAAGCCACTTCTGCATTGGACACTCGAAGCGAATCAAAGGTCCAAGCTGCGCTCGATAAGGTAGTTCCATAAATGTTCCATAATTTTTATATATGGGACATTAAACGCTAATCGGTCCACCTTTGGTCACGAACATCGTCAATATAGATTATTATTTTTTTGTGTCGTTCACCGCAATGGATGGAGAATGCTCCATTTTTTCTTCAAAAACTTTCCAATATTATCGTTAAGAACGTATATAAAAGATTTTTTATTTTAAAGTATCCTTTTATGTAAATTTGTAAAAAAAAAGTCTTTAATATCTCCGAAGCATTGATTTTTAATTAATAAACGTAAAAATCGATTTTTCAAAAACCTGAACATTCTTCATTTTTTCCGAAAAATCTCTAAAATAGTATTCACAGGAAGGGGGACAATCTCTTTCGCGACCTTCCATGAGAGTTAAAAAGAAATGGAAATTACATGTCGGGAAAAAGTTATGCGATGAAAAATTTGAAAAAAGTGGAGAATGCTCTATCCGTTGCGGTGGATGACTACAAAAATAATTATATCGACAATGGTCGTGGTCAAAGCTGGTCCGATTGGTATGTAACGCTCCAAATATATTTGGAGCATTCCTTAACAATTCGAACTGGATCTCACCCTGGACCCTTCGGATTGTCCCTGCCAGCCCAAAGTCATCGATATTATAAAAACAATTCACATAAACCTTTAAAAACTGTTCGTTTCTAAAGGTTTCACATATACTATTACACAGCAACCTCACATAGCTTACCTTTGCTTATACATCGGTGAATAGAAGGGCACGACTTAATTTTTTCATCCGTCAAAGCGCGGACACATGGGTAAACGCTCAGTCATCTCTCGTGTTCTGCTTGACTTTGTGCACTGCTTAAGGAGACTTTTACCCTAGAGCACCATTTTTCATTTTTTTTTTTTGGTGGGAAAACAAACAAATGTCACCGATTGCGGATTCTTTCTACTTGTTATTTACGTTTTATGCACAATTTCAGACCGGTCGCATAATTACGGTGGTCAGGAGAGTGGCAGACATTTATTTTGGATGACCGTGTTTGAGGATTTGGACGCCGACAATTTTTAACTTAAAAAATTCCATTGTATACTATAAAACGTAAATAACAAGTAGAAAAATACCGCAATCGTATACATTTATTCGTTTTCCCACAAAAAAATAAAATTAAAAATGGTGCTCTAGGGTAGAAGTCCCCCTTAACCAAACTGCATAATTAACCACCTTCTTTTTCTGCTGCCAGATTCACAAAGGGAGAACGACTATAATAATTGCTCATCGACTTTCTACTGTGCGCAGTGCAGATAGAATAATAGTTCTTTCGAAAGGTGTAGTCATAGAGGAAGGCAAACACGAGGAGTTGATACAACTCCAAGGAGCCTATCACGCACTGGTAACCGCACAGGTATCGGAAATCGAAGAATCTCCGCATCGGCGTTCAATGCTGGAAGCATATATCGAGGAGGCAGACGAAGACCTCGAACCGATTACAATTAACTGCGGTGTTCGTATATCTTAACCCAATGTTAAGGGATTGTTATCTTCCTTGTCAGCACTCGACAGGTAGTCCGAAGATTTTTTTAACGATCATTTATGAACATCCGTCAGGAATCGGATAAAGAAGTCAAACCGAAAAAGAAAGAGAATGAAGTAGGAACATGGAAAGTGCTAAAGCTTAACAGGCCCGAGTGGAAGATTATAGTTGTCGCCAGCATCGCGTCCGTTGTCGTCGGTGCCTCGACGCCACTGTTCGCTATACTTTTCGGTGACGTTATCGATGTGAGTAACTTTTTCAAGCCACCTATAATCTCTTAAAAATATATTTTTGAAACGGTAGTTGTAAAGGTTGTTTTTATCATATTCTGTTTTTTAAATGCAACAAGGAACACATATGTTTGAGATAAGAATAAAATAATAAATTCAAGGTATGACCAGTATTGGCCACGAAGACGCGAATTCAACAACAACGTACAAAAACAAAATAAACTATGTGGTTTTTATTCTTGGAAACTTTGTTTACATAGATATCCATCCGTATTCGCTCCTAAATTCACTAACGAAAATAGACACTATTTTATATTTAATAGCGAAAAATATCGAAAATCCTGTTTTCTGAAGTCAATAACGACCTCTAAGAATGCTTTGATTTTGTTGAAGTTTTGCAGTTTTTCTTACTATACGAAATACTTAGACAGTGGGGGGTGCCTCCGAAGAAATTGAGAATTTCTCATTCTCATCCCGAATTTATCAACTTTGAAACTTATCATCCTTTGAATAGCTGGTAGCGACCTCTAAAAATGCATCGATCTCGAATTCAATTTGTACATCTTATTTTTTATTTTATTCCAACCGGTCTCTGTTTTCGTCAGTTTTGTCATTTGACATAAACAAAAAATGCAATGCAACTCTATTCGCTAACTTTGCAGATAAAAGAACGATAGAAGAGAAATTAATGTTTTTAAAAAATTGGATGTTGCATGCGGATTTAGTAAAAATTCATTTTTTTATTACCAGATGCTATCAGATCCCGACGTAGAAGCCGTTCGAGACAAATCTGCTACATACGTAATTTATTTCGTAATCACAGGCATCGTAATTGGAATTGCAACGTGTATACAGGTATTTCTTTACATCCATGTAATATTTAGCCAATTTAGTCCGTTTTTTCGATTGTAATTAGGGATGTATCAATACTAAAAAATGTGAATAATTCAATTCACATTTTGAATAGAATATTCGAATGAAGCGAGTAACTCAGAAATTTACGAATATTCACGAACAATCAGAAATTAGAATAATCAGACCAGCGTATCACCGAATTAAGTCGTATAACTTGTATAGAATGTACAATAACTTTTTATTTAATACGACTTCTGAATTGGATTTATTCGGATCATATCTAAGTGTTAGTCATTAAATTTTTGTATTAATGTTGACTTCGCGAGTTATTCAGGTTTCTGTAAATTCGTAAATATGCACACGAATATTCATAAATTTATGAATATCTTGAATATTGATAAATATCCGTATTATTAATGAATTTTTTAATAATTCGTATGTTTGTGAATGTTCCTAATATTCATGGAGTTTCGAATAATCCAAATATTCATGAATATTCATACTATTTAAATTTAATAATGAATTCATGAATATTCATACTATTTAAATTTCTTAACATTCAATTCAAATTTTGAATTGAATGTTAAGAAATTTAATTCAAATTTTGAATTGAATGTTAAGAAATTTAAATAGTATGAATATTCATGAATTCATTATTAAATTTAATTCAATTCAAATGCTATTCGCATATCTCTAATTGAAATATTCCGATGATCATGAAATACACAGATATTCCTGTTGACCATCGCCAGCGAGAGCCTCACAACAAGACTCCGTGGTTTCGCGTTCAGGGCAATGTTAAGACAGGAAATGGCATGGTTCGATGAACCATGTAACGGAGCCGGTGCGCTCTGCGCTAAATTATCGACGGAAGCGGCATCGGTTAAGGGAGCCACCGGTCAACGAATCGGTACTATAGTTCAGTCTTTTAGTACCATTTTGTTGGCCATAGGACTAGCTATGTATCACGAATGGCGTCTGGGTCTCGTGGGAATGGTATTTATACCGTTGATTATCATTGTAACATATCTGCACGGACGCGTCTACAAGAAAGAAGCCCTCAACTATCAGAAGGACTTGGAAAATTCGACAAAGGTACGTATCGTAATATTAAGAGATACCTTTAGGCAATGAAAACACTGATTCTCATGATTTTTGCTTCCTCAAGAAGCTTTGTTTTAGTGAAAATTTTTTTTTTTCGAGATTTTGATGTCAACGTGTTCAGAATATTCCAAAACGTCGAGAAAACACATTTTGAAAAAATGTCTGGATGTGTGTGTGTGTGTGTATGTGTGTGTGTGTATGTGTGTGTGCCTGTGTGTGCACATGATTAAACCTTAATAACTCGAGAACGGTTTGAGATATCAAGCTGAAATGTCTACCACATATTGGGTGGTCACTGCCTCTTCTTGGGTGCAATTTTTAGCAAAATCTATGCAGTCTTTTGTTTTTAGGGCACTTTTAATTTTTCAAAAATTCTCTGTACGCTCTCTCTTCCACAATTTTTGAGATATCGGGTTGAAATTTGGTAAAAAGTTGAACTGTTACAAACTAAAGACCGCTATTGAATTTGGGAAGAATCGGTAGAACCGTTCAAATTTTATGGCATTTTCAATTTTTTGAAAAAAACTCGATTTTACTCCTATTTTCGTAATTTCTGAGATATCGAGTTGAAATTTGGTTTACAAGTATATTATCACCAGACTAAGTTTGTGTATAAATTTGGAGTTGATCCGTGCAGAGGGCGTGATTTTATGGCATTTTGAATTTTTCGAAAGAATGTTGATCGTTCTTGAAACAAAACAAAGCTTCTTGAGGAAGCCAAAAATTAAAAATGTTGTCTACCCTACAAACTGAGCGGGGTAGACTGTGATTATAGGCGGAGAGGAAGCATTATGACAACGATCTAGTTGTCAGCTTTTTTTTATAAGGAACTAGGCTAATCACACGTGCTGGCACGCGTGCCTGAAAAACTTGCAAAAACAGACCTCAGGAATTTGTTCTTTTCAAAATATCGAATTTTAACCTATACCATTATTCTCAAGTCGCATATTCTACACCCGAAAACACTCCTTATTAACCTTTTTTAATCGATTTTGAAAAAAAAAAAAAAATTCGGGATGATTTTTCTGTCAGAAATCGTAGATAAGGCTCCGGACCGAAAATCGGCAAAATCAACCCCAAATTTTTTCTTTTCAAAATATCACCTATGATAGGTTAATCAATCTTGCACTGCTGAGCTCTTATAAAGCTTTAAAAGGTTACGGGTGCTGCCCCACCTCTTCCACATCATCTCCCTGTCCTCTTATCAAATTTTTCAATTTTCACACATAACTGATTTTGTTTATCGCGGACTTTCCTGGCAACCAATCACAGCTCTAATAGTTTGCTAACAATGCTTTCCGTTACTCATGAACTTTTTAAAAGAGGGATGATCCCTCTTTTAAAAAATGCATGAGTTTTGTCATTAATCTGTAACAACGCTGAGATTACGGTACGGACCAACCCTCAGTGGTCACACGTTCTGGTTGTGACACGGTGGTCACATAGGGTCGCATCGACCCCAGCCATCTTTCAACGATTGCTGCGTTGGCAGTATCATTCCGAATGACTTATAAAAATTCAGCGTATTACTTTCCCCTATGGAAATAAAGTATATTTGAAAACATATAAGAGATATAGAACTATTCGCTGAAATATATATAATAAACATATTTTTATCTGTTGAAGATATATCTCAGATATTTCTCATTAAAATGTATCCGATGGATATATGAAATATACAGATATAGAACTTTTGGGCAATATATATAATTGTACTAGGAGGGCATCGCCCTCCAGCGCGCTCCCTTCCCCCCCCCCCCCCCCCTCCCCAATTGCACCATCTATAAATCTCTCTGTATTATAAAAATATATTTTGCCATACCTAACTAAACCCGACCTAACTTAACCCTACCTACGTAACCCTACTTAACTTCACCGTACTTAACTTAACCCTAAATAAAAACCACTATACTCGGAACCCCTATCCCTCGGGAACCCCCGTACTCGGAACCGCTATATCTCGGGAACCCCCATGGGGACTTGGAAAAATTCTGCCTCCAGTGTGTCATTTGACCCCGACCTTCTCGAAAAATTCGCTTAAAATTCCATGGCCTACTTGATGCCACTCTTCCAAAATTCCATGGCCTACTTGATACCACTCTTCCAAAATTCCATGGCCAACTTAATACCACTCGCTGAAAATTCCATGGCTAACTTGATAAGATTCGCTGGAAATGCCATGAAATCGTTGCCATGACAATGGTTGCTAAGGCAATGGTTGCTATGAGAATGGTTGCCATAGAAATGGTTGCTATGGCAATGGTTGCCATGGAAATGGTTGCTGTGGCAATGGTTGACATGGTAACGGTTGCCATGGTAACGATTGCCGTGGTAACGGTTTCCATGACAACGGTTGCCATGGTGATGGACATAGAAGAATCCTGATTTAGTGGCCCTTTTGACATGGAATACCCTATATATCCTACACAGCGGCAGCGGCGGCGAGATATTTTTATTATATGTATATAGAGATATACGTGCGTTCGCATGTCCGTTTTTCCTTTTTCAAAAACATAGACCCCCCAATCCCGGAATTTTCTAAGTCCTTTTCCAAAAACATAGACCCTCAATCCCGGATTTTTCTATGTCCTTTACCAACAACATAGGCCCCCCAAATCCCATTTGGAACTTAGAAAAAAAAAACAGCCGGTTCACGATATGGCCCTTGAGGGACTTAGAAAAATTCCGGCCCAGGGGGATTATCCTACACGGCGGCGGCGAGATCTTTTTATATTATAGTAATTGTATGTACATTGTATAAATACCATTGAACCTAATTTTTTTCTAAAAATCAGGTTCAATGGTATCTATAAATGCACCAAATTACAGAAAAAAATATATATTTGGCCGGAATATGCCAATTTTTTCATTTTTCATTGAAACGGCTTGATCTTGGGACAGATTCATCGTACATACACATATTTCTAAAAAACCAAAATGTGTGAAGTTTTATGGCCTACAAGAACAAAATGAATATAGATTTATATGAGACATTTTAGTTCAAATTGACAGAAATTTTACGAAAAAATTATCGAAAATATTTGTTTCTTCACCGAAGGTACCGCTACTTTTTACCCGAATAAATTTCCTTATATTTCGCAGATGAATAACGCATTTTTAAGATTTTTTTCGAGTAGGATTCGGAACTCTTGGCTATTTTTTAATGGTGCATCTATAGATATCATTGAACCCGATTTTTAGAAAAATGTTGAGAATTTTTTTTTGTGGCTTAAGTACGGTGCAATGCCTCTTATATATCTTGAATATACTTTATCTCCATAGGTGTTGACGCTTTTAGAATGTTGCATTGCCGGTATTATATTTCGATCGCATTTCAAAATGGCGCAAAAAATTAGGAAGTGGTCGTTGCGTAAAAAACCCGTTTTATTTTTTTTTAAATCATAACTCTTACAATTTTCAAAATTTGTCGTACAATTTTACGGTGAGGCTTTCGAGATATGATACATCAACACTCATGTTAGCTTTTAGATTTTATACTCTTCAGTGTGTCTAATTATATATATTCAATTCGCAGATAGCCGTCGAGGCCGTTAGCAACATAAGAACCGTAGTCGGCCTTGGGCGGGAAGACACATTTTATAATGACTACGTGAATGCTGTAATACCGTCTTTCGAGGAGGCAAAGAGGAACACGCATTACCGAGGAATCGTTTTCGCGCTTTTTAAATCCATCACTTGCTTCGCCTATGCCGTCGTCATGTACTACGGCGGAGTGTTAGTGCAAGATTATGGCGTGGAATTTTCAAAAGTTTTCAAGTTAGTCGATTTTTATTCTTTTTGTTTCCCGACTGACTTCTTTTCGACAACGCGAACCCCTCCGGGCAAAAGATGGGAGTTATGCGTCTCAAAAGACGGGAGTTTATTAAGCGTTACACACTTCTCATTTAATAACAAATCATTTTATTTTCAGAGTAGCCCAGGCCCTTATTACTGGCACAGTTGTGGTCGGCGAAGCGTCCGCCTTCTCGCCAAATCTTCAAAAAGGTATAATGGCAGCTGCTAAAATAATAGGCCTCATTGAAAGAGTTCCAAAGATTCAGGATCCCAACGATCCTGAAGACATTGATACGGTGAGTGAAACAATTTTCTTCCACAGCTTCCCAGATTGAAACGTCGACTCTTCAGAAACCGCACTGTAAACCATTTCTAAAGATTCGTATTAGCGAAATACGAACAGGGCTCCGCTTTAGCGCGCCTTGAATCTAGCGTTCACTGCCTCAGATCACCGGTGTGCTTCGCAAATCCTTCATAAATATCAGAGCTGGGCAAAATGCTCGAAAATACTCAGAATACAAAACAAAATACTTGATGTATTCAAAATACAAAATACTTTTGGTACTTACAATGCATTTATTAGTACTTCGTTTAAGTACCTTAAAGCCATGTGAAACATGTACCACGTGATACGTGAGTGCGAGACAGATAGTCGCAATTTTTGAAACAATGTCATTCCAAGGCTATTGTTATTCTGGATGAAAGCAAAGTATCGTCCGATGGAGAATTAAATTGCGCTTCGGTCGACGTTTTTCTTTATTTCAGAATATTTACGGTGTATCCGTAGGGCTGATTACAGTTTCTGTTATCGACTGAGTAAGTTTCACGTCCCCTGAAGGCAAGGTGACACCCACTCAGTCGATAATAAAAACTGTAAACAATTATTCCGACGATGCTTATCGTTTCCGGCAAAAAGAAAGGTTTTACATCATTCCTCTTTGAATTCTACATGATGTAAAACTTTTATTTCTCCAGGCATGTGTCTAGTTTCCGTGTATTGTTGTTTCGAAAATTATTTTCTATGTCCCTCGCACTCATGGCGGTTTCGCCTTGCCTTAAGAGGCTGCTGGAGTAGTTTTTTGTACCGACATTGTTTGGTAAAAATAGACTTCGCTACAGACAACGCTACAGGTATGCTTCAAATTAGACAGAGATGTTATACGATCGTGAACAGTTCGGCGTAGATGCGATGTGCGGTCGAAAACTAACAGGAAATAGAAAAAATCGCATATTTTGAGCCGATAGAGATCTTCTTTATCGGCTCAAAGTTTAATCAAAAACACGCGAACGCAGTTTACGCTTTACGTGGATTTATACTTTGTATAATCGACATTTTGTCGGTTCTGGAATATGCAGAAAACTTCAAAGAATCGGCGTTGTTTACGATTTGACTCACTCGAGATCCCTAAACGACATCTTCCCTAGAGGATCCATACCACTGGCAAATCACCGAGAAACCGCCGGTTTCCCACCATGTTCCCATCGGTGGGTTTTTGCCGTCCGACCTACCATCAGATTGTCACTTTCACCGTGCTCCTACCGTAGCTAAACGGTGGGTTTTTTCGATTCCCGCGTGTTTCTCACCATGTTCCCCCCGTGTTTCTATCGTATTCCCACCATGTTTCCACCGTGTTCCCACCGTGTTCCAAACGCGTTCCCACCGTGTTCCAAACGCGTTCCCACCGTGTTCCAAACGCGTTCCCACCGTGTTGTCACCGTGTTCCAACCGTGTTCCCACCGTATTCCTATCGACCAGTCGTTATTTATGGTCGCTTTTCGAGGTCACTGAATTTGCTAGGATTAGTTTTATCATTTTTTTGAGATTCGAAATTCCAAGTTGAGAAGATAAGACAGCCAGCCAGCGTTTCTCTTTTCATCGAAGGAATACAAAAATGAACACCAAGTACCATCACCCACAGATGATAGCTACCTGAAGTGCAGTCGAATCTTAAATATCTTCGCAGTTTTATAAACACTTTGGCTTCAAATCGCTTGCGAGAAATGCTTTAACTATTTGTCATCTAGCGGCATTATGCGAAACACCGGCGAACGATGCAATTGACGGCGCGTCGGCGCTTCGCATAATGCCGCTAGGTGGCGAAATGGCTAAACTGTTTCTCGCAAGCGATTTGAAGTGAAACTGTTTATAAAACTGCGAAAATATTTAAGATTCGACTGCACTTCAGGTAGCTATCAGGAACACGGTGGGGACATGGTTGGAACATGGTGGGGACACGGTTGGAACGAGGTGGGAACACAGTTGGAACACGGTGAGAACATGGCGGGAATACGGTCGAAAAACGGTTGTTTTCGAAACAGAATCATCCGCCAGTTGACGATGAGTTCACGGTAAAAGTAACGAATCCGACGGTGCTGTTTACGTTTCAAGCGACCATATTGGTTTTCAGAGGTTCAGAAATATATGATTTTTTCTATTTCCTGTTAATTTTCGACCGCTAATCGCATCTACGCCGAACCGTTTATGTTCGTGTAACATCTCTGTCAACTTTAAAGCATATCTGTGGCGTTATAACGACGTAAATAACGAAAAATAAACTACGGAAGTCTATTTTTACCAACCAATGTCGGTAAAAAATATACTCCAGCTGCCCCTTAAGCGTGTTGGCATACATGGTAAATAATATCTGAAAGGAACACGCTTCAAGTACGCAAAAAATCACCGTGGTAAGTTTGCAGTTGGTGGTTTTGTCGGTGGTTTGACAGTGGTACGACGCGAAAACCACTATGCGAAAGAATTTGCTATGGTGATTACGTCGGTTGTTCGCTAAATATTGCAGTTGCTTTTTGGAAACTAACCACTGCAGTGGTTACAATAGTGGTTCGGTCAGTGGTTGAGTATGCCAGGGAGGGAGAAACAACACACTTGCAACACGCTTGATTTGCAGCATTTTACAACACGCTCAACCGTGTATAAAACCTATTGTTCAAAAATCACCCCTGAAAAAAATGCACGTCGCACCAGAATAGTAACGGCAGTTTCACCACGCCGAGTCAATGTTTTACGTTGGCTGACAGAGACCATCCGTAGCGAAAGTCAAGCCTCAATCCTTTGGTACTCACAATGCACTATATATCTCTTCGTTGTTTAGCGACGATGACAGGGAAAAAGTAGAACGTTTCATCATGCAGAACTGCGACCGCTCTGTCGTGTTTCCGCGTAGGATTTCACGAGCGAGCCGGTGCTGTTGGTATAACCGCCGGGACTAACTGATTTTCGGCACAAGCGTCTTTCTTATATACGTGTTTTTCCCCACCACAGATGAGCTCCGTGGTCTTTTTTATATGCGAGTTTTTCCCCACCACAGATGAGCTCTGCGGTGGGGATTGAGTGCTGTGAAAAATATAACTCACAACATTAAGAATTAATGCTGTAGCTTCAGTGGTTATAGGTGATTCTATGAATATCGCACCCAGAGAAATCGTTCTGATGGGATCTATTCGAAACAAATAAAATTTATTTAAATGATATACATTTTATTTGACCCAAGTAAATCCTAATAGGCCGGCTGTTAAATAAATTATTTACTTAGTACGCCGGTCATTAAATAAATTATTTACTTAATAGGCCGGCCATTAAATAAATCATTCACTTAATGGCCGGCCTAATAGGATTTATTTGGATCAAATAAATTTGATTTAATTCAAATAAATTTTATTTGTTTCGAATCTATCCCATCAGAACGATTTCTCTGGGTGCGTCATTGACGTTGTAAGAGTAAAGATGGGTGTGTGTAAATTCGGGCAACAGCAATTCGTGTAGTAGGGGAAAATGTCAAGCGATGGTTTAAGCAAAATATTCAACCTTACGCTAAGTGTACAAGGCGCAAAGTGAAGTCAGTCTTTCACCTCACCGAAGGATCCACTAAGTGGTGCACCGTTCGAATAATTTACTAGGAAACTACAGGAGATGGGTACTAGCGGCACAGTGGTTGAGTGCTCTGCTCACACGCAGTGGGTCTGGGCTCGATTCTCGCCGACACCAATGGAATTTTTCTATGCGTTTTTTCTGTGCTCTGTCCGGTGGTTCGGAACCTATGTAAAATAGTAGATCCAACAATTGGCCTGGACTATTTATGGTTAAGGTCTCGGGTTAGATTCCCGGTGCCGAATAGCAAGGCTGGCGGAAAAACTGACGGGCACCGACGAAGCGCCAGGACGTCTTACAACTATACATATGCGCCCGTTATTTACAGTAGGGATGCCGTCCAAGTATCGATACTTTATGGTATCGTTATTGAAACGTTTCGCGATTTCAATCAAATTTAATTTTATTCAAACAGCAAATTAGGATACTCGAAATCCTAAATTCGAATTATCTCCGCTATCGGGAAGCGACAGAGATCATGTTCTGAACCTGAGAATAATTTTATTGTGTTTTGGAACTTGGAACCCTGCTTAGTAAATCCCATTGATACTGATAGAAACCGATCAAATGGACAACATTCCGATTGAAAAATAATCGGTTCAAGCAGGTTTCAATCGGATTTTCATCCATCTTATTGGTTCTAATTAGATCTTTTAACCAGGGAAGCGTCCTCAGAAGTCATTAGGTTCGATCTTCGAAATAAGTAAATTAATTCCCTTCGATCTTCGAGTGCGACTGAACTTATCATTATCAGACAGGAAGATAAAAAGAAGGAAAAAGGTAGACAGATCACGAAAAACATTGTTTACGTTTGTGGTTAAATGAGCTGGGCGGTCTCACGGCAGGATATTTACAAGAATTCACCACAATCAACGGAGGACAAATAAAATACAGGTGTCGATGCGATATCGAGGCCTGCGTTTGCAGAAATGGGTGAGCCTTTACTTTGCTCAGAAGTAGTGTGGCAGACGGGCGCGACGCCGTATACCACACCATGAGCGTAGTTAGGCGGTAGGATTTGCACGTCTATGCGGTGGGAATCGTGACAATAGTGACGAAGCGCTCGCCGCTTCCGATGATCGAGGTGTTGCGCGAAGCGAGGAGTGGGGAGAGCTCGAATACTCGGCTCCGCGACAAAATTCCCCAAAAAGTAACGACTTTTCTCAGAAGTTCGTAGGCCGTTCGGTTACAATATATTAGTTCGATAATATCGATATTTTGTATCGATTATCACCACCTAATCAATGTACTGATTTGATACTTTTACACGAATATCGATACTGGAAAAGATTTTTTTTATTTAGGCATTTAATTACTTAAGTGCAGCTGTCCTCGCCCTGTGTGCCAGCAGCTAATACAGAAACGTAGTCAGCTTCATAAAGATACGCCGACTGCCGCATGATTCGTTTAGTTGTGTTTCGTGTCTCTCAAATTGCAACCGACGTTATGCTGGAAACAAATATCTTCTTATTTCCACCTATGGAAAACACTGAATGAAAACGGTTGTTTAAACTGATTTAAACGGCATTAATAAAACTGTGATTAGTTTTCAATATTACATGTGTATATCGATATTGACTGTACCGATGATTCTTTCGTGTTTCATATTTTGTATTATCGATACATTGTAACACAATTCGATATAATCTAAGTATCGATATTTTCCCGTCGATCCGTCATCCCTAGTTTACAGTCAGCTAACGGTTTGACTGGCTTTGGTGCCGTGTAAGAGAGCTTGAGACCACGGTACGAGGAAGGGATACAAAGTGTAGTTTACAGAGAGAGAACTACAAACACTTCTCGATGGTATATAAACCTGAAAAAATGCACGCACATTTAAAGATACTGAAAAGATTTATTTTGCATAATAACAATTCGAAAATGTTATTAACAAATTGATGAAAAAAAAATCTTAACAAATATTTTGATGACCCAAGTTTTTTTCAAAATTATTCAAATAATTTCACCCCCTAATGGGGGTGAATTATTTTTATTTGTACGGAATTGGTATTTTCCTTTTAATTTCGTTGCATTGCAACGATGCAAACTTCAACGTCATTAATAAACGTGAAGGCCGAGTATCCGGTAAATCCGGCAAGCAACTGAGTCGCGAGAAACGCGAGTCTGCGCGAAAAGTACGAATGGAAGTGATACGAGCGGAGGTGAAGGAAATGTGATAATACTAAAAGTTATAAACAGAGACCGGCAACAATAAAGTAACCCGTCACTGTGGCGCACTCCGTGGCATCCCCTCGCTTAAACAACCGTACAAGTTAATGAAGGATCTACGAGATGACACTAAAATCACAAAAGCCTAACGTACAGTCATCACAACAAGACTATTTGCAGTATCATCAAAACCGCATTACACAAGACTTACGCCAGCAAAAGATTCAAAAACACTGGAGGGGATGCAGTCCGAAACAGCGCGAATAAAATACCAGGAAAGAACCCGCAACAAACTGTTCTATACCGTCCCGGATAACGGATCTGTCAACGCGAATCTAGTTGCGACGGTCATAAATGTTATCAGTGAAGTTTCGTGTGACATCCCGATCTCGTGGATAAAACGTTTTATTTCACATCTTGTGAAGTAAAATTTGGTACAATATGGTGAATGCGCCGCAGTCATTGAACAGTCACCAGTGAGTGAATAACAGCTTTTTGAGAATTCATGAGAAATGCGGGACGACTTGGATGGACCCCCCCCCCCCCCCCCCCTCACACACTGAGATCAAAACCAACTTAAGGCGATGTGAAACATCCACGTCGAGCCCAGTCGGTATAAAAAACTGTAATAAACGTTTTAGACGGATATTTGCGTTTACAGCTAAAAGAAAAAATTCATTCCCTGCGGATTTCTCCAGTGCAGGGAATGAATTTCTTCTTTTAGCTGTAAATGCAAATATGCGTAAAAAAACGTTTATTACAGTTTTTATTACCGCAGTCGGCGTTTCACACGAACTTTTTTGTTTATGCCAGATGTCAAAACTCACAGAAAGAACCTCGGGCGCTCTAAAGACCTCATCATCAGATATGAGCACCGATCGCGCGCGTGAGCGCGCGTCTCTGTCCCCAGTTATCAATAAAAAAAAAACTCTAAACATCGTACATTACATTTCCAATCATATTTAACAGTGCAACCATTAGTTGTTTAAAATATATTTTAAAATATATATGACGAAGTGCGCGTACCCGAGCAGTTGGTGTAAATGAAACCCGAAATGTTGTTGTTAATGGATATTAGCTGCTGAGTGCTCGCTGAAGCGAGTTGCGCAAAATGTCAATAAAGCACAACGGGTTTGGATAAAAAATAAAAAAGTGAACGTTAGAAAACGATAGAGACAATGGAAAAACAATCCATAGTCAGAATAGGCTGCGTATGTACGCAGATTTATAGTGACTTTAAATCTGCGTACATACGATACACCCATCAAGCCTATCGAAATGTTCACAGTTACTGAGAGGTTGTTGGACGTAACAGGAAGCAATAGGAGTTTTGAAGTAATATTGTCTAAATATTACCTTAGAGTAATATTGCCGTCATATTACCTTAGATTAATATTGCCGTAATACTACCTTACTAATGTTGCAAAAATTGCTGTCAAGGATCAAGAAGCTGACGTGAACTTTGACAACGTTACCTTCACGTATTCAACAAGGCCCGGTGTTCCAATATTGGACTCGCTGAATCTCGAAATCAAAGCTGGAAAAACGATTGCTCTTATAGGATCGAGCGGATGTGGAAAAAGCACGGTCATCAGACTTCTAGAGCGGTTCTACGATCCGGATTCGGGCACTGTGGTGAGTTAAATCATACTTATTTTGATAATATTACGAACATTTAGAAAACTTGAAAAATAGATATGCCTAATGCAATAAAAATAAATATCTTCAGAGTATCAACGGTACGAATATCGCGTCGATGACGCAGGCTTCGCTGAGAATGTCGCTCGGATTGGTGGAACAAGAACCAACGCTATTTGCTCGATCGATTGCGGAAAATATTGCCTACGGCGACAACACTCGCGACATACCGATGGAAGAAATAATCGCGGCTGCAAAGAAAGCAAATATTCACAATTTCGTGGCGTCTCTGCCATTGGGGTACGAAACCAACCTGGGGGACAAGGGTACGATGCTCTCCGGAGGACAAAAACAGCGAATTGCCATTGCAAGAGCTCTCGTCAGAAACCCGCAGATTCTTCTGTTGGACGAAGCTACTTCCGCATTGGACACTGAAAGCGAAAAGGTGCATTTACTTTGCGACAAATTTCAAAGGGCAATGAAATTTTGTTTGGCAATTAAATAAAATTGTAGCGAGAAAATATTATTTCGAAAATTACGACCCGGTACAAATTTTTTTTAAAGTTCTTGCAAAATCTGGTTACAGGTTTGTTGCGCACCCAGTTTTAATAATGATGACGTTGATGTTTGCATTGTTGCAATGCAAGAAAATTAAAAATAAAAACCTCTCTTAGAAAAGACATGGCACATCGAAGTCGAAATACTGAAGCCGCCTTTCGAGCGTTCCTATTGCTCGGCGGCGGCTTCGATATAAATCGATTCGGACTGTCATGGCTGCTTCAGTCACGCGCGCATTTTGAATGGCTGTATTGGTCACAAGAAAAGATAAATGAAAAGCAAGGAGTGCGAGCAAAGGGAGCACGTTGTTGCTAGTACCATACAAATAAAAATAATTCACCCCCATTAGAGGGTGAAATAATGTTGTTTTGTCGTGCTCTTAGTCGTTATAATAACTTTTTATAGTCGGTATAATCATATAGGTTCATTAATATTTTTTTGTTTTTAATTTCGTTGCATTGCATCGATGCAAACTTCAACGTCATTAATAATGACGTCTAAACACAATGGCGTTAGACGACGTGAAGAATCAATTTTTGCCCGTACGTACCTTGGATGTATTTCATTTTATTTACATTTTGTTACTCTCGTCTTAGGTCGTGCAAGCTGCTCTCGACGACGCGAAGACAGGAATCACGTGTATCCTCATAGCACACAGATTATCCACTGTTGAGGATGCTGACATGATTTGCGTTTTCCGTCAAGGAGCAGTCGTTGAAAGTGGAACGCACGGGGAACTTGTTCAAAAAGGTGGACTTTACTACGAGATGCTGCGTCTTCAAAACAGTTCAAAATAGGATTCGATGAAAGTGGGTCATTTGCACTGTTGAAGTAATTTTTCCCTCTACTTCTTTTTTGTACATTTCTTAACATATTGATATCCTTAATGTAATTTATAGAGAACAATGAAAATCGTGTATTCTTCTTCCCTACAGAATTTATTATCTTCGAAGGAGAAATCTCTTTTTTATTTTTGTTCGCGACAGATTTTAAAAAGTGCCGTAATAAACATATCATGTACATTATTAACAATATAATAAAATTTGCATTACCAATAAATTATTAAATAAATGAAAGGATTTCTCGAATTTCTTAATAACATTGATTTTTTTTAAACGCAACTTCAGCATTTTCTCTACGAATTAACAAGATTCAATGATGCCGCGTTATTTCACAAGATGTAATATCATTACATTGGAGATTGTCCATGTTTACGTCGTAGATGTATTCACGAGTGCAATAATCATGCAGTTCCGACAAACGATAGTTATTGCCCTACTTATTTGCTTGGACGGAACAAAGAAATTCGAATAAGAAGAAAAAGAGAAGATCGCCCGTTTCTAGACAATATATCAATTTTCATGCAAAGTACTCTTTAGACCATGGTTCGAAGTAGTGAAACGTAGGCCATGGCTGTTTTCAGGATCTAAACATCAAATTCATTTAAAAAATCAGATAAAGTTCTATAAAAACAACAATAACAATGAAAATAACAACAACAACAACAATAGTAACAACAACAGTAATAACAATAAAAATAACAATAATAATAGTACAGGAAGCTTACGCTGGTGAAATTAGCGAGTGAAAATTGATAAAACTTCGCTGCTGTCAATCGTAATGGCTTTTGCGCTCGTATCATACATATCACGATAGGCAACTTGTAGCTGGTGGGCATGTCATACCATTTCATATGGTAATAAGAGTCGTGTACTTCCAAACTCTAAATCGGGCCGATATAAAAAAAAGTATTAAATAATAGCTTGACGTAATAGTTTTCATGTAGTATAATACCTCGGCAATTAAACATTCGCCAGCTAGACAATAGCCATAGATAACAATAACGGCCGCGGCTGTCCATACGGCGAAAGTCAACATCATTGCCACCCCGGCTTGAGCAGCATCCTCAAGACACTAAATGGAATCATGAAATCGAAACAGTCAACGACCTTCCATGTTGTAGGCAAGTATCTCGAGCATCGATACATTCACCGTCTTTAAACTTTTTTTCCGCGAACCGCACAGACGATCTGAAGAAAATTACGGTCCAGAGGCTTGACGTAGTTTCACATCATGATCTAGCTTCGATTCATGTTTTATAAATTATTATAAACTCATGCTGCTGTGTTACTCGTGAGGCTCGTACGATCAAGTTCCCAACCTGCGTATAATGGTCGCTTTCTCGCCCTTGTATAGCAAAGTACTATTATTATTTCCGTGTGGCTCGCTTAGCGATCACGTATTTTGAAGTATAATAATAACACCCGACTAAGCATTTATAAAAAAATATAAGAGAAATTTCGATTAAAAAACGCTTAAAGTGACAGACAATACGTTAAAAAGACAATGCTAAGTTCACTGTATGTAACAATATTGATACAAACATAGATTGTTTTCAGAAATTTGTGTTGCAAAAGTTTCGCTGGCTTTGCGGCGCTGCCGTCGATACTTGCCCAACGTTTACCTTTATCATCTCATACCCATTTTATCTGACTCATTCACAAGATTTTGCTTACCCTCAGCAGAATGTAAGATGTAATTGCTAGCATTAAAGTTGTTGCAATAAGTTCTTCAAGGACTAGAATACCAAATGTTTTGTCGATCGACTTGACCAGTCTACAACATCATAACATATGAAAATAAGGGTAAATAAGGGCATTTAGGCAATTAATAAAAACTAACAAATACAACCCTAGCAGATCGAGCGTCCGCAAAACGAACGGTCATTGTATTTTGCGCCTCTTCCTCGTGATCAAGGATTGTAGTACGCCCCTCTCAGCCCCAATGTCCACCATTCCAAAGCTCAAACAAAGCGACGCGCCTGCGTCGCCACTGTCGCCGCCGTTCCAGATCATTCTTCGTCTTGGTGCCAAAGTGTCCACACGCTCAAGATGGGAAACAAAAGGAAAAGAAGCAAGAAAAGCAAGAAAGAAGCGGAAAAGAAAGCAGGAAAGGAAAATCGGTGGAAGAAACGAGCAAAAATGTTAGAAGAAGAACTTTCGAGACACAAGAAGAAAGAAAGGAGAAGCCGACAGACGAGATATTTGAGGTCGTCGTCGAGCGATTCATCGTCATCGGAATCTTCGAGCAGTAAGCATTAATTGTCTGGTCGCACGTGCTAATACACGGAAAACACAGGCACTAACCTGTGAAGGGATGAAAACAACGCACGCAGGCCCTAACCTGCATCACCGGCACGTAGGCTCTAACCTATATGTGCAACGGCGAAAGTGTCGTGCTGCGGGGCCCTAACCTATGCCGCACGCGCGCGCGTCTGTTGTTTCTCCCAGCCGGTGAGACGAACTCCTCGGCAGACTCTAATCTGTCCTAAGGAAGATTGAATAATTCAATCAGTCGAGAAAATTTAACCAGGCTCTAACCTGAGTGTGAAGTTTCTGTCATAACCTAAAATGGGGAAATCATGTATATTTATATGTGTACCCATGGAAATACGTTTCCACGCAGCCGTTGCAGCCACGAGGACAAAAAATTAATTCCTCGTCCTCGGTACATTCTAGGTTCAGACAGCAGCAGCCGCAACAGTCGCAACAGACCGAGCGACAGACGCAGCAGCAGCTCGTCGCCCGAGAGAATCACTCGACACTCGCGAGTACTGCGCGACCAGACGAACGCTGGAACACCACTGATCCTCACGGCTGAGGAGAAATCGACTGAAATATCACCCGAACCCGCACTGGATGAGGACGTTCTAAACGTAATAGGGAAACGGTTCACTAAAGAACGGACTCTGGCAGAGCCCATACACAGCGATTTAGTCGCTAGATGGGGACAGATCTTCAAACTAGGACTCCCTACGGAGGAGAGGGCGGATCTTCTCAAAAAATACCCGCCTCCTTCAAACTGCACACGGATCGACCCCCCGAGACTTAACCCAGAAGTCAAGGCTTCGATGCAAGAGGCTGTCTGGAAAAGAGACGAGCGTATCATACAGAAACAAGAGAAACTCGGGGCTTGTCTCGCGGCCGTAGGCAAGGGGCTGTCGATCTTAATAAAACACAAAATTGAGGCGGAAAACCTCGCGGTAATCGAAGCGCTCGGAAACACCAGCCGACTGCTGGCAGATTTACATCACGACGAGTCATCGATTCGGAGAAGTTTAATTCTCACGAATATCAACGCCGCAATGAAGGAAACTCTCGGCTCAACGGAGATCGACGAATGGCTCTTCGGGAAGGATTTGTCGGACAACGTCAAAGCGGCGAAGCTAATCGAATCTTCATTCAAAGATCTAAGACAACAGAAAACTCCTGGGAAAAAACAGTAAAAAAACTGGAAACACCCGCCTCGCCAACATCGCTCCAAGAGTCAACCAGCACCGGGGGGGGGGGGGGGGGGGGGGGGGAATCGAAATCAGCAATACCAGAGAACCTCGAGATTGTCTCAACACAGCAAGTCGTCGTACAGAAAGGAGAACAACGGGAAGAACGAGAGGAGGCGCACATAGCTCCCGTAGGTAAACCAGCCGGCAGGCTGAAATCGTTCTTACCACGATGGAGCGCACTAACCACTGACACATCTATTTTGTCATGGGTAAAGGGATACAAAATACCCTTCGTACAAAAACCATTCCAAATGGGACCACCGAAGAAAACACATTGGTCGCGAGAGGAGGAAATTCAGATTTTGTCCAAGATTACAGAATTATTTTCTAAAGGGGCCATTGAGCCGGCCGAACAGTCTCGAGATCAGTTTATCTCGACCATTTTTTTACGGAAAAAACCCGACGGTTCTTACAGGCTAATATTAAACCTGAAAAAATTAAACGAGTTTGTAAAAACCGAACATTTTAAGTTGGAAGACCACAAGGTAGTGGCGAGATTGTTAGGCAGGAATTGGTTCATGGCGTCCATTGATCTGAAGGACGCGTATTACCTTGTCTCCATTGCAGAATCGGATAAAAAATATTTAAAATTCAGATTCGGAGGAAAACTTTTTCAGTTTACGTGCCTACCTTTCGGCCTTTCCAGTGCACCGTAAGTATTTACAAAAATTGTAAAACCGGTGATTTCTAATCTCAGACGAATGGGATTCCTCTCGGTGGTATATTTGGATGATTTTCTGTTGTTCGGAAAATCTCATGACGATTGCGCGTCAAATGTCTCACACACTCGAACGATGTTAGAAAACTTGGGGTTTATAATTAACCAAGAAAAAAGCCAGCTCTCGCCCGTTCAGAGATGCAAATACCTGGGGTTCGTATTCGACAGTAATAGAATGACGATCAAACTTCCAGACGAGAAAAAATCAAGAGCGCTAGAATTACTTTAAAAATTCAGCTCGTTGCAAAATTGCACGATTCGCGAATTTGCGCAGATGGTAGGTTCAATCGTGTCATATTGCCCAGCAATAAAATACGGATATGCTCACACGAAGGCTCTGGAGAGAGAAAAATTTCTAGCACTCGAGGAGAGTAATGGAAATTACGATGCGAGAATGACGCTGAGCGATAACGTTACTTCAGATTTACTCTGGTGGAAGCACAAAGTACAAAAATCATCCAACTCGTTGGAACCGCGGGATTTTAAACTCGAAATATATTCAGATGCATCTCTGACGGAGTGGGGAGCAGCCTGCGGAGATAAAACGGCTCGCGGTTCTTGGGATGTATCGGAGCTTTCGATGCATATAAATTTCCTGGAATTACAAGCGGCCTTTTTCGGGCTGAAATGTTTCGCAAAACAATTGCAGAGCATAGACGTCCTACTCCGCATTGACAACACTACCGCCATATCGTACATAAATAGGATGGGCGACAATATGTTAGCTTAAATCGGATAACCCAAGAAATATGGCGATGGTGCGAAGAAAGAAACATTTCACTTTTTGCATCGTACATAAGTTCTAAAGAAAATTTTGTTGCGGACGCAGAGTCGAGGAAGATTGAACGGGAAACTGAGTACGAATTAGCAAGCGAAGCGTTTGAAAAAATCGTGACAACACTTGGGAAACCGCAGATAGACCTGTTTGCCAGTCGTGTCCCCTAGCAATCTTAACCACCGTCAATTCACCGTAAAAACCACCGGGTAGTTTTTTGCAAAAAAAAAACGAAAATTGGTCGAAACCACCGTAAAAACGACCGTCTTTCGAATGTTTTGCGCGGTCGTTTTCGCGGTAGTCGATGACGCGAAACCACCGTGAAAACGACCGTCTTTCGAATGTTTAGCTCGGTCGTTTTCGCGGTAGTCGATAACGAGAAACCACCGTGAAAACGACCGTCTTTCGAATGTTTAGCTCAGTCGTTTTCGCGGTAGTCGATAACGAGAAACCACCGTGAAAACGACCGTCGAAATTACCAATTCAAAAACTTCTAACCGGTCGTTTTTTCCGTGAAGGCCGAGAAACAACTGTCGAAACAACCCCCTTTTTTATCGAATTTCGAAAAAAAAAAAAAATTTGTCACGACTCGGATTCGAACCTGGGACCTTCCGACTGTTGCGTTGCGCCTTAGACCACTCGGCTATTCAAACCTTAAAAGGTATACTTTTTGATTGTCTATTTGAAGTTTGATTACGTAGTTGGTCGTTTCGACAGTCGTTTTCCCGGTCGACTACCGCGAAAACGACCGAGCTAAACATTCGATAGACGGTCGTGTTCACGGTGGTTTCTCGTCATCGACTACCGCAAAAACGACCGAGCTAAACATTCGAAAGACGGTCGTTTTCACGGTGGTTTCGCGTCATCGACTACCGCGAAAACGACCGAGCAAAACATTCGAAAGGCGGTCGTTTTTACGGTGGTTTCGACCAATTTTCGGTTTTTTTTTGCAAAAAACTACCCGGTGGTTTGACGGTAGTTTTTACGGTAAATCAGCCGAAAACGACGGTCGTCAAGATTGCTAGGGTCAACACAAAGTGTGAAAAATATTTCTCGTGGTTCAAAGACCCCAACTCGCTGGCTACAGACGCATTCACGAAATCATGGAAAGGTCTCTGGTTTTACGCGTTTCCACCATTCGCCATTATCCTTCGGGTTCTCCGAAAAATCCGAGACGATAAAGCGGAGGGCATCGTGGTCGTCCCCGAGTGGCCGGCACAACCTTGGTTTCCGCTTTTCCACACAATGTTAGTCTCGGAACCAATTTATTTACAACCAAATGTTAACCTGTTGACCTCGTGTGACAGGGAACCTCATCCGTTATGGCGTCACCTTACCCTGGTGGCAGGAAAATTATCATGGAGGGATTCGAGCGGAGACAAACGCCAAAAAACACCGCCGAGATAATGATGGCATCGCTGGCAGATTCGTCTATTAAACAGTACAACTCCGTCCTCAGGAAATGGTGGGCCTTCTGCAGCATGAACTGCATCAGCCCATTTACAAATTCGATTCGTGACATACTCGCTGGCTTGACGGACGCGTTCGAATGAGATGCTTCATATGGCACGCTAAATTGCTTGCGCTCAGCAATATCGCTAATAGTCGGCCACGAGATCGGAAAAGACCCAAGCATTAAGAGGTTTTTCAACGGCGTCTTTAGTAAAAGACCATGCAAACCCAGGTACGATTGCACCTGGGATCCTAAAGTCGTCCTCGATCACTTATCGTCGCAATCGAATAGCGAAAACACTAGTCTTAAAGCTCTATCCAAGAAACTGATTACGTTATTAGCTCTAACCACGGGTCACAGGTTACAAACCTTTGCTTTAATAGACATAAGAAACATTCGTGAGACAATAGATTTTATCGAGATAAAAATACCGGAGAAGATAAAAACGTCAGGACCGAACAGGAAGCAACCGTGCTTAATCCTGCCTTTTTATTTGGAAAACGTAAACATTTGCGTAGCTCGAACTCTAAAAAACTACTTGGAGTGCACAAAAGCAATTCGAGAATCCACTCATTCGTTATAACTTTCGTTCAAATAGCCTTTTAAAGCGGTAGCGACCCAGACATTGAGCCGCTGGGTAAAGGAAGTTTTAGCAGAAAGTGGAGTCGATACCGGGATTTTCACCGCTTATAGTACTCGTCACGCCTCAACCTTAGCGGCGAAAAGACATGGAGTCGACTTAGACACCATCCGGAAAACAGCCGGTTGGACGAGTAACTCAGAAACTTTTGCAAGATTTTATGATCGAGAATTAGCAGGAGATTGTAATAGGTTTGCGAAAGTGATACTTGAATCGCGATAGAAACAACGGAAACGATTGTTAATGAACGATAATAAAAAGAAAAGTCCAAATAATGTTCTCTTTTTATTTGAGGTGCCGTAACTGGACTTTAAACACCTACAATCCTTGATCACGAGGAAGAGGCGCGAAATACAATTATTGATTAAACGATCGAAGTGAAGTTCGATCATAATTGTATGAGCGCCTCTTCCGAAGTGATCACTCCCGCCCTAGAACCCAGATCTACATCACAGGTAGACCTTTCACCCTGGGAAGTTACGGCACGGTCACGTTACCAACGTGGCACAACTTTGAAGAATGATCTGGAACGGCGGCGACAGTGGCGACGCAGGCGCGTCGCTTTGTTTGAGCTTTGAAATGGTGGACATTGGGGCTGAGAGGGGGGTACTACAATCCTTGATCACTTCGGAAGAGGCGCTCATACAATTATGATCGAACTTCACTTCGATCGTTTAATCAATCATTTTCTGCTAAAAATAATCAAACAAACGACCGCAAAACGACCTCCAAAAGCGACCATCCAGAAATGTGGATGGACGCTTTGCAGGGTCGTTGTTTCGGTCTCTAATAAAAATCTTTACACAGTGCTTCCTCATTAATTTCCCTTTTTCACAAAGCCATCTCTATGAAGACATTTATTTATTCACTTTGGCTTTCTCATAGAGGAAGCTTTGTAAAAAAGGGAAATTAATGAGGAAGCACCATGCAAAGTTCTACTTTGCCACTTTTTAAAACTTGAATCAAACAAAACTTCATTATAAAGACCGTTACATCTCATTTTTATTAGATACAGAGTTTTGTCTTACTTTCTTAACTTTTGCGGAAGTTATAGCGAAAATCTACATTTTTTGAGAAATCCATAATTATGTAAAATCCGAATGAATTTACCGATCATCACCAAATTTCGTACGTAACAGGGCTGTATGTTATTTTTCGACTGTAGAACATTTCGGTTCATTTGTTGAGATTCGACGTGATTTAGAGCAATAGTATATTGTGCAACAAGGGTCGAAAGTTGGCAATTGCGGCGAGTGTGAGGTTTGCTGCCCGAGCGAAGCGAGGGCTGCAATCACACGAGTCGCAATTGCCATTTCGACCCGTGTTGCACATCATACTTTTTGTAACGAGTGCACGAATCTGCGGCACTTGGAATGGCAGTCGCGCGAGACGAATACTGAAAAGTGAGGTTGTGATTGAAGGGACGAAAGTGAATGACAGAAACTCCCAAGGGACGAAAGTGAACGAAATGCGAACTGCGCATGCGTGACTCTGTCATTTCACCACAGGTTCGCAACTGACAGGGAAACGGCCACTTTCGGCTCGCAAGACTGCCATGGAAAGTGCCGCGATTCGTGCACGTGTTACAAAAAAAGTATTTTTTTCGAAAACTTCCAAATTCTATAAAACCCGAACCGCTTTACCGATTTCGCTGAAATTCAATACAAAAACACATTGAACGTGTCTTCATCTATGAAAAACTATTTAGCCAAATTGTCGAACTTTTATAAAAGTTAGAGCGATAACGCAATTTTTTTGAAAAATTAAATTTCCATAAAATCTGTATATATGAATACATTTAATAAAAAAAAAAAAACGTGAATTACAGAGGGGTTAATACTCTACTTGCGTGCCAATTATTAGGTCGATCCATCGTGCCGTTGGTGAGTTATGAACAATTGAATTTTCGGTGCCTGGAACATACATACACACACACACACACACATGCCCACATACAGACATATTTTCCAGACCACTTTTCTCGACGTTTTAGGTGATTCTGAGTATGTTAGTATAAAAATCTCGAAAATAAAATTTCACTGCAACAAAGCATCCTCTATAAGGAAGCAAAATGACCATGAAGTTCTCTCTTAAAAAAGATATGATGAAAGTCGAAATACTGAAGCCGCTTTGCAAGCGTTCTGATTGGTCGGCGGCGGCTTCGATATAAATCGATTCGAACTGTCATGGTCTCTGCAGTCACGCGCGCGTTTTGAATGGCTGTATTGGCCACAAGAAAAGATAAATGAAAAGCAAGGAGAGCGAGCGAAGCGAGCGCGCTGTTGCTAGTCACCGTATAATTTCCAAATGATATCCCACGATGCCCCGGAACACTTCTTTAGGGTCATCAAATGACGAGGATTTAATACTTCTGATCCTGTGCGACAGCACAGACAATCTGCCGCATACGTGCAGAACCAAGGTTATAAGTAGGCAAACGGAAGCGGTGTGAACTGCGTTAAGATAAACCATCGGCGTCTGATAGATGTACACTAAAGCGTATATTCGAGTACTTTCCATGCTGAAAAACGTGTGCGTCCGGTATGGAAGGTCCAACGTCGGCAAAGTTCCATTTTCCACTGCTATAAGCCCAACGATTTACGATTTACTATTACATATGTTTAACATATTGTCGAATACAGTAGAGTGTCGCTGATTGAGCGTCTATTGTCGTCACAGCGGTGCTTTCCACTTTCAAGATACGATGTCAAAAATAAATATATCGAGAACATAAATTTCAAAATTTCGAAATGTAACAAATGGCGAAATTGGAAAAATTAAAATAGCGAAAATGTAAGTTCGAATTTGCTAAACACTTCAGGGAACGAGACCACGAATAAAAAAATTGTTCCTACCGAATCGGCTTTTTGCCGTTCTACTGCTTGATCTAACGCTATAGTATATTCGGAATTGTAAGCATTCGAAGAAACTCTCAAATGAAATTTCAAATTTTCTTTCACTTGCAATATTGACACTTGCACTCCTTTTTCTTTTCGATACAAATTTAATTCGACATTCTTGTACACTTTTTTTATTTTCTATTTCAAACGTTGCGATAAGATGGGTTTTTGTACATTTGGAAATTCAAGATTTCAGCTATTCTATTTTTCATCATCTAACATTTTTGACACCCAACACGTCGAACTGAAGCAGTTATATCCTAATTTCAAGCCTAACACTACATGGTGGTGATCAAAAAGGCGGGTGGCTTTGGTCTCACACTACAACATCGATTTTCGGGACAGCAGAGACCGCATCACTCTTGCAAAAACAATGATTGCGCATTGCCACTAATGCGTACTTTGCGCAGCGGCTGAGTTCGTTGGTTGGCGCTTTCGTGGTCACCTACGTTGAGTTACCGTGTAATTTGTCGAAAGATATTTTTGTTCGCTAATTTGTTTATAACATTTTATAATTATTATGATGCAGGATTAATCTTTGAAGCACCTTTTATATGCTCGATTTGTTCAGATTTTTCTTCCATCAAGACACCCAAAATTTTGACTGAATTTCACGCAGGTTTCTACTGTACCACGAAAGAACTACGTTAAAGCTTCTCCCACCATGCGCCGCGGCAATTGATATTCGCCACAGCCTGGGGACTGTCCCGAAAATCAAGGTCCTAACTATAAATACATGTTGACACACTAGTTTGAATAATTCGATCTACCTACTAGATCTGAAGAGGGGCTCCAACGGTTTCAGGTGGTAGCAGACTGGTGTTATGGTACCGAAAATCATCATTATCGTGTAGAATCGCTTCGCTAGGTTGTAGTAAATCATATAGATTTTTTGCTCGTCCGGGGACCGATAGGCGTTAGTATAGAATGTACTTTCGACCTCTGCGATAGTTCGGTAAAAAGCTCGATTGTATCTCAATACGATTAACTTGACAATAACCATGGTTTGGACTAAGGTTTCGGAAAAACTTAGACTGAGTAAAACAATGTCATTAACAACATCGAACATATCGACGACACCGAGTGATAATTGAATTGCAAGGTAGATTATCCAAATGTTACAACGGATGTAGGTATTTTCCATCGGCCACATCCCACCGATGGATAATACCTGTTGGTTCCAAACAAACAAAGAACGACGTCTGCCTTGGCTAGTCTAGAACAACGGAAATAAGATGGAAAAATTCTTATCAGAGAAATAAATTTTAATTAATGGTATTTTTTCCTGGCGGAAAAGTGTTTGCAATGTATTTACGAAGCATATACTGTCATTTCTGTCATTTCTGACAGAAGCTAAGTATTACAAAAATCCTTAATATATAGTAGAATGTTGTAGTTCTTGTGAAGGATAACCAGACACTTCGCTGTAAGGTAAACGGCCCCGTTTGTGACACCTTTAGAGCAGCAGTGTCATTTTTCAGTTATTTACAGATGAGGGATATTGTCAAACTGAAAAGAAAGGTTTTCAATACGTGCATTAAAGCCTTCTGAAATAGATTCGACTATTCTATAAAGGCAAAGTCTTGAAAATATTAATAAAAACATTGTTGAAACATGGCTTGTCTACAGTCGGGGTTCCTGACCCTGCAGAACCATCCATGTCGTACATTGTGACCCTCGCGTGTACTGGGCTTGTGACACTGGCGCCGTAGGTTATGACCCCCCTGTGTACCGGGTTTCTGACCCCGCCCCCCCCCCCCCCCCGCGCGTAAACCGATTCTTGACACTCCTGAATTGTCAATTGGCACAGGTCAAATTATTGTTTGCATGTGACTTTAGGTGCATATATAATGAGCAAGATTTAATTACTTTCAACGTACTGTGTATTAATTAATTCTAACCTAATTTTTGGCAACAAAAAATTGAGAGGGTCATCAACCGTGTCCACAACCTCAATTATGTCAGAGTTACTGACCTTGCGAGTTTACAGGAAAAACTAACCAATAGCTACCGTATTTTATTTCTTGTCGATAAAGCTAATGATTCTGATGATTTTCATATGATTTTTATATTGTATTATACTTAATTGAGGAACGAAATGACCGGTTACGCGACCGACGCCGCTAGTGAGCTCTTCCTACACACGACGGTTCGAACTTACTGAGACGCACGACCACTGCTTTCACCGGTGAAATATATTGCAATATAATTAATCAAAAAATTTGTTTATTGCAGGAAAAATCTATTTAAAAAACTGTTCAATTTGGCGATAAACAGGTTAAAAATCTACGTAAATTCAATTTATCCTCTCTTAGAAAGGACATGGCACATCGAAGTCGAAATACTGAAGCCGCGTTTCCAGCGTTCCTATTGGTCGGCGGCGACTTCGATATACATCGATTTAGACTGTCATGGCCGCTGCAGTCACGCGCGCGTTTTGAATGACAGTATTGGCTGCAAGAAAAGATAAATGAAAAGCAAGGAGTGCGAGCGAAGCGAGCACGTTGTTGCTATCCTCTCTTAGAAAGGACATGGCACATCGAAGTCGAAATACTGAAGCGGCTTCGATATAAATCAATTCGGACTTTCATGGCCGCTGCAGTCAAGAAAGGATAATGAAAAGCAAGGAGTGCGAGCGAAGCAAGCACGTTGTTGCTGGTGACAATGAAAAATACCCAAATAGAACATTGGCGGCATAGTGACGTCATGGTGTTTGCTCGACCGGCACGGCGTGCCGGCAGAACTGCAGTATGTGCGTCGTCATTAGGCAGTGTTATGACGGCACAGCATGCTGGAATCCAGTACCGTGGCGTTGCGATGCCCGCTCGGCGTGCTCAATTCAGCACTGTGTCCACTCGGTGCCAGCACTTCGAGAGGCTCTACAGGGTGCCGGAACCATGCGGGTACAATGCAGGATTTCAACCCGTCGTGCCGTCACAAATCTGCGTAGAGACATCGCACAATCCGCGTATCTGCCGTCACGTCGGGCGGCACGTTTGTCTGTTTGGGTAACTATCGGGGGTCACAAACAGGGCCGTTTACCTTAATTATTTTCTAATTTTCTGTAAAGTTAAACGAGTTTTAGAATGTTGTATTATATCTTCTATCGAGTTATAACTTTTCGAACAAACTTGTTACATCTACTAAACAGAATAAAGTACAAAAATACATTCCTTAGATTCATTGTCCAGACGAGTATGACGATGTTTTCCGTAAACATTTTTCCGCCAGGAATAAACTATCTTCGAATACTGCCTACTTTCATCATGTATTCGGTATAGCAGTTAGCGTACGAAAATTTGCGTCGTGGTAAATAAATTCGATCGATAGCAGGAATTCATTAATTATTAACGGCATCTGTTCAACGAATTCCGATTCCGTTGGGTTTGCACGTGTAGAAAAAACATCTGCTGCTGTTGTAGTACGTCATTACATGCATAATTCGGAACTTATGGTTCGCAAGAGAGGACTGGGATATTATATGCGATGTACCATCAAAACAATATTAAGTATATTGCGATGTTTCAATATTTATGACCGTCGCGCAAATCCGAGTAAGTTGTAAGGTTGTGCAATACGCCTATGACGCGGGGAAAACAGGGATAAATGTCGTTCTGAATGAGCCAGAGACACTTTATGATACGTTTGCGCATTGTTTTAAGGCATAAAATCGCAAATTCGTTATTTTACGCGATACATCCGAAAGGCTCTTAGATTCTGCTGCAAAAGGATCTAATGGTTGGACGATTAATGGTCGACGAATCGATCAATAACAGAAATTCTACATGCTTTTTAATGTATCGTGTATTTTGTACACAAAAGACTCACGAATTCGAGATCGCGCGAAGCGCAAATCATTGTTATTGCCGTCACCGAGAAAAGCTTTGTGACTATCGATAGTTCTCACTGTAAATAGTTTCATGTGAACACTTGTGAACATTCGTCGACAACACGGAATCTTCCAAATGATCATATACTCCTCAAGTTGCACTTCGTTGAATTATTTAGTCCGTGAACAGATGTTTTACGATAATGTATAGCCACCGTGATAACGAATAGGACTCAACAGGCCGCAGCACTAGCAACGGTCAATCGCTGTCTTCCGAACTCGTTCCATCGTCCTCGGTTTCGTCCTCAAGTTCTGGCATTGGAAAACGTAAGATAGCAGCTACTCCGGTTAGTTGATCCAATTCTGTTAACAATTGTATAAGTTTAACATTCTGTAAGGAGTTTAACGATCAAATTGTCATTGTAATATAATACACTTTTACTAAGTAATTTACGATTGCCTAAACATTAAAAAGTAAATGAGAAATGAAATGGACATTTATAAAAAGTATAAAAATAGTATATACGAGTGAGATGAAGCTTTGTGAGAAAGGTAAATTATTGAGGAAGCAATGTGCAAAGTTTTACTTTGCAACCATTTTACTTACATTTTTTTTTGTTTCGACGAAAACAATATTTAAAAATACTATGAAATCTGTATGCGTGCATAGTTTTTGTAAGAAATCACAGCAACTGCAAGGTAGTTGACTCCACTTGGATGCAAACTTTTATACAGGTCCGTCGTGCCGTTCAATACTTATGGGCAATTGAATTTTGATACTTACGGTCATTAAAAAAAAACTTTACTTTACTTAGTAAAAAAAACCAAGATGTTACACATGGCTATAAAATGCCGTAATAAAAATCGTAGTATCATAATTTGATTACGTACAAAGTTTTGGATTACTTGCTTTAGTTTTGCGGAAGCTAGAGCGAAAATATACATTTGTTGAAAAATTTAGAATGGCGTAAAATCCGAACCACTTTACCGACCTTGTCAAATTTCAATAGTACGCAATATCGAATGTACCTGCACTTATGAAGATCTAGTCTTCAAACTTTTACGAAAAATAGAATGAAAACCTTATTTTGTTTTGTAATTAAAAATCACGTAAAATCTGAACCGTTTAATCAAATTGGTCGAAATTCAATACTAAATAACATTCAACTCATCTTCTGTTACGGAGAACTTTAGCTAAATCGTCGAACTTTTACGAAAGTTTGATAACTACTCCACTTGCGTGCCAGATTTGAGCCCGATCGCTCGAACGGTTACTGAATAAGAAGCGATTGACTTTTCAAAGCCCTGCACGGACACTTTTCTAAACCACGTTTCTCGACGTTTTGGATCATTCTGAGTGTCATGACTTGAAAATCTCGAAAAAAAATGAATAACGCGAAATCAGTGAAAATCAATATTTTTATACAAAAGTACATTGAATAGATACTTTCAGATCCTCTGTACCGCGAATGCAGTTAATACACAAAATAACTTGCACCGTCAATATTTTAAGTCCGATTGCAACTTACGTTCACCCGACACATGCATGCTCGAGAATATCTTTACGTCTCCGTTGGAGTCACGCACACTTTCAACTAATCCGACGTATTCCTTCCGCGTCGCGATGTCTTGACACCTAGCAGACAAATGTATCGGAATTAAGTTTTGAAGTTGAGGTTTGGTAGTTTGTACTCTCCTGCTTAATAATTCCCATTGACACTGATAGAAACCTATCAAATAGATGAAATTCCGATTGAAAAATAATCGGTTCAAACAGGTTTCAATCGGAATTTTGTCCGTTTTAGTGGGTCTAATCGGATCTTTTAACCAGGGTTTGGTGTAACCATTTGCGGGATGTTTTTTTCTTTACAGACAATTAATATCGAATATCAATGTTATTGATGTAGTCTATGATTATCGATTTATGTACCTAAACAGTTTATCAGAAATCAGCAATGTCTCAATGGCCTGAGCTTGGGCAGCAGCTTGAACGTGTTTCTTGCCATAAAAGGCGCGAGCTGGATCGGTCTGCAGTATACTACAAAAGGCTTCCAGAGCTTTTACTTCACCAGCAGCTTTTGTGTCAGATATACGCGATATAACCATCGGATCCGCAAGAACCTCTGTATCGAAAACAAAAGTATACAACCTCATGATAAGCGCACATTTATCATTTAATTGAACAAGTTCAAGGAAAGCATAGAAATGTCGAACCTTTCAAGGAGTGCTTGAAGCCCGAACTCGCGTGCACCAGCATGAATTTGCTCTTGTTCTCCAGAATGAGTTTATTGTCTGTTTTTAGGGCTTGTTGGATCATGTACTCCATGAATTGGTCCTTAACAAAACCTGGGCTCGCCAGAATAATGCATTTCACGACTTCGAAATTTACGTGCCTCTGTATTCCTTGCATCACGTTGTCATAGAAGCGATACAGGCCCTGTTGAACAATTGAATTATTTTCGTTTTCGTTTTCATTTTTGCCGATGGGTAACGACGAACTATAGTTTAAGGAAGTCCTGTCGTAGTCTTCATTTCGCATAAATTCGTGAATATTGAGAGAAAATTGCAAACACTTCTCGATGGTATAAAAATCTGAAAAAATGCATGCACGTTAAAGGTACTGGAAATATTAGTTTGGCATAATAATAATTGTAAAATGTTATTCACAAACTGATGAAAAAAAATTGTTTTTTGTAACACGTGCACGAATCGCGGCACTTTCCATGGCAGTCTTGCGAGCCGAAAGTGGCCGTTTGCCTGTCAGTCGCGAATCTGTGGTGAAATGACAGAGTCGCCCATGCGCAGTTCGCATTTCGTCTCTTGGGTGTATCTGTCGTTCACTTTCGTCCCTTGAATCACAACCTCACTTTTCAGTGTTTGTCTCGCGCGACTGCCATTCCAAGTGCCGCAGATTCGTGCACTCGTTACAAAACGTATGATGTGCAACACGGGTCGAAGTGGCAATCGCCAATTTGCGACCCTTGTTGCACAATATACTATTAAGGGCATGTGAAATACCGACTGTGGTAATAAAAACTGTAATGAACGTTTTCTCCCGACTCCGCTAAAATAACCCCATTTCGTGTCCGCAACGCGGGCGGAAAATCCCTCATTTTTGACGCGTGACTTACGCATGCGCAGTTCGGTGTCATTACCTCCCTAGGGAGGTAATCAGCTCATTCCTGCCCGCGCGGGAGTAATGGGAACCGAACTACGCATGCGTGTCGTCACTTGTCAAAAATGAGGTTATTTTCCGTCCGCGTTGCACACACGAAATGTGGTTATTTTTTAGCGAAATCGGGAGAAAAGTATAGTACGTTACATGGGAGGAGTGCAACTTTTCACCTCGTGTGAATTTCTGCCCTCGCTTCGCTCGGGCATCAAACTTCACACTCGGTGAAAAGTTGCACTTTCCTCCCTTGTAACGTAATATACTATTTTTATAGGGTGAAAAAACACAAACTTCAAAGTTACCTTAAAAATCTGAAAAAATTCATACGTTTTCAGGAAAAACGAACAAATCATTTTCATTAAAAAAATGTGGGTCAGCGGGATATTTGTTAAACAATTACTTTTTTCGACAATTTGTTAATAACATTTTGGAATTATTATTATGTCAAATTAATTTTTTCAGTACTGTTAATGTGCATGCATTTTTTCAGATTTTTATACCATCAAGAAGTGTTTGCAATTCTCTCCAATTTTTCTAGAATTTATGCGAAACGAACTCTATACGACAGGCCTTCTTAATGGTCGGAAATAATCAGGCAACAACCTTTTCGTGCTGGGATACGTTTCCCTTCCGTTTACGCGGTATAACTTGGTCTATCTTCGCGCGTACTATCGTCATGTTCGATGTTATAAGACATATATGTGCAATTCCTTCCTGCATAACTATCGCCGCCACGTCCGCATTCTGCAACGTAAGCAAACTTACAATATGTTTTCTTGGCAAACAAGGGGAAATTGATAACTAATAAAGTTATACTATTTAACCTGAGTCGGGTCACAAGCAGTGTCTACACGTTCCAAGGCTATGGAATCCCAAATTGGCTTTCTGAGGATAAATTTACGATTTTGCTCAACGTCCAGCGTGTGATATGCTCCCATCTGTAAATCAACATCATGATATTAGTTTTGTCGATACAAACTCTTTTTTTCATTAAAGCTGCTTTAAGGCCACTAAAATGTATCGCTTTAAGGTAGTCCTTCCGGTACAGTCCCGTCAAATGTGAGTTTTGGGGAAAATTTCGAGCACTTCTCGGCGAAATAATAATCCGAAAAAAATCAAGCATATAGAAGGTGCTGAGAAGATTGATTTTGCATTATAATAATTTCAAAATGTTATTAATAAATTCATTTAAAAATGTAATGTTCAACAATGTACCGGGCAACCCAACTTTTTTTTGTGATGAAAATTATTTATTCACTTTTTTTAATACGTATGATTTTTTTCAGAATTTTGTCTAATTTTTTTAAATTGCGGTGTTCGCCACTCATTTTGCTAAAAAATCTGAAAAATGAATGAATCATTTTCATCATAAAAGAAAGTTGGGTTGTCGGGTAAATTGTTGAACATTAAATTTTTTCATTAATTTGTTAATAACATTTTGGAATTATTATAATGCAAAATCAATCTTCTCTGCCCCTTCTACACGCTTGGTTTTTTTCAGAGTATTATTTCATCGAGAAGTGTTCGAAATTTTCCCCGAAACTTACATTTGAGGGGACTGTACAAGGAGGACTATCTTAAACAGTTTCTTGAACCCAAGATACACTTTTTTTGTTTACAATTCAACTGTATTATTAATAAAATGATGTGATATGTTAATAAAATTATAGAATAAATTTATTAATTCTTTTCCACAGGTTTTATCACCTACCTTGACATATTTGTTTTCCTCTATGTTTCTTCCTTTTAATCTCAATACACAGGCTTGGGTATCAAAATCTATGCTCTCCACCCGAATTGTTAAAGTTGTTCTGACTCTCTGGCTACTGGAGCTTCCGGTTGACGACTCTGTTTGTACTTTTCTGCAAGGGGAATGAAAACATGGAGAATTCAACTAACTGCGCCTAAAAAGTGCATGACAATATTCAGCTCTTTTGTGCAGCGAAAATTGCATCTAATTGAAGATCTAGCATTACCTAATTGTCGAACAAGTGACGCAATCTCCTTCGCTCAAAAGATTATAAGCATGCCACATGTCCTCTGTGTTCTCTGGGATGAGGGAAACAGTCCTGCAACGGACAATGTCAAATATTAATTAAACATGAAGTTTGCATCATTGAAATGCAACGGAATTAAAAGCAATAAAATATGAATGAACCTAAATGTTTATACCGGCTACAAAACGTTATTATAACAACTAAGAGTATGAAAAAAATAAATATTATCTCACCCCCTAATGGGGGAAAATTATTTGATTTTGTATGAAATTAATATTTTTTTGTTACTTTTGTTGCCTCGCAACGACGCAAACTTCAACATCCTAAATAAAAACTATATTTCTTCATCTTCAATATATTTTTTTTTCAATAAAATTTTTTTTATTATAACGACTACGAGTATGACAAAAAATTTGTATGAAATGAATATTATGTTGTTTAATTTTGTTGCCACGCAGACACTACTTACCCTTCCCCATCCTTGTCCACATTTCTCGACACGAGCTTCATTTTTTTATAAATATAGACAAATCATTGGGGGAATCTGAAGAAGAATAACAAAACAAAAACGTATTAATTACATAAACGTTAATATTTTAATAATAAATCATGATCGTTATCATTATTAGATTGTAATTAATTTTGAGCTTTGTAAGTAATTTTGTGTTTGATTGATGTTGGCGCCTAATCCATTACTAGCTATTGTTATCTGGGATTCTATGAATAATAATAATAATAACAATAATAGTAATAATGGTAAGTCGAAGAGCGAGTGAAATGCCGATCATTTGTAGGTTAGGATAACGACGATATAGACGAAATGCTCGTCACGACACGTACGATGGAAACATTTTTCTCCTACAATCCGGCCCTTAATATTATTGCACCGTAGAAACTTTTCGTAGAAAACACGTTATTAACAACAACTCCATGTCCCTTGGCACACTGTGAATGAGAAACGGGGGATTAAAAAATTGTAACAAAACATATGTTGCCGAGTGCACACCGTCATTTTACGTTTTTATTCCACGCGTGACCCTCGCCGCGGCAATTTTAGAGTGTCTCGGGGAGCGCCGAGTGCCCGAGTTCGATTATCCGGAAGTAGGTATCTTTGCTTGTTCTTACGTGACCCGTCGGGCCTCCAGCGGCCCAGCCTGGATTCGCGCAGGCCGCGGGTGAAACCAGGCTGAAATTCGCAAAATTCTTAAATCTACACATAGTACAGACTTAAGAATTTAGAGAATATGTAATAAGATATTCGAAATAAAACATAAAATATGAATACTTAGATAATATATAATAATATTTTCTAGTTGTAAGAGAGAAAGAAGGGAAGCAATAAGACAAGTCGAATATAAATAATCAGAGAAATTAAGAGGAGTTAGTGAATTAAATATGGGAAGAATGGGATGAAGCATTGAAGAGGTGAAACCAAAGAATGTATGATTATGCAATTATGCAATATATGCAATATATGGATTGTAGAATCTACGTAAAATTCTTAGTAAATAGTAATACTACTACCATATATATTTTTTGAAGAATCCGGTTTTTCAATTCATAGGCTTTCTTCCGAAAAATGCAAAAAAATGTGTCTCTAAATATTTGTTTTCGCGGTCTCGAATTTTGGCCTTCGTTATATCGTTTCAGAGCCGTATATTTACAGAAAACTCCCATTACAATCTTTTTTAAAGATATGTTATTTTTCGTGTTTTCCGATTTATGAATTCTAAAATCCTACGTACTTTCGATTAGAAAATAACATCGATCTCATTATTTTAGTTTTTGTATATATTTATTTTGTTAACATTGAATTTTGTATTCAATATTTATTCTGTTAACATTGAATTTTGTATTCAATATTTATTTTGTTAACGCTGAATTTTGTATTCAATATTTTCAATTTTGATCCTTCGCTATTTTCTCAAGGCCACATAAAACACCCGTTACAAAAACTTGTAATTTTTCAAATCAAAATGAAGCACCCAGAAAAAAGTGTACTTAATTAACTTCACCCCCGTCGATAACGCAGTTCCCCGATGTTGCGACCACCGGCTAAGAGTGTCGCGTAATATAGGTACAGGAGAGAGGAGCGAAAGCGAATAAAAAGGAACGAACGAAAATATGCGGTTGCTTTGTAATTGGACCGTGACATCGCGCTCCGTGGCAGTTCCCACATGTCAGTTATCATACATATACTTGTGTAGTATTTCCGTTAACGTTATTGCGAATGCGGATTTTCCGTCTTCCCGTCCGAAATATTCTTGCGTCGGACCTCTCGATGGATTATACGAACAAGTGGAATCGGTGATCGAACAACATCTTACGCGAACAAGGTGAGTAACACGACGGCAACCACAATACACAAATATTTCCGAACGAAATTTTCATCCCTTCTGTTCTAAGACTCCGCATAACCTCAACTTTTCGTTTTGAATTTCTTTTTCTCTGTCAAAGTCTACTGAATCCATACTTAGATGGTTACTTCGAAAACAGCCTTTCAGTGTTTACATTGTTTTTCTCTCTTCGCTCGGTTTAGACTGTCATTCAGTATCAGCAAGTTTTTCTTTCAATTTCCAACACGCAGCTTCTTCACGACAGTGTAGAAGTTTGTGTGTTTAGTTATGTGTGTTTCTCTCACACGGTTTTCGATCTGGTGAATTACGTGAACGCGAATTTAGTCGTCGCTGGTTAGTGAATTCAGGTGTTGTGCTTGTGATCCTGGATTGATTACTTGTTTCAGTACTACTGAAAAAATGCTTTCCCTTCGGATAACACATTGGCCTGCTAAGAAATGCTTGTTTCCCAAGTTCTGTTGTACGACATCTTTGTTATACTAGAATTTTTTCATTATTGCCCATTTTCTGTGCCTTCTATAATTATGCACTCATGTTAAGGTAGCTCATGCGCTTCACACTGGTCAAGTCAGTGCTAAATTTTCCAACGTGTTTATACAATTCCTGGTTGTTTTATAAATTGTCCCAAGGTGTTACTGACATAGTAGCATTAGTTTTTAATAGACAAATACATTCGCATCTGTGATTCGAATAGAAAATCAACTGATATATGCAAATTGCTGAAGTCATAGTTTTTAAAATCAACTGATATATGCAAATTGCTGAAGTCATAGTTTTTCGTGCTGTTTTTTTTTTTTAAAGAATAAACCTTCATAATAGTTCAATTATGACATACAATGGCTCATTTTTATTATTGGAAGATCCTTGATCAATTGACTGACCACACTTTTGATACTTTTAGTAGTTGAAAAGATACAACCGTTTGATTATCCTATCCTAACGTAAAAGGAGACATAAAAATGGCTGTAAATTTTGAAAAACTAATAAACTAATATAAAAAATCTGGTCGGTCAATCGATGAAGGATCTTCATCGATTGAACTATTTTAAGGTATATTCTTTAAAAAAAACTGGACGAGAAAACACGATACCGGGTATTTGCATATATCTGTTGATTTTCTATTCGAATCACGAATGCGAATGTATTTGTCTATTAAGAACCAATACTGCTACATTAATGTCACCTCGAAGCAATTTAGTAATGAAACAGGAATTGTAAAAACGCTTTTAAAAATTCAGCACTGATTTGACTAGTGTGAAGCGCATGAGCTTCCTTGGTGGGGGGGGGGGGGGGGGGGGGGGAGGGTCTGTACGGTGAAAAAATGACCCTTTTTACCCATTTTTTTACAAGATACAGGCAGTGTATACTAAATTTAATTATTACAGCATTGAGGAGCAACATTTCAAGAACATCTTCTGAAAATTTGAGCGAAAATTATTAATAACTAAGCCGTTGACAACAAATCTCCGGAGACGCCTCCGAAAAAAGTGCTTTTGCGGTGACGGTCATAAATAGTCACTCGATTATCCGAATTCAAAAAATCAAATTGATTTGATTTGTTTATGAGTTTCCCCAGGTAACGCTATTGAGTTCATTTTTTTTTTTTTTTTTTCGATTTTTGGTAACGCTCGAAAGTAAAAAACGCGATTATTGTAAAAAAAATAAGAACAAATTAAAAAAAAAACTCGACAGCGTTATCTGATAAATTATACAGAGAAAGAGTGTACCAAGTTTGAAAAGGATCGGTGCAATAGATTTTACGGTACAACCGTCACCGACTTTTAAAACATGAAGTGTTGGAAAATCGCTTTATAGTGAATACTTATATACGAAACGACACAGAGCCTCGGATGGTTAAAATTTCATATCTCCGTCAGTTTTGCTCCGATTGCTCTATAAATTTGATACAACATTCTTCAGATGTTGAGCATTAATAAAAATAAAAAAAAGTAATAAAAAAAATGGGAAAAAATATTTCAGGACCCTACCCCCCCCCCCCCCCCCTTAAATTAAATATTCTATATATATTCAATATTAATATTAATAAATTAAATATTCGAAAAATAATAGGGTGTTTGCTTAGACGATGGGCAATCGATCAGTCTGTATGGTCTTAAATTTTACTGCTAGCGATCTGCTTGTGCTAGATCACAAGAAAGTGCCAAAAAGCGACATTGACCTTTTTTATGTATGCTAATGAAAGTATATTTAAAAAATGATTGATCTCATTAAAGAATCTTTTACAACGTCGGGTTTTCATGAAATAAAAAAGTAGCCAGGACGACAAATGTGCTGTGCTTGAATTACTCAAATACAACGGTAGATTATTACGGCGTCTTCAGGCCCTGGCTTCATACAATTCAAGTATTGTACCTACTTGTGATCTACGATCGATCGCTCATTTGTGTCCAACTGAAAAAATACTTTGGATGACACGTTGGCCTGCAGAAAAATGCTTGTTTTCCAAGTTCTGTTGTACGATATTATTGTCATACTAGAATTTTCTTCATTATTGCCTATTCTCTGTGCTTCTTATAATTATGCACTTATGGGCCTTCGAGAGTGCATAGTTAAATATAAATGTCAGCACCAATGCACTTACGTTGAAGTCATCATTATTTTTGGAAATAATGAGTCATGATAATATTTTTCTCCCGACTCCGCTAAAATAACCCCATTTCGTGTCCGCAATGCGGGCGGAAAATCCCTCATTTTTGACGCGTGACACGCATGCGCAGTCCGCTTTCATTACCTCTCTAGGGAGGTAATCAGCTCATTCCTGCCCGCGCGGGAATAATGAAAACCGTACTACGCATGCGTGTCGTCATTTGTCAAAAATGAGCTTATTTTCCGTCCTCGTTGCACACACGAAATGTGGTTATTTTTTAGCGAAATCGGGAGAAAAGTATAGTACGTTACATGGGAGGAGTGCAACTTTTCACCTCGTGAATTTCTGCCCTCGCTTCACTCGGGTATCAAACTTCACACTCGGTGAAAAGTTGCACTTTCCTCCCTTGTAACGTAATGTACTATTTTAACCATTTGCAATGTATCAGATGAGTCCATGTGATATATTGCAATTCCATGTCTTTCTCAAAAATGTTTAATGCGATTAAGCATATCGAGACACATTGCAACTGCTTGGGAACAAGATCGCGTGAATTCATTTTTGGAATAATATCGGGACCACATTTAAAAAAATATATAATTCTTAGACCATATTCAAAAACTAAATTGAGCAACAGTGTTCATTGCTTACTCTGTTTAAAGCGTGATGAGTATAAATATGCTTTGGAGAAGAGTATATTTTTATAAATATATATATATATATATAATATTTATATTATATATATATTATTTATATTATATATATATTATTTATATAATATTTATATTATATATATATTATTTATATAATATTTATATAAATAAATTTAAAAAAAAATTGATTTTTTTTTTTTCATTTAATAGTTTTTCTGACAAAAACCTAATGCTGAATTTTCTTGACTTTATGTTATGTAGAGAATTGCTGTTAGACAATTTTTAAAAAGTTCGGAGATGTTTTACAAATTTTGTTTAGTTCAAAGCTGAAACTTTGCATAAATATTTGGAATTAAAATTTATATTTTAATGTGTTTAAACTTTTGGTCAATTTGATCGTTGAGTCATTTAAGAGCATATGATGCAGACTCAGTTGGTAACAAACCTGTTCTCTGATTTTTTCTGTGACTTAATATTTTGGACAAAAGGACATTACGTTTTTGTGCCTTTTTCGTCCAAAATATTAACAGTTGCAGAAAAAATAGAAAAAACCAGTTTGTTACTGACTGAGTCTACACCCTAGAAACATGTAGCACATCATCTGAAAGAGGGCGAGTCAGTAAAAAAGTTTCTTTTTATCAGAAGGTCTACTTTTTTCCTCACTGATGAAAACATAAAAAATAATTATATTATTATGGGACAGCAACAAAGGATTTTTATGTCACTGGAACCACCGTATGGGTCAACCGGTCGCTTCGGAACCAGCAATATGGGTTTTACACTCTGCACATAGATCAGAGACAACCAACCATAGGATTGACCTTCACTAGAGCTCAATCTTTTCGCAATCACATTTCCGACAGATTAGTCATAGGGGTTTTTTTAAAGTTAATACTTTAGAATATCCATGTCGTTAATGCTAACTTTATCACCACTTTTGATCAATTATTCTGTAAGTTGGGTTTAAGAACCATAAAAAAACATCCTTACAATTAATCTACAGGAAATGTGATTGAGTGATTAATATTCTATGATTGATTTTTTTCTGGACTATGTACAGGGTGATAATTCCATATTTCAGGTTTTGAAGCACCCTGTTGACCTAACCGGTGGGTTTGGTGAGAAAAAATCCGTTGCTGCAATCCTATAAAAAGAGAATTATTTCAAATTTTCAACTGTAAGGAAAAAATATGATCTTATAACTAAAAGAACCTTTTTGACCAACTCATCCCCCTTTGCGTATAAGATTTGAAAAATTATTTGTACATACTCTCAAAGGGGAACTAATGTTAATTAAGGTAGATCTGAATTAAAGAGATCCTGCCGAATCTACAAAAAAAAATGGTATGGTAATAAAATTATAGAAAAATAACTCAGTTTGCTAATAATTAATAGGGTATATAAAGCGCGGTTTTTGGAACTAAAATGCGTAATTATCTATCAAGAAACAAAATGAGCCATCACTCGATATGAACGAACTAAAATCACAAATTTGACTTCCAAATAACTGCGTTTAATGCATGCCATTAGTTATTAGCATAAACTGAGTTATTTTTTGCTATCCATTTTTTTATACATTCAGCGGGATCTGTTTAATTAGATCCACCTTTATTGAGACTAGATACCCTTGGAATGTATGTTCAAATTAATTTTTCAAATCTCACTTCGCGATTGACATGACTCTACCGCTGATACCTCCTTAAAACATCACAATATCATACATCTCTAATCGTGGGTAAAAAGTCGGAGTTAACTACAAAGTTCAAAATTTGTTGTTACGGGGCACCGAAAAATTAAAAAATATATCGCCCTCGATTCGAAAAAATCGAAAATTCGAAAAATCGAATTGTATCTCCTCCTACAATTTTTAATATTATGAGCTGTCAATTTTTGTTCGTACCGTGTGTATTATCCTTAACAATCAATCGTGGCAGTTTTTTTATATCATTTTTTGGCTATTCTAAAAAATCGACAGTGCTAAAAATATCAATGTTTTCTTTTCGGTTCAAAATATGTTATAAATAGTACAAAAATGGCATTCAGGTGAATTTTTTCCGTTTTTTTTTAATCATTACTTCCAATAGCTAACTCTTGCGGTAGCAAGACCCCCTTACGTATACGCCCTTGACGTATGTAGCGTTAGATTTTTAAATGTCAGTTCATTTTTACATACAAGCTTCAATTATCATCTGTCCCTTTAATAAGTGTATGAAAAACCTGTTTACCAAATGACCAAAATGCTCTACACCACATGCTAAAGTTTATCTGTTGACTCTATCAGCCAGTTTCAGTGTAATGTAATCGTCCGGAGTGCTTAACCTGGAGCCTTTCCTTGCAACAAGTTCTCTTCTCGTGATACATATTCATGCATTCCCTTGAGATCAATTGCATATACAGTTATAGACAACAAAGCTCATGTATTATATTGGCCTGTACCTCTTGTGTTTCAGTGTTACATAAAAGTCAATGCAACAAAGAAAATATCAAGATGGCAGATTCCAAGGCATCCAAGCTCAGACCGCCGTCAAAGATCGGCAGGCCGTGCTGCACGGTTCCGCCGAAACCGGCGCTTCCACCTTCGCCTCCAAGATCCACCATGAGTGAGTCTTTAAATAGATTCATTGTTGCTTTTTTTACATTATTGCACCATTCTGCACTTTAAACGCTTTCCACACTAGCCTATATCCGTCCGTTGGTATTCGTGCGATCTTGTACTCGTTTGTGTGCGTGTTTGTTTACCGTACTTATGTATCGGGCAATGAGGCCCGCTGCAATGGGCAAAGATCGCAAACGGAATCGGTAAGTACAAGAAGTTGCGAAGGAACGAAAAATTAAATATTCGTAAAATATTAAGGTGTTTGCGAGGATGATGGGCCATCGACCAGTCTTTCAGCCTTATTTCTTCTTGTCTGTACAGTCTTACATTTTAATGCTACCGATCTCCTTTCACGTGGTGTTCCTCCAGATCGAAAGAACTGCTAAAAAAACAACGTTGGGTGTTTTTATTTACGCTAATAAAGGTGAATTTTAAAGAATATTGATGTGACGAAAGAATTGTTTAAAACGTCGGGATCTCATTTAATAACAAAAAAACAGCGAGGATAAAACCTCGCTGTGCTTTGATCCCTCAAATACAGTGATAGATTACTACACATACAGTGATACAGTGATCTTCAGGCCCTGGCTTCGTTCAAATTAAGATAAACATACCGATTGGTATGTTTATCTTAAGTGCAAAATTGTGTTTGAGCTTACTTGGGAAATATGAAGGGATCATCACAGTGACATTTTCAAAAAATCGTTTTTTTGTGCATTATCGGATAGTATACACTGTTATAAACATTCTCTCAAATTTTTAAATCGAAATTCGCATTGTTTCGAATGGACCTGGCATCGCCGATTGATCATAAGTAAACGATTTATATGAAAAGTTATCACTTCAAAGGCGTTTTTCTCGAAATGGTGTTTTTCAAAACGGTGTCCACTCTCAAAGGAAGAGTTTTCAAGCTATCCATTTCAAATATTGACAGAACATTCTTCACCTCATTCTCTATCGTGCTATGGAAGCATTTTTATTAACCTTATTTTTTTTACGAAAAACTGTCGAAAAAAGGCTAAATTCGATACGTTTTGTTCAAACTGCAGTTTCTATAGGAGTTGAATCGGTTGTGGGAGGTATCGATCTGACTAATGTTGTAACATGTTATTGACCAATAGGTTACGACTGCATATTAAAAGCGTAATCGTTTGATCAAATTTGTTACCGAATCTGAGATTAAACTTGTTACCGAATCTGAGATTAAACTCGTTACCGAATCTGAGATTAAACTTGTTACCGAATCTGAGATTAAACTTATTACCAAAAATGCGATTCTTATTTTTGTCATCTCATATGGAATTCACGCGTAAGATTTCTATTCAATTGCTTTATAACATTAGACCTTCATCTCTACGTTACATCAAAGTATCAATGAAACTTCTGCCGGTTCGTTAGAACGTTACGAGTTGGATCGTACGTTTGTTTAAGCTGGCTTCCTCTGAATGGTAGAAAGCTCGCGCAAGTAGTGAGCACTAAATGAATGTTCCGTGAAAAAAAGAGGGGATATGTTGTTACCCCACTAGAGCGTCAGCACGATGGGAAGCGGAGACTCTTTGATGCGTTCACGCACTTACTTGCCCGAGAACCTGATATACGCCCACGAGACTGTCCGAGACATAGTATACTCCCGCCCGAGCGAGTAGCCTGCCTCGTAGTAAGTCGCTATTCTACCTCTCGTCGCGAAGCATCATCACCCTCGTAACTGGTAAATATTTCGGCTCTTGAATCGAACCACTCACGATACCCTTCATCGATTGTCAATTAAAACTGCAGAATTCATTCTCATAACAGATTAATAATCAGCCAAGAATACTTCATTCTACTATTATTTCTAAGAGAGGAAACTTCGCTCTACTATTTGATTACCATGTTCATAATCAACCATTCTTTTCCCCGCCCTTCGATCGTCATCTCGCTAGTTAGTTTGTCGATAGTGTATGTGCAATTGCATTTTTTTGTTTTTTGTTTTCGACGAAAATTCATCAGAGCTCTATTTTGATTTTTTTTGCACAATCGCTAACGCGATCTGAGTGAATTCAAAGTGAATATATTATCAATAAAAATCCCTAAGTAAATAAACTGACTTAGTGTTTTTTTATTGTTGGGTATAATACAGTGAAGAGCGAGAAATTTGCTAAAAAGATACATTAAAGTGAGGTTTAACATCTTTTATTGTCGAATTGTTAAAAATCCGTTTTTGTTTTCGGTTACTCTACATTTAAAATCTCCCGCTTTTGCCACCTTTTTTTGGTCTTATTTCTTTGGATTGTTGGTCTGTCTTGAAACGCGGCCAACAATACCACTACTACACGAACGAAGGCCCCCCTTTACAGCCACATAGGTACTTACTGCATCGAGGGCACGTATCTTACCTTATTGGTCGCCGCCGCCGCTGGCTCTGTGTGTTGTGATGCCGCACGGTGTACCGAGACCTAGAAAACATTCCCAGTGCCGTCATCGAGTGTCGCAACACAATATTTATTGTCCCTTATAGTCGCGATCGTTTTCAACGAGTTTCGTGTTTCATTCGGTCGACTTATATCACAGTTATCTGATACTCTTGATTGCAGACTTAAAAAATCTGTCCTTCCCACCAGATTCGAAACAAAAATACCACGGTTTTATTTTTTTAAATACTCTCTTTGACATTCAAATATTCTATTTCATTCGCTCTGTACCTAAATCGTGCTACAAACAGAAACAATCGCAATTGGATCGAGTCCCAATCAATGCTCGACGCATTCATTAGATTAGTTGCTCCTCTAACTCACCTAGCGGTACATCATTCTACACGGGTCAATCAACTGTTTTTTTTTTCTCCAAGATGACTCCTGTAGAAAATAGAGAACACCACTGTTTTAATCGCAAACTATAGATTTATCGGAAATTGTAGAATTGTGCAAAAAAATGCTAAATTCAATGAGATTTCCATTTTAATCCGTAACAGAAACGTAATTCCAAACTAATAGAATGAAGTTTGTCCTGACTGTCTTGACTGACTTATCCGTTATTAGCTTTGTGCAAAAATATTGGAATAGGAAAGACTCACCGTAAAAGCGGAAACCGTTGAATATTTTACGAAAAAAAAAATTCCCGTATGAGCCAATGTTGAGTAAATCATGTATCTTTTGATCTTTCTCAGAAGGTCAGGGTTTTCGGTAGTTCGAATTGAAGTGAAATACCCGGTATACTTAACATAAGTCATTTAGCCGAGACACACTAATTTATTTAGAATAGACTGCCATGTTTCATACATTTCATGCATTCACGGTCATGCATTATGGAGCGAGGATCCCCTGACTGGTACTTGTAATCGTTGCGTGTAGCAGCTGTATCGATGCTGAATGAGGCTATTTTTGTGATTGACACTCCTGTCGCGTGTACACATATGTACAGAGACCAGAGGAGGAGGCGCTCACAGTCACGAGTTTTGTGTTTATATCCTTTTTTTGTTCCCCATTGATCATATCCCAAAGAATTTATGTCATTTCAAAATTATGACGATACATATGAGTCCAGCACACAAGAATGGGACACCTGTTTCAAATTTATATCAACTCCACTCGGAGAACTCGTTGTAGTCCTGATAACTATTAATTTTTTAGATAAATGTAGTTAAACCTTTCTCAATCATTAAATAAACTTTAATTTACTAATTACTTGCAGTACCAATAAATATATAGTTTAGGGTTTTTTTTTACCGTTATTTATTATAGCCAACGCCAGATTTCCCTATCTTCAGACTTTTGAGTTTTGCTATTATCGTTCTCCTCTTTTCGTGCATGATTTTCGCGCAAAAATGTCCAAAAATGAGGTGCGAAGACTAATTGTTAATTGTTAAAGAGTGTCAGAGGGCACAAATCGCACTTTACTGTATTGTAGAATTTGTCAGAGTTTAAAACACAATTGGGCTGCGTTGTTTTGGTTAAAAACGACAATGACTTAATTAGGCACTTGAACGCACGTACTGACACTCTAGCCGCGTCATGTCGAACACAGCATTGACGTAATCCTGCTGTTGTTTTGCATCAGTAAAAAGAATTTTTTAACAGGCTGCTAGAAGTTATGTGTAAATGACCTTACACGGTCGTGTAAAAACTTTTATGTCCCACTAAAATGACACTATACACGATATAATACTGCACTGTACACTTTTAGTCGAACTTGTCCTTTAAGAAATCGTTGAATATTCATGAAATTCCATAGATCTGAACCACGCGAAACTGGTTTTACGATAATCTACGAATTTCATCGTACCGTAATATCTTGATCCATACATATACGAGTAACAATAACAATAAATACAGGTTAATGGATTTCGAATAATGATCGTGTGTCTACATTTTTTCTGTATTCCAATATATTATTGATTAATATGAAAGGAAATACAAATATGAAGTTAAACACTGATAATCTATAGCTAATTATACACTGAACCAGTTAACAGAATTCTTGCGCAAAGAAAACCGAAAAACGTCAACTAAAATAATTATCATTATTTCATTTGATTTAGGTTCGCATGTTCAGTTTTCAAGTGAAAATTAATAAACGATAATTAAAAGTCAATCGCACTGAACAAAGTACAAAAAAATTTATCCGCGACAGTGCCACTAATTGATTCAGCAGCAGCCCTACATGCCTCATAAAACGTAATACACAACTTCGCAGAATCGACGGTATCCGCTGCTTATCTTTGTAGCGTATACTTCCATTTAAATATGAATGGGACATAAAATTACGCATGAAAATGAAGAAAAAGACAAAATTTAAAAAACGTCACGAATGAACTAGTTGTTTATCAGTGTAACAAGGAATTCCTTGTTTCGAGCAGAAATCAATCGTTGCGTATCGACGACTAATCTCGAGAACACAAGTGATCGGCCCACGCGATCGACCTACTGCCGACTCCACGCCCACCTTCTCATTAATTATTAATCAAACCGAGAATCGCGATATCCGGGCAAACTATGACAACAGTGGAATGCTTTTTTCCCACCGCTTCCATTCTGCTTGATCTTCGCTCAGTTTTCCATCTCCTACGCTGGCGAACGTAACACAGCTCGAATGGTATACATTGTGCAGTCTTGACTGACTCACCGCGATACTTTATAGTACACTTGCTAATGAGATTCCGCAAACGTCGAGAAAAAAACGCGCAGAACTAAAATAATCATGATTCAATTGCAGCGAGCATCGGCTAAACCTTGGCCAAACGGGTAAAAGACACTTTTTCTTAAATTAGGTTGGGACTGTCATGAAATATATTGAATGTGATAATATAATTTTACTCGCAGTTTTACATCATTTTTTTCGGCTGACATTACTATGCCTGTAGTCAATCTGGACACGTAAATTCGAAGTAACACAAAAATGATAACCATTGAGCTGAGCCAGCTCAATGGTTCAGTTCAATGGCTCAGCTCAAAATACGTGAAAACCAAACGATGAGAGTTAAAAAACGTTTGTCTTTTCTTCGCATTTTCGACAAGAAATATCAAGAAACTGTCGCCGCAATGCGCGGGGCATGATAAATATATTAATTAAATTATTATTTACACAGTATGACAATCGGTAATTTTTCTAGACAACAATTAGATATTGACGACGCTCTCACAATTTTGGCATTTGCAATTTTATTGACGGTTTCCTTAATATAGTGAAATATATGCAGTCGTGTGCGACGACTGGGACGTGTACGGCAACTGGTACGTTTACCTTAATCATTTTTGTGTTACTTTCAATTTACGTAGAAACCTTGATTTTCACTGTCTTGCACATAATAATGCAATTTGTATTACTTTCATGAATCTTATTGTAAAGCCAATAGAAATGATGTAGGACTGAAACATTAATAACAAGTATAGCATTTGTGTTTATATAAAAAGCGAAAGTGATAAAATGCTTGGAATGTATGCATTATGCGTTGGCGAACGACTGCGTAATCTGCTTAGTGACCGATCAGGAGAGCATCTAGATAGCAAGTGGTGTGACACGTTGCAGGTCGACAATAAACGATGCCATTTTTTTCGAGGGATATATCTGGGGCAAATAGAGTCTGACTGGGACCATCAGATCCTGAGAATTATTGAAAAAAAAATGAATGGACAGACCGTGAAACGGCTAACCAATGAAAAAAGGATTAAATGGATGGCACGAAGTATCTACAAAATAGTGATGTCAAAATGTATGTTATCTTTGTGATTGTAGCGCGCAAAGATGGGATCTCAGATTAGAGTTCTTTGTAAAAGTCAGAATAATGAGAACATATGGTGGACGGGCGGGTCAGTGTTGGAGAGGGGGGGGGGGGGGGGGAGATCGATTCTTAGGGGTCTTACAACAATGGGGACCCGGCTGGTTTTTCTCGGACGAAGTAATCCGCCCCGATTTGACATGAAATGCCCTAAATATGTCAACCTAATTAAACATATAATTGGTATTCTTTACTGTAAAGGGTAGACACATTTTAAAAAATTGTCATTGTCTTGATAGTTGCACAACTTGAGCATTCGCATTGTTAGGACATTCATTGCCAAATTATGAGAATCTTCCATCGTTTTTTCGAGATATTGCTGGTAACAGTGGATTGGCAGAACTCCTGCAATGCCGCCTCGAAAAGTAATTAGAAAAAGAGGCGAAAAACTAGACTAGTCAATCAACGCACTTAATCTCGTAACTATTGTAACCCTGAAGTGTATGAACGATCAAGTTTTGGTCTCGGGACTACTTGGAACACCTCAAAATTCTTAACTGCCCATTCGAAAATACTTAGCGAGATCAAAACAGATGTAAGAATTCGCAATATAATGAATGAATTGTTTGTAATGAAGTATTATAACTCATTCATCGTTTTGCCGCGGTCAAGAAACGATTTCCTTGTCGTAATCAGCATACGTGACGATTCTTGGCAACACAAACATAAACAAGTCAACCAAGAAAATGAGTTCCTAATTCTATTTACTACGATTACCACGACCAGTGTGTTTTTATGGCTTTTTATATAAATATGACGAAACCCGCTATGAATGACTAAGACATTGGTATATAAAAGGAGATTCGGGAAGCGACACTCGGCTGTTACGAGATCGGCGAATCGATTATGATACTCTATTCAAACGGTCCAGTACACTATTACGTCGTGAATGATGTGATCTTTGCAAGAAATGTATTCACTTCCTATTATTTAACGCATGTGCAGACTTTTTAATTCTTTATATCCATAACTATTTGGATTATTTAACTCGTGATAATTAGGAATGGCTGTACAGTTTATTTTGACGTGCAATCCGAATTTACGATGATTATTATTGCCAACATGAAATTCAAGACTGAAGGAACGTCATTGTCACACTCCCCAGCCTGATACGTATTTAATCTGAGTCGAACTTCACGAAGCGACGCTGTTGAATTGTCACCGACGACGAGGATGTTTGTACCGTCGGGAAAATTCAAAGTGCCATTAGTACTAGTTCAATTACAAAACACACCCAGCGTCGTTATTCGATTCTTTACATAACTTGACGTGCAAAGAACTATTCACGAAAGAGTCGGGTCTCCATGACTGATTGCCTTCAGCGTTCAGAGATCCAAATCATCGACAATGTAATTATCGAGTGGGTAAGGTCGTACCTACCGGCTCATTTAGCATCACGATATTATTGCGCGGGATGTAGGACGTATACACTTCAGTGATGCCAACTGTAGCAACAAGGACACAGAGATAATTGTTACGTGTCCCTCTCGTTTGCTGATTCTCATTGCAACAGTACGTCAGCCAATTTCGGTGCATACATTTCCGCGCGTGAAAATTTCAATGTTCAACCCTTTGTCGCACGAAAAGCATTGGGATTGTGACGAAAGAACAAAAAAAGGTTAATTCACTTCCGGATTAGATCATATTTTGGAATTCGACATAGTTAACAAGAACAAAAATTGTGATGTTTCATTTTATTTGTTTTGTTTTAATTTCATTTTAACTTATTTCATTGACGCAAATTAAATTGGTTTTGATCATTTTTATTCCTATTTTAAAGTCATTTTCATCGTCGTATTCGAAACAAATACAATTATGGAAATATCTTGAAACACATCAAGATTATTTCGGTGTAAAACAATAATATAAAAATCCATAGTTTACAAAATAATTATGCTTAAATATTACTGTGAACTTGGTAGATACGATATGTTGAGAAGAAAAGAAAATAAACAAGTTTCCTGTTTGCATACATGTCTATCGCATAAGTCCCTCAATAGCTAGTGAAAATATATGTTGGATTTAGTTTTTTGCATTTGGCTTTTTGTTGCTCGGCTTTTCCCTGGTTTATTTTGCCTTGTGTGTTTGCATGATAAATCATTCAGATTCAATGGATCCACTCTGGGAGTCACATGGTCGTCGCTTAAGCGAAGCCGGATTGCGACGCGGATCAGGTAGGTGTAACTACGTAAGCTTGGTACTCGTACGATTGCACCGTGCACTTTGAGATTGGAAGGCGTTGTTTTATTGTTCGCAAATGTTCTTTTATAAATTGTAAATCGGCACGATAAATGTCCTGTTTCCCAATGTGTGTACCCTGTTAGCAATTCATTTGGACGTAGATAATTAAAATAGTCTGGTCGATTTGCTGTTTTATCGAATTTCAATGTCAACCAAAACTTCACAGAAAATGCGATATCCTGTACATTCTAAAAACGTCGGAATTCTTTCAGCAAAATTTTTATTCCGGCGATTAACCCCTTCGTTAGCGCAGAGAGTTAGACCAAAGCTATATCCAAACTGACAACATATTTTCTTCTAAAAATTGAATTCCAACGATTTTTTAATTGGTAACTTTAAATTTACTTTAAGAAGTGCGCTAAAAAAACGATAAAAACCAATGTGCATCATTGCGGCAATGTGAACGAAGGGGTTCAAACAATCAGAAGATCTTTTACGTTGATACACAAAAATGCGAAGAGAAAATAATTAAAGCTGCCGTTTGCAAGAACGGAAAGTCATAACGTTTGTTATATAACTTCGAACAGATACTAGCGTGGTATTGACAGACGACACCGACAGCTTTATTATCGGCGATCGAGTATGGGTCGGAGGCACAAAGCCTGGCTGTATAGCTTACATCGGCGAGACCCAATTCGCCCCTGGAGATTGGGCAGGTGTAGTGCTTGACGAGCCAATCGGTAAGTGAAATAGAGATCAACATTCATTTCGGAAGTTCGTCTAGTGTATAAACAGTCTTAAAAAATATATATTTTTGTACAAAGATGAAAATGGGTAAATCTCTTTTACTTCTATTTAATAGAGTCATTAATGTAAGAAAAATATGATCTTTTTTTAACAATAAACAACCACTTAATTTAGTGGAAAATAAAGCAATAGTGTTGAGCAGTTTCGAGGAACGTTTTGATTATATGAGGCATTCCATATGAAGAGTATTTCCATATAAAGAATATTTTATTGTGGAAGAACTATAGAGATAAAAAATCTGAAATAGTTCGTGCGTTTTCGGGGAACTCTGAATACGCTGCAACAAAAATTATGAATCCCCTCTATGAATATTGAAAATCAGGGTGGCTCGCTTCATATGGAATGCCTCATATATTTCATGTGTTGTTTAAAGCTAGACGATCGTCTTTGATCATCTGCACCATTTTGGGATTGGTTAAAAAAATGAGAGATAAACATTTTTTCAGGTAAAAACGATGGTTCCGTGGCTGGTTCACGGTACTTTCAGTGTGAACCGAAGCGGGGTATTTTCTCTCGCCTGACGAGGCTCACACGACAACCATTAACCGAGGCGATGGTGATGTCGCCGACCGGAGAAAAGACCCCTACCAGCCCGGCGGATAGTTCACGCTTCAGTCTCAACAAATCAATGTCTCCCTCCTTAAGTAAGCAGCTACGATACAAGCAAAATTACCGTCGCACATAGATCACACATCCGTCGGCGCCGATGCACCCAACCACCTGCATTTTCATCAGCCACTTGCATCTTGTGAAATAAAAAAAACAACGGCAGTTTTTCTATCTATATCAGCTTGGAATTTTTGTTCTGTATATCTTTTAATTATATTCATCTAATTCGGCAATAAGTTAACAACTTGAATAAACTATATATATCTGTCAAAGATATATTTATACATATTTTTATTGATAATGGTATTACAAATATATACATCGTATGCACTTGTTATTATTATTATTATTATTGCAAATTATTATGTACTGAGGAACATTCGTTGTCCTATCTTATGTAGATGCATCGACAACGAGTCTCGCTTCCGTATCGCATAAAGACTTAAAAATCGGCGATCGCGTGATTGTCTCGTCGAGTCAAGGAAGTAAAACCGGCGTATTGAGATTCGTCGGAACAACGGAATTCGCGGCTGGCGAGTGGTGCGGCGTTGAGTTGGACGATGCGGTTGGCAAGAATGATGGATCTGTCGGCGAGATAAGGTGTGCGATACTTTTTCGTTATGCATTATTGCAGACATTATTGGCCACACAGAAAATGCAACTGGGCATTTGGGGGGCGGGGGGGGGGGGGGGGGGGGGGGGGAGAGGATATGCATATGAATGTATAAGAAAACGCATGGATGAATTAATTTTTTTGCATTTTCACTTTGTCTCATTCGAGAGTTGACACATCTAATATGTGGGATATCTTTTCCGCGCTAAAAAAAAATTATGCCATTTATTGATAGGTATTTCGAGTGTCGCCCAAAACACGGTCTTTTTGCGCCTTTGCACAAAGTAAGTCGTTCGCCGTCGAGCCGAAGAACCAGCACGATGTGCTCGATACATAAGCCCAGCGGTGCCTCCATGAATTCGTCGATTAGAAGAATCGGAGGCTCACGAGAATCTTTGGCTTCGATGTCCAGCATAGCAAGCACTAATGCCAGCGTTGCAACGCGAGGAACAACTTCTGGCTCGCGGGTAAGATTCGCCATGCCGGATTGACGGAATCGATGACTTTTATTTTCCTGCCAACCAAATTCCGTTCCAAAGATGCTGATGAGAGGATTGATAACTATAATCTCACCGTTACTGTTTTTTTTTACCGAGGGATAGAGGCGCCGATTTTCAGTTTTTACCAACTTAGTCTCACTTAAGGGGGGATTGTCATTTTCTTTCGCTAAATTTACCGCTTTTTGGGAATTTGTTTGTAAAGAAACTATACAACGGATTGATATGAAACTTGGTATGTAGTTTTATTCGTCAGTTAACTATACACAAAAAAAAGTTGAACGATTTCTTTAAAAAATCCGCCCCCACCCCCCTTGACGCGCGATGGACCTTTTTTGATGGTGTGCATGATTGGAGTCTTCGTATTCATCCTGCAACAAAAATCCAAAAGCATTTTACTTTAGACACATGTAGCTGTAGTTTGATGAAGTGAAAAAAAAAACAAAAAATTTGACGATTCGGTGACGTTTTGAACTTAAAGTATCGATTTAACGAAAAAAGTTGATTGATTTTTTTTGTCACCGAATCGTCAAATTTTGTTTTGTTTTTTTTCCCTTCATCAAACGATAGCTACATGTGTCTAAAGTAAAACGCTTTTGGATATTTGTTGCAGGATGAATACGAAGGCTCCAATCATGCACACCATCAAAAAAGGACCATCGCGCTTCGAGGAGGGTGGGGGGCGGATTTTTTTTTTAAATCGTTAAAATTTTTTTTTTGTGAATAGTTAACTGACGAATAAAACTACATGCCAAGTTTCATATCAATCCGTTGTATAGTTTCTTCACCAAGAAATTCCCAAAAAGCGGTAAATTTAGCGAAAACAAGACGATCCTCCCTTAATTCTTTGAACATGAATCTCAGTTCTAAGTGTATATTTCGAAATTCTAAGTAATCGGTCGAACATGGCGATCTTCGAGGACCACTTTCTAAACATTATTCTGAAAAATGTTGCATTCCTTGCGCAGCCTAATTTTGTTAAAATTTATTGTTGTTTAAGATAGTTTGATTATTTTAATGTGTAGTATTTAGTAGATCATAACGAAACGAGAAAATAATTGTTCTCCTTTTACTAAAAAAAAGTGAATTTGAGTGTGCCATCTTCCCTCAATATGCATGTTCGTGAGTGTTAAAGTATTTCTCAAAAACGATAGTTGTTTTGTTTTGTTTGTTATTTCATGTTATTGCTGTCTGCTGTAGGTTAAATAACGTTAGATGAATCAGCCGCCCGCATGAGCGTCGCCGCCCAATGTGATTCTATTTTATAGAATTTATACTATAATCTGCATGTACCACGATTCCTTGTTTTATTTTTTGTAACAAATAAACTTACAGCGGCCTGGTTTGCGCACTTCAACACCTGCACGTAGTTCAATGCAGGTGAGACATTTGTATAACTCCCACTTGTAAGGTACAAATTTATAAATATGTTTAGTTATTAATTTTCTTTTAGTTCAATGGGTTTGTCCTTTTCTCGTAGACTATGTAATCGTCGTAGAAGTTAATTGTAATGATAAAACATTTACCAATTTATTTCACGTCTGCCTCGTTATGAAGCAGATAATAAATTTGTAAACTCGTGGCACGAATCTCAAGTTTCCTGTATTTGTAGAACAAAACAAAAACGGTTTTACTTATATGTGTAATATTATTATGTGTAATAAATTTATATTACCGACCCTGCATTCCTATAAGAGAATTAACACGATTTAGGTGGGTAGACAAAATAGTGAGACATCGCGATATTAGGTCGATAAATCCTTTTCCAATCGACCGCTCTTAATACAGGTTACCATAGAGAATTCCTGTACATTTCCATGAATCTCGATGCCTATGTAATTGTCAGTCGTAAGTAATAACATTTTTTCCTACTTTAACGTCCGATCCAATGTTTGTTATGTCAATCTAAAAATGGGATCATATTCAATATAAACACGGTAATGTCTCGACGCCAAGTATTTCTACTTTACGGCTCGTGTCTGTTTCTCTACGGACAAACTGTAAGCGAAAATGTACGGTTTGGACTTATGGAGGCCTAGAAGTGAGCCTCGGCTAATGTATTCATTGCCTTTTATGGGTAATAATGAAAATTGCTGGCTCCCTGCTTCCGACATTAATATAACTACGACTATCAGTCGTGAGGTGTGCACAGATATGTATGTCGACAGTGAAAACGCTAGCTTTGTACAAAGGTTCATTCGCTTCTGGGAGACTTTATATTAGTCAAAGTCAGGAATAGCCTGTGTCTTAATAAATTATACTGCATACTTTAAGGGAATATAGGGAATAAAGCCGTAGAAAAAGTACAGAGAAAAGCTAATGATAATAATGTGTATGTATGAGCCTGTCTCCCTCTATCTCTCTTTTGCCGTATATGCGTGTGCAGATGTATCGAGCCGGAGCCACACATTTGCACCTATTCTAACACATCCGCACATATACTTGGCTCAGTCTTACAAGCCCTGATTGAAAGATCCGATTAGAACCAATAAAACGGGCAAAAACTCGATTGAAACTCGTTTGAACCGATTATTTTTCTATCGGAATTTCGTCCATTTGATCGGTTTCTATCAGTGTGAATGGACATTATTAAGCAGGGACGCTATGTTACGACATAACGAAACATTTTCAACGTTGTTTAGGAAAATGTTCATGTGTTTCTATCGTCAGACTCGTCTTTCCTCTGATGAAATCAGCTATTTTATTTAGGGGTACTTCGGTAGTTTCTTGGAAAAATTGTAGACGTTTTTTTTCCACAGACGTTCTTTTTCGGGACGCCAACATTTGTCAATGAGCTTCCCCAAATGGGATCGCATTACTACAGATTTAAACTCCATACACACACATTTTTGACAATTCAATACAACATTTTGTGGCACAGTACACTATATAATGAAATTCTCACAAAACTCGGTTAAGCTTATTTTATTCGCTGCAACTTGATTAGCACTAACACGAAACATTGAAAACTGTAGGCACACAGACCAACTGTACGTCGACCTTATGATTGTAGCGTTCAATCTATTATAGAGTAAGCGTTAGATGCAGGCTATAAGAATGAAAGCTCAACGTGCAATGTTTCGTTTATTATAAAAATTGCAAGTGATATTACTCATTGTTATTAAAAATGTTTTAATTGTGGAAGTGTTTATCGACAACATCCCGTGTACACCGTACGCAGTACATAGTCTAATGTAGTTTTTTTTTGGCAAATGAATTTATACCGTCGGCGGTATAAATGTTTTTGTCTACCAAAATAAAAAGAATAGACACGTGTATAATCATTTGACAAAACAATAATTTCGCAATAATTTAGATACGTTCGTAACGTTCACATGAATTAATTCTAGTCGACGTACCATCAAGTATTATCAGAAGTCTACCAGAAATGATATATATCATGCACAGTATATCTTGCGTCAAACGGTACATCACACGACACACGGTACACCGGCTGCGGTATATACTATTTACCATAAATGATTTGCGTATTTTACATTACAAAATTACAAAGAAATCTACTGGAATAAATTTAAGCAAGCATTACGAACATACGGTAATTACGGCGAACTTGTTTTTACTTACTTTTTTGAATCCGTCTTTTTAATGATTATCCACGAGTCCATGCATTTATTGGGACGACCTTTTCTCTTGATAGACTAGGGCATTTCAATCCTCGATAGCACATTGCGGCCTTCAAAAACTGTGTGCACCATACCGTACACGACACGCAATTGCATCCATATTGCTTTTGAAACCATATTCTACCGTATACCGTATACGGTATATGAAGCATTCTCTGTCGATTCAGCCACTTTTTTCTTCGACCCTCTCTGATCTGCTCCATAATTGGTAATATCAAAGTACCAGTAAAGGACAATCTATGTGAATTTTTTCAGATTTTTCAAACCATATTTCAGAAAATACCTTTTTACTTTCGAACGCAAATATCTCGGAAACTTGAAGTTACTTAAAAAAATGTCTGCACATAAAAGTTGTCGTTCTCGGTTAGCTTTCGCGCAGTATATTTCAGATAATGTTCACGTTCCGATTAGAATGACTTTTTACCGAAAAACGGAGGAATTATTTTTTATTTGAAAAACAGATGTTTTTTTACTAAACAAATTACAGAGTATTCGTGCGTGACTTCTGATATTGCAAAAAAATCCCCAGAGTGGCACCAATAGATCTTTTGGTATGAAAAATGTATTAATAAAAAGAATACCCCCATTTTCCAAAACTTTTACGAATTCTTCTGAATCGCATTCCACGGCTTAAATCTCACAATGACCTGTATTAAGAGAAAAAGTTGATTGCAGAACGGATGTCAGAAACATAAAAACGTATAAAATTACACTTAGCGTTAATGAAAATATATGTAAAGCTGATTAACGAAATTTTAGACATTTGAATAAATTAAGCAATTCTGATATTCATGATAGATTTGCTATTCGTATAAGCTATTTGTATAAGTTTAATTGGTCACAAGTAACAGCAAATGTTGTACAACTTTTAGGAGATGTTGAAGGAAAAACAACAAGAGATCGAGATGTTACGAAAAGAACGAGACTTCGAACGGAACCGAATTTCGAAAGCGGCGACCCAGGCTAACAATGCCGAACAAACAGTTATGACGTTAAAGCAAGAATACGACAAGGTAGAAATATTAAAACATGAACAATGACATTCATTTCTTAAATGGACATGAAATAATTGAAATAAAATGCATTTATTTGTAATTTAGTATCGCGAAGATATGGAAGAAACAGTGCGGGAAGCCCAGGCCTCACTGGCTCAGTTGTTAGAGGAAAAGAATACCCTCAAAGCACATCTCGAAGAGGAGAAACAAAAGAGCGAGGATCTCTTGTTTCGCTTCGAGGAGGAATCCGTGAACAAGGACGACATACAGGTACAATATACCCCCATGGAGTTTTTATGTTCGTGAATAATAACTATTTTAATGAATTGTGCGCATAAGACAGGTGGGCCTGAGATATAAGTATTCTAATAAAAATAGTACTGATAGTAATAAATGTTAATTAATATTAATATTTGATCGATATTTGTATTATAACGCTATATCTATCGATGAAGACTTGATATTAAGCTTATACATTTTATGTTTACACACACTTTTGGCGGTGATGGTGGTGGTGGATTTAAAAGTACACAAAGTATTCGCAACATCGTTCGATTTAAACAATCCCGCGAAAAAAATTAAAACATACATTACTAACATCATTTAATGCATTCTATGTCAAATAGGTGAGTTTATTTTTGTATCGCGCCAAAAGGTCTCATACATTTTTACATGAGAGATTGTACTCTGAAGAATATCGACGGAATTCAACGTTTTTAGTACGAAAGTATCGATTACATATCAAGAGGTTCAAATAATCTTACGAATATTAATAAATATATTGTATACTCGCGTTTGAAACATGATTCGCTCAAATAAATCGTAACAAATATTAAATCAAAAGTAGTGTTATTCCATAAACGATCTTTTCAATCGAATCTTTGTAAAAACCGAAAATGAGTCATCGATGTGCGAATCGCTGTTATTGTAATAAATACATTTTTTTATTTAGTTAATGGTAAAATACGCGGCTTAGCTAACACAAGACACCTGTTATTCGATTTTTTTCAGAATCAGAGTTCCGATCAAAGTGTGAGTATTCGACGGAAGATTTTTCAAACGGAGAAGATTTTGACGCTGGTTATCTGCACTGCTTTAAGTGTCGTATTCAATGCATACATAACTTGTCGATCTGCGTCACCGTGATTACTCGCTGCTACACTAACACTCGGCTATTGCTAATTATCGTATACCTCTTTCTCCAACGCTATGCGCCAATGTTTCAGGGTCTGTTGTCACCATCACATTATCACATTAACTGTCACTCGTAATTTAAAAAAAAGATACGCCGTACATCAGTCGATTTGACTTTTGGCTCGTCAAAATTAGATAGGAAATCGGAGTTTCATGGAAAATCAAAACGTCTATTTAAAATGTCACGTCGTAAATTATACACTCATTGTTTTCACTGCCGTCCGTAAATATTACACAGGTCTTTAATAGGGTCGATTTTCAGTCGCAACCACCCAAATTTTTGTCTTGTTATCTAATTTATTATTCTGATTTATATCGCCTATGTGTGATCATTTATCTCGTTATTAATACTGCGCAATTTGAAAAACTGGTGTTTTCAAGATTTAGATCATCAACCGTCGCTAACATGAATGCATAACCCAAAGTTGTCTAACGTTTAACGCGCATTCTTACAACGTACATGTAATTTAATGTAAAAATTATTTTTGTATTTTTTTGTTTTTTTTTTTTGTATATTCGGTGTTTTCTCAGTTGTTTAGTATATTTAAATTTTTCTACTTATATTCTACATTTCGTATGGCAAATTTTGTTACGGAACTTTTCATTTCTCGAATAGGCCGGTATATTGAATTTATTTATTACCGAAGAGTTTTGTATATTAACATTGTTATTCCGTCGCATCTGATAATAATAATAATAATAATTTTGCATCAATACCGTTCCAAATATCCCTTTTTGTCACACTATATTCCGCGGGGTTTTTGAAACTGTCATCAAAACATTGACCCGAAATCTTTGATGGTCAATTTCGCGATTGAAATTTGGGATACTTGCAGCTTCGATTTTGAATGTTGATCGATTTTTATCGAACGTTTGTTTTGTCCATTTATTTGCCAGGTGATAAACGCTCTGAATCAGAATAAACTGCAGGAACTCGAGAAACAGCTGAGCGAAGAACGGGAACGAGTTATTCAACTCGAGCATGAAAGCACCAAACTCTTCGAAGCTGAGGAAGAAATTATCAAATTGCGAGCCGAACTGTCGGCAGCTCTCAGCCATGAACAGAAGGACTTACAAGGTTAAAATGCAATTGCTCAGACCTTTAAGATAGTCCTCCCAGTACAGTCCCGTCAAATGTGAGTTTCGGGGAAAATTTCGAATACTTCTCGATGAGATAATAATCTTAATAAAATCAGGCACGTAGAAGGGGTGCTGAGAAGGTTGATTTTGCATTATAATAATTACAAAATATTATTAACAAATTAATTAAAAAATGAAATGTTCAACAATTTACCCTGCAACCCAACTTTTTTTGTGATAAAAATGATTCATTCATTTTTCTGGATGCGTATACATTTTTTCAGAAGTTTTCAGAAATCTAAAAAAAAACGTAATTTAAAAAATTAGACAAGATTCTGAAAAAATTAATATGCATTCACGAAACTGAATGAATAATTTTCGTCACAAAAAAAGTTGGGTTGTTGGATAAATTGTTGAACATTTAATTTTTTTTCATTAATTTGTTAATAACTTTTTGGAAATATTATAATGCAAAATCAATCTTCTCTCCACCTTCTACATGCCTGATTTTATTCAGATTATTATCTCATCGAGAAGAGTTCGAAATTTTCTCCGAAACTCACATCCGACGGGACTGTACCGGGAGGACTACCTTAACAGCTATAATACTTTTTCCTATATGAGGAAGCAAATTGGAAAAGAACGAAAATTGATTAACTGCTGGACAGATAAATTATAATAGCGGAAAGATAACATTTTTTGATAACAAAGAGAATAAAGTTTTATACAAATTTGCCGAAATTTTTTGTCGGAAATGAAAGTTGTGTTAAAAAATAGCTTCACTAATTTACCACATTATCTAAGCTGACAGTTAAAGAGCTAATTGCTCTTTGCATACAATTGATCTTAACAATACATTTTCAATCGAAATCTTATTAATCAAGAAATTTGTATTTAGTGGGCGAAATATTCAAGTTATTTGGTCACGGTGGTTAGGGATAATGAGTCCAAATTTATGTTTTCCGCTCTATAACGTTTCATATTTTCGCAGATATTCAAAACCGAAATTTGTGCTTGGAAGAAGCGAAAATAACACTTGAGAAACAGATGCTCGAACGCAATGACATGATCGAACAATATGCAAGTCGAATAAAAGAGCTGGAGAGTAAATTTGCAGAGCTCGAAAGTGAAAACGCAGCCCGAAAGAACGTGGAAAGCGATATGCAAAAGAGTTCCAACGAAGTACAACAGAGTTTGGTAGAGAAAAGTGTGATGATCGAAAAAATGACGAAGGAGCATCAAATCGATTCGGAAATATTCAGAAAGGAGATAGAACACTTACGGCAAGTTATCGAGAATATAACTAAGGAAAGGGCTGAGGAGAAAGAGTCGTTGATCGAGGAACATCGAAAGATTATTGACGAGAAGGAAAATACGATTAAACTGCGAACGGAAGATCTCGCAGCTGAGACTAAACGTCACACAGAAATGCACAAAAGTGCCTTGGAGAAACTGCGATCGGACAATATCGAGCAAATAAATGAATTGTCGGAAAATTTCAAAAGACAATTAGCCGAAAAAGACATGCAGATCAGTAGCATCGTCAATCAGCTGGAAGAAAAATCCATGGAAATCAAGAAGCTCGTCAAAGATTTGTCGGAATTGCGAATCGTCTGTCTCGGAAAGGATGAACAATTGAAAAAAAGTTTGGAAAGTTACCAAGGTAAGTTGCGTTAAGAACACAGATTTTTCGACTTTATAAGTCTGTTAACATGTTTCGAATTATCTTTGATGTCTCTAATTGGCGTATGAATCGGTCCATACCAACAAAAAATGAATGCTTCCTAAAATACAAACATAATAAAATGTCTGACACGAGGACAATTGCTCGACCTACAATGGTGCATTTGTCAATATCCCAATCATGGATCAGTAAATACGGGAACATAAATATGAGTTCAAAAGGGGCGGGTCTCTTCGAGAAAAGGTTCAGGGGGTCTTCTAGTGTGTATACCCATTTTCGAGGTGATTTTTTGGGAATTAAATTTAGAAAAACGGTTAAATATACAGCGTTAATACTTCAGTTACATTAATACATGTTCGATGCAACATTTTAACATTTTTTCAAAGCATTTTATTCAAAATTAGCAAAGATGTACAATGTTGCGCAGGTCATGTCGCAAAAATTCTTTGCAGACAGGCGTGCAGATTCTGGCACTCCTGATCATCTGAAACAAACGTTTTTTCTCTATTCTTTACGAATATGGTTGTCGTTCGTGCTACTAATAAAATTTTGTATGAAAAATTTACAAGATGGCGGCGCTTCAAAAACAGTACTCTGATTTTCACAGTAAAATTGCCACTTCTCGTGGCCCGAAAAAATAGGAATTATAAAGCGATAATAAAAATGGAGGCTCGAACGATAAACATATTCATAAAGAGTAGAATAAAAAAAACGTTTGTTTCAGATGACCCGGGGTGCCACAATCTGCACGCCCGACTAAAAAGAACATGACCTGCGCAACATTAAATATCTTGTCTCATTTGGAACAAAATGCTTTGAAAAAATTTAAGATGTTGCTTCAAACATGTATTGATATAACTGTAAAATATTAACACTGTACGTTTAATCGTTCTTCGAAATTTAATTCCCAAAAAAACAACTACCTCGAAAATGGGTATTCACACTAGAAGACCCCCTTAAGGGACTTCTACCCTGGAGCACCGTTTTTCATTTTATTTTTTGTGGGAAAACGAATAACGAGTAGATGACTGCGGTTTTTTTCTACTTGTTATTTACGTTTATAGTATGCAATGGAATTTGTAAAGTTAAAAATTGTTGGCGTCCCAGGTCCTCAAACACGGTCATCTAAAATAAATGGCTACCACTCTCCTGACCACTATAATTATGCGATCGTCCTGAAATTGTGCATACATACTCGGGAAACATGTCTTCATGGAATCACGGAGGTTTTTTTCGATAAATTAATTTTTCGATTTTTTATTAATGTTTTTATACGAAAAACATAGGGGAAAAATATTTTAAACGCCGCCATTTTCTTAATTTTGCAGTAATCGAAAAAAACCTCCGCCATTCCATGAAGACATGTTTCTCCAGTATGTATGCACAATTTCAGGTCGATCGCATAATTACAGTGTTCAGGAGAATGGTAGCCATTTATTTTGGATGATCGTGTTTGAAGACCTGGGACGCCGACAATTTTTAACTTAAAAGAAAAAGAAAACTCCATTGTATACTTTAAAACGTAAGTAACAAGTAGAAAAAACCGCAGACGTCTACATTTATTCGTTTCCCCATTAAAAAATATAATGAAAAACGGAGCTCCAGGGTTGAAGTCCCCCTTAAAAATTCGGGTGTGCAGATTACTATGAAATATAGAAACTAATCATGAGATAATTAAACCGAATTTGGCAAAGATTCCAAGTTAAAATTCGGAAAAGTGTTCAATTTTGGAGTAAAATAGTTCAAGAAATGTGAAATGTTGAAGCACCGTCTTCCGAGCGCAAAAATTACAAGTTATTAAAGAGTTTGATTTTAATCACTGTTATAAATAAGCCATAGGAATCTGCATGTAATCTCGTGCATTACAGAGCTGAGCGAAAAACTCAAGCTGAGCGAGGAAGCAAATGTTGAATTACAAAATCAAATCGATGCTTTGCGCCTGCGAAGTGAGGAAACTTATTCGTCATTTGCCCAGGAGAAACAGAAACTCGTAAGTAGACAAGAATTTCGTGCGTGCATTTTTCGCAGAGTGCGCCGCTTTGGGTGGCATATTAAATTGAAATATGTATACATTATTTACAAATATTCAATTATTATTTTAAACAAACAAAAAACAGGAAGAATCAGTTGCGAGTTTGCTCGCATCTTCTGGCGATTCGAGCGCTCAGCTGGAAAAGCTAAACGAAGACCTTAAAACGAAGGAAAAAGAATTGTCGGAGTTGCGAAATGCAAAAGCCGCCGAGATCGAGGAACTTAAGAAGAGCTTTGAGAGTCAAATTGAGGATAAGACGAAGTACATTACGGAAATAAGCGCGGACATATCGCAGAAATCATTGCGACTGAGTGCTCTGGAGAAGGAGATCGCCGATCTGAATAACATTATAGCCAATAAAGATGAAGAAATAAAAAATCTTTTGGAAAAGACAGCAGGTATTCATTTCAACCAATTATTAATCTGCAGATTAAATTAAATTAGATTAAATTTAATGTGTAGTTAGATAGGATTAGATTACATTTAATATGTAGTCAGATAGGATTAGAATATATATTTTTGGTAAACAAAGACTGTATTACAGAGCTTCAGGATGCCATAACGTTGTCCGAGCAGACGAAAACGAATCTCGAGAGTGAACTGCGCATGTACGACGTCAACATCGCTGAATTAAATCTCAAATTGTCGAGAGCTGAAGAAAAGTCTACTCAGCTCACTGAACAGAAAACCAAGTTGGTGAGTAATTAGTAGAAACAAATTAACGAACACACATACTAAAGTCGATCACATCTAAAAAGTAGTAAATATCGTATTTATTCGATATGACTTACCATTGATATATTTAAGCGTTATGTTTTTTATGCTCGGAAAACAGGAAGCTGAAATCGCGAACGTCATAAGTACATCGTCCAATTCGTCAGACCAGCTAATCAAGTACAGCGAGGATCTCAGAGCAAAGGAAAAGGAATTGGATGAACTGCGTGAAAAATCTTTCCAACTGGAAAATTCGTTGTCTTCAGCCGACGCGAAACTCGCCGGCACCCTCGAAGAACTCAGCACGACCAAAAAACTTGCCGATCAATTGCGCGCCGAGTCTGAAGCATTCAAAAGTGAAATAACCGGCCATCTGAAGACAAAGGATGAGCTAACGTCACAAGTTCACGATCTCAAAGTGCAAGAGCAGAAACTTCTGGAAACGCGCCAAAATAAGGAAAAACTTGAGCAAGATTTGGATTTAAAAGCTATCGAAATATCGGAACTGACATACAAACTCGGAAAAACGGAAGAAAAAGTTGCCGCTTTGAACGAAAAATATCAGTCGTTCGAGAAGGAAAGCTGCGAAAAGGAGAAGCAACTGAATGACGCGTCAGCATGTTTGGAAAAAGAAATTTCGCGTATTCGCGAAGAATTGAAAAAATCGCAAGAAGGTACTGAAAGCCTGACAGCCGAACGTTCGAGAATAGAACAATCGATGAAGCTGTTGCAAGCAAACTTCGACGCGGAAATCGAAGCGAAAAAGAAACTCGAGTCCACGGTAATGGAGAAAAACACTGAAATGGAAAGATTGGAGTCGGAAATGGTGTCGATTAAGAAGGAGAAGGACGAGGCAAGCGCAGCTGCACAGACGTCGAACGAGAGATACAACGAGACGTTAACAAAACTTGCGCTATTAAATTCGAGCCTCGCGAACACGGAAACCGAGAGTACTCTGGAGTTAAGCAACTTGCGTGAGCAACTTGCTCGAACCCAATCAAACTGTGAGGAAGTGACGGTTCGACTGGGAGATCGTGAAAATACGGTGAAAGAATTGAAAGAAAAATTGTCGGAGTACGTGGAGACTTTGCGAGCGAAAGAAGGCGAAAATGTGGATCTATCTGTAGGCTTAAAAGACGCCGAAGTTTCGGCGCAAAATTTGCAAGAACTTCTGGACAAACGCGAGAAGGAGTTTACTGAAAAATTAGAGAAACACACGAAAGAAAATGCAGACCTCGAGGAACGGGTTAAAACCTTCGAATCGAAATTCATCGAATTGCAAAACGAAATGGACGAAAAAATGAAAACGCTTCAACGGAATAACGACGAAGCGCTCGCGAAAAAAATTCAAGAGTTCGAGACTTTGAGCAAGACCAAGGAAACGGAGCTTGAAAACGTCGGTAAAACCGCGAGGGATACTCAAAAGGAAAAGGAAGATTTAGAGGCCAAGATTGTCGCTTTGAACAGCGATTTGTCGATCAAGGAGTCTCTTTGCCTGGAAATGAAGAAAGTAATTGAGAATTTGAGGGAATCTCAGGAAAATACGGCCAAAGACGAAGACCTGAAAAGAGAAATGGAACTGAAAACAAAAGAGACCAAGATCGTTGAGCTTAACAGAGAAAACGAAGATCTGCGAGAGATGAGAGAATCGATGGAAAAAACACTACAAGCGGAGCGAGAACGAATCGAATCTCTGTCGCGGTCGCTGCAAGAAACGAAACACTCGGCAGCCACTGGAACACAAGATCTTGAGGAGAAATTGAATTTGGAGCGAACGGAAGTCGCCCGTTTGAAGGAAAATCAGAATCGCTTGTAAGTATACCGCATTGTAAATAAAACGCTAACACCTTTTGTCATTAAAATTATACGAGGAATCGCAATTAAAGAAAATTAATATTGCAATATTCTTGTTTTTAGGGAGAGGGAGAACAAACAAGTATTGGGAAAATTGAGTCAAGCACTGGAAGATTTGAAGATTCACAACGAAAACAAGAAGAACAATCAGGATGTATGCTCTAGAGAAGAAAATGTTAATTATTATCAAAGAATATGTGCGTTTTAATAACTCAATGATTTTGTTTTCGTCTCACAGATAGAGAGTTATCCCATCAATCAAAGAATCCAATCGGCCGGAGGCGACATGAATCAAAATTCAGGTTCGTTGTCAAGAATTACCACGATCGATGTTGTTACGAATGCTCATATAATTATCATTTTAGATCGTGAGAATGAGTTGAAAAAAATCGCGGAAGAGAACGAAACGTACAAGGGACAGATCGAATTTCTTAATTCCGTGATCGTCGACATGCAGCGTAAGAATGAGACGCTGTTGTGCAAAGTTGAGGTTCTTGAAATGGGTGTACCCGCTAACGAGGCCGACGATTATAGCCGGTAATTTTTTTGTTTTTATTATGGTTATATTTTATTTTTACTATTATTTCAATTACAAAAAGGCAATAAACTCCATCTTTTTGCACCTATCTGAGGAATATCATTAATCGTAAATGAAATGCTCATTTTGAAGTAAAACAAATGAAGTATTAGGGTGGGGGTCAAAACAGCTAACGAACAAAATTATTAAATTGTTAAATTACATAATAAATAAATAAAATAAATTAAATTAGCCAATGGCTAAAATAGTACATTTAAAAATAATTAATGGTCTGAATATAGAATGGCCATCATTATGAAATTCGCTATTTCAGCCATTTGCTGTTTTGATCATTCACTATTTCGACCCACATCTTTATTAAAATGGAATCAAAATAGCGAATGGCTGAAATTACGAATTTTCTAATGATGGACATTCTACATTCAGACCGTTCATTATTTTGAAGTTTGCTAGTTTAGCCATTCGCTATTTTTGTCACTAGCTATTTTTACCCCCACCCAAGTTTTAGAAAGTGTGAATATACATTGTAACAAGTGGATGATAAAAATGCAGATCTACTCTGGACAAACGCATGGCTGCTCCGCGTATGTTCTGCGACATATGCGATCAGTTTGATCTTCACGAGACGGAGGATTGTCCGCGTCAGGCTCAAGACTTTGCGGAGCCCGAGAAACCGAAAAACTCACCAAAGAAACCACCGGTGGACAGGCCCTATTGCGAAAATTGCGAAAGTGAGTATACAAATCAGCCGATTGAAAAAATAAAAATAAATAGTTGACTCATAGGCAAATAGTATGCTGCTAAAGATCACGTTCATATCGTGCATATTCGCGGGATTATTCGGTGATGTGATAGTCGTGGCTTTAGGCGGCCTTTGACGATGCAAAATCGCAATTATGACATTAGAACAATTCACACTATGAATTGTATAGTGTGAATGTATACTATATGAAAATAATATTTCTGATAACAATTTTTACGATGTTCTAATTTTCTCAAAGTACAAACTCGAAATTACGTTGAATTTTGATTCAACTCAATGACATTTTTCTATGATGTAACAATTTTCGCGATCTTGCATTCTTAGAACAATCATCCCCGCATAGTAATTTCTTGTTAATTATTTATTCATAGAATTTTCATTATTCCTGCCTCTTTTACAGTGTTTGGACACGATACGCTTAACTGCGACGATGCTGAGACGTTTTGAGCTTGACGCTCAAAACGTTAAAAGAAAGAAAAAAAAACGAATGGCGTTTAAACTAATGAAAACCCTCGGCTTTGTGCTTCTCGCGTAGTGAGTAGTGCGTCGTCGTATCGAGCGATGCGAAATAAAAACAAACGGAACGGAAACCTGCGTAAAACAAAAAAAAAAAAACAAAACAAAAAGATGAGAATCGTTGATATTTCATAGTATATTTTTGTACGAGCAATTTGACCTTGATAATTGTATTGTTGTTTGAAGTACGCGCGTCTTCCTGCACAACCCTAAAAAAGTTAGTGAGAGAAATAGATTTTTTCCTAGACGATTTTCTCTAAAGTACTGTGCCTTCTTGCCCCCCGACTCCACCAGACTTATTTCAGACAAGAAAGACCCAATAAATCGCTTAAAAATTAAATAACGACTTCTCGCTTGGGACAGAAATGCTCATAGGCAAACAAAATCTAGATGTGACACAAAAACTGTATTAAATGATCTACTAAAAGGCGAGCGGTCAGTTGTGTCATAGATATCCGGACTATTTTTTTTTGCCTGTTTCTTCAACTCTGCGTATGCATTAGTTTATTTTTTATTTTATATATTATCTTCTTGATGACGTAATCAACTAATCATTGTACATCGCCACCGTAGTCCAACGCAGAGATGCCGGAAATTTCGCGGTCGGTTTGATTAACAACTGAATAGAACTGACTTAAGGTAGTACGAGCGATACAGTCCCGCCAAACGTGAGTTTCAGAGAATATTTCCAATATCTCTCAATGGGACAGAAATCTGAAAAAATCAAGCACGTTAAAGGTACCGAAAAGATTGATACTGCATAATAACAATTCCAAAATGTTATTAACAAATAAATGTAAAAATGAATTGCTCAACAATTAACCCGGTAACCTAACTTTTTTTTCTCATGAAAATGATTCATTCATTTTTCTAAATACGCATGCATTTTTTCAGAATTTTGTCTAATTTTTCAAAATTGCGTTTTTTTAAGAAAAATTAGAGGCGAAAAACGCATTTAAAAAAATTTAGACAACATTCTGAATAAATTCATACGTGTTCAGAAAAATGAATGAATAATATTCATCACAAAAAAAGTTTTCATTAATTTGTTAATAACATTTTGAAATTATTATTATGCAAAATAAATCTTTTCAACACCTTCAACGTGATTAATTTTTTTTCCGAATTTTATCTCATCGAGAAGTGTTCGAAATATTCTTTGAGACTGACGTTTGGCGGAACTGTACCGCTCGTACTACCTTAATGGATTATTGGTTTGGAAAATGATCGATAATCGTTAACCACATAGATAGCTAGATTAAAGATTGTAAATAAAAACAAATTGCCTTTGATGTATTTACGTAATTAAGCAAATTATTTAAAGTTCGATTCCTTAGTGCATGAATTCTCATTGGATCCGGCATCTCTACAATCGCGCGCATGTGCTTCGCTACCTTGTGAAGCAAGTGAAAAACTTCCGTTCTATTATTGCAGGTCCTAAAATAACTGATCAGAAAATCTGCTTTACGCACGACTAAATAACATAAAAGGTTAATACGATGAGTGCCAAGGTTATAAAAACGTAAAACGGGATAATCGGTCGGCACAGTACCTAGTTAATATTCACCTAAATATTCAATGTAATTATGTACATAACTACGACTATCTGTAGATCGCTGATAATATATTTAATATTTATTGCAATTGGCGTGTATAGAGATAAAGAAACACGTGACTGTATACAAGTTCTGTATCCATTCAGAATCCGCCGACACATAGTCGATACTCCTGATTTGCATATCAAATGGCTGAAACTTAAAATTAAAAATCCGTTTTGTATTATCTTTTTCAATATATTTCAACAAATATTGTTATCGAATTACAATTAAAAATTACAAATAATATAATAGAATATCATAACAATTATAAAACATTGTTACTTGAAACAGAAGTACTACGATGAAAAGGATGTAGAATCCCGTATGCAACGTCTTGAAATTTTCTCAGCCGTCCGCCTGGCCGCGTAGGTTTACGTTAGAACAACGATAACTAGTCGTCGCCCGCGCAAAGAACTTGGACTTTTTCTTCGAACTTTACTAATTCTCAAAACCTCTTGTTGCCAAATCCTTGATGTTTTTTTATTCACCTGTCGAGCGAATTGCTGTTAACTTGCCAGCGAATTGTCATTGTACAATGATGTCGTACGTTCGCGTATTTTGGCTACCAGAATAATGAGGGAAAAAAACGTACGTACTATATACGATAAGAACGTCGGAAGTCTGGAAAAAAATGTGATTTATTATAGAGAATGGTATGAAAATATATTGTTGATGGAGTCATATGGATTTGTGTATTGTATTTACAATCCTTCATTGCAAACTTTCCCTGTAGGCAGATGGAGAACAGAGCTGGGCAAAATACTCAAAAATACTCAACATAATAAATACAAAATATTTGTTATATTTAAGATATATTGGTAAGTACTTCGTTTAAATACTTTTTTAAATACTTAGTAAAAAAAACAATGGTATGGCTATTGCTGATGAATAGGGTCAAGCAATATCATTCCAATGTGGTATAAGGTGTATAGTATACTTTTTTTCGCTATTTAAACTGATATTCAAACATCTCCGAAGAATGTCGTTTCCTCTGTTAACTCATTTGTTTTATTAATTAGTCGCCTGTATGCGTCATCAGACTCGAGAATGCAGTTGTAGAACGCCTTCAGTACAAAAAGAAAAGTATATTCAAAACATCATATCAAGAGACGCGGCAGTGTCTCGACGCCAAGTATTGAAAGAAATCCCGCCTATAATGCCGCGTCACGACTCTCACGACGAGACGCTAGCGTTACTCTTACTGTACATCATGTTCGTTCTTTTTCGTCTGCTACGAAATTGTATCTGGCATTATCTCAGTCAACACGTCGCGGACGCCAGATGTGTCAGGTTCAATATTTTGTCTTTTTTTTTCTTTCGAATGAGCCCTCTTTCAATCAAATCGGTGCCCGCAATGATAATATCTGGCCACTTACGATTTCAATTCTGTCAAAAACTTTTCGTTTCTGTCCGCATACTATTATACTGTTAATCTCTCCCAAGCGCTCTGGCTTCAGCTAATCATACAATTATTCTCAAAAAGTTAAATGTTTTCGAATATGGAGTAGACGCAAAAGTATTTTGTATTTTGTAAAAATACTATGTATTTAAAATATTGCCCAGGTCTGATGGAGAATCACTACAACGTCACCGCGAGTTTAGGACCTCGAAAGATTCAGATCTCCGCAACACATTTCAAGTCATTCATTAATAAATATGGTTTCAGAATAGAAGTTTCTATCGGTAGTTCTGACTTGATTTTTAGACCGTTGAAAGAAAAACGAATTAGAATTACACAACACTCGATCATCGGGAGTTTTGTTTAATGTTTACAAATTCAGTATTTTCGTACTTTGTCAGTACCCGATTTTTCAACTCGATCCTAGATTCGTAATTAACTATACAATAGGAGAGGTTGAAGTAATAAAATAATGGGTAGTGGTTAACTATCAAAATAGTGAAAGGAAATTCATACAAAAAATTGGTAACACATAAGAAGTACAACGCTAGGAGAGTTTGCGTTATTCATTCGCGTATTATTTGGTCATATTTACAAAGCACCTTCAGTCCGTACACCTTAAAAATTAATTGGGTATCTACGTATTTAATCCAGTCCTTCTTTCTTTTCCTTTATCGCTTCCTGTAAAAAAATAAAAAAATTAATTAACCCTTCCCAACAATTAGATCCGAAGTTTTGCCGCATGAGATAAAAACAAAGACGATATAGACCTTAAATCTTTCTTCAAACAACGACAGTTCAGCGATGAGATCTGTTATGGCGTGCATGAAAGCCTCGTGCGGAGTATAGTCCGAGGTTGTTTGAATCCTGATAACAAACTTGTGCTCCAAAGGATGCGGTAATTTGTATCCAGCAAAAAGAACCTGGGGATCCTTCAGCAACTGGCTGTAAAGAGATTATCACTTTTATTAATCATTATCATTGTAGAAATTGTAGATCTCAAATTATTAGTCATCTTGGATATACTGATGATAAAATAGTGATAACTTTTTGATTGCAGTATGACCTACAGCTCATTCTAAGTGACTCTTAGATGGATATGGAGAATTCCGTGGTGTAACGATAGGATCATGACCCTCGTTCTTTTCCTTTCGGGATGTTCCATAGCAATATGAAAAAGCCGTCTAGAATTTTTTTCACTTCTTTTGCTTGATGAAAATTTATTTTTATGATTACCCAAAATGTGAACTTCTCATAAAAATATGTCAGTGATATTCTAAACAAAATTTACTGCAGATTCTGTGTCCAAAAACAACATTTTTGAGACTATCAAGCAAATGGGTGTGAGCTCAGAATATCAGTTAGAGCTAGTGAAAAATGGGCAGCAGCCTAGAATAGCTGCCAAAAATAAAGTTAAATGTAAAAAATATTATTTTATTTTTAGCTGCTATTCTGAACTCACATCCATTTGTATGCTAGTCTGAAATGTTGTTCTTGAACACCAAATTTCCTTTTCTAAAAAGTTGGTGGCTGTCAGCTATGTTCATGTCAAGCCATTCTATGTGCTGTAATTGGTTGGCATTGTTGTTAGACACACTGATAGTACATTGAAATTTTTTGTTTATGTGAAATGTTTAAACTCACAGAAAGGGACCAAGGCCATACATTGCAATTTTTTGTTTATGTCAAATGTCAAAACTTTAATGTTAAAACTTAGTTACTTTAAAAAACTCAAACAAATTCTTGCCATACCTTTGGAAAATAAAAAATGTTGGGTAATTATACTAAATGTTTTTTTTTAATTTAATTACATTTTTTATATGGAATGCCCCATACACTCAACTCTAGACAGGTAGACTGGCGTTCATGGTGACCCCATGGGGCCAGGAAACACCATGTTATTTCCAGGAACGTTTACCCATCTAGGATTAAAAAACTGTGCACATATTTTCCAATAATTTTTTTCAAATCATAAGCCCAGCGTCATTCATTTATCTATTAAGCGTAATAATTTCATGTAAAAACTGGAGAAATGCCAAAATTCAGATAATCAGCGAAATCTAATACTCACTTTCGGATCATGTTTCCCAAAGTGTGATCCTCCTTATTGACGGTAAATATAGCAGCATTCGGGACTTTAGTGTCCTGTTCCTTAACGATCCTGCAGCGAAAGTTTGTAGGTTAGAAAATACGAAAGAGGCGAAACAGAACATTTAGCACTCACTTCTTTTCACCCTCGTAGAGGAGAAACGACTCGAATGTTGGTGGCGCATTCATATTCGGTCAATTTTTTGAGGCTTCGTTTATGCGAAGTCGTTCGAAAACACGATTTAACTGTGTTCACGCTTTTAGCCCTTCTGATGAGACGACGCAAAACAGCGGCTTATGTAGGTACACAACAATCTTGTCGAACCGAAATGCCGCCAATGCGAGATGCGGCTGATGGCGCTGCAGTTTAGAAATTGCCGTTGAGAACTTTCGGTCATTTATCCGATTAAATTCCGTCACTTGCCAGAATCCGTTTTAGTTCCCGACGAGTTTGCTACAATTTTACAGAAATGCCGTGAAGGCGGAAATGCCGCGTATTTGACGGTAATCATGATTCTAAAAATACGTTTTCCATCAGTGATACTTCGCTCGGAACTTCTTCGCCAATGCTAAACGCCTATAGGTCTGTCTCTCTCGCACCTTTTTGTTTATCGAGTCTCCTGACCAAACGGCTTGATCTATCGAGGAGCCCGAAGGTCAGCACAATTCTGCAATACTTCCGCACATTCTATAAAAATCTGAGCTCTATCTGTCGAATAGTTTAGGTGAAACTAGCTTTGAAAAATTCGAGCTGGAGTGGGGGAAGTGCCACTGCCTCTTAAGAATTAAAATTGACACAACAGTTTATCTTCTAGTTATGATTTTACAACGATGTCCTGTTGCGATTAGAAAAGAATATGTGAACTTTTCAATAGCCGTCAGAAAACCCCCATTTTTAATCAAATTTTCGGACCCTAGCAGATCCGAAGAACCTCTCCATAACCGAAAAGCGACCGGTTGCTATGGAACAAAAACGAACTAAAATATTACGCAGAAGCAACCAACAACCGTCTGTCAACCATACGATGACTTCAGTTTTATGTATGGTTTAGGGTTCTTATGCGGTTATTATGAGTAACCGCGGTTATAACAGAAAAATAACTATTAACGAACGATAATCGGTTGTTAATATACGTCGCTTTTTGATTTCTTGCAGGTTGAACCAACTCACTAACAACCTTGACTCACGGTTTCTTCATGTTTTTTTTTGTTCCAAAGCAACGGTCCCTTTATCGGTAACTTTATGGTTGTGTGATGGTAAAGAAACTAAAAATGAACCTCATAATAACAGTCACCGAAAAGCAACTACAAAATAACGGTTGCTCTGATCCGCTAGGGGAGAAACTCTGAGAAATATGGACAAACACAGTACTCCATTATATTCGCAATGCATTAACAGTATTTCTCAATTTTTTCAATAAGATTACTATGCATTTTTATGGGAAATCAATATCTCTTGCCTCTATTTAAAAGTTTACACATCATATTATAATCATTACGATTATTATTATTATCATTATTCTTACAAAAACATAGTTACAAAGCAAGTTCATCAATTTCATTTCTATAAAAATTAGGGATTTACAACTCTGTGCGCAATTTAGGCGCTACGCGAGTTGCGTTTCATGTACCGCGAGTTGCGTTTCTATTTAAAAGTTTACACATCATATTATAATCATTACGATTATTATTATTATCATTATTATTATAAAAACATAATTACAAATCCGATTCATCAATTTCATTTCTATAAAAATTAGGGATTTACGACTCTGTGCGCAAGTTAGGCGCTACGCGGGTTGCGTTTCATGTATCGGCAGCCCGAGCGCGTTGAGAGCCGCCGCGCGCAGCGCAGGCGGCACAAGAGCCGTGCGCATTGCCTACTTATCGAGCATCGATGATAGCGCGCGCGTTGCGTCGGTGTCGCGCGCAGGTACGCGCAAAGTCCCGCGGCGATCGTAGCGATCGTTCGTTTCCGTAACCACGAGCGTGCCGAGAGCTACGTATTTCGTGAATAATCTAGTGTAGATCCGCCGTTGACTGTCGTGGACTGGTCGGTCGGTGAGAGAGAAACACGAAGAGACGAGACGCGAGAGGAGTGAGGCCGTGGTGCGTTCGTTCGGTGTGCGGTGTGTAACAGCAGCAGCGCGTAACAGTCGCAGTCGAAAATGGCGAGCGAAAGTTCGGCGAGTGTCAATCCAAACGCTGGAATAGTACGCGGACAGGTGTTCGAAGTCGGTCCGCGTTACACGAACCTGGCGTACATGGGCGAGGGAGCATACGGGATGGTCGTGTAAGTCACCGTACACAAACCACATATTTCTTCGATTATTCAGTCATTTTTTTCGTCACGTCGCCACTTCGAGTGTCATCGTTGCGCTTCAAGACGATGCTGAGCGCTCGCGGCCGCCGTTCGATACTTGACAGGCGACGACCGATAAACAATTGAAAACCAGCGCACTTGTTCCCGTCTTCCACCCTCCCCCCACCCCCCTCTCCCCCCCTCATCCCCCACCACCAACCACCAACCACTCCTCTCACTTACTCGCGGAACTCCTCTTTCCATATTCTTTTACCGATACGTTTTTCTTCTTTTCTTCGTTTTTCGACTTTTTCATTCGTTCTTTTTTCCCCGACCGTTTAGCGATGCGACCGTTACGCCTCGTGATTTTTACGGCTACGTTGAATCAACGGGCAACCTATTTATGTATTAATTATTTACCGCTGCCTCGCTCTCGCCGCTTGGCGCCAGTTTCAAACAAACGTCACACCCCTTTTTGCGTCCGCGAAAAAGACGGGTGGTTGCGACGCGGGGTCTACGACGTACCCCTCGCGCGCGATAACGTTGGTCACGTACGAATTACGCTTTATTCTTCTTCTTATCGCGATAATACGCTCGAACTCGATCTTTACTTCGTATTGCGTTTCTCGAAATTTGTTGTTTTTTCACTCTATCTGTATACTTTTTTCTTCTCGCCCTGCAGTTTCGAGATTAATTTGTATTATCATGGATGCTTGGGATCCCTGCTTAATAATTCCCATTGACACTGATAGAAACCGATCAGATGGACGAAATTCCGATCGAAAAATAATCGGTTCAAACCGGTTTTTATTGCATTCCTGTCTGTTTTATTGGTTCGAAGCGGATCTTTTAACCAGGGATGATAAGAAATATTCAGCAATATTCTGGGACTATGTTCTTGCAATTTCCAGGCGTTTTATCTTTTATCTTACCACATCCTAAATTGTGGTTTTCTCTCAGGTTCCTGATTCTTGACTCCCGTTTGGAGCAGCAACTCCGCAAATATTTATCATCACTCGCGACAATGGGAATTACTTGCGTGTTTATTTACTCTGCTATAAGCTCTTTTATGGAAGCTGATGTACAAAATATCCAAAAAAATATATGAAAGGGAAGGAAAAGAAAAACAAAGACAATGAGCAAATTAAATTAGAATCAGTATGATCAAGAAGTGGGAAGATGAAACAAAAACTGAGGACAAGCAATTAGAACTCATATTGAAAGGCATAACATTATGATAATGAAATGTAATAATATTTTTATGAGCATACAAAATTAGGTACTAACTTAATTATTTAAATGATACTGTTTTGCATTTTTTTATAACAATCGCTAATCCATTATTAATTTGAACACTAAGCAGAATATTCTATTAGTTGAAAGCTCAACATAATGAATCATCAACATAATTGGTGTCACGATTTTGGTCTACTCAGTGGACGACATTAAACATTTTCAAGGGCTTGCCCTGTTTGATGAAAGAGTAAATAAATAACATGAAAAAAATGTCTATTATTGCTTTTTATTACATCCTTACAGCTGTTTGCATCTTTATAAAATGTGGTTTATACAATTTTGGAGAAGCTAAATTGTTGGTATTTATCCAAATTTGGTATTTGACCAGTAACTTTTGTCGCATTAAAACGCTACTAGCCTAAGCGGCAAGTACAAAGTGTACTGTATACAAGTAATGAGAGTAAAAAGTTTAATTGTTTTACTCATTATATTGCCCAGGTCTGCCTATGACAACGTAACAAAAACAAAAGTAGCTATAAAGAAAATATCGCCGTTCGAACATCAAACATACAGCCAAAGGACCCTGAGGGAAATCAAGATTCTTACGAGGTTTAAGCATGAGAACGTGAGGCTCTACTTCCAATTTCACTTATACGGTCATTTTATTTAGAAACAAAAATATTAACAATTGAGTTCCACTTGCAGATAATAGATATAAGAGATATATTGAGGGCGCCTTCCATAGATCAAATGAGAGATGTCTACATTGTTCAGTGTTTAATGGAAACTGACCTCTACAAGTTGTTGAAAACTCAGGTGAGCTCAAACTATCCAAAGTTTTTTTGTCCAAAAAAATATATTATTAATGATGATAATAATAATAATATCATTCATGATTAACAGGCTATAAGTAACGATCACATATGTTACTTCCTGTATCAAATACTTCGAGGTCTGAAGTACATACACTCAGCAAATGTGTTGCACAGAGACCTCAAACCGAGCAATCTTCTTTTGAACACGACGTGCGACCTCAAGATTTGCGACTTCGGTCTCGCAAGAGTCGCTGATCCTGATCACAATCACGCGGGTTTTCTCACGGAGTACGTCGCCACGAGGTGGTACAGGGCTCCGGAAATAATGCTCAATTCAAAGGTAACATCGTTACACCGTAATGTACACGAATTTTACGTTGAAAGCAAAGCTGTAAATCCCTCATTTTTATAGAAATAAAAATGATGGTACGATTGTCTTTGTAATTATGTTTTTTTAATAATAACTCGTAATGATTATAGTATGGTATGTAATCTTTTAAGTAGAAGCATGAAACATTAATCTCCCATAAAACTTCATGGTCATTTTATTGAAAAAAATGAAGAAAGACTGTTAATGTATTGCGAAAATAATGGAGGACTGTGTTTGTCGATTTTTCGCACAGTTTCTCCCAAAATTTAATTAAAAAATTGGTTCTTTCGGCTATTCAAAACTTCACATATCAACTTATCATCGCTACAGGTCATCGTTATAAAATCATAACTGGAAAATAAACTGTTGTGTAAACTGTAATTCTTATAGTAATGGAGACTTACAACACTCGTCGAAAGACGCTTAAAAATGCTTATCCAATCGACCAGTAGACACGTACGATACAATTAAAAGTCCATTCGATTTCACTGCATGTCGGTGCGTTCCATAAAAATACAAGCAAGATGTCACGTACGAAGTTACGTTTTAAAAAGCTACCATAATAAAATCGTCAACTGCTGGAACGTAACTCGTATCTGTCTACCGTTATCTAAAAAGCAACAGGTAAAACCGTATCCAATGAAGAGACTGGAGATAAGCTGCTTACGATGTCATCACGAGCCCGATACGACGTTGGGCACTTTGATTTGATTGCCCAGATAAGATTACTTCGCTAGTGAATAACTATTATTGCAGTAAATATTTTATCCGAATCCATTTTTGAATGAAAAATGCAAGATAATAGTGAAGCCAACTCATGTTTCCGTGAAAACAAAACTAACAAACTCACCTGAATGATGGTCAAAGATATTTTTTTGTTTTTGTGATGAAAAAAATTGGTTTCCAGTTAATTCCTGTAAATGAATGCGTTACCGCGGTACGAAAATTGGAAGGTTTTCAACTCTGAAATTCTGTTAAGTTTAAACATCCGATATTGCAGATAAATGCTGAGTAAAATTTCTATGATGTTAAAGTTTGCATCGTTGGAATGCAACGAAATTCAGAAGAAAAAAATTAATTCTTATTTCATCATTTGGGTTAATTAGAATTCGAAAAGTTATCATAGCAACTAAATGTTATGATGACTTTTTATACACAATTTCATCATTTGGATTAACGGGAATGATTTTTTATTCTAAATTTCGTTGCATTCATATAATTGCCGTTTAATTTTTTTGCAGGGCTACACGAAATCCATAGACATATGGTCGGTGGGTTGCATACTTGCCGAAATGTTGTCTCGGCGAGCGATATTTCCCGGCAAGCACTACCTCGATCAGCTAAATCATATTCTCGGCGTACTAGGATCGCCGTCGCCCGAAGACCTTGAGTGTATAATAAACGAGAAGGTGCGCGCATCTTTCACGACCGTTTGCACATAAATCTTTAATTACGCTTCTTTTTTTTTCTTCGGCAAATACCTGACGCATTCGTAGGCGCGAGGCGATTATCGCACATTAGTCATCGATGTGTTTCATCTGATAATTAAAAATGTCTGCGACAGGCGCGCAGTTACCTTCAATCATTGCCATACAAACCGAAGCTGCCGTGGACGACCCTGTACCCGAACGCGGAGCCTCGGGCTCTCGATCTTCTCGATAAGATGCTCACCTTCAATCCGAACAAGCGTATCGTCGTCGAGGATGCTCTCGCGCATCCTTATCTCGAACAGTATTATGATCCCGCCGACGAGGTACCGCAATATTCTACACTTATAAATTTCTTCTCTGCGTTCCGTACATTGATGGAAATAGCCTGTTGCCGACACTAATCCGACCTCTATAAAATTAATGGTCAGCAATCTTTGAAATTTGTACATATTTTCCATACAAAAACACAAATTTCTACGATTATTTAAAAATCTGAACAAATTCAAACGTATACAGAAAAACGAAGGAATTATTTTCATTCAAGAAAAAACTTGGGTCATCGAAATATCTGTTAAACCATTTTTTTAATCAATTTGTTAATAACATTTTGGAATTATTATTATGCAAAATTAATATTTTCAGAACCTTTAGTGTGCATGCTTTTGTTCAGATTTTCAGACCATCGAAAAGTATTTGCAATTCTCTCGCACTTTTCTCGAATTTATGCGAATTGAATACTCGGCGACCCTACATCCTTAACATCAATACTTTCCAAAGGCTCGCAAAGAATGTACACTTTATAAGACTATTCGTAAACGTCTGCGAGTGACTGTTTATAAGTGAATCTCAAGGAAGACGTACATGAATACTTAACTTATGAATGAAATGGAATATTACTTGAATATTAATTTTGCTTTTGCGCTTTGGAATAGCCTGTGGCAGAGGAACCCTTCAAATTCGACATGGAGCTTGACGATCTACCGAAAGAAGTTCTCAAACAATACATTTTCGAAGAGACGTCGCACTTTTCGCATAATCAAGAAAATGCTATGTAGTCCACTGGTAACGATACAGCGACGGCCCGTTCGTCTTCGCGTAGAGGTATGATTCATTACTTATCATTATCTTCATTATATATAGGGGAGAACGGGGGAATCACGGTCACTGGGCAATGCCGGTCACCTTAATTTTGCATAAACTGATGATTATATTCAATTTATTTTTTGCTCTGCCAGCTTACGTGCATGATGTTCAACTAATTTAATACTCCATACCGATTAAACCAAGAAAAATTTAAAAATCTGGTGTCTTTTACATTGTACACTTTTGCTTATAAGAAAAGCCGTAATTTAAATCAGGTTTTGCAAAACCTATAGTCGTAAAAATTACATCAAACCATTATTCATGTCTTCGTCGGCTCTTTAGCTTCTATTTCGCCAAGTTAAAATGTTGACTCCCTAAATAAATATATTGAAATTTAATATAACAAATCTTCGCGGATGTCGGGGTAACGATGATCACGAGCGTGAGGCAATCGCAGTCGCATTTATAATTCGTACTCAGTTGAATTAATGACTTAGAAATGACTTAAAATGGAATAATAATTGATGCATAGAAAGATACATAGAAAAACATGTTCAATTTGATGGAGATTTCGGTGTTGGCATGAAGCTAGAATTTTGAGGTTAGAATTTGCAATTTTTCTATAAACCATAGATTGATATTTGTACATGCACTTACTGATACTATAAAATGGCCTCGCTGGTAGTATAAAATGGCGCTATTGTGAGGGAATTAATTTTATGATTTGTTGTAAATTTGAAAATGAATACGTTATTGACCGCGTTGTCAAAAATGCGACCGTAATTACTCCAATCGTCGGGCAATGGGGGTCAATGCACTGGATTTTATAATTAATGAAAAATACAATTATTTAATTGTTTTTGCGATTTTCATGCTATTACTTTTCAGTAATAGTTGATAAAGTATCCAATAACTATTCGTTTTTGACGGAACAGACATTTTATTTATAGAAAATAGCAAGTAATTTTAAATGACTGTGATTCCCCCGTTCCCCTCTACCTGACGCCAGTTATGTTGCCAACATCTCATTACCTCGTAAAAGATGGGAATCTTCATGTTTTCTTTTTTTTTCTTTTTAATAATTTGTGAAATTAGTAACGGCTCGCAAAAAATGCAGACTATTTGTGTGATAAATAAATAAATAAAAAAGGTAAATATATGAATAAAGAGAGTGAAAGCTATGAATATTTTAGTCTAACGCTCTAGTGTAACGCTCTGTGTGTAACGATTTAATTTTCACGCAGAACAGCTTGAATCACCAAAGTGGAGAGTTGCAAACGTCAGACGGAAGATGAACGAGATGAGAAGCCAGCAACAGCAACAAACCGAGAGGGTCAACGGCTGTCGTTCCCGTTGACAATGAAAACCGACAAAATCGTCACCAGATCAAACAAATAAAAGCAAAAAAAAACAATGAGCGAAGGTCAGTCGTTCAGCGTTAATAATAAAAATAAGAGGAAGAAGAAAACAAAAAGAAAAAGAGAGGAACAAAAACCAAGAAAATAATAAAAGATATTCGGACCGGCGATAATCGGGAGGCGGCCGGCGTCCCGCGTAATATACTTGTACATTCACCTGTCTCTACCCGAAAATATACGTGATTTTTGTTACAATTGAAGGCATAATATTAATTTGTACAACAAGCGTTTTTTTATATATATATTTTCTCTGAAGCGAAATAGAGTAATAGTTTCGATTTGCGGATTAAGGTAGATCGCCTTCGTCTTGCTTAATTATTATTATTTCCTTAAATCTTCGTTCATTAAGTATTGTTCCACCGACATACACTATCTGTGATTTACTTAAAAAAGCAATTATTGCGATTTGAGCTCGCGCGATGTGACGAGTCTGTGCGTTGGCCCGACCGGTCTTCGTCTGCTATTATTATATTAACTATTTTACCGTTACAGCAATGAAATTCACTGCTTGTCGTGTTTCGTGCGTGTCGCCGCTGCACCGCCGGCCAACGTTTTCTCAACGGGATATTTGATTTCGTAGTTGGACTCAGGAAAAAAATTAATATGTACACCGTTTCCAGGAGAACATTTTCCGAGAGCTCTTTTTTTTGTCCAACCGCAGCTGTGGCGGCGGTGCGCGAGCGCACGAATCAGTGCAAACCCGTTGGCATTTACACACACCTGCCATTTTATCATTGGCGTTGGCACGTGTTCGATCGAATATTGCTCGTTATTGTCGAATTAAAATCATTGTCTTCGTTAATTTAACTATTCTTCGATTGGCTACGCTGTTCATTACTGGCTTTCGTTACGTTCAATCAAGGGACGCGTAATGTTCGAATGAAAATGTATTCTAACTGCTTTGAGGCTCATTTTGCTGTTCGTAATTACTTGATAGTGCAAGAGATTTGCATTTATTTTTTGAATCAAGAAACGTAGTTTGAGGTAATCAATATTTTCGTGTCTTATTGTTGCTTCATTTTTATAATTATTTACAACTATTCGATCTGCACGTACATTTTTATTCGAACGTTGCTCCTCCACGAGCAATCCAATTTGTCTCGGCAGAGCGAATGGGACCGACGTTATGAGCTACTGTAAACACAATGAGGATCAAACATAATAAAAGTCGCGGATGACTAAAAATCGTCGGTCGATAGGCTCCCATTATTCGCGCGGTATCAAAGACGCCACTTTAACCCTTTGATACATTTCCCCTTATCAATTTTAAGCTCTCCTTTACGGGTTATTATTATTATTATTATTATTATTATTATTATTGATTTTGAACTCGAAAAGATACGAAGTTGAAAGGGGCGATTGCTTCACACGAATGTTAAGATTCTATGGTTTATTTGAATATGTTGTTTTGCGTTTGATTAACGAAAAAGATGATTACTGTTCATGCATATTGAATACGCGAAACAGATTGAGAAAGTGGTCACTTCGGAAGCCTAGAAAATCGCAAAAACAAAAAATTGCAATTGTTTTTTTTTTACAGGTTTTAATTGTGTTGCTGCTGAGCGATGCCGTGCCTCAAAGGGTTAAAGTACATGTTTCAAAATATTCGATAGACCGGTGCTTCTATATTTTCAGCGATACATCCAAATGTGTGGAAGAGTTTTTGTGACTGTGTCTGTGTCTGTAAGTGCGTATGCGTGAGCGTATATATTTTCACGCAAAAGTTGAGATATTACGAGAGGGCGTATTGAGAATGAAAAAAAAAAGATGTTGTGAGTGAGAAAGACATTGAAAACGTTTACATAGCTGAGATGATATGTTTCCAAATATTCAACGCTGCAAACTATGGTACGATAATTGTTCTCTTGTTATTCCATTCGAGTCATGTTTCTCTTGTCCTAAATGTGCCCATAATGTTATGTATTTGACGATAATTCCTTTCGATATTGCAGCTCAATTTGAGCTCATTGGCTTAGATGGAATCTAGTCTAATGTTCATATACGAAAAACGCACCATTGTCCACGCGAGGTATAGGGGTTTCATATCCAACGGGGTAGACGAAAAACGATTTGTTTCTTCCTAAATATAAGACTTGAAAGTGAATATGTCCACTTTGCTGAAACGTTGATAAATTATTCGAGCGATGTATTGTGAGAAATAAATCGCCTTTTTCCTTGGTATTGTAGTTTTTTAAAGTTGCTTTATGTTTTAGTAAAAAAAAAATAAATGGAGCAATTGCTCGTATCACAATTTTGGCAAGACAAGACAATTTCGAAGCAATGGCCGCTGAAAATCAGAGCTAATCACCTCGAAACATCTATTCAGCAGATTCTATTATCCGAGATCATATCAAAATTGAAGACCTTAACATCTGAATATATAAATGCTAAAAATTCAAGAATAAATAACATTGAATAAAAAAATTGATTCAGTTCTGCCCTTTTTTGTTGCTGTCGAAAATGCTATAAAATCTTTTATGCACAAAAAGTTGTTTTATTCACAGTGGCCAAATCTTAAAATAAACCTAGCTAATACTTTGTCTGGGAAGATTCTTTGAAGGAAGTTAGTTAACCACGCATTATTTCCGTTGCTTATTATCTTGACTCAGGTCATGGTCGAATAAAAATTATCCGTGAACATTTTTTGTTTCGTTTGGGATTAATTGGCATGGCCACTTTATCTGTTATTTCATTTTCGATTTAGCACATCAAATCGGCAATCGAAAACTGGAACTTATTGTTTTTATTCGTTAACAATTGGATATGCAGTCAGGAGTAAGTGAACATTTATCGAAATACTGGAGCGTGTTAAGGTTGAGATACACTCGAAACTCCGCGCCATCTGCGTATCCGATTGCGAACGTCGCTTTCGATACGAACTGATAAATCTGTATTTTCCGTAAAATATTGGCATAGTTCTTCGTTTCCAAGAAATCTGAAATTAAGAAAAATATTATTTAAGTGATTTTGGAGATCCGAAACCCGTATGTATCATCAGAGATTACAAAAAAAAAAGAATTAGGTGGTTCTAGATGGGAATTTTATGCGGTCCTACGGGCATTAGGATGTGTACAAAAATTATTTAATTTTTATTTATTTTTACTGCAAAAGTATGTGTTCTGACCTCAATATACACCTCCTATACCGAAAATGCGCCTATATTTGGTGATGAGTTTTTTATTTGAGATTTGTTGCAACAAAGGACCTCGATTGAGGCACCTCTAAATATTATTTGCCAGCGAATTCCTTTGACACAATCTATTTTTAGGTCAAATTCTCGAGCTTAAGCCATGAAGACAAAAAAAAGTGCGATAGTAAGCAGATACAATCGGAAATTAAGAAGAAAAAAAATTCTGAATTTTTCATTATTCTTATTTTCTCTTAATTTCCTTTTTTATCTGTGTACTGACGCACTTTTTTGGTCTTCATGGCTTAAGCCCGAAAAGTTGACTGAGCTCACAATCAATCGTGTCACAAGAATTCGCTGACAAATAATATTTAGGGGTGCTTCAATCCAGGTATTTTATTGCAACAAACCTAAAAAAAATGTTTATATTTATTTCGGCATGTTTTCGGTATAGGACGTGTATATTGAGGCTAGAACACATATTTTTGCAGTAAAAAAAAAAATTAAGTAATTTTTTTCGTCACACCCTATTGGGCATGCTCATTGAATATCATGGGTTGCAATTCTATAACTGTCCTAAATAGTTTACTATTTTGAAAAACAGATTATGAAGCCGTGATTCTGGTGGTCGCTGCAGGAAATACCCAAAATGTTTGTGCTTAGAATTATACTCTTGTTTTTGTTTAGACACAAACTGGGTGCGAATACTAGTCCAACTGAATATCAACTAGATGCGAACAAGTAGAAGTTGTTGGACTGTTGCAGGACTATTAAGTTCAATTAAACTCAATTTTAGCTCATCGCACATTTTTCTTGTTAAGAACCAAATTTGGGATGCTTCTTCAACTGTGAAATCTAGGAAAACAGCGTCGTTATCAGCGCATGATTTTATTCTTTCTCACACGGAAAGATTTTTGTTCAAGGAAAAATTGCAATGCCCACTAAAATCACACATAGAATCTCCATTTATATCTCTATGAATCCACCTATTTTTTAAGTTCTTTTGGTTCGGTAAGGCAACATTTCGGATAACTACATTGATGTATTACAAGTGTGATCTACTACGTGTCCATCGTGGGTCTTTTTTGCTCTTCATGAATAATAACATTATCGATTTATATGTTAGAGCCTGGCGAAACTCTGTTGGTATACGCAACGAGCTCATGTTGGAAAGAAAGTGTTTGACGGAGTGCAGAGAAGATAGTCCATACATTCGATCACCTATCGCATATCCTCGAGGATGGTAAAAACAGATTTCGGTTTTCGATGTATGTAAAAATCTGAAGATGTTCATTAAATAAAAGAAATTAAAAAACTACGATATCGTAAGCTACTGCTCGTTGTTAAGTTTTTTGAATAGCGGATCCAAGCGAAACTATACACGTACGTGTTACAAAAATGAGAAGATAACGTCAAATTCTTGTGAAAAAATGAAGACATTGCGCGGTGACATTTACAGAACAATCGCACAAGATGTGACGCAAAGATTGTTGGTTTAATCCGTCGAGTAACAAGAAAACAACTTGCGAAGCATTCGATATTGTCGTTCGTATTATGAAAAGTCTATGTGTGCCATCACAAAATGAATTTAGGCTGTAGATCATCCGACTGAGAATAAAACAAAATAAAACAAATTCGACTGAAAAAAGGTAGAAATTTTCAAGAAAAACTGTGTTATAACAAGACATTCTTTTTAGTAATGTTCACAAGTTCAGATTTCGTTATCTTTTTGAAAACTCCTACCTTTTATTCAGTGCGGATTATACGTTATGTTCGATTGCGTGCCTATTGGGGTTTCAATAAGAATACACTTGGTACGCGTTCCACCTTTGTGCGTTGTGAACGCAGGCGAGAAACAATCCAAACAAAAATCGATCGAGATATTTATTGAATGATTTTTGACGCGGGTGTGATATAAATTGCGAGAATAGCCATTGATAAGGTGTTAATTAGAATTGTCTCGTTGCACGACGAGCCAGATGAAGTTGGGGTTTTAGAGTGGACACTGCGAGATTACGGGGCGAATGAGAGTGATTCAAAAAGAAAACGACAAAAGTAAAGTGAAATGGAATGCAAGCAACGATGACGATCGTAGCGTAAACATTGGTATATTATCAATATCATCATCAGGCCTAATTACTTCAACGTTATGTACGTGTGTTTATTGTTGTTGCTGATGCATATCTATTATATCCGATATTAAACATTTCGTCTATGAATTATCAATGTTATTGTGCCATCATTTGAACGAAGAGAAAAGAAAAGAACAAAAAAAATCATAAATATACATTTCATGGTTCTCTTGCGCGGTGTTTTTCTCGCGACTATTTGAAGTCGACGAAACATCGCTGTCTTCACTGTTGAAAAAAATCCACCAGAAAATTATACAGCCGATACTGGACATTATTATTCTCGTGAACTTATAATAAAGTAAAATACAAGTGTGGTATAATAGTATGTTGCGATGCAGATGCGGTAAAACATTTGTCAACAAGTGTGAGTGTCGAAAATGTCACGAGCCGAAGGCGAGTGTTGCAACACAAGTTAAAAAACAGTTTATCCGCACTCGTATGTATCGTAATACTATTACTTCGCAGAGTGTGAAAATTGGGGGTTTACGGCCACGTTGCGTGCGTAAAACGCATCAATTGTCGCATCAAGTGAAGTAAATTTAAGTAACGAGCAGTAAATGCCTAGAAAACTGCTTTTAAAACAGTACTGTAATTACACATTACACTTGTATATTAGGTTTAATATATCAGTTTCTTAATAAAAACGTCCAGTACCGGTACGTTATACCTTGTACATTATTTCAGCCTTAAACTCAAGACCCCTTACAGTTGGCTTCGACATCACAGCTCGGATACAAGGGGATAAACAAGTTTATAATGAAAACAATCACACGCGCTGGCGCGCGTGCCTGCATTTTTTACGCCAAAATCGACCTCAGATTTTTTTTCTTCAAAATATTAACTTTTAACCTATACCATCGTTCTCAAGTCGCATATACTACCCCCGAAAACATAGTTTAACAACCTTTTTTAATCGATAAAAAAAAATGTCGCGACTTTTTTTTTGTCAGAAATCATAGATTCGGCTCTGGACCGAAAATCGCCAAAATCAACCTCAGAAATTTGTTCTTTTCAAAATACCGACTTTTAACCTACATCATCATTCTCGAGTTGCATATTCTATCCTCGAAAACACTGGTTATTAACCTTTTTTAATCGATTTTGAAAAAAATCTTTTTTTGGCGACGAAAAAAATATTTTTTCTGTCAGAAATCGTAGATCCGGCTCCCGACCGAAAATCGCAAAAATCGACCCCAAATTTTTTTCTTTTAAAAATATCGACTTTTAACCTATACCATCATTCTCAAGTAGTAGTAGTAGTAGTAGTAGTAGTATTTATTGAGTCCTGGGACAAAGTCCCCTAAGGACTAAAGTTACAGAGATATACAAAGCAAGGAATACATAGCAAGCGTGAATAGAGTACAGAGCCAAACTTAAGTCTAAATGACGCGAAAACAGGCGAGAAACAGGAGCAATACGAATAAGCAAAGGAAAAAGTGAAGCAGACGTTGAAAAATGGAAATGAAGCAATACACAAAAAAAAATAGTTGAAGGTGACGCAGGTTAAATGGTAGTGCAAAAGCCGTCGTGGATGCCGTAGAAGTCGCAGTAAAAATCCAGATTCGCAGAAATGAAGACGAAAATGAAGCAGGCGTTGCAGAAGTCTTAGCCGTTGAGGAAATCGTAGGTCACGGGGGCCGAGCTAATCAGCAGGTGCAAGCGAGTCGTGGTGGAGGCGCATCGTCCCGCAGAGGGCGAGGTTTCGGCGGTAAGGCGCAAGCAGGCGGTGCTCGAGCAGCGTGTCTTGCTGAGCTGAGGCTGGCGACGAAACTAGCTGGACGATGGTTCTAACTAGCTGGAAGTCGCATATTCTACCCCCGAAAACACTGGTTATTAACCTTTTTTAATCGATTTTGAAAAAAATATGTTTTTGGCGACGATCTTTCTGCCAGAAATAGCAGATCCGGCTCCGGACCGAAAATCGCCAAAATCGACCTCGGAAATTTTTATCTCAAAATATCATCTATAATAGGTTAATTAATTTTGCGCTGCTGCGCTCTTATAGTTTTAAAAGGTTACGGGTGTTGCCCCGCATGTCCTCTTATGAAATTTTTCAAATTTGACACCAAACTGATTTTGTTTATCACGGACTTTCCTGGCAACCAATCACAGCTCTAATAGTTTGCTAACAATGCTTACCGTTACTCATGAACTTTTACAGTAAAAAAAACATATTTACAGTAAAAAAAATTACTTATAATGCGCATTATGAAATCAACGTAACGAAATGTTTGTGTTTGCTTCCTTTTTGCATGTCCAAACGATCTACACGCGAAAATAGATATTTTTGAGTTCTTACTGCCATACAAATGACCAGACAGTTTTCGTTAATTAAGCGTTGGTCGAAGGCACAGAGAGAGATGCAGCGATGTTCCCGAAATTCCTGGAAATAAATTAATACCCCCCCATTTGTCAATAAGCGTCAATCATTATTGCTTAAGGCAATCAGGTGGGGAATCACGAGAAAATCAAGAAGGGAAGAAAAGACGATTAGCAGAGAAACAAACAACTGTTGTTTCTCTTCGACTTTTACATTACTAACAACTTGACTCTTCGAAAAAAGGTAAAAATCATTGACATGGTTTATTTTATGTGTTTCCGGAACCTCCGCGAGAATTCGTAATGTAACAACATTCTGAAGGCATGTCGTGTCTAATCCGACACTGTGTCTTCATGATATCAACATTAGGGTGTGTAAAAAAGATTATTTAATTTTTTACTGCAAAAGTATGTGTTCTGACCTCAATATACACCTCTATATTAAATTTACCGAAGTGTACATCAGTTTGCTATGGATGCAAATTATGAACAAACGGATGTGCGCCACAATTCGGATAGATGAGAATTTGTGAATACCTGAATATTTCCGAAAACACTGTATAGATTTTATCTTACACTTTTTCTGTTAGCTTTTTAGAATTATTTGGCACAGCGATATCAAGATATAAGTTATGTCGCTAACTGCTCATTTCGCATAAATTCGAGAAAAATAAGAGAGAATTGCAAACACTTCTCGATGAAATAAAAATCTAAAAGAATCCATGCACTTTAAAGGTATTGAAAATATTAATTTTGCGTAATAATAATTCTAAAATGTCATTAACAAATTGATGAAAGAAAAAATTGTTTAACAAATTCCCGGTGGCCCAAATTTCGGTGATAATGAAAATGATTCGTTCATTTTTCTGAATACGTATGAATTTATTTCGATTTTAATGTTGACTTTGAATTTTGTGTTTTTTATGTGGAAAATGTGTGCAGCACACCAAATTTCAAAGTTAATTTAAACATTTGAAAAAATTGCATCGGAAAAACCATATTCTTACAACGGTCATTGATGTTACACTATTGGGAAAACCATATTCTCGCAATTCCGGTTCACGAATTCTACAAAATAAATAGTTTAAGGCGCATTAACGACTGGCCGCGATAGCGAGGAGTTCTGGGGAATTTGATGCGAGCATTTGCTGCTCGAGAAGGAAAATTGTCTGTTAACTAGATTTATGTAATGCATGAGAATAAATATTATTATTATTTTATTTAATAGATTACTCCTTTTACAAACTTGTATGACACTTGTGAATCGAAAAATACGAGCCTTATATAATTTTCTATTTATTCCTACGTGTGCGTTCTTCAGGCTTTTACGTTTCTCTCCTCACCTCTCATTCCTCACTTCATTCCAGGAATTGAACTGTACCTACTGTACTGTATCACATACTTACTGTATGCACGAGGGCACAGGGAAACTACGGAAGACCTTTGCCCATACAGGCTATATTTTACTGAGTTTTTGTTGTATGAGAATACATCAGAAACTCAGAAAACTGCCTCCCGCTCAACAGTTGACGCGCAAATTAGTACATGGCTAAGCGGTCAACCATCCAAGTATCGACCGCGAATCAGGCATGGGAGATCGTCAAAGTCATACACCGACCGCGCGTCCATAGCAGTTGGTACATTAAATTGTTACATAAATATAAATATAAAATATTTGCTAACCATTCAGGTTTGATGGTCATCACATTGAAAATATTAACATATTGTTAGATATTGTTTGAAACAAAATTCAATATATAAATACATAATATGAATATTATATTATTATGAATATACATAATAATATAATACATAAATATAATAATAAATACATAAATATGCTGCGGAACATTTTTCTTAATCACAAGAAACTATTGAATAAATTTTTTAAACAAAACTGGCTCGTCGTATAGAATGTGATTACAAATTATTTTTAAACAAACAAAACGTGTGCGGCGCGGTTTTCTCTTGCGGAGAGATAATGGTAAAAATGCTTAATTGGTATTAAGGCAGCTTTGGTGCTTCAAATCCGTTAGGCACGTATACGGCCTTCAGTCGAATCATCTGCCAAATGATTTGATGTATTGCAATACCTTGCTTCTTCATCACGAAATTTAATTTATAAAATCCGATGATCGATAAGGTACCGAATGTAAACGGTACAATGAAGACAGTGATTAGACGCATAAAGCCTATATTTCTCATTAAGAACGGCGTCGTAGAATCTAGTTAAAAGATTTTATGTAAGTTTTTTGTAAAAAAAAAAGAAAACCACTTATGGCACCTTTGGTTTTCTCTCGACCAGAGTCGATGGCTAAATATTTCACTGGTGTCCCAACAATTTCAATGCTTCACATTCGTTAAGGCGATACGAAACTTACACAATCAGTAAAAACAACAGAACTCAATCGTATGGGGACACCGCTAATATTCTGAGAAACAAAAGCGTCATCGGAAACGCAATTTAATTCTCCGTCTGACGATACTTTGCTTGCATCCAGAATAATAATTGCCTTGGAATGCATTTGGTTTGGCAATTGCAGCTATCTTTCTTGCACTCACATATCACGTGGTATGTTTCCTCTCTAACTCTACTCATGCGTTTTTCAATTTTGTATGATGTAAGCCCTTTCTTTTCCGAAATGGATGAAGTTTTCGAGTATAATTATTCAGAAAATAATTTGCTATCTTTCTCACACTCTCGGAGATTTCGTCTCCCCTTATGTACGAGCGGGAGATTCGCGTCAAACTGTCTCTACCGAAGTATTTGACGATATTTTGTGATTCGGCTTCTTCATTACGGACTCTAATTTATAATAGACTATCATGAACAAGACACCTAATGCATACGGTACAATGCAGAGAGCGATAAAAAACTTGAAGTCCCAACGGGCAATGGTTTCGTCTGTGGCAAAATAAGCCCAACAACAACAAGCAACGACATTCTGGATAAAACACAGCGCGTGATAAAACGTGCGTCTTGAGAGGGTCGGACGGTCTGAAAAATCCACGTACGTGAGGAAACAGTATGCGCCGTGTACCGAATCTAACATCAGCAATTTAATACGCTCCTTTAACGTGGGGGCTACATAGCCGCGATCGAGAACGATCCAAATTGTCATGAAGAGGCAATGAATGAAGAACCACACGCAGGCGCACGTCGTCGACGCGCTGGCCACCACGAACACGGAGAAGATTCTCGATACTGCAATGAATATTAAGCATATTAATTGTTACTCGTTTGTATTTGCCGATGGGTCGAATTTTCAGCGCGTAAGTTTGAGCTTAAGATCGATCTTGAGCTCGAACTTCGAGTACAAAAATTCGGCGCTTAGGGTCGTATCATATTTTATTTTATTAAATTTCGTCTTAATTTTAAAAATGCGACCCACGAACTATTGGAATACAATGATTTGGCAAGTAATTGAAAACCTTACCTATGATCGAAGTGTGCCAAACGAACTGACAAACGAGACCACACGTCGTAATGATAGTTTTGTTCGGTTGGACGAGTCTCATAATTCGATTGAAGTTGGTCATGCACAAGCCCAGGCTACCCAGGGCCAAGACAATTCTGAGAACTTGCCAGGTAGCTGCAACCCAAGACACGTGGGATTAGGATCGAGAGGCGAAGTAAATTTGAAGCTTCTATTTACACTTTAATTAAGGTTTATTTACACATTAACCCGAAAGGCTCATGATACTGCTTCTGCATAATGACGAGTTGAAGGATCGCTTGAGGCGCGGCTTCAAAAGTACCCTCGACGAGGTAAAGAAGCGCTATGTCATTATCTTCCTTCAGCATTTTTTTGTAGTATTTTTTTTCGTTAATCCTGTCGCTCTGTATTCCGTAGTTGCGAGACTCTCGGGCGTATTTCAAAGACTCCCACGATCGAAATAACGGCGTCAGTTGAAACAACAGCATGATTGGCCAGTAATATTTGCACCGTAGCAATTTGTTGTACGTCGCGTTTTTCACTTCCTGGGCAAAAAAAGAAATAGACCGTAAACATTCTAATAAGCACAGGTTGTTAAAACATTTTCGCTGGTGGTACCACGTCAATTGATCCTAAACCGAAGAACACTCAAAAACCCTGGTGAAAATTCCCACATGGCATCCCACAAAATTCCTACGTGGGATCCTTCATGATGAACCTATATGGCTTCCCATGGGATTTTGCGCTGATGTAGGAAATCATACGGGTTCTTATGTGGGAATTTACATGTGAGCCCTAGCAATCTCGGTGACGGTCGGATATGACGTCAAAATGACCTAGTCGTTCTTGTAGCGAATTTGACGGTCGAGTTTTGCTGTATTGTCGGTCAAAACGACCGACCTATTTTTTTCCGTCGTTTTGACCGTTAATCTGACAAATTCCCGACCGTCAAATTCGCTACAAAAACAACTCGGTCATTGTTTCCGTCATTTGACAGTCGACGAGATTGTCAGGGAGTACGGAGCACATCTGTGCGAGTAGACGTATAATAGCTGAGTGAGGTACCGTCCGCTGCTTCTGATGATCGAGGCGTCACGAATCGCGGAGTGGGAGAGCTCGAATACTCGGCTCTGCCACGAAATTCCCTGAAAAGTGACGTCTTTTCCGAGAAGTTCGTCAGGGGTAAGCCGTTCCGTTGCACTTCTAGCAATAAATGCAACGTCGAAAACTACTGTAAAACGACCGTGTAAGACCGAAAAAATGACGGGTCATTAAATGTAAAAAAAAAAAACCTTTGAAAGCGCTAAATGACCAAGAAAACGACCAACCGAAATAATTTTGATGGTTATTTTCCTGATGATCTCGCGTCATACGGATATAAATGACCAAGCAACAATAATTTCAACGGTTATTTTTTATCATTTAGCTCTTTTCAATGGTTTTTTTTGCATTTATCGATCCGGTTAACGACCGACCATTTTTTCGGTCGTTCGACCGGTCACTGAATCTACTAGGGACTATACCCCAGTAAGCACGGTAATGTTACGGCAATGTAATGGCTACCTAGTAAACACGTTTCTGAACAGCAATGTAACCTGGAAGTTACATGTGATTGTAACAATGTTACCCTTGTGATATGTCGAGGATATGTAACATAGGAGTAACTTGTGATGTTGCATTTGTTATGTGCAGGTAATGTTACAGTTATGTGACATATTTTCGTTGCAGTTGCATAACAAAAGTTATGAAACGCAATGTGCAAGTAACAATTGAGACATCACTTTCGTGACAGGAACGCAATGTTGTAGTGATGGAACGTGGCAACATAACAAGTATGTTGCAAAAAGTATGTAACATGTATGTAACGACTGTAATGTAACTGCAACAATAGCCCGGTCATTAGGGGTGTGCAGAAGCTCGACTGGACTCGAACAGCTCGCCGTTGGACTCGGCTCGTCGCTGATCGAGCCTGCTCGAGTCAGCTCGACGTAAACTCGAGTCATTTGGATGCTCGAGCCTCGCGGGCCGCTCGAGCTTCGACGTAAGCTCGAGCATCTCGGGCCGCTCGAGCCTCGCGGGCGGCTCGAGCCGCGTAGGTTGCGCAGACAGCTGCTCGGATCGCTCGAGTCGCGCAGGTTGCTCCCAACGTTGTGAAATTTTTAATGTCAAAATAATGCATTATTTAATTTGAAAAAAATGGATAATGGAATTGGAATCCTCTACACATTACTTTTTTAATGAGTAATGGAGCCATCACCCATTATTTTCAAAAATTTTATTGGAACAGAGTTCCAGCAACGATTACTTTTTAATGGATAATGGAGCAGAGATCCAGCACACATTATTTTTTTAATGGAGCAGGAATTCATCACACATTACTTTTTAAATATGTACATATTTCGATGTCCAGGTTGGTTTCCATAGTTTTCGATGTCCAGGTTGATTTCTCCATAAGTTTTCGATGTCCATGTTGATGTTTCCATTGTTTTCGATGTCCAGGTTGATTTCTCCATAGTTTTCGATATCCAGGTTGATTTTCCCATACTTTTCGATGTCCACGTTGACTTTCTCCATAGTTTTCGATGTCCAGGTTGATGTTTCCTTTGTTTTCGATGTCCAGATTCATTTCTCCATAGTTTTCGATGTCCAGGTTGATTTCTCCATAGTTTTCGATGTCAGGGTTGATTTTTCCATAGTTTTCGATGTCCAGGTTGGTTTCTCCATAGTTTTCGATGTCCAGGTTGATTTTCCCATACTTTTCGATGTCCAGGTTGACTTCTCCATTGTTTTCGATGTCCAGGTTGATTTTGGCCATCGAGATAATGGAGAAATCAACCTGAACATCGAAAACTATGGAGAAATCAACCTGGACATCGAAAACTATGGAGAAATCAACCTGGATATCGAAAACTATGGAGAAATCAACCTGGACATCGAAAACAATGGAAACATCAACTTGGACATCGAAAACAATGGAAACATCAACCTGGATATCGAAAACTATGGGGAAATCAACCTGGACATCGAAAACTATGGAGAAATCAACCTGGACATCGAAAACTATGGAGAAATCAACCTGGACATCGAAAAGTATGGGAAGATCAACTTGGACATCGAAAACTATGGGGAAACCAACCTGGACATCGAAAACTATGGGGAAACCAACCTGGACATCGAAAACTATGGAGAAATCAACCTGGACATCTAAAACTATGGGGAATCCAACCTGGACATCGAAAACTATGGAGAAATCAACCTGGACATCGAAAAGTATGGGAAGATCAACTTGGACATCGAAAACTATGGGGAAACCAACCTGGACATCGAAAACTATGGAGAAATCAACCTGGACATCGAAAACTATGGACAAATCAACCTGGATATCGAAAACTATGGGGATACCAATCTGGACATCGAAAACTATGGGGAAACCAACCTGGACATCGAAATATATACATATTTTGATAGTAATGGGTGATGAATTCCTGCTCCATTAAAAAAATAATGTGTGCTGGATCTCTGCTCCATTACTCATTAAAAAAGTAATGTGTGGTGGATTCGAATTCCATTATCCATTTTTTAAATAATGGGTTAAAAAACGGTGATGCATAATAAAAATTATGCATTGTCCCCAACTCTGGTTGCGCCAACAACTACTCGTACTGTACTCGGAAAGGTACTGAAATAATGAATTTAGCATAATAATAATTGTAACTCATCGAACCAGCTCGAGTCATTTGGATGCTCGAGCTGCGTCGACCGCTCGAGCCGCTTCGAGCTGCGTCGGCCCGTAGCTCGAGCGGCCGCCGGGCTCGAGCAGCTCGAACGGCCCGAGTAGCTCGAGCGGCCGCCGGGCTCGAGTAGCCCGAGCGGCTCGGATTGTTCAATGCAACCGCCTTGCTCGATGCAAAGCTCGATCAGGTGCCGAGCTTCACGGGCATGCATCGAGCGTGTTCGAACGAGCTCGTGCACACCCCTACCGCTATGGCAAAAGTAATGTTTGCTCTAGCGGTATAAATTCAAATCGAATCTACATCGTCGGCGTCGTTTCTGTACCTCGTCATTCTGATTGTATAGTCTCATACTGATGAAAAAGTTGATGAATGACGAGACGAAGACAGCGGCCACGGTCCAGGCGAAATGAAGCCACTCACGACCAACGAAATATTCCCCGATCAGATATAAATCGTTCACTATGTCGAACGACTGGAGAATAATCGTCGACCACTTGCAGACGATGTTGAATTGAGTGACTATCGCTCTTGGGCGTGGCCTGACGATCTCGTCTGTCCCAGGACCTGGGAATGAGGAAACATCTTCATTGACGTTCTCGTTTAGCTCTAGTTTCTCGCTCTTGTCATTCTGATAGTCGGGCGCGATGTCGTGATGTTCATCGTAACAGCTAGTATCGAACCCGACCGCCGGCGGCATTTTTCGATTGATATCTTCGATTATTTCTATCCCACTGTGGTACACAAATTGTTGCGTACGAATCACGAGCTACTTAGCAATTATAAGTATCTTCTCATATCGAAACGTCAATCGCGCAGAGATGAACGATAATTTTCTGCAGTCGAATGAGATGCTATCACTACCGTTGCTACGACGTGACTGATAGACGCGACTGATGGAGAAATGGTCTCCCATGCCGGACAGCATGTCCTCATCTCAGGGAGTAAAAAGCGCGGGCTGATCCGCGCTCGCTATTGGCTCGTTCCTCTCGGTCCGATGTGTACCGGGTAGGTGTCCGAAAAGCAATGGTATCTTACGATGAAGCTCTCGGTACGCAAACTGTCTAACACACTACGGCCCTGAAATCGTTTATATACAACATTAGGGTTAAACGGAGACGGGCGCTGCAGCGCCCGTATCCCTTTCTGTGAGTTTTGACAATTTACATAAGCAAAAACTTTCAATGCATCGACAGTGTGTCTGACGACACCGCCGACCGATGACAGCACGGATAAAACGGTGACGACAATGTCTGTGATCGGATTCACCATTCCGTTAGATTTGGACCGTGACTGGCCGGTGCAAGTTTCATGAGAATGAAACGCTTGAAAACGATTGCCGCTCAATCTTAGTAATTCGAGTTATTCGAGGATTGTCAGAATTCTATATAGAGAGTTTCGAAGAAGAGAGCACGAAACTTATATTGGAAGGCATTTATATATTATCCAGGACAGACATTAGAATATTTTCATTTCTTTTCTGTAATAGCTATTGGGCATCGTTACCGCTTCTGTGATATTATAACGATTTCAGGGCCATAATGTGGTACACAGTTTACGTGTAGACAGCTCAATAGTAAGACGTTATCGTTTTTCGGACACCTATCTGTTACCCGGTCCGATTTCAGGTTCAGCGAAAACGCGGGAGCGGTTAGAGCACGATTTGTGCCACACAAGAGGCGCGATAGGTCCCCACAGGTTGTGTGCGACAGCGACAGAAGAACTTTCCATCTGTATTTCTCTCAACCGTAGCACATGCGCCTTCACTTTCTACAATATTTCCGTATTTTACCGAAAACAGGGCAATTATACGAATAAAATCATGTACGTAATGAATCGAAAGATGGATAAACGGAGGAACAATATTAAACTTACCGAAGTATATGATGTTTTGCTATAGATGCAAATAACGAACAAACGGTTGTGCGCCTCAGTTCTCATAGATGAGAATTTGTGAATACCTGAACATATCAGAAAGCACTGTCTAGATTTCATCTTACACTTTTTTTTTGTTAGGTTTTAAGAATTATTTGGTACAGCGGTATCAACTTATGTGTATGTTTTCGTATAGATCGGAATCATGAGGGTCAACGAGGCAACAATAAAGAAGGTATAAGAACTCCCTTGTCGCTTTTGTTCCCTGTTGTACATTTCGGTACAGCGCATGGCTTTTTAGCCATTAATTATAAGTTACATTAATTATAAATTACCGGAATCCGGAACATCACAACATCGAACGGACAGACGAGTCGCTATGAAGTTCCCGAATGGATTTCTAGGTATTTCTGATTGCTGCCTCTTTTACAAAACGCCTTTCGCTATCGCTGACCAGCGTAACTAACGGACTGCCAATCACGGATGCAGCATTCCGGTAGTGCACGGATGCACTACCGGCGGCGATACATCGTCATTGGCGGTCCGTAAGTTGCGCTGGGCAGCGATGGTCAAGGGCGCTTTGTGAAAGAGACGGCAATAAGAAATACTTACATAGCGACCCCCTACGAGCCGTCTCATCGTCTCCCTGTCGGATTAGGCAACCGCGGACACAACCATTTTTCTACCGCGAAACCACCACAAATCAATGTCACTTCCAGTTCCTACAATTTCTTACGATATTGAAACGAAGATTCGAAAATTGGCAAAAGAATATTTTATTGTTTCAATGTTAAGGGCATGTGAAATACCGACGGCGGTAATAAAAACTGTAATGAACGTTTATTACGCATATTTGCATTTACAGCTAAAAGAACAAATTCATTCCCTACACTGGTGAAATAGGCAGGGAATGAATTTCTTCTTTTAGCTGTAAACGCAAATATCCGTCAAAAACGTTCATTACAGTTTTTGATACCGACTGGGCTCGAAGTAGAGATGTTTCACATCGCCTTAAATCGGACTGTGACAATGATAACTGGAATTAATTTTAAAACATTGTCTTTGGCAGCCCGCAATCTACGGTTTTATTGAATCAATGATACCTATATTTTTTCCGTATATGAAACAATCTGCCGTGCGGGTGTAAAGACGACTGTTTTATGATTGTTTTCGGCCGCTGCAGTTGTAAGTGTAAAAAAATAGCATTGGCAGAAACGCGGTTGCTTTGCAATTGCAATGGTAGAATCGCGGTTACAAGCTGTTATTTGCACGGCGTTTTGCTACCGTCGTTTTACCGGTTGTTTTGAGGTTGCGGTGATCCGATAGAGCTGACTTCCAAAAACAAACAATCATCGCCACGGTACGAAATACTGAAATACTGCTCCAGATGGCCCCACTGTCTCAGAACTTCGTCGCTTCGATGAGGTTTGCTTCTGTGAATTCGTACATTCTAAGCCTGATCCCCTCATTGCGTCTGTCCGTCCGACATCGCCAAGTGGTTCGTGCATTTGACAGATCCCTTGAACTGTTTCTCTATTCCCGATTGCTCGGCTAATCGGTGGGAATTCAATTGAATTTTCACCAGAAGGCGAAAACGCGACGGTTTCGGGCGTTCACCGGTCGACAATATCGCGGGTGTTCGTACATTACGTATTGTATAGCGCACGCGAGGGAGTAGTAGGTAGTACACCTTTCTACCTCCGAAAAGGTATTTCTTGCAATTGATTATTTCCTATTCGCCCCTCCGTATCTATCCCACCCTATTGTATCCGTAAATCCATCGCTGTTTTAAAACTACTTTTTTTTCTTCTTTTTTTCAGAAAATGAGAATGTGATACGATTGGCTGTACATTTTTTAAATCGTTATTTACACATTCTGACAACAATACGAGATCATTTTTAAGCGGTAAGTTTAACGCGTTTATTATTATTTACGAATATACATTATTATAGAGCTTGTTTATGTATACAGATATTATTTATATTTTAATCTACTGCACAGATAAAAATATATTATTCAGGAGAAATGTGTATATGCATGCACTTATGTATTAGTAAATTGTGCAACTATCTGTTTACACAAAAAAATTAAAGAATTAAATTAATTTAATGTTGATTTTTCTAAATCTCAAAATGGAATTTATTTTTTGTTTGATGGATACTAGCATTTGCAAGAATTATAGAAAAACATGGAGTACAACAAAAAAATGTAATCATTCATAGAATTAGATCTTTTGAATAATCAGTTTCTTTAATTTGGTTTTTTGGCTCTGCAGATTTTTGCAAGTTGCACTAATACATAAGTATTCTATATGACATACTTTTTAGAGTGGTTTAAATATATTGTGAGACATAGACAAATATTACAAAATTGTTACTATTGACAGGAAAGAGTGCTACATGATTACTAATTTTTACTTTTGCATTATTTAGAGTGCTTTCCATGATTCCAATAACTTCACATGTGCGAGGTCATACACCAGCAAGTGTTTTCTTTGTCGAGTGTTGATATATTATTGTTAATTTTCTTCACCATGGTTTTTTTATACGTTTAATAAAGAATCTTTCATTCCCCACCTGTATATTCGTTTTATTTTTCATCTTGAATTATAAGCTATGCTAATTGCCTTTGATGTGTCAAAATAATGTAATAACAAACAAACGGAGAATAACAAAATGTGCCAAGACAAAAGTATAAAAGACTTGGTTGGGCAAAGAGCATTATCAAATATTCTAAACCAAATGCTAACACTGTGCAACTCACGAGATGTGGGATTTAAATTGAGATATTTCATCCAGTTATATTTCTTATTCCGTTAGATTCAAACTTTCGAGTTTAGAAGAGAACACAATCTTGTCTTTTCACATTTCGATTATTCCAAGGCCTGCGCGATCGCCTTCATGGAAGAAAATGGCTCTATCCCCTGGTAGAAATGTTACAGTGCAGGATGACGACACGACGACGGCATGCAACCAAACGCGTGTCGGCACTAATTCAGAATGTACTACAGCAACTTGATGCAACACTTTAAGGGCATAGCGCGCTTAAGGATGTAGGAGCGCGAAGTGTTCAATTCGGATAAATTCGAGAAAAGTGCGAGTGAATTGCAAACACTTACCGATGGTCTGAAAATCGGAACAATTTCATGCATACTAAAGGTACTGAAAACATTAATTTTGCATAATAATAATTCTAAAATGTTAATAACAAATTCATAAATAGTATATTGTGTAACAAGTGCGTAAATTATAATAGCGTGCGTGATGCGAGTCTTCGTCGGGGAGGTTGAGCGAAGTCAAAGTGCGAGTTTTCCGAAAGGAGCTCGTAAAGTAAGCGGCGTGCGTAAAGCTTCACTTTACGCACGCTGCTTACTTTACGCGCTCCTTTCGGAAAACTCGCACTTTGACTTCGCTCGCACTTTGACTCTGCTTACTTTACGCACAAGTGCGTAAAGTAACGTCGTGAGTAAAGTGAAGCTTTACGTATGACCTTCGGAAAACCTTCGTTGACCCACGTTTTTTTGCATGAAAATGATTCCTTTATTTTTCTGTATATGTATTAATTTTTTCAGATTTTTATCTAATCTCTGAAATTAGTGTTTTTTTGTATGGAAAATATATACCAATTTCAAAGATTAGATAAAAATCTGAAAAAATGCATACGCATACAAAAAAAGCAAAGGAATCATTTTCATGCAAAAAACGTGGGTCAACGAAATATGTAATAAACAATTTTTTTTAATCAAGTTGTTAATAACATTTTGGAATTATTATTATGCAAAGTTAATCTTTTCAGTACCTTTAGTATGCAAGAATTTTTTCAGATTTTCAGACCATCGAGAAGTGTTTGCCATTCTTTCGCACCTTTCTCGGATTTATGCGAATTGAACTCTTCGCGCTCCTACATCCTTAACAGCACGAAAATTCTGGAATTCAAGCTGTTATGCACACTGTACCGTTTAGTATTGCATCAAGTTGCTATAGTACAATCCGTATTTCTTTCGACACGCCGTGCGGCCCGTTTTTCCATCTAGGCCAACGAACTGCTCCCCCTAGAAGTGGAATGAGCCAGTGCAAGCCACGAGGCTTTAGTACACGTTAGTTAGAAACGTAATCTTCCGGGTGATCGCCTCATGTTGGCCTCCTGCTTTTATGAATGCGGAGCTGAATAATCGCTTTTGAGAAACGCTCTGCTTCGTTCGCCATCTAGCGAGATATAATGCGCGAAGCTGCGCAAAGCTTAAAAAAGAGGGAATTTTGCAAAAAAAAATCGCGAACTGGAAAACTAAACATCGCTTTGAGCGACGTCCAAGTATTTATTTTACCCTTTGTAGATAGGTTTTTTTGTACTAACAATAACTACATTTTAGTTGAGGGACAGAAAATAAAAGTCTGGGAAAGTAAGTGTAGCTGTAAGTAGCACATTTCGTGTGGGCCTTCTCATTCGTGTAGATATAGAGCTTGACGTGAAGACGCTGACGCGACTCTTGATACAGCATTTTTTCCGGCACTAATTCAACCAAAAGTTGTAATTGCGAACGTGCATAAACGCTCGAAGTTGTACCTCCAACATTATAAATTAAGACGAATAATGTATATTCGCAAAATACAGGGTGATCCAAAATCCCTGCACCAAACGAGTCCCGGAAGTCCGAAATGGTCCAAGGAACGCTTGTGCACAATTTATGATTTTCAATCCCAGTAGTTTTTTAATAAGAGCCAATCTGTGACAGCCTATGAAAGAACTCGCCCTCAACTTACTCTCAACTTTCTCTTAATTCGCACTGAAGCCGAGTGGGCGAATCTTTTAATTCGTAGTCAAGTTGAGAGTAAATTGTGGGCGAATTAAGAGTAAGTTGAGAGTAATCTGCGGGCGGATTAGGAAAAAGTTGAGAGTAAGTTGAGGGCGAATTAAGAAAAAGTTGAGAGTAAGTTGAGGCGAATTAAGAAAAAGTTGAGAGCGAATCTTTTAGTTCGTAGTCAAGTTGAGAGTAAATTGAGAGCGAATTAACAGTAAGCTGAGCGTAAGTTGAGAGCGAATTAACAGTAAGCTGAGCGTAAGTTGAGAGCGAATTAAGATCAAGTTGAGAGCAAGTTGAGGGCGAATTCCTGATGGTCTGTCAATAAATTGATCTGCCAATAAAGTGGCTCTCATAAACAAAACGACTGGGAATAAAAATCTCAAATTTGACACACGCGTTCATGAGACTATTTCGGACTTCCGGCACCCGTTTGGTGCAGGGATTCTGGATTACCCTGGATATTCCGTCGCGTTGTATCGGAGTACCTCTTCGAATTTCTCGCCAATCATGTTCTTCGGCGAAATATATCTTTTTTTATCCATAGAAGATGTTTTTTTTTTGTTATCTCTTCCTAGGTGTATATAAGCCTGAATTATGTCTCAGAGCGTATCTCCGAGCGGAATGGAGCGAAGTATTCACGAAATGTTGAAACATTCGCCTCCTCTGAATGAGAGTGAGAACGCGGTGCATACGGGGACTCCACCGCCTCATGAGCCTACGAATTACAATGGCAGCGATAATCAACCGAAGGCAATGACTATGCATCTCGACCTCAGTTCCCCGTCGACTCCAGTCTGTACGGTCTCACTTCGTCTGTATTCGACACTTTTATCACTCAATCTTTACCAAACATTTTCTTCACGAACAAAATTAAGTACTCACGAGCTATTTGTCTGCCTTTCTCATTCCAGCCGGCGTTTTTTCCCCCGGAACTCCCCTACAGAATGGCGACACTCAGACGCTACGATCGGCTCAAAGTAAAATCGAAAGTCTGAAAAATTGGAGCATTTCGACGTACAAGTGCACGAAGCAACTCATGTACGAGAAACTGGGAAAATCCTCGAGGACCGTTGATTCTGGTAATACTTAGTTTATTGTTTTTCTTATAGATCAAGAGACGCGGTGGTGTCTTGACGCCAAGTATAAAAATATATTAATGTGGCCTCGGGATCAAGACGTTACCGCTACTCTTATTTACTCGAAGTTGGACCTTTTCGATTACTTTCGAGTGTAACTCGAATTATGTCTGTCGACACATCACGGACGAAAAATTTATCAGAGGTCCAACAATCTATATTCTTCTTCTCTTTCTAATTCATCCTTCCCGATAGTATATTGTGGAACAAGGGCCGAAAGTTGGCGTTTGCAGTGAGGATGAGGCTTGCAGTCTGAATGAAGCGAGGTCCGCAGTCACACGAGCCGTAATCGATAATTCGTCCCGAGTTTCACACTATTCTTCCTTCCGTCTACGTTAACAAAATACCATATTTGTATGCCTACAACGTTACAAAGACGTCAATTTTCGATTAGCGGGAGGAAGTCAACTTTTCTTCCCTAGGGAGGAAAAGTACACTTTTCTGCCCGCTGCGCAACTTTTCCTCCCGCCCGTCAAGAATCGACCACTTTTCACCCGCGTTGCACGCATGGAATGTAGTCTTTTTAGCGTAGTCGGGAAAAAAGGCACATCACTTTTTATCATCCGTCTTTCCCACATTCCACTTCCAACATCCTTTTACTAACTGGCTTACCTGTACTATACCGCATACGCCATGGGTACAGGAAACTGCGAAAAACCTGTGCCGATACAGATGACATTGTATTTTCCTAATTCTCCGGAGTATACAAGAGAAGCTCATTTTTTTACAAATGACGACGCGCATGCGTAGTACGGTTTCCATTACTCCCGCGCGGGCAGGACTGAGCTGATTTCCTCCCTAGGGAGGTAATGAAACCGGACTGCGCATGCGTGAGTCAGTTGTCAAAAAATGAGCGTTTTTCCGCCCGCGTTGCGGACACGAAATGGGGTTATTTTAGCGGAGTCGGGAGAAAAGTATAGTACGTTACAAGGGAGGAAAGTGCAACTTTTCACCGAGTGTGAAGTTTGATGCCCGAGCGAAGCGAGGGCTGAAGTTCACACGAGGTGAAAAGTTGCACTCCTCCCATGTAACGTACTATACTTTTCTCCCGATTTCGCTAAAAAATAACCACATTTCGTGTGTGCAACGAGGACGGAAAATAAGCTCATTTTTGACAAATGACGACAAGCATGCGTAGTATGGTTTCCATTACTCCCGCGCGGGCAGGAATGAGCTGATTTCCTCCCTAGGGAGGTAATGAAACCGGATTGCGCATGCGTGAGTCAGTTGTCAAAAAATGAGCGATTTTCCGCCCGCGTTGCGGACACGAAATGGGGTTATTTTAGCGGAGTCGGGAGAAATAGTACATTACGTTACAAGGGAGGAAAGTGCAACTTTTCACCGAGTGTGAAGTTTGATGCCCGAGCGAAGCGAGGGCAGAAATTCACACGAGGTGAAAAGTTGCACTCCTCCCATGTAACGTACTATACTTTTCTCCCGATTTCGCTAAAAAATAACCACATTTCGTGTGTGCAACGAGGACGGAAAATAAGCTCATTTTTTACAAATGACGACACGCATGCGTAGTACGGTTTCCATTACTCCCGCGCGGGCAGAAATGAGCTGATTTCCTCCCTAGGGAGGTAATGAAACCGGACTGCGCATGCGTGAGTCAGTTGTCAAAAAATGAGGGATTTTCCGCCCGCGTTGCGGACACGAAATGGGGTTATTTTAGCGGAGTCGGGAGAAAATAAATTTGCTTGATAGAATGCACGTGAATAAAAAATTAATTTGCTCTATTTATACCCTGTTTTCAGAGCTCGAGACGCAAATCGAATTGTTAAGAGACACGCAAAGAAAATACTGTAATATTCTGCGTCTGTCCCGAGCCCTGACGTCGCATTTCTATCATGTCGTTCAAACGCAACATGCGCTTGGCGAAGCATTTTCCGACTTGGCACAAAAATCGCCGGAGCTGCAGGAGGAGTTTTTGTACAATTCCGAGACTCAGAGAAATTTGACGAAAAATGGTGAAACCCTCTTGGGCGCCCTCAATTTTTTTGTCTCGTCGGTTAATACGCTTTGCAACAAAACCATAGAGGATACGTTATTGACCGTTCGTCAATACGAAACGGCAAGGTAAGATTAAGAAAGATTAATTATTTTTAAAAACACGTTTTAGATCATGACTGTTTCTATAAGTTAGCAGAAACTATATGAACGCAGAATATTTAATAAAAAAGGGTTATCTCGATTTATTTATGGATTAAAAATATTTATTGCGGAGCAGGATAGAATACGACGCCTATAGAACAGATCTTGAACTGTTGGCTCAAGACGCAAAGAACGACGGAAGCAACGTGGCTCGGCTCGAAGAAGCTCAGACTAACTATGACCAACATAAACACAATTTTGAGAAGCTACGCTCCGACGTTTCCATAAAGTTGAAATTCTTGGACGAAAATCGGGTAAATATATGTTTAATGTGACCCGAAAAAGATGTATTTAACTGTTGGAAGCGCCACATGTGCTTCTCCAGAATCTCCAAAGAATCATGATTTGTTTCAATTTTTATTTAAAAAAAAAATTGGCAAAGAATGAATCAAAACCCTAGCAAGTCTGGTCACGATGAAATTTACTACGTTTTCACGGTGGTTTTCACCGCAATGATTATTTTCGAAAAAGAGACGATAACCGACGAAAAGGTAAATTTGCAGCTGGTGATTTTGTCGGTGGTTTGACAGTGGTACAACGCGAAAACCGCTACGCGAGAAAATTTGCTACGGTGATTTCGTCGGTTATTCGCTAAATATTATCGTTGTTTTCTCGAAATTAAGGGGGACTTCTACCCTGGAGCACCGTTTTTCATTTTATTCTTTTGTGGGTAAACGAATCAATGCAGATGACGGCGGTTTTTTTCTACTTGTTATTTACGTTTCAAAGTATACAATGGATTTTTTTTTAAGTTAAAAATTGTCGGTGTCCCAGGTCCTCAAACACGGTCATACAAAATAAATGGCTACCACTGTCCTGTCCACTGTAATTATGCGATCAGCCTGAAATTGGGCATACATATTCGAGAAACATGTCTTCATGGAATGACGGAGGTTTTTTTCGATTACTGCGAAATTAAGAAGATGGTGGCGTTTAAACAAAAAAAATCGATTTTTCCCTTATGTTTTTCGTATAAAAATATTCATAAAAAATCGAAAAATTAAGTTATCGAAAAAAACCTTCGTCATTCCATGAAAACATGTTTCCCGAATGCACAATTTCAGGCCTATCGCATAATTACAGTGGTCAGGAGAGTGGTAGCCATTTATTTGGGATGTCCGAGTTTGAGGACCTTGGACGCCGACAATTTTTAACCTAACAAATTCCATTATATGGAATTTTTTACCATAAAACGTAAATAACAAGTAGAAAAAACCGCAATCGTCTACTATTATTCGTTTTCCACAAAAAAAATCAAATGAAAAATGGTGCTCCAAGGTAGAAGTCCCCATTAACCATTGCGGTGATTACGATAGTGGTTCGATCGGTGGTCGGGTATGCCAGGTAATGGAGAATTTTCGTTAGTTTTTAACTACAACAGTTTTAAAAGTTTAGCGGTATTATAAAATGTTAGATGTCCGATAAGCAATCACGTGGTTTTAAAATCCGCAGGTGAAAGTGATGCATAAGCAATTGTTGCTGTTCCATAACGCAGTCTCAGCGTACTTTTCGGGAAATCACACTGCGTTAGAGGCGACTCTAAAGCAATTCAACATCAAAGTGAAATCACCGAACTCGACGTTACCGTCCTGGCTCGAACAGTAGAGTCAAATGCTCTACCCCGACCCGCCGCGAACCCAACAGACACTCGACTCGAATCATTCCCGAGTCTAGATGTAATATTAACCGATATTTCATCATAGAATAATAATACCAATAATAACAATAATTTAATTGTTTCATGAAATATGTAAGTTACACGATGTAAGACATTTCTCAGAGACGTGTTTGTCATGAACATTATCAGGGAAACCCCGGATCCGCCGATTTTTCCGTTTCTCCTAATTTATTTATCGTAAACTGTAAACTTTGTAACGGAGTCAGAGGTCGCAGAGTCCATGTAATTAAAAATATAAATAATGTGCAAAGTTGATTTCGTCACTGACATGTGTTACTATCGCAAAAAAGCATCGTTGGTATTTATTATTCCTTGTTTCCCGTAATGATGAAATTAATGGTTTCCCTGTATTGAATATCGTAATTTTTAAAAGTCGTCAAAATGCGGAAATAACAGAAAACTCTTTGACAATGTAATTGGTAACAGAAACTGTAATCCAATCTACCTGAAGATGATTAAGATCTGAAAAAAAGTTTTCACTGCAAGTCAGGGTCAGGGGACTTTCATAATTTAATTTAAGGCGAGGCGAAACCACCGTGAGTGCGAGAGAGATAGAAAATAATTTTCGGAACAACAATACACGGAAACTAGACACATGCCTGAAGAAACAAAAGTTTTACATCATGTAGAATTGAATGAGGAATGATGTAAAACTTTTCTTCTTTTCGGAAACATTAAGCATCGTCGGAATGATAGTTTACAGTTTTTATTACCGACTGACTAGTTGTCACCTCGCCTTAAGGCGAGGCGAAACCACCGTGAGTGCGAGAGAGATAGAAAATAATTTTCGGACCAACAATTCACGGAAACTAGACCCACGCCAGGAAAAATCAAAGTTTTACACCAACCAGAATCGAAAGAGGAATGGTGTAAAACTTTTCTTTTCTTCGGAAACGTTGGGCATCGTCGGAAAGATTGGTTACAGTTTTTATTACCGACTGAGTAGGTGTCACCTCGCCTTAAGGCGAGGTGAAACCTGCTCAGTCGGTAATAAAAACTGTAACCAATTATTCCGACGATCTCTGACGTTTCCGGAAAAACGAAAAATTTTACACCATTCCTCTTTTGATTCGGGTTGGTGTAAAACTTTTCTTTTTCTTGGCATGTGTCTAGTTTCCGTGTATTGTTGGTCCGAAAATGATTTTCTGTCTCTCTCGCACTCACGGTGGTTTCGCCTCGTCTTAATATACGTTTGTGGTCTCATTGAATCGTTTGTCATTACTAACTGCTATGGTTTCTTTTTAAAATGATATATCGCGAAAATGTTGTCGAAAAAATTAGAACATGTTCTTAAAGTATTCAAAAATGAATAGACAATCATTTATTAAATAATAATTATAACAATAGCATGCACGACGATTTTTTTTTTTTTTTTTAAGTAACGAGGCCTCACGATTTTAGAATGCGTTAAGGAGGTAGTCTCGGTACAGTCCCGTCACATGTCGGTTTCGAGGGAAATTACGAACCCTCCCCGATGAGATAATAATCTGAAAAAAATGAAGCATGTGGTACTGAAAAGATTGATTTTGTATAATAATAATTCCAAAATGTTATTAACAAATTAATGAAAAAATGAATTGTTCAATAATTTACTCGGCAACCCAACTTTTCTTGCTGATGAAAATTATTCATTCATTTTTTTAATACGTATGCATTTTTTAGATTTTTGTCTAATTTTTTTAAATTGCAAATTTTTAAGCGAAAAAGGCGATGAAACCCGCAATTAAAAAAATTAGACAACATTCTGAAAAAATCCATACGTATTCAGAAAAATGGATCAATAATTTTCATCAGAAAAAAAAGTTGAGATGCCAGGTAAATTGTTGAACAATTCATTTTTTCACTAAATTGTTGACAACATTTTGGAATTTTTATTATTATACAAAATCAATCTTTTCAGTACCTTCTACATGCTTGATTTTTTCACATTATTATCTCATCGAGAAGGGTTCAAAATTTCCCTCGAAACTCGCATGTGACGGGACTGTACCGAGACTACCTCTTTAAGGGCATGTGAAATACCGACTGCAGTAATAAGAACTGTAATGAACGTTCTTTATGCATATTTGCATTTACAGCTAAAAGAAGAAATTCATTCCCTGCACTGGTGAAATCCGCAGGGAATGAATTTCTTCTTTTAGCTGTAAACGCAAACATTCGTCAAAACCGTTTATTACAGTTTTTGATACCGACTGGGCTCGACGTGGATGTTTCTCATCTCGCCTTAAGGGCATGTGAAATACCGACTGCGATAATAAAATCTGTAATGAACGTTTTTTTCGCATATTTGCATTTACAGCTAAAAGAAGAAATTCAATCCCTGCACTGGTGAAATCCGCTTAAAATACGCTTCCGTTGATGTTTTTCTTTGCCTCAGAATATTTTCGGTATCTCCATACGATTGATTACAGTTTTTGTTACCGACTGAGTAGGTTTCACATTCCCTTAAGGCGAAACCGCCATGAGTGCGAGAGAGATAGAAAATAATTTTCGGAACAACAATTCACGGAAGCTAGACACATGTCTGAAGAAGTAAAAGTTTTACATCACGCAGAATTGAATGAGGAATGATGTGAAACTTTTCTTTTTGCGGAAACGTTAAGCATCGTCGGAATAATTGTTTACAGTTTTTATTACCGACTGACTAGTTGTCACCTCGCCTTAAGGCGATGTAAAGCATCCACCATCATTTCTTCTTACAGTTTTTATTACCGCAGTCGGTATTTCACATGCCCTTAAAGAATAGATAGAGGAAGTACCAAATTCGCTTTTCTTTTACAAGTTCAACTCTGTTCGAATTACCGTACCCGTTATCGATATTACAGTTTGTTGACCTTATGTACCAACAGAGAACGGCTGTGCATACAGCGATTTCTGTATACAGGGTACACTGGGTTATTAAGTCTGTTCGTTTTCACGGTAATTGTAACCCCGAATAATAATTATTATTACTTCAGTTTGCACTACGTTAAGTCAAACAGATATAGCAAGCCCGCAGAGTACCAGTATTGCGTTATCGTTTCACCGGAAGTACGGCGGATTGACGGACATCTATTAATATATCGAATAAAATTAAATTGCAATCAATATAAGAAGTTAACACAATACTTATGCATTGTATTATACAATTAATGTTTGGATACGGTAATAGAAATCCCCGGAGGGTTTCTATTTCGGACTTGAACTTCCGGCGAAACGAAGACAATCCCGGCATTTAGTGGGCGCTCCGGGATCACATTAGCCATGAAAACACAGAGTGTCCAGTGCATCTGTGTCCCTCCGCCCACCCTCCGTTCGCAGTCGCAAGTGAGCCGCAACGGGACTCCCTCTACCGAGATTCAAGTTGTTTTATTCTGTCGGACGAAGCAGTGCAGCAGTGCTCCGCAGGAAGACAACCTATGAATGTGCGACACGCGAGTGCCAGTGCAATATTCCTTCGAGATTTTCCGTCTCTCGTTCCTCTTGTTGCCTGCACTTTTCTTCAACTTTCGCGTGTCTCGTCCTGTTGTTGTTGTTACTAACTGTATATAAGTGAAAATTCGGACGAAACTCCGTTTCGACTCTGTTAACTCGAGCGATGCTGTAGATTGCGCGTCTGTTATTTTACCACCAGTTGAGCTTTTATTAAAAAGTCTCACTGTTGCATCGCGAATGTTGGATGTTATCAGCTGTTATCCCGGACTCTTATCGGAATACACCGTATCGCGTTATTTTCTTCTTCCGGTACGTTTACTCTCCAGTTGATTTTTTTTCTGTCTCGTCAACGCGCTTTTCGCGATACATTTGTCAGCTAGCGGTAATTCGAACTTGCAATAACCTCTCACACTCTGCCACTGTCAATGCATAACCTTTTTCACGTTATTTCATCAATGTAAACATTTAACTTGCACTGATTTTTTTCATACCAAAATTCTTCATGGTTCTTACAATGCAGACTTTTAGTTTTTGATTTTTCTTTTTTACTTTACATTAATACAAATTGCAATATTTAAAAACGACATTAACATATGGTTTTTTTGTCAAGTACAAATTCGCATATGATTTACCTTTATTCGAATTCTGAGAATTCATAAATGAGAATAATTGACAATGTTCAATCGAGTAACACCAAAGTATTACACTTTTTTCCTTACCTGTATCTAAAATATGTGGTTTTTCGCAGTTTCAGAATTGTATTTGGAATGGGAAATAGTCATACAAAAAGTATTTAGAGGTTGTTCAAAGCTACTCCAATTTGGATTTTTTACTTTTGCATAATAACAATTTTTATTAGTTTATTTCACATTAAAACTACAGCGATTAGAACCGCCAATAATCTTTCACACTGTGCCACTGTCAATGCATAACCTTTTTTAACGATATTTCTTCAATGTAAACACTTAATTTACACTGATTTTTTTCACACCAAAATTCTTCATGTTCCTTACAATGCAGGCTTTTTGCTTTTTATTTTTTTTTTACTTTGGGTTCATACAAATTGCAATATGTAAAAAAAAACATTAACATATGGTGTTTATGTCAAATTCAAATTCGCATGCGATTTACCTTTATTGGAATTCTGAGAATTCATAAGTGAGAATAATTGAAAATGTTCAATCGAGTAACACCAAAGTATTACACTTTTTTTTCCTTGTCTGCATCTGAAATATGTGGTTTTTCGCAGCTTCAGAATTGTATTTGGAAAGAGAAATAATCATACAAAAAGTAGTTACAGGTTGTTCAAAGCTGTTCCAATATCGATTTTTTTCTTTTTTATAACGACAATTTTTATTTGTTTATTACACATTAAAACTACAGTGATTGGCTCTTATCAAAGGCTGCAATACAAAAGTATCGTAGCTTTAGATAAAAGCAGGTTCAGTACACTTATTTCATGAATAAATATTTATAAGTTGGTTGGTGCTTAGAAAATTGAAGATACTCAAAAAATTATTTTTAACATTATTAAAAGCATCTTGAGGCACATAATACAGATACATATAGAACAGTTTTTTTAAATTGTATATAATATGGTATATTGTAGAAAAGTATCACATGCTTATTTATCAAGATCTTTCTAAGAATGTGTTAACAATAATGATAGAAATATAGATTGTGATATTTTACCATTACAAACAAGAACATTGAGGCTCATTCAATTATATCTTAGTAATAATAGGAGAGTTCTGAAGAATGTATTTTCACCATACCATTAATTTAGAAAAGCTGAGCGAGTTCTAGATATTTTCATAGGAAGCTAATCTTTTGCATCCATTGTAAAAATGAAAGTTTAATGAGGCACACAAAAATATTATGCAAAATGTCTGAAACAAGATGCTTGTTCTAGTTATGAGTTTTATGAGAAACTGTTAAAGACATTTTATATGAAACAACTCCTTTTTTTTGTTAAAAAGATCCAAGCATCCATTAATAATATGTGAGTGGGTGTATTTTGTATTGCCTATAGTAATGTAATTTTACCTAAAACACATAATCCATTAAATCCTCCATTCAATGAAATGTGATCTTGAAATTTGAAAAAATAATAAATTATCAATCTTTACTGCTACTATGGCTTTTGTCTCGTTTCAGCTGCTCATAAAAAGCTTGTAAAAAGCATCTGAAAGTTGAAAGTAAGCTTGCAAAAAGCATCTGAAAGCTGAAAGTAAGCTTGTAAAAAGCAGCTGAAAGGAGACAAAAGCCATAGCAGCGGTAAAGATTGATAATTTATTATTTTTTCAAATTATAAGTTTGGGAAAATCCATGAAAGGTTGCAGGTTTTATAATTTTTTCAAATTTCAACATCACATTTCATTGAATGGAGGAATTAATGTATTATGTGTTTTAAGTAAATGACATTAGTATAGGCAATATGAAATACACCCGCACACACATTATTAATTAAAAAAAAGGGTTGTTTCATATAAAATTTCTTTAACAGTTTCTCATTAAGCTCATAACTAAAACAAGCATCTTGTTTCAGACATTTTGAATAATATTTTCGTATGCCTCATTATAATTTAGAAATAAAAGTTTCAATTGAACCATTGTAATCGTGATCATATGCTTCATATAATCACGCGGAATTAGTCGCGTCATATTTTGTTTTTAATTTCATTAACGATTTTACTGAGGATTTCGAATCCAGAGGATACAGATTATATTCGTTGTTTTAGGAATACTAAACATTTGTTGGCTGACATAGATATTTACATTCTGACTATGCGTGATCGCGGAACTTCCTCATTTCTCCGCAGATTTCAGATCACGTAAAATGCTGTTTACTTGATAATGAAATACAAATTGCCGAATTATACGTTTCTGTAAAAACGTTTAAATAAATTGCAAGGCGTAGTTTGCAAAATGAATCACAATTTTCAGCAATATTATGTACAACTATTTCCGTATTTACTTGTATATTAGGCAAGCCGGGCGCGCTGCTGTGCGTCACCATTTCTTAAATAAAATAAAATAAACATTTCTAATCATGAATCCCGATCGCGGTGCCTGAACACAATGAATCAAAATACGAAGAGAACGGCTAGTTCGACTGCGATTTTGCAATTTTTTATAAGGGAAACTACATTTTTAGGAGAAGATTTAAAGAAAAATGATTTCCCCGCGATTTTCTGTCAGAATTCACAAATTCGAGTTCTGAACGAAAAGTGCCGAGATTGAGACCCCGAAATTTTTCATTTTAAGATCTTTCATCTTAAGATTTTGATTTTTTGACAGTTATTCTTAAGTCGTAAATTGTATCACGAAAAATCCGGGCTTTCACCCTTTTTTTAAAACCCAACTAGCTCTTCTGGCAAAATACAGAAGTCATGCGTTTCACGGCGGTCAGATGATTTCAGTGATTTTTTTTTCCCCTATGTTGTCAAACATGGGGGTGAAAATTTAGTTTAGTAACAAATTACTAACCCAAATTTTGTACGTCGAGTCTATAACTAACGTCTAACGTAATTTTCCATAAATTCAGCTGTAAAATTGTCGATTCACAGAGATAAATTAATTTTGCAAACAGCCTATCTGAATATATCGAAATATCGCAAGAGAGCCGCTTTTTATCCGTCATCAGCATCAAACCACAGTGATGTAAATAAATTAAAGGGCTCCCAACTAAAAAAGGACCTTAATTAATAAACAAATTGGTTAAGTAACAAGTGTGGAATAATTAAATAACTGTTCGCATATCATAGTCCGGAGATTTCCACACCTAATGACTAAAAAATGTGCTGACACGTGTACTAATAGTTATTTGATGCGACATTTCAAGATTCTTCGAGCTATCACATTTTTACAAAGGGGCTCCACAATCGGAACTACTGCTTGTAGTTCCTCTTGGTACAACATTTTTGCCGCAACTTTATTATGTTCTGTATGTGTAACATACATGAGGACCCTGCAATAATATATATCATTTTTCAATTTGTTTCTACTGCACTCAATAATAGTAACAATGATGCGTACTATGCAGAACTATTTTAAAACAAGTGTAAAACAAATGTGAGCAGAATTTGGGGAGCAATCTAAGCTCTGTTAAAAAAGCATTTGAATGACCAAAACTTATCCAACAGTAATTATTTAATACAAAGCTGGGTAAAATGCAAATAAGTACATTTGAATACTTTAAAAAATTGTTTGTCACCTAAAAGTATTTGCAGCTGTTTCTATGTCATATTATGCAAGCTGTATTTAATGTTATGAAATTGATCTTGTCATGGAACAATTATTCTTCATGAATGGTTGATAGAACTGTCCATAACACATAGGCAATATTTTACAGAAGATGCGGTATATGATACAAAGATCTGGTAACTGAGGTGAAAAAGTTTTCTATAGGAAAACAAACAACATGAATGAAACTTGGTCGTTTTTACAAACATCATCCATTACATATGGTGTAAGTATAAATAATGAAACAACCAGACTTGAAAATTTGGCAAATATTAATGATGTTGAACGAAATTCAGAAAAAATACATTCTAATTAACCCAACTGATGAAATGCGTGAAATACGTATAAAAATCATCATTGGAACTAATTGATATGATGACTTTTTAAACCTAATTTCATCATTTGGGTTAAGTATAATTAATTTTTTTCAGAATTTCGTTGCATTCCAACGATGGAAACGTCAACATCATAATTATTCATCGATTATTCACACATTATTCCCAAAAATTGGATTTTTCAAATCCCAACTCCATAAAATTGCCTACTAGAAATACTTATGCCGTTACAGATAGTGACTGTAAGAAGAATAAAGATCGTAACGATTTGGTTTAGTCACACTTGACAAAGTGGCAAAAGTGAGCAACGGAATCGTAACCACAGCACTGATCATAACATTCTGGAGTGTTAAGGAAATAAGTCAATAAAATGGATGGCATTATACCAGAAATGGAGCAGATTATAAGTCAGCTCGAACGCGGAACCGTGGTGACGAAGTTTTTCCAACGTCGAAGGCCAGAGAAAAAGACGTTGCTCATACGTCGTGAAACGCGACAAATCGTTTGGTCGAGAAGTGCAACGGCCAGACCGTTCGATGGTTCCGGTGAGATTACGCAAAATTATTATTAATTTATGAATAACAACCACAACAAAACGCCTTTAATTAACGACGGCAATTATTTCAGTTGAAATACGGGAAGTGAAAGAGATCCGAATCGGAAAGAGTTCGAAGGATTTCGAAAAGTGGCCTGAAGATGCAAAAAGAATTGAAAATTTACGATGTTTTGTCGTTTATTATGGATCGGAATTTCGACTAAAAACTTTGTCGATATCTGGTATGATTGTGGATATAATTTGTTATGCATCTATTTTGAACGCTCCATCAAAACGTAAAAATGTGTTTTTTGTTTTACTTTACGATTGAATTCCAGCACTTAGTGAAAAAGAATGCGAATTGTGGGTGAAAGGGTTGCGACATTTAGTACAAGATACAATAGACGCTCCGTATCCGTTGCAAGTCGAAAGATGGCTACGAAAAGAATTTTACGCTATGGAATCTGTAAGAGAGACGTAAGTCGATAACATCATTTTTTTCTTCCAAACCCTTCTAATAAGGAGGAGACACGAGATACCCCGAACCAAGGAAATAAATACCACACATTTGCAATCGTTTCTATAAAGTTTAACGATTACTATTAAACGATTATGTAACGATTATTATTAAATAAAATTGGAGGGTTGAGTGTACAGTTGAACTAAAGACGTTAACTGATTAAAATTAATTTTAGAAAAGTTCGTATATTAATCTTAAAGCTTGTACATTTTTGTGCGTACAACTGACTTACCTAAAGTCGCTGACTTTACCCTGACTTTATTGCAGTGTTACACTGAAAGACGTCAAAACCTTCTTGCCCAAAGTAAACTGCAAAGTATCCACGAACAAATTGCGAGAATTATTTCAAGAAGTCGACACGCGAAACCGAACCGAATTGGGTTTCGACGACTTCGTAATTCTTTATCATAAGCTCATGTCGGATTACACGGTGAGTGTCGTTGCCGCACCAGTGAACTAATAATGAACAAGAAAATGAACAAATAAATAAATAAATAAATAAAAAAATTATTTACAGAGTTTCGGGGATCGCAATACTCTACTGAGCTACTCCGGAGATTCCAAGGGATTCGCGTTGCACGAGTTTCAGAATTTTCTTATTAACGAACAAAGCGACGTTACGGGAAACGACGCGTCAGAGGTATCACGTTTCATTCGCGACTACCTGCAAGATCCGCAGCGCGACGTGCAGGACCCGTACTTCACGCTCTCCGAGTTTGTCGATTTTCTTTTTTCGAAACAAAACGACATCTGGGATCACACTTTCGATCAAGTTTCGCAGGACATGACCCGTCCCTTGGCACATTACTGGATTGCATCCTCGCACAATACGTGAGTATTATCAACTCAGTACTCCCTTAAGGGGTGGGGGGTATGGTTAATTCAATGAAAAAATACCCTTTTTCAACAATTCTTTTCCAAGGTACAGGCAGTGTATTTTTAATTTAATGATTACAGTATTGTAGAGCAATATTTCAAGAATATTGTCTGAAAATTTCAGCGGAAAATATTAAAAACTAAGCCCTTGACAGCAAATCTGCGGAGCCGTCTCCAAAAAAAAGTTGTTTTGCGGCAACGTTTGTACATCATCACTCGATCATGTGATATAAAAAAATCAAATTGATTTGATTAGTTTATGAGTTTCACCAGGTAACGCTGTTGAGATTTTTCATTGATTTTTCAATTTTTGGTAGCACTGGAAAAGCAAAAACGCGATTTTCGCTTAAGATATCGGTAAATTTGTTATCGTAAAATAAAAAATAACAACAGATTTTAAAAAAACTCGACAGCGTGACCGCATGAATTATACAGAGAAAGAGTGTACCAAGCTTGAAAAGGATCGGTGCAATAGATTTTAAAATACAGCCGTCACGAACTTTGAAAACGTGAAGTGTGGAAAAATCACTTTAAAGTGTATACTTATGTACAGAGCGACTCAAAGTCTCGGATGGTTAAAATTCCATATTTCCGTTAGTTTTGCTCCAATTGCTCTAAGAATTTGATACAATAATTTTGAGATGTTGTGCATTCATTAAGAAAAATGAAATGGCAAAAAAAGTTTCAGGACCATCCCCCCCCCCCCCCCCTTAATAAATATTCGTTTTATCTTTTGCCAGGGTTTAATATGTTGGTGAGAGAAATTACACAAGTAGCGTTACGTCTGAATGTAAATTGCGATTGTTACAGTATGAGAAAAATATTTTATATCTGAATAATGATTGTAATATCTCAGAATATAACAATAATAATAATAATAATAATACATTTTTATTTGTATAATTTTGGAGTCACGATTTAAAAAAAATATTCACATTTTTTTCAAGAGGATATAACAAAAGCGGTTCAAATTATATAAAAATGTCATATGGATAAAATGTTACAAAACCCATTTCCCTGAAAACTTTCATTGAAAAATATTGCAGCTATTTAATGGGCGATCAAATAAGCAGCGAAAGCAGTTGTCAGGCATACGTAAGAGCTCTTCGATCAGGTTGTCGATGTATAGAACTGGATTGTTGGGACGGTCCGGACGGCATGCCTTTTATATTCCATGGGCACACTCTCACAACGAAAATTAAATTTTTAGACGTTATTAAGACTATAAAGGAACACGCCTTCGCAATCTCCGAGTAAGTTTCTTAGCATCTTTTTTACATACCGAGTACAGCAACTTCTTTGTTTTTGAATTGTGGAAAAAGCGAGAAGTTGTATAGACACTTCGAAAAATTCCGTATAATGCTGGGAAGGCTTAAAGAAGAAAGAAAACTTGTATAGATATCCAGTAATTCTGTCGATCGAGGACAACTGCACGTTACCACAACAGAGAAAAATGGCAGCGGCGATGCAAGAAGTATTCGGCGATACGTTGCTCACGCAGCCGGTTGACAAAAACGAGACGTCTTTGCCGTCGCCTTACGCCCTCAAACGGCGAATATTGTTGAAGCACAAGAAGCTTCCCGATGGCGTGGACGAGAGTACATTCGTCGTTCACACAACCGACAGCAAACAAGAGATGGATCTGCGAAATACCGTGAAAAACGGCATCCTCTATCTGGAAGATCCCGTCGAGAGAGAATGGAATCCGCATTTTTTCGTTCTCACACAGAGAAAATTATTTTACACCGACACATTCTCAAGAGGCAACGAGACGGAGCACGACGAGGACGAGGATGGCACGATTCATCGGCCCTCATCCGAGGTTTTTGCCTATTTTTAATATTTGCCTTGAGAAATAAGTCTGAGACGGATCTTTTGAAGGTAGTATGAGCTAATGTCGCATAAGTTCGAGCGAGAATGAGACAGAATTACGAACAGTTCTCGACGAGATTAAAATCTGAAAAAAGTCAAACATATAGAAGGTGCTGAAAATATTATTTTGGCATAATAAGCATTGAAAAATGTTATTAACAAATTACTGAAATAAATAATTGTTTATGTTATTATGAAAATGGTTTGTTTATTTTTCTGAATAGGTGTGAATTTTTTCAAAATTTTGTGTGATGCTGGTATTTCTGAAAAAATTCATACGTATTGAGAAAAATAAACAAATCATTTCCATACAAAAAAATTAGTTTATCGAGTAATTTGTTGAACAATTATTTATTTAAGTAATTTGTTAATAACATTTTTCATTTATTATTATGCCGTAATAATCTTTTCGGCACCTTCTATATGTTTGATTTTTTTCAGATTTTTATCTTATCGAGAACTGTTCGTAATTCTGTTTCATTCTCGCTTGACCTTTTGCGACGTCAGCTTAGGAGCTCATACTACCTTAATTCGATTCCCTCTTTACTCTCACGCTTGAAGAAAAAATGGGCCTAAAACAGTTTGATTAAATGTTTGAATTATGTCTCAGGGAGTTCCAAACGACGAGCTACACTTCGGGGAAAAGTGGTTCCACGGAAAACTCGGCCGTGGCCGGGAGGAAGCCGAGGAATTATTGCGCCGATATTCCCATCTGGGAGACGGAACTTTTCTCGTTCGTCAGTGCGTCACATTCGTCGGTGACTATTGCCTCTCATTCTGGCGCAAGGGTAAAGTCAATCACTGTCGAATTAAACTGAAACAGGAAATGGGACAAACCCAGTTCTATCTGATCGACACAAACTGTTTCGATAGTTTGTACAGCTTGATCACGCACTATCGAAATCATCCTCTTCGAAGTCAGGTAGAGTTATCTTCTTATTTGACTGTAATTAATCTTACACAGAGTGGTAAACCCTTATTTTTATAGAAAGAATATTGATGGTACAATTGGCTTTGCAATTATGTTTTTATAATAATAACTTGTCATGATTATAATATGATGTGTAAACTTTTAGATAGAGGCAAGAAATATTAATTTCCCATAAAACTTGATAGTAATCTTATTGAAAAAATGAAGAAATACTGTTAATGCATTGCGAAAATAAGAGAGGACTAAGCTTGTCCATTTTTCTCAAAAGTTCTTCTAAAATTTAATAAAAAATTCGGGTTTTCTTACGGCTATTTAAAAGTTTATATATAATTTTATAATCGCTACAGGTCATCGTTATAAAATCGTAACTAGAAAATAAACTTATGTAAAATTTATTCTTAAAGTAATGGGGACTTAGAATACTGATCTTACATCGAAATTCCTCTAAATGTTGTTATTAGGGTGTCAATATTTTCAAAGACTTTATAATTCCTACTCACGTCCAAGAATTCTTACCGCCATAAATTTGACGGCAGGAATTCTCAGACGGTATCTGTTTCACGTGGAATACGGGTCCGTAAATTAAAAAAAAACTGTCGTGTTTTGTCGTGCCTTAGGAATTTCTAATAACGCTCCAAGAGCCTGTGCCACAGCCGAGTAAACACGAGGAAAAAGAGTGGTGGCATTCTGAATGCACAAGAACACTATCCGAAGAGATGCTGAAACGAGTTCCTTACAACGGGGCGTTCTTAGTCAGACCCAGTGAAAAGGAGCACAATTCATACGCAATATCGTTTCGGCAAGTGATCATTCCTCACAATATTAATGAACAAGATATTTTCAATTGATCTTCGTTAATTTATTGTCTAAATCTAAGCAATATGAATACAAAAATAAAGAACTCAATAAACGTTCATTATTACTTGATGTCTTGTTTGGAAATTGCAGATAAAGCAATGTTAATGTTCTTTCGTTAATTCGGTACTTAATATAAATCCTTTAATAACTGAAGTGCATGTTGTTGTAAAATTTGTATTGCTATCGGCGGAATTTGCAGAGCGGAAAAGAAGATAAAGCATTGTAGAATCAAGCTAGAGGGTCGTCTATATACGATTGGGACAGTGCAATTTGAAAGTCTTGTGGAATTAGTGAGCTACTACGAGCGACACCCGCTTTACAAGAAAATCAAGCTTTGTCATCCGGTGAATCAGGAAGTAGTGCGAAGGATGGGTTTGGTAATTATGAAATCATATAAAACCTTGTTCCGTCAGATGTTTGTGTACTTGTGTGAATTCAAAGGTTGTTGACGTTTTATTGTAGGAAGAGGGCGACGGAAGTGTATATGGAATTCCGGGATATATGGACCCAACAGGCTTTGCCTCCAAGGTATACACACAGCAGACTTTTTTCTCGTTATTGCAGCTCGTGCCTCATTAATGCGAATTTTTTAATGCACTCATTTATCTTTCAATCATGCCTCCGCAGAATGGAACGCATTATAATTTGTGCAACTTAACTATTCCTATTTTTATATTTATACACCACAGATGTCAAGCGTTCGTTACTTTTAAATACACACTTATTTTTATTTATCCTACAATTTATTTACTATTCAACGTTTGGTAAACGTCGCCTACACGTTATATAACTCAAGGTTTTAACTCAATGTAAAATCCTTAAAACACATTTTTGGCAATACATTTCATACGAAAAATCGTAAAAAGCAAATGTAACGATAAACGTATAACGACGAAAGTAGCAATCGTTACTTTTCTTCGTTATTTTTATTGTTATTTTTCATTGAATTTACTGCTAAATATGTGTTTTAAGGATTTTTCATATTTCTAAATATTTTATAATGAACAAATTATAGGGCAAAGAGATAAAAGTGTGTAGTTAAAAGTAACGAATGCTTGACATCTCTGTTATACTCACGTAAATTTGAGAATTTATTCGATCGAATAACTTTTTATAATTTCCGACAATGGAACATAGATTCGACAATGAGAGCATAATAATCCTAGAACCACTAAACTGGTGACTAAAATATTTTGCAATTTTCTCCAAGGTCACCGTGAAAGCGATTTACGATTATAAAGCGAGAAGAGAAGATGAATTGACGCTCGTGAAGCACGCGATAATAACAAACGTAAATCGTCAAGATGGTGGCTGGTGGCGAGGGGATTACGGTGGAAAGAAACAGCATTGGTTTCCTGCTAACTATGTCGAAGAAATCGATTATCAGGAGAATCAGAACGATGTAAGTTTTTTTCGGACATGTTTTTTTCATGCGGTGAGTTACGAAACAAAAACATATTTTTGTTGTTTTTGCTTTATTATAGAAGATGCTTTGTTTCCGTGAATGTTTTTTTTTTCGAGATTTTTATGTCAGGACACTCAGAATGGACCAAAACATCGAGAAAAGTGGTTTAGACAAAAATTCTGTACGTTTGTGTGTCGTAATTTTTCATGTAACTTCTTCATGTATTTAGGATGCAAGTGATCATATAGCAACATTTGGAATTGCACTTGGCGCGAATTAGTTCAGTTTCAAAGTTTATAGCATTTCGAAAATGTTGAAAAAATTATTTTTATACTGTAACTTACGAGATAGAGTTTTATACACTAAGGGATTAACCTTGACCGATGTTCAGTGCTAAATTTGACAACGATCGATATAGCGGTTTTAATTTCACTACAATTTCAGATTTTTTTTCTGTAAGCACTCCAACTCTCGTAATTTTAGAGATACCTGACTGCAATTTTCCACGTGAATCTACGATTATTGATTATTGAAGACGAATTTAATTCACGAAACAGTCGCTGTGTTGGTAAATTTCGATTTTGCTTCATAAATAAGAAAACACTAGTCATGAAAAATAAATCGATTTTTCTAAATAAATACAGCTTATGTTTGGTTCACATGAAGGCTTCCGTGAAACGAGGTTTGGGTACAAATTTGGCGCGAATCGGTAAAGAGATGAAAACTTTATCGCATTTTCATTTTTTCTAAATCTGATACGACCATTAACTTATGGAAATTACGCGATATCGGGTTGAAATTTGATTCACGTATGGACTACCATGAGATAACATTTCAGTACAAATTTTACACAAATCGGCCATGCGGTTGAAATTTCATTACACTTTGTTTTATTTTTCAAAAAGGTGTGCTTACTTTTTTATGTTCTACTCGTAACTACCAGAAATATAGAGATAACGAATTGAAAAAAAAAACTGCTGCCTGAAATAAGAAAGCTGCATGGCAGAACTCTGCATATTGCTTCCACCTTAATTTCCATATTCTTTTGTCTAAAAAAATGAAGTCATCGGATTCTCTGATGTTGGGACATCTACAAAAAGGATCGTTGGATGTGATGGGAGCTGTAGTGGAATTATCGGTCGGCGATAAACCCGGATTAGAGTGGATTCTCAGAATACAAAATCCGAGTATGTGCTCCGTTTTCGAGGCTGCAACGCCGTCCAAGGACATAGCGCTCGAGTGGATGGCTAAGATTAAAGAGACTGCGCAAAACGCTAGTGTTAGGGTATGTTTTTGCCTTTTTCAAGGTTTTTACCTGATACGAAGCAAATAAGCGTTTATGCACTCATTTTTCCGAGCGTAAACGGAGGGCACTAATTTCTTAATTGATCTTAGGAAAATCAACACAAAGAGATGGAGAGAGCGTGGAGAATAGCGAAAGAAATGTCGAATCTCATTGTGTATTGCCGTTCCGTTGCATTCAATACCGACAGAATAAAAAGCAAAGGTTTTGTGTTCCAAGAGATGAGCAGTTTCCCAGAGACCAAGGCCGAAAAGATCATATGTCAGCAAGAAAACGCGTTTTTCCTAAAGTACCATCAGGTGAGTCGGTAATTAAAACGTTTTGCGTAGCATGGGTCATGTTAGAAATATTGAAAGGAGGCCTTTCACTACTGAAATCACCGAAGCACGCCGATCGAAATCAAGAACGAAATCAGAAGAAATCGCTCAAAATCGCTCGAAGTCTACAGCAATCGTTGATTTCGATTTTTCTTGAAATCCCATTGATAATCACATGGAAATCGCATTGAAATCACGAAATTGAAATCACATGAATTCATGAAATAAAAATCAAAAGAATAACGGTTTTTGAACCATCGGAATCAGGGGTACCTTTTTTTTACCCTTCGCAAGGGGTACGTTTTCGTGAAAAAAAAAATGTCGGTTTCGTAAAGTTGGAAGACCTTATCTGATGGAAAATTACGTGCTGATCCAGAAAAGTACCCTTCGAATATTCTCAGCCAGGAAGCGATTTCTTACTGATTTTTACTTTCTTCAAATCATGATTCGAATCATATGAAGTCTTGCGAAATCACTCGAAAAAATGTGAATTCTACGAAATCACGAAATATTTGAAACCCTGAAGCCACACGAAATCGGGCAGTCATTGAAATCATTTGTGCATCTAAAGAGAGAGCGAATGGCCCCTCGTATTGAAATATCGATAGAAATGATACGCAACTAATTGATTTCTACAATCTCATAGATACAATTCAGCCGAGTGTATCCAAAGGGGCAGCGAATAGACTCGTCGAATTACAATCCAGTTCCCATGTGGAATTCCGGTTGTCAGATGGTAGCGCTCAATTATCAAACGGGCGACAAGCCAATGCAGCTCAATCAGGCGAAATTTCGTCAGAACGGAAACTGCGGTTACGTTCTCAAGCCGGAGTACATGTTCAGGGAGGAATTCAATCCGTACGACAGAAGCGGATTATACGACGTTGACCCGATTAGAATAAGCCTGAGAATAATCGGCGCTCGACATCTGAGCAAACCCGGAAGGGGGACGGCGAGCCCGTTCGTCGAGGTGGAAGTTGTTGGCGCCGAATTCGACAGCGGCGCCAAATTGACTACGAAAACTATAAGTGAGCCTGTAAAATAAACTCGATTCAATATCATCGGCCAGCATTCGAGTAATATTGAATATTGCTCTTGTTCAGATTCGCAGTTATTTATACTGCGTTAATACATATTGTCCTTAAACATTGTATGCATTTTGAAGTGCATCTATTTTCTTTGTCGAAATTCATTGAATTCATTTCAGCCGACAATGGTTTCAATCCAATATGGGACGAATCCTGTCAATTCGATATCGCAAATCCGGATTACGCTCTGTTGCGATTCGTCGTACAAGACGAAGACGTCTTTGGGGACAATAACTTTATTGGTCAAGCCACTTATCCCGTAAGTTGTTCGGAGACAATGGGTGGGGGTCAAAATATCTAATGATCAGATAACGAATAGCTAAAATAGTAAATTTCAAAATCATGAACGGTCTGATTCTAGAATGATCATTATGAAATTCGCAATTTCAGCCATTCGCTATTTTGATTCCATTTCAGTAAAGATGCGGGTCAAAATAGTGAATGGCTGAAACAGCGAATTTCACAATGATAGCCATTCTAGGTTCAGACCGTTTATTATTTTTAAATATACTATTTTAGCCATTCGCTATTTTGTACATTAGCTATTTTCAGTCCCACTCGAGACAATTGTCTTATGAAAATGATTGATTTTTTTCTGTCATTTCAAACATGCGAATTCAACGTACAGGTCCGCTGCTTGAGAACTGGCTACAGAAGCGTCACACTGAAGAACCATTACAGCGAAGATCTCGAACTGGCCGCGCTTCTTGTTCACATCAGGATTGCTGTGATTACCGTAAGAGAATACGAAGATTGTACCGCGAGATGATTCGATGTCGATTCGTCGACTGACTATTCTAACGCTACGCCAGTTGGCTGCGCCAATTTCGTGGCAAGTAAGCCGGACCTCATCTTCATTGTTTTTGTTTTATCCAGACTAGACATTTTTATGGACAAATATTTCCGAAAGATCTTTCTGGTAGTCAACCGTGATAGGCACCACGTGGTAAACAAATGAGTGGCAAACAAAACATTTCTCCATAAAATGTGATACCGAATTTGTCTGTTCGTTCCGTGGCGCATGCTTAGAACAGCTTAAACTACGAAAGCTATTTATTATTAGTAGTTGTAGCAGTAGCACAAGTTTTATTTAATGCACCTTTTTAAGGTAGTCCTCCCGGTACAGTCCCTTCAAATGTGAGTTTCGGGGAAAATTTCGAACACTTCTCGATGAGATAATTATCTGAAAAAAATCAAGCATGTAGAAGGTGCTGAGAAGAGTGATTTTGCATTATAATAATTCCAAAATGTTATTAAAAAATTAGTGAAAAAATGAAATGTTCAACAGTTTTCCCGGCAACCCAACTTTTTTTGTAATGAAAATTATTCATTCATTTTTCTGAATATGTATGAATTTTTTCAGAATTTTGTCTAATTTTTTTAAATTGCGGTTTTCGCCACTCATTTTGCTAAAAAAACACAATTTAAAAAAATGAGACAAAACTGATAAAATTCATACATATTCAGAAAAATGAATGAATAATTTTCATCACAAAAAAAGTTGGGTTGCCGGGAAAACTGTTGAAAATTACATTTTTCATTAATTTGTTAATAAAATTTTGGAATTATTATAATGCAAAATCAATCGTCTCAGCATGCTTGATTTTTTCAGATTATTATTTCATCGAGAAGTCTTCGAAATATTCTCCGAAACTTACATTTGACGGGACTGTACCGGGAGGACTACCTTAAGTGCGGATTTGCTTCATTTCACAGATTCAATGGGACAAATAACAATATCTTGTTTTATTTATCTCACGCGAGACTTTAAGTAGTTTCGGAATCACGAAAGGTCTTTTGACTTAATGAGCGACTTTTAATTTACAGGATTCGAGTGGAAATCACACCACAAGAAGTAATTCGGAAAATGTCACGAGCGACGGAAATATGACACCTCCAGGGCGAACGGACCTTTGAGGAAACAACGCTCATTCGATATAGAATTGTTTCTTCAATTTTAACCATGGAAGAGAAGAAAAAGCAAGCATATCAGACCTGTAGATTATTATGAACGAGTCAATAACGTTAACGGCTGTAGTAGTTAGAGATTACTTCATTTAGGCGTGCACTTAATATACTGCAGAACATGAGTCGAGTGGGGATGGAGAGGTAAGTCTCCGTGGGAGCCTCCCGAATTCAAATCGAATCGACATGAAACATTTTGAAGCACAGCGTATCACAAGTGATGCACATCTTTGAATTCATAAAAAGCCCCATTTATTATAATCCGACATGCTTGAAACTTCATACACAGATATTTTCGATTGCTGAATCCGAATTTCAAGTGGAAATTTACAAACACAAGAATGCTGACTCTATATCGAGGTTCAAAATTCGACGCTTTTTTAATACCTCAGTATCGATTAATTCTTAGAAACCTACGTTTTTGCTTACATAAAATGAACTTGAAATTTGTGACTCGGCGGATTTTAATGTCGCTGACTACGAATCCGATCTCAACATTCGATTTCAAAATAGTGGATTCAAATGCAAAAAAATGTGTGTGACTTGAGTAAATTCCGATACTCGGAGGATGCTTGAGGTAGCTCATTAGAAATTTGGATTCCAAATTTAGAAATTAAAAATGACTGACCCCTCGCGAAATATCAGTTGATTTTAACAGAAATATCGGCAGATTTTGTTGCACGATATTGTTGCTTGATAAAAATGGCTAAATCCTAAATGACTTGATGACTGTTTACGATAGTGTCATGAATCTTGGTTCTTGCATCATCGATGCTGCACAATGCAGTGACATCGACAACTCCTGAGTACCAGAGTTCATCCCAATCGAATAATGTTTTACATTTTTATGCACCATATTGAATCCGACATTAAATTTATTTTTATTTTCAACTCGGATTCGTAACCAGTCACTACAAAAAACAAAAAAAAACCGAATGCAATGATTGACACTTTTTGCATTTAGGTCCGTTATTCTGAATTTCTGAATTTTTAGTTGAAACTTGTAATCAGCAATTTTGAATCCCTCGAGTACCGAATTTCAAGTACATTCAACGCAAGAGCAAATGTATGCTTTCAAGGGTTTACTCTCCCGGCTATCCGAGGGTTACCAAAGGGATAAGTGAATAAAAATAAGAATAAAAATTCATTCAAAATGCATTTCAGTTCGAATAACTCCAAAACAAGTAATTATTTGAGAGCCATCGCTACTGTTAACACTTTTTGTTATTGTCGCTCAATTCTAAACATTATTTGCAATTTTTCGAACTGTAATAGTATATTACGATACGAGGGCGGAATAGTACATTACGTTACAAGGGAGGAAAGTGCAACTTTTCACCGAGTGTGAAGTTTGATGCCCGAGCGAAGCGAGGGCAGAAATTCACACGAGGTGAAAAGTTGCACTCCTCCCATGTAACGTACTATACTTTTCTCCCGATTTCGCTAAAAAATAACCACATTTCGTGTGTGCAACGCGGACGGAAAATAACCTCATTTTTGACAAGTGACGACACGCATGCGTAGTACGGCTCCCATTACTCCCGCGCGGGCAGGAATGAGCTGATTACCTCCCTAGGGAGGTAATGAAAGCGGACTGCGCATGCGTAAGTCACGTGTCAAAAATGAGGGATTTTCCGCCCGCGTTGCGGTCACGAAATGGGGTTATTTTAGCGGAGTCGGGAGAAAAAGCATTTTCTCAGTTCGTGTGATTGCAACACCCGTGAGAAAAAGTTTTTCCATCGAGTATTACACGAAATGTTACTTTACAAGTTGTCAAAATAGAGATTCACGCGCGTGAAGCGTGCGTAATACCTCAGTTGCCACATCCGAGTGAAGTAAAATATTTTAAATGCTTTTAAACTTCATTCGAATATTTGTCCATCATTTGTCCATCCCTGGCAGACAATATATTTTTCGCCGGATCGAATAATTGTTATATTATTCTCCGAGTTGTCTAACATATGGTGTTCAATTTAGATGCTACAATTTGGAAATTGTTCCAGTTAAGATAGTTAAATTATCTCTAAAATAAGGAGATTATTTTTAATTTAAAGCTCCATAGATTTTACGCAGATAATAAATATTTGATAATGTCATACGGCACTCCGAGATTCGGTAAGGCGACGTTGTGAATACGTAGTTAGGGATTGGAGTGTCCAATAAGCCAGAAGAGAAAAAAAATATGTAATTTAATCACCACCCCTGTTAAAATGTAATGTATTGATATATGACTCCACCAGGTACTAAAACATTATTTAGGATGAAAGAACGTAAACAAAATAAGGATGTGAAGAACAAATATAGAGAACGGAAATATTTTATACAAAGTTATTGTCTTATAATTGTATAGGTATGGAATATACAACTGTGAAGTAAATACTGTGTTGTCCTTTGATTTTACCGTCAACAACGTTCGCTGTTATTTGTCCTGCTCGTAAAGTATACCTTATCCTACATTGACCACGAACGTACCGATGTCAACGAAATAGTAGCCGGAGAAAATACCCCCGATAAAATAGCCCCTCGAAAAATACTTCCGGATAAAATACCCCTTGGTAAAGATATACTCCTGGAAGAAATACCCCTAGAAAAAGTACCCCTGAAGAAAATAACCCTGGAAAAAATCGCCCTGGAAAAAATAATCCCGAAAAAAATTACCCCCAATGAAATACCCTCGGGAATAAAATCCCCCCCTTAAAATACTCGTTGGAAAAAATACACCCTGCAAAAATACCCCCAGGAGAAAATTGTTTGTCTACTAAAGTAGATAAAATCGACAAGCGATTTCCGCTTTACTTGGAAAATTTGATGAATGTTCCCGTCTAATGTAGACAAAATCGACTAATGATTTCCGCTTTAGTTGGGAAATTGGACGAATCGTCATTAGAAGAATAGCATTTTAGACGGATTCCTTTAGACGAATTTTCCGCTAATCATTTTATCCAGTGGTATTTTTTCCAGGAGTATTTATTCAAACGTATTTTTCTAGGAGGTATTTTACTTCAAGCGGTGTTTTATCCGGGGTATTTTGTTCAGCGGGTATTTTTACCAGGGTTTTTTTCCAGGGGGTATTTCAGCGGGGTTATTTTCTCCAAGGGTATTTTTTCCAGGGGGTATTTTTACCAAGGGGTATTTTATCCGGAGGTATTTTTTCCGGGATTCCAACGAAATATGTCTATTTCCTCCTTTATTCGAATTAAAAAAGACAGGTATTTAATGTAAACAAAAAGGAAACGAATAAATTAGAGAACACCCAATTTTCTCTCGTACAAAAATAACATATATACCTGTGTTATAATTTTATTAGATCGCTATTACCAATCTGTACAACCTAATGTATGTATAATCATTTACGTCACGTAAAAAATGACACACCGCTTAGTATCCGCTTTTGTAATTACGCCCTTGTCGGATACACACGATTTATAGGTTTTTCCGTTCAAGACTTTAGCTCCTATTCGCTCGATTGCCCCACCCACGTCGATGCGTGTCTTTGTACTCGTCCATCGCGTCCGTTCGAGCACGAAGCACGGGGTCGTCGTTTTCTGTCTGATTCTCCTTTTCAATCTCTTCGAGATCTTCTTCGGGATGACCAGTAGTCGAATTTGTTGCGTCATGTAAGGAGCGCCCGCTTACTTGATTACGCTGCGATGCATCTGGCCAGCTGAGCAACAACATTATTACCGTTTTAATTGGTCCGAATAGTAATAGTTTTAGGTATAAAGGTGAACATGGCATCGTTCAGGGAAGACTCGAAATTATCGAATCCAGAAACTTTTAGCCTTCATGAATAATTAAATACATTATTCCGTTACTCCCATTATTTTTTAAAGTTATACTTTAGTAATAATTTATGTTGTTTTGAAATTTGTTATCTTTTTTAAAAACATGTAGTAAGATAGTATTTAAAAATCCTAAAAAGTGTCATATAATTCTGGGATGAGGAATGAGTTGGAATCACTCATATAGCATTGATAAAAGTGAATATCTTATTACTTACTCTCCGTCTTTGACTCTCTGCTCGTAAAATTCGTCAACCGTGAGAACAGGAAGGCTGGGGTAGCCAGCCCCGTAGACCTGCTTCTGCACGGCATCCCGAGTAATAATAATGGGTTTAAGTTTTGAGATTGGTGCTTTCGATTTGTGAACATTGTCGCGGCCCCGAGTCTCGTCCGGCGGCAAATTTTTCATGTATTCAAGGACCTGCTTTTCCGTCTTCAAAGCCTCGAGTTCCTCAATAGCTACGTTCACGTAACACTTGAGCCAAGTAACAAAGTAATCACGCAAAGTTTCATCGTCGATGTTTGGATTGTTCTTGCTCTCCTTTAATACGGAGAATCGAGACTCCAATTCCTTTTTCTCGCGATAACGTTGCAGCTTGTGTTCTCGACTGTTGACCTGAATATTTCAATCCAATCAATAATTCAATCAATTCAATCAAAAAATGAATTAATCGTATTATAAAAAACTAATATTCCTCTAAATAAATAGTGTTTGAGTTTCAGTTCAAGTTTCATACAACACACAATGAAATTGTTTTTTCCATATATATTCGATGTACAAAAAATGTAGGTATACCAGTTAGAATAAAAATTGAATAGAGTGAGACTAGTGAAACAACTTTCAGCTTAAGATAGTCGTTGCGTCTAGTATTCATTTCGCATAATAATAATTCTAAAATGTTATTAACAAATTGATGAAAAAGACATTGTTTAACAAATGTTTCGATGACCCAAGTGTTTTTTTATGGAAATGATTACTTCGTTTTTCTGAATACATATTCATTTCTTTTAGATGTTTAAGTTCTCTTTGAAATTTGTGTTTTTATATGGAAAATATGTACAAATTTCAAAGGGAACTTAAAAGGTAATTAGAAGGAATCATTTCCATAAAAAAAAACTTGGGTCGTAAAAATGTTTAATAAACAATTCTTTTCATGAATTTGTTAATAACATTTTCGAATTATTATTATGCAAAACGTATCTTTTCAGTTCCTTTAATGTGCATGAATTTTTTCAAATTTTTATACCATCGAGAAGTGTTCGCAATTCTCTATCATCTTTCTCTAATTTATGTGGAAAATGACAGAAGGACTATCTTAATTCCAATTTTTCAAGTTGAATAAATGAACTGTACTGGTGCTCCGAATGGTGAAATATCCGGGATGGAATTAATAGACTGTCTTCTATAATTGACTTCAGTTGATGAAGCAGCAAATAAACAATTTTTTAACTCTTCGTGATCACACATATTTTATCAATCTCAATGGTTAATCGTAAATTCACTGTCGTGCCTAAAACTACTTCCACAAATCACCAGTCGTAAAATAACGGTAATTGGAAACAACAATCATAAAAATGAAATTTATTACCATTTTGGTGATCATCTCCGTTTCAGTAGTCGCTCTGGCCACAGAATTTGTCGCTATGTCACCAGAGTCAGACTCTGGCATCTCATAGTCGGTGATGCCATAGGCTTTAGCTCGTTGTAAAAAATCAGTGAAGTACACATGGGCAACATTGACCAGATGCATTCTGTCATCGACGTTGCAAACTTTTGTTGCCAAAGTGCCCAGTATGACCGGCAGCATAAAATACTTCAGGTTTTCCGTGGGAACTTCTTCCAGGCTTTCATTGTTGCTGAATATGTCAGCCATGGAGACCAATCTTGTAGCATCTTCCATCATATTCATAGCCCGCTTGACATCGCACTGTCGTCAATAAAATGTGATAATAAAAAGACTGTGGCTAGTCGCTGGATACCAGATGAAAATGTGTAACTTATTAGTTCAGAAAGTGGCCAGATTATTGCTAATACGAGTTTTCATCAAGTTAAGCCGCTAAATCCATTGCAAATGTATCTGCATGAATAATATATGATCATTCATCAATCAGAACTTGAAAATTAATTTTTAAAAATGTATCTGGATGAATAATATATGCTTATTCATCCATTAGAATTTGAAAATTAATTTTTTTAAATGTATCTAGATGAATAATGTATGAATATTCATCCATCAGAACTTGAAAATATGCAACAAATAAAATAAAATTCTGCAGTCATAATAATATGACAACTGACATTGGCAGCTTACTAAAATGCTGAAAAAATATATAACTGGTGAACTTTTTGAAGGCAAGTGGAAATGTATTTAAAATGAAACTGACGTTAAATGACTGCAATTGTTGACGTCGTTCGCAATAGTTGATGTTGACGACGTACCTGAACCTTAAAACTATTAGTGGCCTCTTTGGTTTCCAAGACGCTCGTGAACAAAGCAAGTCCATTATCGAATATTTGCGACAAATTGCTGGAATCGTTTTTGTCGCATTCCGACGAACCCTCGTCGTTCTTTTCCGATATATTTAATTTTTCCATATCTTGAGAAGTGTGATTGAGTCAAGAAGGTTGATCGAAGTTGATTGAACGAATGCCGGTAAATCGACAGCTTCCTCGGCCGACGGTTACTTTCGCAGATGTCCGTCAAATGACCATCAGGCGACGTTCTGCGTTCTGCTGCGTAATTTGCACACAATTTGCGTGCCATAAGTTTTTAGTTCTGCTGTTCTCTGTCGCCTCAACGCGACTACCAATAGCACTATTTCTCTCATACTTACAGTGGCTCAGCAGGTATATAGCACACATCATTTTGCGAGGAGACGAAACTTTCGTGAGTGCGAGAGAGATAGAAGATCATTTTCGGAACAACAATACGCAGAAACTAGACACATGACAGGAAAAATAAGTCTTACACCATTCAGGATCAAAAGAGAAATGGTGTAAAACTTTTCTTTTTTTGGGAAACGTTGGGCATCGTCGGAACAATTGGTTACAGTTTTTATTATCGTTTGAGTAGGTTTCACTTCGTCTTAAGAGAGCATATGAAATACCGACTGCGGTAATAAAAACTATAATGAATGGTTTTCGCGCATGTTTGCATTTAGGGGGACGATAAGACATTCATTCACTGCACTGGTGACGTCCGCAGTGAATGAATTTCTTCTTTTAGCTGCAAACGCAAATATGCGTCAAAAACGGTCATTGTAGTTGGGGGTGGGGCGAGAAGGAATTTCACACGCTCTTAAAACACGTGGCATGGGGAAAGATAAAAGTTATCGCACCGTCACCCACACGTATTTGAAAAAGTTATTCAAAAGGAACCTAAACGGGCACTGAAAATTGACAAAGATTAAATTCTTTGTGAAACCGAGCACCGATACGAAATCTGGTATTGACTGTCCGCGGGAGGGCAAGGACGTGTGACTGAGTTCGGACAAATCACAATAAGTGCTAGGTATCAGCATTGCAAGAACTAATTTTATTGCAACAGGTTTCATTAAAAGGGAGGAAAAAAATATTTCAAACATTGGCATAGATACATTTAGCGTCTAAGACGTGTTGCCTTATTAAAGTCACGGTCGAAATGTGATTGAGTTCGGACAAAAATGATAACTTTTTGATAGAATGAAAATGAAAACTGGCCAGATAGCTATCAGCATTACGGCCGCTTTGATTGCAATAGGTCTCATTCGAAAAAAAAAACAAAATGTCCTAGCTAACGAAAAAGAGTGAACATCGACTAAAGTAATATAAAATATAAGAGTAGCGCTAGCGCCTCGGTCCGGACATGTGGAGGGCGAATCTCGTTAGGAGTCATATATATTTTTTTAAAGGGGGATGTGAAACTTACTCAGTCGGTAACAGAAACTGTATTAAGCCCTACAGAGACACCGTAAATATTCTGAGTTAAAGAAAAGCGCCGTCCGAAGCACAATTTAATTCTCCGTAGGACGAAACTTTGCTTTCACCCAGAGTAACAATAGCCTTGGAATGGCATTGTTTCAAAAATTGCGGCTATCTCTCTCGCGCTCACGTACCATGTGGTACATGTTTCACATGCCCTTAATACTTGGCGTCGAGACGCTACCGCGTGTCTTGATTCTTACTGTTTTAACAAAAATATAACACTTATTTATTTAACAATTTTCTATTACAAATAATATAATCATCAATTATTCTGCTACTGTTTGTACTTGGGAAGCAAGATCAGCAGTTGAAGACCCAGTAGCTTCAGATTCAGTAAGAGTGTCAGCAGTAGTAGCAGTAGTAGCAGTAGCAGTAGCAGCAGCAGCAGCAGTAGCGGCTTCTGTGGCTTTGGCGTATTCTTCCATTCTTTTGTTAACTAACGCAGACTGAACTTCTACATAAACTCCCATAATTCTGTGATTGGCGTTAACATATTTTCCAGCACAATTGTTGACGCAGGTTTCCTAAAAATTGAAAAATCAAATCAAATTTTACTGCAGAATTTTCATTACAGAAAAAAATGTATCTGAGAAAATCGATCATCGTACCTCTTCGTTTGATAATTCTCGATTTATTGTACTACCGGCGCATCGCCGAAAGCACGTCTCGGAAATTTCATTGTAAAGCAAGAGGAAATCTTTGAACTGAAAACACAAGCAATTTTTTCAATTACAGAAACAATTTATAGGTTATGACATTAACAAGTTAAACTGGTCGAGGATATTCGGTTTTTTACGTTACGCATCGCTGTGAGATCCATCGTTATTAATTATGTCCTATAACACGATCAATGTGAACGTATCGGTGTGTCATTCAATTTTATAAACAGAAATATACACGATGCAATAACATGGTCGCCATTTTTGCGTCTCGTCTGTACTGCGAAATTCATTGGCTGAAAATTCCCAATGCCAATTCCATGGAGCGGCTGCTGGAATAAGGAGGCTAAATTTAGGGTGCGTTCTCAACGGACGTTCCATGAGAAATTCATACGTTTTCACGAGAAATTCGTACGTTTTCACGAGAAATTCGGACTCAGAGCCGCACCTCAGACTGCATCCAAATTAGTTTTTGTTTAATTAATGTTATTTTTATTTATTACTCAATTGATTGCAGAGTTCCCTTCGATATGCTTTAATAACAAATCCGGACACTCAGCGAGCGTTTGGAATTGTATTTTGCCGTGAAAACGAGACCTGATGAAAGCCGCGCGACTTTTCACCCTTCCTTTCAATTATCTGTATAGATTGTTACCATCAATTTATTATTATAGATTATTACTATGACCACTGTTATTAAATTTCGAATTTTTCAAGCTTTTGACATTTATTTTAAGTCGTTCTCATTAACGAAAAAAAGTATTCGTTCGATGAAAAGATATTCTGGATAGAAAAATAATACAAATAAACCGCAACGGCATAGCAAGTGTCGCCCTCTGTAGGCGAATATCTGCATCCTTCACACGACAACATCGCTGACTTTCCCAACCAACGGTCGAGTCGCTGCTCTCCGCGTTTAAAATTTGTGGCACGTTTCGCGTTCTTACGAGTTCGACGACATCGGCAGAAGATTCGTTACAATATTTTGAATCGTGAAAGCCGATGGAGGTCGGGTAGACTGAAACGTTTTTCGCGGCGTAGTCGAACGAAAAAAAGCGACTTCACGTCGGTGCATTTTGAACAAATTATCTTACACAGTTGTTTATGAATTAGTGCGTGATTGGGGTAAGATTCTCGAGTTTTCACACAACTTTTGGCGATTTTAGTACGCGTTTCCCGACCAACACAATAGGACGCTCTTCGGGAGCTACGTGTTAGACATATTCAGGGTCGTCGAAGCCAGGTAAACATCATTCGTTACTCTCAAATGTGATCTTTTCTTTTGTCATTTAACCATCAAGACGGTTGAATGGATTTTTTATTCTCTTTTCTTTGATATTTTTATTAAAAACTTATCAACAACTGCCTAACTTCACGTTCTATAAACGTATCTCTGTATTCCAGAATAATATTTTTCATTTACATTTTTTATTTATGGTTCCATTAAATTTTGTGCACAAATTTCTAAGTCTTGACACACAGTAGACTGGATGTTGTTTACATTTATTTTATAATTTTTTTTATTAATAGATAATTAAAGGATGAAAATTAACTTGAAACAAATGTTACTCCACTATGGTTGAATACTTTATATCTGTCTTGGGACCCTTCCTGTAGTGTTGTAAGTCCCCATTACTTTAAAAATTAAAGTTTACACAGTAGTTTATTTTCTAGTTACGATTTTATAATGATGACTTGTCATGATTATAGAATTAGATGTGATCTTTTGAATAGCCGCAAGAAAAACCTAATTTTTCATTAAATTTTTGGAGAATTTGTCAGAAAAATGGACAAGCAAAGACCTCCATTATTTTCGCAATGCATTAACAGTATTTCACCATTTTTTCAATAAGATTGCCATGAAGTTTTATGGGAAATTAATATTTCTTGTGTCTATTTAAAAGTTTACACAACATATTATGATCATTATGATTTATTAAAAACATCATTACAAAGTCAATTGTACAATCAACTTTTTTCTATAAAAATTAGGTATTCACAAGACTGTCCGGAATAATATTCTTCATTTCCATTTTTTAATTACAGTAGTGTTAAATTTTGTACACGCATTTCTAAGCCATGATACAGAGTAGGCTGGATATTGTTTACATTTATTTTGTAATTTTTCTTATTAATAGAAAATTAAAGAATGAAAAATAATTAGAAAAAAATGATACTTCACTTGGTCTAATACTTTATGTCTGTCTTGGGACTTTCCTGCATTTCTTCAATCTTTTCCTGATGCAATGATTAAAATAATTCATAAGTTTTTTTGCATCTAGATTAATCAAATTTTCAGGAATAATCTGGAATTTGTCTCTACTATTACTTAAGTCTTTGAGGAAACCTGATTAAAATTGAATTCTAACACAGTCTTTTTGAACAGAAGTATCCAGTACAAATATATTGTTGTAATATTTGTATCATTGTGTGTTCAAGTAATTTCAAAAATAATAACAAAATATTACCTGGAAATATCAAATCATTATTTGCTGGAAACGCAAGATTATAAAAACTAGATTTATTACTTTTACCTTCCTGAAACAAACTTTGTGTATACAATAAATGCATGATTTTACATTTCATCTTTGACACATATGAACATGATTGTGTGAAAAACAACAATGTTCAAGAATGTTAGACAGTTTTGGAGTCCAAAGAAAAATCCAAGCAATGCCAGATGAGTATAAATTTGAAGTGGCTTGATAGGGGGAAATTATTTTGCAGCTCAGCGAATTGAGCCCTTTCCAGCCTGTAATATGTTGAAGGGAAAGGAAAATGGCTTACAACAGTCACAAGCGGCTAATTCGCCAAAATCAACAGGCCTAAAGACGAGTAGCTTCAAGCAGTTAAGAATATCGAAACCAACGAGCGTCTTGTGTGATATTAATGTGAAGGACAATGTGGAAACTCCAAAAGAAATCGCAAGCAATTCGAGCGATTCGTCAGCGACGAAAACGTATCAGACGAGTGCCGCTCCGAAAGTGGGCGAAAAGCCCGCAACGACAACAAAAACGATCACAACGACAGCGAAAAACAATGCTGGCGAATTGATGCCTCCCCCGAAAGTAACTCCCGCCACGAAACCAACGGAGACGAAGGCGCAGAGTAGCAAATGCGATGCCTTTAAGAATAAGTGCCACGGAGATGGAAAAAGTGCCGCGCGGTCGGGCAACGGCGGCAAAGAATATCTGGACGACAAAAAGTGGGTTCTGACGGATTTCGATATTGGGCGACCGCTAGGCAAAGGAAAATTCGGGAACGTGTATCTCGCCCGCGAGAAAAAATCCAAATACATAATCGCCATGAAAGTGCTGTTCAAAGCTCAGGTGCAACAGGCAGAAGTCGAACATCAAGTTCGCCGAGAAATCGAAATTCAAACTCATCTACGGTAATTTTTTACCATATATATACAACATTATTCCCTATTAGTCAAACGGAAAGACATTTTCGCATGTAGCTTTCTGCAATTCTAAGCTTAAAAACACAGGAAAACTAAAACATTATATTCCGTGTAAATATTGGTATTTGCGAAAATGTAGCCAATTTTTTGTACGTAATAAATGCAATACAAAACGTAATACATTCTGATTTTATCAATGTTGCTTTATCGTTACTTCCTAGACATCCAAATATACTGAGAATGTACGGATACTTTCACGACGACCGGAGGATATATTTGATTCTGGAATACGCTCCTGGTGGCGAACTCTTCAAAGAATTGAACGCCCAGCCGAACAAGCGGTTCGACGAAGTACGGTGAGTGTCACAGATTCACCATGAACAGATCTTTTCCCGAATAAAAAAATAAACTTTTCGTTCATTTTGTAACTATGGAAAAATGATATTAAGGGGTACTTCTACCTTGGAGCACCATTTTTCATTATATTTTTTGTGGGAAAGCGAATAAGAGTAGACGACTGCGGTTTTTTTTCTACTTGTTATTTACGTTTTATAGTATACAATGGAATTTTTAAAGTTAAAAATTGTCGGCGTCCATGGTCCTCAAACACGGTCATCCAAAATAAATGGCTGCCACTCTCCCGACCACTGTAATTATGCGATCGGTCTGAAATTGTGCATACATACTCGGTAAACATGTCTTGATCGAATAACGGAGGTTTTTTTCGATAACTTAATTTCTCGATATTTTATTCATGTTTTTATACGAAGAATATAGGGGAAAAATCGATTTTTTGTTTAAACGCCGCCATTTTATTAATTTTGCAGTAATCGAAAAGAACCTCCGTCATTCCATGAAGACATGTTTCTCGAGTGCGTATGCACAATGTCAGGCCGATCGCATAATTACAGCGGTCAGGAGAGTGGTAGCGATTTATTTTGGATGATCGTATTTGAGCACCTGGGACGTCGACAATTTTTAACTTAAAAAAAAACTTCCATTGTATACTTTAAAACGTAAACAATAAGTAGAAAAAAACCGCAGTCGTGTACATTTATTCGTTTCCTCACAAAAAAACAAAATGAAAAACGGTGCTCCAGGGTAATCCCTTTAATTCTTCGCTAAGCTGCCTTGTTAAAGTATCGTAATTGCTCTTGAATTTCAGTACGGCGACGTATATCTCCCAATTGGCAGATGCCCTAAAGTACTGTCACAAGAAGAACGTGATACACCGTGACATAAAGCCGGAGAATTTGCTGCTGGGAGTGCAGGGCGAATTAAAAATCGCGGATTTCGGGTGGTCCGTGCATTCGCCATCGTCTCGCAGGCAAACCATGTGCGGAACACTTGACTACCTGCCGCCCGAAATGGTGGCCGGAAAAACCCACAATCACACCGTTGATCTGTGGGGTGTCGGCGTTTTGTGCTACGAGTGCCTCGTCGGGCATCCACCCTTCCTGGCTCAGACTTATGACGAAACGTACCTGAAAATAAAAAAGGCTCAATACCAATGCCCGAATTTTGTCAGCGAGGGCGCCCGAGACTTGATATCCAAGGTATGAATTGACCCAGTTTTCATGCTATCTCTGCGTATACCATTACGATAATTTATTTGTAATGGTATATATACGTTTTGTGTTTTTAAAGATGTTGAATTTTCTGAAGTATCGATTCGATTTACTAAATCATGTGAATAATGTTTATACAACACTTTCCTAACTAAAAGTTTGATTCAGTTAGAGTTTCGGGACTTTGAGGAAACAGAAAAGTCTGATGGGAAAGATTTAATGATATCGAAGATACTAATAACATTTACATGTATTAATAATAATAATGCCAACCAGTTGTAAATAAATCTGTTTACAAAAAGATTACTTTTAAAAAAGTATGGACAGAATGCGAATTGAAAAAACACACAAGAAGAGTAGAGAGTATTTGTGGAGAGGAATTTCGAAAATGATACGTTTAAATCATTATAAACTTTTCAAGAATTAGGAAATTATATATTTTATTGTCATCAGTTTCTTAACTATGTACAGATATATATATGCTAATTGTCATTAACTCGTCACTTTTATTCGTGTCTCTAGTTACTGGTTGTCGAGCCCGATCATCGGTTGCCGCTGGACCGCATCCTAGTTCATCCGTGGATTCTAAAGAACCGAACAACCGAACCGTCCAAACCAAACAATGAATGAACACATTTCCTGATTATCGTGATTTTGAAACACGACTAAAATCACATTTTTTAGTTCGATTTTAGCAAATAGTAATGAAAAGATTGAAAGCAAGGCGAAAGAAAGGACTTGGACGGAAACTGTTTGAGTTCAAGTTTCATTTACTAAGAAAATTATACATTTTATACTTAAGGATGCGGTTTTTACCGCTTGGTGAAATGGATGATGACCTATCGTCACTGTCAACCCCCGTCATTAATATTACGTTTTATATGCAAATCATTGTTTTTACGAATAAATAGCGCAACTTCCTTAATCGTAATACTGCTTTGCGTTGTTTAACCCGAATAACTGATTTCTTCTTGCAACACTTACCATTTAATGCAAGATATACGAGTTCAGTGCACGATATACACTTCTTAATTATTCTTCGCCTCGTTCATTTTTGTCAGAAGTGTGAAGAACGAGTATGAGCTACGTAGTATCTGGAACACATACAAAACGTATGGCGTGCACAGCGTTTAAGAGGTAGACCCTAGCACCGCAAAGGTACCGCACTGTAAAAAGTATCGAAAGAACAAAGGGCAGTCACTGAAAAAGCACCGGTGACCACTGAGTATTTTTCGAACATTTAAAGCACCGAGATTTTGGCCGAGAGCACCGCAAAAGCACCGAAAATTAGGTTGCTCAGGTCATGAAAGTGCCATGCTTCAGGGTGTTTTTGTATACGAGCGGCAGCGAAAAAGCACAGCACTTTCATGACTAAAGGACACCAATTTTTTACTAATTTCTGGTGCTTTTGCGGTGCCTTCGACCAAAATCTCGACGTTTTAAATATTCGAAAAGCACTCAGTGGTTTTTCGGTGATTTCTTCGGTGTTCGGACTTGCTTGGGAATGCAGCATTTGGCAGCACCTCAGTTCTACAAAAACGTATCTGAAACGTATCTGTTTAGACCAATCACTTTTAGAGTATTTTACACCGATTAAGGATCTTTGCAAGGCTTCGGCGCTACGCGTCCGCGCAACCAAACACAAATCGATCTCGTAAGATGATTTTTACTCAGAATCTCGACTTATGATCTGCGCCATCGTTCTCAAGCCGAACATTTCGCCACGAAAAACACATGGTACTTGCATTCTTAACGCGATGTAAAAACAGTACTTTTTGTAATGCATGCATTGGAAACACTTCTCACACGCACTTCTCGCACGCGCGCGGCATCACACTCGGTAGCACTTCTAACGCTTTTGTTACAAAAAGTATTATGCGAGACAGCGACCATCATATGACGGTTGTGAAATTGATCACACGAGTGAGACGAGTGAATGCGTTACAAAAAATATTATATTTCGTGTTTTGCGATTGCAGAACGTGTCTTACCGCAATAAATGTTTCCATTGTCATGGTATAAAACTTGCCAGCTTTCAACCCGAGATGTCTTTCGGAACACATCAACGAGATGATCATTAGAGAAATAACTTGTGGTGAAAATTCATCCTCCCAGCCTGACAGCCATTGACTCGTCGCTAATGAGGCACTCTAAAAATTAATTTATTTAACACAGGGTTATTGCCTGACACACAGATACAAGGACAATTTCGTCAAATTCAGGTGTTTCCAAGAGTATTCATACTGACCTGATATTTCAAAGCATTTCCATTCCAGCACCAATTCAACAATTGCGAAAACGCGGCTCCGAGGTAAACGCCGAATTTCAATAGACTCGATAAATTCTTTGCCCCCTAACGGTGATAGATATTATGCTTTATGATTATTAATGTTCAGAAAGTACAAAACGAATACAGTAGCATCTGCTTATCGCCGGTTCAGTTCCCAACAAAAAATGAGTCTATAAGATACACATGCATGTAATTATTCGTAGAGAATGTTCATAGCCGTAGCAACAGTTTTAATGAGTTACAACTAGAACTTTTAACTCACTGAAACGATCGGTTGTTTTGTGCCAAAAATGAACCATACAAACGATATTAAAGTATCCACCAATCTTGATAGTATGTTCGTTTTGCTTCCTCATAGAGGAAGCCTTGTTTTCGCGATTTTTTTTTTTTTCGAGATTTTCACGTTACCATACTCATAATCAGCTAAAATGTCGAGAAAAATGTTTTAGAAAATATGTCTGTATGTGGGTATGTGTGTGTGTGTGCGTGCGTGCGTGCGTGTGTTCTTCATAAATAAAGACACGTTTAATGTTGTTTGGTATTGAATTTCAGCGAAATCAGTAAAGCGATTCGGGTTTTATAGAATTTTGAATTTTCCGATAAAAATACATTTTGCTTTAAATCACGTCGAATCGCAACAAATGAATCGAAATGTTCTGCAGTTAAAAAATATCATATAGCCTTGCTACGTACGAAACATGGTGATAATCTGTAAAGTCGTTCGGACTTTACGCTGTTATGAATTTTTGAAAAAATATAGATTTTCGCTGTAACTTATGGAAAAGTTATGAAAGTAAGACAAGATTTTGTATCTAATCAAAATTAGATGTAATGGTGTTTGTAACGCAGTTTTCTTTGGTTAAAATTTTTTAAAAGTTGCAAAGTAGAACTTTGCACATTGCTTCCTCATTAATTTCCCTTTTTCACAAAGCTTATCCTCTATGAGGAAGCCCAAGTGAATAAATAAGCTTCTTCATAGAGGTGGCTTTGTGAAAAAGGGAAATTAATGTGGAAGCAATGCGCAACATCGACATTATTGGATGGCTGCTTTCTGAAGTGGTTTTGCGGTCACTAATTAATAAAACGACTACACTATCAGGTGGTCGCTTCGTGGTCGTTTGTCCGGTTATTTTTTGGCACAAAACGAGCGATCGTTTTCTAGGATCGCATTACGGTTGTTCGATATGGTAGGGACTAACTTCAGTACTAACTTGAGATCTGTTTTCAGTATTAACTTGAGTTCTAACTTTAATATTCACTTAAGTTCCGTCTCATGTGCTAACATAAGCATACCAAATTGAACCTACTAAGTTAATTAATACGCAAGTTCTAACTAAAGTCGTTACTGAAGTTAGAAGAAAGTAAAGTTCTAACTTTCGTTAAAACTAATTCTGTCTTTAAGGGGGACTTCTACCCTGGAGCACCATCTTTTTAAATTAATTTTTTGTGGGGAACGAATAAATGTAGACGACTCCGGTTTTTTTCTATTTATTATTTACGTTTTAAAGTATACAATAGGGTGTCCCAAAAAAAAAAAATATTTTTTTTTTCGTCCGGCCACAGTCGCAAAAGTTGGATTATATCTAAACGAAGATTATCTCAAAATTTGAGGCTCGTAAAAAAATATTAACCGGTCGCTCACGATTTAAATTCCATTAACATATAAAAAAATGATGTTGGCATGAAAAGTATTGGAAGATATTGATGAATCCGTTTCAAATTTAACAATAAAATTATCTGTTATATCCCAAAGACATCCACAAAATTTGGTAGTGATCCGTACAAATGTCCGGGAGATATGACGTTTGCAATAAGCACTAAATTGATTATTCATATATTTTGAATGATTTTAGCTAAAAAAATATTTAATAATATTGATCGATCAGCTTCAAATTTGGTACTGTAACTATATTTTATATGACAAAGATATCCGCAAAATTTGGTTGCGATCCGAACACATTTTTCAGAGTTATTGTGTTTCCAGTGGAGGGGGCAGACAGACAAAAATTTACAAAACTTTTTCTCGGACTCTGGGTATAGATTAAAATTCAGGATGGGAAACAAAATTAATTATGAGCGGTGTAAGTCACTTGAGGACCATTTTTGTTCCGTTTTTTAATTTTTATTTGAAGTTAATTAATTACGTATAATTAATTCATTATAGTTCACATTCATGATTTTCTCGTGACAACGTCGGCTCTACTTTCTAGAAACGATGTTGAAGGTCTTTTTATTAGCGTTTGGATATTGTTGGTGGTGGCTTTTCACGACCTGCAAAAGAAATTGCTTTTGCTCCTCGTCGTTCGTAGCAATATCTTTTGCAATTCTTTTGCAGGTCGTGAAAAGCCACCACCAACAATATCCAAACGCTAATAAAAAGACCCTCAACATCGTTTCTAGAAAGTAGAGCCGACGTTGTCACGAGAAAATCATGAATGTGAACTATAATGAATTAATTATACGTAATTAATTAACTTCAAATAAAAATTAAAAAACGGAACAAAAATGGTCCTCAAGTGACTTACACCGCTCATAATTAATTTTGTTTCCCATCCTGAATTTTAATCTATACCCAGAGTCCGAGAAAAAGTTTTGTAAATTTTTGTCTGTCTGCCCCCTCCACTGGAAACACAATAACTCTGAAAAATGTGTTCGGATCGCAACCAAATTTTGCGGATATCTTTGTCATATAAAATATAGTTACAGTACCAAATTTGAAGCTGATCGATCAATATTATTAAATATTTTTTTAGCTAAAATCATTCAAAATATATGAATAATCAATTTAGTGCTTATTGCAAACGTCATATCTCCCGGACATTTGTACGGATCACTACCAAATTTTGTGGATGTCTTTGGGATATAACAGATAATTTTATTGTTAAATTTGAAACGGATTCATCAATATCTTCCAATACTTTTCATGCCAACATCATTTTTTTTATATGTTAATGGAATTTAAATCGTGAGCGACCGGTTAATATTTTTTTACGAGCCTCAAATTTTGAGATAATCTTCGTTTAGATATAATCCAACTTTTGCGACTGTGGCCGGACGAAAAAAAAAATATTTTTTTTTTTTTGGGACACCCTAGTATACAATAGCATTTTTTTTAAGTTAAAAATCGTCGGCGTTTTTTTTTGAGAAACACAATTTTTTCAAGTGGTCACATTTTTTTTTTTTGTGGGGAAACGAATAAATGTAGACGACCCCGGCTTTTTTCTGTTTGTTATTTACGCTTTAAAGTATATAATGGCATTATTTTTAAAGTTAAAAATCGTCGGCGTCCCAGGTCCACAAACACGGTCATCCAAAATGGGATGGGAAAACGGCGACCACTCCTTCTGGCACACAGTTGATCTGAAACAAAAATTCAGAGCAGATTATTAATCAGTATTACTTTGGTCATGGAATGACGGAGGTTTTTTCCGTTTACTGCAAAATTAAGAAAATGGCGTCGATTTGAAAACAAAAAAAAATCGATTTTTCCCCAATTTTTTCGTATAAAAACGTCAATAAAAAATCGAAAAATTAATCTATCGAAAAAAACCTCCGTCATTCCATAACCAAAGTGATACTGATTAATAATCTATTCTGAATGTTTGCTTCAGATCAACGGTGTGCCAGCAGGAGTGGTAGCCGTTTTCCCATCCCATTGTAGATGACCGTGTTTGAGGACCTGGGGCCCAATTCTCGAGTTCGCTCGAGATTCGGTCGAGCGCTCGAGATGTTCGAATGATCGACTCGAACGAAACGAAAAAATGGTATTCACGAGTTCGATCAAAATGGCTTTCGAGCGGCATCTCGTATGAAACTTGCATGCGGTAGTGCCAAGTCGCTCAGTTCACTTATAAGCCAATGAACAGCCCAGCCTAATAGAAAATAGCTGTTTTAGAAAACGCGCAGTTTTTTAAATAATAGAATCGTATGAATTATATTAACTATTGATTTTGAGATAGGCACTTCCTTTATTATTCACGTTTTTTGTCTTCAAAGTCAATCACATTTTTTATGCATGATATTCAAAAATAATTGTATACTATAATTGTACGTTATTTACGATTTATCATTGAATCCATAAATTATTTTGATTGATTCCAGTTTGTATTTATTATTTCATGCATAACTAAAGTACATAAATTCGGGGTTTGAGATTTGTGCAAACACAAAATAGGAAAGGATTATAATACATTACAAATGAATTGTCTTTTTGTGTCTGTTTCATGCCTAGTGTTAAACAATTAATTGAATGAAGATGTCATTTATACAATTTTTAAAAGATCAAGTTTTTATCTACATTAATTTATAAATGTTCAATAATAGTTAACATTTATGTTTTCAAATGAACAAAATCTGTCAAGGGTTTGTCGAGTCGTTTACCAACGCCCACAACACATGACATGCAACATATCAAGAGATGCGGTAGCGTACCGACGCCAATTTCCTCTATATAACAGCAGAAACATAACCTCAAACTGTAAAATTTTCACTTTTTACTGTGTTCTTTCCTTCGAGATTCGAATCTCGAGTGCTACAGACCACTCGTGCTTTACATTCGAAAAATCTCGAGCGTGAGATCTCGGTGAGATTTCAAGAATGTCGGTCCAGCCGTTTCGTTCGACAATCTAGGGAATCTCGAATGAAACCGAGCTCGAACGAACTCGAGAATTGAGCCCCTGGGACGCCGACGATTTTTAATTTAAAAAAATGCCATTGTATACTTTAAAACATAAATAACAAATAGAAAAAAAACCGGAGTCGTCTACATTTATTCGTTTCCCCACAAAAAATAAAATATGAGCACTTGAAAAAATGGTGCTCCAGGGTAGAAGTCCCGCTTAAGGTATCGGAAGATCGGGATTCCAACCGTGGAACGTACCAAGACAGCTTGAAATCCGGTTAAACAGATCATGGAGAAGCTGGCGAATAATTGAACGAACATGCTGACGCCAAATATTTCGTTTAGTTCGTCGACGCAGTTGATAAGCCGTTGATGATGCCTAACGCACGTCTTAAATCGTCGTATGAAGGAGTCGCCATTGGTAGCACGAGCTTCGTCAGCGTTGAACGGAATGAAGCAAGTTATTTCGTTATGAGCTTCCTTGAAATTCGATGCCGAAGAAGCTTCTTCCACTATCTCAATCGAAAGTCCTTCCGTCAACAGTGTGGCTCGCCTGTTCTTCGCGTGCAAACAGTTTTCGTAGTTGGCGTTTAAAACAACGAGCTGAACATTCGTCCATTTGTAGAGGCCGATGACGATGGTGTCCATACCGATAATCGATACCAGGCCAATACTGACAGCGCAAGCTTGCATGCTAAATGCGATATGATGCATCGGGAATGTCGTGGTGTCGAAGGGGTATCGTGCTCGTATCGGCAGAGCGCCCTCGTCCACCGGAACGAGAAAGATCAGGGCGACCGAAAGTGTCGCACCGACCGCCCAGAAACCGTGAAGTAACATTTTTTCGTAGTAACAACATGTCTGTACATGTAAACGGACTCTTCGATCTGCAAAACAACAGTGAAAATGTTTTCTATACACTATTAAAAATATTTAGAAAATTCATATACTGTATAGTAATTTAATGTCCAGTATTTTTACTGAACCCGTGTAGGAAATTCAGTTTAATATACCTACGAAAGAAAATGAAAATTAAATGTACGTGAGGTAAAATTAAAGTTTACTTATATGAAACCACAACTTTTGTAACGAATTTCGGAGATTGTACATCAATTTCAGTAAACTGCGCATCAATGAATACGACTTTGTAACGAATTTAGCATACATATGTATCAATTTTACGTTACACTCGTGTAGTAAATGTATATGCCCGTTTCTGTACAAGAGCTTCCTGTACTTGTGTAGTAATTTTACCTTAAACATTTTTAACAGTGGACGACGGTATTGTAAAATTAAAGTTAGCTCATAATAAAAAACACGTCTCATATAGCGTATTTAGTGTACTGTACATCAAGAGACGCGGCAGCGTCTCGACGCCAAGTATTAAAAGAAATCTTTAATTAATACAACTTGTGTAACGAATTTAGTATATAGTGCATTAATTAATTTGACTTTCGTAACGAATTTAACGGAATTGTACATCAATTTTACGTTGTACTCGTGTAGTAAACTTATTATGGCCGTTTCTGTAAAAGAGCTTCCTGCACTGTATAATAATTGTATCTTAAATATTTTTAAGTGTGGGCTTCCAACACGAGTAAAGGAAGCATGTTTACATAAACTGGTGTATTAAATTTGACGTGCAAGTGAAATGTAAAATTGTACTATTTTCTGTTGAATGCTATAAAAATTAGAAAGTTTTATATGAAAGTATAGAAATCGAGTATAAAAATTTGGAATTTTACTACACAAGGGTATTAAATTTAATATATCAACCGATGAGTCAGATTTCCAGTATTCTAAATTCGCAAACATTTTTTAAAGTGAATTTACGTATGAATGACCTCGTAAACTATCTGCATAATAATAACGAAACTGATCCTGAAAATGGCTATCTCGATCGAACTTTTACAAATTCTCTTCGCCTAGACCACCCAATAAGAGAAAGGCGCTGCAGTAAAATATCAGCATTTGAGTGGAGCCCTGACGGCGCAAGGTGCTGAATTCGGACACGGTGCTTGCATTATTCAAACCCTCGTTGCAGCCACACGACGCGCCAGAGATTCAGCACGCTGTGCCGTTTCATTTGCATTATATGCTCTAGTACGTTATGTACGACGTTAATTCAGAGTCACTCGATTCAAGGTACGAGTGCCCTTTTAAAGTATGAAGAAAAACTATGATGTCCAATTCAATTTTAATGCCAATTTCTTCACAAAAACAAAATTTATCAGTGTAAACCTTACTAAACAACTGATGTTCATGTGTGACTTCACTTAGAATATCAGTTGTGAAGTCACACATGAACATCAGTTGTTTAAAGTGTTTACACTGGTATCTTTTGCTTTTGTGAAGAATCCATACGAATAATATAGAATTAAAAGAACAAAATAACCCGGTGAATTAAACGCAATATCGATTTTTTTTCTTCGTAATTTACATGGGCTGTTCTGACAGTGACCACCGAGTCAATTTTCTCGGAGTTTGCACAAAGGTTGTGTTGATGGTGACTCATTCGTTCCGGCGGCGGAGAAACAACTTTCAGATTTATTTTTGTTTGGTTCTTTCGAAAGTGATTTTGACAATTCTCGAAAGTTTTTTCTGTGCAAAAAACAACTTTCACTCAGCATTATTGTTTTGTCATTTTGGCAATTATTTTGGGAAAAAATGAAAGTTATCGTGATTGCTAGGAGTTGTCAACTTCCATTTCATTTTATTGTGAGTGTTCTTTTGCCACCGCTACAATTTACATGAGGTATACGTTTTTTTTGCTTTTGAAGAAAGTTATTTTGAGCTGCATTCTGCCAAGGTCACGGCTCGAAATATCTGTCTACTACGCCAACAGCAGTAAAGAAGTGACATTTAATTCATGTATTTTTTTAATACCGGGTCTCTTCGATGTCGGTGGTTTGTCGGCTTATTACCTATTAAGGTAGTCCTAGCGGTACAGTCCCGTCAAATGTGAGTCTCAGAGAAAATTTCGAATAATTCTCGATGGGATAAAGATCTGAAAAGAAATCAAGTATATTCAAGGTGCTGATTTTTTTTTAGTTAATTTGCATAATAATAATACCAAAATGTTAAAAACAAATTGATGAAAAAGGAGTCATCAAATCACCCGTCAACCTAACTGCTTTTTCAAATGAATATTATTTCTCAATTTTTTTGAGTATGTATACATTTTTTCAGAATTTTATCTAATTTTTGAAATATTCGTTTTCTTTATCTTTCAGCTGTATTTGCGAATCTACATGATAAATTATTCGGACACTTTGTGGGTGTAATGGGAGATTTTACGACCGATGCATATCCGAAATTCATATATCGAAATATCGAAAACATTTGTCAAAAAAATAAAGATTGCAAAACACAATGTTCATAAATTAGACGAAATTCTGAAAAAATTCATACATATTCAAATTCAAAATCATTTCCATTTGAAAAAAATTAGTTGGATGATTTCTCGAAGAATTTATTTTTCATCAATTTGTTGATAACATATTGGAATTATTATTATGCAAAATGAACCTTTTTTAGCATCTTCTTGAATATGCTTGATTCCGTTCAGATTTTCATCCCATCGAGAAGTGTTCGAAACTTTCTCTATATCTCACGGTTGGCCAGACTGTACCTAGGACTGTGTGACTAGGACTACCTTAAAACTATTGTCGGAGATCGCAGACTGATATTACTTCCCGTCACGCAAATACGCGATCTACTAAAAAATGCTCTGAAAGAATTTTCATTTTTTATCAGAAGGTCCCTCTGAGAGAAGACGCTTCAGGGGCTTTAGTTATTCGTGGATCGTATGGTATCCTCGGAATATCATTTGTAATCTCCTACGGTTCCACTCGCAATAAACAAGTGCGTTTTTTACCTCTGACATTGTTCACGTCAGTGCCTACATTTACACGTAGCTGTATTTTGAGTTCAGTACTTTATCAATGTTTCTAATAGTCAGCAACGTTGAGTTCTCCGCTCTTTGCATCAAGGAGAGAAGAGTAATTTGTTATGGTGAAGAATGTACCCGGCTCAACTGTGACAATCACGGAGTATCGGAAAAGCAGTGTCCTTGAGTGCGTAGTGTAAATTAAGATATTTACTTTTCCTTACTTCGTTTTTTTTTACATATCTGAACTCTAAGGAAGAACGAAAAATAATTTGTCTTTCGTAAAGAAAACATCGCTATCGCGCATTTACCGCAAATGTCACGATTACCCTAGTCAGCCAAACGACCTCGGAAAATGACTGCAAAACGACTATGAAACGATCGGTCGTTTTGTGCAAAAAAATGTACAAATGTCAAACGACCGCGATATGACAATCAACTTCGTTAGTACGGTCGTTTTTACTTGCTCATGGAAGAAGCATTGTTTAATGGAATTGTTTTTTTTTTCGAGACTTTCAAGTCAGGACACTGAGAATGTTTCAAAACGTCGAGAAAAGTGATTTGTATGAAATACTAGGATAATCACACGCGCTGGCGCGCGTGCCTGAAAAACTTGCCAAAATCGACCTCAGACATTTTTTCTTTTAAAAATATCGACTTGTAACCTATACCATCATTCTCAAGTCGCATATTCTACCCCTAAAAACACTGGTTATTAACCTTTTTTAATCGATTTTGAAAAAAATATGTTTTTGGCGACGAAAAAAATATTTTTTCTGTCAGAAATCGTAGATTCGGCTCCCGACCGAAAATCGCTAAAATCGAACCCAATTCTTTTTCTTTTCAAAATATCGACTTGTAACCTATACCATTGTTCTCAAGTCGCATATTCTACCCCTAAAAACACTGGTTATTAACCTATTTAATCGATTTTGAAAAAAATATTTGTTTGGCGGCGAAGAAAATATTTTTTCTGTCAGAAATCGTAGATTCGGCTCCGGACCGAAAATCGCCAAAATCGAACCCAATTCTTTTTCTTTTCAAAATATCGACTTGTAACCTATACCATTGTTCTCAAGTCGCATATTCTACCGCTAAAAACACTGGTTATTAACCTTTTTTAATCGATTTTGAAAAAAATATTTGTTTGGCGACGAAAAAAATATTTTTTCTGTCAAAAATCGTAGATTCGGCTCCCGACCGAAAATCGCTAAAATCGAACCCAATTCTTTTTCTTTTCAAAATATCGACTTGTAACCTATACCATTGTTCTCAAGTCGCATATTCTACCCCTAAAAACACTGATTATTAACCTTTTTTATTCGATTTTTAAAAAAATATTTGTTTGGTTCCGAAAAAAATATTTTTTCTGTCAGAAATCGTAGATTCGGCTCCGGACCGAAAATCGCCAAAATCGACCCCAATTTCTTTTCTTTTCAAAATATCGACTTTTAACCTGTACCATTGTTCTCAAGTCGCATATTCTACCCCTAAAAACGCTGGTTACTAACCTTTTTAAATCGATTAAAAAAAAAACATTTTTTAGCGACGTTTTTGCTGCCAGAAGTCGTAGATCCGGCTCCGGACCGAAAATCGCCAAAATCGACCTCGGACATTTTTATTTCAATATATCACCTATAATAGGTTAATAAATGTTGCGCTGCCGCGCTCTTATAAAGCTTTAAAAGGTTACGTGTGCTGCCCCGCCTGTCCTATACCTATGTCTCTCATATACTATGTCCTCTTATGAACATTTTCAAATTTCACACCAAACTGATTTTGTTTATCACGGACTTTCCTGACGACCAATCACAGCTCTAATAGTTTGCTAACAATGCTTTCCGTTACTCTAACAATGCTTTCCAAGTGTGCGTGTACAGATTACCTTGTATAAGCACGATAACTCATAATTTTCAATGTATATCTTCTTCAAATTTGGTATGCAAGTGGGCTACTACACAACATTACAGTAACATAAATTTGAGTACACATTTGACGCAGAACTGTCCAGATGTTAAAATTTTATGAGTTTCTGAATTTTTTTGTAGAATCCTGCAAATTACGAGCTACCGGGTTGTAATTTGGTCCACATATGGACTAACGTGACACAAGTTTTTAGTACAAATTTGACGCAAATCGGTGAAGCGGTTCAAATTTTATGACAATTTGGATTTTTTAATAATGTAGAATCCAGAGTAGATAAACATACGTCTTCACAGAGGTAACTTTGTAGAGGAAACAATTGGCAAGGTTCTATTTTACATTGCAGACATTTTTAAAAAGTTGTGAAATAATGAGGAAGCAATTTGCAAAGTTCTACTTTGCACGCTTTTTATTTCTATTTGCGACCAGAAAACGACTGTTTCAAAATCGATCATTCAGAGAAACATCGGTAGCTTTTCTTGGTCGATATTCAGTCGTTTGAAAAAACGATCACATTGCCGTTACGTTTGTTAGGGGTACCTCCATTGATCCTACCGCAATCGAATTGATAAACATACAGATGGATAATTCAAACACGTACGTTCAAAATGTGTGTGCGATAACAAGTATGTTTTCTCCCGACTCCGCTAAAATAACCCCATTTCGTGTCCGCAACGCGGGCGGAAAATCGCTCATTTTTTGACAACTGACTCACGCATGCGCAGTCCGGTTTCATTACCTCCCTAGGGAGGAAATCAGCTCATTTCTGCCCGCGCGGGAGTAATGGAAACCGTACTACGCATGCGTGTCGTCATTTGTCAAAAATGAGCTTATTTTCCGTCCTCGTTGCATACACGAAATGTGGTTATTTTTTAGCGAAATCGGGAGAAAAGTATAGTACGTTACATGGGAGGAGTGCAACTTTTCACCGAGTGTGAATTTCTGCCCTCGCTTCGCTCGGGCATCAAACTTCACACTCGGTGAAAAGTTGCACTTTCCTCCCTTGTAACGTAATGTACTATTTTCACTGCGCGTACACATAGACCAGCAGTGTATAAGGGAGAGGCTGTTGTATATGAGACTCCTGCCGGTTTCAATCTGAATCCGATCCTCGATCTCTCGGATTTCGTCTACAACTTTCTGTGTTATTGTCCCAAGTCTAATAAGAGCTTGACATTTTTTTCAGATTTTTTTTTTCAAGTTGAAATTTATTACAATTGTTCAAAATGAAAATATTATCAGCCACAGTTTAAAAATTTGAAAATATTCTCAAAAATCCCGTGTCAGACAAGTTTTTACGCTTAGAGCCATAGTGGACCGATTCTTGCTTCGATTTTTTCGGAATTTATATCGAAAAGAAAAGTTTTTGAAAATTCGGAAAAATAGAAGCAAATCTCGCCCCACTCAGGGTTTAGGCTTAAAAACTTTTATATCTGATACAGGATTTTTGAGATTTCTTTTAAATTTTTAAACGGTGGCTAACAATATTTTCGTTCTGAACAATTGTAATAACTTCAAATCTGAAAAAAAATATCGAGCTCTTTTTAGAGTTGGGACAATAAAACAAAAAATTGTTAACGAAATACGAGAGGTCGAGGGTCACACTCGGGTCGAAGCCAGCGGAAATTCCCCATATATCTACACCACAAAAATGCACCCTCTTCGTTTACAGTTTCGCTGCGTCCACAATCGAGGATCAGCTCGCTCGACGGAATAATTCCATAAATCATAATGAATGGTTGCCTCGGTGTATAATTACCCTTCCCATATGTTAAACGGCCGCTAAATTACCAACCGAAGATGCCTCGGTTCACTTCGGTGTCCTTGCGCGAAGATATTCATAATTTCGTGGAAAGATTAATGCTCGGGGAATAGTATAGTGAGGCCAAAAGACACGATCGTTACGGTCAAACCCGTGGGAACTGCGACCATCGGGGACTGATTGAAATATAATGCGATGGTGTTACTAACCCTTTACCGCGGCACATGGACTCTCAGTGAAGACTCTTCGTCGCACACTAGTCTGATGCAAATAGAGAAGCCGCGACCGCGTTGAAGTGTCCGTCGAGAATGGCGAATGCACGGGATGCAAAGACTGTGGACCAATCGCCGATGGTCAACACAGCGATGCTTGTGTTCGCGGTTTCGGGCAATTGGTGTCCTCTGTGGTGGCCCCCGAAGTGGAACTTTCTTTACTATCTTTACTTCAGTCTCACTAATTTTATCCTCTTCACGCATCTATTCTCCGAGCTGATCAATCTTATCGTCGACATAAACACTCTGTCGGATTTCACCAACAAGTGCCTGTCCCTCATACCCACCATCAACGCCTGTTGTAAAGCCATCAACATTTTGGTCAACAGACGTAAGATAATAGCTGTATTGAATATGCTGAGAGGCAATTACTGCAGAGTGCAGAATTCGCGGGAAGTCGAGTTGGAACGGAAGTACGAGAAGTTGATCCGGTGAGTGTCGAAGTGCGGTCTTTACTATTTATGTGTTTGCTTGTAGTAAATGAAACGACGGCAGAGGGCGCGCGGTCGGTGTGTGGCGTCGGCGATCTCCCATATTAATGAAGGGGGCTTCTACCCTGAAACACAATTTTTTCAAGTGGTCACATTTTATTTTTTTGTGGGGAAACGAATAAATTTAGACGACCCCGGCTTTTTTCTGTTTATTATTTACGCTTTAAAGTATACAATGGCATTTTTTTAAAGTTTAAATCGTCGGCGTCCCAGGTCCACAAACACGGTCATCCAAAATGGGATGGGTAAACGGCTACCACTCATGCTGCCACATCGTTGATCTGCAACAAAAATGCAGAGTAGATTATTAGTACCACTCTGGTCGTGGAATGATGGAGGTTTTTTTCGATAACTTAAGTTTTCGATTTTTTATTAACGTTTTTATACAAAAAAATCGATTTTTTTCCCAAATCGCCGCCGTTTTCTTAATTTTGCAGTAATCGAAAAAAAACTCCGTCATTCTATGACCAAAGTGACACTGATTAATAATCTGCTCTAAATTTTAGTTTCAGATTAACAGTGTGCCAGCAGGAGGGGTAGCCGATATCCCATTCCATTTTTGATGACCGTATTTGTGAACCTGGGACGCCGACGATTTTTAACTTAAAAAAATGCCATTGTTTACTTTAAAATATAAATAACAAATAGAAAAAAAACCGGAGTCGTCTACATTTATTCGTTTTCCCACAAAAAATAAATTGAAAAAATAGTGCTCCAGGGTAGAAGTCCCCCTTAATTAAGGTAGACCTTGCAAGTGGTGGTTGACTTCACAGAATTTTCAGATAAATGAGAGGGAACTGCAAACACTTCTTTCTGGTATACAAATCTGAAAGAAATCAAGCATATTGAAGGTACTAAAAAAATTCAGTTTGCATCCTGAAAATTTCAAAATGTTATTAACAAGTTGATGGAAAAAGAAATTGTTTAACAAATCTCTCAAAAGCCGAAATTCTTTTTTCATGCAAATGATTTATTCATTTTTCTGAATACATATGAATTTTTTTAGATTTTTTACTTCACTTTGAGTTTTGTGACCTTCCACACATTGTTTCCATATAGAAAAGAAAAATTCAAAGTGAATTGAAAAATCAGAATTAATTCATACGTATTCAGAAAAATGACCAAATCATTTTCTTGAAAGAAAAATTCGGTTTTCGGGAGATTTGTTGAAATTGTTTTTTTTTTTCATTAATTTGTTTATAATATTTGGAATTTGTATGATGTAAAATCCATGCGTTTAGCACCTTCAATGTGTTTGATTTTTTTCAGATGTTTATACCATCAAGAAGTGTTTGCAATTACTTCTCATTTCTTTGAAACTTACGCGATGTTAGCCACCACTGATTTGCGCGTCAACTGTTGAGCGGGAGGCAGTTTTTCTGAGTTTCTAATGTATTTTCATACAGCAGAAACTTAGTGAAAATATAGTCGCCTGTATGGGCATAGGGTCTTCCGCAGTTTCCCTGTGCCCTCATACAAATGCGATACAGTAGTCCATTAAGACAGAGCGTGGCTGCGAGATGTTTATTTGTTATTTATTTGAATTATTACGTCCGATGGAATTATTCTTTACGAGTGAATATCTCGAAATATCATAATTATTGCCAGGACATGATTATAATTATTTCCATTTACATTCATAATTATTACCGGGACATAATTATAATTATTTCCATTTCTATCCATAATTATTGCCAGGACATAATTATAATTATTTCCATTTCCATTCATAATTATTACCAGGACATAATTATAATTATTTCCGTTTACGTTCATAATTATTGACACGCCACCATTATAATTTTTTCCATTTCAATTCATAATTACTGCCATTTCCATTTTGTATTTAAAATTCGAGATATATCTATGGTAATTTAATTGAATAAGTATGTAAAACTCTTGAAATTCCCACTGACTGACGTTCGAAGACGCTAAAGAATCTTTGCAATCTCGTGTTTCAGGTGGATCAACGTCACGTGTTTGATCCTCGATCTTGCAGTTGTCATCTCTTTGTTAATACATCCGTTCGTGAATAACTTTGAGGAAAAGATGTTGCCCTACAAGGCCTGGTTCCCCTTCGCTATCAATACCGAAATGAGTTTTTGGACAGTATTTGTCTACGAGTCTATAGCGTCGTTGATTGCCGCGGGATTTTTCGCAGCGAATGATCTTCTCGTGATATCGATCATACTGGAGATATGTCGACAGCTGGACATGCTCAGCTGTAGACTTAGCGACTTGACAGTAACAGACCTGGTGGAAACTGCAAAGCAACGGAGTCGTCGCCACGATAATTATTACGTCTCGTGTTACTCTCAAGATGGAAAGACGAAGGAGAAACTCGTCGATTGTGTCACTTATCACATCTTCATATTTCAGTCAGATTTTTATGTAGTCCATAATGGGTCTATGATTCCCGCTTGGAAAAACCGATTGGCTCCTACCACAACCACTCGAACCCGATTGATTCGCAATCGGAATAATCGTTTGAATTTACGAGGTTTACGGGATCTATGGCGTCCCTAGTGGGAATTGCCAGTGCGCTGCCAGAGCTGCCAATACACCCGTAATGTGGCTCACTTCACGGAGAGCCTTACAAAAAAATCGTATTTCTGGGCGAAATCCTTTTTTTTCTTTATTGTAAAATCATAATATAATTCTAGTAAAATGTCTAATATGCTACTCCATTTTAATTATGTATTTTATTTAAATAATTTAGCCAATTAATAATTGCATATCGGGGCAGTGCCATCCTGACACTGCGGTCCGACCTCGGCAATCCGCATTGGGCCATATCTAGTGCCAGTCACAGTTCGATGTTGGTGTCAAGACTCGGTCAGGTGTGAGCAAACCATCATTGGCTCGGCACACATTTAGATTTGTCCGCGTACTGGCCTCTAATAATCCCCGATATTGGCAGTTCTGTCGACGCTACAAAACCAGTACTGCACCAAGAAGCATTTCCCACTAGGGGTGCGTTGGCTATCGGAACACATCGGATTGTTCAATCAGGGAAGCGCTATGAATCTAATCGCGGCTTAAGAAGATTAAGCAGTCTTAATCTCCTCAGTTTAAGAAATTGCACAGTCTTAATTTCTCATACTTAAGGTAGTGCCGTCACGACAACCTCGACCAAAAGTTTCGTCCCATTTATTGTATATTTGAAGGATAGATAATTCAATCGATTCATCTTGTATAAATCTGTATGGAAGATGAAACATTGACGTGGGATTCATGAATGATACAAGAAACATCATTTGCTGCCAAAAACTTCGATTATTAAGTATATTGTTAACCCTCGGTGGTCACACAGGGTCACAGTGACTCAAGCGCAACTTTAAGCCAAAACTTCTGTCACAGAAGTTTAAACCAAAACTTAAAAAATATGTTTTCTTAAACCAAGACTTCTAATCGTCACAGGAATTCCGTCGTGGCAGTCGATCAAAAACAAAATGGGCTGTCTTCAGATGCCAGAAAAGATACCTTTTTTAAACGTCCACTATCAATATATTTTTTTAATCTTAAACTATCATATCTCGACTCGAGAGTATCATCGTAAAGTGTTATGGAAAACAATTGAAAATTCTGAGAGTTATGACTTTTTTTTTAATTAGAAAAGGCTATTCTACGCATCGACCATTTTCTGATTTTTTCCGCCATTTTGAAATGCGATAAAAATATAAAACCGACAATGCCACATTCTAAAAGGTCTCTAATAATACGCTAAATTTTTATAAGTCATTCGGAATGATACCGCCAACACGGCAATCGGTTAAATACGGCTGGGGTCACTGCGACCCCGTGTGACCAGAATGTCACAACCGGAACGTGTGACCACCAAGGGTTAATAGGTCAGCGAGGGGTAAGCTTTCTACCAGGACTGTCTCGGTTGGCAAATCGTCGTGGCGTCTCCCGTCCACGTGATCGTTCGTCTGCAAAATATATCGAATAATAGCAAAAATATTGTGTTCCTCGAGGCTTGTATATCTCAGAAACTAAACGGTCAATCATCCTCAATTTTGTCGAGGGTATGCCTATAACATTTCTCTACCATTATCTCATTTTTTGTCCAAGTCTCATTTGTCGTTTCGACAAAAAAAATAATAGACGTGTTGGTCGGCATGCTTCGTATATAGTTTACGTGTAAATCATGCCAATTTCAATTGCAAACATCTCGGCTCCCGAACGGTCGATTGTATTAAAATTAAACATATGTTTAAATAATATGTTAAATTACAAGCACGTCAAACTTCAACAAGTTCTTATTCAATTGATATTCTGACGGTACTACCTTAGGTGTACTTTACGTAAAAAAACGATGTTTTCGTACATACAATGGGACCTCCGTTAATTTATCCTGCCAACGATGCGCGCTTTTACACTGATGATTGACCCAAGTAGGCCGGCGAATTGCACGAGTAACGGGAGGTCCGACTGTATGTCGACGTTTTCACACCGAAAGTGTGTGAACATCCTACATGCAACTTTGTAAATACGTAAAACTTGCTTGATTAGCTTCAATGCGCAGACCCAATGCTATTTAATGACTCACAGATTTACCTACAAAATTCGATACTCACATAAGTTATTTAAAAATACAGATTGGCCGAAGCAACTCAAGGATGCTTCGTCGCAACATTCGCCACTACAATGATCACCAGCCTGTTTGGTACTTGCACAGGTGCATATCATCTTTCCCGGTTTACCGTCGGCAGCCCCGATTTTAATAAAGCGGGGTTGATGTTCTCGGCCATGATTTACGAGGTATTTCTCTATTGCTGGTTTGGAAATGAACTGCGCCTCAAGGTAAGATGAGATAACCTGCGCTGTGCAAAGTGTCTTGATGAAAATTGATATACTTACAAAGTGGATGTTCACACGTTCAGTCAACGGCCGTATACCACCAATAACTGTACGCGACTTCAAAAACAACTGGTAACTTCGTACCAAAAATGAACCAAACATACGATCTTAAAGCGACGCCTTTTGATAGCATGGTTCGTTTTTCGAAGCCGTTTTGTAGTCGCTACTTCATAAAAAGACTTACAAGTTTTCACGTCAAAGCTTCCAATTTTCGTAGGATTCCGTCAAAATTACTTTAATTTTATATCTCACTCCTGTGTTAAGGGGGACTTCTATCCTGGAGCACCGTTTTTCATTTTATTTTTTGGTGGGGAAACGAATAAATGTAGACGACTCCGGTTTTCTGCTTGTTATTTACGTTTTAAAGTATACAATGAAATTTTGTTTAAGTAAAAAATTGCCGGCATCCCAGGTCCTCAAACATGGTCATCCAAAATAAATGAAAAAATTAAGAAAATGACGGCGTTTAAACAAAAAAATCGACTTTCCCCTATGTTTTTCGTATTAAAACATTAATAAAAATCGAAAAAATAAGTTATAAAAAAAATCCGTCATTCCATGAAGACATGTTTCCCGAAGATGCATGCACAATTTCAGGCCGATTTCATAATTACAGATGTCAGGAGAGTGGTAGCCATTTATTTTGGATGTCCGTGTTTGAGGACCTAGGACGCCGACAATCTTTAACTTCAAAAATTCCATTGTATACTATAAAACGTAAATAACAAGTAGAAAGAAACCGCAGTCGTCTACTATTATTCGTTTTCCCACAAGAAAATAAAATGAAAAATGGTGATCCAAGGTAGAAGTCTCCCTTAAATTTCAAGTACTGGTTTACGTACCAGAGCTTTCTTTGCCTGTAATGGAAGCTCATACGAAATATTTTTAACAGTGTACACTATCAGAAAGGGTGACCACCTCGTGGTCGTTTGTCTGGTTCTTTTTTGGCACAAAACAGCCGCTCATTTGTTTAGGGTTGTTTTATGGTGGTTTGATCTGCTAGGGAAGCGTTGGCATCCGCTTCAACTGTAGTAAAATCTATGAATATTACAAACCAACTGACGTTTATCGCTGTACATGACTACTGTGTCATCCACATTACATAAAGTTTTTCTGCAGAAACCCCGTGTATGTTGCAATTTAATATAAAGTGGGGTGGAACAGAAATAAGGTACATTTTCGTAGATACGAATTCTTAGACACGACTACCGGTCGAAATGTTCCAAAACCGAAATCTCGAAATGTTTGTTTTCAAGATATCAACTGTTTGTCGTCTCGAGTCCCATAATTCATCCGCGGAATGTTGTCTATTTTCATCCCTCGGGCCATTTTCCGACCCATAGCTGTTTGTCTTTGCACTCTAACTGATTTTCGTATTCTTTTAGGTGGCGCGTCGATCATCGGGATCTACAGCGTCGCCCGAGTGGTATCGGGATGCTGCGCGTGCGTTAGAGGCGCCTTAATTTGCGCCGCCTTAATATGTAGTATGATCTGTTTAGTTTATCGCTTATTAATGCATATTATTAATACATTGCATAACATTAATGATATACATTAATAAGCAATAAACTAAAACACGTTGAAAAGTGATTTGAATGCTTGCACATTCAATTTAACGACCCGGTTTCTGAAGAAAAACCTCTTATACAAGTATATTAATTTTCCAAATATTTTGAACAGTGTGGGCTAGCATTTTCTCTCTGCAAATGGAAATTAATTTTTTTCACCGTGGCAGAGTCTGCAGGTCGGAGATGCCGTGTATAAAACGGATTGGTTTAATCTGAAAACCAATTTGCGGAAGGATCTACTCAATATTTCTATGCGTGCGAATCAACCGATTATCTTCAGAAGCGTTTCAACGGCGTCTCTGTCGCTTGACGTCTTCGTATCTGTGAGTATCAAAGTCTTACGCGTTATTTTCTAGTCGCTTTTGTACTCGGGTGCTTTTCTTCCTTGCTCATTTGCACAGTGAGACTTTCATGGCTAGATCAGATTTTGAATAATATTCTGTGGATTGAAAAGAATCGGAGTTTCTTCTTTTAGTAAACTGCAATACTATTCAATAGCTGTAAGGTAAAATATTTGGAACAAAAAAAACGTGAATTTAACAAGGGGCCTTGTGAAATTGAAAGTACGTCTGTGCCATTAAAAACGCGTGCGCCTAAAAACTCAATAAAAGTACGATATGCAATTGAACCTTTTTTGTAGATTCTTCAGACTTCATACACGGTTTTCACTGTGTTAAAGAGAATCGGGGTAAAATCTTCGATCGTGATCCTGAGCGATGCACAAACATTCTAATTGACATCCAACGTAGTTTGTGCATCCAACGATAAGAGTATTAAATATGGAGTAAATTAAAGTATATGTATTTATAATATGGGTCTATCCTACCTTTCTATTTGCATTTATAATATGGATCTATCCTACCTTTCTATTTGCATTTATAATATGGGTCTATTCTATTTCTGTTGCTATTTCTATTTGTATTTATTATATGGGTCTGTCCTACCTTGAATATGATGGAGTTTTACTCAAGGTCGCAATATCGATTAAATAAGAATTTGTTGAAATTTGTCGTGCACGTAATTTAACAGGTTATTTAAACATATGATTAATTTGAATACGGTTGACCGGTCAGAAGCCGTGATCTGAAATTGAAATTGGCATGATTCACACGTAAACTATAAACGAAACATACCGAAAAATAAACACCTTTTTATTTTTTTACCGTCAAAACGACAAATAAGACTTAGACAAAAAAACTAGATAATGACAGAGAGACATCACACGGATACCCTAAAAATGGAAGATGTTTGACCGTGCAGTTATTATTAGACGCATTTTGCAGACTAATGATCGTATGGAGGGGGGACGGCTTAATTTGGCAACCGGGACAGTCCTGGCAAAAAACTTATCCCCGTCGACGTATTAAAAATATTTAATAATAGAAGTTTTTCGGCAGTGGATGATGTCATTTGTATTATTCATGAGTCCCACGTGAATGTTATGTGTTCCATAAATTTGTACAAGATGAATTGCCTGAACTAATCCTTCAAATATATACATATATATGGATAGAAACTTTTGGTTGCGGTTGTTGTGGCGGCACTACTTTAAGGCAAACAATATGTGTATGATTTAAATAACTCTGTAAGAATACTGATCTCCAAAAGTAAAAAAAAATGCCAAGTATTAAAATTGGAATCATTACAAAAAAGTATCCCTTGAAAAGAACAGTCAAACCCGACATATCAGTCAAGTAAGACTCATCGAGATGTGCAGAAAGAAAACCTGGCGGGACAACATTTTTCTCTTTAACGATATCTATATTATACGATAGATCTAAATATTTTGCGAAATTAAATTAGAGTTACAAATATGCCCGAAACACATGCAGCAGTCATCTAATTAAATAAAAGACATACAGTTTCGTCTTGCGCAAACTTACGGTGCAGTTACTGGACGTTTTCTATCATTTTCAATTAGGCCTACATATGCGCTTAATTTATACTTTTACTGTCGATCTCTTTTTTACTACACTCTTTGATTCAGTTTCCTAAGAAACCCGTTGAGTGTCTTCTGCGTCTGTTCTTGTTAATGCATTTCCTAGCAAACGTAACGTTCGTACAACGATATTTAAAAACGATTAGTCATTTTGTGTTGAAAATTCACCTCATAAACGGCGGCAAAACGACCGCTCATTTTGTCAATACAGTAGAACCCCGATTATCGGGAGTCGGGTTATCCGGGAAGCGGATTATTAACCGGGCATCACAAGAAGTGAAGAAAGTGCAAGAAGCAAACGAAAGTCACTGAGTAGTTCGAAAAAAAACCTAGTTTACTTAACGTTTAAAAAAACACTGAAAGCTTTACATGCTTGTTTATACTATCTCTCATAAAAAAAACTCTCCCAAAAAAAAATCTCTCACCAAAAAAAACTCTCCCAAAAAAAAATCTCTCACCAAAAAAAACTCTCCCAAAAAAACTCTCACAAAAAAAAACTCCCAAAAAATATTAACGAATCAATATATTAGCCAAGTAAAACTCCTCGGTAAAAAAAAAAAAAACTTGGTGTACCAGCATTTTACTTCTCGTCCTTATTTCAATGAACTATGTGCGGAAGCAAAACGCTGGTACACCAAGTTTTTTTTTTTTTTACCGAGGAGTTTTACTTGGCTAATATATTGATTCGTTAATATTTTTTGGGAGTTTTTTTTTGTGAGAGTTTTTTTGGGAGAGTTTTTTTTGGTGAGAGATTTTTTTTTGGGAGAGTTTTTTTTGGTGAGAGATTTTTTTTTGGGAGAGTTTTTTTTATGAGAGACGGCTACTCTTTTAATACTTGGCGTACAATTTTTGTTTCGAAGAAACATTTTTTGGTTTATTTCATATCTTTTTGAAAGCGATCTTCAATGCGACGACAGGGCTCTTTGCGAATGGTCAGGTCGCACTTCTTGCAACTAACATTGTTCACTATTATGCTTCGCTGCTCCGTCAGTGGACAAACCAATTTAACCATGTCCAACCTCTGCATTCTTTATTTCTACAAGACACCAAATAGTTAGTGCTCTATCATGGATGAGTACTGGAAATACTGCTGCATGTTACAGACTGATGAATGTTGTGCGCAACAGGCATCCATCATTCCATTTGACTTTCTGTATAGCTTCCAAAAAGCAATACAGGATTTGCCATACAGCAATTCGATTCGTTATTGTGTGATTGAGCAAGCCTAACGCGTTCTAAAAATACTAAAAAAATTACCCCAACGTGACAATTTGTAATAACAAAGTCCAAAACATAACCTCCAAACGTCGATTTTTTACCAAGAGGTTAACGTATATTCCATATTTTAATTTTGTTGTTTTGAAAAGACACCTTCGCGGTAAGATGCGAGATTATTATTATAAATCATTACACTCGATAGTAAATATTAAAGTAATAATCACGCACGTTCTCACTTTCTGTCACACGATGGGAACGAGCCGGTTCGCGCGGACGATTTTTTCATGCTCATCGCGATCTCTCACGACTTTGAGGTTGTCGCCGCTGTGTGCGCACCTTTTCCTTCACACGTCACGCGTAAAATATCGAAATGAAAAAAATTACCAGATATCAGCACTTCGTGAATCGATTTTCTTGCGTCAGGTCTCATAAAAAAGAGAAAAAAGAATTTAAAATATTGGCGCTGATACATTTAGCGTCTGCGACGTGTTGCCTGACATAATATCGAATCAGACATCGTCGGACAAATTCGTGTCGACGTGTGAGTTCCGACTTCACACGTATATGCACACGTATATGCGATCGAGCCAAAATGAATATTTGCCAGATATCAACATTTCGTGAACCGATTTTATTGCGTTAGGTCTCATAAAAAAGAGAAAAAAAATAACAAATATTCACATTCATACATTTAGCGTCCGCGACATGTTGTCTGACATAATATCGAATCAGACATCATCGGACAAAATCGTGCCGATGTGTGAGTGCGGACAGAGAAACGAAAACTTTTTGACAGAATCGAAATCGTAAGTGGCCAGATATTAGCGTTGCGGGCACCGATTTGATTGAAAGAGGGCTCATTGGAAAGAAAAAAATTAATAAAAAATATTGAACCTGACACATTTGGCGTCCGCGACGTGTTGACTGAGATAATTGCCGTTAGAAGTTCGTAGCAGACGAAAAAGAACGAACGTGCTGTAAAGTAAGAGTAGCGCTAGCGTCTCGTCGTGAGAGCGTCGTGAGGCGGCATTATAGATTTCTTTTAATACTTGGCGTCGAGACGCTACCGCGTCTCTTGATCCGAGAATATTGGCGTCGAGACGCTACCGCGTCTCTTGATCCGAGAATTAAGTATAACTTGCACCAAATCTCATTGTAACTGGTCAAAATAAAATGATGTTGTTAGTAATTATTGATTAATGCACTTTTGCTCTTTAGATCGGATTAACCGGGATTTAGATCGTCCGAGGATTCTTCGGTCCCTAACATCGGGTAATCGAGATTCTACTGTATATGGAAGTTTTTTCAACGAGCGATTGAATTGCGACTACGACAACTCGTTTTTTTTTTTGTGAAAATTAAAAAACGACCACACTGTCGAAATTTGTGGTCGTTTTTTGGTTCGTTCGTTGCCAGAAAAGTCCGTTGTAAACAAAATCAGTTTGTTGTCAAATTTAACATAAGACGACGGGGATGGCAGTGCTCGTAACCTTTGAAATCTTTATATAAGAGCGCGGCAGCGCAAAATTGATTAGCCTATTATAGGTGAAATTTTGAAGAAAAAAAATGTCTGAAGTCGATTTTAGCGAAAAGTCTCTCAGGCACGCGCGCCAGCGCTTGTGATTACATTAGTCATCTTCAAAAAAGTTGGTGACTGTCAGCTATGTTCATGTGAAGTCGTTCTATTCGTGCAATAATTCGTCGACTGTGTCTTCAGATACATCGATCATACATGGACATTTTTTGTTGATGTGAAATGTCAAAACTCAGAAAGGGACACGGGCGTTGCAGCGCCCGTGCTGCTTAACCCTAGTACAATTATGAAATTCATGGGACGGTCGTTCCGAACCACGAATGACCTTTTTCTTTTAGCAAAAATTGACCAGGTAGTTTCAATAGTAATTTTGTATGGTTCAGCCAAAATTAGATGGTTGTCGAAACTGCCGGGACGCATCACAATTTTACTACCGGAGCTCTACATGAAAGCTACAGAAACCTCGAACGATTTACGCGGCTTTAGTTGTACTGAGTTCATGCCAAAATATAGCTGTGTAAAATGTTGAAATTACTAACCAGAAGAGCGATTGAGAACAACCACCGGATTATGTACAGCCTCGATGAGAGCTTTAATGCGTTCGGAGTGTACGTGAAAGTTGAAGATTTTGAAAATAATCACGCTAATTCCAGCAAGGATACATCCGTCATCTGTCAATATAATTAAATCGTCGTACATGAAACAGAGATCAGCGAACACCGTAGCGGCGAATATACAAATTATAACAAGAACTGATTTGTTATAAATTTTGTAGGCGCTCTCCCATTTGGAAGCTGTCCTGTCGTAGCAAACCCAGAGACCCGATAACCTACGAGAAAACCAGAGTTAGTTACTGTACACCCTGGTTAAAAAATCCGATTAGAACCAATAAAACGATAAAAAACCGATTGAAACCTGTTTGATCGGTTTTTATCAGTGTCAATGGGAATCACTAAGCAGGGCGGACATGTGAGTCGTGCACTAATTTACTGCGGTTACATTTCATTTTATGAGCTGCAATTCGCGTGTTACACATGAGTTATTCCGCAGACAGCGGGACGGGTTTTGGCCGAGGGTCCCGAATTTTTTCGCTAGTGACGAATATCGTTTCCTTGTTTCATCCCTAGCAGATCTGTACCACTGACCAATCACCAAGAAATCACCGGTTCCCCACCATGTTCCCACCGGTGGGTCTTTGTCGTCCGACCCACCATCAGATGTTATTTTCACCGTGCTCCCACCGTCCCAGGATGGTGGGTTTTTTCGCGTCCCGCGTCTAGTAACGGTGGGAGCATGGTGGGAACACGATGACAAACGCGAGGGATACGAAATCCTGATGGGCACACGGTGGGAACACGGTAGGAATACGGTCGAAAAGTCACGGTGGGAACAGGGTTGTTTTTGAAACAGAACCCTCCGCCAATTGATGGTGGGTTCACGGTGAAAGTAGCAAATCCAACGGTGGGTAAGACGGCAAGATCCCACCGGTGGGCCGAACGGTGGTTTGGCGGTGGTACAGATCCGTTAGGAAAATACGCACAGTTATAAACGCCAAATCATTTTTTGCTTTTCTTGGGCCGTAGCCGAAGAATTTCGAGAAAAAAAATCCCGTATCTTTAATTGTATGTCTTTGGTGTTAATAATCCTGAGCTTTTTAACCGGAGTGAAGTGCTCTTTTCAATAAAATACATAGAATAGAAATCCGATTTGTAAAACAATATCTACAGTCTAAAGACTAAAAAAATATCGTTTTTATTTCTTCAGGGTCTACTTTATATTATCACGAATGTTGTTAGCAAACCGTGCGAGCTCGAAAAACGTCTGCTGGAATGACCGGACAAACTGCTAATTTAACGGTCAAACGACCGAAAAAGACGACTAATTCCGATAGTACGTTCGTTTTTTCATTTGCAACTGAAAAACAACTGAAAAGCGACTATTCACAGAAGTTTCAGACGTTATTCAGTTGCTCATTGAAAAACAGTCATACTGACAAAACTGGCCGACCTGTTGAAGTCGTTTATAAGGTGGATTTTCAGTACTAAACGACATTTCATTTTATAAGATCGTTACATGGTCATTACATTTGCTAAGGAAGCATGTCATGCGAAGCGGAACACTCTAGTTTGGGCACAAATTGGTTGTAAAAAGTTCTCATAAACTTATCAACGGATGCTACAGTAGTTCCTTTCTTTAGGCACGATGAGGGGGTTCAAAGCAATTAACTCGGTTTGCTCCCAACAAATATTCATTAATGTTAATAACATACGGCGCTTCTAAAAATACAGTGAGATACCCGAGAATTTATATCTGTTATTTATATCGTCTTTTACGTGGGACTTATTAGCCATTTTCGTCATAATTCTTCGATTACGATACCCAATTTTATCGCATTACTACGCGTGGCTTGCCTGAGTTTTCCTTGCCGGAGTGATTTCAAACAAATTTCACGGTATATTAAAGTCATAATTGGCAACCTAATTGGGGACAGAACTCAAAAAATGAATAATAAGATAATTCAGTATTTTGCTTTATTCGTAACAGTAACCGCGGGTGCGACACTAGAAGCGAGTAGCGAGTATTTTTTAATTATAGTAAGAAAAAATGATGTCATCGCGCGGAATATACAAAAGAGTAAACTATTGAGCTGGAATTTGTTTACCTCAAGGAAGCAATAGTTGCATTTAATGGACCCCGATGCGTCGTGATACTGGAACGCTTCGTAACTCCCTTCATACTATCGGCTCGATGTATTCAAAGCCTTCTCAATCTTAGGAACCTTGTACGTTTATAAAAATACAAATCTTAGCTATTGAGACTTCTATATCGCGCACAAGTTGCTAATAGTATATTCGAAAATTGATATTGCATATAAGTTATAGTGATAATATATTCGTTCGATATATTCGAGCACATTTTTCTGTAAACGATTCTACTCCAATTACAGTCAAGAAATCATTGGAACAGTTGTGACGGCATAGCATACATGATACGAAAGTACCCACTATACTTTACGCTAGCCTTAAATCCTCAACATCTTTCAGGCCCGAAGAGCCTACATTCATTGATGTGGCAATACATTTTTTAACGTTCACACTGAGTGACTATTGCCGTACTGTCGACCACTTAAGTCTATAACACACTCAGTGCGAATCTACGAATGTTTCAGTTAATGGGAGCTAGTACAACCGATAAGTATGAATGATTGTATATCCCTAAACTGTTCCGACAGTGTGTTCGAGAGATTTCACTCTTTACTTATTCCTCCTCAATTATTCATGCCTATCGAGCCTACCGAAGACTCGCACTGCTGCTCTATACATACGTACAATTGGTGCACCAGTATAATTTTCTGTGAATTTCAAATCGACCTCGCTTACGACTCGGCGTTGGTGAAACGCTGTTAAGGCATTTTTAAGTGTGGGTGGATCCGGCCGAGGGTACCGCACTGAGGGCTACATGACACTAGGGTGCGTAGCGTCATAACGGTGATTACAGGATACCGAACGATCTCCTAGAATATCCAGCCTTACCTCCTCGCGCGGGGCTCTGATGATGCGCACAGAAAGAGGGAAGGCTGAAGAAACTCTGGACACTCAGCAACTCCGACAAGGGAGTTGAAGTGAATCTAAGTCTCCGCTGCAGTTACAAAGTGTAAGTGAAAGTGAACATCCAGTACGTCGTTCGTATTCTGGTGTCCGGAAGGGTATGGGGCACGTACATTTAGGGTCAATTTTATAGGCCCAAATTTGAACTCAAGTTTCAACTTTTTTTCAATTTCCATCTGTAGTTCCAACTTATCTGAGGTTGCTACATAAGTTCGAACTTTAGTACCAACCGAAGTTTTAACGTTTTCTCCAAAATTCCACCTGAAGTTCTAACCTTTTCAACCAAATTCCAACTAAAGTTCGAACTTACGAACAGTTCGACACCTAATTTGAACCCAATTTTTTGTTTGTTATCAAAATGTTTTATTTATTTTTCTGAATACGTATGAATTTCTTCAGAATTTTGTGATGCTTGAAATTGCGTTTTTTGTTGAAATTGAAAACCAGAAAAAATCTGAAAAAATCATATGTATTCAGACAAATAAACAAATAATTTTCATAACAAAAAAAGTTAGGTTACCGGGTAACTTGATGCACAATTATTTATTTCAGTCATTTTTTAATCACATTTTTCAATTGTTATTGTGAAAATAATCGTTTCAGCACCTTCCATATGCTTGATTTTTTCAGATTTTTATCTCATCGAGAACTGTTGATAATTCTGTCTTATTCTCTCTGGAACTTATGCGACGTCGCTAAGGTGCTCATACTACCTTTTGTTCCGCTAGATGACATCTATTCCGCACAGGCTATGCTATAAGCGTGATTGAAGCCCGCGGAAAAACATCAAGGGTCGAAGAAACGTTTTTTCTAAGGATTGTAGAAAGTTATCTGTCGATTTTCTTATACTTCAAATAGAAAATCAAATAGAACATCGAGAGTTGCAGTGCAACAGTCACAAAGTCCCAGGGTCGATCCTACAAATTACAAGAAAATGTACATTCTTTATTCGTGATACCAAATTATCGAATATTACGAGAGCCAACCCGTTAAATTAAACGCAAAAATTATATGTATATATGAGTGGGGTGGTCCATTTTGCAACATTTTTTTTACAGGGCACCTTCAAAACTGTTCTGTATCATGAAAAATAATTCCTGGTAAATCATCATCGAGATAAAAAAATATTTAGAGGTCGCGAGAGCATTTTTTAAATTTTCTTGTGTTTTCAATTCTTTCGGTGCAAATTCTCATGTTTATATTTATTTTTCTTGCATTACATGAGTATAGAGGTTCTTGATATCACTGCAAAAATCCATTATTGTTTTGTGGTAGTTTTAAAGTACGAAGTAATTGCAAATGCAAAAATCTGTGCTATAAAAGAGAAAATTACAGGGTGAGCAAATATTTTTTTTAAATGCAAAATGCCATAAAATTGTAATCCCTAAACGGATTAATGCCGAATTAAATCCCAAGTGGAAGTCGGAGCAAAAAAAACTTTAAAAAAATTCGAAATGTTATAAAATTTGCATCTCTGGACGGATTAACGCTAAATGCAATTCTAAATCTTATTTGATGATAATCGACTTGCATTTTTAGTACGCATAGGGAGTGACAACCGTCAAGTCAAAGCTATAGTCTTAAAACCCGCGACGTTCTTCTTCGAATAAAGCTTTCGGACTTCGTCACAGCGAATAGCTTGCGATTTTTCGATCCTATCATAAGAATCGAACCGACGTTTCTGATGCAGCATCCACTAGAGTGTAAGAATGACAAAAAGTTCGCCACATGTAACGTTACATGTCAAGAACTTCGTGTTATGAATGACACAACAGAGCGCGGAGCTGCTCTCATCGAGGAGTATAGCCGAATTATCACTAACGATGAAGCGCAGAAGCAGTATCTGCTGTAGGTTGTTAGTGAACATCACAAGAATATGCCTAATTTTAATAAGAGCACCATTATAAAGGGTTTAAAGAATGATTAAGAAAAATCGTCGTTATAGACAAACCGTCTTATAATAAACGTAATTGTTTTTCTCATTTCAATGTAACTTGTTTATCCTGTGGCCTAAACCTCCAAATGTTTACTATTATCATTTATTCTTTTTACGAGAATTTTTTAGTTTTTATATAGCACCGTTTTTCTGTGATAAATAACAACGGTAGCTGACTTTGTAATTTTTTTCATTGTTTGTATTCTCTCTCACCTTCACAATTTTTTAGATATCTAGCCGAAATTTGGTACATCAGTAGACAGTTATAAGACAAGGTATGGAATTTAATTTGGCGTAAATCCATTTAGGGATTAACATTTTATGGCATTATGAATTTTTTGAAAATATTTGCTCACACGCTAGTTTTCTCTTTTTTTAAGCGTAAACCCAAGATGGAGATGTTAATTTTTTAAACCACCGGTGGTTTTTAGATAGTTTTACGATGGGGAACCCACTGGGGCAGGTACAATCAAAAGACCAACACTAAACAAACGGGACCATGCCCTACGTTCATGTTCGTTTAATCTTTTATTACGTAAATATGAGATATTCTTACCTGTATCTGTAATAAGCGACATAACTACAGAAGAATAACAACATGAAAAACATTAAGGAATAAAATGACCGTCACCGTCGTTAACATCGCATTGTATAATTTTTCCAACAAATAGTATAAAGCGCCTAATTTAAATAGATTTCATTTGTGACATGAGTTCTTCAAGGCTACATCCGCTCGATTCACTTTTAACTGCCTCCACTGGCTGCTCGACTTTCATTGAATAAGCGTATTCTACGCCCTTCCCGCAACTCGGAAGTGTATTCTCTGCGACGTCACCTTGAGCTTCGTCGACCAAGGATATTCCTACGGCAAAGAGAAAATTAATCTACACTTATTTATTTTTATTATCATCATCATTGGGGATTAACGTATATCAGATATAGCCGAAATGATGGGTGAATCGCTGATCACAATATAAATAACAGTCCGCGTTCCCGAGATAACATGATCACGAGGGGTAAAGAAAGTCAAGATAGGAAAGCAAAGGAACGAACCATGGATGAGACAACACGCAGGGTATGGAGGCCGCCTTGTAAAGTAATAATTTGAAATAGAAATTACCCCACTCGTTATCCTCATGAACGGGTTCTTCAGCTTCTTGTACAGGTTCTTCATTTTTCGCCGGTTCCTTTTGATACGCTTTTTGAAGTGTTCTGCAGTTCGAATCATCGCAATTGGGATTCGGCAGAAGTCTCATAGTTGGGTAATAATCTTCCAGAGCGTTGTAACCCAGATAGCGTGTTGTCGTTCCGAAGTCGAGGAGAAACTTCAAAGCGTTCTGCGCCAAAAACCCGGCTACGATACCCATAGTTGTCGGTAACGATGCTGCACATACGCCCTCACGTTTTAGAGTTCGTTCGTCCGCTTTGGATGCTACTATCAACGGCGGTACGCACTATGAAGATTTGCAAGAACATGCGATGAATAACAAGTGCGGGAAGCTTAATCGATGTTCTTAAACAGATTGCATGGATACATTTATGGAACAAACAAATAAACTTTCAAACGGTAGGTATACTGAAAAGATTTGGCGGGGCCCCACATCATTTTGCCGAATCGTCAATTCACCGAGAAACTTATCGCCGAACGTCATTTCTCTGAATCGCCATATTGCCGAAACGCTTTTTTTCTGAAAAAATGTATTGCCGAAACGCCTTTTTTCTGAAAAAATGTATTGCTGAATGTTATTTGCCCAAATTTTCATATTGCGTATCAACATTTTTCCGACAGATCAGATCTTCAAAATTAAATGCTTCAAACGTGACGTTGCCGAATCTTGCAAATAATCTTTCATAATTTTTTTATTTTGGGGAAGAGCAAGCAAAATAGGACATGCGGGCAAAATAGAACTTTCTTTTTTCCATAACCGAATTCCCTTCATACATTTTTTCGAATCCATATGGTGAGTCGTATATATGGTCATATTCGAATACATATGAAAAAAAATAAAGATTCGACAAAATACCGTTCGAAAAAATAACAATTCGGCAAACCAGCATTCGTCTTTATAGAGTCTCGGTGATCTTCCGATTCGGCCTAATGACATTCGGCAATGAAACTATTCGACAATATGGCTTTCGGCGGAACCACAACTCGACAAAATGATGTGGCCCTGATTTGGCAATACGGCACTTTTCATCAACAAATTCAATACTTTCAAGATGTAATACGTAAACTTACCGCAAAACACGCTGTTTCTCCTGGCACAATAAATTGTATGTGACCTGAAACCGCATTTTCGGAGACACCACTTTCGAACCACTTCTGATTTAGTTCATTGCAGGCGGTGTTTATAGCCATACGAGCTTCAAAATTATCGACGCAACTCAAAACAAGATCCACTTTGCCGCCTTTAAGACCCGAAGTTCTGTAGGATTACGAAACGACTGATTACTGATTAGCAAGCTCTCTAGTTGTGTTAGCAGGAATGTTTAACGATAAAAAGGACGGTTTTTTTTCGAATGTGTACCACTTTCAAAACAATTGCGGTTTTAGATAAAGCAAAAATAAACATATACTCTACCCAATCGTGTTGATGAAATTCTCAAAGTTGTCGACTGTGGTAATATTGTAATTGTGCGTTTCAATGATCACATCAGGATTGATAAATCCTAAGGTTTTTGCAGCAGCATCAACTTTGCTCAATCCAACTTGGTTTGGTTGAAAGAAAAGTCTGTTCATATTAGCTAGTTCAACCGTATCGTAATCGAAAAGGATGAGCTGGAATAAAAATATTTTCGTCATAAGAGCGACATAATGTAGCTGTATGATTGGTAGAAAAAGATGCTAGTTGAGAAGCAATAATTTGGAATACGTTTTAAGTTAATTGAAAAATTATTTTTTATGATAACAAAAAGAACGTTATTATAAAATAAAGATCCTCAACATACTAGCGTCATTTGGAATGCCTATTGTTTTAGTACCTTTCCAACTCCACATCTGGTCAGCATTTCAGCTGTGACACTGCCAACACCACCGACACCAACTATAACTATTGTCATTTCTCGGATAAGTTCGTAATTCTTCACGATTCCCATCCGTTTCAAGGCCATTAGCCGGCTGAAAAAATGAACAAAATTGTGGATTATAACAAGTAAGGTCATTTTGCTGTTTGTCACCCATTGAAAATCCCACCCACTTCAAAAGCCAGTGATTGTATTCTCAGAGAGGTAGCTTTATATCAATGAACTTTTTTTTCAAGATTTTAATATCAGTATACTCAGAACGGTTCAAAGTATTGAGAAAAGTAGATTAGAAAAAATGTCTGTTTGTGCTGGGCTTAAAAATTTCAATTGTCTCTTGCTCAGTAATCGTTAGAGCGGTTGGACTGAACTTTGGCACACAAGTGAAGTAGTTATTCCTCTTTGAATGTTGCAATTTTAAAGAAAATACATACAGCAAATCAGATTTGACGTGACTTTTAATTGTTCTTTAAATTGATGTTTTTGCACTGGTGTTTGCAAAACTGGAGCAATTAATATAAAACTTGGTACATAACGAAAATATGACGCAACAATGTATGTTACAACATTTTGTAGTGGTGTGTGACGTCATTTGTTTTTTCGATTCTACTTTTGTTATTTCTAATGTCAGACAGAAAATCATTTTTGAAACAACATTTCACGGAAACTAGATACATGTCAGGAAAAATAAGTCTTACATCGTGTAGAATTGAAAGAGGAATGACACAAAACTTTTCTTTTTCCCAAAACAGTAGGCATCAACGGAATAATTGTTAACAGTTCTTATTGCTCGCTGAGTAGTTTTCACCTCGTCTTAATTATTGTTAATCCTTTGCAGACAGAGTCAGCCTCCCCCCCCCCCCTTCTTGTATTACATTTGCTTCTGAACAGAGCTAACAAGGCAGAGGGAAAATGCAAGAAAACCTCTGTTGAAACAGCAAATAAAAAAGTTGCTAGGTAGAACTTTGAATACTGCTTGCTCGTCAATTTCCAATATTCACAAAGTTTCCTCCACGACGAAGCCAAAATGAATAGGTTTTGTAATAGAGGTGCAAATTTTTTATTTGCAACTTGTTTTTCGTTACTTCGCATTAAATTATCAAAATTAACCTCTGCCTGGGTCGACGGTTTCCTGCTTAAAAAACGCAGAGCGGTATGAAAAATATTCGGAATGACACATTTTGCAGTTGCTTCCTACCTGTAAGGATTTGTGTCCACAACTTCACTCGACAAATTCGATATTTTCTCTCGCGCCCTAATCTCGTTGGCGCCTTTCAGATCCGCAACCTGTTGTTCCAGATCACGAATTCGTTGTTGCAATTCCTCAGTGCTAGCCATTGTTGGAATGAAAATACAAAGGAAAACGTTTGACAGCTGAACACAACGACAACCTGCAGCTGCGAGCCACGTGAGACGCCTGCACCATATGCTCTGTCCGAGACGAGTGACTTCCGTAGACCTGACAAGTTTACAGAGTCGGCGTCAGCTGTGACCGCGCTGCGTGTTGATTGGCCATGAAGTCGGTACCCTGATTAAATGATCCGATTACAACCAATGAAACGGACAAACATCCGATTGAAACCTATTTAAACCGATTATTTTTCAATCGGAATTTTGTCCGTTTAGTCGGTTTCTATCGATGTCAATCGGAATTTTGTCCGTTTAGTCGGTTTCCATCGATGTCAATCGGAATTACTAAGCAGGGTAAGTAACTGGTTACTTAACCGCGGTGATTTATGTGTTTATTTGCGGCTGAATGTATTTAGTGGCTGACAGGAAAGCTGCTGTTGGCTTAACTACCAATATCAATCATTTTATAACATATTTTATCATCACTTTATAATATCTTTTAGTGTAGATTGGTGAGTTTTCGGCTGGTCAGTTGATGGTTATGTGACCGTCGGTTGCCAAATAAAGATAAATGACCGCTGAGAAAACAGCGACATCGCGTTAACCAGTTTCTCGCCGTGTTGCCACCGGGTTTTGACGCGCCAAACAGTGATTGTTTTTTTTAGGTTATAAGATCGGAAAGATTTGTTTACTCGACAATAACGAACATAAAAAAATGAAGGAAGTGGCTTTTGTTTTGGATAACGGCGCTCATACCGCTAAAGCTGGACTTTCGTTCGGCGAACCTAAGTAAGACGGACTATCATTCACATTTTAATACTCGATCACAATGTTTAATCGTACCCTGACGAATGGGTGAAAAATATGTTTAGTGCGGCACGCTACTATTTATTTAAAATTATTACCCATTTTTAGGCATATAAATAAATAAATAGTTATGCAACATTTTTAAGTCTCTAATTTAACATTATTTAAGAGAGGATTTGTTATCTCATTTTTTTGTAGGTTATAAATTAGTACTGATAGATACTATCGTATAAATACCATATATGGATCATTATGTTTGCTAATTTAAAAATGCAGCTAATGGTATCTTTTTCAAAGAATACTGTATAAATTTGTTTACAAATTATATATACTGCTGACATGTTAATAATACATATTACATTGTTTCCACAAAGATTATTTGTGTTTCTTAAACAGGGAGAACGATTAATTCGGTGAAAAATGTTTTTTTTTTTTTTTTTTTTTTTTTTTTTCAAAAATGTTGTTACAAGATAGGGCAAAGTATATTAAATTCACTGATTATAGTATTGTAGAATATCATTTCAAGAATATTTTCTGAAAATTTCAATGGGTAATATTAAAAACTAAGCCGTTGGCAGCAAATCTTCGACGACGTCTCCAAACAAAGTTGTTTTGTGGTAACGGTTGTAACTCATCTTTCGATCATCTGATATAAAAAAATCAAATTGATTTTATTAGTTCATGAGATTCCTCAGGTAACCCTGCGGAGTTTTTTTTTTATTGATTTTTCAATTTTTGGTAACACTGGAAAGTCATAAATGCAATTTTCGCTTAAAAAATCAGTAAATTTGTTATTTTAAAATAAAAAATAACAACAAATTTTTTTAAACTTCACAGCGTTACTGCATGAATTATGCAGAGAAAGAGTTGAAAGGAGTTTGAAAAGGATTGGTGCAATAGATTTTAAACTACAGCCATCATCAACTTTGAAAACGTTAATTGTGGGAAAATCACTTTAAAGTGAATTCTTATTTACGGAACGATTCAGAGTGTTGGTTGGTTCAAATTCCATGCCTCCATTAGTTTTGATCCAATTGCTCTAAAAATTTGATACTACATGCTTGAGATATTGTGCATTCATAAAATAAAATAAAAAGTTGCAAGATCATACACCCCTTTAAGGTGGTCGCTTCAGTACCATCCTGATAAAGGTCGGATTATCAGAGAATTTTGAACACTTCCTAATGACAAAAATCTGACAAAATATTGAAAGTGCTGCAAAGATTGATTTTGCGTAATAATAATCCAAAATGTTATTAACAAATTAATGAAACAATTGTTCAACAAATTGCTTGTCAAATGAACTTTTTTTAATGAAAATAATTCATTGATTTTTCTGAATATGTATGCATTTTTTCAGAACTATGCCTAATTTTTTTAATTGCATTTTTTTTGCCAAAAGGATGAAAAGGATGAAAACTGCAATTAAAAAAAAATTAGATAAAGCTCTGAAAAGATCAATTTGTATCCAGAAAAATGAATGAATTATTTTCACTGTAAAAAGAAGTTGGGTTGCTGGGTTATTTGTTGAACAATTAATTTTTTCATGAATTTGTTAATAACATTTTCATATTATTATTATGCATAATCAGCCTTTGCAGCACCTAATGTTTTCAGATTTGTATGTCATTGAGAAGTGTTCAAAATTCTCTGAGAATCCTATCTTTAGCCAAACTGTACCAAGGCAAATACCTTAAAGCTAGACAGTAATAACCCAACAATATTTCTTCAAATTTAGAGCAAGAGGGCGACATCTATAAAAAATAAAAATTTGAAATAAGCTTTATTACTGTAACAAAACCGACTACGTCAACGTGCTAACTTTGTCAATGTGCCAACTTTGTAATAATGTCAAGAATAATATTGGCTGTAAACACAGAACTACAAAATTATTGTTAACTATGATTGTAAGACTGTTGATGCATTTATTTTTACGAGGTAACTTAGGTTTAGATAGTTTTATACTTTAGAACTTTACATATTTCGAGACGATGTGAGTATGAGTGGATTGAGAGGGAAATACTAAGAATATGTTTCACATTACCTTAACATCATTATGCATACTCCATCAGCAACCTGGAAAACAATATTCATCACTAACTTGATACTTTGCACTTTCTTTCAGGTTGATCCCAAATTGCATCACAAAAGCAAAAAGCGAACGTCGAAGACCTTTCATAGGGAATCAAATTGAAGAGTGTCGCGACGCATCCGGTTTGTTCTACATTTTACCCTTTCAAAAAGGATACCTCGTCAACTGGGATATTCAGAAAAACGTTTGGGACTATATATTTTCAAAAGAATGTTGTCAAACAAATCTGAACGATATGCCCGTCATAGTCACCGAACCGATGTTCAATTTTCCTCCGGTCCAAGAAGCTATGATAGAAATATTTTTCGAAGAATACGAATGCCGAAGTCTTTTGCAAATCAATGCTGCAAGCCTGTCTTGCTATCACTACAGAGCAGAATATCCGGAAGTCAAGGCATGCATTGTTGTCGACAGTGGATACAGTTTTTCACACATAGTACCGTTCATCAATGGAATAAAAGTCAAAGAAGGTATTCGTCGAATTGACGTTGGCGGAAAGCTCCTCACGAATCACCTGAAAGAAATAATTTCTTATCGGCAACTTCACGTCATGGACGAAACGTACGTGATCAATCAAGCAAAGGAGGACTCCTGTTTCGTTTCGCAAAATTTCGCGGAGGACATGAATCGAGCGAAAAGCAACGTTGACGTCAACCCGATTGTAAAGGATTATGTCCTGCCGGATTATACGACCCTTAAGCGCGGATATCTGAAGGAACCCGAAGCGTCGAGTGATCATCAAATCTTGCGATTAAATAACGAAAGATTCGCCGTACCGGAAATTCTTTTCAATCCATCGGACGTTGGGATAAGGCAAATGGGCCTTGCTGAAGCTATCATTGACTCGTTGAAGTCATGCGAGGCTGAAGCTTGGCCTCATCTGCTGTCAAATATTATTCTCACCGGTGGAAACACAAAGTTTCCTGGTTTTCGAGACAGACTGTTCAAAGACGTTCGAAGTTTCGCGCCATCCGAATTCACAGTCAACGTAACTTTGGCCAAAAAGTAAGTACTAATAATATCGCGTTACTAAAGGCCATTGGGATTATCTGCCAAAAAGCCGATTATAGTGGCAAAAAAGCGTATATGATCATAGGTCAAGGCATAAAGTCGCATGTGTAAGACATAGCGTACGGATCACAAAAAAGACCTAAAATCCATAGGGTGTATGGACCAGAAAAAATACCTAAAATCCATAGGGTGATGGACCAGAAAAAGGAAGACCTAAAAGCCATAGGGCATATTTACAGCAGATACGCCCTTGTGCCTTTATCTCAATTTTTTAATTTTACATGGAGTTGCATGCAGATAATCCCTTATGGCTTTTAGATTCTAAAAGGACGTAACTTGGCGGATAAGCCCAATGGCCTTTAGTAACGCGATATCCAAACTATTGCTTGAGAGCAGAGTTGTAAATCCCTAATTTTTGTAGAATTGAAATTGATGATACAATTGGCTTTGTAATTATGTTTTCATAATAATAATTCGTAACGATTATAATACGACGTGTAAACTTTTAAATAGAGGCAAGAAATATTAATGTCCAATAAAACGTCAGGGTAATCTTATTGAAAAAGTGGAGAAATACTGTTGAAGCATTGCGACAATAATGGAGGACTGTGTTTGTCCATTTTTCCCATAATTTCTTGGAAAATTTAAGGAAGAATTCGGTTTTTCTTACGACTGTTCAAAAGTTCACATGCAATTTTATAATCGCTACAGGTCAATGTTATAAAATCTTAACTAGCAAATAAACTGTTGTGTAAACTTTAATTCTTAAGGTAATGGGGAGTTACAACACTGTTTGAGACTTATATATTATGTAAAGACCACGAAGCGAAGATTCGGCGAGATCCGTTTACTTTACCAAAATAATTCGCGAAGTATTATTGAAAATGGAAAACTTAAAATAAGCCAGAACTTATGGTAAAACGACCCGCACTATTACCTACAATAAATGTCTTATAGTAATTTACTAACGGGTAAAAGTGCGAAAAGTTCGAGAGAAAATTAATTTATGGCAAGAATAAAGCAAGCTTGGCTACTTTCTTCGGTAAATCCTCTATTTCACGCACGATGTCGTGCAAACGATTTAATACTATACAAATGAAAAAAACGCTCATAACAAAAAAACACTAAAGGAGAGAAAAGCGTGACTCAGTTTATCAATACGAAATATTAATCCGGAAGACTCACACCCGAAATTTACCCCGATCGTTCTCGTGTAAGACAATTATTGAATCTAAATTGACTAAACCCATTGACTCTGAAGAGAACAACTCAAAACATAATATACTACGGTAATCACACGCGCTAGCGCTCGTGCCTGAAAATTTTCTCGCTAAAGTCGACATCAGAATTTTTTTTTTTCTCCAAAATATCGACTTTTAACCTATACCATCGTTCTCAAGTCGCATATTCTGCCCCCGAAAACACTGGTTATTAACCTTTTTTAATCGATTTTGAAAAAAATATTTTTTGGCGACGAAAATTTTCTTTTTTCTGTCAGAAATCGTAGATCCGGCTCCGGACCGAAAATCGCTAAAATCGACCCCAATTTTCTTTCTTTTGAAAATACCGATTTGTAACCTATACCATTGTTCTCAAGTCGCATATGCTACCCCTAAAAACACTGGTTATTAACCTTTTTTAATCGGTTTTGAAAAAAATATTTTTTGGCGACGATTTTTCTGTCAGAAATCGTAGATCCGGCTGCGGACCGAAAATCGCCAAAATCGACCTCGGAAATGTTTATTTGAAAATATCACCTATAATAGGTTAATCAATTTTGCGCTGCTGCGCTCTTATAAATCTTTAAAAGGTTGCGGGTGCTGCCCCGCCTGTCCTCTTATCAAATTTTTCAAATTTGACACCATACTGATTTTGTTTATCACGGACTTTCCTGGCAACCAATCACAGCTCTAATAGTTTGCTAACAATGCTTTCCGTTACTCATGGACTTTTTAAAAGAGGGATTATGTAACAAGTGCGTAAAGTACTGCATTTCCGCATGAGTTACACATACTATTTTTTATAATAGCCGTGCGTAAGGCGAGTCTTCTTCAGGGAGGTTGAGCGAAGTCATAGTGCGAGCAATAGGACTGAGCGGAGTAAAGCGAATCTTTACGCAGTACGTTCGAAAAATAAGCACTTTACGCACGCGAAACCACCGAAATGACGAGCTTTACGCACGCTATTACACGAATTATGCTTTATAACCAGTAATCTTTTTACATTCTCTTTTCTGTTTCAGCCCCGACACCTACGCCTGGGAGGGCGGGAAATTACTTTCTGGTGACGCTGGTTTCCGAAACTTGGTCGTAACACGAAACGATTACGAAGAAGAGGGACCAACCACGTGCTCGCAAAGATTTGACAATTAGTGATATTCGTATTATCCTGTATTTTTGCAACTGTAATAATAAATTAATTAAAGATTCGTGAAGTTTTTGATTTCACGATTTATCACTCAGATCGAATAAAAATCGTGTATCGAATAATGCGTGGCTTAAATCCATTATCCATTCAAGATCCAAAGCTTTATTGTGGATGATGTACATCAAGTTCGGAGGATGAAATACTTTTTAACGATTGCAAGTTATACGTAGGTGGCGTCAACGTATTTGGCGAAAACTTTGAAGGCTTCGAACGTCTCGATACCGACTGGTTCGATTCGGCTTGCAGGGGGGTCGAAACCAAAGGATCCTCCACCCGGAAGCTCGAAGGTGTAGCTCAATGGAACACCACCGACACCCATTACCCAGTCATCGCTGCCTCCTGCTGCCGCATCTGTAATTTTCCGTCGATCATCGGAAAACAAAAATACATGAGTATTTTCAAAAATGTACATTGTTATTTGGGGACCGGACCAGATCTACACCAAAAAACTTGACGCAATAAAATCTCTACACGGAAAATCTCTACACAGAACAATGGAAACATTGTTGCGTGTAGAGATTTTTCGTGTAGAGATTTTATTGCGTCAAGTTTTTTGGTGTAGACCTGGTCCGGTCCCGTTATTTGCCAGGCCTAAAGAATGATCGCAAATCTGGTGCAGATATATTTCCCGCCCGTAAGCGCTCTGGTTAAAAGATCCGATTAGAACCAATAAAATGGACAAAAATCCGACTGAAACCTGTTTGAACCGATTATTTTTTAATCGGAATTTTGTCCATTTGATCGGTTTCTATCAGTGTCAATGGGAATTACTAAGTGGGGCGAGCTTCAAAAGCTTAAAAAAATACTTACACAAAACGTTGGTAGAACTGCCGATAGTGTAGTGAGTTCCAGCGACTGCACTAAGAGCCTTATCGGCTTTAACGGCAAGAGATCGCTACGGAACGAAGAAAAATGAATATAAATACATAAAAATAGGACTCAATTGAAGCCTCGATCTTTAGCGTCTTTTACGCCGCTGTCAGCAATGTTCCGGCATATTTTTAAGAATTGGAAGAAAATATCATAGATCGGAATAAAAGTTGCAAGTTGCACATTGGAAAAGTAGAAATCTGTGTACTCACGAGAAGAGGTTCATTGGCCGGTAAAGCAGAAGTGAATCCCCATGGGTGAAGCATGTACTGTAAACATTTTAAAAAATGGTTTGTCCGTATTAGAAATATTAATGGAACAGTAATGATTGAGTCTTACGGAAATCATTTATCATATGCTCATTTATCATAGTTGTAAATCCCTAATTTTTATAGAAATGAAGTTGATGGTACGATTGGTTTTGTAATTATGTTTTTATAATAATAACTCGTAATGATTATAATATGATGTGCAAGCTTTTGAATAGAGGCAACAAATATGAATTTCCCATGAAATGGGAAAAAATGGAGAAATACTGTTGATGCATTGCGGAAATAATGGAGGACTGTGCTCGTCCATTTTTCTCACAATTTCTCCGAGAATGTAATGAAAAATTCGGTTTTTCTTACGGCTATTCAAAAGTTCGCATGCAATTTTATAATCGCTATAGGTCAACGTTATAAAATCTTAACTAGAAAATAAACTGTTGTGTACACTTTAATTCTTAAGGTAATGGGGACTTACAACACTGATCATACGCTACGTGCCACTTACCTGTCCGTACGAATGAAGAGTCAAATACAGTTTGATGTTTTTCTTCTTAATGAGAACAAAGTCCCTCAAGGCAGCCGTTTCCTTCTCAGAGAATGCCTTCTTTCCAGCATAGGTGTCACTGCATGGGTAACTGGAGGCTCCCACGGCTATAATTAATCAATTGATGTTACGTTTTCGTCAGATGTTTCCGAAACAAATACGCAATGTGCAAATGAACCTACTCATCCATTCCATATCGAAGTTCCTGTTGGCATCGGTACCGTAACAGTCATAACCCGGATTCACGGAACGTGTCTTCCTCCACAATCGGTACTGCATTTGTGTATCAACAGAATGTAATAATATCAAACATAGACTGATGTATCTAAAGAAATACAGTAGAACCCCTATTAAGCTGGATGCTCCGGACCGAAGAATTCCCGGGTGATCGAAATCCCGGTTAATCGGAACTTAATCGGTTACTCTGAACTTTTTGGTTCTTTTGCTCTTTAGAGCACAAGTGCATAAATTAATAATGACTAAAGATTTAACTTTATTTTGACTAGTTACAATGAGATTTGGTACAAGTTACACTTAATTATTGGATAGTATAAAGAAGTATACATATGGGGCATTCCACCCCGTTTCGACCTGCATTTGGCCTCGACCTCTCCGATATGACTGATTACTTTTTTTGTCTTAGTTGGACCCTCAACTGCACAAAAAAATTGTTTTTTCTTTATTGCCATTTTTAAATATATTTTGAAGTAACATATAAAACACCATAATTGAAAAATCTGATAAAATTCTGAAAAATATTTTGTTCAATAACAAAATTATCTAGAATATTTTTATTCTTACAGTTTTTAAGAAGATTTATCTTTTTCCATTTTTTTTATAATTATTTAATAAAAAAAACCTCAATAACTATAAGAAGAAAAATCTTCTCCACTTTGGCTATAAGCTAGATAATTTTGTTATTGTACAAAGTATTTTTCAGAATTTTATCAGATTTTTAAATCATGGTGTTTTATATGTCACTTTAAAAATATATTTAAAAACATGGTAATAAAAAAAATTGTGCAGTTGAGGGTCCAATTAAGCCCATAAAAATAATGAGCCAACTCGGAGAGGTCGAGGTCAAATCCAGGTCGAAACGGGGTGGAATGCACCATACATGTATAGCTTTCAGTATTAAAAAAAAATAATGGTAAGTAAACTCTTTTTAAGGCGAAGGCTTTTTTTTCGAAGTACTCAGTGACTTTCATTTGTATCTCGCACTTTCTTCGCTTATCGTGATGCCTGGTTAATCCGCTTCCCGGTTAATCCGACCCCAGTTAATCGGGTTTCTACTGTGTACATAATCTAAGGAATGTAATACAAACCGAAGTGTGCGTGAATTCGTATCCGTCGGGATTCAGACTGGGAAGTATGTACCAGTCCACGTTCGCAATCAAATCACTGTTGCTTTTGTTTGCGACCAACTGATGAATGGTCCACAGAGCCGTGGCAGGTGCGATCCATTCACGCGCATGAATACCGGCATCCATAAGAATTGCGGGTTTGTCGCCAGGTCCGCTTGAGATTTTCACAACGTAAATAGGATTTCCTTCGTACGAGAATCCAATTCGCAACAGCGCAACAGTGTTATTGTAATCGCGGGCAAGAGTCTGCAGATACGTCTCGATCTGTAAAACAATACGAAAACATTGAATATATTTTATTTTATAATTTCTCCATATCGTTATACAAAGACGTTAATTAAATTAGAATCATTGGAACGAACCCAGTTAATCCGTAACATTTTTTTATCGTCAGTATATTTTTTACTGCTTATGTTGTCAGTAATTTTCGGTTTTCCGACTTTAATACTCGCATAAATACAAACAAACAAAACGAATTTCCACTACAATTTCTCCTCTACTTCTACTATGCTCCATTTATGAGCATGTGTTCAAGTTTCGTATCTTTAATGAGGCGTCAGCGGTACAGTCATGTCAATCGCGAACTAAAATTTGAAAAATTATTTGAACATACATTCCAAGGGTAACTAGTGTCAATAAAGGCGAATCTCAATTAAACAGATTCTGCTTACTGTACAAAAAAATGGATAGCAAAAAAATTAGAGAAAAAATAACTCAGTTTATGCTAATAACTAATGGGATCTATTAAACGCAGTTATTTGGAAGTCAAATCTGTGATTTTAGTTCGTATTTGTCGAGCGATGGCTCATTTTGTTTCTTGATAGATAATGTATAAATTTACCGATGAACATTTGCGATGACATTCGTAGCTTACAAATAACAGCTGTTTACTTATGAGAGAAAAACACAAAGTGACGAGTTGAATCAATTTATTTCCTAATTGATAAATAAACTGCAGAAAATGACTCGGTGAATTCGTCAAACGTTCTCCAACGAACGAAGCGAGCCATTGCTCGTTTAAGAAGGAAATAAAATTACGAATTTTACTTTAAAAAAAAACCGTTCATTATATACCGTATTGATTATTAGCACAAACTGAGTTATTTTTCTATGATTTTATTTCCACACAATTTTTTCTGCATTCGGCAGGACCTCTTTAATTCAGATCTACCTTTAATAACATAAGTTTCCCTTTGAAAGTATGTACAAATAATTTTTTAAATCTTATACATAAAGAAATTGACTATACCGCCGATGCCTGTTTAAATAATAGAGATTTTGGCACAAGTTCCGTCCTCATTTTCATTCCGAGAAATTGGTAGTTTTTAAATAATGGCTTACCTCGTGGAAGCGGGGATAATATTTGAAAGGTTTCAGGCCGGAAGACTTGGAACGTTGTGCGACTGTTCTTGCGAGCTCATTTCCGAGATAATCGTCGAGCAGTTTTTCCGCAACGTTTTCGACGAAAGTTTCGTGAGGTATGTCGTGATTCCGTAGCACAGTCTTGAAATGCGGCAATGCGCTTGCTGTGACTAGAACCTTGATCTCCTCTCCGAGAACTTTAGTTATTCTCAAGAAATCGAATTCTGCGTGATCCTCGAACGACTGGACCAACGATAATTTATCTTGGGTATCGCACGTTATGGTCAGTCCTTGCATCCTCAAAAGCAAAGAAAATGAAATCTTACGTACATGTTTAAATACATTTGAAATATAAATTAGGAGACGCGCTGATGTCTAACCACTAAATAAATAATTATTTTTTCTTTTTTAATTTAATTCGTAGCATTTTTTAAAATAATGTCATCCTCTTTAAGTTAATTTTTCTAAACAATATTTTATCGCAACAGCTTTAACAAATTACATAATATTGAAGAAGTGCGTATAAAACCATGTTTTTCTGGACCGAGGATGCGGTGACCCATGTCTTGCATTCTAATATATCACTACCAATAATAAGTGACGCGTAAAAAAAAAAAATTCTTCAAAATATTGCAAAATTGATTTAGTCAGTTAATAAATCCGATTTACAAAATATATAGACATACCCCTGTATGGACCGCAAAAACTCTTTGTGCTCAGCGGCAGCGCATGCCGCGAGCACGGCTACAAGAACAACGCAACAACGCATCATTTTGAGAACTACCGAGGCACGTTGTCTTCAGGGATTTTATAGCTCTTTTCGTCCGATTATCAGATCGTGAATGAGGACTTCGAACGTCTATCTTCTAAGAGAAGACGTTTCACTAATCTTAATACGACGACAAAAGGTATTTCTTCTCAATGAGTAGACATTATTGTAGTGTATATTATATTAGATACACTGATAAAAACGTCCGCAGTGATAGAATCAGATTAATTGCGTTGATTTCGAGTTATGTCTGATAATGTAATCTGAAGAGCAAGAGCTATCGTCCGATATAATAGTACGTGCAGCACGTCTTCGATAAGACACATGTTATATTTGATTGGTCGAATCAGTTCGTAATCTACATTATTGTATCGCGTGCTTATTGCCACATTTAACACTAGCTAAATAGTTCGACGTGTCTTAGAAATAATATGTTTTTCTTTATCGAAAAAATGGATCAACTCAAAATAGTATTGTTTATTATGAATCGTGTGGATAGAAGATGATTCACTGAAGGATTTATCGTTTTTATCGGTTTATTGATATCTAGTAGCCACCAGTGGGCTCACGAAACGCTTGCTCCGGTGATGTTGTGAAGGAACAGTTTTTCCGAAATGGTTCATTCCAGTTCGAAATTTCGGACCGCGACTTCATTTCGCCTCTCTCAACCCGCTCTTTATACAGCGTCTGGTTGTTGCAAGCGTACAAGGAATACTTCATAATTTCCTGGAAAATATTGTTTCTATTGATTGTGTGGCATGGCACGATGACAATACAGAACGGAAAGTGGACTCACGTTTACATCGTTATCTATCTGATCCATGAAAGGCGTAAATGACGGATCACAAAACTGATCGATATATTCCGAGGGTTTGTCACCGTCATCCATAGCTTCGTTAGCATTCTTTTGATTTACAATTTTCTCCAAAACGCGCTCATTCAGCATTTTTCTTACTAATTCCTTACGTCGACCTTGAAGATTCATAATAAAAATATATTTTGAATTAAAAAAAATGTACATGGGCAATCCACGTAGTTTCGACCTGGGTGACCCTTAATCCTTCCATTTGCGTTCGCAATTTTTTATATGATTGACATAACTCTAAAAAACACTAATTTTATCTTTCTTGCACGTTTTTAATTATCTACAATTTCTTGGAATAAAATTACCGAACGAAACAATTTTTAAAATTCTCAAAAATCATGCGTCGCATACAAAAATCGGCTAGCTACTACCCATCGTAAAATTACTATTCGTTTATAATTTTTTTCCTTTTTACGTTATTGAAAAAAAGCTGAAAAAATACAATGAATCGTCGACCCACTTCAGCTCGGTCACTAACGATTTTTATTTACCAAAAAATGTTTTTCAGAATTTTTTCATATTTTTAAGAACATAAAGTTCGGAAATTTGTTAAAAGAAATCGTAGATAATTAAAAATGTGTAAAAAATTTATTACAAAATTCGTGGCTTAGTGTTACGCCAATCATATAAAAAATTGCGGACCCGATCAGAAGGATCAAGGGTCCGACCCAGATCGAAACTAGGTGGAATGCCCCTTATATACGCATAATATGTTTAATTTCAATCGTTATTACCATTGACATAAACCTTTGGAATGACAGGTTTCCGAAATGCATCTTGGGTTGATGTGCGCCATCGATCGTTGTCCGATTCAGAATCTTCGGACGAGCGGAAAAAAATTTGTTGTTCCTTGCGTTGTTGATGGTAATTGTGAATATCTACAGGGCACAACTGCTCCGTCTCGCCAACCATTATTAATGAAAAAGCGAATGTTCAATGGAACAAATCTTTTAAATAAACGTTGACTGATCGAAAACAGATGGTGCGAAATATGACCAAACACCAAGTAACTATGACGACGAACTTTCACGTTTATCTGTAATGAGATGGGTGATAGTACAAAAAAATATTTATTGTCATAAGAAACTATAGATTCTCTATAACTTGAAATGGATATTGGGTGCACATGGAAAACACCTCAACGACATCTGATTAGATTCATTCTCTATGGAAATAATAACTTCAGTCTGTACTGGTTACCATGGCTACTTATTGCATTTGTATTATCGGATAAATGGAGGGAAAGAAATAAATCGGATAAAAAACCGAAAGCCGAAATGTGAATGTTGTTTGGGTAAAGACCGACGTCACAAAAAAAAAACTTAGAGTTTAAGTATATGACGGTGAAAAATGACAACAAAAAGAATGCATAATGTTCTCAAATTTTGTTCTCAATAACTTTTGATGTCAACGATCAAGGATTTGAAGACTGAAGACAAAAATTATGAAACATAATATGACCGATCGGACGTAATGGCAAATTGATGCCGAATGATCCATATGTATGCAAATGCAGCAGTTGGGCATAATTCATTGTATTTCAAATGAAAGGTTCCCTTCAGACTCTTCTTCGTCTTAATAATGTGTAATTAAAGCAAAGAAATATGGTATTTGAGCGAAATCATGTAATGAGAATAAAGCAATATGGAAGGATAGAGAGAGTTGATTTTCGCGATTATACGTAGTTTGGTTTATTCAACAATAAATTCCGAATAAACGGTAACATTACTTTATTGGCTTGAATTACATTCCTAGGCGGTAAATTTCACACTACAGTTGTTTTTCCGAATAGATGTTGTTTACGTCAACAGATGATGCCAATGACGGAGGAAGTGCGTGCCGTCTGGAGGCGTGTGAGCTGTGAATTCGTTGAACGTCGGAGCAACAAATTTGTCTTCTGGCATACCTTCGAAAACAGGCTCGCCAAAATAAGTGCCGACTTCCCATCCTGGATAATCTTTCATGAGTTCCTCCTCCTCGTCCCGGTTTTTCCTCATTTGTTTCAGCAATCTGTAGACATTTTTTCAGTTTCAATTCTATACATTTTACGGAGGAAAATATCCGCTCATACGGAATACGCTGAAGAACACATGAAAACATTGTAAAAAAAATTAGATTTCGCGTTAAGAAAATAACTTATTTATCAATTTAAACTATTGTTTCTGCTATCAATCCATGTACAATTATGCAAAAAAACAACGAAGATCAATATCTTCAAGTCTTAAACATTTGCGCAGCAGAAGTAACCTTTAGCAGCAATTAAAGCTTTTTAGCTACTCGTAAAAAATGTCATAAAGATGATTTTTATTATTAAAAATGAAAAGTTCGTCAGAAGCCCAAACACAAAATAAAATATTTATTAAAATTGCCTAACATACACCTAAAAGATTTTCTGTGAAGTTCTTTATCACATGTACCACTCTTTTTAGTCAACCTATCAAACATTTTTGTAGAATTGTCAACTTTATAATATTACTTCAGAGGTGCTGCTGCAACTTCTTTTAATTTCTGAAGACAACTTTCGCAAAATAAGGAGACACTTGCAAATTAAATACAAAGTGATGATATACTGAGAAAAAAAAATGCTCCGGGTGAGGATCGAACTCACGACCTTAAGATTATGAGACTTACGCGCTGCCGGCTGCGCCACCGAAGCGTGTTGTTGGACACTTACTATTCTTTGTGTTGCCAAAAATAGTAAATACATTGCGTAGCATGTGCCAAAAACTAACAAATAAGCAAATTAGCAAGTTAGCAAGTTTGCAAATTACTGACTCGACAAAAGTTAGCAACTTGTGTGATTGCTGCTCTTGCTTTGCTTGGTCCACAAACCTCAAAGGCATCGCAATCACCAATTTTGGCCCTCGTTACATACTCATTATGTATTTGTAACGAGTGCATGAATGATGGGGTTTTGCACAATAATTTTGCGGGATAGACAGTACACGGTGAGGTTCAGTGAATTGCAATGAACATAGCTTTGCTTATGATTTTCACCTTACATATAGAGACGGCAGTGAACATAATTCCCTCCCAAGGAATAAAAGTGAAACAATTGTGAACTGCTTATGTGGAAACCTTTCTTCGTAAAACTATCATACAATCGGACACTTTCGTTCCACAAACCTGTTGAGGAAAGCACAGGTTTTCATGCATGACTTACGAAAAACAAATTCCAAAGATCAACATAACGTATAATAAATTGATTACGCAAAGTAGTACCATAAATTACATTCTTGTTAAATTGATTTACAAACTGAACCAAGTATAGAAAGTAGAACCTTGAAATGCATTCTTGTTAAAATGTCATATATCCAGAGTTGTAAATCCGTCATTTTTATAGAAATAAAAATGATGGTACGATTGGCTTTATAATTATGTTTTTATGATAATAACTCGTAATTATTATAATATGATATGTAAACTTTTAAGTAGAGCAACGAATATTAATTTCCCTTAAAACTTCATGGTAATCTCATTGAAAAAATGGATAAATAATGTTCATGTATTGCGAAAATAATGGAGGACTGTGCTTGTCCATTTATTGCAAAATTTCTCCCAAAATTTAATAAAAAATTTGGTTTTTCTTTCAGCTATTCACAAGTTCACATATCATTTTATAATCGGTAAAATGATAACTGGAAAATAAACTGTTGTGTAAACTTTAATCCTTAAAGTAGTGGAGACTTACACTGCTTATATCCCATGATAATCCACAGCATTTGCACTTATGAGATACAAAAGTTGTAAATGTTTGGCAGATACCACAAGCTTCGGTGGCGCAGCCGGCAGCGCGTAAGTCTCATAATCTTAAGGTCGTGAGTTCGATCCTCACCCGGAGCATTATTTTTTTTTTCACAATATTCAAAATTATAAATTTGATATCTATAACTCTTGATTCTAACTATCTCTCAAATATGAAACAAATGAAAATTGACAATAAAGGAGAACAAATACGTACGCTCTGTCCTTCTCAGCCGTGAGAAGCGGAAGCAACGCAAATCTTGCGCTTCTCATCTCGACTACTTGTCTCCTGACAGATCGGTAATTCATGCTATAGAAGCACCATCCAATTGCGTTTGATATGAAAAACGCGGCGACGCCAGTTTTGACTATAATAATACATTTATTAAAAACACTAGATATAGGTTATGTTTCCAATATTTACGTAATGCTCGTGCGGTCGCAGTAGTTTAAGTAAAGTCTTGCAATGTTTTTGTGCCGCTTACAGCCGATCAATGAACGAAGCTTTATTCGCTCTGTCTGAATGGGAGCGTAGCCGCCAGGCGGTGGTAAATCCTGGGGGCCGATTTTCGATGCCGTAACCATTTTTGCCGAATAAAAAGGACGGTCCGCCGACTGGAACACGGCGCACCACACAGAGCTCACTGAACACAGCCGATTGATAGTGACAGATCTGACAGACACTAAATTTCCTAGAAAGAATGATCAGGTTGAAAACGTTGAGCACGCAAATCCCAATATTGTAACCGCAGACGAGTATGTGGAAATACCGCAGTCGGTAATAAAAACTGTAATGAACTTTTTTCACGTTTATTGCCTTTTTGAAGCTTCAAAAAGAAATTCATCGAATGCACTGGTGATATCCGCATTCGATAAATTTCTTCTTGAACCTATAAATGCAAATATGCGTGAAAATGTTGATTGCAGTTTTTATTGCCGCAGTCTCGCTATTTCACATATGCACCTACTCAGTCGGTAATAAAAACTATAAACAATTATTCCGGCGATGCCTAACGTATTCGGAAAAAGAAAAGTTGTACATCATTCTTCTTTCAACTGAATGATGTAACTTTTATTTTTTCTGTCAAGTGTCTAGTTTTCGTGTATTGTGATTCTGAAAATGATTTTCTATCTCTCTCGCACTCATGACGGCCTCGCCTTAAAGGCCACCAAAGTTTTATTCGTGATATTAATGACCACCAAATCAATACGCATCAATTGACCACTTTCTACCGAATTAGTGAAAAAACGTCGTTCTAATTTCACTTTAAGATAGTCCTTGCGTTTAATATTCATTTCGCATAAATTCGTTTTACGAATTTATGCGAAACCATCGCATAAATTCGAGAAGTGTTTGCAATTCGAGAATTACAAACACTTCTCGATGGTATAAAAATCTGAAGAAAATGCATACACATTAAAGGTACTGAAAAGGTTAATTTGGCATAATAATAATTCGAAAATGTTATTAACAAATTGGTGGAAAAAAAGAATAGTTTAACAAATATTTCGATGACCCAAGTTTTTTTCATGAAAATGATGCCTTCGTTTTTCTGAACACGTATGAATTTTTTCAGATTTTAGAGTTCACTTTGAATTTTGTGCGTTTTTTATGGGGAAAATATGTGAATATAAGTACAAAGTGAATTCTAAAATCTGAAAAAAATTCAAACGTATTCGGAAAAATGGATGAAACATTTTCATTAAAAAAATGGGTCATTGAAATATTTGTTAAACAATTATTTTTTTCATCAATTTGTTAATAAAATTTTAGAATTATTATTATGCAAAATTAATCTTATCCGTACCTATAATGTGGATGCATTTTTTCAGATTTTTAGATCATCGAGAAGTGTTCGCAATTCTCTCTCGTATTTCTCGAATTTATGCTAAATGGAACACTAGACGCAAGGACTACCTTACAAAGTTTTAGAGAGCCGTCGTTACGATTGGCTATAATAAAAAGGTCAAAAGACAAAGTCAACTGTCCAATTTTATATAGGTAAAATACTGCTCCCAAATTTCGATTTCTTCCATCAATCATCTGCTTACGTAAAAATACCGCTAAAAATCCTTTTACCCTAATTTTTCGAAATGAAACAAGATTCCCTTTCGTAATTTGACTGAAATATCAGAGTATTCAAAAATACCAAATACAAATTCTGAATACCATCGGAATTCGCACTTCTCTTGAAACATTCAGCATCCATCATAAACATTAACCGAAAATTTGTGTTTATCGCCGAAAATGTTGAGTAAGGATTAAGAAATAGTAATGACTAAAAAGTTTATACGTATGAAGCTTTCGCCCATGAATAAAAAAAAGTAAAAAAAAACTACATGCAATAGTTAATTTGTATTTAATACACATCTTTAATTCATAAGATCTCCATTCAGACGCAACATACATCGTAGAAAAAACATCAACACACATCCGCATTTTTCTTGGTCGTCGGCGGATTAAGATTGCCTGTATCACCGGACTCAAGTTGCTTGAGCAGTCGAAAAAGCGCGGCCGCTTCTCTGATGCGACTGAACTCGATGCAGAAAGCTTGTACCTCGATGAAGAGCTCCTGCACGTTAATAATCTTATTTCTAATGAGTGACTGAAGGAAAACGCAGACGAGTCGAACGAGCCGATTCTGCATATAACGATCCTTGATGGTTTCGCAGGTGGAGATGCAGTTGCTGATGTAGAGATGAACGAATTCCGTCGGCAAATCGACGGTTGTCGTGAGACGATTAACGACTTCCATCGAGTGAAGCGACATCTCCATGTTCACCAACACGCTGAAGTATTCGGTAATCTGGCTGGACTGCATCAATTTCAGGAGCACCTCGATCGCGATAAGCGGATTATTCTCAACGAGGTCCGGCAATTTGCCGGGCGTGAGGCCTATGTGATAAACGAGCTTCGGCTCCTTGTCCAGCTCGTTGACGAGGTGCTGCTGCTGCTGTAGCGTCAGAACGCTTTTAAAGGCTTTTCCCATGAGCCTCCGAGCTTCGGCCCCGGCGCAGTTCGAGACGCACATGCTGGTGTCGTATTCCGGCACGAATTGCTTCGGGTTCGCGACGTGCATCCAGTTGGTCTCGCCGCAGTAGAGAGGCGGCGCGAGACGAAGAAATTCCGGCGCGTAGCTCTCGTAGCAAACTGGAGGTTTCCCCAAGCATAACTCCTCGATAATGCTTCTGGCGTCTTTCGGATCGCTCGGGACGCTTTCGTCCGGGTCCGAAAGGATCACCGGATATCCGCATTTGCTGACGGACGGCAATTCAGAGTGATGCTCGACGAGACGAAGCTGCAAGCTCGTCAGATCGAAGTCCGCGGTGATCGGCGCAAAGCAGACTTCGTCCATTATTTGCCGGGGCGTTTGCTTCATTATCTCCTTTCCCTCGGAGCCGAGGAGCTTGGCGAGAACGTTTTTCTCGCCAGGCGACAGGGACGGAACGCTTCCGTCGTTGCTCGCCGGAGAAACGTTGCTCTCATTGCGCAACGGGGTCTGGAAGATTTTCACGAAAACACCGACGAACGGGCTCTGGCTTATCGGTTTTCCTCTGTAGAGATCGTGAAGCAAAGCTATCGCGATTATTCGTTGTGTGTTGTTCGATAGAAGATCTGCGTTTTGGAGCAGAAGGAGCAACGTGACTCCGACTTTGAAACGGCTCTCCGGGGGAAAGACATGATGAAGTTGGCTAGAGAGACTTTCAAGTTGGGTATCGATGTTGATCTCGTCGAGGATGTCCAGGAGCTTTGACAAATCGGCCGGCGTCAAGGACATGTTTCGTTTTCCAATCTGCGACAAACATCACGCGAAAAATATTGTCAAATGACTTTTGGAAACTTCCACATTTTTTTTAGATTGTTTGCTTTTTTGATAGTTTTTGTGTGAGGCTTTGCACGACACTCAATCATTTTTATATCTAATACCAGATTTTTTTTCATGTTTTTTTTTTATTGGGGCATAAAATGTAAATTAAAAATCTAAATCAGAATCTAAATTAAAAAAATTATTGAAAACAAATCTCAGTAAAGAAAATCTAAAATAAAGTAAGTGTTTTTTCAAGCATATAGAATAGTATAAATAATTGTGAAATAAATAATTATGTAACAAAGGTCACGCGAAAAATTGTGAAATGGCTTTTGGCAGCTTCCACATATATATATTTCTTAAATGATTTTATGCTTTTTTATAGTTTTTATATGAGACTTTGTATGAAACTCAAACATTTTTATATCCAATACAGGATGTTTTCCATTTTTTTTTGTTGGGGCATATAAAACGTAAATAAAAAATCTAAATCAGAACATAAATTTAAAAAGTGCATGAAAACAAGTCTCAGTAAAAAAAAAAGATAATAAAAGTAAGTGTTTTTTCAAGCATATAGAATAGTATAAATAATTATGAAACATATTGGAAAGGGGTCAGGGTTGAATGCTTACTGAGTTGGCTGGTAATACCTCATATGAAGCATTCTCTGTTGATTCAGCCACTTTTTTCTTCGACTTTCTCCGATCTGCTCCATAATTGGTAATATCAAAGTACCTGTAAAGAGCACTCTATGTGAATTTTTTTAGATTTCTTAAAACCATATTTAAAAAATATCCTTTTTTCTCAAACGTAAATATCTCGGAAACTTGAAGTTACTTAAAAAAAAGTCTTCACATAAAGGTTATCGTTTTCTGTTAGCTTTCGAGCGGAATAGTTCAACTAATTTTCATATAATTTTCATTCCGATTAGAATAATTTGTTACCGAAAAACGGAGGAATCATCTTTTTTAATTAAAAAACGGATAATTTTTTTTATTCAAAAAATTACAGGATATTCGTGCATGACTACTGATATTGCAAAAAAATTCCTCGAGTGACACCAATAGATCTTCTGGTATAAAAAATTGATAAAAAAAAAGAAGAATTCCCCCATTTTTCGGAACTTTTGCACAAATACATTTTTTTATACCAGAAGATCTATCGGTGCCACTCTGGGGATTTTTTTTTACAATATCAGCAGTCATGCACGAATACTCTAATTTGTTCAGTCCGCATAAATTATCCGTTTTTTAATAAAAAAAAAAAAACTAGGGGAACATTAACGCGTACAGAGGTTGCTGCAGCGCTTATATCAAAATTGCGACGAACTGTCAAATCTCGACTTATTAAAAACGACGACTGCCGATCGTTACGGTCCACGACCAATCAGAGCCCGAATAGATCGACGACAATGGTCACGTTGACGCGAATTACGGACTTTTTAATAGCGGACTAGGGTTAAGCAGCACGGACGCGACAGCGCCCGTGACCCGTTCTGTGAGTTTTGACATTTGACATAAACAAAAAATGTTTATACATGATCGGTGTGTCGGACGACACCGCCGTGCAATTATAGCACGAATAGAACGGCTTCACATGAACTTAGCTGATAGCCAATCTTTTGTTCCACCAACTTTTTACTGAAAAAAAACAACTGCTTGAAAGCTAACAGAAAACAACAATTTTTATGTGGAGTCATTTTTTTTAAGTAACTTCAAGTGTCCGAGATATTTGCGATTAAAAGAAAAACGGTATTTTCTGAAATATGGTTTAAAAATCTGAAAAAATTCACATAAAGTGCCCTTTGAGTGCCCTTTTGTTACAGGTACTTTGATATTACCAATTATGGAGCAGATCAGAGAAGGTTGAAGAAAAAAGTTGCTGAATCGAAAGAGAATGCTTCATATACTCAATGCAACTGAATGCCAGGTGGGCAATAGAAAACAAAAACAGATATTTTTTGTCCTACTGTTTCATATGTCAGAATAATGAGTGCAATGGTTTCTTCTGTATTGTACAATTGTCAGTTAATTGCAAACCAATGAAAATCCTGTGAAGCAACTTCTAGGATTGAGTTCTATCTTGTGGTAATCTCTCGTTGTTGCAATACTATATTGTCAAGCCATAATTATCTAAGACTAGCTGTAAAATCAATTAGTAGCATTAAGGTCTTGAACTCTTAAAAGACAAATGCATTGATCATTTTATGGATGTTTTGAGTAACCCTATTATCAAATTTTTTCAAATAAAATATCAGAAGAGATAAAAAATCCATATCTTCAACTAAAGCAGTAAAACAAATTTTTCTATTGTTTCCCAAATTTAACTTGAGAGGTTAGCCAACAAAGAACTGTAATTGGAACATCTTTATTTAAAATGAAAACGTTTGTTGGGATGTCTTTTAATACTATTATCTTGATAGAAAATGCAAATCAAGAGATGCGGTAGCGTCTCGACGCCAAGTATAATATGCTCTATCTATTTCCAAAAATATGCTAGAGGACTGGTTAGAGTAACGTCACCAGTAAGCGAACAGTTAAGCCGAATAATCTGATTAACATGAGTTTTTATAAAACCTAATATCTTCAGATTGTTCGCGAAAAGTTTAACGATTGACCAAAGCATTGAATTATGTGATGCAGCTAAAAAAATTCCATATTTTTATCGCGAATTATACAGAAAAAAAAACCAAAAGCTTAAAATCGGAAAACACCAGTGAACGAACGGGTCAATCTAACCTACACTTTTAATCGAAAAGAGGCTTTCGTCACAAAATAATCGCAGTAGATAGTTAAATAATATACAAATTAAGAATCTGATGTTCATCCAAATCGTCGTAATTTCGTCACAAATTCTCAAAAGGCTGTTGTTCATTCACTGGTGCATTCACCCTATACTTCAACTTGTTATTACAATATTGACAGGCAGAGCGACGAGCTAACCTCAATTTCTAACTCACCAGTCATTCGAGATTACATCTCAGCTAAAATTGGTGCGAATTAACTACGAACGCCAAGAAAAAAGACAAAAAACGAAAACAATAATTTTGTTCCACTTGTTCGATGTTACATATGTTAAATATTTTCGGAAAAAAATGCAACTAAACACCGTCGTCTGACAGAGAGTGTATATGATGTAGATAAGTGACGGTCATTTTTCGGACACGTCGAGTGACGGAAAAGTCATTACCGTAATTTATGGGAAAAATAAACAATTGCGGGGTGTTTAGTTGAAGATTAATTGTCAGTTACAACAAATGACGTCATCCACATTCGTAAGAATAAACGATTGTTATCAGTACACATTATACATAATCATGTAATTGTGAATCACCCTGATTCATTCCCTGCGGATTTCACCAGTGCAGGGAATGAATTTCTTCTTTTAGCTGTAAATGCAAATGTGCGTAAAAAACGTTCATTACAGTTTTTATTACCGCAGTCGGTATTTCACATCCCCTTAAGGCGAGGCGAAACCACCGTGAGTGCGAGAGAGATAGAAAATAATTTTCGGAACAACAATACACGGAAACTAGACATATGCCTGAAAAAAAAGAGTTTTACATCATGCAGAATTGAATGAGGAATGATGTAAAACTGTTCTTTTTTTCGGAAACGTTAAGCATTGTCGGAATAATTATTAACAGTTTTTATTACCGACTGACTAGTTGTCACCTCGGCTTAAATTTCATATGCTCTTAAAATTGCTTCGCAGCGCCATCTGTGGACTCTTCAGTCGGCCGAAAATTACCGACGACGAACGCGAACTTGTTGACTGCCATCGTGTTATCGGGGCCGAAAAATATTGTTCGTGATCGTCGACGCTATCCCGGTTCGCCTTCTTTTGACGACACGCTCTTTCCGAGACAGGCGCAAACATGGCAGAGGTATGCCTTTAGATTAACCGACTGAAAATCCGCGAAAATCTCGGTGATCGTTGCGCCGAGAAGCCCGTGACGTCGTTCATCGTGTTTCAGTGCTTTTTTGCCGATCGGCCGAGCGATTATTTATCGTCAAAATAGTTTAACGTATCCGTCGGGAATTCTTCTCGAAATGACTAACAGTGTTTTCTCATTTTTCCCAGGTCGACGAAACTCTCAAGAAGAAGAGGACTTTCCGTAAGTTCACCTTCCGTGGGGTGGACTTGGATCAACTCCTGGATATGTCCCAGTAAGTTCCTATTTTTTTCTTCAATACTACAATTTCTTCATCCTACCTAACCTCCACTTTCATGAATGTTTCCGTATCATTTCCTTATGTCTTCTTCATCCCTGCTTAATAATTCCTATTGACACTGATTGAAACCGATCAAATGGACAAAATTCAGATTAAAAAATAATCGGTTCAAACCGGTTTCTATCGGATTTTTATTAGTTATTGTTGGTTCTAAACGGATCTTTTAATCGGGAATGTCAATTCCACTGTCAACCGTTTGTAACAATTGACATTTGAAAGTGAAAACTTCATACATTTTTGGCAAAGTAACGCTACTATTGTTGGCAAACAAGGTGGTTCTTTAAAATGTTTTGACAATTTTTTTGAAGGCATTGTAATTCTTTAGTCATTGTTCCACCTTTTGAATTGATCTGGATGCTGTGTTCCACATTTAATTCCTGCCCTTATCATAATAATAACAATAGTAATCATGTTACAATAAAAATGATAGACAAGTTATTAAAAACATGGAGTATAAACTGCAATTGCAGGTAAAGAAAGATAGTAAGATAGTAGTAGTCGTAGTAGTATTTTATTGTGCGTACATCCTTTTGGGTGTTTCAGGTAAAGAAAGATATTTTAATGCACTTGATATTTTATTTGATATTTTAGTATAAGAAAATAATGATATTTTCATTTTAATGTCAGATGTAAAATTAAGGTAATTTCTTTGAGCCCAATAACAATTTGGAGTCTAAACATAAAAATTATTTTGCAAACATCATTAACAGTGAGTGCTTACAAAAGATTCTTTAACTTCTCAATAACTGCAAACATAATTAATTTTTTTAATAGAATTTCACAAAAAAGTTGTGGGGACGAGAAATGTATACTGCCTATAAGTTATTTTTCCAATACATCAGTACATTCCCTCATTACTTTATGAATATTTAGTGTGTAAGCAAATGCTGATTAATTTTAAGAACATAAAAGCTAGGTCATTATTGCAGAATAATATCTTACAGTAATTACATCGTAAATATTTGTCAAAAAATATTAGGAGCTTTTGAAATGATTATCTCATCGAGAAATGTTCGAAATTTTCCCCGAAACTCACATTTGACAGGACTGTACCGGGAGGACTACCTTAAAACAATCATCTCAGTGATTAACTTCATAGATACCATATTTAATTTGTCAACTTGGACTTTGTTACGAAATCTCGACGAATAATGTGTCTAATATCGCAAAACTCGATCGTTTCAGTGAACAACTCATGGAGTTGCTGCACGCTCGCGCCCGCAGGCGTTTCTCGCACGGTCTCAAGAGGAAGCCAATGGCTCTCGTAAAGAAGCTGCGCAAGGCCAAGAAGGAAGCTCCTCCCAATGAGAAGCCCGAGATCGTTAAGACTCACCTTCGCAACATGATAATCGTGCCCGAGATGGTCGGCTCCATTGTTGGCGTTTACAACGGCAAGACCTTCAACCAGGTGGAAATCAAGCCGGAAATGATCGGTCACTACCTCGGCGAGTTCTCCGTTACGTACAAGCCCGTTAAGCACGGTAGACCTGGTATTGGTGCTACCCACTCGTCGCGTTTTATTCCACTGAAGTAATCTGTATTTCTTTACGAATAAAATTATGTAAAAAGTCAAGCAACTCGTTCTTAATCGTGTTTCACGTGAATTCACTTTATTTTTTATTAGCGATGATCTTGAATTTTCCATCGAGTTGAACGTCGATCAATGGTAAACAATGAGAGTAATTAAAAATCATTCGAACTTCCATGTGATACGAAAAAAAAGGAAATTGTTTCGTATTCCGAGGTGTCTCAGATATTTCGAATTTGAGATGCACACAACGAAGTTTATGATAGTAGTATGAGCGCAATACCTAACGTCGTATAAGTTTGAGCGAGAATGTGACAGAATTACAAACAGTTCTCGATGAGATAAAAATCTGAAAAAATCAAGCATATCGTAGGTTCTGAAAAGATTATTTTGGTACAATAATAATTGAAAAATGTTATTATCAAATTACTGAAATACCTAATTGTTCAACAAATTACGCGGCATCTACTTTCTGTTATTAAAATGGTTTGTTTATTTTTCTGAATGCGTTTGAATTATTTCAAAATGTGTAATGTTTGAAAATTGCTTTTTTTCATGTTATAATAAAAAAAAATCCGACAATTCTGAAAAAGTTCATACGTATTCAGAAAAATAAACAAATAATTTTCATAACAACAAAATTGGGTTACCGACTAATTTGTTGAACAATTATTTATTTCAGTAATTTGTTAATAACATTTTTCAATTATCATTTTGCCAAAATAATCTTTTCATCACCTTCCATATGCTTGATTTTTTTCAGATTTGTATCTTATCGAGAACTGTTCGTAATTCTGTCTCATTCTCGCTCGAACTTATGAACTTATAAAACCAGCAAATTGTTATTAAAGCGTTAATCTTAGGAGAATTTGACATACTTTCATTAATTATTATTGGGGGGTTTCCCGTGTAGGTGTTCACTATCTTAAAAAAGTCACATCATGATGAGCTTTCATATTCCACATTTCGTTTATGAATTATTTTATTTTTATTTTAGTACAGGGGACGAGACATGCCCTTCAAAATGGGATAACAATTATTATAATAATGGCGTAAGAATTGGCTTACGGTATGGATATAATATGAAATAAATGTTATGAATTACTGTGGCTAGTGTAGAAAGTAACTATGCGGAAAAAAATGGTATACCTTCCGAGAGATGGGAGGTATATGGCGCGAAGTCCATTCTTCAAGCTACGGGTTTCGTCTAATCAAAAAATGTTATATTTGTCGAATTATCGATTTTGAAGACGTCACCTTTTTAATATAAAAGTTTAAAAAGTTGATGACTCAAAACTGTAAACATGTAAAAAAAATGAACGGTCAACTTGTTTAATTGTATTTAAAAATGGGATCTCACTCTATAGAGATGCGATCAGGAGGAAATTGAATCCCGCTGGGATGTCCCATATGCACCTTGAGAGAAAGGTACGTATTGTTGAAATCGAGATGCGGAGGCGTAAGCGACAAAATTCAGTATTTATCGCTAGAAGCAAAACTAACAAGATTAACACACCATTATAATGGTGTGTTCGTCTTTGTTCTCTTTCCAAATTCGTTAAAAATGAAGTATTAAAAATACTTTCGAAACCGAAAGACACCTACTTAACTCATGTCTAGGGATGTGCGAATAGCTTTTTCACCGAACTGAAATATTGACTTTCAATAACACCTTCGCATTGTTTGCCAGCCAATCCCGAATCATTGATGGATCATCAACAGCTTATTCGAATAACTCATGAATTATTTGGGTTATTCGATTTCTTAAGGAATCTCTCGATTTACTCGAATTATTTATTAATTATAAGTAAAGTAAAGCAAATATGCATCAAATCAACAAGTGAAGAAAAACGGAAATATAATCTCTGTTGCATCTTTTTATTAGAGTTATTTTTGTTGAATTTAATTTTTGAGCTTGGCAAGTTTAGGTATACAGCGACTCAACAGTTGGTATTGTGTGTCTTTCAGGAGAGAGCTCACAACAATTCCGTAATTAAAAAAAATTTCAACAAAAATCGGTCCTCGTCATGTGTTTGGAGGGATAACCACCTCCAATTAAATGTTTCTTCGATTGTTTTTTGCTGTTTGTTATCACGGAACCTGGCCAAGACGATGCGAATGCCACGAAATATCAGATAAAAAAATATTTCCGACCTTAAATAAAATGTAACTTTTATAATATTCGATATTTATGGCTAAAATTAGTTATGTATACACCGAGACGTGTTTCAAATAAATAAGCTCAGGTTCAAATTATTTTCTCGACAATTTGTCATTCGTTGAACTGCTTTAAACTCATATGAAATTGTTAGCGGAAAAGTGTTATTCCTACCGAATCCTCCCCACAATGTAGAAATTAGTACTTGGTACAGGATCTCATAATTTTGGAAGCAATGGAAAACGAAAATTCCCAAAACGATAACATTAATTTACAGCATACAGTATTGCGTAGTTCTACACATTTACCATTGATATCGTCAAAGAAGTGTAGCAGTGATGATAGCAGTAGGCCACGACCACTGATTCTTTTTTTTTTTCTTTTTCACGTTTTTTCCTTCATCTACCGTCCGGCTGTTCATCATCTGCCTCGACATGTATATCTTACATGTATGTACACAAAAATACTTGCAAACACGATCACATATGAAAACGCCTAGTGCTCGATGAATTCACAAATGAAAAGAAAAAGAAAAATAATAAGAGATATTAGGTCGTTGAGACCGCGTCGGTATCCTGGAATATTTCTTCCTTTATTTCTCGACCGTCCTCGGCGCTCGGTTTTCCTTGGCAGAAGTTGATTTTCTGCTCGTCGACTTTGTCCTCGCTTCTGTGTTCTTGGGGTATCGCAAAATTCGTGCTGGATGAATTTTGATCGGACGTGTCGTTCGCCGGTTCCTCCTTAATCTCGCGTTTGACGACGCTCAACGCCGTTTTCTTCGATTTAGCAGTGTCTTTCGGGCAGTCTATTCTGTCGCGCTCGTACATGAACGTCTTTCGTTTTCTCTTAGTCGGCTTGCAGACCTTCTTGTACAGGAGCTTCATTTCCTTGACCCGACTAGTCGGTATTGTCCAGTCCATCTCGCAGGACGACATATCCGGATTACGCGTTGGATCCTCATCCCTCTTGTACTCCGGAATCGGAATTCCCAGATTTTTCATCACGCTTATTATCACGTCGTCCACGTTGCCGTTTATCACCAAATCGGCTTTTTTGTCCTGCAAAACAGTGGTGTAACGATGTGGGGATAGTAAACTACATGAATAAGTGGGTGTCAATGTCGTATTCTAGTGTAAGCGGTCAAAACAGTCGGTTATATGACAAAATGTAAACATTTCAACAATAGGTTTAAGTCAGCAGAAACTAAAATAAATAAAGTGAAATACAAGATGTCTACAATTTTCATAATTCCGAAATTTGATACGACGAATATAGATTTTATTAATCCAACGTTTATAGATTTTCTTAATTAAACGTTTATAGATTTTACTAATTAAGCGTTTGTAGATGTTATTAATCAAACGTTTATAGATGTTATTAATTAAGCGTTTATAGATGTTATTAATCAAACGTTTATAGATTTTATTAAGGAAACGTTTACCTTGGATTTGAACTGTCAAGGTGTCATTTATAGGCTAACGTTATTTGTGGGTTCTCATTTACGTTGGTTACAAATGCATGTTCTCATAAACGTTATCTGTTGGATGTAATTTCATATGCCGTACGAAAACGTCGAAACCTTATGATAAACTGTAATTATTACATACGTGCTTAGTTGGTTGTAGATTGCAGATGACCAATCGACCGCCGTATTTCTTTGTGTAGAGAGGCAAATTTCCACTTGGAATTATTTGAAGAGTGGTTCCCAAGCAAATGCTCAGGTCTGCGACGCTAAAGTAACGGAAAGTTGGAGTTTTAAGTGACCTCTTTTACAATACAGAGATCTCTGAGTGCTTAATTTCAAGTAAATCTTCCGAAGAGACAAATGTATGAGGCATTACACCCCGTTTGACCTCGACCTCTTCGGTTTGGCTCATTAGTTTTTATAGGCTTAGTTGAACTCGTAACTGCACAATTTCTTTTTATTGTCATTTTTGTTTGTTTAATAACATTTTAAAGCGACATATAAAACCCCATAATTTAAAAATCTGATAAAATTCTGAAAAATACTTTATTCAATAAGAAAATTATCTAGCTTACAGCCAAGGTGGGACAATTTTTTCTTTTCATAGTTTTTAAGAAGATTGATCATTTTTCCATTTTTTTATAATTTTTAAAATCAAAATTCTTAAAACCTATAAGAAGAAAATACTTCCCAATTTTGGCTATAAGCTAGATAATTTTGTTATTGAACAAAGTATTTTTCAGAATTGTATCAGATTTTTTAATTGCGGGGTTTTATATGTCACTTTAAAAATGTATTAAACAAACAAAAATGGCAATAAAAAAATTGTGGAGTTGAGGGTGGAACTGAGCATATAAAAATAATGAGCCAAATCGGAGAGGTCGAGGTCAAATCCAGGTCGAAACGGTGTGGAATGCTCCGTATGCTTCGAAGGGCGAAAGAAAAAACTGATTTCATTGCTTTATGTTCTGATATACTTGAAACCAGTTTACTCAAGTTTATGAAATCTTATGTGGCCTATGGAAAACATCGCGTGATTTTCTCGATCTATACAAAATCAAGAGTAATAGATGAACAACGGAGGTTACCTTGAATGAAGATCGGAGAGGGCGAGATCGTTGTCTGGTAAATTGTGCTCCCAGTCAAGAATTGTGTCGTGCATTCTTCCTCGACAGGGACGCCCACCGATCTGCTCGGACCTGCAGACAGTCTCCAGACATTTCTTGCCAACACTCGTAGTCGCGAAATTACGAATGAATTGTCTGAAAATACAAATGAAGACTAAAATGTTTCTTGCGACCGAAAAGGTAAACAATTACGATTAAAAATATCGTGGTTATTATACTAGTGAATGGTTATTCATTAAAACACTCGCCTTCCACATTTATCGCACTGTTCGACAAACATATTTCCGTGCAATTCGGCGAGATTTCGTCTGGGAACGCCCGACCTTAAGTGCAATCCATCGATGTTTTGACTTATGATGAACTTTATTTTATCTAAAAGCATGATAAACGATTACTGTTCTGCCATTATTAAGTTTTAACTGTACCAAATAAAAAGAAAACTCGAACATCTTTTCTAATTGATGCTACGCCCTTCTGAATCATATTCGAATTTTATCTTTATTACTATTATTGCATATTTATACAAAAACTTACGGCTTTCAATGAGTTTCTTGAGAGCCATGTGCGTTTTCGTGGGCACAGCTTCGTCGAACGAAATGCTCATGTCCGGCTTCAAGCCTTTTTGCTCCAACGTCCAAACTCCGTTCAGACCTCTGTCGCATAAATGACTCAAGATTAACTTCAAAATCTGACATTCTCACTCGGGCAGAGACTATCACGATCAGACATAGGCAACTGTAGTTACTATGAAATACTCACTTTTTTCTTATTTATCCCGTGATATATTTATTATTCATTATGTTTAGGAGTGAGCAAACTGTTCGAATTTTGTTATCTGTTTAAGTTAACTAGCTACTCCATTATATACACTAAACCGAACATGAATTAACGTTACTTGCTCGTGTTCGATATTTCCCAAAACTTTTGCCATGAAGAAACTAAAATGAATGTACTTGCCGATAGAGATTTCTCTACCGCTGTTAAGGTAGTACGAGCGGTATAGTCCCGCCAAACGTGAGTTTCAACGAATATTTCGAACACTTCTCAATGGGATAAAAATCTGAAAAACAACAAGCACGTTGTAAGTACCGAAAAGATTGTTTTTGCGTAATAATAATTTCAAAATGTTATTAACAAATTAATGAAAAAATGAATTGTTCAACAATTTACCCAGCAACCCAATTTTTTTTTCAAATGATAATTATTCATTAATTTTTCTGAACACATGCATTTTTTCAGAATTTTGTCTAATTTTTAAAAACTGCGGTTATCGCCGCTCATTTTGCTTTAAAAAAAAGAACTTTAAAAGTTAGACAAACATCTAAAAAAATGCATACGTATTCAGAAAAATTAATGAATAATTTTCATCAGAAAAAAACTTGGGTTACCGAATAAATTGTTGAACAATTAATTTTTACATTTATTTGTTAATAACATTTTGGAATTATTATTAGGCAAAATTAATCATTTCAGTACCCTCAACGTGCTTGATTTTTTTCAGATTTTTGTCCCATTGAGAAGTGTTCGAAATATTCTCTGAAACTCACGTTTGGCGGGACTGTACCGCTCGTATTACTTTCAATGCGGAAGAAATGTTATATTTTTCTGTAGCCCAAAAATCCAATATAACTTTTGCATGAATAAACGAGATAGCGCGCGTATAGATGATGCGAATAGTCCTAACCGGAAGTCGGGGATCCCTGCAGCGGTGCTGATACCAGCACCAGTGTGAACGACAACATGTCTTGCCGCCTCGATCCATTCCGCAAGGAGACCGCATTTTAGCCTCAGAGTCTCAGCGCTGTCGTATTTCTGCAAGTTGTCAATCGTTCAGTTTTCAACAGATTATGATGTAATCAAAACAAACGATGCAGGAAATGAATTAAATTGTGCATTTATCCCATTTCGCGTTCTTTTTGACAATTAACCAGTTTCACTGCATAATTGTCATCTTTTACGTATCTCATAGGACGGTAGAACAGTCAGCTTTTCTGACTCTTCCAAAGCAGAAATTCCTGTGGCAAAGCATAAATCATCAATTGCTTCAAAGCGTATAACAATCCTGTTCCATGATGTAACTCTCAGTAGATTCAAATTGAATCAACATTCCTGTTTTGCACAGTGTTGTTTGCAAGAATTCTGTTAAAAATATCCTTTGCAAAAAAGATCCTGGAAATGAGGTACGAAAATGTATCATTTAACTGAAAAAATTAGTTAAATTATAAATAAGAAGATCCTGAACTGTAAAACCAATGTTAGCATAATGAAAAAGTAGGAAAGGTCAATAAACTACACATTAATCAAGTAAAGTAAAGTTTACCTTTTTTGCAGGATCTTATATCTGCCTGACCTTTTTTTGGAGAGAACCTTTTGTCTGAGCATCTTTTTTCTAAAGGACTTTTTTCCCTAGTACCTCCACTGCATGAAATACCACAGCATAGAATTGTGTTGATTTTAAAAATTGATAGTCGTACCATTTCACAGGATGTATAACTGTACAGGATAGATGCATGGGAATAGTTCAATTAGACACTTTCATTTTCATATATTTTTGCAAATAAAAGAAATGTATAGTTTCACATTCCTGTGTGTTCAATTTATGATAACAAAGTGAATGTGTTGTTTTCCAATCCCTGTGATATAGTGATTTTTTGTTTTTACTGACCTAAAGACAAAACACTAAAGTTGATAAGCCAAAGTTGATAAATGTAGAATGTCAATTGCAGTCGCTCGATTGTACGCAGCATACTAAAGCCAGATCATATTTTCAGTTGAAGCCTAGAAATGCTCTTTGCAATGAAATAATTTGGAAAAAAGTAGAAACTTAAATAAAAATTGTACAGATAGAAAAATGTAAACATTTTTTTAAGATAATAAGGGAACGCATGTTTTGTGATGCGTTATTGCCAGTGGTAATTCTATCGAAGTATTCCAAGGTACAAATCATCTGGCAAAGGTATCTATGGTTTGGTATGATCTCAATAAATTGAGGATCAGTGTAATATTCTTTGCTGCTGGTTATCAATTTCTTAGAGTTTGCGTCCTTACATAAACACAAAAACAAAGGTACAATGCATATCCAATATGGGGTACAGACTCATGCTGAACACTGCAACATTATTATGAATGTATTGTTGATCGAGACACACATATATGATTTCCAGGATGCTCAAGGTCATTTATTTTGCATAGATTAATGACAAGTATCTGCTAAGGAGACATCAGCGGTACAGTCATGTCAATCGCGAACTCAGATTTGAAAAATTATTTGAACATACATTCCAAGGGTAACTAGCGTCAATAAATGTGGATCTAAATTACGCAGATCCTGCTTAATGTAGAAAAAAATGGATAACAAAAAATTCACAGAAAAATAATTAAACACAGTTATTTGGAAGTCAAATTTCTGATTTTAGTTTGTTCTTGTCGAGTGATGGCTCATTTTGTTTCTTGATAGATAATGCATAAATTGACCAATGAACATTTGCGATGACATTCGTAGCTTCTAAATAACAGCTGTTTGTTTATGAGGGAGACACACAAAATGACAAAATGAACTCATTTATTTCCCAATTGATAAATAAACTGAAGAAAATAATTCAGTGAATTTGTTGAGTGTTCTTCAACGAACGAAACGAGCCATTGCTCGTGAAGAAGGAAATAAAATTACAAATTTTATTTCCAAAAAACTGCGCCTTATATACCCTATAGATTATTAGCACAAACTGAGTTATTTTTCTATGATTTTATTTCCATACAATTTTTTCTACATTTGCCAGGACCTCTTTAATTCAGATCTACCTTTATTAACATTTGTTTCCCTTTGAAAGTATGTACAAATAATTTTTCAAATCTTACATGTAAAGGAATTGACTGTAGCACCAATGCCTCCTTAATTGACTGACTTTGTTTGCGATTGTATCTCCTATCTTACTGCTGTACTTAAAAAAAATAAATCAGATTAAAAAAATCGCAAACCAGTGCTATGTTAAAATATACATTTATATAAAGATTAAACCTTGCAGTAATTTTATTTCCATCTCCGTTGAAGAAACATTGACAAATAAAACAAATAAAACTTTGATGTACAAAAAAAAACAGTATATATGCTTTTCTCAGTTGCAGACAAATTTTTGCCAGAATTGTTTGCTATGTGGGAAATTAGCAAAAATATTTCAGGGTGAGCAATAAAATGAAAGAACAGTGAAAAAAGAAAAATTGTGATTTAGCTACTCCACAAATGCAAAATATTTATTATGTTACATTATGAAGACAATTTTTTCGATTAAAAGCAAAGAAGAAAAAATGATGCTAATAAAGAAATGAAGATTTTTTGTTGTTGTTGGAAAGTCGACCGCATATCTGCGGCGTTGCATTTTTGCGATTTGAGAAATCAGCCAAAGCCGTCGCTGAGATGCGGATAAGGCGAAAGAAAGTGGCGAATGGTATTTGTGGTTTAGGTACCTCTTCCAGGCCGAGAACTCCTTTGTTTTCGTAGGGTGACAGGCCATCGGCGTAACTGCATGACATATCGCGGCGGATAACAACGTCGGTTATTATCGAGTCGCGTCTCTCTCGTCTTGCGGGGAATAAGCGGCCGTTCGCGTTTGTCAACCGAGCTTTCCGTGGGAATTCGGTTCGTCGGCTGATTACGCGAAACCGCGGCCCGATCGCTGGCGAGTTTAAGTTTTCGTCACTGTGCAGCGCAGTCAGGTTGAATAAACCACAACATAAACAATGTTCAAATAACAACAATGACCGCGTGCCGGGGGCTATGTGTACGCGCGACAGATGACGTTCCAATGATAGGAAACTCGTAATGCGCTAGTGAAAACGCTTTTATATTTTGGTATACTAGTTCGTCATCTACAATATGCGGCGGGGAAGCCAAGATGCATAATAAAACTGCTTTACCTCGCTTTTGCCGTGGGGAGGATTGTCCACGGAAATCGACCGGCGGAATATTGCTTCCGTTTCGACCAATCGCAGCGCAGATCACGTACTTAAAGCTCCTGGGCGCCGCGGTTTCATTGGCTGTGCGTTGTGGCCAACGAGCCTCGCGATTGGTCGTTCACGCCAAAGTACGCGATTGCAAAAAAAGGAGGAAGATTACGGCGGTTGCGTTTCTTACCGGTTAATTTACCGGATGTTTCGGGAAGTTTAAAATTGCAGAGGACTTTAACAAAAATACAAATTTAGCACTATTTTGTATTAATTTTGACTTTCTCATAGAGCTTTGTGCATTGGGCGATTGGAGGGTGCAATTTTGCAAGAACGTACTACAAAATAGGCTCTAGGACGAATCATATGTTTCGGCCATAAAGTAACGGTGTAAGAGTTAATCTGTTTTCTTACGCGTGAGGCTTCCTATGCTGCATATTCATTAAGTGCCCGAGTGCACATTACTTCCCGAAGATTTTGCTATAAATTTACGAAGGAAACTGCATTATTGGCGCTGAACTACGTATCGAGGATTTTTGCAGAAATGCCCGGAAGGGTTTCGCGGTAATCACGTATTCTAAAAGTACGTTTTTCAACATCGTGTAGGATCTCAAACGCGACAAGGGCAGACTATCAGGTGCCCGAATGCATTTTTCGGTATTTCTCATTACTGCCTCTTTCACGAAATGCCCCCTCGCTATCGCTGACCGGCGTAACGTACAACAGCCAATGCTGCATCCGTGATTGGCTGTTGTAAATTGCGCTGGTCAGCGAAAGCGAAGGACATTTTGTGAAAGTACCTACAATGGGAAGTACCTAAAAACGTATTCGGGCACGTGAAAGTCTGCCGCGACAAGTGTCGCGATGATAATTACCACAGCCAATGCGAGTGCCGAATTAGTTAAATATACAAGAAAATTCTTCTGCCATTGGCTGAAGTGCTTAACGCCATGCAGATCCAGATCCTTTCGCTTTTGCCATACAAATCCTTTCGTAAAGTTAAAGCAAAATCGGCGGGAACTAAAGTGCAGTCGGGCACCTGGCGACCTGGCAATCAGCCCTTTTGCGCCTTTGTATGGAACGGAAAGATCATATGAATCGAGAAAGACGCCGAAGCCATCCCTCTCGCTTGTTCATCTCTCACTCTCTGTTCCACGTACAGATGCAAAAAACGGCGTGCATGAAAACGCTTCTTACACGCGAAATACGTTTCGCCATTGGTGGCTCGTCGAGCAGAAGGGCAACCGAACTCATCGCGATTGGTTGAGCGGAAAGGGAAAAAGCCGCGACGACGACGACAACCCCAGAAATTGTGTAGCGGCTCAGACCACGTGAGCAGTCATTCCTCGTGGTAACGTAAATAACACTCGACGTAGGACGCAGCAAAGGGAAGAGGTGTCGCGGCTTTGACAACACTTGGCCGAAGTTTGCGGGATCCTGCGACGCAACTCGTTGTCACGACGATGGAGATCGACAGAGATCACGTTTCTTTCACAACAGCCGCGGGTTTTTGTCCCGATTGCGGCTCGATATTGCCGCTTCTCGGAGACAGGGGCGGCGTTACGTGCTACGCCTGCAAGAGGAAATGGGGTTCCGATGGTACGTAATTTCCACTGATTGTTATTTGTTCACACGCAGATTCTTCCACAGATTGTTCTTTTATGTCGATACTTAGAACCTAGGGTAAATGCACCGTTAGTGGCCACTGTACCGTTTCTGGCCATTTTTATTATTATATTTTTCAAATAATTATTTTCTTATAACTGAATGTTCACTGAATTATTTCTACTTGATTATTATTTAATTCAGTTCAATATTTTGCTTCATTCGTTTGAATGTGATGGCCACAATCGGACCAAAGGTGGCCAAAAATGGTACGTCTACGCTACAATTACCCGGTTTTCCGTCCCAGAAGATTTTGCTGTGATGATATCAAGAGACGCGATAGCGTCTCAACGCCGAGTGTTAACAATTGTGAAACCTATTTTTTTCTAAACTACTCGGTAGATAGAGCTCAGATTTTGCTAGAATGTTTGAAAGTATTTCAGAATTGGGCTAAGCTTCTGACTCCTCGAAACTCGAAACCGTTTGGTCGGGAGTATCGCAAAACAAAAAATTGAGGTTAGGTGCGAGAGAGACAGCCCTATAGGCGTTTTTAGCATTGCGCGGCGAAATTCCCGCCTCGCGAGATTTGGTCTCATTTGTCCTGACAGAGACACTGGCGCTACTCTTACTTTTCTCGAAATTTGCTCTTTTTCGTCTGCTAGAAAATTCTAACTTGACTTTTGCTTTCCGGGAATTTGAAGCAGTTAACAAGTAAACGTGCACTAATTTTATATTCATTGTTTTTTACGAAAATACATTTTTTTTATGGATTGCAGTTTGTTCCGTACATTTACTTTTCTCTATGTTTGCTCTTTTTCATCCACTAGAAAAATTCAAACTTGGTTTTTCCTTTCCGGGAATTTGAAGCAGTTCACAAGTAAACAAGTACTAACTTTATACTAATCGTTTTTATTTTACGGGTTTATGGGTCACACAGAAACTGCAAAAATCTGACTAATATAGTTGGCATATATTTTTTTCTGAGTTTTGATCTGTGTCATGGTGGTCGATTTTTCCTCAGAAAAAAATTCCCTGACTTTTCCCTCATTTTTCCCTGATCACAGTTCTAACAATTTCTATTTAAAAAATTAATGATACCAATGAAAATGTATTCAAAACTGGTGCATATCTTCGATAAATTATTGATTTTGCTGCTAACCTTTCAATCACGTCAAATATTAATTATAACAATTCATGTTATTATATTTATTATGATAATATGTAATATTTTTAAAGCTTTTTATCTATTTATGGAAAGTTATTTATGGGCACTTTTTCCCTGACCAGTTTTGTAATTCCCTGACTTTTCCTTGATTCCCTGGCCAACTGTTTTATTCCCTGGCTTTTCCCAGTTTTCCCAGACCGCAGCCATCATGTGTAAACACCAGATACTCCAAAAATGGCTACATACTCAGAAGTTCATGCACAAATCTTTTCATTATTGCACAGAGGACCACTAATGACTTTATAATACCTTGTGCCACCACCCAAAATCTTGCAGTGAACAAATGATCCAAAATCATCAATACCTGTAATAAGTATTTCATAATTTTTGAAAAATGTATTGCTGAGTATTTTGTACGATAATTTTAAATACAATATCCATGCTGTTTAATGTGTATCGTGATTGATTTGAAAAGTGTTTGGAAACATGGCTATGTCGTACACCCTCCACTTCAATACCAAAGACACATACGCATCAGCCAAAAGCAAAGATGATGCCGACGAAGATGAAGCAGAGGGACCCATTGTCGACAGACAGTGTCCACAGTGCTCCAATGACAAAATGTCCTATGCCACACTTCAGTTACGATCAGCGGATGAAGGACAAACTGTATTTTACACATGTACCAAGTGCAGGTATGCAATTTCTGTCATCATCATTCTCCATTTATTGATATTCGTATTTATGGTTTCTTAATCTGGCCAGTGACCAAATTCTTTGTATTCTTTCAGATTCAAGGAAACTGAAAACTCCTGAGTTGCATTGTCTTTGCTCCTGTACATCTGTTATTGCTAATATTAAGAATAATACTGTTAAATTAATTGTACGGTCCTTGTCACTGCAATTGTTAAATTATATCACTGAAGAGTAATGGCGTGTTTGTCTTCAGTTTTTTTTGTAAGTTGAGTGGATGTTCAATGAAAGGTCACCTCTTTTTCAATACAATATATTTAAGGAAATGCCTGTGTTTCGTTCCAATGTTCTAGGCTCACATTCTGTCTTGCCCATGTACACTAAGAGAAGAAGAAACTGCAGAGTAGAAATTTGCACACTGTTTCGTCATTCAATTATTTTCACAACGCCATCTCTATGAAGAAGCTTATTTATTCATTTTGATTTCTTCTTGGAGAAAGCTTTGTGAAAAATGGAAATTAATAAATCAGCAATGCGCAAAGATCTACTTTGCAACTTAAAAAAAAATTAATTGGCAGTTTTATCATTTCGTTACTTTTTCGGGAAACTTGAAAAATGCTATGAAATCTGCATGTGAAATCATAGTAACTGAAGAGAGCTTCAGATACTATGATTTCTCCTGCTAATATTCCACTTCGGTGTAAAATTTCAGCGCTGTTCGAGCAATTTGATTTTGATACTTACGGGCATTTGAAATAAAGCATGTGAAATCTAAAAAAACAATCGTCGTTACATACGGCTACGAAACTTACTTACGTTCTACGAAAGTTCGAGCGAAAAATGTAATTTGTTGCGAAATTCAGGATCGTGTAAAGTCCGAAGTGCATTACGGAACTTGTCGAAATTCAATACCAAACAATAGCAAACCTACCCGCAATTATGAACTATTGAGCTAAACACCAAACTGTTGAATTAAATAACCGACATTTTACGAATGTTAAAGGGACTAAGCACTTTTTTCAATAAATTCGAAATTACGTAAAATCTGAAAGGCATACATTTGATCAAATATCGCATTTTTTCTAAACCATTTTCTTCGTCGTTTTAAAACATTCTCAGTATCCTGACATGAAACTTTGAAAAAAAAAAAAAAAAATCAATATATCAAGACATCCTCTATAAGAAACTTGTAACATGATGATGATAATCTTCATACTCATGTGGCTATATATTCCAGTGTTTTGGAGTTTCTCCTTATATTTGTGGGCACGTAAGATGGATATTATATTAAGCAGGTTATTTCGCGACGTTCCAGAGGTTTTTCAGTGAACAAATATTATCATCACTTTTTATGGCCATTGCAGTAGCTTTTGATGGATGAGATTTTATTTTCATCATCATTGACACACGTCAAATACATAATAACGGTGGTCTTCTTAGTGAGGGAGTTGTTAGGTCTGTACGTCGCAGAAAACAATAACGATGTTTCTCGGGATAATTATTGATTTCTCACGCTCAGCGCCACGAATGAATAGATCGAGACATACTTGTATTTACTTCTATGCTTTCTGATTTTCAATACATGACAATACATCGCGAACATCTTCCGCTGATCCTAAGAAGATTGGTGATCTCTGATGTATGCTCGTTGGTACTACATCCAGTATATCTATCTTCCCAGTTGAGGCTAAGCCACCAGCTTGTTCGATCAAATAGGCCATAGGGATACACTCGTAAAGCAGTCGGAGCTGAAAATGGTGATGGGATTACCGGAATTGCAAATTAGTGCTTCGAAAATGGTGATAAACCTTTTTAAAGCTTTGAACGTAGTGTCAGTATCTGCCACCTTTTCAGACCTGCAATGTTGCGATAACTCACTTTGCCACTTGGGTTGTCTTTCGTCGCAGGATACAAAAAGACACCACCGTATTTAATAGTTCTGTGCACATCAGCCACCATTGAACCAACATATCTTGCCCCGTAGGCTTTTCCAGTAGCTGGGTATTTCTTGGATTGGATGTACGCCTTGATTGCCGGATCCCACAATGCTTCGTAACCCTCATTGATACTGGAAAAGAACGAAGAAAAAATGAAACAATCGAATTTTTCATGGTTTATTTATATTCTTACTATTCATGAGTTAATTTTTGTTCATTCTTCGAACTTTTCAAGTGCACGTACCTGTAAATTTTTCCTCTCGTCGGTACGCGCATATTTCTTTCGGTCAAAATGAATTCGCCAAGAGCCGGATCATACATGAACCCGTTCACGCCTTGTCCAATAGACAGAACAATCATCGTTGCTGATCCGTAAAGAGCATAACCAGCCGCAACCAAGTGTCGACCAGTCTGCAGAGCGTCTGCGGTCGAAGGTTTTTCAGATGTATCGAGCTTTTTGTAAATTCCAAAAATTGACCCGACGGACACTAAGCAGTCAATATTCGACGAGCCGTCCAGTGGATCGAAGCAAACAATGTATTTCCCTTGTTTATCAGTTTCGACCTCAATAACTTGATGATTTTCTTCACTGACGAGAAGACAAGTTGTGTACGATGATCGAAGCATGTTAATGAATAATTCATTACTGAGAACGTCCAACTTTTTCACTTCTTCCCCTTGAACGTTTGTATTGCCGGCAATGCCATACCTGAAACATTCAATTGTAGTTTTCGATAATTAACGTAAAATCCACAAGCTAGGAATCAGTATCACTGCGATCCGTACAACGGCACAACTGCAGCAAAAATGAGTTTAGAAAAGTGAGAACATCGACTGTTCAATTTTCGTAAGTTTATAATTTTCATTCGCGAGACATGTTCAAATGTACTGTAATCTAACTGATAGATTGCGAACTACGTTAACTACAGGACCGTTCGTCAATATATTGAGCAACGGTAGTTTCCAAATCCGACAACGGAAAATTATGAGCCAATGCTTATTTTGAAACCTAAAATATTGTGTAATTACCGGCTATGTATACGATTTTTCAGAACTCTCTTTAGATTATTATTATTCATTGTCATGTAGGATCATGACGTAGTGTTTTTTTCTTTGCACTTAAAGGGTTAAATAAGACATTTGATACTACATTTTTTGTAACGCATGCATGAGAAGTGCTGCTGCTCGTGTCTGCCGCGCGTGGCGTACGTAGCGCTTTATAACCAGCGATGCGATTTTACTTCTCGCACGCACTTCTCGCAAGCGCGCGACATTACACTCTGTAGCAGTTCTCATGCATTTGTTACAAAAAGTATAATGTGATACTAGGACGAGAGAGCGACCATCATACGACGGTTGTGAAGTTGATCGCACTCGCCTCACTCGTACCACAGGCAACACTCGCCTCACTCCCCATATGGAAATAAAGTATATGTAAGATATATAAAAGATGTATTCTAGATATACAAGATATATTTTGTCCGAACACTTCTATATGTCGGATATATTTTAGGATATATACAAAATATACGTGAGCGACAAATATATCTATGATATATCCTAAATATATTCAAAATGTATTTTTATTGTAGTATCGTCGCAAAAGTTCTATATGTCAAATATATTTTCGTGTATATTTATTTTCCGTGGGGGTCGTACCACAGGCTGCACTCGCCTTCCTCGTGTGGCTGTGATAGTCGTGAGGCTCGTGCGATCAACTTCCCAACCTGCGTATAATGGTCGTTTTCTCGCCCTTGTATCACAATAGTACATTGTGCGACTAGTGCGCGAAGTAGGCGATTCACACATACTATTTTTTTAAATACGTGCGTGCGCGTTCGTCTTCGAGTGCCTGCGTAGCAGGCGCGAAGTAGTCGATTTTCACATGTTATTGGAGAATTTATTCGCACACTCTGAACAGTGCGCGAATTTTATTCGCGCACTGTTCGGAGTGTGCGAATAAATTCTCCAATAGCATGCGAAAATCGACTATTTCGCGCACGCTACGCAGGCACGAGAAGACGAACTTCGCACGCACATATGTCAAAAAGTACTATTATCTAGAAACAATGTATTTTCTATAGAATATAATATGATTCATTAATTTTATCATTTTCGGAAACTTGAAATACTTGATAACTTCTTTGCAGTATTATTTATTTATTCATAGTGAATAATGACCAGCCTCCCTATTGAATTACAACACATGATCGTTCATAAGATTAGTCAAATCGACGGGGTCAGTAAGGGCGAAACATCGCAATATATTTAGGTTGAAGATGTACTGTAATCGGTGTTTGTGTCACAAATTCGACAGCATGTAGTGATCGTTACTCTGCCAAATTGGACTTTGAAACAGAATATGATTAAACTCTGTAGAAAGTAATAGGGTCATACACGTTGCTAAATTATAAATTGATAAACGCCTTTATTACATAACTTTACTCTACCCGACTTGAGGATACCTTAAAATATCACCAGAAAACATCTCTTCCATTATATCTATGTGGTATTACAAGTTCAACAGATTAAGCCTCTGGCGATCTCTTATAGTTATTATATTAACGGATTATAAAGGGGAATGTGCGTTGCCTGCTAAATTGCATTTTGTATGCCTTGGAACCTGGTAGACTTGTGTCATGATAAACTCATCTAGTGGAGATGTTCTCTGAAGCCCGGATTGAGATAAAGTTGTAATTCGGAAGTGTTATAAGCTGCTGTTTGTTCTGGTAGACATGTTTTCTGGCAGACTTGTAAATATGCCGAAGAGATTACGTCCCGAGACCCATCAGAGTTGGGCGAGAAATTTTACCCTATTCCAATATAATGATCTATCTCGTCGAGAAATACGACTTTCTCCTGACTCTACTGAAACTGTTCACCCTATCAGTCGAAAGCCCAAATTTATCAGTTATCGAATATTACTTAATTAATTTACGAGGTATTAAAATAATCAGAACTGCGAAAAAATAAAAACGTTCTCTTTCAGTTCTTGGGCTGTAGACATTTTTTTACGAACCCCATTACTACGTTATGTACGTTATTGAAAAGACCGCATTGTTTTTCCGGTTAAAAAGCACTGATCAGAATTATTTTTTCCTAAAGTGACACCCAAGATATACACAATTAAACTCTTCAATTAGGGCTCATCAAAAACCAAAAATAATTTGGGGTCTATGACTATGTGGGAGTGTTTTTGTACGATACAAGAAAGCGATGTTCGTGATTGGCGATAAAATTCCGGACACTCGGCAAAAACCTGTTCCGCTACCGGTGGAATAACCAATATCATTTATATAATTTGTTTTCGACACCGTGTATATATCGCGAATCAGATCAAGTGACGAGAACTCACATGTTGGCGATACCGGCTTTCCTCACGGCGGAGCTAACAGCTTTAACTGCAGTCTGTATTGAATTAAGAAGTTGAGTCAAATCACCCGTGGCCGTTGGTACTTTCCGCTGTTCGGCAAGTACAAAACGCGTCAGCGTCATGCAGTCCGAGTCGAAGGATGGTCCCCGTGAAGTCATTTTGAAATATTGAAGTAATTGGGAAAATCACAAAAGTGTGAGGAGCGCTATGGAGTGCGCGTTGAGTACTGGCTGGCGATCCGCAACAGACTGCGATCCGAAAGTCGTAGAAGCAGAGACCGCTGTTGGCTCCGACTAACGGATCTGTTGTACTGTAGCTGTGTACAGCTTGTCCACGCGTTTAAGCCAAATACACACGCTGTAATATACATATGTTAGTTTTGCGGCGAGCGTGGTTATCTATAGATCCCCACCACCACAAGAACTCCTGTGAAGTCTTGATGACCTCTACATACACATAAACACACACACACACAAACACATTTTTTAGACTATCTACGAATACATCTTATTCATGTATTTTCGCAGACGGACAGAGAAAGGTGGGAGTATACTTATCTTACGTTTTGCTTTCTGCTCAAAATTCTTCATATTTTGTCAACACGAACAATGTTTTGCCCAATGCTATTTATGTCGGGCTACGCACAGTTGCGGTAGAGATACGTGATGAAAGGAAAATAATTGCGGAAGTACGTTATTTTTTAGCGTATGTAGAGTCGAGATATTTGAACCATTTACGCCCTTTTTCTTAGCTTCTTATTAGCTACTCTTTAAACCACTTTTTAATGTGTTGTTAACTCAAAGTCATTTATGTGTTTGTACTATTCGATGTATGGATACTAATTTTTCAGGTTCTGACATCGAAAACTCGGAAAAAAATGTTGTTTACATAAAACCTTCCGTAAGTCATTAGGTGTAGTGTAGTAAATTTGTTATAAGATTTCTGGGCCTGCCAGCTTGTGCGAGGGATTTTCGGCGAATACATCACTCTTAAAAGCACTTAACTTTTTTTGTTGTATTTTGTTGAAAAAAATTGAATTATCCATGATTGTTGAAAACTAAAATATCGAACGCCACATTTGAAACCCTTCCTAGTCACACTTTCGTAGAACTGCATCTTAAATTACTGTGGTAAATTTTACCTAGTGTGACCACGATGGGTTAAATCTGAAAAAAATCTGAAAAATTCCAGAGTGGGCGTCTCATTAAATTTTTTCGACCATTTCTGATTTCTTCCATTAGTCAACGAAAAAACGCCGATAAAAATGGGCAGGAACGCCGGCCCGCTTCCGCTTGGATCTCAAAAATCTTTATTTTTACCAATAGATTTTTCAGAACTTGTTCAGTTTAAAAAAACATGGCGATCGATATTTTTTATTTTAACAATTGTAGAAAAAATCAATAAATAAGATATAAGGCTTTTGAGCGTTATGTCAATCATATAAGAAATTGCGAGCTCAATCCGACGGGTCAAGGATCAAACTCAGGTCGAATCGGTGTGGAGTGTTTTTTTATACTAGTTTTTCTATTTGACGAACACATTTTTTAAAGTTTTTCTTGTTTTCATTCAAATTTCGTGAAAGCTATATTTTACTTTACCGTAGTACGCTTGTGGTGAGATAGAATAGTTGGTCAACGTTTTTGTTTATGTGTATGTGGAGTTAAGTGTGATCTCAGGCCTTCCTGGGCAATTTAGGAGTACGTAATCGACTGTATTCCTTGGCTTTATATTGCAAATCCCTCTTTTAAAAAGTACATGAGTAACGGAAAGCACTGTTGTCATTCTATTCGAGCTGTGATTGGTTGCCAGGAAAGTCTGTGATAAACAAATTCACTTTGGTATCAAATCTGACATAAGAGAACAGGTACGGTAGTGCCCGTAACCTTTTAAAGCTTTATAAGAGCGCGGCAGCGCAAAATTCATTAGCCTATTGTAGGTGAAATTTTGAAATAAAGTATTTCTCAGTTCGATTTTGGCGTTTGTCGGTCCGGAGACGGACCTAGGATTTCTGACAAAAAGAACGTCGGACATTTTTTTTTTTTTTTTTCAAAATCTATAAAAGGTAGTTTACCTGTGTTTTCAGGGGTAGAATATGCGACTTACAATCAATAGCATAGATTAAAAGTCGATATTTTGGAAAAAAAATCTGTGGTCGATTTTGGCGAAAAGTTTTTCAGGCACGCGCGCCAGCGCCTGTGATAACTCTAGTTTAACATATACTTTCTGTGGTTAAGATATCTGACTCCATGCTACTCTTAGTTGCCCGACGAAGCCCAGATAAGGGAAAATAAAGCGTATAAGGTACAGAAACAGAGTACGGGATTATTCATTACATATTAACAACAGTATAGCAAACAGATTTATTGTCAAAATAAATTACAGTTTTGTCAGACAAACAAACTTAAACAAAGTGATTCGTTTGCTGAACATTTCCATACCTAACAGTTTTAATTGTGATGAAAATCAGTCACTAACCAAAATGCGACATTAATGTGTTCAAAATATTTATTAAAATTTCCTGAATTCTGTAAAAAATACAAAGTTTAGTGACGATAACAACATCCGCAGCTACCCAATATTGCGTGGTAATAATTTTGTTTTTTTATTCTGAAATCGCATTATTTTAGACTTTTACATACCAACTTTACCAACGTTCGTTTTTATTGACTTGTTCTTTTTTTCGTCATATAATCACTTCACAACAATGAAACTTTCCGTAAACCATTTTTTTTCTTCCTATACTATACAAATAAAAGCCAAGAAATTGATCATAAATTCGATTTCATTTCGACCGGTGGCAGCACTTAATTTAACGCTTAACATGATCACTGGAAGGTCGTTCCACAACTATAAATAATCTTTAAGGATCTGCATATTTTACTCTCCTACACACGCTTTACTTGTTTTAGATTAAGCTAAGACTGAGTATTTTGCTTCACGATTAGATAAGAATTAAGAATAGTCTAACTAAATTTAATTCTCGCTTAAGATAATACATTATATGGTAAAGTAAAGCCGATTCATTGTTTTCCTGTAACAAGTGGCGTGGAGACACGATTATATATTCTGAGTATGTGCATACACCGTAGCTTAATGTAAGAAGCTTTTTTATACCAGAATTATAATAAGAAGCAGCCAAATTCCAAACTTAAATTTTAACTCTTCGGTGCAGTTTCGATTTATGGCAGTGTCAGTAATACCTAACCTAACTTCTTGCAAAATGAGAAGATCGTTTAGAGTTCGTTCGCAACATAGTTTATGGCCCTGTGATAAATTATAATTTGGGCTGCAAGTAAATGGAAAAGCCATTCGAAACCTTAAAAGCGATGTGATACATTGTGTGATCTGCCATGGGGCAAGGATCGAAACGTGTATCACATTGTCTTAAGATTAAACTTGAGCTAAATATCGCAAGTTGAATCATAAGTCAATCATCAAATTTGAGTTCTATTCGAACTCAGATCTGAGTTAACACATTTGTCTTGGAACTTAAGTTCAACGTAGTTACAAACCTGGACGTGTAATCAAGGTCTAAAACAACTTTGAACTTATATTTGGGCTTATGTTTCTACCTACAATTTTTAGTATACATTGGGAAGTATCAAAACTGATATAAAACTTCCAATAAATGTAATATTTTATTTTTGATTCCGTTAGGATCCCGGCAAGCATGTACTGGATCCTAGGATCTTTTTTCGCCATGATAACATAAAATCAAAGTCAAATCGAAAACGTGAAACTGCCATTATGTAAATTCTGATAAACAACGGTCAGTGTCTCAATAGGCCAGTCATCTAATTTCGTTTCATATACTATCGCCCGTGGTTAGTGGTTATTTTGTCAAACAAATACATTCGACATTGTACGTATAATGTGATGGGATTCTATGCCGCAAGGCTCATAAACTTTGAGGCACTTAATCGTCTAAGTGTAATTATTTCTAGTTCACTATTTAAATGCTGTTTCACGCGCCTGATATATAAACTTTAATACTACATTACAGGGTGTCTGAAAATTCATGACAAAGCTTAAATAATTTGACATCGCACATAATATGAAAGAAATATTGAAGGGTCGTGAAAATTGTTCTAGTAACGTTGAAATCATTAGTACGGTCAAAAAAGAATCCGTATTATCCGTAGTATCCGAAAAAAACTGAAGAACTGAATTCTTTTCAATTGAGAGTTGGCATTTACAAAAACATTCGACACCCCAAATGCAAGATAGAGGCACTACGATCCGGTAAAGATAGATGATATCATGTCAATGAATGCATAGTTCTAAAATTCCTGTTTGTGATTCATGTTATGCTGCGAAATAACAGTGGACTTGGACAAATAAATTACACTCCAGCCATCGTGAGTCTATTAGCACCGCACCCTGGCATACCTTTCAGGGACCGACGATCCAGTCCTATAAAGCCATTAAAGGCTGATCTGCGGTTGGTAAATTAACAGTACGACCCGGTCGAACTGGATTATTCTATCCAAGAAAATTCGGTAACCCTAGATAACGGAATTTTTTAGGTTTTCCTACTTTGATTCCACCAGCATTCCTAAGTTTCACAATTCGAATGACGATATGAAACCTGGAAATGTGCATGCATATTTCTAATGAGTGTAAATGTTGCACCGATAAATCTTTTGGATCCCGGTAGGATCTAGATAATACTCCGTATATCGGCTGATCGCCAAACAACCTAAAACGAAGATTTAATCATAAACTGATTTCAAAACCAACGCGGTTGAGGCACCACTGCTGTACAATCGATATAATAGTCGTTAAAACAGTTGATATAACAATCGGTATATAACAGTCAACAGTATTTTCGCATCTGTATATCGACCAGATGTCGATCGTAAGCGATAGATCGCTTCCGATGGCGGCAATGCGGTCAATATGACGCTACAACATCATTGAGCATTTTGCAAAAGCTTACATGCTAAAAATATAATTTCAATTTCTTTCTGTGAATTCCGATATTTCATCGTCACTGAGGACTATGTTATTGCTTTTAAAGCAACAAATTTGTGCTTCGTTGGACATTTTTGTTGTTGTGCCCACGAATACTGTATGCGTTGCATTCTTTAACCGAAAAAGCGGCAATAACATTTTTTAAAAGAAAAACTTCACAGTGTACATAATTATGATCGCTGAAGCGTGGACTTAAATCTATTGGCCCTAGCAAACCATGCGACTTCAAAAACGACTGGTCGTCTTGTGCCTAAAATGCACCAAACAAATGATCTTAAAGCGACCACTCATATTGATAGTATAGACGTTTCTTGTGGCCGAAAAAGATATGAACAGTGCAGCAAGCGGCCGTGCGAGACAAATGATTTCGAGTGCATCATTTGCTAAATAAAATATTTGCATGTGTGCACAATTCCATATGACTTTGCGCTCTTTTAGGTTAGACGTGTTCATCTAACTAACGAAGACACGCGATGGGCGTGCGCTGCGTAACTTAGTTTCCGCCTCAGTGTTTCGATGTATTCGACTTTCGATATGCCATGTCTTTGGTGTATTCTATTCCACATTGTGAAAAATAGTAATTTCAAACGCGCGCGATACGTAAATTTGCAGCGGTCATAACCGTGTGAAGTTGGCTCTACGACATAGCCATCACCGACCAATCACGGCATGAGATGCACTGACTTCAGCATTTCGATACATATATATTCAACTTTCGATGTGTTATGTCCTTTTTCACATAAGAAAACGGCTGGTCGCTTTTTAGGATCGTATTATAGTCATTCGATCTGCTAGGGGAACATTACTTGTCCGTTGTAATAGGAATATAAGTTTGTTACAATTTCTGCGGCAAGACTTATAGTTTCATTTTATACAAGATTGTGTCATGGGTTGCAAAGTAAATAAACCGGCCTGCTCGTTATGTAACCCGGTATTACTTGACGGCCATGTTAAGTCCACACAGCAAGGATTGCGCTCAAAATTCGTTTGGGTTGAAAACACGAAAGGGGGTATGGCATCAAAAAATGGATGATGCACTTCACCTGGGCGTTTTTTCGGGGCGGTTTCACTTGATTTACGTAGTTAGTGTCTTGATAATACCGGTTTTTGGGAACGGTAGTACTATTTATCCAATGCATTGCTAGACGACTAAATCGTATAAATATTGTTAATGAGCTACGCATCGAGTGTCATGTTGCCTTGCTTACGCGCCCTGACTTTGAATGAAATGTAAGTCATACCTTAGTTCAACTTGAGTTTGGCTTAAGTTAAAACCTCGACCTTAACTCGAAACTTAGGTTGTCTTTCGTTGGAACTTAAGTGGATTTAAAGTTGAAAGTGTAGTTTAAATTCATGTACCAATTCGTTAAATCGAATTTTAAGGCAGACTTGAGTTAAATCTTATATTTATTCTCAAATAGGTGTCACTTATATGGTGTTATTACTCCGGACTGATTGGTACAATCATCCAAAATATCTGGCACGGTGCGTAAACAAGGTACTTGTAGGTAATGGCCGCGGCTTTCGTGGCTTTGGTGACTTCGGTTTCATTGTTGAAGCGACCCAACTTTCATGCAACGTGCAAATGTAAGTAATAGTCGCGTTTATACAACGTGAGTCGCATTTAGCGCAATGGCAGTCGTGTTTAGAGTGATGTCAGTCGTGTCTGTAGCAAAGGAATTCACAATGTCAATGAGACTAACATAAGTACCGACCACCAGACCAATAACGCCGAACATAATCAAAAGAATATTTTTTACAAATAGTAACCTGTATGGACCGAGTTTGTCAGGCCACAGAACACAGATTTCAATTATTGCTGGAAACGCTATTCCCAACGCGGATAAACACAGAGCGCCGAACAGTGAGATGAAAAGTCCAAGTCTTGGTATCGCAATAGCCAATATAACTGCAACAAAAATCTCAACATATATACACTCGTAAGACCGCATTTTTTCGAATAAATGGTTAAGACCGCATTTTTTCGAACAAATGAATTTACTGATAATAATATGCAAGGTGTTTGCTTAGTCGGTGATGGAGAACCTGAGATAATTGCTTTTATCGCAGTTGAATGCTTAACTTACACGTGACTAGAGTGACGAGTGTCCTGCAGACATATTCCCACAACAATTTACGCGTCTGGATGCGATGATCAAGATAGGTGTTCCAAATTATTTCCACGGGCACATATCCTTGTAGAGCGTATGTTATAAAAATGGCAAAAGCAAACATAATTTTGATGCATTGAGCCATTCTGAAATAGTGATTATTTGTAAACAATTTGTGTCCAAGAAATTGTTCTGTGTTTGTTCATCGTATTATAGCTTACACTTCGTCATTCGGCAAGTTGAGTGTAATGCTACCTTTAGCATCAGATCCATATTTTACGTAGCCAAAGAAGCCAACGACGACGTACAGGACAACAATAACTGACATACCCATGTTCAAAACTCCGCAGTAACCGCCAAAGTTTTGGGGGGTTTTCATGTTATTTTCTAATGCAATGATCTGGAATGGCAGGAAAATAGTATAATTGGGATGAATGATAGTCTACTATGGATTGATTATCACTGTATCATTGTACACAATAAAGATAAGAAGACAAAGAGACTGCAAAGTAGAATCTTGTTAATTGCTTCCTCATATATTTTCGCTTCTCACAAAGTTACCTCTATGAGAAAGTTTGTTTATCGATTTTCCTTTCCTCATAGAAACAGCTTTATACTGAGGGAAAATAATAAGGGAATAATGTCCAATATTCCACTTTACAGCCTAGTTTCAGTACACTTTTATTTACTCAAAATTGTCTAGATTGACCAAGTTACATTTTTTATATAAAACTAATATTATAGAGTACAAATCCGAGTAAAGTAGTTAGTCTTGTTTGAGCCTTATTGGGTTCCAATCTCCCTTATATACTAAGCATGTCATTTTTCTATTCATTAACGGAACTTAAATAGTGTCTGTTGTTTTCGCATCCCCTTCAACGCTGGTTTAGAATATTTGCGTGGGCCTACAATTTACAGTGGGTTTTGAAGCCCAACTAAAAGTGGAAAAAGTTCCTAAAAAACTCATTGATGCTTGGCGGGAATGGGACTGGACGATTGCGATGAACGTTACTCGCACACAACGTGCCCACAACGTTATTCGCAGATGCGTACAATCACGTTGGTGAACGTTGCATATACGAATATCGTGTGAAAAAGCACCAGAATAGACCCACAGGTCTATACGGAATTGTTTCATGAAAATCACAATAAAAAATGTTCATGAAAACAAAGCTTCCTTCATGAGAAATAAAAAAACATGGTAAATAATCGTCGCGTGGCTGTAAATTGTGCAGAAATTCCACTTATGAACAGGTTTTCGATATAATCAACTAGGTCAGGATATTACAAATGTTGTGAGATGCCCAGAATTGTTGTTATGGGGGGGGGGGGGGGGGGGGGAAGGTTAATTCGGTGAAAACAAGGCATGTTTTTAAGATTTTTTTTGCAATACGGATAGTGTTAGTTTACTCAGTCAATTTCCATATAATAATGCAACATTTCAACAATATTTTCCTAAATTTTCATTGCAAAGTATTGAACATTGAGCGAGTGACAGTGAATCTCCGGAGCCACCTCGAAAAAAAAGTTGTTTTGCGGTGTACATCATAACTCGCAACAAAAAAACTCGCATTTTCGCAAAAAAAAAAAAAAAAAAAAAATCCTCCCAGCGTTACCTCGAGAAACATCTCCTTTAACAAATGTAGGTACACCGCAAAACAATTTTTTTCGAGGCGCCTCCGGAAATTCACTGCCACTCGCTCAATATTCAATATTTTGCAATGAAAATTTAGTAAAATATTGTTGAAATGTTGCATTATTATATGGAAATTGACTGAGTAAACTAACACTATCCGTATCGCAAAAAAAAATCTTAAAATCATGCCTTGTTTTCACCGAATTAACCTCCCCCCCCCCATAACAACAATTCTGGGCATCTCACAACATTTGTAATATCCTGACCTAGTTGATTATATCGAAAACCTGTTCATAAGTGGAATTTCTGCACAATTTACAGCCACGCGACGATTATTTACCATGTTTTTTCATTTCTCATAAAGGAAGCTTTGCATTATTATATGGTAATTGACTGAATAAACTAACATCATCTGTATCGCCAAAAAAATGCTTAAAAACATGCCTCACCGAAAATTCTTAAAAACATCTTTTCACCGAATTAACCTTACTTCCACCCCTTAAAAAAAAGCTGTATGATTGTGTGCGCTAACACCTCAACAAATTTAAACCTCTATGTTTTAAATATTTCTTAACAATTAAAATACAAATCTGATATCTAGACAGTAACGTCCCTTTTTTGTATATATTTTTTGTATATCAATGATGTATTAGGGGAATAAGATGTTCAACTTACCACACCGACAGCTTCTAAGGCGAACAATGTCGTTCCAAAATACAATGAAAAATTGCGGATCGAGCCGAACATTTGTCGTTCGCTGAACGATGGTAAGTCGTCAAAGACGTACACCAACACCATGGCGAGCCCAATGAATGTAATGACATTAGCAACAGTTGAAAACGGTGCCAATAGTTTCAGGTTTCTCACGTAGTTTATCAGTGTCAATGGTATTAACAGTATTAGCATGTGAATCTTGATGTCTACTGGTTCCCAATACTGATCCGCCACCTGACATTGCACACAGAATAAATATATAAACAAATTATCAAGCACTCTCTAACTATTTAATAATAGCACTAACAGCATTAGTAGTAATTATCCTATGTATAATGCATACCGCACTAAATTTAAGGATGCGATATCTAGTTTGTCAAACGTGGACGTAGCTAATACTCTTAGGGACAGTTATAACACTCTACCTGCTGTATATTTGTTGCAATGAATACAATGTACACGCAACAGATGCCTAGTTGATACGCAATTAAAAACCCATCTACAATGCCTCTGAAAATAATCAGAAGCTATCAGTTCGTGTAAACCCGGTACAAACAGGTGTAAGTTGTTAAACGAATAATGACTGCTGGGAAGATGATCTACTGATCGTGGCGTTAATGATGAGAAGCCAATATGAGAAATGCGAATGATATCATGTATTAGACATGTACGGAAAAAAATCTTGCACTTTGTTCTCATTAATTGTTTTGTGTGAATATAAAAAAATCCCAGCGCTGCCTTCAAATGTTGTTCAAATCAGGTTGAAAAAGCGTCGTATATTTGCACAATTTCAATGTACCTATAGTCGATTGATATTTCGGATGCAAGGAAACTCTTTTGGATGTAACTTTGCAGGGATTTTTTTTATCATCTCATCAAACTTGCGCGCCTTAAATAAGTATTCCAATGGTTGTAATTCTGTATCCTGTTTGTAGATCTTAAACCGGGGTTTACTACGCGTAAACTAGGGGGGAAGAGGGAAATACCACTCCACGATTTTCACGGTTTTTTTAAATGGGTAATTTATCGTCCTCGGAGGTTCCGCTAAGGAGCCGTTCTCTCGGCTTACTGTTCTAGGCTATTCTGTAGGTTTGTTGGATGTTCATCATTTTAACTTAGGCATCCAAATCGAGTTTATAGAATAAATACACACTACTCGAAGGGTATTTCAATTAGTATGATTTGGTAAAAATAGAAAATCTAGTAAAGTACTTACGGAGCGTAGGGGGCGAACCATCGAATACTCTGTGGTCCTCGTTCGAGAGCATATTTCATGCTCATTGGGTAACTGAGAATAGGAACCCTCAACTGCTTACATAGTTCATATTGAGCTTTGACGAGTACGTGTAAACAATATGTACACAGAAGTCCAATGATGATTGTAGCTATTACACCTGTGATGAGGCCGCTGTTGAAGAATGCATTGGGCATTGCAAGGATGCCAGTCCCTAGACTTCCTTTTAACAAGTGGATGAGGGTTTCTGTGTTTCTAAAACAACAAAATTACCAACATGTTGAAATCGAGAAGGATAGATCATCGTTTTCATTATTATCCATGATATCTTTTATTATTTTTAAGGTGATGGAATACTCGATCGTTGGCATCTAATTGGGTTCAATTGGTAATAACAGTAGAGATACATAAAAAAATTGTCGGCCGAAATAAATAATCCTGCAGCGAAAATCATACCCCCAAGGATATCACTTTTAAAAAAATCAAAAACCTTGATGGCGGTAAACGACCTTTTTCACAGTTTTTGCCACCGACTGCGATAGGTTTTATCATGAAAATCATGCTTTTATCTTCCTGAAAATTTGCTTTGCTTACGATGTCGGCGCTGGTCGGTTACGGTGTTTGTGCGGATCGTAGGGACCCTCATCTTGATCCGGCGTCGGAGAAGCTGCGGCGTTCGACATCGGCTCGGTGGGAGCAGTTGCTCTGCAATTATTCATTTTTAAATGTGTTCAGATTCGGATTCAAGTGTTAATACCATTTTCGAGGAACCAAATTGCGCTCGAATCGGGTGGAAATAATTGGTTTTGCAATATGTACATCACATGTGTGAAAACTCACTTGTAAGTATCTTGTGGACCGATAAGTTGCAAATTTATTGATTCCCCTGTTTGATTCTCCATGATCGTCCAGATGAGCTGGAGAATTTCTGGGGGAATATCTAAAAAATAAGAAAAAAAACAGCGTGTTTAAAGGAGAGTAACCATTGCACGAAAGTAGAAGCGCTTAAGGTTCAATTACGTTTGGATTAGAACGATTTGGAAACAAAGTTTTCCGTGCGAAAACGCACGACTTGAGAACTGTGGTGCACATAAAAAGTCAATATCTTGAAAAAATGAAGTTGAGAGGACGGTTTCAGTCGTTCGGTGCGATAATTGATTTTCATCATGTCAAAATGCGTTTTCAAATCAAGCCCACTGTTATCATTTTATTCGTCCTCCGAACAGCCGAGGGACTGGATCTTGTACCAAGTGTGTGTCACAATTTTGATCATGTCGACAGAATCTCGGAATGAAGAATAGGATTTGCAGTTCCGGGCGCTGCAGCGAACGATTTTCAGATGGGTGATTCCGAACGCATATCCAGCTTAGTTTACTAAAATAATAAAACAAACTTGGTTACTGGAAGTAACGACTAAACGTTTTGTTGAAATAGGCTAATACTCGCAATAAGAGTAGCCTGTATCTATCAATCCGTCTATTGTCGTGCCAGATCGTTTCATTTAGATCATCCACCATCGTGCAGTGAATATATCCCCTCTGTCTTTAGTAGCTATCAACGAGCGGGGGCTCGCCTTAATTTTCAATTCCCTGCCTCGGTTCGACAGGCCAAGTTAATGTCCGGTGAGCTAATAGTACATACAATGTAGTGCATTCGTTGTCTGTGTCGCATTGTTCGGTAACAAGGGCTTTCGCTCTTTCGTCGGTAATGTTCGAAAGGGTTGTATAATGCATCTTTCATAAGGAAGCCAGCTTTGAGCAACGTACTTTCCCACATAAAATGTCCTCTACATTTTGTCCTACATAAATTATGCAGCAATGTTCGAATTTGCATCCATGTTTTCCCTTTATCTTTAGCCAGGACACATGTTTGCGTTAGAATCTTATTAACAGTGCCACCCAATTTGTCTTTCGATGAATAGTTTCGATTAAAAATCACAATATCTTTTCGCGTTGCGTTCGCAATAAAAAATTAGGTACATTCGTAGATGGCATGTACGAACAGGGCCTCAGTTTACAAATTTGTACCATTCTTCGGTGCATTAACATTTAATTGAAATCGTTAATATTGATGCTTATAGATCGCGGTACTATTTCCAGTACATTTCCGAATGGACCCTTGACCGTAGTATTAACTGTCTGTCGGGCAATAGAGGGGCGGAAAGAGGCGGAGAGTCGGGGCTATACCAATGAAATGTTAGAGGCCAACATTTAGCGCGGGAGGACGGAATGATTGCAGTCAATTATGGGTTTGCTCGACTAATATTGCTGCAAGAACCAATGCAGCTGCCAAGCCGAGATTAGAGTGGCGATCAGTGCTTAGATTGGAAATTAGACATACCGATCGCATCGCATACGATCAATGTAAGAGCAAGGTCAGCTGCTAACACGACAATCATGCTGATTACGTACTTCCTGTAATCACACACTACCGATCCAGATACTTTCGACGGACACGTCTATCGAATTAATCGTTACTCGGAAGACTTTAACATGACAAAGTGTCTGGAGATTATTGTCGTGAAACCAATGTTCAAGATACATTTTTGCCATTTAAGCGTACCTTGACGACTGTTCACTGTTTATATTGCAAATTTATTAAAAAAGGAACTAATACACAGTCGACTTCTATCCCGTGGCCAAAACGAAACTTTCGTGCTTATTAGGCATATCTTTTGATGTAGTTTCGCGGTGTAACAATATGCTCAGAGTTCTTCCGAACTGGGGTCGTAATTTCACATGTCCGTTTGATTTCACAAAGAAATGTCCACATTCGTTGATCAACTCTTATCACGTTAAGTATTGTTTCCGAGTTTTGTTCAAGCTTACCTATCAATAGCACTTATTGAAAACCAAAAACAAAAGAACTGTAGACTTCTTCCGAAGATACAACAATGCGGTGGGGCTGAGTTTGAGTTAACCTCACGGGCGCTAATGCTGGTGCAGCGGCGGTGATGGCGACGGCGGGGCTACGGCCGTGCAGTTCTAGCGACTGTAGTCTACTGACGAGAATCACTTTACTTCGCTCAATGAGCTGCACGCTGGTTCATACGCATCACGTGATTCATAAACAATTGCTTCTAACGCCTTCTCATAAATCTCGTATTCCCTTGTTATCTATCTAATGCGCTATCCCGGGATCTGTCACTGTTATGATATTGTTAACCAACGATTTCCATTCTTCAGATCTTCTAGTTCTTCAGTGTTCATCCCCCCTCCCCCCGTGGCGAGACAACGGACATGCGGCTATAATGAAAAAAGACAGTTTAGGTTCCACTGTATCTTCTCCTTACGTTACCGATGTAATCACGTTACTGACATGATTACCGATGTACTTTGCGGTCCTTAGTCACATTTATTTTTCTATATTCTTCATTGAAAGGTTTTTGACATTTTGTTTTTAAGCTCAAATGCAAGTTTAATATCGACACTTGAACTCTAAAGTTAGAGAAATTATTTAATTGAGGGACGTTTAGAGAGCTAAACTTACTACATGAAGGTGACTCGGAATAAGTCCCACAATTCCGATGATTTCTAGAAAATGTTGGTTGAAGAAAAATGTATTACACACTTTTAGCTTTATCTCTTCCGCGCTCGCAGTTCGCAGCTTGGTACTACATTGGCAATGAGTCTCCCCTTAAATTCTTCAGATCCTTAACATACCGGTCTTCAGCGAATCGAAAACCTTTTGGGTTCCTTAAATACATCTAGGAAAGACGTGTTGAAATTATTAAAAACATCCTGAAAGACATGTGAGATTCCTTGAGGACATCCAGGAAAACATCCTTGATAATTCGTCGTAAATCAAGAACGACTTTCTGGATTTTTGATAACTGAGAGTTCCACGCAGATTCCCATGAGTACCCGAAGTTTGTAGAACCCATCTGTACACAAGAAATTGTACAGCATTTTTATCTAGACGCGCTTAGTAGCGCACAATAGAATGGTATGTACATGGTACGAACTCAACACAGCGAAATTGAACACGGATTACCTTCTACGCAACGAACGATTGCGAATATTGAATCCGACACGAAAAAATTAATCACAGCATCAGTTCGACACAGTGTTGTAAGTCCCCATTACTTTAAGAATTGAAGTTTACACAACAGTTTATTTTCCAGTCATGATTTTATAACAATGACCTGTAGCGATTATAAAGTGATATGTGAACTTTTGAATAGCCGAAAGAAAAATCCATTTTTTAATTATATTTTGGGAGAACTTGTGCGAAAAATGGACAAGTACACTCCCCCATTATTTTCGCAATGCATTAGCAGCATTTCTCCATTTTTTCAATAAGATTACTATGAAGTTTTATGGGAAATTAATATTTCTTGTCTCTATTTAAAAGTTTACATATCATATTATAATCATTACGAGTTATTATTATAAAAACATCATTACAAAGCCAATCGTACCATCAATTTTATTTCTATAAAAATTAGGGACTTACAACTCTGGTTCGACACAACAAATTTCTACACGGCAGATATTGAAACGGTAAATTTCACCATCCGAGTTTGACACAGACCCATCTCGACACAGATGATATTCATGCAATGGTAAATCGCAAAATGCGTTTATTAACTGACAATGTTGCGTTGAAACGGCACATTTTTCCGTTCGAAGCATTAAATTTGTATTCTACACAAATTATTGTACAATACAACTTACTTATTACATGATAGTATTGCCATTGCCGTTTAAATGGCAAAATTTACCGTTTGAACGCAAAATTGACAGTCGGTAAACATATTCTCCGGTTTACCATCGCACGAATATCGTCTGCGTGTAAATCAAACCGTGTAGAATTTTCTCGTGTAGAATTTATGTCGTTTCGAATTGATGCTATGTAAAATTTACCGTTTTAATCTGTGCCATGTAGATATTTGTTGTGTCGAACTGGTGCTGTGCAAAGTTTCGTCGTGGAGTTACTGCCGTCAACAATTTATCCGTGTTGGATTGCGTATCGGCAAGCGTTCGTCCATTGTGTAGAAGGTAATCCATGTTAACTTTCGCTCTGTTAAGTTCGTGCCGTGTACAACTTCGTCAGTTGGGGTGCTTGCCTTCTCAAGCAGAAAAGAATATTTAATGACCACCTTACAATTGTCAACCTTTATAATATGAAATGACACCACATTTACCTCAACAGTTATAGTTTCCCAATCAATTAACTGCCAATTTGAAATGTAAATTGTAAATCGTAAATTTTAAAGTCTCGACGGATTTCTCTGCGAACATTTACCTCCCGTCTGACCCCATCCACCCGGGCTGCAGTTCTACGGTGCCGGGAGAAACGCACATGGCATTCATCGATTAATACGACTCGGTCGTAGCCCCGCAAGGATATACGAGACTTACGTGAAGACACTGCTCACTCTGCAGACGACATTTTAAAAATATTCTTTAAAAATGTTAATACACGTCTTTAATTTTAATCGAGGCCCAGACTTTCACTTTTTTCTATGCCCTTTTGTCAATCGTTGTTAACATTCAAGCAACGCACACACTATGAAAACGCCACTTGTTATCGAAGCAGTTGTAAAGTTGTCTATTAAAATAACGCACTAGCCTATCAACTGATAAAACAAAAAATCTTTGCGAACTCACCCTTCAATTACAAATAAAATCAATTGAGGCGGCGGCCGATCCTGTGCGAATATGAGAACCCCTTTCACATTGTAACACACCGAGACGCTCTCGAAACGACGAGACTCCCTCTGGTTGTAAAAAATGTATTGCGAATGGTTCCGTGTTGCATTATAGCCGATGCACAAATAATGTCCAGCGTTTCATCTCGACAGGAATAAGAAGCACCGTATGCTTCGACCTTAGGGCGGAATGACATTTTGCTCTAAGAAGGAGGTTCTCGATCCATATGTTTGGCTTGCAGCGAGGTCGCGGCGGCAGACATTCTGCGTCTGCAGGCTCCCAAGCCGTCGCGAAGCGTTTTCCGAGCTTGCGCAAACCGGACTCTTTCAGGTTCCTATACAGTTTTCCCAACCCCTCTCGTGCTATTGCAGGTCCCAGTGGTAGTTGATCTTCTATACATACTTCTATACTCGATAGGTATATCAGAAGAATCTCCGTGGAAGCGCTACTAACTGCGTGGATTAGCTGGCGGAATTTTTGATATCCATGTAACATGTGTAAATCAAATTGATAAAGTTAGTAGTAGTAGTACAATAATTTTATTGAATATGTATACAAAGATATCTTGTGTGAATGGCGCGTAGTCGGTTTTTTTTCGCAAGTGTGTACAATATCCAATTTGCCATCGACCGGAGTCCTTCAGCCTGATGATGAAATTATTTAGTGATTTGCTTTGGATGCGATTTATTTTCTCATCCTGGGTGCTCTGGTATCTAGATCATAAATAAGCGTGCCCATTTCTACGTTGAAAATCTTTTTCTACCTGGATTCTTATCAAACTACTAATGACTCGAATTTTATCGTGATTTCCTTCAAGTGTCATCTGAATTCCCACGAACTGATATTGAGTTATCACGATTACCACATAGATTCGCTTGATTGTTTTCTGCATCTTCATTAATTCCACCTAGATTTCCGTAATGAGACATCTCATACCAACTTAGCCACCCCAATTCCGAAAGTACTCAGAAAACTCTGCCTTTTCCTGATTTTGAAGTACTATACACTTAGAAGAAAGTACTAAGTCTTAAGAGCTTGTTTTTTGGTCGATGATATATCAGCACCGACATCAAACCGCACTATAACTTAAACAAGTATGAAAGTAGAGCTCTGCACATACCTTTCTCATTATTTTTGGATGCTTACAAAGAAAGCTATCTAGATGAGAAAGCTTTATAAACATTAAGACATAATGAGAAACAATATGCAAAGCTCTATTATGCATCCTTGTTTTATATAAATAAATAATATATGTATAAAGAGTAGGGTGTGTAAAAAAATTATTCAACTTTTATTTTTTTTACTACAAAAGTATGTGTTCTGACCTTAATATACACGTCCTATTCCAAAAAAGCGCAAAAATTAAAAATAATTATTTGAAGTTTGTTACAATAAAATTCCTCGATTGGGGCACCTAAATATTTTTTGTCAGCGGAATCCTTTGTCAGAATTGATTGTTAGATCAACTTCTCGAGCTTAAGCTATGAAGACAAAACAGTGGGGTAGTACGCAGATAGAAACGGAAATTAAGAGAAAACTAGGCTAATGACACGCGCGTGCCTGAAAAACTTGCCAAAATCGACCTCAGAAAATTGTTCTTTTCGAAATATCGACTTTTAACCTATACCATAATTCTCAAGTCGCATATTCTACCCCCGAAAACACTGGTTATTAACCTTTTTTAATCGATTTTGAAAAAAAAAAATTTTTGGTGACGATCTTACTGTCAGAAATCGTAGATCCGGCTCCGGACCGAAAATCGCCAAAATCGACCTCGGAAATATTTATTTCAAAATATCACCTATAATAGGTTAATCAATTTTGCGCTGCTGCGCTCTTATAAAGCTTTAAAAGGTTACGGGTGCTGCCCCGCCTGTCCTCTTATGACATTTTTCAAATTTGACACCAAACTGATTTTGTTTATCACGGACTTTCCTGGCAACCAATCACAGCTCTAATAGTTTGTTAACAATGCTTTCCGTTACTCTTGAACTTTTTAAAAGAGGGATAAAGATAATGAATAATTGAGAATTTTCATCTTCTTAATTTCCGTTTTGCTTTTTAAATTAGTACTTTTTGTGATTATACAGTACCTTCATCTCGAAATCACTGCATTGTTTTGAGAACTTGGAAAATTTGAGCGACTAAGTCGGGATAGAAAAACCGAAATACTAATTCGATTCTGTGCTTTCCGACCCAGGGACATTTTTCACCCGAATAAAAAGTAAAGAAAATAAATATCTTGACATTTCCGGGTCGAGACTGGTACTGAATAGTTCAAACAAAGAAACACCATTGTATTATTATTTCTTTAGTATATTTCAGTATTTTTACATCTTATTTCTCTAGAAAAATGTAATTATTATTTTACAATTGTTTAGGTGATAATATTCACTGTATATCTCACGATGCATATGACTAAAGGTTTGCAGTATTCAAGCGACGGAATTGTTGCAGCTTCTTCTAAGCCAACTCGTGACCTATTCGTCATTTCGTCCAGCACGTAGCACTTAGAAATATAATTTTAGCTTAGATATCTTGTAACTATAAAAATAACAACAAAATTAACAGTAGCAACAAGGTATTTACAATTTGTTGCTCAACTTGGCCGTTTTCGTCTACAGTATAGCGACAATCACGATATATTTACAGCTGTAGTATTTGTCTTCAATGTATTCTGCTTCGAACTCTTATAGGAACTTGGATACTTCACCATTCCGCAGAGTGTTACATAAATTGACACCAACTCGATTGTCCTTCGATTTCAATATACCGTAAAATTCGATTTGTTCAATGAATTTCACTTAGCCGTTAAAAGCGCGTTATTATTCGGGACAAAACACTTAAGAACAAATAATTAACTATCAGTTTTATGCCTGATGTGGATGAAATGAGTTATTTAGGGTTTTAAAGCTTCTCGACTTTGACGCAAAAAGCGATCCACTATATATCAAGAGTTACAAATGTGGATGTTCGATAGAGGATTTGGCACCGAAAATGCCCTATATGAACAAATTTTGCTTCGCTACTTCTCTCATAGCTCCACTGTTGTTGCAATGTAGTATGCATTAAATTTTTTGCTAGCAACGTTACATAAATAAATTAACGATTGCGAGATGTTGGTGAATGTCAATAAAAATAATTGAATTTATGTTACATGTGCAGTCATGGTGCTTTCCAAATAAATAATGCATTGAAACTTAAAATATATATTTCTATATACATATGTATACGGGGTCTGGTATGGGCAATGTTCGAATGATAAAAGTATACAAATACTTTTCTCATCGAATAACTGCGAATAATTCTGAATTTGGAATCAAATAATTCGCAAATAATTCTTTTCTGCTTGACATCTCATGATATAGCGCTAGTTAAATTTATATATTTCGCAATAGGAGGAAAGTAAAAATCTGTCATCAGCGCCTCTGTTAAAAACAAAATACTATGAATTATATTCGTCTTAAAAATCAGACTTAATTATTCGATTAAATCAACATTTTATTTTTCATTAAGCAATAAAAAAATGTACGTCACGTCTGATTTTTAAACTTTTCTTTGAGATACTGTATGTCTCTATGATTGCAATATGAATCATAGAATAAATAATAATAACGTTCACTCGGCTAAAATATGATAAAGAGTTAACGCTAATTACCACTGCATCTCTTCTAATAGTATGGACAATACTGGGGTAACAACAATAGCGTCCTATGCAATTGAACGCATGAGTCCTAAAGTATTCGTCAAGTAACATCGTCGAAAATTTCGCGTGCTTATTTGTTAAAAGAAAATCTGTAATGTGTGTACACACCAACGAAGTACCCATCTGGTTATCGTGGTTTATACATCCATCATTTCTGGTCATCGGCGCGAAGAGAAGCTCAGTAATCTCCGGGTTTTGTTAGCTGCTAAAGCTCACCTATTTGCACATTGGGCTTTAAGCCATGTTGTACTAGAACTGTCGAATGTTCGGCCAGCAGCATTTCACTTTCAGTGTCTTAATGGACATCTATATTTCTCTGGAAGACATTTCATTGGAGCTTATTAGCGTTATTGAGAGCTCGAGCACTACGATGTGATATTTGGTGGCGGCATCTTTCGGCGGGCAAAGAGGTCATATGTGATCCTATTGGCCCATCGATTAATCGTAGCATTGCGCGCGCATCAGATGTTACCATCACGGCAGTTTGGAGTTCCCTTTGTGTTGTTGTTGACGCGCGCTTCATCTTCCAACCTTTCTTTGTGCATGTTGATTGAACAGTGGAAAGGTAAACGTAACTTGTAGTTAACCAAAACTTTCGATGATCTTTTTTATACTCGTATAAGTGCCGACGCATAGACCCAAAAAGCCGAAGGCCACCAACGATCCATTTTTCGCTATCATGACGATTTTACCGCCACGATCTTTCACGTCCCAGAAAGTGCAGCATTCAATTATAGCGGGAAAGGCCAGACCTAACGCTGATAAGCACAAAGCTCCGAAGAGAGAAATGAACAGTTCCAGTTTGGGTATCGCTACGGCGACAAGGACTGCAAAATGAACCGAAAAGAAACGAATTTGTTAATTCACACGCAACAAAACTACATTTGATAATTGAATTCTCAGTAGAAAATTAAATAATTTTGATGTATTATGTTTTACTTACATGTGACAACTACAAGTAGAGTTCTGACAACGTATTCCCAGAATACCTTCCGCGATTCATTTTTGACTTTGGAAGACATGTATTCATTCCATACGATATCGACGGCGACGTAACATTGAAGAGCGTGAGTCACGTAGATGGACAGTGATAACAGAATCTGCACAACCTTCGCGGGTATTTCCGTTGGTTCGAGATTTAGTGTCACACTTCCCTTCACGTCATCACCGTAGCAGATGTATCCGAAGAAACCCATACCAACGTATAAGGTTATAATGCTCGCCATTCCTACATGAAGAACTCCACAGGGGCTGCCGAATGATTTTGGCGACTTCATTTCATTTTCCAGTGGCATTATCTGAGTACAAAGAAATACCATGAATATTCGATATTTTGATAGATTGCATTTCGATGTAAATAATTAATGACTAAATCAAGGTCCCCTTAGAAAAGTTGGTGAGTCGGGAGTGTTTAATCGAAAATGTTGAAATGTAACATATTCACACATGTATACAATATATGTAACGATACAATATGTGAAATATATGTATACAATAGTAATATAATATAAAACCCGTGTTTTCGGGAGAAGAATATATGACTCCAGAACAATGGCATAAGGCAAAAGTTGATATCTTGAAAAAGAACTGTAGAAAGGTCGTTTTCAGTAGTTCGGATACCAGAGTGTGTGGCGACCGAGCCATAAAAAAACATACTACTAGCATCATTCCCTCTAGACTGGCCAGTATTCTCTCCAGATTACCAGGGTTGCACGTGGCCAGGATATAAAGAGCAATATATGAAATACGTACAACGCCAATAGCTTCCAAAGCGAAGAGAACAGTTCCGAAATAGAGCGGGAAATTTTCCATTTTTCCGACGGGCGCGCGATTTTCCAAAGACGGCGTCTCCTTGAAGATGTAGTAGAGTATGATGCCAAAGCTCACAAAAGTTACAGCGTTGGCAATTGTTGACAGCGGGGCTAAAAACTTGAGATTTCTGATCCAATTGATGAAGATCAGAGGCAACAGTATTCCTAGCATGTACCAATGGACGTCAACCTCGACTGTTATCCAGTCACTGAATGCCTAAAATCGTATAATCCAGTTTGAAGTTATCGTCGACCACAAAACCTACGGTTGGTAACATTCATCAAAGAAATAAAAAGCTATTTACCTGTTGAAGGTTTTCAGCAATAAAGACGACGTAAACGCAGCAAGCTCCAAGCTGATAGATAAGAAGAAACGTGTTGACGACATGTCTGAAAACAGGCAATAAAATTACATTTTTTATTATCTTATGTAACAACTGCTCAGTCGGTATGGATGCTACATGGAAGGGAAAACTTACACCGAGGCCTTGGCGAAACCCCTGAATATCGATGGCCCTTCGCTAAACGCAGCCTCCGCCGTTGCAGGATAAGTCAAGGACGGCACTCTTTTTCGTTTACATAGCTCATACTCGGAGCGTATAAGTAACCTTATGCAGTATGTGCACAACAGTCCTATGATAATTGTTGCGATTAAACCAACAATGTACCCACTGTTCTTGAACGCCTGCGGCATAGCTAAAATCCCGGTGCCCAAACTTCCCTTAAGGAGATGGAACAATGTATCTAGATACCTGGAAATAACATTGAGAGTTAGTTGATGACACGTGATTAATTGTGCGCGTATGTTTATTGGACTTACGTCGTCGGGTGTTCGACGACCCTGTGCTCGTACGGGTCATAGTCCGTTTCAAGTTCCTTTGCTCTTCTTTTCTCCTCATCCGCATCGACGGACCATACGCCATTTTTAACGCCTTTCAAGGCGTATCTGTGGAGGATAACATAAGTTACGTAAAAATTACTGACCAATGGATGATTGTTGATTATTTTTATGTCAGGTATTTGAGACCCAGCAGTGTTTGCTTTATTATCGTTTTAATAACTGTTCCCATGCAGGTCCTGGTCGTCTCTTCGTCACGAAAAATCGGAACACGACCGTTGAAATAACCATTTCAATAATTTGTGACCGGTAGTTTTCTTCAGTGAAAACCTGGAAATGACCAACCAAACGACTCTTTCTTGACGAATGTAAATTTCGAAAAAAATCTTGGTTTTTGCGTTTTACGTAGGATTCGAACCAGGGACCTTCTGATGTTGATCTGCGCCTTAGACCACTCGGTTATTCAAACCTTTAATCTTATGTACTTTGATTTTCTATTGGACGTTTGATTCTCTATTTGGTCGTTTCGATGGTCATTTACTGGTTTCGACTGAAAAAACGACCGGTTACAAATTATTGAGACGATAATTTCGAAGGTCGCTATCCAATTTTTCGTGACGAAAAATGAATACACAAAAATAATTTCAATCGTCTTTTTCTGGGTCATTTGGCTCTATTCAATGGTTTGTTCTTTGCATTTAACGACCGGTCGTTTCTTCAGTCGCCCCACGGTCATCTTTTGGTCGTTTTCGTGGTCGCAGGGTTTGCTAGGGTCATTATTCACAGAGCCTTGCTTACGGGTAAATATTAGAGACGGCGGTGCACGGAAAAAATATAATTGATTCAATAAAACCTTCACTTGCGGGCCACCAAAAACAAGTGTAGTCAATTTAATGTCACTTCTAATTCCGACAATTTCATTTGATATTGAAACGGTAACTCGAAAATAAGTAAAAGAATACTTCAATATTTCAATGTTACATCGGATAGTGACCACAATAACTAGAATTAATTTAAAAACATTGTTTTTGGCAGCCCGTAAGCGAAGGTGTGATTAAATCAATGATATTTTTGTGTGGGACTGTTACTAATAAGTCCAGGACAAGGTGTAATAGGTCATTTGAGTGCGAATGTGCGTGTGTGTCTGTTTACCGCTCGCCCACGTTGGTAAAAGCTCAGCTAATGTGTAGATGTGATTTGACTGCCACTTTCGTATCACTTCCATTAAACTTTAAGTGTAACTTCAGTGTAATAAATGTCAACACCACTGAACAAACACCACGCACTACGGTAGTCTGAATATTAGGCATTCAAGCTACCATTGCAGTTATATTTTTTACAAGTAGTTGCATTTTGTGCCGCTGTAGAGAGCATTCAAGCCTAGCAAATTCCAATATCAGCTTTCCGTGAATATTGTTGTTAGTGCCTAGCAGCAATGCGTGACATTACTCGCTCGTGGCTTTGTATTGTGTAGGAAGTGGGTAATGGCTGCAATTATGCAAGATATCTATCGCATCCTCAATGCTACAGTGATACATGCGGGCATGTTGTACTACTGCATTCTTCGTTGCCGTGAGCACTATGTGCACGACTGCCATAATATCGATTAAGCGAAAAAAGAGATCTAAACGAAGATCTAAAAAAATATTAAAAATAGCTTACCCGTCTTGTTCCTTCTTTTCGGATGAACCCGAGACACTTTTCCGGTCGACCGCATCCTGGAACAAACAAAATGCATATTTACGTTATTGCGGATTTTTGTAACAATGAACATCTAATGGTGATTATATTCACACACATAATCATCATTACAACTGTTCATATCTTTTTTGTGTGCGTTAATGAAATTGTTAGACGAGATGCACAATAAAACTGTATTGCCGGACATAAACACGTACAATTCTACGCTGATTCTACGCGTTAGGCAGGTAATGCATAACTTCTAGAATTAACTGCATTTATGTATATCTGCATAGTGTACGAGCCCGAGGAGGCGGACAGGGGATAGGGAAGGTAGCGTCAACGAGCGATACACTATCCTGCTCACCTTGACACTAAGCCCTGCACAGTGCATATATGCGTCACCTACGTTACGGTCACATAATACTGCTTCTCGGCAAGGAACTCTACGTTACTCGAAACATATGGAAGAAAAATGTATTTGCAGCATTTGATGGCATATCGACGACGTTGTGATCCTCGCACTCCCCCCGCCTCCAATATGTTGTATTGTATAAACAAGGTCTATATCAATCTTTCAAGAGACGGAGTAGAGTCTTGAGATAAGGACATTTACCACTCTATATACCGACCGAGATGAAACACTCTAATATTCTCCTATCGCAGCAAACTTATTTTATCCACATTTTCATGAACAGGTTACATCGTTGTATAAACGAATTTTCTGTGACCTGTTAATTCCTCATGTTGCAGATAGATGCATTAGCTTAAACTGTTACGTTTGGGACTAAAACCAATGATGTAGCTATTGGTTTGATAAAAATATGTTTGTGGTCCATTTTCACAGCTTGTAAAGTAAAATTTCGTATAATACTCGGCGGAAAACCTTTTTCTCAATTCGTGTGATTGCAACATTCGCCTTTGGTTCGCGCTGCAAACGCACACTCGTGAGAAAAAGTTCTTCCGCCCTCGTATAGTAACGTACTATTAGACAGAGCATATTAGTATATTGCCAATAGGCCACCGACCGAAGTCCTTGAACCCATATATTTACGCCAGCAGTAGTTTATACGTCCCAAAAAAAACGCAGTGGGTAAACAAAACTTTAAACAGTATATTTTATGTAGTGGAAGTTTATTTGAAAACTTTTGGCACGTGTAGACACCGCTCAAGTATTTTTTACCCTCTGTGTTTTAAGGGCTTATACGCAAGTTAGACTTTTAAAAAAATCGTTTCAACATCAAATCGACATGTTAGAAGCTGCCAAAGGAATAGAGGACACATTGTATGGCCCTGGAATAGATGACTCAATGTAAGTTGAAAAAAGGATTACTATGTTTAACATGCTCTTGTAACTTTAAACGCGTTTTTCTCTAAACTACATGTTTAAAGTCGGTGTGCACGATTTCTCGCAAACGGCCGAACCGATCGGTCTCAAATCTTTGCACAAGCTTTGTAAATATATTTTTTTAGTGATTAATCGAAGAGTTTTGCTCACCGATAATTTTTTTCCATTTTATAAACTATTTGAAGCCAACATTGTGATCGAAAATCGAAACTTCTTATTTGAGAAGCCTCTATTTTTTTAATTAATATTTTGCATATTACTTCGATTAATTACGAGATAAAACGTTATATTAACGATTTTCTTTTTGTTTTTTTTCTTTTTTGATGATCCAGTCACGAAATATCGTGCATACCGCCAAACAGTTTTCTTTTAAGAGCGCTCGGAGATCCACTATAGCAGCCTTAAAAATCATTAAATAGAAAACGAGTTGAGAATGAATATCGTGACGAAAGGGACGTTAGGTCGATAATATACTGGCGTGTGTCCGTGTTTACAGTCAGCAAGAGAATTTCTCTGCTACCACGTAATCTCGCACCTTTTAGTGCAGTTGTCCACCTAAACGGTTCGCGCCTGTCGGTGAGTCAGTCAAGGGTATCGTGCGAAGTCCCGCCTACTAGGTAACTATGTCGCTTAAAGTATAACAGTGTAGTCCTCTATTTTCAAATGACTTGTAGGTCATGCAACATAAATAATAAGTACTAGAATTTCGTAGATATCCAGACCGAACCAGATCAAAGATAATCGTATTTTTATTATTAATTCAGAATTAATGTTAATAATAAGTGTCATTTAATTATTAATTATTGATCTCTATATCACGGTCATCAACAGTCATCTTTCACTAAGTCAACTATACGCGTTTACGATTTTCTTCAATCGATGAACTCCAACATATATCGATACTCCAACATATTTAGCATTGCGATTAAATTACATTAACTTCTGATCTCAACTCTCCATCTTAAGATTAAATTTTTATACGATCGTGAAATCTCGCAAGTTACTTTTACATTTACTTATTTTTTACAAATACAGAAAATGTTGAAACGTGACGGAGTCCTGCTTAGATATTTTCTGTCGACTTAGGATACCCAATTGGAGTCATGTTACCATGCAATTGATAGAACTTCAATTTTTTCAGAAGTCAAATATGAAATGTCGTCCGTTAATAGTAATTTTAAATGCACGGTAAGAAAATTGGCGCACAGCCTTGGAGCAGATTCACCGTAGCCTTCTGAACGGTGATTAATATAGCTGTGCTAATTCGCTATTAAATATTCGAGAGGCGAATTGCGTTGCTCGTATTTGAAGACAGGTACGTAAAATGTCAAACAAGTCTGTATGCTTCAACCACGGCATTACGTTGAATTAAAAATTATTCAAAATATTTTTGAAAATGTTAAGAGAGTCATGTGCAATCTTATTTATTGATATTGCGAGCGTCCAACGGCTTCTGACATATGAGTCACCAACCAAGCTGATTCATAGAAAAATAGGCATAAACAGGGGTAGTACGTATTTGATTGAGCTGCGTCTGATATTTAGCCTTCTGCGAATACATAATAACCAGATGATTTCTGACGCACAACGTCAAGTGATTCGAACATAAACAGTATGTTATACGGACCTCGACTACACTCGATCAATTACGCGATTATTACATCCTGAATACATCGTAGGTTTTATCCTCAACTACGTATATAAAAGCTTATATATTTCTTAAGTTATAAGCCAATCATACTTAGATACAAAGTTTGTGCGTAACTTCTACAAATCATGTTATATAATTGTATTAAAAACTACTGAATTCGATTAATCTGTTAATTTTTTATAGCCTCGTGCAATTTCGAAAATGAATCTCGAAGTCAATTTAATAGGATAATTACCAAACATTCCACTAGTGGTTGTGTTAAAATTGAGAAAAAAAGTTACAAGAATTGTTCTTTAAACGTAGGACTCTCCGTAAGATCGATTTTCTAACTGAAACCGTCGATATTCTACCTCTAGTCGTTGCCACATAAATCACTCATAAGAGCCTTTTTGTAACGCATGCATGAGAAAAATGCTGCGCATGCGCAAGTCGCCCCGATTTTACTTCTTAGACGCGAATGTCGCATCAGTTCACTCGGTAGTACTTCTCATGCTCTTCTTACAAACAGTATAATGTGATAATTGTGCAAGAGAGAGACCATCATACGACGTTTGTGAAGATTTTGCAAGTGCCGCCCTTGCACCATAAGCTCGTATCTCTTGCGGCTCGCTATAGAAGATTTAAGTAGGATCTAATAGTTGTAAAGTAGAATTCAACATGTTGTGGTTTGTTCTACCTGAACAGTTTTGCTAAGGTCTTTGTTCTTCCATATGTAATAACACCGAAGAGTTAATTTGGTTGGTTTTTCGTAGCTTCGGTTGAACTTCAATCTTGTCTGTCATTCTTTGTACGCGTCAGAGTTGAATGCCAATGTTCAGAAACATACAGTTGCGGGAAGCTACGTTAATTTTTGACGAGTGGATAAGTTGATTCTACGTGTCAACAAGCGCGAAATTCTTATCCAATGATTCATGTAAAACTCATTGCTGCGGTATGCTGCTGCGCACATAGCTACGAAATATACCTGTTTTAAATCTACGCGAATATTCCAAGAATCTTCGTATTTTCATAGTAGCATTCTATGTACTGTCATTAATTACGAACGCATCTTATGAAGATAAAGTTTCCTCAAGTGTATTTTGCTCAAACGTTTTGATTCCCCGGATAACGGAAATATTCAAGTCGAGATCTCGGATTTTTCATTATCATCTGTGGGATCTTGAATTATCTTGTTTTTGCTTTCTCATATAGGAAAAGTGAGTTAGAAAAACGTCTGTATGTATGCAACTGCTTAAGCGATCGGACTCAAATTTGGCACACAAGTGCAGCAGTTATCCCTTTTCGATTGTTGTGATTTTATTCGAAACATATGCAGCCATTATGATTTGATGTAATTGTTAATTTTTTTCAAAAAATTACGCTGTTATTCTAGCTTTCGTCAAAGTTCGACGATTTAGCTAAATGGTTTTTCATGGTCTTCATAACGATGTTGTTGTTCATGGCTGTTCGATGTTGTTTGGTAAGGTAAACGTACCAATGGCGGGACGCATCGCAGTGGCAGGACACACCATGAGTGTAAGAGAGACGAAGCTACGATTTTCAATGTATGTCCACGGACCAGGATCTCACTCTCAAGTGTCCCGCCATTAGTACGTTTACCTTACGAGTATCTGCTTTCTTTTTAAGTAGAAACAATTCACAAGTGTATTAATATTTTATCGTGATTGCAAAAAATGGCGAGACTTTCCACATATTTTTTCTACAAGTCGGTATTTTCTGACCAATTGTATCGCAAGTCGTTCATTCATTAAAAATCTTTTATCGCCAAATTTCATGCACGAGTCAGTGGCTATCATGATTGAACGAGGTGTCGATTTTATCAGATTGCCCTTTAGCTCGAATAAATGTTGTTTTTCGCTTTTTTGATAAAAAGGCAAAAAAATAATTCGTTGAATTTTTTGTACATGTTTGTACATATATTCTGATCGTCCAAGATAGCAAAATCTTGTGTTCGATATGAATCTATTCTGCTGTCAAGATGTTTGCGTTCACATGTGTTCTGATTGTAGATTAACATAAGTGCAAGGTAAATTTTTTTATTCTATAATCGAATTTCCGATTATGTCCGTACTTCTAATCGTACCAAAATGATGATGAAGCGGCCACAACCCACATTTTATTACCCGAAACCGGATTAATCATGAGTGAACGATTTTTTAGTCTGATTGCGAAAACTTAAGTGGCTAGATAAACGAGACAATTGACGTGGTGCCAAAGATATTCCACACTGAGCAGGTGGTAAGCAGTGAATGGAAAGTTCTGCCCATTAAGATTGGTGGGAGTACAAAGGCTGGCGCGGCGAAGAGGAATGTTTGTATCAATACACAGCCAATAATCTTTAATCAGTTATCGGTAGCACTGAGTATATCTTGTTACAATCTATTTTCTCTATTTGCTCTGAAATGATTTTGATCGAATAAAGCGAAGAACTTGTAAAAGAACCTCGCTCCCTGCACTAGTTAATCGATCTGTAACTGTCACATCATAAATCATGTGACATCTGCAAACTGCTCGGTGACCTTACAAGTCCTTTCGTTGCGTTTTCGCAAGTAAGTTCAGAGTTCCAGGAACCGGATGAGAGCCCTGACTTTCCGTTTTTGTAATTAAATTCGTTGGGCGGCAGCTCGAGAAGTAATTTATTACTATTACGATCGTCACGAGTAAACGTATTTTCCTAGATCGTTGAGATTGCGCCAGTCAAGTCTCATTCTTGCATCATATATACACTTACACGATTAGAAACGGAAAAACATTTCTAACGGATTGGAGCATGACGAACTCGGGCATTACCCGCATCCGTGCTTTTAGTAATCTCCCTATGAGAGCTCGTCATGTGATTCTTTCTTACAAGTGTCAAGTGTAAAATTGACAATCGCTAACACATCTCGTTTGTTTGAAGTCTCGCCACTTTTATGCGAGACGTCCATGAGATGATAAACAAGAAACCTTATGTGAGTTGACGTTAGACAAGAGCAACAAAAAAGTCGTAGTTAATACCGTCATAAAAAATTAAGTAGATATGTGAAATTCGTTTTCAAGGACGGTTGTGAGTCCCCGTCTTTTGCTCTTGATATTTCTGTATTCGGTGATTTTTTCAGTGAGAACACTGAACACTTTTCGATAAATGACTCGTTTTAGGGTTGCCAACCTTTTTCGACTTTTTACCTTGCACTATTTAATTGGTTCAAACATTATTTAATACGCTTTTTGGTGGAGTGCCTATTTTCAATTGTCAATTAAATATGGAAAAATTCGATTGGAAACAAAGAGCAAATTATTTTCCACGAAAATTCATGAAGAACTACAAAGAAAGAACGTAATTAACAGTGATTAATATAAAAAGTGACGGTCCATTAATTTTCCGTACTCACGGAAGAGTGTATAAATAGCTACGAAGGATTCTCTTGTTCTTTGCTGTAATGACAATAGTGTTCTGAGTTGTATTCGGTTGCCACAAAACAGAACATGCCATTTGTGTAGTAATTATTCTAATAATTTGTACGATTAGCGATAACAATATCACAGCACCAGAGAATCAGACGCTCGAACCGCTTTATGCAATTCTAAGCTCTGTCAGGTTTACGGATACTTTATTTACTATTTTTGTTGCAATGAGTATCACGCTAGACGGCACGCAACGCATTGTGGATATACACATTCCACCTGGTTTCGACCCGGGTCTGACCATCGACCCCTCCGATTGGGTCCGCAATTTTTTATAGGATCGACAACTTTAAAAAGCACTGTTTTTTACGTTTTTAATTATCTACGATTTGTGTAAACAAATTATAAAAAGACATGATTTTAAAATCTGAAAAAATTCTGAAATATCAATATGTTGCACACAAAGACTTTCTAGCTACAGTCCATCGTCAAGTTACTATTTTCTCTATCTTTTCCTAATTTTTGGCATTTTTATCTTTGTAAAAAGACCGAAAAAGTAGAAGGATTCGAAAGCCTACTTCAGCTTAATACGCAAAAAACAAAAAATGGTTTTAGGAAACAGGATTTTCAGAATTTTCTCAGGTTTTTCAATTATGTCTTATTATAATTTGTTTAAACAAATCGTAGATAATTAAAAACGTTCAAAATTAATAAAATAAAATAAATTATTGTTTTTTTAGAGTTACGTCAAGCATATAAAAAATTGCGGACTCAATCGGAGGACTCGAGGGTCAGACCCAAGTCGAAATCCGGTGGAATGCCTCATAAGCATTGCGATGTAATTAAGACTTTCGATGAGGCTCGGTGCAACCATAGAAACGTCGGTCAGGCAGTTGTTGAAGTGCGCACTTTTTATTTCTCGAGGTGTTTTCCTGCTTGTAGTGAAAGAGCCGTAATGCCAATTTACCATTATCGCCAGCGCCACGTCCAGTCTGCATTTGCAATTCCCCGGCGAGAAGCATTGCCGCTTCGCGTGTTACACAAGTATTTGAAATTCCCCTGTAGAAGTAACCGAGTGTCTGTTATCGCAGAGACTGTGGAGCAATAAATGCTTGTTCAAGTGCGACAGCCAATTGTCTCGCATTTCGATGATTTATTGGAGCAAAGGAAATAAATGTATATATAATATAATATAATATAATATAATATAATATAATATAATATAATATAATATAATATAATAACTTCTGCGATTGATAGTGGAAGCTTAATTTCCCAAAAATCAAGACACTAGCAGGGATAAATAATTATACGTATTGATTATCTAATTATTTGAAGCAAACCGTTTCACGCTGTAATGCAACGACCCTGCTGCTTAGTGACTAAAAAACTGTGCGTCGTCAGCCTTGATTTGAAGAACATTTTTATGAATCGTAGCAAAAGAAACTCTGCAGATTACTATTTTGTCGTAAAAACGTATTAACACTGTAAAAGGTCAACAGTTTCGATTTGAAAACAGCAATGCTATTAATGTATTCAGGGTTTCGTCTGAAAGTTTACGCCATATCCTTGTATTTCTGCAATCCGTCTGCGTGACGCACAAAAATGGTTCATTGTACCTCATCGTTGAGGCTCCATTCATAAAAACAAAATTTAATACTATGAAAAGTATCAACAATAGTAAATTTAATCCACAAACCGTATCTTGGAGAATTTAACGAAACAAATGATAAATGAAAACGATCCGTTCCTCACCGCAAAAGAAACAAATTTAAATAGCCGGTTTTTGGACGACTGACGACTTCCATATTGATCTGCACGAGGCTTAAAACTTTTTTGAAGAATAACCAAACATGAGGAAACTTTCGATGTCCGACAACAAATTCAGCTATAACTTAAACAAAAAACGAACTTCTGCATTCGATCAATAATTACTCAAATAAATGAGAATAATTCGTCGAATTACACTTTGCCATAAAAAAGTTTCTTGAAGATGAACAGTCTCTAAGACTGAAAAATTGTATTCAATTTTATTAAAGATGGCATTGAAGCATAAATGAGACAATAAAACAGGTTCTCACACTATAAACAACGCAGTGTGGTTTTCCCTCGGCGATTAAATAGTGAATAATGCAGAAATCGTCCGCTGCGTGGTATTTTTCCTCGGAAATGGGTTACTTCATGCAGACACAGCTTTAAGATTATATCAGTACTTGCTTACTGTTTGCTAATACCTCTTGCAATATATTTTAGTAGCAGGAAGTTGTATACTTTCGGAAGATGACAACGCTGGTGGAGCAAGTTTCAGTTCCATGCTTCAAAATCTGAATAATTCCCATATTTAGAATGCAATTAATTCAAAGTACCTTGACCACGAAGAAAAAAGATACCAACTACCCTTCTGACGTGCCAAATTTTAGCTCAATACTTTAATTCCTACTGTAGTTTTATTCATGTTTATGACCATACTTTTATTCATGCTATTTTTAACGATATTTTAGGTCATTTTATTATCCTGTCAATGAAACGACGAAAAACGTTGAAGTTGCTCCGGCAACTTTGAATATTTTTTGCTCTAGTTTTACTCAGATAATCACTTCAACTATACGAACCGGTTTCCAAAATCATGAATACTGTAATATTTAAAAATCGAGGTTGTCTTATTATCGGCTACGTATGCGTAGAGGTCTTCATTGGTTAGCAAATGAGAGTTAAATGACAGAATCATTATTTCGGTCGATAGCTAAAATCGTGGTAATGTCCTGTCAATTGAATTGTTGCTTTTCATCTATACAATTCAAACGCGATGATGTTTGTGTGTGGAATGTAGGCTGATGGTGAGGATGACGAATGAAGAAGAAGGGGGGAAAGAGACGGAGGAGTGGCTCTACGTACGCACAGCGTATTGCACAATTTTCTGTGGTCGGTCCGGCGTCCGCCAATGATTTAATACTGCTTGACCATATTATTAAAGACTGGTCGTGCCACATCTATCCGTCTATTTACAAATATAGCCATCGCGAACTATCAACTCCTTTCTACAGCACAGTATCAACCGTCACAGCGGTAGTTGGCCGGTGGCAACTATACAACCGCGGAGTTTGCTTTCCAGTCCGATCGGGTTTGAACCAGATATCGGGCGAGTGCGAGGACCGCTTGTGAACCAGTGTTCAAACCAATTCGAAGGACGTTTTTTTCTAACCTGGATAATCATCGCAATAACGCGCGACATGTCAGTCAGCCTATCCGCATTCTGCAGATACTTCGATCTATGTACAAAAGGACCCAGCGCCAAATAATAACTACAAGTATTTTCTATTTTCTACCATCTTATGCCAACTGTAATAGAATGATTATCATTTTTATCATTATAATTATTATAAAAACGAAAATAGTTACATATGTATATGTTTTGCATGTTGTTGACTTTCAGCCCTAACATGTTTACGCGAGCGACTCTTTTAATATTTTTAAAACGAAAATGAAACGATTAAATGAGAACTGTAAATATATTTTGTACCTTGAGAAATACGTAAATACAATGTGTTGGGGGCTGAACGACTACGGTCGATGTCTCGTTGGCAATGTTGTGTTACACGGATAAAATCAAAAACGATGTAAATATCAATACAATGTATATTGCCAATGAACATTAATTTACTGCTACTATTACAGTGTGTTAATAGGAAACGTACAAAAATGCAATATTGATATATTAATATTGCGATATACCATAGATGTACCAAGAAATTGCAAACGGGGGAACGCACGACGTTGAAGTTTGCACCGTTGCGATGCAACGAAATTAAAAGCAATAAAATATGAATGACCCTGAATGATTGTACCGCTTATAAAAACTTAATATGACGACTAAGAGCATGACAAAAAATATTGTCTCAGACCCTAATCGGGGTGAATTATTTGAATTTGTATGAAATGAATATTTTATTGTTTAATTCTGTTGCCTTGCAACGATGCAAACTTCAATGTCGTGGGAAGAAACGTGAGGTCCTCCTCGTAGCCAGTCAATAATAAAAACTATTTAACAATATTTTGAAGGGTGCGTTTGTGGTGAAAAAACAAATTGATATCAATTGCGTAAGTACCAGACGAAGACATAGCTAATTTGCATTTACCCAGAGACTTCCGACATCCTTGAAAAAAAAGGTAAACAGTTCGTGATACTGACCATTGAATGCCGCATAACTTCAACTAGTACTCTTAGTTAAGAGTCGGTAAAAACGCAACAATGCCTAACGTAAGAAGAGAGCACTTTCCAATTTGTTCGTTCATCCGGGAGATTTCTGTCTAGCAATCAATATTGGAAATCGTAGATTTCTTCATTCCTAACTTTCCCAAGTTGTCGATATTTACAATACACCTGAAACCTTTTTGCGAGTGCTGTAACATTACGGCATTTCTCACGATAAATAACGCTGCATTTTCACATGTTTAAATAGTTTCAAGGGACTGCAGATGGACTTCATACGTACATTTTCGACACAGCAGATACTAAAACGGCGTCGAGACTTTATCGCGTCCCTTTATATCGAGAAAATTGCATTTTTTACTTTTAGGATTTTTAATTTTTTTCCATTCAAACGTTTTCTCAAAATTTGAGCTAATTCAACAATTTTGCAAAAATAAGTATGGTTTAACGAGAATTGATGAGGGAAATGAGATTCTGAGAATAATTGCAATACGGAAAGTCGGACATCTCTGACGTGCCTAATCAAGTTCAAGATTTCCTTTAAACGCGTTCATAGAGCCTCGTTAAACGAGCCAAGTGCCGCTGCAAGTAGATTCACGGCAAATTCATCGCAATTACTGATAATTTCGCGTCGCCGCCGTCGTATGCCACAACTTTGAGGCATTGCGCCTACGTCATGCGTGCAATACCATAACGCGCGCACTTCTCAGTAGAAGCAGGTAAAGCAGCGCACCTACTGACTACTTCTCGCTAAGGTCATTTCCATTCTTAGTGCGATAAGTCACGCACTTACATGTCTATTATGCCTCGAAAACGTCTTGAATTTCCTAGCGGTTCCGTGCTACGTTTGCATATTCTCCGACACTACCTAATCTGCTATCTAATCTGCAAGGCAACCTTCATGTGGTCATAACTTCCTGCCGCTTGAAAATTAGGACATTTTCGGGGTAGTACGAGTACGTTCCTAGTTTTAAGTTAATTTACTGATTTTTTTCATATGTTACATACTATTCGTTGATGTGTTTTTTGTAAAAATACAAACAACTTCATCGGCTATTCAGCCGGAAACCCATGTAGTTATTTGGTGTGAATATTTAAATAAACTGTATAAATGCACTAAATAAATGAATGGAACGTCTATAATATACATGTTGCATCGTTTGTTATAGAAAAGAAGTCAGAATAATATTTCCCCCATATATGAAAACGTTGGCATCTGGAAAAACTACAATATGGCAACACAGAAACGTATTTTACTTGCGCAATTCGCAGTTCTTCGGTGTATACAATTATTACTGTCGGCTCACTACATTTACTCATTAGAAGCGAAAATTGCAACGGTTGTTTCAAGCATATCCTTGATTACATCGCCGCTGTTGGTAAGTTACGTGGCTTCGTCATTAGAACTTAATTTAGTAATTGGTATCAGTAAGTAATTTGTGTCAAAAGATGTTGGCATTATGTTTTTGCACTCAAGTAGAAAAAATACCCAATATTTGCTTCGACAAAAAAAAGTTCGTCTCAATTGTGAACGACATCTATTTATTTAATTAGTGTACAAATAAGCTTAAGGGATCATCAACAGTGTGACATTTTCAAAAAATCGTTTTTTTTTTCAGTATCGGGTAGAATACACCGTTGTAAACATTCTCTTACATTTTTTTATCGAAATTCGAATTATTTCGAATGGATCTGGCATCGCCGATTTATCGTAAGTAAACGATTTGTTCTCCCTTCAAACGCGTTTATCTCGAAATTGTGTTTTTTCAAAACGGTGTCCACTCTCAAGGGAGGAGTTTTCAAGCTGTCCATTTCAAATTCGGACAGAACATTCTTCTCGTCATTCTCTATCGTCTTATGGAAGCTTTTTTGTAATCTTCCTATTTTTTTACGAAAAACTGTCGAAAAAAAAGGCTAAATTCGACACGTTTCGTTCAAACCGCCGCCATTTTGCCAAATTTAAAAAAGCCTCCATAGGACGATAGCGGCTTTCCTACAGATGAATAATCTTTTTGAAATGTTTGGTTCAGATCAGGGTTAAGGCCGCAAATCTGGACACCATGCAGGCCCTTTTTTTTTAACCAGACTTTTCAATAATTTATAACTTTATTTTTCATTTTTCTGTTTATTTATTGATCAATGACATTGAACAATAAACAAATCAACTTACAAAAAATCATTTTGTACTCTTCATTAGTGCCTTGATTTGTACAAAAAAAAGCAGATCGATTAGTTGATCGTAACTGTTAAAAATAAAATCGCGAAAATCAGTGATTTTAGACACTCTGTGATGATCCCTTAAAAATCAATAGAAATTTATCTGCAATGAGTTCTACAGATCTGCCGACTCCATTCATCCCTACACTGTCGGTGCGTGAGAGAATTATACCAGTCACGTGGAACAAATTGCAAAGTGGGGTTAGATTTACTTTTCAATTGAAGGTAAGGTTTTTTTAGTCGCCATCTAAAATTCGGTGGATTTTTGGTCCTTCAAATTCCGAACATTATAATCACTCTTAAAAATCATCAGCCGAGCGGCTGTTGATTTTTCAACTTTATTCGCGGCATTTAACATTTTTCGATATTCAATGAGGCGGGAACAAGTGACACCACGTGCTTCGCAACTTGTTCGTACAAATGATCCGTGCATTGAAAATGGTTGATCACTTAACCACTTTGGCAAAATGACGAACTTCCGTTAGGTCGGCAACAGAAGCTACATCTGTAACTGTAACGAGGCGCACGTAGCAGCAGTCAACGCCGCGCCTTCACGCTAATCACGACGGATCACTTCGAAAGACGATTCATAGAAACAGTCCAATATCTCGTAACACGTGAGCTACGCTCTCCAGGTTTGAGGTAGGTTCTCGCAGAAATTAGACTTCCTAACCATTACCCATCTTTTGGACTAGCGCAACCACATGGAAAAATAGTATGTTTCAAATATACGGAAAAATATATTCAAAATATATCCAATATATTTTGTCCGAAAAAATCGATATATCAGATATATTTGAAAATATATACGAAATATACGCAAGCGAAAAATCTAAAATGTATCCAAAATATATTCAAAATGTATTTCGATTATATTATCACCCGAAAAGCTCTATATGTCAGATATATTTTTTATATATTTCTTTTCCATGGGGGAATAGCTTCTTACACTCCGCCAATCAGGCGCGTAACATGCAGGAGCGGAGACAAAACGACAAGCATAACCCGAAAAACTCTGATATAAACTTCATTGAGACATGAGATCTCGATGTCTCGGTTCCCCATGGAATCGAGACAGATATATCTCATTAAAATATATCCGGTGGATATTGTATTAAATATATATAGCGGATATTGAACTTTTGGCCGATATATATAATTATATACAACTGATATATCTTGAAAATACTTTACTTCCATAGGCGATATCCCGATAGTGCCGACAAATAGCTGACTCTGGGTCTAAGACTAGACTGTCGTCTAGTCCTCAGAAATATCCGCCATTGATATTGGCCAGTTTTACGAAACACGACAGCGGGATATTTTCTACTTCCGACAAATATCCGACGTTAAGGATGTTACTTAGATCTGACAAATATTCGACGTCGGGATATCGTTTACATCCGACAAATATTCGACGTCAAAATGTTGTTTCATTCCGACAAACATCCGGCATGGGAATATTGCCTATCAACATCCCGACAGTAATTCACCGTCGGGATATTGTTTACATCCGACGAATATTCGACGTCGAAATAATATCTAGTCCACGAAATATCCGGCGTCAGGGTATCAGCCTGGGCACCCAGAAGTAAAAAATTCAGCAAACCGACAAATATCCGAAATAGGGATATTTGTCGGATTTTCGTTGAAATGCTTTATCAGGGCTGATTCTGTCCTAATTATATTGGACCTCATACATGACCTTGCAGGATTTCATAAGGTTCCTCTGGAAACCCCGTTGGATCTTAGTAACTTCCCATACGATCATATCAAGCCCTCCTACCTATTTTCCCACTCAAGGAATATACGCTAGTGTCAACTAAAAGCAAAATTAGCGAATCGCGTCATTTTAAGTCGCAAATCCGTGTTAATCGCCGTAACTGAAGCCATTATCTGCATACTAAGTGCTATCGAGGTTTGCCATTGGCATAGGTCAATACTGTTGTCAATGACATCGATCGCTGCCGTTGCCAGTGACATCGATCAATATTTTTCCTCCACAATTCCAGACTTTTGACGATAAACACAAAGCGAATTCTCACAGCGTATCTTTCGTTTACTTCGCTTGCGAGTTTTCGCGACTTATCATCTGCCGCATGCCGCGTTTGTGGAAGTTACAAAAAAATATGCAAACAGCACTCGATTGGCTAAAAAGTTAGCACGAGCGTCGAGCGCTGCTGCATAAATCTCTTGACAATGTTTTTTTTTTTTTTTTTGCAGTGAATGCTCCAAGACCGTGACAAGCGTTTAATCCTCGCGAAAGATCAATGACACAGTAGACCAGTGTCCTCAAAATATCCATTTCCGGAGAGCGGTTGAAGATGATGACGTATGACACTCGACAAAACGTACTAGACGGTCGCGCGATGTGAATAGTTAATGTAGCCGTGACGACCTTGGCGGGCACTGCCGGGCACACGTTTCATTCACACGTGGCCACCATCCACCGCGACATCGTTGTCTTGCGCTTCAAGCGCAGCAATAGTAATAGTAGCAATGCTTATGGCACACGGCCGTTTAACGCGTGACCTTTACATTATACACAGAAATCGCGGTGGAGCGTCGCGAGGTGTATCTGTTATCCAGAATTCATTTTTTTCATCATAAATTCATTGCACTGATATTAATCTTGATGCCGTTGAAGTTTGCATCGTTGGAATGCAACGAAATCCAGGAAAAAAAAATTCTAATTAACCCAAATGATGAAATTAGGTACAAAAAGTCATCGTAGCAACTAATTGTTATAATTATTTTTTATACCTAATTTCATGATTTGGGTTAATTAGAATTAATTTTTTTTTTCTGAATTTCGTTCCATTCCAACGATGCAAACTAAAACATCATTAATCTTGCTTTTTTACGTTTACAGAAAATCTAACGCTGTTTTTCTAGCGTACAGCGCCATCCGGAGATGGTATTAGGATAAGCGCAATAAAATCACTCTTATCAGCTGGATGTAATCTGAAGCACACACATCTAACTGTTGTGATCTTTTGAAAAATATATGACCGAAGATGCCACCGCGCTTACGTGGAGATTCTCGAACAATCAATCGGCGATGTTATCCGGCATTTTTGTTAACACAGCTCGCGTATTTTGTTGACTTCCTACTTGGCGGATACGGCAGGGAGAAAAATAGCGAGAGGGTCTTCAATGTGTATGCAATTGCACGCTTCTTAAATCTGAGGCGCTTATTATAATTGGGAAATGCTTGGAGCTTTTTTGTTGAAAACCTAAGTTCAACTGGAACGTCTGCATCGACGAGCTTCACAATCTGGGTCATTTGTTATATGCGATCCTGTTTTGTATTTTGTTAGCTCGCCTTCCTACGTTGTGAAACAGTCATCAAAGAGAGACGTGAATAAATCTCCTAAAACTATTTTCGTCGTCTCGTGCAATATTTTCTATATTTCTACGTACAAGATCACGTCAGGTTTCTTAACTCAAATTTATATTGTTATTCAGACACGGTTGTTGGAACGGGCGAATTAAAAATGAGTAATTGTTAAGTGATATCAAATCAATCAAGTTGTTCAATACGTGCTTTTTCGACACGTTGCGACGGTCCCTGATGTAAAGCAAAAAAGGCTCTGTGTCCTCGCTAACAGCGCGCGAACCCTGACGGCCCAAACGTGACTGAACGTCACAAGAAAAATTATAAACACGGAACTGCTACAGCTTATTCGAAACGCGAACCGAATATCAACACGATAAAACATAATTAAATTTAAGATCGGTGGATTCGTTTGATCAACATTTGATTTTACTTTGAATTCTGTTTGGTGTCAATAATCAACACTTTCACAGTCGTAAATTTATGAAATCAAATATGCTCAAATAATTCGGGTCCCGCCTCAAAACTTTGAACACTTTTATTCTCGAAATAAATGAAAGAATATCAATAAAATGTTAGCAATTAATGGTGAATTATGGCGCGACTGAAAGCACTAGTAATTAAATTTAATTCACCTATTTTCGAGAAAAATGTGTTGAAAGTTTCGAGATTATAATTATAGATCTACAGTGACCATTGACTCTAGTGTTGTACGGATTCTTACCGATGAACTCTAGAACGTTACACATGTTCCAGACATATCCAGAGAGAACAGTGATTTTTCGGATTATTAAAAAAGATATATGCCGCTCTGGGTTTAAGTTACCGGCTTCTTAATTTATATCTTAATATTCAAAGGTCGAATTCAAGTCCAGTATAACTGAAGGACAATCTTAAGGTCTAACTCAAGGTGAATATGTTACTATCTAACTAAACATGTGACTGCAGACCAATTCTTAATGTCTAATTCGGAGTTTAACGTTTTATTACACATATATTCCCAACCGAAAGTTCGATTTGATTACAACTTTTTGCTTCGTTCGAATTTGCAAAACTGGCAGTTTAAACATTTCTTGCGATTTAGAATTGTTCGTTTCGAGAAATTATTGGAGCCTCGAACTTTATATGCTTTTGTTAAAAGTATTAACTATACTTCGAAAAACCTGCGTCAGAAATATTCCTACTTATATTTTTTATTTTCTTATATTTCTCGCGGGAACGAAATTCTATATCCGTTTCCGTTTTCTCCCGACATGCACTTCTTCTTCTACCTACGTTACGCTCGCTGAGTTCCCGGTGTCCATAATAAAGTAATCTGAAATGTTTGTTACAATCACTTGTGAGATTCCAATAAAACCCAAATACTCTAATGCTTTCCTAAAGCTTCACATAAATCATTCGAAATTTACGGAGCCTTGAACAAAAAATTGTATAAGACCATTATTGCATGTAATTTAAAGGTCTAAGTAATTATTAAAATTCAGGCATGTGCCGCGATCAAAGGATGAACGTATTACTTCATTTTTCTTAATCATTTTTCATCGTCTTTTTTTTTCATTTTCTTATCTTTTTTTTCGTTTCCTTATCATTTTTTTTAAATCATCGCGAACGCGCAAGTCCGTATATCATGGACTTTCTTGCATTATTAATTGATCGTACGAGCAGCGATAAGAAGATAGTCTTCTCTCTTGTCCACCGCCTAATCATGTTTTCGACCAAGACCGACAACAAAATACCTGCCAGCTATGGTATCTGTATCTTTTTTCTCAGACCATGTCAAATTAATGGAATGTTACCAGAACCGATTGAACTCCCACTTTATTTTCGGATGAATGATCGTTCCTCCGGTAATGTTGGCATAGCAATATACCTGCCGCGGTTCATTTATCTGTCGTGTCTTTAAATACTGGCAGACTCGTGTTTAAACTATATATGGAGTACTCCGAGTCAAACCCACCTGAGGCTGACCCACCACTTGTCAGATCTGGTCCAAAATAATTATTCGAAAAATAATGTTGCGAACTTACGGGATTTCACGAAATTATTATAATAAGCCGTGGCTCAGTAAATATTATATTCGCAAACGCAGCTTGTGTTTTTAGTCTGAAGTTTCGTTGAGAGTTGATTTATGCGAAGCGGAAAGTTATGATCCTTCAATCCTTCGTAATTGCCGTACTGACGCATTTCTACCCGTGTAAATACGTGTCGCAATACTTTTTATTCCGCTTCTTGCAGACGAACGAAAATGTAAAGACTTTCGACGTGCCACCGACGAATTTCGTGTATTTACAAATATATTCACAGAATATTTTTTTTGAAAATCATAATAGTATTAAACACGCGAATGTGGGGAGTTCTCCGTCAGAAACCTTTTTTTTTTCCTTTTCTTTTCAGATATTGTCTATCATAAGCTGTATCGTCGTACCGCTTAAAAGTACTTTTTAATTTAAAAAATGCATCTTTTTATGAAGTGCATTTTTTATTTTTCTAAGTCAAAAGTGTAAAGTGAGGCAACAAGAGTGGAAATAAAAACAAAAAGATTGCGCTGGATCGAAAATTGTTCATTTAGTTCTCGATTTTTTAATAATCCACACTTAATTATGCAACCAACCCTTAATCCCTGATAACACCCGATGGAAGTCAATGTGTAGGTCTCATGTAGGATTCAAAACGTCCGCTTTTGAATGAGCGGTCTAACTTTTGCAGGCGCAATGCTAAGATTAGCACTCAATAACGAATGCTTTTTTGGATAGCATAAGATTCGAGTCCAGGTAGTGGACTTTTATGTACTAAATGCTCACAAACGGACCCGTTGGTCCAGGAATGTCAGGGAATTACGATCTAGATGATGCATTCACTGCGATCTAAAGCAATTAAATGATATAATATTAGGGTTTGGTATCCCTATATTGCCCATCGCGATTTTATCATGAGGCCCAAAGGATCGCTAATTTAAGTAATCTTGAATAATGTATATTATACAAAGCCAAATTAGTCAAATTATACAAAGCCAGTGAGCGTTCTAAGCGCGCAGGACATAATCATCTCATAGTTCTTTCCCAAAAAAAAATCCTTAAAGTTTTTCTAGCGACAAACGTGTGGCATTTCATGAAATAAAAAAATGTTACAATAACTTACGGTACTGGATGTAAATCCCAAATTGTCGTGCGACATCCTTCGCGCACTTTAGTAATAATAAAAAAATAATTTGCTTTGAGCCCGAAAACTGGCGACCGTCTTGCACGCGTTGCGATAAAAAGGCAAAAAACGGGAAATAAAAAAAATAATGAAACGTTGAAAAGCGCGACAGGTAAAAAAGTTATCAGTCTCGGGAAGACCGACGGTAATGTCGCATTGTGCGGTGGCAGGTACGGTGGCCACAAGCGGACTGATCTGACGTAGTGCGAAGTATTATTTATATAGTAGGTAGCACCTCAGCCTGTGACTGGAACCTGCGAGCGTTTCTCGTAGCTACACGCTGCCCGTAGCTGCAAGGTACTTAATGCTCCTCTCTCGAACCACCTGAATTATCTTTTCGTTCAATTCGACTCTAATTATTCTCAACTCGCTCTCTAATTTCTCTATGGGCACCAATTGACCAGATGAAAACGGATTTGGCGCTCTCGTCTTCGGCATTTTCTGCCCTCCCTCTCTTGCCGATAACCACAGACTCGACAGACTGGATACAACGCCAATTTGTTTTACCGAGAACTCATAAGGAAATATTTGTTTACGCGATATAACTTACGCGGTGAAATTTATAAATTCGAATTTGTTTTGCAAAAAAAAGTGTTGTAGTTGATACAAAAATGGCAAAGTTGATTTTTTACAGGAAGAAATTGTATTGAAGAAACGTTGCAATTTACAAAATACTCTACTCTTTGTAGATGTTTTCTTTAGAATAGATTTTTTATACGTTCGCATGTAAAAAATATTTTGCGTTGCGTTTTCTATGTAATTTCCGTTTTAGCGTTGTAAAATAAATCTATAAAAATGATTAATTTTGTTTTTTCCTAAAGAACGTTTTTATCTTTTATAGGCAATAAAAATTCTTCGCTCCTTCGGCTGTCCTGCGCGGTGCGTAGTAAAAAAGTTTTACGTTCTAAGTCAGTTAAGTATTACCTGGATCCGTTAGACGTTGTCAATGCATTATGTTATTTATCTCCAATCGGATTATCTTCTGCCTCTATCAGTGTCAACTATTTATCCGATAATTTTTATCGATAAGGAGACACTTGGCGGTCTTCTCCATCAGGAGAATTTGTGAAGAGCATAAAACCATCAGGGATTAATAGAAGTATTCGGTGGTGAGGCAGCCGCGTTCCACCATTTCGAGGCATGATCGAAATACATTGAAAACGCAGCTCGGAGCTCAACGACCATTCACTTTCCCGATGGAGTTGGCTGCGCTTGAGCCGGGCGTTTAGAAGGAGCGAAGGTCGTCTTATAAGTGCCAACAAGCATCGAGCAAGGATTCGTTGCGAATTCCAATCAATTTCAACTCACCTTTTTACAGTGAACCATTACCTTCACGGCCAATTATTTTAATATCTTTTTACAAGATTATTATTGTCAGCCATTTGGCAGGATGATAAAGCTTATCTTATTTTTCGTCCGGTTGCACCCAGTTGTTCTTCGTCAAGTTAGTCATGATAACGGACAATCGATAAGGGACCGATTACCGTTCACATATATATGTGTGTAGATATATACATATATAGACGTTGTAGATGTAGACGATTTAGTGGCAACGAAAATCTACAAAGTCAACCATGTGCTATATCTCGTTACCACTGTTTAACAAATTGAAAATATATTTTAGTTTTTCTGCGGCAAGTTAAGTTATTAAGTAGCACGTGATAAATAAAGTGAAAAATACCTTTAATAATTCCTAAGATATCGAAATGACTATATATGTTGCAGAGCGACTCGTCCAGGGCACGAGTGCCCCTTTAAACAATATAAACTAAATAACATGATAATTCCCATCCCGGGGGATATTTTATTTTACATGTAATGAATAGAAAAAAATCAGCGTAAACCTTCAAACTCCCCTAACAAAAACAATATATGTTCGCGTGTGCCACAGTAGGCCTTAGTTCTCTGTACCTAATGTTTGGATGTAATAGTGTTTATTATATTTTTTTGTTTTATTACACCATGTATCGCCTAATTAATAAACATATTTAAAAAAAAAGTGGTCGAATATTTCATAGGCTTCGTGCATTAAAACAACTAGCGCCACTTGCTCGATGCTCTGTATATCTAAAAAGTATTGGCCGTCTATTCTATTGACTACGTATATATAACATATATATACAGTAGATATAGATATAAAGCCCGTATATATTTCGGTATAGAAGAGTTGCACACTTCGCCACTACGAGCGCTGGCAGTTCAAATTGGCCGAGAATAAAGGTCACGCACAAAGCCAATATATAACATTGGACTAATGGCCATTATTTACAGTATTTTCAACTTTATTTATCACATACTAATCAATATCTACGTTTGCTGCAAAAAACTGTAACAATTATTTTCTATTTATGACGATGCAAACTAGACTGCGCACATCCGATTTTATAGACTCGTTTCCCCAAAATGTTCTACATCTTATCAAGAAGTTACTTTTATTGTCACTTTTCAGTGCTAAGCTGAGGTTTAATACAGGTGTTAAATAGACTGACTGGATTTTAGATTCCGGGATTATATTTTGTTTAAGGAGAGGCTCAAGTCGCGTGACGTCTGTAAAATGAATAGACTCGCGAGTGCTAGAGAGACAGAGTTAAATCTTTTAAACTCATATTCCTCGCATTTTTGCAACTTGCTCGACCACATTCAATCAGTGAGCGAGTGAACCTCAAAAATCCAACACCCCATAAAGAATCAGGGTTCGAGAAAATGGTGTTTTGCTTCCGCATAGAGGAAGATTTGTTTTCGTGGACATCTTTTTTAGATTTAGATAAAGAATAAAAAAGCTGGTACCGTGAACCAAAAACCTTGCATATTGCTGTGTAATTTCCGGCTCTTCCATGAAAGTAGCTTTCTTAATCTGTTTCTCTATCAATCGTTAAATATGTTGTTAACGCTATGAAGACAACACGCCTGATTTCAAGAAACAAAAGAGCACCAAGAAATACTCAAATGAAGTGATTCAGGTATTTTCAGTTAATCAGATAAAAGCAAAGCTGACGTTTTGAAAAATTCTCAAAATGCAATCGTTCGTAATCAATGTATTAAACCAATATAAAATTGCCCATGCGACGCACAAGAGGCATATTTTTGCGATCGTTATCTAAAGCGGATAAACAAGATGAATCACGCAGGTGATTCGATATTCGAACGAATTGTGGTTTCAATAAGTATTTACACTGTTAAATTGATAGGTGAAGCATCTCGGGGACGCAACGAATTGAATATCGAACAGTTGTTAAATTCGTTGCATCCCCGGAAAATTAGATCTTACGTCGAGAAACGATTATCGGCTAATCTTCTCGATTTGTCAGATACCAGCGTTGCGGTAACCGATTTCGTCGCCACAGATCTCATTCGAAAGAGAAAAAAAATAATAATGGACCTGATACATTTTTCGTCTATGACGCGTCGACAGAGATATGACGAGTTACATTTGAAAGTAGCGGAAAAACCCCCGACTTCGGGACAATAAGAGTAGTGGTCGCGCCTCGTGTCGAGAGGCATATGAAGGGATCATCACAGACTCCGAAAAATCACAGATTTTCGCGATTTTTTTATGGTTAGGATAAGCTGATCGGTCTGGTTTATTTTTGTACAAATCAAGGCAGTGATGAAGAATACAAAATGATTTTTTGTAAGTTGATTTATTTATTATTGAATATTGTTATAAATTATTGAAAAGTCCGGCTAAAAAAAGGTCCTGCATGGTGTCCAGGATTGCGGCCTTAATCCTGATCTGAATCAAACATTTCAAAAAGATCATTAATTTGTAGGAAAGCCGCTATCATGCTATGGAGTTTTTTTTATTTGACAAAATGGCGGCGGTTTGAACAAAACGTATCGAATTTAACCTTTTTTCGACAGTTTTTCGTAAAAAAAAATAGGAAGATTAAGAAAAGAATGACGTGAACAATGTTCTGTGAAAATTTGAAATGGATAGCTTGAAAGCTCTTCCTTTGAGAGTGGATACCATTTTGAAAAACACCATTTCGAGAAAGACGTTCTTGAAGTGAGAACTTTTCCTATACATCGTTTACTTACGATCAATCGGCGATGCCAGATCCATTCGAAATAATTCGAATTTCGATTAAAAAATTTGAGAAAATGTTTATAACAGTGTATACTACCCAATAATGAAAAGAAAAAAAACGATTTTTTTTTCAATGTCGCACTGTGATGATCTCTTAACTTATTTATACTTGGCGTCGAGACACTACCGCGTCTCTTGATATAGTTCGTTGCGGAAAAATGTCGTGAACGAACGTGAAAAATATCACGAAAGGTCAACATTGAGAATAACATTTAAGCGAAAATCCGTGATCCAAAGATAGTCTAATATCTTGGATAGCCTTTTAAGAATAATAAACAATATTTTTTATCTATTCTTTGTGCTTGGAAAATAATTCCAACGGTAGGTATATACTGAATGCGCTTGTATCACGTCGGATATATCACGTGAAACATAGCACAGCCAACAACTCTGGAAAAATACTCTTGTGTTACGCAGTAGTACTTCCTTCGTCACTTGACGGATGTTGTTGTTTTATCCACGGAGATAACATTATCAAATGGCTGGGATAGGTACGAAAAACTGGCCGCGCCGAACCTTTTCACACGTGTCTAAAAAGGAGGAGTGTTATGCATTTGCGTTTGAAGTTAAGTTATCAGTTTATCGTGACCGCTGTCGTAATGTTGCCGGCAACATTGAAAATTACAGAATGCTTAGCTAAGTGAGAAAAATTGAACTTACTTCTACTAAGTAATCAGTTGTAAATCCCTAATTTTATAGAATTAAAATTGATGGTACAATTAGCTTTGTAATTACGTTTTTATGACAATAACTCGTAATGATTATAGTATGATGTGAAAACTTTTAAACAAAGACAAGAAATATTCATTTGCCGTGACCTTCATGGTAATCTTATTGAAAAAATGGAGAGATACTGTTAATGCATTGCGAAAATAATGAAGGCTAGTGCTTGTCCATTTTTCTTACGATTTCTCCCAAAATTGAATGAAAAATTCGCTTTTTTACGGCTATTCAAAAGTTCACGTATAATTTTATAATCGCTACAAGTCGTCATTATAAAATCACAACTAGCAAATAAACTGTTGTGTAAACTTTCATTCTTGATGTAATCGGGACTTAAAACACTGCTACAAATCGATGACTATAGTTTATTTATACAAACCTTTGACTTTCGTCGGGTTCCCGACGAATGTAATTTTCTAACGTCCTTTAAATATTTGGAGTCCGCTTAATTTACCTGTTTGCGTCAGTAAATTCCTCCGTGTGGTGGGTTAGCAATGTGCATGATTTCATGATCGCTGTTTGAAAGAACGAATTGTTTGGCTGTTCTTAATGTTTGAAGTATATAATTGGAATTCGGAGAATAACAAATACATAATTTGCTATCTACTCTTCATAGCGGTATAATAAAAAAATGACAATAATCGTCTCGTTTTAAATATAAAACAATTGGTGAGAAAATTCATTAAATTGAATGTGGTATCTAGTCATCGCCTTTCTTTCGCTGTTTCTAAGTACGCAACGGGTGCCCCCGTGTCGACGTTTTGGAATACATTAATAATATTAACAAGAAATTGATACACAGAATCTCGGCCATTGCCGGCGACATTCGTTGCCATTTCATTGGCTCGTTTTATTTTAACTTGGAATAATTTAAGCTGTTCGTTGGATGATATGGATGCCGCTGTCAGTGGTTACTGGAAAAGATAGATCGCCAACTTTCAGGGCAAACGCAGCCTCCTCGAACGGTTTTTGCATGGCGCCTCGACTGAACGGTCCAAGATCTCCGCCACGTTTTGCAGAGCTACAGTCGCTGTATTTCCCAGCAAGTTCCGAGAATGTTGCCTTCCCAGATACTATTTGTTCTCTGTAAGCTGCATTTAAGAAACGTGAACAAATTCGTTAAATTGATAGTAATCCTTTGCACATTCATTCCATTTTTTAGATTATTTTGGAATGTTGTACAAGCACGTGACATTGTTGTATTCACAAGAATTCATAGTGCGTAAATAAACGAGATAAAAGTTAAATTGCATTTCTAAATTTCTACGTTTAACGCGACAATTACATGCCCCGTCTTATGTTGGTAAATATATCAAGCCGAAGGATAACCAGATGTTATCTCGAGACAGAATTGCACTGGCTTGCAAAAAACAATCGGCCCACCGAGTACATTATGTTAATAACGTGTTGAACTCACATTTAACAAGGTCGAGAGCCTCCTCCTTGGTTCGGGTAATGTTTTCTTCTCGCCAAGAAGAAGGACGCCGAGAACCAGCGTGTTTTACGAGTAGATGAGAACATTGAACCTCTTCTGGCCCCTCAACTTTGCCATTCCCCGACGGATCCGCGGGTTTGTCCGGCACGTCCCATTGACTTTCTTTCGTGTACATGTTTAAGTAGTAATGCTGACCTGTCCACAGAACACAAAATATTAAATAGCGTATTTGGGCTTGTATGTCTATGAAGGGAAGTACAGGGACATTGTACTTTTTTAGTGTCTATACAGTTTCAACTGCAGAGTGAGTAAGTGGTACTCCAGACCAACTCAGCAGGGGGCATTAAAAGACTTCTGGAAAAGCCTCCAAACCAAGCCTGGTTAGCATTTAGTATCGCGACAATGTCATTGGACAATTTCGATAATCAAGATAAACGTTCTCATCTTTCTCGCTATGAGTGCATCGTAATGCGACAACTTAGTGTCCGCATTATCTTCGGTAATCTCACTACCTCTTGTCGCAAAGTCTCCCACTTGCTCTGATTTGTCTCTTATCTGTTTATTCCGCACATGAGTGCATCTTCGACGAGTGGACAACGAGCTCAATTGATTTCCGGACAGGTTCATATAATGTGGATTAGTGAACATAGGTTCAAGGAGGTTCAGTCAAGGACAATACGTTAAAAAAAAAAGCATTAAGCATTGCCAAACGTCAGATGGCGCGGAGGATAGATACGAGTTTTAATGCTTTTCTTTTTTGTTTCCGTGGACAAGTGCATTCATTCCGATTATTGTTATCTGCGGTTTATCTATTGTATTGATAGGCTATGCTGTTATATTATGATATTATACATTTCTTTTAATATTGGCGTCGAAGCGCTACATTATTATGTAAAAGGGTTTAAACCGTAAAATAAATTAACTAATTGATTAATTAACATTAGAAGAATCTTCCCCCTTGTTTTCAGAAGATAATCACCACTAATACTAACGCCAGGAAAATAGAAACGGTGTCTTCAATACAGACATTGTATTTTTCATTAAACCGAGCCTGATCAGATTAAACCAAATCTGGAAACTTTGATTTAGACCTGGATCTCGGGTTGGAAACATGATCGTAACTGCGATCCTCAGTTAAAGCTGAAATTTTGATTTAACGTTAGATTTAACTTCTATCGAGATTGAACTTAAGTCTCGTCTGCTAACGAGGGCCAATCAGTCGAGAAGACCCCACCCCCAAAGAATTATGTACGACATTTTAACCTGATTCAGAAAGAACTTCACTGTAAAAGAGATCTTCATTCAAATAAATGTACTTGTATAGAAATGTCTCGTGCAAAAATGGCATGTATTAAAATTAAAGCAATTTTCTGCACAACGAATTCTTATACAAGAATATTCATTTTTCAAATATTTTGTCAGTGCTCGTACCGAACGTAGTGAAGACATTTTCATTGCAACATCGGAGAGACTGGGGCAGTAATGCGAGTCACCTAACGGAGAAACCTCGCAACTTTGAAGTCATCGGAATTACCTTAAAAACACGAAAAAGCATTCTCAATCCGACTAAAACGATATTACCAACATTTAATCTTATATAAAATTGTCAATCGCAAATCGAGGGATGTGAAATACTAGTTATTCACACAAAAAAATATCTTCTATAAAGACGGCAATAGAGCGGTTACACAGAATCCGATTTGAAACATCGTGGACTCGACGAACAACTTAATTCAATACATCCGTAACTATACACGTGACGAAACTGCTCGCAGGCAAATTTTCATGAAAAGTGTTGCCGTACTGAATTTCATCCTCTTCAACTCAGAACCTAATCGACGTATGCCGATAGATAACAGTATATTGTCTAACTAATGCGTAAAGTAGGTTATTTCCACACGAGTTAAACGTATCATTTTTTGTAATAGCGGTGCGTAAACGGGATGTCTTCAGGGTAACTTCGCGTGCGCAAAGTGCTCGTTTTCCGATATGGGCGCGCAAAGTAATCCAGTGTCACTTTTTCGCACGAGTGCGGAAAACGAGCAGATTATGACCTGAAACCTCGTTTTCACACCTTGTGAAATAAAATTGGGTACGATACGCATCCGATAAACGTTTTCTAAACTCGCATTCGGCTCATGCTGCAAACTCACACTCGTCAGAACAAGGTTTATCGCGCTAGTTTTATCATGAAGTACTATTACGGAGGCATCGGCGGTACAGTCAATTCCTTTACATGTAAGATTTAAAAAATTATTTGTACATACTTTCAGGGAAAGTCATGTTAATAAAGGTAGATCTGAATTACAGAGATCCTGCTGAATGTAGACAAAATTGTATGAAAATAAAATCATAGAACAATAACTCAGTTTGTGCTAATAATCAATAGGGTATATAATGCGCGGTTTTTTGGAAGTAAAATTCGTAATTTTATTACGAATTTATGACGAATCGAATATTACGAATTTATTACGAATCGAATATTACGAATTTATTACGAATCGGTTTATGCGTTAGCATAAACTTCAAATAATTTTTCAAATCTTTGTTCGCGATTGACACGACCGTACCGCTGATGCCTCCTTAACAGCGCACGTTGAATTGTGCCCGTGTAGCATGGATTAAATCGGATTCTGTAAAGTCCACTGTATCGACACGAAGAATAGCGAAAAGCTATATTTCTATTAGAAGTTTTTTTCGTAGATGAATAATATGGATATTAAACAACACTTAATTAGTTAAATTACTTCAATGACGTTGAAAAAGGTACGACACTTTCATCGCAACTCGAGTGTTTCGAATAATAGGGAGTCGCAATACCCCGCTCTCCCCTACCTTGAGAGTGTCAATGGCCCCGCGCCCACGAACATCTTCCACTCGGACCTTTCAGATAAGAGTTGTTTATCGTGTCGCATCTAGGACCTCTGTAAAAGACGAAGTGATACCACTTGTCTGAAATTTCTTGCAATTCCGGAATTAAACAATCAGATGCAAAAGTACTACGATGCATTGTAAAAAGTGAATATTTCCGTGGATAAAGGCCGAAGTTTCGACTCCAGTTAGGACTTAATTTTCCACTCAATCATTTCTATCGGAAGTACCCTCGACTTTTTTTAGGATTGCAATTTGTTAGTTCAGAGCAACCGCGCGTGGCGGTGATAATACACAAGCCGACAAGTGGATCATTGTCGACAAGAAGCTATGTAGCTACTTAGGTATAAAGGGACAGGCACGGGATACATACGCAGTCGCGCCGATGATTCAGTTACGGGAGATCGTGACCTACCGCGGAACAATACGTTGGATGTCCACGAGAAATAAACAACACAACAGCCCAGTTCAGAAGCAATTGGACCTTTACCATATGGACAATCAGATCAGACGTGACAAGAATAAAGTTACTGGAGTTGAATGGCTTCGAAGCTGTATTGAAATAGTTGAAAATAAAAATTAACTTTCCAATGATTACAAATGAAAATCATAATTTTTTTCGGGAAAAATGTAAAATCGTTCGATATTTTTATAAGGGTCTATTTTGTATCGTCAATGAATGGATACACAAGATTAAAAAACAAGATGAATCCTACAAATGTTTCCTGTGTCCTACAAAATTGTCTATAAGTGCTGTCTCAGTTAAAATGCTACATTGTTCAAAGCAACACTGATAATGTTTGGAAGTTTTTATCGTTTAGACTAGTCACTAGTATATTCATTCTACTAAGGCTTGCATCTTTGGATGCAAGTTTAACCCTTGAACTCATGACTGGGGTCCAGTGGGACACCACGTAACATGTAACTTGCAAACATTTTGAAAATAAGTCATGAGTTCTAGGATTAAACTGAAGATTGCATTTGAGTTCAAACTTGAAACAACAAAATATTATTCTCAACATATAGTCTGCAAATATTTCATAAACACCAAAATTCAATGAATATAATTTTGTCAATGTCAGTTACATTTATTAAAAAATATACCAACGTGTGTATAAAAAGTGTTTCAATGACAGCTCACTATAGATTAACTTTTACTTTTAATTTCTGTTCATGATTCTTTTTTTCTTTTTTCAAAATATTCGTGTCAGCATACCTGGGATGACCAAAATAATATTGTTATTATGAATGATGTTAGCTGCACTTATATCAAGTGCCAAAGAGTATCTAAAAAGTATTCTAACAAAGACACGACGTTGAAGTTTGCATCGTTGCAATGCAACGAAATTAAAAACAACAAAATGTTAATAAACCCACATGAATGTACCAGCCGTAAAAAGTTATTATAATGATTATGAGCATGGCAAGAAAATATTATTTCACCGTCTAACACTGAATTATTTGAATTTTTATGGCATTAATATTTGCCGTTTTTAATTTCGTTGCATTGCAACAATGCAAATTTCAACGACTTACAACGACTCACAATACTTCTACTTTTAATTGTTGTCAAATTTTTCTTCTGCATAATTGAAAAGAAAAAAAACTCAGGTAGTTGCGCAATCCAATTAATTTTGTCTTGAGGTGATAGAAATGGTGATATGCAATACAGAATTAATTGAAATTTGTATCAAATTTTAATGAACTTTTGATGCGTTAGTTTTAACAACTTATAAGTAATTACACGTTTTTTGAAAATATGTATAAAAATTCAAAGTGCATTTTAAAATTGGAAAAATAAGAAAAATCATTATATACAATTTTTCTTATTTAAAAAAAAACGAAGAAAAATGTTTAAATTGAAAAATGATTTTTAAATCGGAGAAGAATTTTTTAATCGTAGAAGAATTTCTAAATCGAAGAAGAATTTCTAAATCGAAGAAGAATTTTTAAATCGAAGAAGAATTTTTTATCGAAGGAGAATTTTTAAATTGAAGAAGAATTTTTAAATTGAAGAAGAATTTCTAAATTGAAAAAGAATTTTTAAATTGAAGAATTTTTAAATCGAAGAATTTTTAAATTAATGAATTTTTAAATACTTATTTTTTATTTTTCTAAGAATTAATAAGAATTAATAAGAATTCTTAAACTTTCTTATTTTTAAGAATAATATATTTGTATTAATAAGAAAAATCGTGATACACGATTTTTCTTATTTTTCGAACCAAGAGGTCTAGGGTCAGACCCAGGTTATTTTGGTGTAGAATGCCCCCGGTACATAAATATATGCTATTTATAAATTCCTATAACCTTGAAATATTGAATTTGCAATGTCGGTGTTCGAGCCTGAAAGAGATGGCTAATCAATACGGCAGTTGAGATCAGCTGCTTTAAGTTTAAGAGTGAAACTACCAGCAAATCAGTGAGAAGCAAACAAGTCTATTGTAGCGACATCGATTAGTCGAGTGGTTCGTAGTGCCGGTCAGAAGGGCCCGTCATGCCGTTAACGTATATATGTTATACCGCTATTATGAAATATCTGGAGCCTGACGCAGGACAAATGTCAGCGAGAGAGAAAGAGAGAAAGAGAGAGAGAGAGATGAGGAATTAAAGAGTAATTAAGTGGGCTGAATGAATGATAGACCCACCGGTAGACCTGCTGAGCCGTTTTTCCCACCCCGCTGGTAGTTCCTCGTCCGCCATTTTTTTGTTTAACACGCTGCGATTATAATACTTAAATATCAAGTTCCTCAATCGAATATCCTACTCTACTTTATATCCGCAAAATAGGGCTCGCCATAGACCAGCGACTCGTTCAAGTTACTAAATTGCGGCGAGTAATCAGCTGTCTTCCTTCTTCTCTATCTTTTCACTCGCGATGTCGCTCATAGAGGGCATGAGGCTGCGTTTTCATTTAGCCATGGTCAGATGACTCGAATGCACTTTAGTTCCTGACGATGTTGTCACTTTACGAAAGGATCTGCATTCTGAACTTCGCATCGAGTATTTTTACAGAAATTCTCGCGAAGGAAACGTTTTTCGGTAATCACGTATTCGAAGTATTTTTTTCAACAGTCCCATCGCTTAGGCTCTCAAGCGCGACAAACATAGCGTTAACCGCTTCAGCCAATGGCAGAAAACTTTTCTTGTGTATTGAACTAATTCGGCATTCTCATTGGCTATGGTGGTTAACGTGATACTTGTCACGTATGAGAGCCCACGCGATGGGACGTTAAGAGGCAGTGGCACTTCCCCCACTCCACCTCGAATTTTTGAAAGCTGGTTTCTCGTAAACTATTCGACAGATAGAGTTCAGATTTGTATAGAATGTGCGGAGGTATTGCAGAATTGGGCTGATCTTTGGGCTCCTCGATAGATCAAGCCGTTTGGTCAGGAGACTCGATAAACGAAAAGGTGCGAGAGAGATAGCGCTAGGTGCGAGAGAGACAGCCCTATAGGCGTTTAGCATTGGGCGAAGAATGTTCCGAGTGAAGAGTATCACTGCCTCTGAAGGACTTGTGAAATGCCGACGGTGGTAATAAAAACTGTAATGAACGTTTTTTACGCATATTTGCATTTACAGCTAAAAGAAGAAATTCATTCCCTGCACAGGTGAATTCCGCAGGGAATGAATTTCTTCTTTTAGCTCTAAACGCAAATATCCGTCAAAAACGTTCATTACAGTTATGTATACCGAGTGGGCTCGACGTGGATGTTTCATATCGCCTTAAGTTGAAAAACCGTATTTTTCGAATACATGAGTACCGGGAGACATTACCCTCCCGGGCATTTCTGCAAAAATACTCAATACGAAGTTCAGCACCAAGAATGCAGTTCCCTTCGTAAATTGATAGCAAAATCTTTTGCTATCAATTTGCGAACTATGGTACATTTTACTCTACGAGGGCGGAAAAAATTATTGTCGAGTATTGTACGAAATTTTACTTTACAAGGTCCGCAGAATGTGAGATTCGTGATTTTCTTTTGCCGCAGATTACTCGATACGCGAGTGATATTCGAGGCAGACTATCAGGTGTTCGAATGCATTTTTAGGTATTTCTCATTACTGCCTCTTTCACAAAACGTCCTTCGCTATCGCTGACCAGCATAACGTTTGATAGCCAATGATGCATCAGTAGAACGGAATGCTGCATCCGTGATTGGCTGTTGTAAATTGCGCTGGTCAGCGAAAGCGAGGGTCGTTTTGTGAAAATATAGCTATAATGGGAAGTACCTATAACTGCATTATTCAGGCGTATGATAGTCTGCCAGCCAATCATGGACGCGCTTTTGGTCAGGTAGAGAAATTAGTTCAATTCCGGCGTCGGTGGAAACTCCGTATGTGACCGTTGAACTTCTTTCTCACTTTACCGGAATCACGACACGTTTTTCCGTCTCTTTCCAAACGCATCCAATGTAATACCAGCTCTCGCCGTTGATTCGCCGCTCGGCACCTGTCGCCATGTGGTCATTGGGGGGTCGGCTGTGTTTACGATCCTTTGTCAAATTCTCAGTCGCGCGTTAGAGGCGGAAAGCTTCCAAACACGCTGAAGCACCCGTCACGAAAATGTGGCTCCTTAAAGGCGACAACGATGGTAATCATTTTTAAGTAATTTTTTTAATAGTAATAATAACAAAATAAAATATAAAATAAAATAAAAACAGTTGAATACCCAATATAACACGTAACGACATTTTTTCTTTAGGGTTTAAGACCACAGTAAGTGTCAAAAACACCGATACCAGAATCATTAAGAAAATAATATTTCTGCTAAAAACTATATTTGTTAGTTACAATCGCGAATATTGCTTTTATTTTTTTATAACCTCCAAACTTGATCGTTTATATTTTCTAATGTTGTGCACAAACCGTAAGAATAGATTAATCATGTGTTGCTTTTTTACACTTCCAGGGCAGCTTATTTATCTGAAGCCCAACGCAACAATGACCGTTGGTAGAAACAGGGGTGACATTATCTTGTCTGATGATGGGTCGATCAGCAGAGTACATGCCCAAATTATAGTCAAAACTATAGTGAATTCGGACCAGGTCTTTATGTTTTGCATTATTTTTTATAAATACATTTAAGAGCATGTGAAACATCCATGTCAAGCCTAATCGGTATTGAAAGCTGTAACAAACCATTTTTACGCATATTTGCATTTACAGCTAAAAGAAGAAATTCATTCGCTGTGGATATCACTGGTGCAGCAAATAAATTTTTTTATTTTAGCTGTAAATGCAAATATGCGTAAAAAAGTTAATTACAGTTTTTATTACAGCAGTTGGTATTTCTATTGCTCTTAAGGCAAGGTGAAACCTACTCAGTGCATAATAAAAACTGTAAACAATTATTCCGACAATGCCTAATGTTTCTGGAAAAAAGAAAAGTTTTACACCATTCCTCTTTCGATTCTGAATGGTGTAACACTTTTATTTTTCCTGGCATGTGTCTAGTTTCTATGTATTGCTGTTTTGAAAATGATTTTCTATCTTCTTTGCATACACGAAAGTTTCGCCTCACCTTAAGAGCAGGTGAAATGCTCCCCTCATCCATCCCAATCTCTATTAGTACCAAAAACAGTAATACAGTTTTTCCTTACTTTCTGACATTTTGCAGCTTCAAGATGAAATTCATCGATTGCAGATATCCAACACATTCAGTGCATTTCTTCTAAACATATTTAAAAAAAAACGTATCATTACTTATAACTTGTTAAAACCTGCATATTGAGAACTCATTAGAAATTAGTACAAATTTGTACTATTTGATTTCTTTTTGCTGTTTCCTTTCAATCGTTGAAAACAAACTTGACTTTTTACATAGATTTCGGCATTTGACATAAATGCAGCTAACATCATCCGTAATAACAATATTATTTTCATTGAGTTTTGGTGATCCTAAGTACGCTGACATGAAAATCTTGAAAAAAAAAAAAAAACATGAAAACAAAGCTTTCTCTATGAGGATGCAAAAAGAAGAATGTGACAAAAATAAAAAATTAAAGTTCTGTGAGCTGTTGCCAGAACGCTTTTTATATACACTTTGGTATTATTTTATGAATGTATCTGACGTTGCATATAATGACAAAATTGTTTTCATGGAATTTCAGTGTCTATGAGAAACTGTAATGAATTTTTTTCATGCCTCCTGGCGTTTTACAACTTGAAGATCAAATTTATCGAATGCGGATATCACCAGTGCATTGGATGAATTTAGTCCTGAAGGCGTAAAATGCCCGTCAGCGTGAAAAAGTTGATTACAGTTTTTATTACCGACTGCGATATTTCACATGCCCTTAAGGCGAGGTGACACTTATTCAGTTGGTAATAAAAACTGTAAACAATTATTCCGACGATGCTTAACTTTTCCGGAAAAAAAAGTTTTACATAATTCCTCTTTCAATTCTGCATGATGTAAAACTTTTATTTCTCTAGGCATGTGTTTAGTTTCCGTGTATTGTTGTTCCAAAAATAAAATTGGATGCACTTGGTGTAACGTGTATGAATCTGCATTCAGATTACCGACCAGGCACAGCCACTCTCAAAATGTATGATCAAGGATCCTGGCTCAAAGTATGGTAATTTCGTTCTACAAGATGGTGAAGCTGTACGCATTACAGAAGAAGGTTACGAGCTGCAGCATAAGGATCGCATTAGATTTGGCTTACAAAATTACATTTTTACGTGAGTGATAGACATAACGATTCACTGAAATCCCAGAAGGCTTCTTTCGTACAGTAACACTACTACCTAATTTTTCTTATTTATTTTTCATTTGAACTTCCTATTGAAATTTGAATTTCAATTTGAATTGTGTATGTGATCATTATTACAGCCAATTAAAATTAAGAATATCTTTTGACAATGATGGTTAAATCTGTTGTTCTTTGCTTCAAAATATACAACACAGTGTAGAATCGTAATATCGATTTCAATAGTTAATTAAGTAAGAATTTTAATATCCTTTGTATGTGTGTCAAATTAGCAGTTCTCAAAATCTGTGCCTCTTGTGTAACACCAAAAGAAAAGGAAAGTCATGGGCTTTTTTTTTCAAGTGTCCACTACATTCCGATAATAACGACAACATCTGGAATGTTGGAGGGCGAAAAACAGAAGTTGAAAGAGATTATCGAGGCGATTGACGGAAAGGTCACCCCGGTTTGGAACACTCTGTGCACTCACATGACAGTCGTAAAGCCAACTATATCGGAAAAGGTTTCTTTTTACCATTTTTATCACAGTCGGTCGCTTAATGAAACATAATAAATCAATACAGTGTCTTTTTCAAGCATCCTGTTGGCACAATTTTTGATCGTGCGAAGATAAATTTACGCTCGTCTCTTGCAGTTGTCCTGTGCTCTCGCGGCTCAAACGCCAATAGTCCCCATGGAATATTGGGAGTCCGTTACCGACGCTTTTCGGACAAACACCGAACTGCCCGATTCGGCGGACTTTGCGACATCGATCAACAATATGATGCAAGAAATCGGCCAAGTTTCCGTCAGCCCGAATCCTGCTCGCAAAACGCTCTTCCGTAATCTCACATTCCTCCACTTCAGTTCCAAGCAGTTCCAACTCTACGCGCGAATGATCAAATTGGCAGGTATGCAGTGAACGTAGATTGAAGATGATCAATAAACATTCTCTTCATATTCGTAATTAGTATCTTAAAGAACCGCAATCCGACCCACAAACACGACGAATCGCTTGCTAGAAAAAAAAAACGCATTTCAAATACTCGAATACTTTGTGATTTGCAGGTGGAAGATCGATTCTGTACAGCCAGCGCCGAGGCATTCCAAACGTATGCGACGACCCTGTGATTGTCGTGCAACTCGTCGAGTCCAACACAACTCAGGCAACGGGCACGGGTGATGCGAGTTACGCCGCCGTATGTAAGCGATTATCATCAAAATATTTGCGCATAAAAAACTCGATTCGACTCAGATTCAACTCAGATTCGAGCGTTTTTTTTTACATACAAACGCTCGAATCTGATTCACAAATACCCGAGAAATAATTTCGAAAAAAAACACGTAGGCGAGAAGCTGAGCGAATGTCGACGTCGAACGATACCGGAGTCCGAGATTGCCATCGCGATTTTGCACTGCTCGACGGAGAAGTACTGCAATCCGCGGTACGATTACGCTGTGCTTTTCCGGCGTCGTGAGGCCGAAAATCAAACAAGAGACATGACTGTCCTTGCTCTGGATACGCAGGACGTTCAACTTCCGTCGACGTCTCGTCCTCGCCAAAACGAGAATCCAACCACGTCTGCGCCTGCGGTTTGCATACCCGAGACGGTCACCGAATCCTACGATACGCAATCGGATACCGCGAGAGAATATCCTAAAGACCCGACGGATGATTCACCAATGAGTTCGGGAAACTTGGGCGCAGTGTCTATGCAATCCGATAGCGTAGAGGACGATCTGTCGGAGTCACAAATTGGAAGCATGAAACTGGCGAGTCTTAATCACGAACACTACGTGGAGGAAGAGTTTAAACAACGAGCTTTGAACAAGGATATTCCGAAGAAACGAGATCGTGATGAGGACGAAGACGGAGCCTCTGAGGCGGAGAAGAGAATCTGTCTGGGCGTATCATCGATTGGCAAGGGAAGTAAAAAAGAAACGAGCGGACCACGCAAGCGGGATGAATGTGACGAAGAAATTGTATCGGACGGAGAGAGCTGCAGGTCCTTCGAAAGAAAAAAGGAACGTCCTGGCGCGTCTTCGATCAGCATCGGAAATAAACGAGATCAGAGCGGTCCGAAGAAATTGGATGTTAGTTATGAGGAAATGATGCAGGACGATGAGGATGTTTTTTTCATGGCCGACAAAGTGAGCGTTGCGAAGGAAGATTTGGAGAAGAACCAACGAAAAATCGCGAGCCGTTTGTCGCCCGCGAAGGAAGTGAAAGAAGTCGGCATTACGGAAAGGCAAGGCAGATCCACGGAGATGGTTGATGTCTCTGACGAAGACGCAGCCCCGAAATCAATGTTGGTCTCGGCTGCATCTCGAGGCAGAAAGGACAGATTCCACGCAGGAAGGAGTAATCTATTGGACGATTCAGCTGCAGGTAATTTTGCTTCCTCATAGAGGAAGCTTTGCTTTTGTGAAACTTTTTTTTTTCGAGATTTTGATGTCGGTACACTAAGAATGGACCGAAACATCGAGAAAAGTGGTTTGTACGAAATGTCTGTGTGTGTGTGCAGATTTACACGCTGCTGCCTGTTATTTACACGATAGCTGCCGTAATTTTCGAAGAATGTTTTTCAAACTTGGCACGCACGTTGGCTATCATACCATTTGGGATTGTAGTTGACGCGAATCGGTTAGGAAATTCAGAATTTACAGCATTTTTTAAAATGTTGGAAAAATCGTTTTCACTCAATAACTTCCGCAAATTGAGAAATATCGGGCTGCAATTTTGTACGTAAACGGACTATCGTGAAACCATGGTCTGTGCCAAGTTTGGCGAAAATCGGTAGAGTGGTTCTAATGTTATTGCAATTTTTATTTTTTTCTTATGTCTGTAAGTACTTCAGCTCCTGTAAATTCTGAGAGATCCGATTGCAATTTCGAATGTGTCATGACGTTTACTGATTATCAATGATGCATTTCGTCAAGGAAACAGTCATTATGTCGGTAAAACTCGATTTTGCGGCATGAAAAACAAAAAAAAGCTGTCACGAAAAAAAATGTATAACATTTTTTTGTAGAGTTATCTCAAATTTGGTTCACTTATGAACAATCGTGGATCAAGTTTTGAGTACAAATTTGACGCGGATCTGTCCAGCCGTTCAAATTTTATGGCATTTTTAATATTTTCAAAAACCTCGTTGCTTTGGATACAGATTTGAGACAAATCGGTTCAGTGGTTAAAATCATACCTTTTGATTTATTTTAAAAATTAAAAAAAAACAGCCGAAAAGGCCTGCAAAGTAGAACCTTGCAAATTGCTTCCTCAGTACTTTACACTTTTAACGATGCTTCCTCTGTGAGAAAGCCAAAATCGATCAACATATTTCCTCATAGAGGTATCTTCGTTAAAAGTATAAGATACTGAGGAAGCAATTTGCAAGGTTCTTCTTTGCAACTTTTTTTACATTAGCTTACTTTTCGGTTTATATAAATTATTCGTAGCACTTAGATCGATCGATTCTCTTTAGCTACTTAAATTATTCAAACTGTGGGGACTAATCGAAATATGGTTTTATCAGAGTACTAAATTATTAAAATATCGAAAAGTCAGATTGTAGCAATACAAATTATTTTGATATAATGCTTTTAAACGTAAATTTCAGATACGAATGAAAAAACGCATAAACGTAAAATCGGCAAGTTCGATATTCCGTCATTTCCGGATACAGTTGAAAATGCATTCAAATGTAAGAAACTCGAAGTTACAAACGATCGACAAAGTGATAGACTATTGTTAAAAAACTCATCAGTGCAAAGGCCTCTAATGGACGTAACGCCACCGTCAACGACGAATCGAAAAAAGGGCGTACGTAAGGAAGAAGGCAAGTGGATGAAGAATACTTGGAGAACGTCGCCAGCACACGATCACGACACATCGGAGTTTATCAAATTATCCAACGAACCGGTAAATAAATACATTTTCTGTCAATTTCAACCAATTTTATCGACAATGGTGCATGTTTTGGATGTGTTTGTTGAACCGGTTGTCTTAATTATGTCGCAGAATGCGCCGGTGCTTCCACTGCTGCGAATAAAGACTCCCGCTGACATATATACCAAGGAGGGGCCAAGATTCGGGAAATGTTTCCGCAAGGTCTGCGCTAACAATACGTACATTCGTTGCGACTTTCTCTCGATTTTCATTCTCAATTGCAACGTTGCAAGCACAGAAGAAACTGATTTAAGGGGGACTTCCACCTTGGAGCACCATTTTCCATTTTATTATTATTTTTTTTTTTTGTGGGAAAACGAATAATAGTAGACGACTGCGGTGTTTTCTACTTGTTATTCACATTTTATAGTATACAATGGAATTTAAAAAATTAAAAATTGTCGGCGTCCAAGGTCCTCAAACACGGTCATCCAAACTAAATGGCTGCCACTCTCCTAAGCCTTGTAATTATGCGATCGGCATGAAATTGTGCATACATATCCGGGAAACATGTCTTCATGGAATGACGGAGGTTTTTTTCGATAACTAAATTTTTGGATTTTTTATTAATGTTTTTATACGAAAAACATTGGGGGAAAATCAATTTTTCGTTTAAACGTCGCTATTGTCTTAATTTTGCAGTAACCGAAAAAAACCTCCGTCATTCCATGAAGACGTGTTTCTCAAGTGTGTATGCACAATTTCAGGCCGTTCGCATAATTAGTGGTCAGGAGAGTGGTAGCCATTTATTTTGGATGACCGTGTTTGAGGACCTGGAACGTCGACAATTTTTAACTTAAAAAAAATCCATCGTATACTTTAAAACGTAAATAACAAGTAGAAAAAAACCACAGTCGTCCACATTTATTCGTTTCCCCACAAAAAAAATCAAATTAAAAACGGTGCTCCTGGGTAGAAGTCTCCCTTAATGAAAAGTATCAAGATTCGAAAACGATATCTCTAACAATCTTTTATTCTGCTTCCTCATAGAGAACGCTATATTTTTTAGATTTTTAATTTTCTTTTAAATTCAAATTTGACTTTATCCGATTCAATGCAAACCACTATAGACTGATTCGATTTTCGTCGCATTGCAGCAAAAAATCACGATCCCGCCGCGAGTAGAGCTGGATGGCTCGGTGTACGAGCCATCATATGTAAAAACAGAGCCCAAAAAGAGAGCATCGTTGGACGACGACGAGGAAGACGCCACTACAACCCGCAAAGTGGCTTCAAACAGTTGGACCAGAGCCAAGAAAAGTTCTTTTAGGTTGTAGATGAGATTTCTCGCTGTTTACTATGTCCAAAGTTGAAAAAATGCAGTATTTTTTAAGACTCCCGTCTTCGTTCCGTTATAGTATGTAATTTATATTGTATGTTGCTGCTCTCAGCATATTATTTTCGTTGTTTGCGCTGGGCATGCCCGAGACGCAGGAGTACAAACTAAATATTAATATTTTGTACCAAGACTTGCATTGAATGTTCAAGTTATCTGGAGAGGAAGAAATATCCTTCTCTTAATTAACAAAAAATTCTACGCTCTCAAAAACAACACTAATTTTTCCAAGTCTAAAGAAAAAATCAATCATTTTTACCGCTATAAAGTTCACGCGGTCAAAAATTAATGGAATATTCGAATATCCGGATCTTCCCGTCTTTTACTCCTTGTTTTGTATCCGACACATAAGCTACACAAGTCATGTACTTATATTTATACGTAAAAATGCGAAGGTACTAATAACATTATATGTTCGTTTCGTGCTCTAAAAATGTGCGAGCACAGATTGTGAGAATGGGATCGGCAAAGGGAAGGTTTTCAATAAACGTGTTAAATTTCTGACATGACGCGCTTATATTTCATTACCATAATTGTTATTTTTTCCTTTTCATTCCGATGTTATTTTACGAATGCTTTCCAAAGTGACCCTCTTAGCAAAATGTACAAAATCTTTTAAGCCGTTTTTGCTCGTATGGCAGCACGCTTTCCAGTAACAGCCTGAAATACAAAGAAAAATTGTGTCAATGTCAGCGGTAAATCGAAATCAGATTTTGTACTCTCTCGTTATACATTTTACCTCACAATTTTTACTCGATTTTCGAGGAAATTTTTTTTCAGTGAAATGTTTAACCATTTTATTACCTTACATATAAGAAGATACTTAATAATTTACGGTAGTAAATTTTTAACAATTGAGCTAATTGACAAATGTGCAGCCTCTCGTCTGGAAAACGTATGAAAAAAATATAAAGAATATTTACCTGGAAACCAGATTTGATACTAGCTACCGAACATCGAGAGCCACAAGTCTCGCACTGCAAGAAGAATAATCTGGTATCTTTTTGGAGGATTGTATCGGGCGAACGGCAGGTATGGCACGTCACGTATTCCTTGATATATCTCCTCAATACATTTTCTATCTGCTTCTGTTGGAAACGTCCCTTGATAATGAGCTGACTGTTTCCATCGACGGAGCCGCTGGTTCCCAATTCCGCGAGTAGAAAGTCTAATAAATGTTTTGGTTGTCGATGCAGTGTTTTGCAGATCTGTAATTACAAACAATTCGTTCTATTAGTTTTATCCGTTTTCGGGGGAAATTTCGAACCCTACTCGATGGCATAATGATCTGAAAAAATCAAACATGCAGAAGGTGCTGAAAAGATTGATTTTGTATAATAATAATTCCAAACTGTTATTAACAAATTAATGAACAAATCAATTGTTCAACAATTTTCCCAGCAACCCAACTTTTTCTTGTGATGAAAATGATTCATTCATTTTTTTGAACAAGTATGCATTTTTTCAGAATTATGTCTAATTTTTTTTTAATTGCGGTTTTTGCCGCCCATTTTGCTTAAAAAATACAATTTTAAAAAATCAGAGAAAATTCTAAAAAAAATGCATGCGTATTCAGAAAAAATAATGGATAATTTTCATTAGAAAAAAAAGTTGGGTTGCCGGGAAAATTGTTGAACAATTCATTATTTCATTAATTTGTTAATAACATTTTCGAATTATTATTATGCAAATTTAATCTTTTCAGCACCTTCCACATGTTTGATTTTTTCAGATTATTATCTCATCAAGAAGGATTCGATATTTTCCCCGAAAGACACACGTGACGGGACTGTCCCGAGACTACTACTACCTTAATAGCGGAGAAAGAAGTAATAGGTATGAAAAATATGAAGTACCTCGGTAAAGTTGGCAAATGACGTCTTTTTCGTGCCGATGCGCACAACTTGTGGGGGTCGCATGACGAACTTTTGTTTTTTGCCGGCAACCATATCAGGATTCTTTTCCCGCATGATGTTGAATACTCGAAGTAGCAGCTCGTCGTATGTGTAGTCCCTGTCCGAGCCCACCCACAGGCTCGTGTCCTCCACTGCAGCAAAAATATCGAATAATTACACACTCGCACGGCACGCAACTTAAGGGTAACGCAGTAGAGATGTTTCATCGCCTGTGTGCATCTGTTGAGCTATTATAAGAAAACTTCCGTTCTGTTTTTAGTTTCCTTTAACACAGATCCTTTTCAAATCCAGGGTCACTTTTTTTCTTTTCTTTTGTCAGTTTTACTTCGCATATTGAATTATCAATTTACGGAGTGTAAATAGTGTTCGGATAGAATCAAATTGAGTTCGAATATTCAATTCGAACTTCTAAATAACTTTTTGGTCAATTTAATCATTCAAGGACTTCGCACTAAGCAAAAAATAATCTTTTTATCATTTTGCGCAGAAATTCTTTTGTCAGGCGTTTCTTCGATGAACTGTATGCGGAACCTAAAAGAGCCGAAAAAGCAACCAAAACGCAATCAGAAAGAGGTTTATACAGGGCGATAGCTTTTTATACATAGGACGAAAAAGCAACCGAAAAATTAAAAGAATTCTAAGAATTCTTATTAAAACTAAGATTAAACATTTTTCATGGCAGGTTGTGCAATAATTGAAGCGGAGTTTCTGTTCGGTACTCGTGGGTTGTGCGGGTGAGCTGGGAAGTAGCTCAACAGATAAATAGTACATGAAATATGTCTATGGTCTCCCCGTGACGAATGCAGAGATTTCGGTGATTTTCGAATTGGATGATATCTCGTGATTAAGATAGTACAAGTGGTACAGTCCCGCCAAACCTGAATTTCAGAGAATATTTCGAACAGTTCTCAATGGGATAAAGATCTGAAAAAAAAAATCAAGCACGTTGAAGGTACCGAAAAGATTGATTTTGCATCATAATAATTCCAAAATGTTATTAAGAAATAAATGTAAAAATGAATTGTTCAACAATTTACCGAGTAACACAATTTTTTTCTGATAAAAATGATTCATCCATTTTTTTTAATACTTATGAATTTTTTCAGAATTTTGTCTAATTTTTCAAAATTGCATTTTTTTTCAAGAAAAATTAGGGTCGAAAAACGCATTTAAAAAAATTTAGACAAAATTCTGAAAAAATGCATACATGTTCAGAAAAATTAATGAATAATTCTGATCAGAAAAAAAAGTTGGGTTACCGGATAAATTGTTGAACAATTCATTTTTTAATTAATTTGTTAATAACATTTTGAAATTATTATGCAAAATAAATCTTTTCGCCACTTTCAACGTGCTTAATTTTTTTCAGATTTTTTCCCATCGAAAAGTGTTCTTCGAAATATTCTTCGAAACTCACGTTTGGCGTGACTCTACCGCTCGCACTACCTTAAGGGTCTAGAAAGCGGCATATATCGTCTATCCTCTACGACTTTCTCCGGTGCTGTATTTGCGAAAGAGTTGATAAAGTATCACGAAACACGGACGATTGGGAACTCCTTACCATAGTCTGCACTTCGCTCAGAGTCAGTGCAGCATGTTAACAAATAATCGAAAACGTAAACTAGCTGCACAACAATGCGTGAAAATTGATGTTACTAAAGATTTTACCATTCTCGATGTCTTCCGTTTCTTTCTTCTCCTCCTCGGCTACCAACTCGTCGAGATCCTTCTTTTTCTTCTTCTTCTTTTTCGTTTTCGAGAAGTCCATGTCCAGATCGAAGTTGTCGTCGACCGGAATCTCCTCCAATTGCGCCTCCACGACATCCTTTTCGCGCGAGACAATTATTTTTTTTTAGTAAACTCAACAACACGGACGTGCGAAGTCATTTCGAACGGCGAAAGACTCAGTTTCGTTCGGTGTTTACCTCTTTTTTGCTGTCAGGCAAAGCCGGATCGAGTTCATCTAAGTTAAAGGCCTTCTTCTTCTTTTTCTTCTTCTTGCCAAAGTTCTCCAAGTCAAGAGCCTCGTCGTCGTCCACGGCGGGATTATCCGGCTCCTGGTTTTCCTTGTCGCCGAGAGCCTCGGTGGTCTCGCCACCGCTGCCCGCATCGCCCATATCACCATCGAGATCGAAGGTAGTCTTCTTCTTCTTCTTCTTTTTCTTCAGGCTCGGATCAAAGATCTGTAATTTCGTCAATTGTCTCTTTTATTTTTACTATAGGTATCGAGAAGAATGAGTCATCAGTTATGAGAAATCTTAGCAATAATTTTATCCGGTGAATGATTGGAAAATTAAAGGACTTTTTTTCTGTTATGTATACAAATATTCAAGCAATTCAAGACCAACTGATTTATATCTCATTTTTGCTAAATGCATTTTTTTCCCCAAATTGATTGTTAAAAACCCAGGAAATTAGTTTGTCCAACTCTGGTTCACAGCTTAGAAATGTTGATATTTGATACAGGATTCTTGTTTCAGGGATGGCTAGCATATATTGATTTAAAACGTTGATGTATTTTTGCTGGTAAATTTATTTTTATTTCTTTGCAGAATGCAGCATGAATATTTGAATATATGAAAATAAGATGTATATTGTATAAAAAATATAAATGTAAAAGAAAACAAAGTGGTTATCAAAATGTGTTATTTTTTGTATGTTATATCCATACCAATTACACATTCTTGTATTATAGCGATAATGCTTGTAGAAAGCAAATAAACATAGCGTACATGTTGCTTGTATAACATAGATGTTGCATCATTGTTTGCCATTCTGTACTTTAAATATTTCTGAAAACAGAAGTTTTCCAAGAAGTTTTTATCAAAGTGATATATAAATTAAACAATTATGAAATGTTTCAACAGTCTAACTCTGGTTAATTGCAAATCAAGCATCTAAAGGAAATAGTTCTTCGTACATTAATCCTATTTTCAACCTATCACCATTTTTATTTCTCATATTTACAAATGTACTTTATGGAAATTGGGTATTAATAACTTATAGGGTGAATGTACCAGTAAATGAACAATCACCAGTGAATGAACAATAGCTTTTTGAGAGTTCACAAGAAATTACAACGACTTGGACGAACATTAGATTCTTAATTTCTCTATTTTTCAGCTACCTGCTGTGCTTATTTTATCACAGAATCCTATTTTCGACTAAAAGTGTAGGTTAGATACGCCTGTTCATTTACTGGTATTTTTGGATTTTTTACTTTTAGTATTTATTTTTATACACTTTGCGATAAAAATATGAGACTTTTTCAGCTGCATCACAATCATTACAATTTTTGCATACAGTCTGAAGCTGTTATATTTTATAGAAACCCATGATAAACAAATCGTTCTGCTTAACTGTTCATTTATAGATACATCTACTCTACCTCCTCTTAAAAATATAGTTCACAAAAAAAAAATGATTGTTAGAGAAAAAAATACCTTGCTTCAATTTTGTCAAATCGAACATTTTACTAATTAATATGAATTCATTATTGGTTAAATGTGAAGCACTGAAATATTAGATCTAAAGATTGATGTTTCTCATGATGATTGAGATTAACATAACCTCGAGTGTCTACATGTTCAACCAGTAAAAATACTGTATTATTGTTTCCTAAGGAAAAAATATAAACATTTTTCATCTGTAAAATTCTTATGTGTAATAAAAAATTAGAGGAATTAAAAAAATACAAAAAAGTAGCCATATTTTTAAAATAAAATAAAAAAACAAAAAAGTAGCCATATCTTTAAAATAAAATTAAAAAAAAACAAAAAAGGAGCCATATACTTGAATTAAAAAAAAGAACAAAAGTAGCCAAGTACTCGAAATAAATCAAAACGGAGTTTCTAGCTCTCGTGAACTATGCTGACATTTTCCCTCAAATAGTTTATTTACGATCAGATTAAAATTTAACTACCCGAAAAGCTCGAGTATTAAGGCCAACATGTTCGGTCAAACCGTAGCTCCCTAACCTGCATTCACACGTTGCTGCGAATCGTAATTTCTTCCCCGGTCAATTGGGGAAGAATCAGAGGGGGAGAGAGAGGGAGAGAGGGGAGAGAGAGAGAGAAAAAAAATGGGTGTAATTAGCCGTCGACATCTCGTGGGCGGTCAACGCGCCGTGAAATCAGTTAACGACGACTTCAACATCGAGGTGACTAAGGACCATAAAAAAAATAGTTTCCGAGACGTTTTTTCCTTCCGCCCTCTGTCTCGCTCTCTCTCGTTTAACTAGTCGGGCAGCCGAAAGTTTCGTGTAAAATACATCGAAAAAGAAAAATGGAATTTTAACGAAACTTCCTGCCTGAAATTAATATTCGGCCTCGTATATTCGTATTTAAATTGAGACGGGGGAACGGGAGCCGATAGGATGGAAATATGCTGCCGACGGGTAGCACGTTGACATGAGGGACGTTGAGGAAAAATGCGAAACCGACGGGCGATCTCGCTGCCCTCCGACGAGGCCGTCGGTCTCGTTCTCAGTCCGTTCCAGCTCTCGGGATTATCGTGACTTACCGAATCTTCTTCCGTCATGTTGTCTTTGAGAAGGATCGACAGATTCACTAGAAAGCACACGACACTCGGAATTTGTTTAATAAATTTGTTACACTCGGGACTTGTCGTGAGTATTGCATCAGAAAACAGCAATGTGGAAGGCCGCGATTCACAGACTCAGGTCCGCCAACCACATTATATTCCACTCCGGCGTGGACTACACGCCTCGTGGTGTAGAGGCGAAATTTCGAGCGTAAAAATTTCGTCGGCGCCTCGGATCCCTCTAGCGCCGATGCCCTGCACTGCCGGGCAACGATACAAGGGGTGGCGGACAGGTATGCGAAAAGCGATTGCGTCTTACAGTAAAGATAAAGATCTCCATACGCGACATGTTAAGCGTTTCTGTCTCATGAAACTTGCACCGGCCAATCACGGAGTCAGCACTCCGTTAGATCTGGACCGTGATTGGCCGGTGCGAGTTTTATGGGAGAGGAACGCTTGAAAACGAAATTCCGTATGGAGAGCTTCAGCGTAAGATGCAGTCGCTTTTCGGGCACATTATGTTAGCCTTCGGACACCTGTCCGCCGCTCGGTACAAGTTTCAAAATGGCGTGTAAAACATAATATTTACGAAATGGCGGGTAAAACATCATATTTTCGAAATGGCGAGTAAAACATATTTTCGAAATGGCGGATAAAACATCATATTTTCGAAATGGCGGGTAAAACATATTTTCGAAATGGCGGGTAAAACATAATATTTTCGAAATAGCGGGTAAAACATAATATTTTCGAAATGGCTGGAAAAACTTAATATTTTCGAAATGACGGGTAAAACATATATTGCCATTAGAGTGTACAACAGAAACGCCAATCTACAGTTTATTATACTGATTCTGCACACAAGTGAAACGAACGAGTGACTATCAGATGTCCGAATGCATTTTTAGCTATTTCCCATTATTGCTATTACTTTCACAATATGCCCCTCGCAATCGCTGACCAGCGTAACTAACAACAGCCAATCGCGGAATCAGCATTGCCTTCTAGTGATACACGATTGGCTGTCGTAAGTTGCGCCGGCTGTGATTAAATTCTGTGAAACGGTGAAATCGAAATGGTACACAAAACGCAAACCCTGAACGATTTTCTGAAAATCTGAAAAAAATTCTGCACGTGTCTAAAAAGCGTCCGAAACAGTGAAATTCGCTAGGTGACAGCCAATCAAAAGATGCCGCCATCGCGACGCCAAGACCAAGTAAAAAAAACAATAAATTTGTCTATCTTGTTTACGCAATTTAGCCAATGTCGCTATTTCATGTTGGTTTGTGTTCGATCTCAGCCCCGCGGCAAAAACTCTGTTATTCGAGATTTTGTAGTACTTCAATCATAATATAATTTTCAGGTGAAACCGCGTGTTTGAATTGACTGCACCGCGTATCGGACGTTATATATTGGTATTGTGATATTACACCGATCCCCTCTAAGGGTTGCGGGCTCCTTCCTTCCTTCTCTCCTTCTTTTCTCTGCTTAGTAATTCCCATTGACACTGATAGAAATCCATCAAATGGACAAAATTCTGATTGAAAAATAATCGGTTCAAACAGGTTTCAATCGGATTTTTGTCCGTTTTATTGGTTCTAATCAGATCTTTTAAGGGGGGGGGGGGGGGGGGGTAGGGTCCTGACATTTTTTTTCCATTAATTTTTAAACAAAATTTATTAATGCTCAACATCTCAAGAATGTTGTATCAAATTTTTTATATCAAACCGTCGGTGACGGTTGTACCGTAAAATCTATTGCACCGATCCTTTTCAAACTTGGCACACTTCTTCTCTGTATAATTCATCAGGTAACGCCGTCAAGTTTTTTAAAATTTGTTCTTATACAATAACAAGGTGGGCGATTTTTTCGGCGAAAATCGCGTTTTTTACTTTCGAGCGTTACCAAAAATCGAAAAATAAAAATAAAAATTTAAAAACTCAACAGCGTTACCTAGGGAAACTCATAGACTAATGAAATCAATTTGATTTTTTGAATTCGGATAATCGAGTGACCGCAGTTATGATTGCACCGGAAAACCACTTTTTTCGGAGGCGTCTCCGGAGATTTGTTGTCAACGGCGTAGTTATTAATAATTTTCGCTCAAATTTTCAGAAGATGTTCTTGAAATGTTGCCCTACAATCCTGTAATAATTAATTTTAGAATGCACTGCCCGTATCTTGTAAAAAAAATGGGTAAAAAAGGGTCATTTTTTCATCGTACAGACCCCCCCCCCTAACCAGAGTTCCTTATCCGTTGTATTCAAACGTTATATATATATACATATATATATATCTTTCTGCGGACCGTGGCTTCTGCAACCGGAGTCTTGACACTCGTACTTGCGCAATGTTTTTAATATCACATATATGTCATCAATTAAGAGGCAGCGATTTACCGATGGGAATTTCGCCGCGTAATACAAAACGGCTACAGGGCTGTCTGTCACGTACCTAACCTCACTGTTTGGTTTCTCGATTCTCCTAAACAAGCGGCTTCGATTATCGAGGTGCCAGAAGCGTAGCCTAATTCTGTCATACTTCCGCACGTTCTATGAAAATTTGAGCTCTTTCCGTCAAGTAATTCAGATGAAAATGGGTTCCGAATTTTAAGTGGTGGTGGGGGAAGTGCCTATGCTTTTTAAGGAACGAAGATTAACGGAATAAAATAAAGAATGCTGTATCATTTGTTGATCAAAGCCTATATATAGTATAACGCGAGATAATGCAATTTAAAGATAAGGTGGATGATCTATTGCATATGAACGTCATTCAACGTATCCTCCGTCGTATCTAAAAGTAAGTTTCAGTGTCTGATTTTGTAATTTTAACCTGCAAACTATTCAGCTTCGACACCACCTTGTTCTCTGTTCGATAATTCCTTTTGTTATTAACATACCAACTCATATCATGTCTTTGACATGAATATAAATGAAATAGGCAAAGTAATCAGTCAAAATTTCACAATGTATATCGATAAAATATTAAGGTGGACTTTTACCCTGTAGCACAATTTTTTCAAGTGGTTACATTTTGTTTTTTTGAAACGAGTAAATGTAGACGACACTGGATTTTTTCTACATGCTATTTACGTTTTGAAATAAATATTGGAATTTTTGTAAAGTTAAAAATTGTCGGCGTTCCAGATCCATAAATACAGTCATGCAAAATAGAATGGGAAACCGGCTACCACTTCTACTGGCACACTGTTGATCTGAAACAAAATTTCAGAGCAGATTATTAATCAGTATCACTTTGGTCATGGAATGATGGAGGTTTTTTTCGATAACTTAATTTTTCGATTTTGTATTAACGTTTTTGTACAAAAAAAATGGGGAAAAAATCATTTTTTTTTTATCGTCGCCGTTTTCTTAATTTTGCAGTAATTGAAAAAATCCTCCGTCATTCCATGACCAAAGTGATACTGATTAATAATTTGCTCTGAAGTTTAGTTTCAGATCAATGGTGTGCCAGCAGGAGTGGTAGCCGTTTTACTGTCCCATTTTAGATGACCATGTTTATGGACCTGGGACACTGATGATTTTTAACTTTTAAAAAATTCCATTGTATACTTGAAAACGTAAATAACAAATGGAAGGAACCCACAGTCGTCTACATTTATTCGTTTCCCCACAAAAAAAATGAATTGAAAAAATGGTGCTCCAGGGTAGAAGTCTCCCTTAAAAGGTAATGTGATACCTCCTTCACCCCCCCCCCCCCCCCCCCAACCCCCAGTAGTGAAAGAAAAGTTAATATGTTATTGATTTGTATATACCATGTTTTTACTTTTATCTAATTGTTTTCATTACTCAGTTCAGATAGAGAGAGTGACTTTCATTAATTTACTCTTGCAATAAAAATATCAATATTTTGACTACCTATGTAAAAAGCACAAATAGGCAAGTGGGCTATGCAAACGTTTCAAGTAGGTTCATTTGACATGAAAATGCAAATGAACCTAAATTAGTTCCTTTTTGACCTCTCAAAAATGGATCTCAAATTTCTGTGTTACTCTTTAAGCTTCACCATGCACTCAGACTTTTTATCAAGGAAACTGAGTGTGTTTTAGAGTTTAAATAATAACATATAAAATTGTAAACTAAATCTGAAAGATCTGGAATTCAACCCAGGTGGATTTAACGTAGAATGCCTGGTAACCACTATAACTTTTACTCAGTAAAACTTTTAAAGAAATTCAAACAGTTAATTAAACTGTGCAAATAAACAAGAGTTTATTATCGATCCCATTATCATTGATTGGTGGGAACTAAAAACTGCACTGTATAGTGGAGAGTGTCGGGATCATATAGAAAGAATATGAGGTACGTATATAGTAAAATTTTCTTTGTGATTCCTATTAAAAAAAAAAAATTATTGTCGTAGATAATCTCACAGAATAAGTAAAATTGTGTTTTTTCTAACAGACATTTCAGGAAATCAAAGCGTTTGAAGATCGAAGATAGTGTGACAATTTTGCGGCGGCTTGGGACTAGTGAACTATCATCGGATGTTACGACTGAATTTACCTATCAACAATTCCTCACATGAAACGACTGGAAAGAACGACTGGAAATTGATATTCCCTTACGAAATTGCATTTGTCGAACAAAATTTTGAAGCAGAGGACTTTTTAAAGATGATCTATCGACTCCCAAAATACAGCGCAACGGCCTTGGAGGAAACTCAAATTGTTGAATCATTACGACGATGATCCAGGCTGGATAATCGGAAGAAGAAGTTCTCCTGCCTGGCAGCCAAGCAACGACGACTGCTCAAGTAGAGGTGGATACTGGAGACAATAAAATCTTCACCCAAGGATGCTCCTCGAGTTGTTACCAATTTGACCGCGTGGTACCAAACGAGATGGGAATGCAAACCACAGAATATCGAGTTTTTAGAGCATAGAGCTATAAGATGCGGGTCTCCCCATACCGATAATAAACTCAAATACAATTCAAGAATACCTCTTAGTTCTAATACTGATATTCTAATGCATTGTCGTTTGATTTAGATTGAGTGCAATAAAAATGCTTTTTTTTTACTAACTGCTTCTTTTATTCAGTAATGCGGCGTTATCCCTGAAAAACAATGGACACTTTGCTTTGGGACCTCAAGAGCAACGATGAAGCCACGAATTCGAAATGCGCCCTGCTGCTGGTTCTTAGCAGTGTTGTAAGTCCCCATTACTTTGAGAATTAAAATTTACACAATAGTTTATTTTCAAGTTACGTTTGTATAACGATGACTTGTAGCGATTATAAAATTACATGCGAACTTTTGAATAGCCGTAAGAAAAACCTAATTTCTCATTAAACTTTCCGAGAAATTGTGAGAAAAAAGAACAAGCACAGTTCTCCATTATTTTTGCAATGCATTAACAGAATTTCTCCATTTTTCAATAAGATTACGAAAGTAAACATAATGGAAACATTAAGTTTTATGGGGAATTAATATTTCCTGCTTCAATTGTACCATCAATTTTATTTCTACAAAAATTAGGGATTTGCAACTCTGGTCCTTAGATTGGAAGAATACCGGATGCTTGAATAATTTGGGTATCCGTTGCCCCGACAGGAAATGGCAGTTAGGAAATATCACGGAGACCTGACCTTGTGATAAATGTTTATATGGCATCTGGTCTAGTCACATAAAGCCACCAACGAAAGCAGAAGAAAAAAATAAATATATACATTTTTTCCGAAAGACGGCATACCATCGGCCTTTGAGCACCTCGTAAATTGGACATGCGTTCATTGCTACCTGAGCATAAACAGTAAACGAACATTGTCGAAAGGGTCTAATGCCTACTCAAATAGTTCCACCCACATGGAAATAATTATATGTGAAATATATGTCGCCGAAAAATTATGTATGTCACATATATGTTGCATATACAACTTTTTGGTGACATATATTTTACGTACAAATATTTCCATGTGGGCAGGGGAATTAAAATTCGTCGGTGTTACCATTTGTTAGCTGGTACGTACCAGCCCGTACCAGTTGGTTACTCATAAGGGTCCCTTCCCGTGGGCAGTATCTAAAAGTACCATTCCTAAAAGTTCGAATGTCTTTTTCACTTCCTGCCAGGAAGCCCAGATGCTGCACTTGAACTCCAATCCTTGCTTAGTAATTTCGATTGGCACTGATGGAAACCGATGAAATGGACAAATTTTCCGATTTTACAATAAAATCGTTTCAAACCGGTTTTAATCGGATTTTTTTACTGTTTTATTGGTTGCAATCGGAACTTTCAACCAGGAATGCTTCTCATCACGATTCCCAGGCAATCCACGTCGATCGTTAGACAACCCTCAAAATTGCCAGTTCTCCCAACTCGATTCCATGGTTCTCCACCTCTATTTGCCAACACTACATCGATGTTTTTCAGCTTCCCCATTGCGATGACCTTTACCTCAATAATCTAATTTTCCACCCTGAACTTTCTCAATTAAGCATCGGCGTTGGTTATACCGGTGACCTGACGTGTTCAACGAAAGTTGAGAAACTCAATCCCGAAAACAGTAATAGCAAATGAAAACGGGAATCCTTAATTTTGTAAATCAAGCCAGTATATACGAATTTGCCTGGTATTTTATCGATGTAGTTCACAACATTAATCGCTCGCGGATTTGTAATGTGATGTTTCAATTTTTCTATTCACTAAGAATATATCAAAAAGACGATCGACAGCAGAAGGCGCACGGTCTGTGTGTAGTTTCGTCGATTTCTCATGTTACAGGGGACTTCTACCCTGGAACACCATTTTTTCAAGTGGTCACATTTTATTTTTTTTATGAGGAAACGAATAAATGTAGACGACTCCGGTTTTTTCTATTTCTCACTTACGTTTTAAAGTATATAATGGAATTTTTTTAAAGTTAAAAATCGTCGGCGTCCCAGGTCCACAAATACAGTCATCCAAAATGGGATGAGAAAACGGCTACCGCTCCTGCTGGCACACCGTTGATCTGAAACAAAAATTCAGAGTAGATTATTAATCAGTATCACTTTGGTCATAGAATGATGGAGGTTTTTTTCGATAACTTAATTTTTCAATTTTTTTGTTAACTTTTTTATACGAAAAAATGGAAGAAAATCGATTTTTTTTAAATCGCCTCCATTTTCTTACTTTAACAGTAATCGAAAAAAAAACCTCCGTCATTCCATGACCAAAGTGATACTGATTAATAATCTGCTCTGAATTTAAATTTAAGATCAACGGTGTGCCAGCAGAAGTGGTAGCCGTTTTCCCATCCCATTTTGGATGACCGTGTTTGTGGACTTGGGACGCCGATGATTTTTAACTCTAAAAAATTTCATTCTATACTTTAAAACGTAAATAATAAATAGAAAAAAACCGAAGTCGTCTTTATTTATTCGTTTCCCCACAAAAAAAAGTTAAAAAAATGGTGCTCCAGGGTAACACCCCCCTTAAGCACCTCGACTCGCAGTCGGTACTTGGATGTCTGACCGCTTAGCCATGCACTGATTTGCTCGTCAACTGTTGGGCGAGGGGCCGTTTTTCTGAGTTTCCGATGTATTCTCATACAGCACAAAACTTAGTAAAAAGGTAGCCGTCTATTATCGGCACCGGTTTCCCGCAGTTTCCCTAGGTGTCTTCGTGCAAATGCGATACGGTAGTGCATTAATAAACAGTGGCTACGGATGACACTCCGGTTGGGACCTCAAGGAATAAAAGGGATACAAGGGGAGAGGGGAGAAATGTAAAAGCCTGAACAAGGCGTACTCATAGTAATGAAAATTAAAAAATACCTAAAAGGTCATCGTGAATTTAATAATTTCGCCATATTTTCGTCCCTAACACCAATCAACCAATAATTCGAAATTTTTCAGAACGATGGCAACGTGCCGAGGAGTCGCAGTAACCCCCGAAGTCGACATGCCTGACGAATGAATGAGAAACGAGTGCGGGACTGTCGAGAGGAAGCAAAAAGTCCGAGGAGCCAAGTAATTCGCAGTCCAAGGAAGGCCGAAGCTCGATGGCTCGCGTAGTCGTGACCGTAGGAGAGGAAGAAAGTTGGAAAAAGTTGGAAGATGACGAACATGTTCCGATGACCGCAGTGTCGAATGAAAGAATGTCGGCTGGTTGGCGTTCGACTCGTTCTGCAGAATAGTAGCGTGGGAAGTATTGATTTCTCGGGCTTGCCCGGTGAAAGAGCTTCCGCCGCCGCTCGCCCAGAGGGAGGTAGAGATCTCGTAGCGGCAGTAGCTCCAGGTAGAGGGAGATGCAACGAAATAGGCGCACCGAACATCCGAACTGACGCCTCTTCTCGTCGTCGTCGATGTGCTTCAGATATTTTTCCGTAGTACTCCGTTCTAAACGGCACGTGACCAACATTTTATGACTAACACCCATTTCCTTAATTCGCACACGCGGTCTCGATTAATCGAGTTTAATTCGTTGCGACATTATAAAATGAAAAAGTGGTGCTGTGGCGACAAATCGATGCGGCTTTCGGCCTCGATGATATCTCACTAAAAATGAGGTAATCGTTCGTCGCTGTCGCACGGTTAGTATTTTCATTTAATTAGATAGCAAGTAGCGGCTTGAACAGAAGTGCTTGTAGCTATACCGTTTACCCTCTCCCCTAATTGTGTTTTCATTTAAAAATAAATCCCATTGCACGTGGCGTTAGTGTAGTCGTAGACTGCGTTGTAGCGTCGACCGCCCCGCCGTTGCAATGATAATCATCCGAACGCATTGCAGTAGCAGATAAACTCGAGCGAATGAATCGAAGAAAATTCACCGCTGAATTGTTAGAAATAATACCCGCGAATTATGTTTCATCGCTGAGTTATTTCCCGCGAACCTGCACAGTTCAGTGGCAAGGATAGAAAACATTTTTGTATGTTTTTTTTAATTGTTTCCTACTGGAATGTACGGGGCGTTTCATGCCAAATCGACCGCGGTCTGACTCTCGAGCTCTCGGATTACGTCGAAGATTTTGTACGTTATTATTCGTACTCCGAAATTCTTGCAAATTGTTTATTTTATTTTTGTCGATTTTTTCGATCGAAAAAACGAAGAAAAAATTACAGGACAGGCTAATCAGGCTAATCAAATTTCAAAATCAATTTGTTTCAGGATAATCAAATTTTCGCAAACAATGTTATACAAAATCGGAGTATATTTTAGAATTCGGACAGTAATGTAAAAATAGATTTCGAGAGGGTCGATTTAACACGGAATTCCCCATATACAAAAAATATGTTTATTTATCACGAAAGGAAAATAAAAATAATGAATAATAACTTGAATTGCCGCATTCGTCATTGATTTCAGTGTTTCACTTTAATTATTAGTGTATAATTATTTATTTTTTTCTTTTTATTAGTGTATCTATTTTAAATATTTCTTTGTAATATTTCTTGTTCAGATCGAGATTTTTTAGCAGAACTTAACTAATGCGAACCTGGATATTTTGGCTGTAGTTTTAATCGCGGAGAAATGTTATAGCCCGTAACCTCGTGCTAGCTGGTATCACGTACATGTCAGACACCTTCGATCTCGCGTTAAAACCAATTTTTATGCACACTAAGGAGTTTAACATAAAGGAATAATTACCAATGGGTAGATCCCGCTTCCCGAAATTGCATATAATCGGCTATCGACTGAAGATATACCGAGTGTATTGCGATGTTCGTACGCAATGCAGTGTCTCCAATACAAACATACGGAATGTTCCACATAATTTGAACCATTTCTTGGCCGAGAAAAATTTGAGCGTGCGTTTAATTCCCATTACGGGGAAAGATCACTAAAGTCACTTCAATATCCGAAAAAAATTGGCAATTCCAAAAAATTGATTGCGAAAATCTGGGATGTCCGGACAACCTATTCGCTAAAATCGGAATAAACATTAGCACTTTCTCTAAACGTTATTTTTTTATTCGTTTCCATTTCCTTTAAATTCAAACGACTACACTGAGTTTTCTTATTCGCCGCACGACCTTGAATGTATCGAATAAATGAGTAGATAACTGAACGCAAGGGCTATATGCGTTGAAGCATTTTTATATCGATTATGGTAATTACGCGGTATAAAATTATCACCGTTGATATAAATTGCTGAAGATATCTCCCAAGCGTGAGATTGCCGTCTTCTTAAATCTGAGCTTCCGTTAAATTTACAGATTGAACTGTCTTTTTCAGGAACATTTTTAACGCGGCGTGCAGTATTGCTTGAGAACATGGCAATCGACATACTCGACGAAGATCACCTTGCTGTGAGCGCTATAGTCACAGTGGGGATGCAGCTGATTTTCTTCACTATAGCGGCCACCTTTCAAATGGACAAACTCACGGATTTCGCTGGCGGAACGAATTTTATTATTCTCGCCCTCCTCACTTTCTTTCTCGGACAAGTTGGCAAGGTTCATAAATATATATTTTTACTAACTTTGCTTTTGTCTATTTTTGTTTATATCACAAGAAGTAACGAGTAAACTTCGTGTACTCACTATCCAATGTGAAAACATATTTTAAGGGGGATTTCTACCCTGGAGCACAATTTTTATCAATCATTTTTTTTTTTTTTTTTTTTGAGAAACGAATAAATGTAGACGACTCCGCTTTTTTTCTATTTGTTATTTACGTTTTAAAGTATTCAATAAAATTTCTTTTAAGTTAAAAATCGTCGGCGTCCCAGGTCCGCAAACACGATCATCCAAAATGGGATGGGAAAACGACTACCACTCCTGAAACTAAACTCCTGAACTCCTAAACTCCTGAACTAAAATTCAGAGCAGATTATTAATCAGTATCACTTTGGTCATGGAATGACGGAGGGTTTCTTCAATTACTGTAAAATTAAGAAAATGGCGGCTATGTGAAAAAATCGATTTTTTCCCCATTTTTTCGTAAAAAACGTGAATAAAAAATCGAGAAATGAAGTTATCGAAAAAAACCTTCGTCATTCCATGACCAAAGTGATACTGATTAATAATCTACTCTGAATGTTTGTTTCAGATCACCGGTGTGCCAGTAAGTGTGGTAGCCGTTGTAGCATCCCACTTTGGATGACTGTGTTTGTGGACCTGGGACGCCGACGATTTTTAACTATTAAGAACTTCCATTATATTCTTTACAACATAAACAACAAATAGAAAAAAACCGAAGTCGTCTACATGTATTCGTTTCCACACAAAAAAATAAAATGTGACCCCTTGAAAAAATGGTGCTCCAGGGTCGAAATCACCCTTAAAGTAGTTTTGGAGTATTAGGATAGACGAGATACTTATTACGTGTTATATTCATAGAACCTACGATAGATTTGTGGACACTGCTCCATTTGACAAACTTTGCAGAACGGAATGGAACACTGTGATGGGCCTGTTGCTCCATTTGACTTTTTTTTTAAACGTTACAGTGCTTTCTGCGAATACTTTGCTTTATCTTAAAATGTTTATAAACTTAAAAAAAACCGGCGACATTAAAAAATTGACATAAACGTTGTGCTATATTCTAGACGTATGACAGTCGACAACTGATGGTAACCGTATACGTCTGTCTCTGGGGTGCCAGACTCTCGGGTTACCTTTTATATAGAATTATCAAAATCGGCCGCGACAAGAGATTCGACGATCGGCGAAGTAATGTCATACGCTTCGCTGTGTTTTGGACTTTTCAAGTGAGTGTGACTACACTGCCATATAACGATAACTGTAGAACCCGGATTAACCGGAATTCGCGGGATCGAAGAATTCACCGATAATCGAAATCCCAGTTGATCCAAACTAAAGAGCAAAAGTACATAAATCAATAATGACTGACGATATAAGTTTATTTTGACTAGTCACAATGAGTATAAGTATATAATGAATACAAGTTTATTTTGACTAGTTACAATGAGTATAAGTTTACAATTAATATAAGTTTATTTTGACTAGTTACAATGAGATTTGGAACAAGTTACACTTAATTGTTGAATAGTATAAACAAATATACGAAGCTTTCAATGTTTTTTTAATAACGATAAGTAAACTGGGCTCTTTTTTCAAAATACTCAGTGACTTTCATTTGTTTCTTGCATTTCTTCGCTTCTCGTGATGCCCAGTTCATCCGAGCTCTGATAATCGGGGTTCTACCGTCTGCTTATTTTTCATACGTCATCTTATTTTTCATGTTGCTCCAATTGTCTGCGTGTTATAGGCCGTATGGGTGTACGTGGTCAGTCTACCGGTAATAATAATTAATTCACCGCGACACAAGATTCCGCCGGCACCAAAAACAATGACGACCCTCGACAGTGCTGGCACGGGGATGTTTATCGTGGGTCTTCTTTTCGAGACTTATGCTGATCTGCAAAAATTCTCGTTTCGCGAAGATCCCGTTAACAACGGAAAATGGTGTAACGACGGTGAGGCTCGCGTCGACTTACGTTTATATACCTGCTTAATTACTACCCTGCTTAGTAATTCCCATTGACACTGATAGAAACCGATCAAATGCACAAAATTCCGATTGGAAAATAATCGGTTCAAACAGGTTTCAATCGGATTTTTGTCCGTTTTATAATGGTTCTAATCGGATCTTTTAAACAGCGTATAACAGTATGTATAATTGACCCTCAATCTGCGCAGGTTTGTGGAGGCTGTCGAGGCACCCGAACTACTTTGGCGAGATCGTCGTCTGGTGGGGAATATTTGTGATATCGTTGAACGTTATCGAAGGACCTGAATGGGTTGCAATCGCATCCCCTATATTTACTACAATCATAATCCTCTTTCTCTCGGGTATGCCGTTACTGGAGAAAGCATCTGACGAAAGATATCGAGAGTAAGTTAGTTCAATATTTTTGTAGAAAATTGGAAGTATAAAATCTTTGATACGCAGAATTCTGGAACCCTAGAATTTGTTGACTTCGAATTTACAGAATCTGCGTTCCCGGAATTCGAGAAATTCAAATTCTTGTAAATCGTGTGTTATATCAGCTCCACCTTACAGTTACAAAAAAAAAAAATTTTTAAAAAATGCTTCTTCCAACACGTCAAAGTGTAGATTTCGATGTTGAAATAAACTTTGCAAAACGGCGGCACTGGCAATAAATTCTAAGAGGTGCACCATTGGAGGCTTATAACTAAAAAATGCGACACCTATAAAACTCAATTGGCAGCGACCCTAATTGCGAGATGCTTTTGGAGGAGCTCCATTTCTTTGGGTATAAACGTCGAATGTGTCACCTCTTAGAATTTTTTGTCAGTGTCGTCCTATTGCAAGGATTACTTCAAGATCAAAATCTACACTTCGACATAGTGGAAGAACCATTTCGAAAAAAAAGTTATTTTTCTATAAAAAAGTTATGTTAAAAACGTGATTTTTTATTAAAAAATTATTTTTTTAAAGTTATTTTTTTTTTATTAAAACATAATTAAAAAAAAATTTGTATTAAAAAGTTATTTTAAAAAAATATTTTTTTATTAAAAAGTGATTTAAAAAATATTTTTTATTAAAAAGTGATTTAAAAATTTGTTATTTTTCTAAACACCCTAGTGTATATATTGCCATATCGAGAAACAAGTATTCAGGTTGAATTGGTCTGCGCGTTATTTTCAGCAATGCCGAGTATCGTCAGTACAAACAATCGACATCACCGCTGATCCCTATACCGCCAGCGGTGTACGGCGAGGTACCGTGGTTCTTAAAGTTCATCCTGTGCTGTGAATTCCCGTTGTACGATTCGTTGGACGCCAAGCCACGATCGGCCGTGACCGAGTCAACGTCCATAAGTCTAGCTGCGTCCACGTAGCTATAATCATCCGTCGGGTGACCCGTACCCGGCGCGCAATCACTCAACTCAACATAATTTTCCGTTTTTCTTTCCTCATTATCATTTTTCTTGGCTTCCCCATGTTTTCTTCGAATCTTTTATCTTTGACTTTTATTCTTATATATGAAACTTTTAAGTCGTAGTCCTTTTAAAAACTACTGTGAACGTTGCATGGAGTTAATTTAGTCTTACGGTTGCACTTTTTTGTGATCATTTATTTTAAGATTGTTGATTTTTGTTGTTCCATTAATGAATACATGTTACTTAAGAGCACTTGGGACTCTTCGAATCTCTGTTCAGATACTCCAAACTATCGTCTGAACAGCGTTACGACGCTACGAATCTTCACCGTTTTAACGTCTTCCCTGCGACGTGTTTTTTTTCTTCTTTTCAATTGTTTTCGGTTCTCTTAATTACTCATGAAATGTTCAACATTTGATTAACATACAGTATTGTACGATATACATTGTTGGTACATCGTATTTTTCTAGCCCGCGACATGTCTCGCTTGTGTCGCAGAAGGATATTTGGATTTTTCTTACGAACAAGCGGGACATGTGGGTAATCTATGCTATACGTACAAGGAGGATCAGGTGAAACTGGCCAGTCCATAACGCTAGGCAATATCTGATCGGCTGCGGCCCTTGGCTGGCCCACCAGATTGGCCAATACCTCACACTCTGGCCACAGTTTCACCTGGCGCGCACGGTATGTAGTCCATGCCTTCCAACTACAACAGATTACTTTGAGAATTTCAGATATTTCGTTAAACCGCCAGTGTATTGGTTATACAAATTGCTAGAAGGGATTTGCGAGTAGCTTTTGAATCCGCATGAACACAATGATTCAATAAATTCGCAAACAATTTGAAAAATACTGATAATTGGTAAACAATACGAAAAGTTCAAATGGTTCGTAAATTAAATGAAAAATTCAAAAATGTGCGAATACGCTTGGACAATCGAATTATCAAATATTCGATTCCAATGGGAATTTCTATTGAATTTGATAATATTTAACTGCTATTTGCACATCCCTCGGAATCACCGTGGCAAATTAAACGAGTAAAAATTTGTAGATCTGTTGAAGTATCCTCGAAAGTGATGGATTATATTTAGTAGGTATCGTCAGAAAGGCTATCTCGAAAATTCCAACGCATATGTAAAAGGACCGTATCGGTCCGTGAACCGTTTCAGAATTGATAGAGCTTCCACAGCTACTGATGCAATGTGATAATTGATTGGTAAGGCAACATGGTGCGCGACTAACCGCGTCGAATCCCTGCATTTGTTGCAAACTCGTAGAGCTGCAGACATACGAAAGATTGAATTGCACCGATAGACTAGATTTCGGGGATACAGTGCGTGGTTGAAAAACGATGACATCCAAAGGCAGTGTTGCCGCGATAAATCTTAAATTCGGAGTCTATGATACACGTCTGGTCTGGTGAAAAAATACGGAGATTCAGGTGACGCACATCGTCGCAAATTTGATACGAAATTAGGAATGCGAAGATATTTATCATCTTGAATGATTTACGATGAATTGAATATAAATAGTTGAAAACGAAGTACTAATTGAATATTCAAATAATCGAAAGTTTCAAATTATACTGTTTTCAATATAAGTTGTATTTTCAAATAATTTGAAACCTGGACGCGTCTTGGTGGATGTAAACACTGGATTACGCATATATTTAACGACCTGAACATTAGGGTGTTTAAATAATTCTTGAATATTCAATTGGAAATCTGAAAAATAGAAAATAACCAATACAATTTGGCTCCCACTCTCGAGTGTAAACAAAAATAATTTCTCTCAATCTTTCGCAAAATATGTAATTATTTTTTTTGTGCGTAAATAATGATTTTGTTTTTACTGCAACCCTCCTGTAAAAAAGTGAATGAGTGACAAATGCGAAATTCATTGTTAGCGATCTATTCGTGATCTGATTGGTCGTCGGTGTCGTCAGACAAAACTGAGATTAAGACCAACTCCACGCATTGATATTTTTTGTTTATGCCAAATGTCAGAACTGACATGAAGAACCTCGGGCGCTAAAGCGCCCATGATCAGACATGAGCATCATTCGCCGTTGTCCCTAGTCTAAATAAAAACACGGTGGTCGCTCGACACAAGGGCTGGTGTTACTGTCCAAATTATTCGGATTTTTTCAATTAACGAATTTATTTTTTTAATTCGATCCCCATTTAAAACAATCAAAAACGATCGGCGGATCCTCTGTAATCGACCAAAGTGCAGAAATACGATAATCTCGTGTACCCAGAAACCACGAATAAGACGTTTGTTTGTAGGCTCAATGTATACACTCAATTACCACATAATAATTCACGTAACAATTACGAAGTATTACATAATAATGAACAAAACAATACCTATATTAAAAAACGGTTTTTGCAAAAGGTTTATTTTTAGTGTCGTGAGATGATCTGTACCGGTAGCAGATGTATATACAATTATTTCAGACATCGACTATCATATCACTGTAAAATTGAAATCTGTAAGGCCGCAGTAGCCACTTATGTATACTACGACCTACCACACTATTTTCTAGTTTACTATTCCCTCAATTCGATTTTTAATCGATAGAACGCTTTGTTGGGTCCAAACCTTCGAGACAGGTCAGAAAAATCTACACACTGTGCATTCTTTAAGCGAATAAGACTGGGGTACAGCCAGGGTAGAGGAGCATTCGCATCACGTTTTGCATTTTGGCGATTTCCAGTAGGAACCTTGTATAGAAAGTGTGATTTCTTTCGTAAATTACGCGAAAAAAATTGCATAACAAGCTTATTTAATTGTATTGCTTTCTTATTTCTCTGATTACTCTTATCTTCTCACCCTTTTGCTTATCATTAGTAGTATAAACTTGTATGGAAAAAAACAATTTTTTATACTTTTCATGACAATATTCGTTTGCTATTTATTGTATTTCAGTATTTTCGATTTTTAATGTGAAACGAATGATTCGAAAAAAAGATTTCTGACAGGCATGTTGAATCGGCCTTTCCTAATATCGGAAACCTTAAGCAATTTTTCCCGAAAATTGAGTGGAAACGAAAAGTCTAAGATCACCAAACGATTAACTTAATTTACTACATATTCTAATGATTTTTACTCTGGCCTGCTTTCAAGACTGGATGTAAAAAGGGGCAGAGCTACCGGAAACGCGCTGCTCGAGGAAGCGGACCGTAGCTCGATAGGGTGTTACATTTTTAATAGACACGAATACATACAAATATATCTATATATTTCGACGATAGGCTGTTTATCTTGTTCGCCCGTGAGTATTTTTGCTACCGCCGAGATGCAGTGCAAAAGTGTAATAGAACGAAAATATTGTACGGAATATACGGTAGACAAATATTTCAAATACATATTCGAGAACGCGCGACAAGACCTTGCCAGGTCGCTTTACATCAGTTCAACAGTAGTGCACAGTTCCTCTCTGTAATGGCCGTTTTTATGAAAATTAATCAACTCGTACCAAACACATTAAAAAGTAAAGCAAAGGAAAAAGAAAAAGTAAAATAGAATAATTACTCGACGCCCTAACAAACCGTACTCTAGTGCTACAAATACTCGGAAAAAATTGTCTAGATTAATCTTAATTCGACATACTATACAATAGTATTCCGGTAGTGTATAAGAGAGACATGTTATTTCGCTGAAATCAAGAGTATCCCGACTTTTTTGTGGCACAAAAAGAAGATAATCTCCTTCTAGTGCTCCTTGCAATCTGGTCGACTGCAAGGAGACAGGGATGTACTCTATTTTTCGCGGGGCGACCGACGGAAGTATTAATCATAACGGTCTATCGTGTCGGATATTCTGTCAGAAAACAGTTAACTCACAAAAATAAATAAAAAATCCTGTCGCGTCGAGGCTGTGAAGTCGGTGAAATGAAAGCGTTGAGCGCTTATCATGTTGACGGAGGAAGGTTCGACTGTGATCATACTCTAAAAAAGTGTAACAGCAGCAGATCTGTTTGTAATTATAATATATTAACCGTCTGGTACGTGTTATTTATCTATAATATAATTGCGCAGTTGAACGAATAAAGAATTCATGTAGATATTATTCTAATAGAAACCTGGTGTAAGCGCAATATACATTTCGATCCTTTCGCTCTTAGCGGGCCACAAACGACCCAGATTGTCAAGATTGTTTTAAGAGGTGTGCGAGAAACGTCTGAACGCGATCGAATCGAATCATGGTAATGTCAATTTGAACTTTGAATGAAACAATTCAACTGTTTTAATCGAATAATCCGATAATTCGATACTTCGATAATTCGATAACACGACTCTTCGATACTTCGATAATTCGATAACGCGACTCTTCGATACTTCGATATTCGAAATTTCAGATTAAATTGTTGCATGCATATTTGGTATTTCAAATTTACATGAGAATTTATGGCATCGAGAAAATTGGTTGCTTACTGGTCGCCACCTAATGTCGGAGCAAAAGGGTTAAGATGACGTAAAGCGCGTATAGACGCGAAAGAGATCGAATAGCTCTTATAGCGGAAGAGAGAGATATTGAGAATGCACTCAATAATTTTCTATATACTTCTCGATCTCAAATTTATGGATGGCAAAATGTCGCACGGAGATCAACAGCAAACTCTCAGAATTGTTTGTAACTTAGGACCCGAGAAAGATACATGGGTGGCAGTGCAACGAACCGACGTCACTATTAGAAATATGCTCTGTCTCTTTCTCGCACTGGCAGGTCTCTCAGGCGCAGAGATGTCAATCGTTCGTTACTTTTAAATATACACTTATTTTTATTTTTTCTATAATTTGTTTATTATTAAACGTATGGTAAACGTGACCTACGCGTTATATAACTCAAGGTTTTAACTCAATGTAAAATCCTTAAAGCACATTTTTGACAATAAATTTCATTCGAAAACTCGTAAAAAGCAAATGTAACGAGAAACTAGTAACGACGAAAGTAGCGATCGTTGCATTTACTTTTTATGGTATTTTTTCGTGAAATTTAGTGCCAAAAATGTGTTTTAAGGATTTTTCATAAAGTTGAAACATTGAGTTATGTAACGTGTGGGCCACGTTCACTAAACACTTAATAATAAATAAATTATAGGGTAAAGAGAAAAAAGTGTGTATTTAAAAGTAATTAACGCTTAACATCTCTGCTCAGGCGGACCTCTGCCGATAATGAGTCTTCGCGGTCGAAGAGCAAGGGGGAATGCTCATTGCTATATTTATTACACTAGGGTGTATACAAAAAATAAAATTATTTAATTTTTTTTACTGCAAAAGTATGTGTTCTGACCTCAATATACACGTCCTATACCGAAAACGCGCGTAACATTTTTGATGATTTTTTAATTTGAAATTTGTTGCAATAAAATGCCTCGATTGAGGCACCTCTAAATATTATTTGTCAGCGAATTCCTTTGACACAATTGATTGTTAGATCAACTTCTCGAGCTTAAGCGATGAAAACCAAAAAATAAAGTGCGACATTACGCAAGTAGAAACGAAAATTAAGTGAAAGTAAAAATAATGAAAAATTGAAAAAAAAAAGAAACAAAATTCATGGCTTAAGCTCGGGAAGTTGACCTAACAATCAATTGCGTCAAAGGAATTTGCTGACAAATAATATTTAGAGGTGCCTCAATCGAGGTCTTTTATTGCAACAAATTTCAAATAACAAAAATCATAACAAAATTTAGGCTCGTTTTCGGTATAGGATGTGTATATTGAGATGAGAACACATACTGTTGCAGTGAAAAAAATAAAAATTAAATAATTTTATTTTTATTACACACCCTATTACTACACACGTATCGCACATCCCCCAATGTCCATAAAAATGTTCGGTTTTCACGGCTGTCGATGGACTCATTGAAACTCCGAATGCTCCGATTGTATTTGTTCACCTGGGAGCTCGATTATTGCGACTCATTGCCGTGAGCGACCTTCCGAGGATCAATTTCGTCGTGAAAATCAACTTAAGGTCTTGTAAATAGATTAGAAAATTTGTTCCCTAGCGTATTTAGAATTAGTTTATCGTAAGTTGAAAAGAGGTGAGATATTAAGTGCACGGAATGCGTGTAGCGAAATCATGATGAAGCTCGTTTACAACCGAGAGGCGAAAAACGGAAGACGGTCAAGATCAAATTTCATATCGACAAGAAATAACGAAAATAAATTTCATAATAATTATTAAGCGCAGTACTGTAATAATAGTTTAATAATTCAACTGCGACGAGTGTACAGAAATAAAGGGCTGATATCATCTAATAACTGTCGGCCTAATTAACACGACCGATTTAACGATGCTTTACCCTATCATTTAGATTAGATTTTTTTTACTGGAATAATCGGAAGAAAATGATATTTTTTTCAAGTCAGATGGATGTTTTTTCACGTATTTATTTCAGAATTCCGTACAATTACTTCTTCGCGGGTTTCGCGGCCTTCGCGGGTTTCGCGGCCTTTCCCGGCTTCGCGGCGACAGTTTTGGCCTTCGATCCAGCGGCGGATTTCGATTTCTTGGAGACCCTCTTGAGTCGGTAGAAAGCATCGGTGCGCAATTTGTTTCGGACCTGGCGTGCCTTGCGCAACTTGAAACGGTCGAAGTCGCTGAGAGCAGCGCGCTGAAAAGTTATGAAAAAAAGTGTTAAAAAGTGTTAGCTTCCGCAAAAAAAAAAAAAGGATTTCAACAAACTAATTATAATTAAGCTATGGGTCGCAATTTGAAAAACGAAATTTTAAATGACTGTTTAAGGTAGTATGTGCGCCTAAGCTGATATCACATAAGTTCGAACGAGAATGAGACAGAATTACGAACAGTTCTCGGTAAGATAAAAATATGAAAAAATCAAGCATATAGAAGGTGCTGAAAAGATTATTTTAATATAATAAATAAAATAAATAATAAAAATTGAATTGGCATAATAAAAATTGAAAAATGTTAGTAAGAAATTACTGAAATAAATAATTGTTTAATAAATTACCCGGTAACCTAATGTTTTGATATGAAAATGATTTGTTTATTTTTCTGAACATGTATACATTTTTTCAGAATTTTATCTGATTTTTCATTTTAACGTGAAAAAACCGCAATTTTCAAACATCACATAAAATTTTGAAAAAATGCTTACATATTCAGGAAAATAAACAAACGTTCATAACAAAAGATAAATAGGTTGCCGGGTAATTTGTCAAACAATTATATATTTCTGTAATCTGTTAATAACATTTTTCAATTATTATTATACCAAAATAATCTTTTCAGCACCTACTGTATGCTTGATTTTTTTCAGATTTTTATCTCATTGAGAACTGTTCGTAATTCTGTCTCAATCTCGCACGAACTTATGCGACGTTAGGGGTATAGTGCTCGTACTACCTTAATGATATAAACTTTGTAAGGTCGTAATGTAGATGAAATTTCAATAACTAATTTTAAAGCGTGCGTCAAATTCACATAGATTATTCAAAGAATTATGTGTATCGAAATAAATGCGTTTGACTACCTTCTTCTTGGCCTCGACTTTCCTGGCCCACATGGTCTGGCTCCAAAGTTCGTCGACCTTGGCGGCTTCCCAGGCCTTGCGTACGACGCGGGTCGAGCCGGTGTGTGGGAAACGAAGCCGGAATTTCGTCAAGTGAAGTTCGCTGAGCCTCATTTGACCCCTCGGGATGTTCGATGCCGGCCCATCGACCAAAACCTGCGCGACAAGTTCGACTCGTTAATCAAACAATTCCGAAACATCGACGATCAAAGATTTTTCGGGAAAAGTGAATCAGATTAATTAAGCTGGCATCAGTTATGTATCAGCCGGCAATTCCTATCAAGAATAAGGTTCATCATTGGAAAATATTTTGTATTTTTCATATTCTGCATCTCAAAATATATTGATATTATTTATTAAAATTATTCTTTATTTAAAAGAACAAAAACTTTCATTTGACTTTTTATTTTTGTCAATGATAAAAATGTTGATTACGTGCAGAATACGATGTCTTTTATTGCTCATTGAGGGAAATAATGATTGTGACCATTTTTTTTTTTTTTTTTTTTTTAAATAAATGGGAAAGATGGAAAAACTTACTCTGTTTTGGTCGATGATGTCGACGATGGTGATGAGTTTACCTCTGTGAGGGCCATCGCTCACGTAGGCAACGCGCCCGGTTTCCACGAACCTCTCGAACGGCTGAAACGGACAAATATCAGAGTTATACATAAACTCTCAAAATCTATGAATTTTTATGCTATAAATGTATACTTTATGAAAATGATATTCTAGACACCTGCACTTTGATCGGAAGAATTTTGTAAAAACAAAAATAAAAAACTATTCAGCAATAATGCAACTGGTGTTAAGGGGAGGTGAAACCTGCTCAATCAGCACCAAAAACTGTAAATAATTAGTCTGGTAATGCCAAATATTTTTGGTTAGTCTTTCATTGTGTGCTTCTCAATTTTCCATGATGTACGATTTTTCTTTTTTTCAAAATAGACGAAGTTTCCGAGTGTTTGGAAAATCATTTTCTATCCCTCTTGCACTCACAGAGGTTTCGCCTCTCCTTAGAGGACATCTTAACAAAAAATGACGTACGGCAGAAAGAGGCTTCAATATTTAGTTGAAGTTTGCTGATTTTACATGTATTAAACTATCAACAGTGTTGCAATGTCTACAGCATTAGGTAGTAGCAAAAGACATTCTAACCAAAGTTATTAGAAGGAAAAAAATGAAAACAAAAATTGAACAGAAAATCTAAACAGAAAAAGATTTGTAAAAATTAAAAAAAAACTGAACACAGCTTCGCTGAGGTAGCAAAACATTATTATAAATATAAATGTACTGTTCTATCAACAGTGTTACAATGCATTAGGTGGTAGCAATAGGCATTGTAACCAAAGTTATTGGGAGGAGGAAAATGAAAACAAAGTGAACAGAAGATCTGAACACAAAAAGATTTGTGAAAATTAAAAAATGAAACACAGCTTCGCTGAGGTAACAAAACATTATTATAAATATAAATGTACTATTCTATGAATTGTTACAATGCCTTAGGCAATGCATTATGTGGTAGCGAAAGGCATTCTAACCAAAGTTATCAGAAGGAAAAAAATAAAAACAAAAAGTAAACAGAAAATCTAATCACAAAAAGATTTGTAAAAATAAAAAAAAAACTGAAAACAGCTTCGTTGAGGTAACGAACATTATAAATATAATCAGTGGTTCAAAAAGATTGTGGAGACAAGAATACATGTGTACAGGTCACCCAAATGTGTCACTGGCAGTTACAAAATTCGTGTTAAAATGTAACGGAATTACGAAACGTCTTGAAATTATTAAGCCACAAGTTACGATAAAACTTGAATGAAAAAGAAACTGAAGAATTCGTGAAGAGATTGAAGAAACGTGAAACGGTGGAGTCGGCGTGGTTGGAAAACGTGCCATGTGGTCATGGCACACGGAGCGAAAAAGTAAAGGTTATATTTGTTGATTTATTTTCCACAAATTCAACAGATTTAGCGTATTGATCAAAGACTAAGAAATGGAAAGGAATGAAAAGCTTAATATCTACTTTTACCTATAATGACCGGTGTTAATGATTATTTCGGTGAACAAGTCGAGTCGGAGCGAAAAACGGAATGCACTTACCATGGTTTTACCGGAAAGAAAAGACCCGACTACGCGAAACGACTCACCAACTGTTTGGGGGACGTTGAGGATGTGTCGACGTGACTCAAATGACGTACTCGACCGTTTCACAGCTTCGTACAGTAATATCGTGAAGAAAAATAATCTTACATTTCTAATCCGAGAAATGACAAGTAAGCTGTTAATTACGTAACGTGTACTTGCGTAATTATTTGTTTCTAACGAAAAATATATGGGGAAAAAGGATTATTTCAATTTTAGTTTCCGGTGAGCACGTGACTGGTTCGAACCAATCGTTAGGGCCGACGAGCCATAGAATAACGAACGATACGGGCGTCTGCGGTCTGTGATTGGAGGAGACCGCCAAGGGTACTACAGCCAAAGGCCAAATGTTTATAATAAGTGCTGGAATATAACTTGAAATGTTAGCATAAATAATGCGCGTCGAATAAAAAACAATGAAGGATCGATTTCCCGATTAGACTACAGCTAGGTAAGTAGAAAATCGTGTCAGTTGAAAATGTATGTTGGACAGTTACTAGTGATTGCAGTAACTGTAATTTATTCGTCATTATTAATTCGTCACGTATAATCGAGGTAGAACATTGGTTTTCAGTACTTTCGATACTGATTGATGATGTCTCTAGTGCTCGGTCGGTAACAAAAACTGAAAGCGTTATCTCACTCGCACTTATAACGATCTGAGAAATATAGACGATATGTAGCACATCACCTTGCATGTCTGAAAATCCACTTTGAGCCCAGTCGGTATCAAAAACTATAATGAACGTTTTTGACGGATATTTGCGTTTCCAGCTAAAAGAAGAAATTTATTCCTTGCGGGTTTCACTAGTGCAGGGAATGAATTTCTTCTTTTAGCTGTAAATGCAAATATGCGTAAAAAACGTTCATTACAGTTTTTATTACCGCAGTCGGTATTTCACATGCCCGATTTATAAGCAGCCATAAAAAACGTATCTTCCGAAATTACTACGACGTGAAGTTAGCGATTGGTTACACTAGTTGCACTGCACGGTAGTAGTTGTGACAACGGCCGTTCCTTTTTTTTTTGTCCTCGCCAGTTCTTACAACGAGCGGAGCGGAGCAACAGGAGCTCTCAAACTACGACGTAACGAATATAATATTTTCTATTTTTTAGTTGTGTTGTAATTTAATATTTGCAAAATCATTGGATTCGATTATTTAAAGCTTTTGCTTTTACGGCATCCTATCGAGAATATACACTGGGTAAGTTCAAGTGTCATGCATTTATTTACTTTATCGTCAAGCAATCGCTTCCGTGCGTCATTATGTAGTAACGTTGCGATGTACTTACAAAGTTGTGAACAGAAAATGTTCACCACATCCGCTCCACAAATGAAAAACAACGAAGAAAAAAAAATGGCATGATTTCCGTACCTTTGGAAATTCATCATTCAAGCGTGGAATCATAACCTTCAATTTTTGAGATTGTTCCATTAGAAATGATGATTTACAGAAATTTTGGTTATTTTAATATGTGATAAATGTGGCGGAGCATCCATATTAGATTGTTTTCTCCAGTAATTTTACTTGATGAATAATTTTTACTATCAATGCAGTCATTTGCAGGATTTAAGTAGTGTTTTTTCAATGTACATCAACTGTTTTCCCAAAAGTAATAAAATTTAGAAATCTTGGGGAAAGAAGGTAAAATCCAAAATTATTCTGGAAACTTAATCCCAGAATGGTGCACATATTTTCATAAGATAGTCCGTATGAGTGGTAGCTGTCTTTACAAAAGTTTCATGGATACGAGAAAGAATTGCAAACGATTCTCAATGCTATAAAAATCAGAAAAAATCGAGCATATTGAAGGTACTGAAAATATTGGTTTTGTATTTAAAAAAAATGCCAAAATGTTCTTAAAAAGTGCATAAAAAAAATTGTTCAACAAACATCCTGATAACCAAACTTTTATTTTCCATGAAAATTATGTATTCATTTTTCTCAATATGTATGAATTTTTTCAGATTTTTCAATTAACTGTTATATTTTCTTTTCTAAATGGAAAAAATATGCGAAAAGTCACAAAACTCAAAGTGAATTTAAAAAATCTAAAAAAATTCACGTATACTCAAAAAAATGAATAAATCATTTTTTTTTAAGTTTGGTTATTGTGTTTGGTTATAAATTTGTTAATAATATTTTGGAATTTTTATGATTCTAGATCAATCTTTTCAGCACCTCCGATAAGCTTGATTTTTTTCAGATTTTTATACCATCAAGAAGTGTTTGCAATTCCCTCATTTCCCTTTCATAAAAGCTGTAAAATTGTGGTTTATTCTGAGTATGTGTGACCAATGTATACTGTTCTAGGGTTAAAAAAAAATGTTTTGAGTAATTTATATTATGCAGTATTTGCATAGAAATATTGAGCAAGAGAAAATCTCCAAGTGCTGGCTTAATCACAAAAATAAAAATGTTGTAATTATTATGTAACATTCCTTGCACATTTTCAATTAAAGCGTGTTTGGGCATTCCCAGAAAACGTAAACTCACATGGAATACTCGAATTATAACAAAAATATAAAATATAGGGGAAAAATAGAGGCAACAGAACCGTAAAAAAAGAAAGGACAGAGTTGTTCTCTATTATACAACAAAATAATTATAATTACCATTTCTTCTTACAGCAGGAATTTATAGCAAAAAAAGTTCCAAAAATTGAGTGAAATATCGTCACAGGGTAAACACTAGAAATGGACGGAGAGCCACTTTGCCCTATGCAGTACCTGCAACAACACGAGTCGAATTTGTGGCCATCGAGTCGGGCCAGCGGAGTGGACCCATTGGTAGCTCCAAAAGTCCACTTTAATCCAAACTTCAAGAGCGCCAAGAATTTAGTTATTCACGTTAATCCGCGAATGCATCAGAAACCTATGATTCACGTGAATCCTAAAATGATGAGAGACATATTACCCGCGACAAAGAGCGCGATTCCGCAAAACGTTACATTGGCAAACGGGGATTCTCGCGTGAGTCCACCGATTCTCGAGGAAACACCGGTACAAAAGTCTATCCACGTAAATCGAAAGTTGATGGAAAAATTGTCTTCCATTGTCCGCGCCGATATCGAAGCCACCACGAAAAATACAATGCCAATCGTCGTGGACGTTCCGAGCAAAACAAACCAAATCGACGCACGAGTTAATAAAATGCCGTGCAAAACCGCGCCAACTCAAACTCTACTAACGATATCGCGTAGAAAACTCGTGAGAATAAGTGCAAATGATAAAAAACCGGCCAGCGTTGCGTCCTCCAACACCGTGAAGGTGTTTAACGGAACGAGATCGTCAGTCGCGACAATAAATACAAAAAAATCTGTAAATCCAAATGTTCTCTCAAAGTTCACGTTGAACAAGCGTAAAAATAAACTCAGCACGTATAAAATTGATAGAACGACAGTGGAGCGCACTAAACGAAAGAAACTTCCCGTACCAGATGTGGCAATTCGGTAAGTGCAAACGCAAAAAGAATCCTTTGCTTCCATTGAAAGTGTTGATCATTATTGTAGATGAAGAGTTGAGCTAAGTTAAAAGTCGAAAAGAAAAGGATTTTTGGGGATTTTTTTAGCTCAGTTCTGTCAATTTGAAAAAAATCTTTTGGTCCTTTGAAGACGATGTTTTCAAGTATCTTTCGTGTCAAACAGTATTAGTTAAGTATTATCCAATATTATTAGATAATTACCAATTTTCAGTATTTTAAAGCAAAAATCAACCAATCGCAGACAATCACTAGAATATTTGGATATTTCTTATGCAAATATCGTGGAGGTGGTAACCTGTTTTCCCAATGCTAGCTAAATATTAGAAAAATCCTTAACTTCAAAGGGCCAGTTGTTATAAAACTTTATTTATCCATTTATTGAACAATGCCTATGATCAAAAGTGATCTCGTTTCAGGAACGTTAATAAGAGTTTAGTTGCAATTGGCGGTGTTATGTATCAGTCTTCTAGGACTCGGCTTGTTCGAAGTAGTACGGGCTCGCCCGAGCAAAAAAGTAAGTCTGTCTCCGATCTCCCATTGGTGAAAATGTTTCTCACGGGACCTCAGAATTTCCTTCGATTTCTCGCATGTTTTCATACACGTGCAAGAACGTCAAAATTTCCAGTGTATTCAAAGATTTCCGAATGTCCCTTAAGGGCATGTGAAATACCGACTGCGGTAATAAAAACTGTAATGAACGTTTTTCACGCATATTTGCATTTACAGCTAAAAGAAGAAATTCATTCCCTGCACTGGTGAAATCCGCAGGGAATGAATTTCTTCTTTTAGCTGTAAACACAAATATCCGTGAAAAACGTTCATTACAGTTTTTGATACCGACTGGGCTCGACGTGGATGTTTCACATCGCCTTAAGGGGAAACTGGAGTAGATTTAGTTACCGACATTTCTCGTGTAAAAAGTTTTATTTCATAGAACACGCTATACATCGTTAAAAAGCTACGTACGTAGTTGAAATTTGAGAGAGATGTTATGTGAATATTAGTGAGTCATCGTCAGTGCGAAATTCGGTAAAAAACTAAGAGAAAATGTAAAGAACCGTATGCATATTTCTGAACCTCTCAAAACCAATATGGCCGCTCGAAATGTCAATAGTGCCTTTGTTGTAAGCTATAATTGTTTCAGGAATTCAAACTTGCCAAATCAGATCTTACGCTGATTCTTTGAAGTTTTCTCTACATTCTAGTACCCGCAAAATGTCGATTACATCAACTAAATCCACGTATAGTGTCTTCTATGCAATATCACATTTTACACGAAAAATGTGGGTAACTAAATCTACTCCAGCTTCCCTTAAGTGCCTGAAAAACTCAGTTGAATATATCGAAATCTATCTATTCTTCTCCGACAAATGTCCAGAGAAGCATTTTCACCAGGGTTCCCTTGCCGTTGGTTGCCTACATTAACCGATCGCTAATTCGAAATACAATTGAAAATAAAATGTCCGCAGAGCGAAAGAGAGTCAGTATGACGAAAGGCGACACTTTTGTTATGGCAAAGAACGGAAAGAAGCTGCACAGACTGGCGTCAGGCGGCAAAGATGGGACTAACGTGTCGCGATACGCCATTTCACGAACGAGTCTCAAACGAAGTAACATCGTCAAGCGGGTGCCAAGCTCCATAGTTCACTCGAGTCATAAGAATGTTATAAGGTAAAAAAGGACGGTATCTTGTTTTGAATCGCGTTCATAACAAACCGTGCGATACAATGTAAAACGAAGCGAATAATCGGTATTTATCGTTACGTTTCGTTGTGTGTCTTGTATTTTTCAGTTACAAGGCCAAGCAGAGAAGCTTGCAAATTCTTCGCGACAAACTACGTAAGAATTATATACCCTGTCTGATCTTCCGCCGCTTTGGCTACTGCGCCAATCACGCCAAGGGAACATGCACGAAGCTCCACGATAAGAAACAAGTCGCCCTGTGCAGAAAGTAAATCGACCAAGTCGAATTCATTCATTCATTCATTGAATTAATTTTCGATTATTTTTTTAAGTTTTACAATTAATTTTTTCACATAACAATCATTCCAGCAATTATTAATGAGCATTTGCACCTTGACTTTTCCATATTTGCTATATTTTGATGCATTGTCGGGACAATGCATGAGTATTTCTATCAGTTATACACTAATTGAAAATAACCTTCGTTAACTCAATTCTTTTTTTGGGCGCCAAAATAGAGGACCAGAAAAAAATCAAATAATCGTGTTGTCTATACAACAGATCCCGGGGCTAATCCCGCTGAATATTATATCTCAATTGGAACAGTCAAGGCTAATGGTTCATTATTATTTAGTGGAATGCTCGATAAACACTCCACTAAACATTCCAAATTTAGTTTCCTCCAGGGCAAGTGTTTACTCGATCAGTGTCCGATGTCGCATGACATTGGACCGGAGAAAATGCCGACTTGCAAATACTTCTTGGAGGGCTGCTGCATCCGCGACGCCTGTCCATATCTTCATGTCAAAGTTTCGTCCAACACTCCGCTGTGTGCACAATTCCTTCGCGGCTACTGCGCCGAGGGGAGGAAGGTAAGCAAAAATGTACTTAGAATTGCGAAGAGGAGACTTTGTCGAATGATAAGAACGTTTTAAGGTAGTTATGTTGCTTACAGCTCATGTCGCATAAATTCAAGAAAAATTAAAGACTTCTCGATGGTATAAACATCTGAAAAATGCATGCACATTAAGGGTATTGAAAAGTTTAATTTGGCATAATAATAATTCTAAAATGTTCTTAACAAATTGATGAAAAAAAAGTTTTACAAATCTCCTGGTGAGCAATTTTTTTATATAAATGATTCGTTCGTTTTTCTTAAACGTATGAATTTTTTCAGATTTTTAAATTGATTTTGAAATGTGTTTTGCACACATATTTTCCATATAAAAAAAACACTAAATTCAAAGTCAACTTAAAAACCTGAAAAAAAATCATACGTATTCAGAACAATGAAATAATCATCCTCATAAAAAAAAAGTTGGGTCACCGGGAGATTTGTCAAACAATTTTGTTTCATCAATTTGATAATAACATTTCAGAATTATTATTATGTTAAATTAATCTTCTGATTACCTTTAATGTGCTTGAATATTTTCAGATTTTTATACCATCGAAAAGTGTTTGCAATTCTCTCTTATTTTTCTCCAATTTATGCGAAATGAGCGGGAAGCGACATAACTACCTTAAGTGACTTATTTTCGGAACCCTTATAAATTGTATTAGCGTTGAAAAAAGATTTTTATAAGTCGCCTCTATGGGTTTCTGGTGAAACTAGACAACTTTTCAGCAGTTGATTTGAATTATTTTTTGAAAACCGTTTTCGGATCACCAAAACGTCCACCTAAGGTGAAATGGTACACGTTTTCTCCATTTGAAAATTGCAATTCGTATTGTCAGAAATAAAGAACCTGATTCAGTCCGATTGAAACATTGTGCGTTAATGCACAATACGTGCATAAAATGAACGGCGTCCCGAAACTTTTTTTTCGTTTGTTTTTCATTCCTTTTTTCGACATTTCACACAGTTAATTTGTAAAGTGTTATTTGTAGTTAACTATCTATGGTAATTATCGCAAATTTGTTATAACTATGCAGACGAGATCAGATTGCTTTTTCGTTCGAACTAACGCGCAATCACAAAATCTGCTTGGTCGCCTTGGACAAAGTACAGTCGAAATCGTGTGTTATTTCACCTGAAATTGCGTAATTTTTTACGCGAAAATAATGATTGCCTTTGCCTGTGCAGTGTAAGCAACGGCACGCGTACATCTGTCCCGAGTTCGAGAAGGCCGGAAAGTGTCCGAAAGGTAAGCATTGCCCATATCCTCATAAGCTAAAATCCGCGGCAGTCGCGGCATCAGTGTCGAAAGTTCGTGTTACGAAAAACGCGGGAGCAAGTACGACGTGCAAAAAGCAACTGAGTCGGGTACCGTCGAGGGTCGTGGAGTCGGGCGAGGACAGCCGAAAACGATATTACGACAAAGCTTGTCCGACCGACGCGCAATTGGCCGCAATGCGAGAAAACATATTGAAACAAATGAAATTTATGAAAGCAACTCACGGAGCCAGCGAATCCGTTACTGTTAACGGCGACAAAGACTCAGCCGCTATCGCACACGTCGATGTACAAGAGTCTGATTGTAAAAATGATGAACGGCCGAAGAGGCCCCCTATTGGTCCTCTTCCCGCTTATATTCCCATTAATTAGCGAATTTATTGCGAGCGTACTATATAGTCACGTGACAAACAAATGTACATATCTTTTAAATGAATGAATAAATATATTTATACAAACAAATTTTATCAATAAAAGACAAGCTTGTTACAGTTATTTAAAACGAAATCCTATGCCCAGGTTAAAACTTGGCCAATACAACCTGGCAAACCAACCATCATAGATGGTGGTTGTCAATATAAATATTAAAGTGATGTTCTGCATTAGTGATGGGCGATGTTGAAGAAAAAAACATCGATGTTAAAATAATCGATGTATTAAACAATCGATGTTGCAGCGTCGATGATGTTTTTAGTAGTAATATCCCTAGACCTAAAAAATTATCGGAATATTTGTCGATCGTTTTGTTGCTGAGCAACGAGAGGGAGAAACATCGCATATTAAAATCCCGAGCGCGCGGCGCAAGGGATTTTTCTGCAACATTTATCCCAATCGTTGCCCAGCAGGAAAACTAGAGGGAAATATTATGATTAATTTTGGAGGTCAAGGGGTATTTGTCGGATTTGGATTTTGACTAGCACAGAGCAGTATTCGAGGAAACAGGATGTATTGAAACAGATAAAATATGTCTATAAGAATATTATATTATTTGAAAACAAGTGAAGAGCTGCTGTGCAACACGGATGCAATTTCCGATGAAATCTTCAACAAACGAACTCGATTACCGACAATACTGCGCTGTGATTGGTCGAAATTCAGGCCCGAAAAATAATCCCCAAAACATCGATAATAAATAATAATCGATGCATCGTTTGATTGTAAAATGTAAGCGCTAATTTGAATGCTCTATAAAGTAAAACTCCTATTTTTTCGTTTTTTTACAAGCATGGACTGATTAATACGATTAAAACAAAACTGAGTAAAGTAAACAATTTTTTAATATTTTGCGAATTAATAATTTGCGTGATTTGCGCGCCCAAGGTGGTTTGCCAACTGAGATGGTGCCGTTTTTCAGATTTTTAGCCAAGGTTTCCTGAAAGAAAAGACCCCTAAATCGACTGTGCAAGCGGCAAATTAGAATAGACAAAGAAATAAAGTAATGTCCTCGGAACTCGAACCCCTCAATTTTGAAATTTAGAATTCAAGAAGCACTGACTAGACTTCCCACATCAGACGCAGAAAGCACATCTTTTTTTGCCTGAAAGATCATTTGTGGTCAAGAACAACTTTTTACAGATTTTGTTACCGACCGAGCAGTAGCACAACGAACTTCACGCAAAGGTTGATTTTTGTCTCGACTTTCCGGGACTGTCGCTGTTTTGTGCGAAGAAAGGTCGGTAAGCGCGGCATTTCGGATATCCGTGAGATTTTGGCTCCTTTTCAGCTTGTTGTCGTGACATAACCTACAAAGACTTCTGACACTTTAAATTTGCTACATATCAAAAGAATTATTTCGGTGGAAAAATCACTTTATTAATGTGGAAAGAACAGCAGAAAAATGAAGTGTAAATTTCAGGAAGGTGAGCGCTAATGTTTACTCTTGGTTTTCGTTTCTGCTAAACAAACAACGGAAGTTTTGTAAAATGAAAAAAACTGCCTTACAGGAGAAAAAGTACTTTGCTTTCACGGGCCACTAATCTATGAAGCCAAATGCTTGAAATCTTCAGTTACCAAGGAGAAACAAATAAAATATCTCATTCATTATGCCGGCTGGAACAAAAAGTGAGTACAACTAAACTAACCTATGTAAACAATCCGAACATAACCTCCAATTTGTTTCGTTTTTTTTTTTCTTTTAACAATGTACCATTTACAAAAAAATGTTGAGTAAAGTCCCCAGTAAATAAACCATTAAGGAGAATAATTTGATTATCATGGGTTTCTATAAAATCCAATATTTTCAGACTGATCACAAAAATGTTGAAAATTAGCGAAGACATTGAACTATGTGGTGCAGCAAAAAAATCTTGTATTTTTATCGTGATGTGTATAAAAATAAATACTAAAAGCCAAATTCAAAAACATCAGTAAATGAACGGGCCAATCTAATCTACATGTTTTAGTCGAAAATAGGCTTTTGGGACAAAATAATTGCAGTAGACAGCTAAATAATAGACAAATTAAGAATCAAATGTTCATCTAAATCGTTGTAATTTCTCATGCATTCTCGAAAAGCTGTTCATTCAATGGTTACTGTTCAATTACTGGAGCATACACTGCATGCCTGATGATACATATGCAGCGTTCTATGATGAACCATCCTATAATTTTGTTAAAACTACAATATTCATAGTTAGCATTTAAAAATCGGACAAAATGTATAAAAACTCTGTAACTGCAGTCAAGTCAAAAAAGTCTGAAAAATATTGTTTAATGGACACTGGATGATGTAGCAGCGGAACTCCACTGTGTCTCTTGATCAAGAGCAATAATTAATTTATCATTTACATTTTTATATAAATACATTTACTTATGTACACATTTAAGGAGGTAGTCTAGGTACAGTCCCGCCAAATATGAGTTTCAGGGGGAATTTTGAACCCTTTAGCCTTGTCGATAAGATAATAATCTGAAAAAAATCAAGCATGTAGAAGATACTGAAAAGATTGATTTTGTACAATAATAATTCCAAAATGTTATTAACAAATTAGTGAAGAAATAAATTGTTCAACAATTTACCCGGCAACCCAACTTTTTTTCTGATGAAATTTATTCATTCATTTTTCTGAATACGTATGAATTTTTTCAGAATTTTGTCTAATTTTTTTAAATTGCATTTTTTTAAGAAACATGGGCGGCGAAAATCATTTCGAAAATCAGTTCATTTTTTCACTAATTTGTTAATAACATTTTGGAGTTATTATTACACAAAATAAATCTTTTCAGTACCTTCTACATGCTTGATTTTTTTCAGAATATTATCTCGTCGAGAAGGGTTCAGAATTTCACCCGAAAATCACATTTGGCGGGACTGTACCGAGACTACCTCCTTAAACATTTTATTTATTTGATATAAACATAAATTTACAATATGAAAGTTAGTAAGCACAAAATATAATTTCCTTCTCTGCCTTCAAAGTGTTGTTGCAATCTGCAAATACTTTTTTCCATGTATCAGCATCAGTTATAAAAAAACCTTAGTTGTACCAGTTTAAGAGGCACCTTCACCACACAAACTCGACTGACTTTCTAAGATTACAAACAACATGTTGCCCGCGTTTAGTAAAAGGGTTTCCTGTGAGGTCAAGACGCTCCACTCTTCTAACTTTTTGAAATGCTTCCTCAGTCATCTTCGTTATAAGATTCGATCTCAGATTCAGCACCTGCAGCTTTGGCAAATCAAGGCTATCCCCATTGATCTCTGTTATTAAATTGTCCTGTAGTTCGAGCACTTGAAGACTCGGGATGTCAAAGTAGCCTTTTTCGATCTTCGAAATCTTGTTTCCACTCAAGAACAAGCGATATTTCGGGGTTTTAGTGAAGCTGCCGTTTTTCAAACTTTCTATGCCATTGTACGAGAGGTCAAGCGTTCTTAGAGAATCGGGAATACCCGACCAAGTGTCCTTTGTAATTTCGACAAGCTTGTTGTGCCTCATGGTGAGGAAAAGAAGTTGTTCGAGTCCAGAGAAAACGTCTTCGTTCATCTTTGTTATGCGGTTTCGGTCGAGCGCAAGTGTTCTGAGCTCTCGAAGATCCCGGAAAGCTCCTGATTCGATCACCCGCACCGCATTGTCGGATACATGGAGCCTCTGTAGTGACGACAAACCTTGGAGTGATTGGCTTCCCAATTCTGTGATTTGGTTTATACCAAACTCAAGATAGAAGAGATGATTCAGCTTGGAGAAAGAATTGGCGGTAACTTCTGAAATACTGTTTTGCGCAAGAGACAACTCCTCGAGACTTGTCGGCAGATTTGCGACGAATTTTGTGTCGGTAAACTTGTTCAACACCAAACGCAACCGCTTCAAATTCGTTTTGTTGAAAGCATCGGCTTCGATCTCGCGGAGCCCGTTCACAGACAGGTCCAAGTAGATGAGAAATTTATTCTCAATCATTCCCGCTTCGAGACGTTCGATCTTATTTCTCGAGAAATCTACGGATTTGATGTTTTCCGGCAGGTCATTCAAGGCGTTGCTGGTTAAACGTTTAATTCTGTTAGAGGAGAGATCGATTTTGCGGAATGCAATGTTTTCCAGCTGATACCAGTTCTTGGCAAAGTTTTCGATGCCCAAATTGGCGAGCACGAGTGTAGATCTACTACTTATTTGGTGGCAATTTGTCGATGGGGTTGGTTTCTCAGGTATAGTGCTCACACGAGTTACGGTACCATCCTCGACACAAACTTCGAAACGTTCAAGTTGATCTTGATTCCAATTCGGAGAAAATGGGTCTCCTCTATCGATTGTCGTACACTTTACATTTTTATCAGCCAACGTCGTAGACTCGTCAGGATGATCTTCGACTTTGATGAAGGCGTGTTCCGAGAAATTGGAACACATTGACCACATATCGATGAGAACTGGAGTCGTTTCTGAAAAAGATTGCATTTTTTTATGCGCCACTTAACAAAAAAATTGTGTGTTTGGACAATTGGACAAAAGTGTTTCGCAAAATTGTTTCTAAATTTTTTAAAACATAATTGTTATTCTATTTTAGTGACCAGACAAATATCCGGAGTTTTCGACCGGTAGCGGGACAGGTTTCGGCCAAGGGTTCGGCATTTTTTCGCCAGTCACGAATATCGATAAAAATACTCGCACATAATTATAGACCACAAATAATTTTTGGTTTTTGTTGAGTCCTAATAGAATAAATTTGAAAAAATGTTTTCCATACCTTTGTACATATCTTGGATGACAATACACCAAAAATTAAATTTGAATAGCGAAAAACGATCCGAAAAACGATCTTTTTCAATAAAGCACACGGAATAGTAATACGAATTGTAAAAAATATTTACAGCCTAAAAATTAAACAAACAAACACATTAAAATTTTTTTCTGTGGTTAGATTGAACTTCGTTTTATCAAAACTTTTTACTGAATATAGCTTAGCATCTTGTAAACTTTCGGTAAAATGTTCAGATTGCCTTTTTTTACCGCTGTGTAAGTTAAATGTATAAATTTATACATTTAATTAATGATAGCAAACGAAAGAAAAACTCAAAATGAAAATATTTCAGGTTGTAAATATTGTTTTACAAATCGGATTATTATTATGAATACGTTATTGAGAAGAGCGTACAAGATGTACACAACTAAAGGTATACAACAAATATCTTCTCGAAATGCTTCGATTAGGGCGCAATAAAAACCAAAAATCCAAAAACCAAAAACTATCTGGGGTCTATAACTATCTGGGAGTCTTTTTATATGATACAAGGAAATGATATCCGTGACTGGCGAAACAATTCCGGACCCTATGCCGAAACGTGTCTCGCTACCGGTGAAATCATCTCCGCCGCCGTTATCCTTAATGCAAAACAAAATTACAAAGAATTACGCACTTGGAGTCGTTATTGATAAATCGTAGCACAAAGCTTTGTAAGATGCTTTGTTATTTTTCGTGAGCTGATTCCTTTGGACTTTGCATCGTCCGCGCAGATAAAGAATCATGTCCTTCCAGTCCTTAACTGGATTATTGGAGAGATCGACAGTCCTCAGATTATCGAGACCGGAAAAAGTTTGCCAGGACAAATCAACACTGTTGTTTTTCAGGGAAATGTAACGAACATTGTGGAGCTCCCTAAACACTCCGTCTGGTAGATCAGCAAGGGCATTGTCCGCTAGGTTAATACTCGTCAAGTTGCGCAAGTTGTGGAAGGCCTGCTTTCCAACTGCTTCCAGACCCAATCCCGACAGATCTAACGCAGCAGACGGTTCTCCAATGGGCGTAATCGAAATCAGAACGTTGTGTTTGATGTTCACTCTATAATTGTTGATTTTCAGTGGTTTCCCGGTCACAAGGACCATAGAAAGTAGTAGGAATCCCAAAATCAACATCCTCGTATTTATTCTCGTATTATCAACGTTCATTGGCAAATTTCTTAAGTGTTTGAGGAAGGGGAGTAGTGACCTATAACAAAAACAAAATTGTGTTGTAACCGCGCATATGAAATCTCGCGACGTGAAGAACCAGCCGCAAATTAAAAATTAGAACCACCAGAAAAATATTTTTTGTCTACAAGGACAAAATATAATATTCTTTTTATTTGCGAAATCTTTTTCGTGCCGAGTTCATAGGTTTAGGTGTTTTTTTTTGCTTTCTCATAGAGGAAGCTTTGTTTTCATGAAAAAATGTTTTTTCGAGATTTTCATGCCAGTATGCTTAGAATCACGTAAAACGTCGAGAAAAATATGACCTTGAAATTTTCTGCATCTGCAAAAAAATTAGTTTAGCAATGTGTAGCGCCTAAACTATTGACTTCAGAAAAAAAAGTCTAAGGACTTTTCTTTTCCTTTTTCAATTATCTTCCAACGGATTTTTTCAAAAATTTTATTAGACTGTTTTTCGAAACAGTAGAGCCAATTTTCTGCTTTGGCACGCTGTCACATCTTAGGTATTGCTCGAAAAAAAACATTGTATAAGACTTTTTTGTTTCTTTTTCGATTATCTAACAACGGATTTTTCGCAAATTTTTTATTTATTTTATTTTTTTTTTAGCAAGGCGTAGCGCCTAAACTATTGACTTGGGAAAACAAAGTCTGGGGACTCTTCTTTTCCTTTTTCATTTATCTTTCAACGGATTTTTTACAAAATTTTATTAGACTGTTTTTCGAAAAAGTTAAATTAATTTTGTTGCTTTGACACGCTGTTACATCTTAGATATTGCTTGAAAAACAACATTTCATAAGAATTTTTTATTTCTTTTTTGATTACGTAATAACGGATTTTTCGAAATATTTTTTCACAATTTTTGTTTAATTCGAATTGTGTTAAATTGCCATGCATTATTTATTTATCGAGATGAAAAACAGTGTAATAAAATTTTGTAAAAAATCCGTTGAAAGATAAATGAAAAAGGAAAAGAAGAGTCCCCAGACTTTGTTTTCCCAAGTCAATAGTTTAGGCGCTACGCCTCGCTAAAAAAAAAAAAAAAAAAAATTTTTGCGAAAAATCCGTTGTTAGATAATCGAAAAAGAAACAAAAAAGTCTTATACAATGTTTCTTTTCGAGCAATACCTAAGATGTGACTGCGTGCCAAAGCAGAAAATTGGCTCTACTTTTTCGAAAAACAGTCTAATAACATTTTTGAAAAAATCCGTTGGAAGACAATTGACAAAGGAAAAGAAAAGTCCTTAGACTTTTTTTTCTCAAGTCAATAGCTTAGGCGCTACGCATTGCTAAAATAATTTTTTTGCAGATGCAGAAAATTTCAAGGTCATGAGAAAAATTGTCTGTATGGATGTGTATGTATGTATGCAGGGCTTCGAAAATTCAATCGCTTCTCACTCAGTAATCGTTTGAGCGATCTGGCTCAAATTTGGCACTCAAGTAGAGTAGTCTTCTCTCTTTAAATGTTGCAATTTATGAATCATTATATATTAACTAGGCTAATCACACACGTTGGCGCGCGTGCCTGAAAAACTTTTCGCCAAAATCGACCTCAGAAATATTTTTGTCAAAATATCGACTTTTAACCTATACCATCATTCTCAAGTCGCATATTCTACCCCCGACAATACTGGTTATTAATCTTTTTTAATCGATTTTGAAAAAAATATTTTTTTAGCGACGAAAAATAGTACATTACGTTACAAGGGAGGAAAGTGCAACTTTTCACCGAGTGTGAAGTTTGATGCCCGAGCGAAGCGAGGGCAGAAATTCACACGAGGTGAAAAGTTGCACTCCTCCCATGTAACGTACTATACTTTTCTCCCGATTTCGCTAAAAAATAACCACATTTCGTGTGTGCAACGCGGACGGAAAATAACCTCATTTTTGACAAGTGACGACACGCATGCGGAGTTCGGTTCCCATTACTCCCGCGCGGGCAGGAATGAGCTGATTACCTCCCTAGGGAGGTAATGAAAGCGGACTGCGCATGCGTAAGTCACGTGTCAAAAATGAGGGATTTTCCGCCCGCGTTGCGGACACGAAATGGGGTTATTTTAGCGGAGTCGGGAGAAATAGTACATTATGCTACAAGGGAGGGAAGAGCGCTATTTTCACCGAGTGCGAGGTTTGCTGCCCGAGCGGAGCGAGGGCAGCACGAGCACGAGGTGAAAATGGCGCTCCCTCCCGCGTAGCATACGATACTTTTTTTCCGACTAAGCTGAAATGCGGGAACCGGTGGCGGAGGGCGGCGGGGGGGGGGGGGGTCCAGGGGCGAAGCCCCTGGTGGGGTCCGGGGCGAAGCCCCGGTGGGGGGTTGGGGGGGCGAAGCCCCCCCACTGAAGACACAACAATTTTTTTAATGACACTTAACCTCCAGTCGCTCAATCATACACGTCTAAGCGTTTCCCGCCCGTTGCCTAATGGCGTCTCTCTTAGTCGTTGCGAGCGCTGCGGTGGTCACGCTGAGAACTGTGAGCGGGTCAAAAAAAGTGGGCAAGATGCCCTAGGGAGCTTTGGCCGCTATTTCTGCCCGCTGCGCATGCGCACTGCTCGAAGTCAGAAATCGACTATTTTCCTCCCGCTTTTCAGGGGAGAAAACACGCCATTTCAGCGCAGTCGGGAAAAAAATATTTTTTCTGTCAGAAATCGTAGATCCGGCTCCCGACCGAAAATCGACCCCAATTTTTTTTCTTTTCAAAATATCGACTTTTAACCTATACCATAATTCTCAAGTCGCATATTCTACCCCCGAAAACACTGGTTACTAACCTTTTTTAATCGATTTTGAAAAAAATATTTTTTTGGCGACGAAAAAAAAGAAATGATGTCAGAAATCGTAGATCCGGCTCCGGACCGAAAATCGCCAAAATCGACCTCGGAAATTTTTATTTCAAAATATCACCTATAATAGGTTAATCAATTTTGCGCTGGTGCACTCTTATAAAGCTTTAAAAGGTTACGGTTGCTGCCCCGCCTGTCCTCTTATCAAATTTTTCAAATTTGACACCAAACAGATGTTGTTTATCGCGGACTTTCCTGGTAACCAATCACAGCTCTAATAGTTTGCTAACAATGCTTTCCTTTACTCATGAACTTTTTAAAAGAAGGATTAAGATTTTATGTATTATTTAATTTGTTGAAAAAAGGGCGTGGTCGCTCTAACTTTCGTAAATTTCGCTGACTTAGCAAAATAGTTCTTCATAACTGAAGATACGTTTAATGTTGTATGGTATTGAATTTCGACAAAGTCGGTAAAGCGGTACAAAATTATAGAATTTTGAATTTTTCGAAAAAAAATTATTTTGCTCTAGATCACGTCGAATTTTAACTAATGAACCGAAATATCGTATAGTTGAAAAACAACATACAGGCCAGCAACGTACGAAATTTGGTGATGATCGGTAAAGTCGTTCGGATTTTACACCATTTTGAATGTTTCAAGTAATGTCGATTTTCGCTATAACTTCCGCAAAAGTTAAAAAAGTAAGACAAAATTGTGCATCTAATCAAAATTAGATGTAACGGTGTTTGTAACGGAGTTTTCTTTAGTTCAAATTTAAAAAAGTTGCACAGTCGAACTTTCACAAAGCTTCCTCTATGAGGAAGCCAAAAATGATAAACAAACTTCTCCGTAGAAGTGGCTTCGTGAAAAACGAAAATTAATGAGGAAGCAGTGTGCAAAGTTCGACATTGCAACTTTTTTCTTTCTGTTTTGACTCAGTAAGCCGAACGTGTTGTACCGGGCAATATAATCGCAGGACGTGCTGCAACCATGTGAGCACAGTTCTGGTTTCTGCACGTCGTGCCATTTGATTAATGATCATTAACACAATATGTGGATATGTTTTTTAGGCCGGGGGTCGTGACCTTGAAGCTATCCGCAACAGGTTAGCGTCACTGAAAAAAGTACCAAAAGAACAAGGGACAGTCATCGAAAAGCACTGAGTATTTGTCGAACGTCCAAAACAACGAAATTTTTGTCGAAAGCTCCGAAAATTCGTTTGTTTGTGTCATGAAAGCGTCGTGCTTCAGGTTCTTTTATACGAGCGAAAAAGCACGGCATTTTCGTGACTCAAATTACACTGATTTTCGGAGTTTTTTCGGTGCTTTCGAACAAAATCTCGGTGTGTTGAACGTCCGAAAAGCACTCAGTGCTTTTCCGTGATTTCTTCAGTGTTCGGACTTTCTAGTGTATTGCGAATGTCAGACAGCAAAAGATACTAGCAAAAGACGTAAAACAAGTCAATGAAAACAATACATAAATTTGGAATACACATACGAAAAAAATATAGTGAAATCGTACCGAATCAAAAACCTGCAAAAGGCGAGGCTGTCGCCTATTTTTGTAAGTCGCTTAGAATTTTATTTTCTGCAGTTTTACGGCAGAGTTGTACATCGCACTAACATAACCTGCTGTGGTGCCGAAATTGAAAGCCGTAAACAAAATAATCCCCACTCACCGACCATAAGCTCTTGTATGATCAAACAGGTCTCTTTTAGTCCTACATTCGATAACAGAAACTTCCCAATGTAGCTGACAACGAAAAGTATGCTGCGTGTGAATTTAAATCTATTATCATCAATGTGATTATATTCAAGCCGATAATATTTTTATTTAGCTTCATAATTGCTTTTTTTTACATTTTCTGCAATATTTCGAACGTGTAATATTGCTCAGAATGGTCTGATGAACTCAAGCCAATATTTGTTATAATTTTGTGATCCAAATTCAAATTTAAATCGCGATAACTGAGTTTCGCACGGTCAGCTAAGATAACACATCGTTTTTAAAGAATGGTTTTTATTATGCACAGGGTAAAAAATATCATGAATTAATAATATCATGAATTAATAAAAGTGTAAGACAAAAATCTAAGTAGAATCTCTTTCAATGCCTGTTTTCTGCTTGAAAGCAAAAAAAATATTGAAGATCGTTTGGAGTAGGGTGTAATGTGGCTCGTGTGAATTATTTTATTCTGCGTAACAAAGAATTACGCAGAATAAAATAATAATTTCGTGTGAATTATTTTATTCTGCGTGTCAAAGAATTTTTTCAGATTTTTAAGTAATCGTTCGAATTTTTGTTTTTTTGTATGGAAAATATGTATATATTTCAACTTAAAAATCTGAAAAAATTCATACGTGTACAGAAAAACGAAGCAATCATTTTCGAAAAAAAAATTGGGTCATCGGAATATTTGTTAAACAATTTTTTTATCAATTTGTTAATAACATTTTGGAATTATTATTATGCAAAATTAATCTTTTCAGTATTTCCACATTTCAAAGGAATATTACTATAATTTTTCTGAATAACTCGGGTCTATGCAAATTATTCCATGAACAATGATATTCATTCTGTCAATAGTTGGGACGAATGGGTGCCAGAGAGCCGGGTACTCAAATACAACGAGGCAAATGTACAAAAGCAAAAGGAGGTGCAAAGAGCTCACGTGGCTCAACAGTCGACCCAGAAGGGAAAAAAGGCTGTGGCAGTAGCAAAGGGAGCGTTGGGTCGTAAAAGCGAGAGTGGAAAGGAGAAAGAGAGCGACAGCAGATCGAGTACGCCCGTCCCCGGAGGTGACAAACTCGGCGGACGCGGCAATAAAAATGGGGGCGGTTCCGTTACACCTTCTTCCATGCACGATTCTTCCTCGGACGCCCCGAGAAAGAAGCGCAGGTAAAATTCAAAACTTCGGCTCGACGTGCACGTCAAAGCTTTACTATCCTCCCGTAGATACGCCTCAAGTTCTTGAACGAAGAATCGACATGGTAAAAAATGGAATAATCATTCAAATGTGTCCAACAGTCGCCTCGATCCATCTGTGGAGACGGAAGAACAGTTTTTGACGAAAGTCGAGATTAAAGTTAAAATGCCGGACGAGTTGAAGCCGTGGCTGGTGGACGATTGGGACGCGATCAGCAGGCAACGGAAACTCGTTATTCTACCGGCGAGACACACTGTCGAGCGTATATTAGAAGATTACGTCAAGTTTAAGACCTCCAGCAAAACGAATAATCCAAACAAGTATGATTTACTTCTTCCTTTTTCTTACGACTTGTTGTGAAGACAAGACAAAACGTTATCGACTTGGCCTGGAAAATTTCATTTGGCGTCTATGGAAATGATATCGATACAATGAACTAACGCGGAATACTTAAGGTAGTCTTTTCATGGTACAGTAGAAACCTGCGTGAAATTCAGTCAAAATGTTGAGTATCTTGATGGAAAAAAATCAAAGAGTGAAAAAATCAAGTTAGTGAAAAATATATCGTTCAACAAATTACCCGGCAACTCAACTTTTTTTCTGAATGGAAACAATTTATTGATTTTCCTGAATCCGTATACATTTTTTCAGAATTCTATGTAATTAAAAAAATTACGTTTCTTCAAAATATAGCTGTATTTGTGAATTTACTCGATCAATCGTCCGGAATCTTCTTGAGTGTAATGGGTGGTTTCATACCAAACACATATCCAAAATTCGTGAATTTTAACACATTTTTCAAAGTAAAAAAATTTAAGAAACCCAATTTTCTAAATTTACATAAAAATCTGAAAAAATTCATACGGGTTCAGAAAAATCAATAACTTATTTTCATGAAGAAAAAAAAAGTTACGTTACCGGGTAATCTGTTGAAGAATATGTTTTCATTCATTTGTTTATAACATTTTGTAGTTTTTATTATGCAGAATTAATCTTTGAAGCACCTTTTATATGCTCGATTTTATCAGATTTTTCTTCCATCAAGATACTCAACATTTTTAATGAATTTCACGCAGGTTTTTACTGTGCTACGAAGGGACTACCTTAATTGTTAATGATGATAATTGCATCACTTATATTTAATCGCAGAGAAAGCGCGGTGCTGGAGGTAACAAAGGGCTTGCGCGAGTACTTCAATGTTATGCTGGGAACGCAACTTTTATACAGATGGGAGAGACAGCAGTACGGCGAAATAATGGCCGAGAATCCGAACATGACGCCGAGTCAAATATACGGAGCGACGCATTTGCTTAGATTATTTGGTAGGGTCACTCGTGAAGAATCAGCGGAGACGTCGAAAAAACATTGACCGTGATCTCTGTAACGCGTTATTCTTTATTTTGCAGTTAAACTCGGAAGCATGTTGTCGTACACCCCGTTGGACGAGCGAAGCATTCAACTGCTTCTCGCGCATATTCACGATTTCCTCAGATATTTACACAAAAACAGCAGCGATCTTTTCAGCCTGCAGGATTACGGAGCCGCATCGCCCGAGTATCACCGGAAATGTGGATAACTTGATGCTTCGTTATTTTTATTCTTTTTTGTCATTCGTTCACCCTTGTAACCACGGATGTGTGAGAATCAGAAAGTTTTGAATAATGTATGTCCGATAGGATACGATTTATTCGATGATTCACCAATAACTCGTTAATACGTGTCATGTGAGGAATTGGAAGAATTTAAATATCGCGAGGCTTAAATCACGAGGTCACATTTTCTATACATTCTCTGTCACTTTTCTGAACCATTCCAGATAAACAGAGGATGCGCCATCTGGCCTAAGTCTCTTGATATTTGATTTCGAATTGTTTTTTTAAACTGCACTTTTCGAATAATTGAAATTCAATTGGTATAAATATACGGCTAATCGGGTGTACATTTCAACTCGATTCAAACTCTGTCCGCACAATCCTGCTTGTAACATATAAGTCATTAGTTTTGTTATTCTACGTTGAAAAGAAAAAAAGTCGTGCGATTATGTTGACCCAACGCGATTTTGCATGAAGTTAATCGCGAATTTGACAAGTAATTCATTTTTGGATTCACTCAATTCACGCCGGTATTTATTATTATTTGTACTATAGTAGATAATGTTTCTGGTTGAGTCGTAAATTCGATTAAACAATGAAAATGTATGTCTTCAATAGGAACGCCGATTGAACTCGGGTCCCTGGGTAATCGAGGTAGAATTAATTATTTAAATAATAATGATGTTATAATAAACTTTCAAGGTACATTTTTATATCATGATTGTACACTAAAAAAATGTTTTCGTTTCTTTACGATCTGTTGTCGCGCTTAGTTAAGTGGAGATGCCTACAAGTCGACAGAAAATGTATTTAACATTATTTAAAGATTGAATAACTGTACATAATTATTCGAGAGCAATAAAATGTCATCTTATACTTGAATAAAGAAAATTCATTTAAGATATGTTAGTGTTTAAAAAAGTTATTATCGGTTGTTACATCGTGACATCTATTTGGCAGGAGTAACGATGGGGTTTATGGAGATCGGTAGTGTTGCATCTAAAGTATCCTGGTTGGTACCTCGGATCTAATCGAACTGGAGTAAGAAGAAGAAAAGAAGGGATTTTCATTCGTGAAGGACATCGGTTAAATGAAACAATCTAGAAATCAATCCTTTAATGTAATTTTTGTTATCAAGTGTATAATACGAACAACAATAGGAAAATTACAGTATAATAAAAGACATCGTTTTTTTCCCTCAAATTATTACTGAAATGTGGACAAATAAAAAATGATGATCTGAATTAGCTAGCTACGAAGATTCACGCTTTAGAAAAAGGTGTATTTTATATACACTTAAGGAATTGTTTGGTGCATCAGCGACTTCTTGATTCTTTAGCGCAAAAACGGAAATTCCTTTGGACTTCTCCGTGTAAAATTGAAGTTGAGTTATGAAACAAGAATACCTGGAAAGCTATTTTCCAATCATTGAATCGAATAATTCGGTCAAAGACATTTTAAGATCCGTTCAGATTTTACGCAATACGAAGTAAAATTCAGACTGTAGAAAAAGATGATAATTTCAGTCGTCTCTTTGTAATTATCATCTTTTTTTCAACATAAGTGGGCATGGCTGCATATACAAATTGCCAGTACGATAGACATATCGATTCGGTTTGACAAGTATTAATATCGATTTAAAGCTAAATATCTACATGATTTTTAATGACTCGTAGAACACGACATCGATTTGTTATTCTCTTTAAGCCTTCAAACTATTAGATTTTCCAAATTTATCGATTTTTTCAGTTTTTTTGTAACGTTAAAAATTTCGAGTTTTAAAAATGTGTTATTCTTAACTATTCACAAATATATTTTTTTTAATAAATTTGATTCTCGAAGTATTCGAATAATTTAAGTCACTAGAATTATATGAGTTTTTTTTTAAAGTTACACACACAATTCTGATAGTTCTGAGTTTTCGGGATTCCTCGACTTGTTCAGATTGTCCGGCAGTTTTCAATCGAATACTCGTGTTCGATCAAATTTGATTCAAACGATATTCGCACATTCTTACCAGAAATCCTACCGCATGTTTTGTGTGTAAATCTAGCCTGCAATATATCTAATATCATCATACCATAGTTACAAGTTATACATGTACGGTAATACATCTTGTGTGCAATATGTTCAATATGCATTCGTAATACCTAAACACTGGTCGGGTTTAATCACACGAAAGACTTGGGTACTTCAGAGATTCATTTCTTAAAACAGTCCGAAGACGAAGAGTTTACAGAAGAGCCGCGTCCGACGTATAGGGGACAGTTGATTTCGTATCGTCGGAGCAGCATAGGTGCAAACCACTTACGTATTTAACGCTTTAATTCTCACGAAAATTCGCAGGTTTTTCGTTTCTTCTTTACGCATACGACGATTAAGACGAAGTTGTAGCTTCCTTAGCTTTCATGAAGTAGGTCAGCATGTCGATGGGTAATGGAAAGACGATGGTGGAGTTCTTCTCAGCCGAAATAGTATTCAATGTCTGCAATTAAATGATGATGCAGTTATAGATTCTCGATTTATTTTATTATCGGAAAACGAGTTTTGATAGCTTACTATAATTTTCTAAATGTTCTTACCTGCAAGTAACGAAGTTGCAGTGCAGCGGGCGAGTCTCCGATTACTTCTGATGCTTCCCTCAGAGCTCTGCTGGCCTTCTGTTCACCCTCCGCTGCGATAACCTGATGAATAAAATCACAGATTTAGATACTAATATGATCATCAGGTCGAGGTGAAAAATCTTTCCGGATCTAAATTCCAACCTCTTTAGCGACATCTCATTTGAATAATTTATTGCGAACTGAATATGAATAATTGAATTCACATTTTGAATTTAATATTCGAAGCTATCGAATAATTCAGAAATTTCATGAATAATCAGAAATCAGAATAATCAGACCAGCATAAACGTATCTATTTATACAACTTGTATAGAATGTACAATAAAGTTTAATTTAATACGACTTTTGAATCGTATTTATTCTGGTCATATCTAAACTTCAGTCATTAAATTTTTGTAGTAATGTTGATTTTACGAGTTATTCAGGTTCCTGTGAATTATTCACAGATATGCGCACAAATATTCATAAGTATATGAATAATTAAACTATACAAATTTCTAAATATTCAATTCAAAATTTGAATTGATTATCATTCAATTCAATTTAATTTAATTCAAATGCTTTTCGCACTTTCCTACAATAAACGCTACACAGTTTTAACTGTCCATCCATTCTGAACTGGAATTCAGAATACACATATCAAGTTTATATGCATTTCAACGTGGCGTTACGATCACTACACCGATTATTAGCCGCTAAGAAGACGAAAAAATGCATAAATACCTTGGCGCGCGCCTCGCGGGCTGCTTCAGCCTCAGCAGCCATAGCTCGTTGCAGCTGAACTGGTAGACGAACGTCCTTTCTGCAAATTACATTCTATCTTATCATTTGTTCTTATTTTTTCGGTCTTTTGTTGAGTAACCTGCTCTTCATACATTTCAACTCGTTCGACTTTGATGCCCCAGGAATCGGTGGCTTCGTCAAGAGAAATCTGTTATAAACAAAGAGAAGTCATTTATTTTACTTATATGACTTAATTTGTTCAATGTGGAACTACATATTTTTAAACCGATTAAGAAATTTGAGAGCGTATTGAAAAGCGAACTGAACCAGAGTTGTGAATACCTAAACCTTTTTGAAATAAAGATGACGGCACAAATGGTAATTACATAATTGTAATTATTAATAGTAACATGGAGTAATTACAATATAATGTGTATATTTTTAAATGGCTGCAAAGAACATTTATTCTCAATAAAATTTAATGGTAGTTTTCCTTAAAAAAATGAGGCAACGAGGTTAATGTATTATGAAAGTAATGGGCGATCGTGTTTTTCCATTTCTTTCGTAATTGCTCACAATTTTATATTGAAAATGAGGTATCTATGCAGATATTCAAAAGTCCACGCATCATTTTGTAATGGCCGCAGGTTATTGTTATCAAATCACATCAACGGAACGAACCGTTCTGTAACATTTATTTCTTAAACTAATGAGCGTTTACATCTTTGAACTGAACCATTATGTTTTGCCTTCAGAAAAATCGTATATTTTGTCGATTTATTACTTCATGTCAGATAAATGTAATTCTTGTCTTGGAATATTCATTTCAATTATTAATCGAGCCCTCGAATTATCGATCGATCACTAAACAAGTCAATTATTTCTTGTACAAAAATAATAGCCGCCACGTAACACGCAGTATCATCACTTGGCTGAATATTAAACACTTGCCTGCATGTTTCCGGAAAGAGTTTCACGCTCGCTGAGAATTTCATGGAGGGGTCGGGTTCCCATAGTGTTTCGAAGAGTCGTTTGAGCGAGCAGTCGAGTGCTGTGATGCGCATTTTCCACGTTGGCTATTGAAATTGTCGCGTTGTTGACTCGATAGTAGACAACCGCGTCCACGGAAACGGTCACGCTGTCTTTCGTCAATACCTGTCCCCCAATTATTGGCAAAGATTACCGAGATTTTCCAGCAAATGGTTTCATCGAGAATTCTTCTTAAGGTCGAATTCATAGTCCCAAATTTGAACTCATGTTTGAACTCAAGTTCCATCTTAAGTTTGAACTCAAGTCCCATCTTAAGTTTGAACTCAAGTTCCATCTTAAGTTTGAACTCAAGTCCCATCTTAAGTTTGAACTCAAGTCCCATCTTAAGTTTGAACTCATGTTCTATCTTAAGTTTGAATTCAAGCTCCATCTTAAGTTTGAATCCCAGTTCCATCTTAAGTTTGAACTCAAGTTCCATCTTAAGTTTGAACTCAAGTTCCATCGTAAGTTTGAATTCAAGTTCCATCTTAAGTTTGAACTCAAGATCCATCTTAAGTTTGAACTCAAGTTCCATCTTAAGTTTGAACTCAAGTCCCATCTTAAGTTTGAATTCAAGCTCCATCTTAAGTTTGAATTCAAGATCCATCTTAAGTTTGAATCCCAGTTCCATCTTAAGTTTGAACTCAAGTTCCATCATAAGTTTGAACTCAAGTTCCATCTTAAGATGAACTCAAGTTCCATCTTAAGATGAATTCAAGTTCTACCTTAAGTTAAAATTCAAGTTCCATCTTAAGTTTGAACTGCAGTTCCATCTTAAGTTTGAAGTCAAGTTCCATCTTACGTTTGAGCTTAAGTTGGAATTTGGGAAAACGTTGAAACTTAAGACGGAAGTTAAGTTCGAACTTGAGTTCAAACTTGAGACTATACGCATTTGATACTTAAACCACAAATTTACGATCTCACCTCCTGCGGCGGTACGTCGTACGTTCGCGTACGAAGGTCCACTCTTGCGTAACAATCCACACAGGGAAGTATGAAGAAGATACCTATTAAACAGCAAACGTGAAATGATTAATATCGTCATTCACTGTTTGATTTATCATTCGCAGTTTCAGGTATTTACCAGGGCCCTTTGCTCCTCCGGAGAGAAGTCGTCCGAGTCGGAATATCACAGCTCTCTCGTATTCTTGAACGACCTTCCGAGCAAAAAAAGTTAAATTATTTAACGTTACGTCCATCATCAAGGTTAATTAATCCTCGGTGGTCACACATTCTGGTTGGGACGCGCTGGTCACACGGGGTCACACGGGGTCACAGTGACCCCAGCCATGTTTAAACGATTGCTATGTTGGCGGTATCGTTCCGAATGACTTATACAAATTCAGCGTATTACTTTGAACCTTTTAGAATGGGGCAATGTCGGTATTATAGTTTATCGCATTTCAAAATGGTGGAAAAACTCAGGAAGTGATCGATGACCTTTTTTAATTACAAAGTCCTTCTTAATTTAAAAAAATCATAACTTTTACAATTCTCACATTTTTTCCATAAAATTTTAAGTTGGCACTTTCGAGATATGATAGTTTAAGAAAAAAATAGCTCCATAGTGGGCGTTTTAAAAAAGGTATCTATTCTGACATCTGAAGACAGCCTATTTCGTTTTCGGTCGACTGCCACGACGCAACTGCTGTGACGATTCAACCGACCCTAGTCTGTACTTACAGAGGGAACACCAAAGCACCATTGGAAGGCAGGCCAATCACCTTGGCCGCCGGCAACTTGTATACATTTTGGACGAAAGTTGCGGTTCGAGTCACTGTGACCTCGTGTGACCACCAAGAGTTAATGTTCATTGGTACCCCACTTCCATAGCTGCTTTTGACTTTGAACTTTTGTTATGCTTACCTTGAAGCAGACGAACAGGGAAAAGGGCATCGTTAGTACGACGACGACCCACGAAAGAAATACAAGAATGGTTCCACAAGTGGTAGCGTCCGATTCCTTGGAATCCTCCGCTAGAATGAAAAGAAAAGTACTTTAATACGACAAAAAAACTTGAACGACTGAGTCTCTCAGTATCATTATCAGCTTTTCAATTTTAAATAGAAATAAGTAATTTAAAAGAAAAATAAATGATCTAAAAGAAAAATAAATGATTTAAAAGAATAAAAAAAACAAGAGCTTAATTAAAGATCTTGCTGTACCTAAAAATATTGATATCGCGAAGTCTCGGGGTAATAGGAAATTCTACTCGACGTAACAGGTTAGAAACATTTATATCGAGAGCTCATAAGGTATATACACAAACACTATCGTTTTGTTCGCCAATTTTATGTCTTGGTCAAATTGAATACGGTCGTTATTCACCGATTAAGCCGGCAATACCAGAAATATTTTATTCAGCGATTAAGTGATCGCGTGTTTTGCAAAGACACGATACTCGTTTATCCCTACTTTTATTCGCTATCGTATCGATTACTTTTATTGCAAAGCACGCTTTGCTAAGGTCAATGCAATATTGATAGGTTCGAACGTGCCTTCCATGGCCGAAGAACATTCGAAGCTATCAATTGACCCACCCAACGCAACCTAATCATCAATATAATATTTTCGCCTTCATCGCATTACCAGCAAACTATAATAAATGCGCGCGCTTCACTCGCTCCCGTACTCATAAATCCTGCAGTTACCTGCACGCAGATACTCACACATCGGTGTCACAGATACTCATAAAGTACTCACAAACGTTTACACAATTACTCACATAGTACTCACAGGCATTCTACATAAGTTCCTTCGTGTATGTGTCTGGATGAGTGTTTTGAATGCTGTGTGCTTGATTTCCAATGGATTCTGGGGGGTTGTAATATCATAATAGTCTTTCCCTTGGGTACTTCTCAAGAACAGCTTCGATTATTTTAAACAACGCTTTGATGTTAGAAGGAAGTTATAATATTGAAGAACGTCTAGACCAACGTTAATTAATAATTAATAATACCATGATAGTCTTTCTCTTGGGTACTTCTCTAGAACAACTTCGATTATTTTAAACAATGCTTTCATGTTAGAAGGAAATTATAATATTGAAGAACGTCTACACCAACGTTAATTAATTCGTCCGCGGCACCGAAAATCGTTCTCAAACAAAGTAATTCCAGAATAATTTTCGGTTCAAACATTTTTCGGAGCAAATTGCTTTATTTAGCACTCTGGCTAATAATCGACCTGTGGAAGAACAGCTGCTTTAATGCTGCGAATTAACTTCCTCTTTGTGTATACACAGACTTAAATGTCACAAAAATGTTCATTGGTTCGATATTCTTTTCTCATCACTGCTTATTAAATTGCACATTTATTCCACAATCTATTTATTTAATCACTAATCTGATGGTTTTTAACATCATGTATTTACTAGTTAATGTATAATTGAACTGAAAAAGGAGCTATAAAAAATGAAAAAAATTGTTTACGCGTGCAATACGAGATCCCTTCAAAGCACCAATTTGAATTTTACTATGTTTATGCCAAAATGTATAACTTTGTGAGATATAAACAAAAAAACGAAGTTCAATGAAAAATACCTAAAACACATGCCACATATATTAAAAAAAACTTCTTCCCAAATCTTTGCGAATGAATTTCACCTATTCACTATTATTTTATTTTTCTTCTTCTTTAAGGCAAGGCACGAGGAAGCACATCCTGCAATGAATTACCAAGGAAACACGACGCATATGTCCCACACAACATACTCGACTTACCGTCCGTCATGTTTTTATTATGTTATAAAAATAATCCCGGCGACGCGACGAGTCTTGCGGGGTGAAAGAGCGAGGAAATTTGACGACGCGGTTTCGGGATGGACTCCGCCGTTTGGATGAAAACAAAAGGCGGCTGGGAGGATTGGAAAATAGTGCGGGAGACGCGTCGCGAGGATCACGACACTTTGCACGGTACTATCAGTGGGTACTCTACATCCTACGTTTCCACGTCGCTGTGATGAACCGCCTGTGGCGGGCGAGAGGCAGGCAGCAACGTCGAGGTCGTCGTCGTCGTTTACGTCCGTGTTCGCGTCGACGTCGACGTCCTGGCATGCGCGACGTATCCACCCTCGCGAGCCTCCCACATCCGCTCCCCCTCGCACCCTTCCGTTGGCGTGGCTGCTGCCGAGCCGGCCGGCCGGCCGGCGATTCGCTTTCCCACAGTCTGTTCCCTATTTTCTCGCGAGTCTCCACTCATTAGCGCATCGCGACGATTAATAAGGGCGCTGGTCGGATGACGTTGAAGTTCGCATCGTTGGAATGCAACGAAATTCAGAAAAATAATTAATTGTAATTAACCCAAATGATGAAAATATGTACAAAAAGTCACCATAGCAACCAAGGGCACAAAAAAACGTTGCGCCCTTCGCAATTTGGGTTAATTCGATTTTTTTTCTGAATTTTCTTGCATTCCAATGATGCAAACTTCAACATCGTCTGGTCGGGCTGGTGGGAAAAAACCAATTAATTCTTTCAGAATTAATTCAGGATCTTTTTCATGTGGACGAAAAAATGAAAATGTTCGAGGCATTAGAATTCGTTTATTAAAACTTGACATGAAAATTCTATTTTTTCACAGAGGAGAATTGGATCTTTTAGATTGTTTAAGAAAGGTTTAGACCGGTGTTTTCGGGGGATGGAATGTACAACTTCGAAACGATGCTATAGGGAAAAAGTCAATAACCGATATGGAAACATTTCGCGGCTTTAGCACTTTTTATTGGAAGCGGGATCGATTTTAGCACTTTGTTATTGAAAGCGGGATCGATTTTAGCACTTTTTTTTACTGTCTATCTGGGAATCTATGAATTCTGAAAGGGGGACATTTTTAAAAAGGACTCTTTTAAGTGACTTTAAAAATATTTTTTATCAGAGTTTTTCATAACAAAATATACGATTTTGAAAACGAAAGTATGGGTAAAAAGATAATAGCTTGACAAATTTGAGACGTTCATTTTGGCACTTTTTGAACGAGTATTGAAGTCTATGAAGTCTGAAACCGACCAAGTGAACAAAGAAAATGTAGACACAAGGAAGGAAACTTTTTGATTACATTGTACATTAATTAAGCTCAAGATTGACGTGATCGGCTGGTGGATATCCTGAAAAGATGAGAATATTCTGTCGTGTCCCTATTTTCTCGTGAGTCTCTACTCGTTAACCCATCGCGACGATTAAGCAAACGAAGAAGCAATTAATTTAGGATCTTTCTTCGTGTAAACGAAAAAAATTTAATGTTTGAGGCATTAGTGTCCGTTTATTAAAATCTTGATATGACGATTCCATTCGGGTTCTTCACAGAGAAAAATTTGATGTTTTAGATCGTTTAATTAAAAAAGTATTGAAACCGGTGTTTTCAGGGGATGAAATTTGCAACACGAAAACGATGCTTTGGGGCAAAAGTCAATATCTGTAGTAGGAAAATGGCGAGGGGTCGATTTTTATTAGATGTACATCTATTTATGAATCTATGAATTTTTAAATCGGAACATTTTAAAAATGATTGATTTTTTAATTACTTAAAAAATATTCATAATCAGAGTTTTCTGTGATAACGCATACGATTCGAGGACGATAGGATGGGACAAAAATGTATATCTTGAAAAAATGGAGACGTTGATTTTACCACCTTTTGAACGGGTGTTTATTGAAGTCTATGAAGTCTGAAACCGATCAAATGAACAGAGAAAATGCAGACCCAGGGAAGAAAACCTTTTGATTACATTGCACATTAATGAAGTTTAAGATTCAGGAGATTGGCTGATGAATATCCTGAAAAGATGCGAATATCCTGTTGTGGCCGGTTTGATGCAGACAGCTGAGAAAGGGCGAGGAAACGAGCATACTTAAGAACGATCAATAGACTCACGCAGGTTCAGGAGCCGCGTACGCATCGTTGTTCGAAAATACTCCTCTAATGAGGTACGCTACAGGAGGCTACAGGAGTGATTTATACTGAATATTTGATTGACCACCACTAGGCCGTTGGAATCTTCAGCAGCGTTTTCTTTAAACCTCCAACAACCTCCCGAATTTTATAAACGTATGTCTATTCTTTATGTTCTTCTCAGTACAGACTTCGATTAATGTAACTAGATCTCATATGACAACAGCTAAATCATTCAATCGATATTTATGCGAATGGTGTATTATGGAAGTCAATCGAATGTTGCTCGTAATTTAATTTCCCAACTATCAATAATGAATACAAATTATTACGACTAAATTAAGCATTGTATAGCTCAGACTGCGAGATTATTTTGAAAATATTCTAGTAGGAATAATTGAGTAAAAATGCTTAAAAATCTTGTGAAGGAGACTCAACTTATATATTCTCAAGTTTATGGGGAGAACGTGATTCGAACTGCCAACTTCAGACCTCCCTACTTACACCTAACTACCTAACTTCCCAATGCTGACACGCTACCGCCTACTACACTATTGACCACTTGCGAAATTCTACGAATTAAATTCTGTTGTAAGCTTTATAGCGTTGAATATTTTATGCAAGTTATCGCGATGGCGTGCTGCTGGGGATCTAGGTCAGTAAGCAGCAACATGATTTCAGAGGTCCTCGCCAATAACTCTAAAGATTTCGCTGTCCAGGTGAAACACTTGCAGCTTTCCCGTGTGCAGATGGATTGCTAAATGGTTTTGTGTGTCCAGGTCGATCACTTTAGAGATTTCGGTACTCAGATCGATCACTTCGGTATCTAAGTTGACCTCTTCGTAAAATATGGTGTCCTGATCAATCCCAACGTAGTCTTTGGTGTCTATAGGCGAATTAGATAATTGTTTCCGTCTCCAGATTAATTAGTTCATAGATTTCCAATTCTGTATTGATCCAGGCGGATGAATTCAGAGTTTTTAGTATCAAGATCGATAGCTTCATAGTTTCCATGGCCGTTCAGGTCGATGTCTCCTACTTTGGATATCTTTATCTCTCTCTACCTTTATTGACGTCATATATCCGACACTGTGATGAATTGCGGCTGATGTGATTGCCTTTCCATCAGAGAATCGGTAGGTCGAGGGTTCGAAAAATATGCTTCGTTGCTTATGTTTGAACGCGTGTAGGTGACCTTTGAAGTAATGCATAGTTTGACGCGACAGGCCTGTATTTAGCCAAACGAAAGCTGGGAGGGGCGCGTTATAAGTTATGTAGTGGTCATTCGTATGTAACGCTCTGCGATTCGATGTGAGCTTCGTCAACGTGATATTTTTAGACGATCGTTACTACACAATTACTGATAATAAACCATTAGATAAAAATAGGCCGCGCAATTATTTACAGACACATGAAGCGTACAGCACCTATTCTCAATCGGCCGAGTTCTAGCAATAAAAAAGGCCGTGGTATATCCCACGGTCTCAAAAGATGCTGGACATTTGTGTTTCGAAATTCGAATTTCCTTCCAGAAAACTTGAAATGCTTGTGAACAGCATCTGAATGTAGTCGGGCCAATAAAAAAATGTTGCAAAGTAGAACTTTGCACATTGCTGCCTTATTCATTTCTATTTTTCACAAAGCCACCTCTATGAGTAATCGTATTGATAATTTGTGGCATCGTCATAGAGGAAGCTTTGTGGAAAATGGATATTAATGAGGAAGCAATGTGCAATGTTCTACTTTGCTACTTTTTTAAATGATATTTTAGGTCAGTTGTAATAAAATGTGAATGTATGATTTCTACGTATGCCTTCTTCACGCTGTTACGTTTCCCCCCAGTCTCCTTGATCCTCTTTCATTCCTTGAGTTTCCCCCCTTCCGAGTCACTTATTGAGTTCCCTCCAGAGTGTTATCCGCAGCCACTCTTTCCTAATGCACTACTGTATCGCATTTACACTTTGGGCACAGGGAAACTGCGCCGATACAGAAAACCTGTGCCGATACAGGCGGCTATATTTTACTGAGTGTCTGCTGTATGAGAATACATCAGAAACTCAGAAAAACTGCCTCCCGCTCAACAGTTGACGCGCAAATCAGTGCATGGCTAAGCGGTCACCCATCCCAGTACCGACCGCGAGTCGAGCTGCTTAATAGGCAGTGGCACTTTCCCCGCCACTGCTCAAAATGTTAAAACCTATTTTCTCCCAAAATACTCGGCACATAGAGCTGAGATTTTGAGAGAATGTGCGGAAGTATTGCAGAATTGGGCTAAACTTCTGGCTCCTCGATCCTCGAAGCCGTTTCTTCAGGAGAATCGAAAAACAAAAAGGTGCGAGAGAGACTTCCCTATAGGCGTTTAACATTGGGCGACGAAGTTCCCAGCGAAGAATCACTCTTAAGGTAGTCCTTGCGTCTAATATTAATTTCGCATAAATTCGAGAAAACTGAGAGAGAATTGCAAACACTTCTTGATGGTATAAAAATCAGAAAAGATTCATGCACATTAAAAGTACTGAAAAGATTAATTTGACATAATAATAATTCCAAAATGTTATTAATAAATTGACGAAAAAAATTATTGTTTAACTAATATCCCGGTGATGCAAATTTTTCTTTGTTATCAAAAGGATTCGTTCGTTTTTCTGAATACATATGAATTTTTTCAGATTTTTAAGTTAACTTTGAAATTTGTGTTTTTTATAGGGTGAAAAAACACAAATTTCAAAGGTGACTTAAAAATCTGAAAAAATTCATACGTTTTTTTTTCATAAAAAAAAATTTGGGTCACCGGGATATTACATAAACTATTTTTTTTTATTTTTTTTTTATTTTATTTTTATTTTCTGTGTTCCATTGTATACCCTTGCGGGTTTTTACATAACCCATCCCTTTCAACCCGTCCCTATCACTCCCTACCCGCACATCGCTAAGCTACCTAACTTTCAATGCGTCCGCAGCCGACTTAGCTACACTGTACCGCATTTGCCGAGGGCACGGGGGAACTGCGGAAAACCCGTGCCGGTACAGACGGCATTATATATTTCCGATTCTCCGGTGTATGCACGAAAGAAACACAATGTTACTTAAGTGCAGACACCAGAGTCTCCGAAAAAATGCCTTCCGCTCACTGTTTGATGCGCCAGTCGATGCACGGCTAAGCGGTCACCCAACCAAGTTATGGCCGCAAACAATGCTGCTTATCTCGTGGGACCGCCGAAGCCGCACACCGACCGCACACCTATCAGTGTCGGTTGATATTACATAAACTATTTTTTTCATCAATTTGTTAATAACATTTTACAATTCTTATTATGCCAAATGAATATTTTCAGTACCTTTAACGTGCATGTATTTTTTCAGATTTTTATACCATCGGGAAGTGTTAGCAATTCCGTCTCAGTATTCTCGAATTTATGCGAAATTAAGACTATACGATAGGACCTCCTTAAGAGGAGATGATACTTCGCTCGGGATAAAGCCGTTCTTTAGGTGTCTAAATTTAAATCTTGCTTGCTGGTCACACACACATACCTTTTTAAACTACTTTTCTTAACGTTTCGGACCATTCTAAGTGCCCTGACATGAAAACCTCGAAACAAATATTTCACGAAAACAAAGCTTCCTCTACGAGGAAGCCAAAAAGAGTCTATCTTCAGATCGCGTTGCTGTCCGAGATTCTTGCACTTTATTACAAGACCAACCCCTCCCAGATTATCATCCCGAAGGGGAGCCTAACGCTATGGCATTTTTAACTCTCGGTGGTCACACGTTCTGGCTGTGACACGATTGTCACACGGGGTCGCAGTGACTCCAGGCATGTTTAAACGATTGTCGCGTTGGCGGTATCTTTCCGAATGACTTGTAAACATTCAGCGTATTACTTTGAACCTTTTAGAATATGGCATTGGCGGTATTATATCTTTATCGCATTTCAAAATGACGGAAACAAATCACGAAGTGGTCGATGCGTAGAAAAACCCTTTCTAATTAAAAAAAAAGTCGTAACTCTTAGAATTATCAACTTTTGTTCATAGAATTTTACGGTGATAATCTCGAGATTTGGTAGTGTAAGAAAAAAAAAGTTCCATAGTGGGCGTTTCAAAAACGGTATGTATTCTGACATCTGAAGAAAGCCCATTTCGTTTTCGATCGACTGCCACGACGCAACTGCTGTGAAGATTCGTCTGAGCCTAGTCTGTACTTACAGGGGGAACCCCAAAGCACCATTAGAAGGCAGGCCAGTCGCCTTGACCGCCAACAACTTATAGAAATTTCGGTTTAATGTTGCGCTTGGAGGGTTCAATGTGTGACCCCCCCTGGAAATATTTATATGTAAAATATATGTCGCTAAAAAGTTCTATAGATGTTGGAAAGTTTCGGCAAAGAAACGTTCCTTTGCCGATACTTTCCAACATCAATAAGCAACAGCGGTCAACAATCATATTCAAGAAAAAAGTTCTATATGCAACATATAGAACTTTTCGGTGACATATACTTCACATATAAATATTTCCATGTCGGCCTGTATGATCACCGAGGGTTAAAACTGCCCGATATTTGGATTCCAAGGCCGTTGCAACCACAGCTGCGAGAGGAAACGTCCGCGTGTTATGGAAAGAGAAAGGAAAGTTGAAGAAGTGCGCAATGTCATATATTCGAGAATATCCGCTTGAATCGACGTTGACACAGTAATGTGTAACGATTTTTTTCGCACGAGCTTCGAGCGACGTAACACGGGGGAATATTGGGTGGAGCATTTGTGGATGTAGATGTGGTTCGACACATTGACCTTCCTTACACTCGATTAATAATTTAAGGGGCAAGTTATAGATACAAGTTCGAATAAAGGGCATTGTGTGTCGGGGGTGGTTACGCTTGGCGTACACCCGACGTCTCTGCGTACAGTCGTAGCGCCACTCGGCAAGTTGGAGTTGGATCGAAGCCGGCCGGGGGTCGAAGAGACGTCCAGCTGACCGGACGGATGTTTGCCGCTTCGATGCCGACGCCGCTGCCGCCACCACGAACGCCGTGCGCTCCTACCTGCCGCTGCGAAACCGCGCTGCGATTACATTACCACCACTCACCCCACCTGCCGCTATCCTCCCATCCCCGTATTGACGTTTGTCACGTACCTGTTTACATCCGACAGTGAAACTATGCGCAACAACACTATTTATTCCAGTCACGTTCTTTATTACAGGAAAAAAAACGACATTGTTAAGGGGAGGGGGGTATGGTTCATTCGGTGAAAAAAAGACCCTTTTTCAATCCTTTTTTCACAAGATACGGGCAGTGTATTTTAAATTTCACGATTACAGCATTGTAGAGTAACATTTCAAGATTATTTTCTGAAAATTTCAGCGGAAAATATTAAAAACTAAGCCGTTGAATGCAAATCTCCGGAGACGTCTAAAAAAAAAGTTGTTTTGCGGTGACCCTTGTAACTCATCACTCGATTATGTGATATCAAAAAAACAAGTTGATTGTATTAGTTTATGAGGTTCCCCAGGTAACGCTGGCGAGTTTTTTTTTCTTTTTGATTTTTCAATTTTTTGGTAACACTGGAAAGTCATAAACGCGATTTTCGCTTAAAAAATCGGCGATTTTGTTATTGTAAAATAAAAAATAACAACAAATAAAAAAGAATTCGACAGCATTACCTCATGAATTCTACAGAGAAAGAGTGTACCAAATTTGAAAAGGTTCGGTACAATAGTTTTTCAATTACAGCCATCACCGACTTTGAAAACGTGAAGTGTGGGAAAATCGCTTTAAAGTGAATACTTATGTAGGAAACGACTCTGAGCCTCGGATGGTTAAAATTCCATATCTCCGTTAGTTTTGCTCCAATAGCTCTAAAAATTGGACACAATATTCTTGAGATATTGTGCATTCATAAAATAAAATAAATTAAAAATGGAAAAAATACAAGACCATACCCCCCCCCCCCAAAAAAACATTTGCACATTCCCTCGTGGATTTCTACTCCGCAAAACCACTGCTGGTTTCTCAACTTTTTCGCATCGCAGTTCACCGCAAAACGGCAGATCTCTTTATCTTGGCGTCGGTTGTTTTGTGGTTTTGCTTACACAACCGCAGAATCACCCATGTAAATTTCGAAAACAAAAAGATTGTTTTCGCGTTTAATTATAATTTTTTTATTTTCATGGTTAACGATTTGGTACATTCGATCATGGTTGTAAAAAAAGAATATACATCATTTTGTTATTAATGGGATTTCGACGCCAGGAAAAAAGATCGGTCGCTTTGTGGTGAATTGCGGTGTGAACAAGTATAAGAAATGTCGGTAGTTTAGGCATTGCACACGCGTCATACGGATGCTGCCCATACAGCGTGACGCGCTGTTGCATCATCACCGAATGCGATAGTAAATTGATAAGGCATTGTCTCACATTCTTTTCATGTTACGAGTGACAATGTTTTGCGACGCTTGTAGAAAAAATGTGTAGAAAAAAATGCACAGAAAAACAACTCAGTTTGTGCTAATAACCAATGGGATATGGTATACGCAGTTTTTTGGAAGTCAAATTTGTAATTTTGGTTCGTTCTTTTCGGGTGATGGCTCGTGATGGATAATGTATAAATTCGCCGATTAAAATTTGCGATGGTATTCATAGCTTCCCTGCTTAATAATTCCAGTTGACCCTGATAGAAACCGATCAAATGGACAAAATTCCGACTGAAAAATAATCAGTTCTAACAGGTTTCAATCGGACTTTTGTCCGTTTCATTGGTTCTAATCGGATCTTTTAACCAGGGTTACAAATAACAGTAATTTGTTTATGAGAGAAAAAACAAGCGTGACGAACTTAATTAATTTTTTTCCTGATTGATAAATAAACTGAAGAAAATAACTCGGTGAATTCGTAAATCGTTCGTCAACGAACGAAAGTTGCCGTCGCTCGTCAAGAACGAACAAAAATGATAAAAAAAACCGCGCATTATATACCCTATTAATTATTATCACAATATTGAGTTATTTTTCTATGATTTTATTTCTATACCATTTTTTCTACATTCAGCGAGATCTCTTTAATTCAGATCCTTCTTTATTGCCACTAGTTTCCCTTTGTAAGTATGTAGAAATAATTTGTTTATTTATTTCTTAAACAACAATCTGCTTATTTCATAAAGAAACAAACAAACAAATAATGTTTCAAATCGAATGCGCAATGGACTTCACTCTACTGCGGATGCCTCCTTAACGTCCTACACTCTTAAAAACTGCCGAGTCATATCCTTCGTTCAATATCCCTCGTCTTGTGACAACGTTAAAGTGTTATTTCGAAAAAGAATATTGATTTTTTCTTCGCGAACGTTAATTTTTCCGGTCGATCATTTTAAATAATAGATTAGGCAAATACAAATATCGATCCAACTGGTATTTTCAGTGCGGAGGTTGGTCCCTTTGAAATATGTATTCCTGTAACGTTTTGTGCGAAATCGATTCACTTGATGAGGGATGTGTGTAGGAAAATGCCTCGAGCGCTACATGTCTAGTAGTTATTATAGTTTTGTCGATGGTTAGCTCGTCGTCAATAGAAGTGTTAAATGTTAAGGCCAAAAAAGCTACATTAACTCTCTGTAGATACATCTGAGATATACCAGCATTCCAAAAATTACCAAAGTCTAAGGTAAAATCGGAGAGTAAAGGTGAGAGTGAGACAAATTGGCATAAATCACCTATTCTGATTTTTTTCTTCCGTTCCAGTCCTACGTTCGTCTTAGAAATAGTATTTAATATTTATATATTGATACAGGACATCTCTAGCAAACACGATAACTTTTTCTTCAATAATAGTCACAACAACAATAAGAAAGAAGCTATTAAATCATTGTCAAAATAACCTTCCACACAATCTAACAATAAACAACCTGCAGGCAGCCATATTTTTAAAATCATTTCTTTAGTCGTCGTGATTACTAGGGTTGCCATGAAAGCTGATAACAACAAATCATGATATATTTTTTTAGTAATCACAATCTTTGGTAATTGAGAACAGGTTTGTTTAATCTATAAATCGGTAAGGAGTATTTTTTTAACCTTCTATCAAATTGTAGAGGATTTTTGAAAAATTATGTACGAATGTCAAGGCCCTGTTACTTTGCCTCGGGATGGCCCATATATTCCACATGCAAATCCACATGCTGCGACAGCAAATTGTGATTCACCTGCTCTCGCGCTATAAGTAACACTCAGCTCGTCTGTGGTTTTTCCGACCTTCCTGGAACGACGGTTTTCCCGCTTTACTATCATAATACTATTTTTTTCTAACAGATGAACGATAAGTCACGCGTCTCGTGCCTCTAAAGAGTGTGCGGGAATGTGTTTAAGTATCAGCGAGATGCGTGCGGGAATGCGTTCATGCGCATGCGCCCTAAACACTAGGGCGCATGCGCCGTATTTACCTCGCACATCTTACTACAATACGTGACTTTCGCCACGCTGTAAAGCACGGAAAGCGGGTCATTCCGTGCATGAGCTGTCGGCACGCCCGAGTCATAGACATCAGAGTCTATTGCTATATAAAAATTAATTATGTGTGGTATTTTTATCTCAGCTGTAATCATACGAAAAACATTCGGGAATTCATTTTCTAAAACCGTAATTATATTGTGGCTACTTTATAAGTTTCCCCGACTTCGTGAGATTTAATCGTTTCCGAGATATACACATTAAATGGAAAATGAAAAAATTAGCATATTGTGGCCAATCTTTTTTCTTTTATTTGTAGCATCTATCGATATCAATAAACTGGATTTTTAGGAATTATGAGAATTTTTTTGTATAGCGAAAGTACCGTGCAATGCCTCATATGTATTCGGAATAAATAGCCAAAGAATAGTGAATGAAACTCCTATATCACTTTGAATTGATTTTACCCGCCCCTATACGTCGGTAATCGACTTATCATTAATTTTGCTTCTTCATAGAGGAAGCTTTGTTTTCATGAAATTTGTTTTTTCGAAATTTTCATGCCAGTATGCTTAGAATCACCTAAAACGTCGAGAAAAATGATCTAGAAAAAATATCCGTATGTGTGTGTATGTGCAGGGCTTCGAAAATTCAATCGCCTCTCACTCAGTAACCGTTTGAGCGATCTGGCTCAAATTTGTCGCTCAAGTAGAGTAGTCGTCCCCCTTTAAACGTTGCGATTTTTTAATATAGTAATTAAGATTTTATGTAGTTTTGAATTTGTTGAAAAAAGGGCGTGGTCGCTCTAATTTTCGTAAAAATTCGTTGATTTAGCTAAATAGTTCTTCATAACTGAAGATACGTTCAATGTTCTATGGTATTGAATTTCGACGAAATCGATAAAGCGGTTCGGATTTTATGAAATTTTGAATTTTTCGAAAAAAATACATTTTGCTCTAACTCACGTCGAATCTGAAGAAAGGATTCAAAATGTTCCACAGTCGAAAAATAACACACAGCCCTCCTACGTACGAAATTTGGTGATGATCGGTAAGGTCGTTCGGATTTTACACCATTTTGAATTTTTCAAAAAATGTAGATTTTCGTTGTAACTTCCGCAAAAGTTAAGAAAGTAAGAAAACTTGCATCTAATCAAAATTTGATGTAACTGTGTTTGTAACGGAGTTTTCTTTTGTTCAAATTTTAAAAAGTAGCAAAGTAGAACTTTGCACATTGCTTCCTCGTTAATTTCCCTTTTTCACAAAGCTTCCTCTATGAGGAAGCCAAAGTGAATAAGTAAGCTTCTTCGTTGAAAGCTGGCTTTGTAGAAAAGGAACATTAACGAGGAAGCAATATGCAAAGTTCTACTTTGCAACTTTTTTACGAAATATTTTAAAAAGTACTTAAACGAAGTGCTTACAAATGTATTTTAAGTACAAAAAGTATTTTGTATTTTAAATATATAAAGTATTTTGTATTTTTAGTATTTTCACGTATTTCGCCCAGCTCTGGTGCTGTGTTTCGTAGATCTGGCGAGCAGCCAAAAGAATTCGCGTTGGAGTGATAAAGAATCTGGGGTATTCAAGGTTAATGTGCCTCGTAGATGCCGAGGCATAAGCTGCTGCTTATGCGTCGACATCTTCTCGGTTTCTCTTAGGAGAAACTTGTCGCGGAACTGTTCTTTATAGGACGTCGGTTAGCTCATCTTGTAACTGACCCCGATGCATTAACTTTATCATTTAATTATGGGGCGACGTCATAACGGAGACTCATTGGACACTCTGCCGAGGTCCATCAGTGCTTTGCCATCAATGTTGATAAGTATTTTGCGTTTCCATTAGGGATCCACGTTCTATTACGGAATCCTTGTTATAGTTTGTAATTGAATCATTCCATTATTGCAATAATGCTTTTTCGCGTAGAGGGTGTTCCGTCCAAAATCGACTGCGGTCTGACCCTCAACCTCGCGAATTTGATTGGCAATTTTTTCCGTTATTTCTCCACTTCAAAAAGTCTGTCAGATTTTTTTTAATCGGTTGTTATGTCATTTTAATAAATGTTAATGTCTTACTATAGGTCAACATTGAAAAATCTACAACTACTCATAGATATCCCACATAAGATACCAATTTTTCTAAGCATTAACGCAGAATGAGTTGAAAAGAAATAGATGCATATCATGTTTATCTTTGTGTCTAGTTCCTTTGTGTTTAGTATATTCAAGTTTCGACCTGGGTCTGGCTCTCGCCCTCCCGGATTTCGTCCATGATTTTTTTGTGCCGTTGTCCCAACTCTAAAAAAGCTGAACATTTTTCTCCGATTTTTTTTTCTTTCAAGCTTGAAGTAGTCACAATTTAAAAATCTAAAAAATAATCAGAAATCCCGTACCAGATATAGACTTTTTTAAGTCTCAACCCAGAGTAGGGTGCCATTTGCTCCTCTTCTGATCGGACTTTAAAAAAAAATGTTTGACTTTCTTCTTTCGAGAAAAACTCGAAAAAAATAGTAGCAAGGATCGGCCCCACTTTGGCGCTATGCTTAAAAACTTTTATATCTCATACAGGACTTTTGGGAATTTTTTCACATTTCAAAATTGTGGGTAACCATTTTTTTATTTTGCACAATTGTAATAAATTCAATAAAAAACATACAAAAATCTGAAAAAAATGTCGAGCTCTTATTAGAGTTGGGACAATAATACAAAAAAATTGTGGACGAATTCCGAGACGTCAATGGTCAGACCTAAGTCAAAACAAGCAGGAATCCCCCATATGTAAATCGTTTGTTATGCTTCATACATGAGCATCATGCTGTATTTTGTAATAAGTAAACGTACCTCCAATAATGCGCTTTCGTATGTCATCGGGTCGGGTGTTTATGGGGATGGCGGTGCTGTTGCCATTGCCCACTGTCGACATTGGGAGAGACATCTCTAATGGATTTATTTGAACTCCAAAGACAGCCACCTGTGTTTCAGAATAAATTTGTAATTTCGTATCAGTATCTCCTAGCGTACAAGGAAAACAATGTAAGGTAAGATCTGCGAGGTAATCGTTAAACATATGGCATGTGGGATATGTTTACTACTTAATTAAGGAACTACTTCAGGTAGTTCTAGCGATACAGACCAGTTAAATCTGAGTTTCAGATAAAATTTCCATAATTTTTCGATGGGATAAAAACCTGAATGAAATCAAGCGATGAACAAAGGTGCTGAACAAATTGATCTTGCACAATAATAATTCCAAAATGTTATTAACAAATTCATGAAAAATAAATTGTTTAACAAATCATCCGGCCACCCAACTTTATTTTTCAAATGAAAATGATTTGTAAATTTTGTTGAAATGCGCGAAATTTTTCAGAGATTTGTCTGGTTTTTTAAAATTATGTTAATTTTGTTTTATTTGTGTATTGTCACGATTTTTGGATATCCGTCTGTCATAAAACCACCCATTGCACTCACGCAGTGTCTGAAAAATTGATCATGTAGATTCGCAAATACAGCTCAAACATAAAAAATACAATTTTCAAAAATTAGATAAAATTTTGAATAAAATTGCACGTTTTATAAAAAATTGGAAAATCATTTTCATTTGAAAAAAAGTTGTCTTGACGGGTGATTTGTTGAACAATGTTCTTTTTCATCAATTTGTTAAAAACACTTTGGAATTATTATTCTTTTCATGTCATTTAGTTTTTTATGCAGAATCAATCTTTCCAGCTCCTTGAATGTGGTTGAATTTTTTTTTTTTTTTTTTTTTTTCAGATTTTTGTACCATCGCGAAGTATTCGAAATTTTTTCTTTTAACTTAATAATGCATTATCAAGTCATAAGAGACTACCTTAATAGTGTCTCAACAACTGAGCCTCCATATTGTACATCGAAATACATCAGAGCGAAAATATTTGGACGTCCATTTTAAAATTTTTTTTTTTTTTTTGTAGAAAGAGATTGACTGATATACGTGGGAAAAAATGATCAATTTCGTAATGTACATTCGATCACAAGATTCTCATTGAAAATGTTTCCATTCATTTTCTGCGCATACTGCGTCGGTATGATTGAGGGGAGTGATGCTATCGCGGCGTATAGCATAGAGTCCGGTGTAGTTATAAGGTTCAAAAATAGAACTGCCATGTGGCGTATTGGGCTCAACTCACTTTTCTTAGCAATAGTGCTCTCAATTTGTTTCAGCTTACTGTAAGCGAACCCTACTGATACTTCACAAGTAAAATTTCAGATTTTTGCTGAGTTTATTGTTACGACAATAAACTCAGCAAAATAAAAAAATACAATTGCGATTTTATTTTTATACCTATATTACCATTTACTACATTGTTTTCCGGGAACTAATGTTCTATGTACTGTATTCCATACCAATTCGACCTAGGTCAGAGCCTCGACTTCTCGGATTTCGTCCAGGATTTTTTGTGTTATTGTCCCAACTCTGAAAAGAGCTCGACATTTTCTTCGATTTTTTTTATTTCACTTGCTTACAATTTTTCAAAGTGAAAATAAAAAACGATATTTTCACTTTGAAAAATTCCGAGATGATAAAGTCCGGATATAAAATCCCGTATCAGATATAAACATTTTTAAGCTTTAACCCGGAGCGGGCTGAGATTTGCTTCCGGAGTTTATTTTTTACTTTTATGTGTTTGGAGTATATTTTTAGTTGTTTTTACTTTTTTCGAGAAAAGTACCGAAAAATAGAAGCAAATCTTAGCCCACTCTGAATTTCAACAACACAAAACATCGAGGACGAAATCCGAGTCGTCGATGGGCAGACCCAGGTCGAGTCAGGATGGAATGCCCCATATATATATAGGATGAATGCACCAGTTATTAAACAGTCACCAGTAAATGAATAACAGCTTTTTGAGAGTTCATGAGAAGTGACGACAACTTGGATGAACCTTAGATTCTCAATTCGTCTATTCTTTAGCTGTCTACTGCGATTATTTTGTCGCAGAAGTCTATTTTCGGCTAAAAGCGTAAGTGAGATTGGCTTATTAATTTACTGGTGTTTTTGGATTTTTGGCTTTTAGTATTTACTTTTATGCACTTCGCGATAAAAATACGAGATTTTTAGCTGCATCACCTAATTCGACGCTTTGGTGAATCATTATAATTTTCGCGAACAGTCTCAAAATAATAGATCGTATAGAAACTATTTTGTAAATTTTTCATAACATTTTTTATTAGAGTTACGAACGACAACCATATTCGTAAAGAATAGAATTTAAAAAACGTTTGTTTCAGATGACCAGGAGTGCCACAATCTGAACGCCCGACTAAACACAATTTTTGCGACATGACCTGCGCAACATTTTCTATCCTGCCTAATTTTGAATAAAATGCTTTGAAAAAATTCCAGATGTTGCATCAAACATATATTAATATAACTGTAAAGTATTAACACTGTACTTTGAACCGTTTTTCTAAATTGAATACCCAAAAAATTACCTCGAAAATGAGTATACACACTAGAAGACCCGCTTAATTCTTGATTTACTGGTGACTCAACCCTGCTAGCGTTTTATAAGTGTACGTAAATGTACAATACATACGAATTATTTTTTTGCTGGAATGTGACGGTGAGGATATTAAATGACACGTTGTGCTAGTCGAATATATTGAATAACAGAATCGTGGGCATGGACGTTAGAATCGGAGTAGCGAAGAAAGACTCGAAAGAAAAACAGCCGCAGTGTAGGACGCATGCAGTGAGACTGGCCCATTCAATCTCGGTGCGGGGTAATCGCAGCGCGCTCGGATGTGGCGGCGACTCATCCTCCACAATGGGACCACTGTCGCGATTAATTAAGAAAAGCTCTGTGAAACTGCTGCCTAGCCAATCTCGAGCTGCGTCATTGGTCTCACGGTGACAGGCCAAACGTCACGCAGCTCATCGTGACGCGCTACGGGTGTTTATCACTCGCGCATGGATACACCGAGGCCCAACGACCTCGAAAGGACGAGACACACCTCTTTCGCCTAAAATCACCTCTACGTCGGGTGTATCGCTATAATTTACGCTCCCTCAATTTGAACATAAGTATGCGGCTGTTTTAAGGTAGTAGTCTCGGTACAGTCCCGCCACATGTGACTTTCGGGGAAAATATCGAATCCTTCTTCATGAGTTCATTATCTGAAAAAAATCAAGCATGTAGAAGGTGCTGAAGAGATTAACTTTGCATAATAATAATTCCAAAATGTCATTAACAAATTAATGAAAAAATGAATTGTTCAACAATTTACCCGGCAACCCACCTTTTTTTCTAATGAAAATTATTCATTCATTTTTCTGAATACGTTTGAATTTTTTTAGAATTTTGTCTAATTGTTTAAAATTGCATGTTTTCATGCAAAATGGGCGGCGTTTTTGAAAAATGTATTTGTTCATTAATTTGTTATTGACATTTTGGTATTATTATTACACAAAATCAATCTTTTCAGCATATTCTACATGCTTGATTTTTTTCAGATTATTATCTCATCGAGAAGGGTTCAAAATTTCTCCCGAATCACACATCTGGCGGGACTGTACCGAGACTATTTCGTTAAGGTGGCCGTCTGTTGAGTCCGGCTAAAGATGGATTTCTCAGAGAACTTCGAACACGCCCCAATGACAAAAATCTGAAAAAATTTGGCGTATCGAAGGTACTGCAAATTCTGCAAATCTTATTGACAAATTAACAAAAAAATTAATTGTTCAACCCATTCATTCATTCATTCATTCATTCATTCATTCATTCATTCATTCATTCATTCATTCATTCATTGTTCATTGTTGTTTTAATTGTTGGGTTTACCCGGCAACCCAACCTTTTTTTAAATGAAAATTATTCTTTTTTTTTAATATGTATGATTTTTTTATTTGTTCTAATTGTTTGAAATTGCAGTCTTAATCCTTCATTTTGTCGAAAAAATGCAACTTTAAAAAACTAGACGAGATGTAAAAAATCATACGTATTCGGAAACAATAATGAATCATTTTCATTTTAAAAAAGTGTTAGGTTGTCGGTTAATTTGTTGAACAATCCATTTTTTCATTAATTTATTAAATTAAATAATTTAATAATAAAATGTTGATATTAATACTATGCAAAATCAATCCTTGCAGCATCTTCCATACGCCTAATTCTTTTCGGATTTTTATGTCGTTGAGGTGTGTTCGAAATTCTCTTCGAATCCCACCGTTTAGCCGGACTGTACATACGACTACCTTAAAAGCGTTAAGACTGTACTTTTCTGACCATCACAAAATCAATAAAATATCAAAAGTTGTCGAAAAGCATTTTCTTGTTCGCAAATGAAAACCGTATTTCTCACAGAGCAAGTCGTAAAAATAATTTGATGCTGCAATTAAAAAAAAAAATTGCAATCAACACGGAAAAACCGAGTTTGCTAGCGTAACTAATTTGAGTAGTTATAGGACGCCTACCGAACACCGGCTGGTTATAATTGACTTACTGCAAAAACAAATACACCGCAGGAAGCTACGTTTTGTTAGTGACGACGAAATTTTGCTCCGTCTAAATTTACCACATATTTAAAAAATGTTACGCCCGAAATTTCAATCCTTATAATTGTTACATAATTAATCAATACAAATTCGATTTGTTTAGATGGCCCAGAAGGTCTTGGAAATGGTCAGGAACTTTCGATTTAATTGCACTTGGCAATTAAAAGCTCAGGGCTAATATCTCGTTATCTCATATCGCGTATTTGATGCGCCGAAACTTTGAGATATTACGTCTCCACGTATCAGATACTTCGGGTATCCGGATAAGTCTGAGCACAACAAAAAATGCGCTAAGGTTTCAAATGAATTTGTGACCGAAAAATATATTTTTTAATTATTTGTAAAATAGAAATATCTCTGTAAACCAGTTTAATGTTAAATACATATCTTGTTACGTTTATGGGCACAATTTAAAAAAAATCTTCAATTAATAAACACCCTTTTCTCAGAAGATGAGAACATTTTGTTAGTATGTGTAAGAATTATAATTCATTAATCTCCGGCTGCAGTCTGAAGTGAAAATATAAGCCACGTGTACTGCACCATTGCTTAGTTGAAGTGCAGTCGGTCATGATCGTGCTATTATAGACTCTTGCATGCGCCACTATATACCACACCACACTTGTATACGTAAAACTTCGCAGAGTTGAAAAGTACCGCAATACAATAGTGTTGTTGATGTGTTTAAAATCACACTTAGAAAGCCTGCTCATATGTGCCTCTTGCACGCCACAGCGATCGAATGATAAAAAGTTTACATTTCCCTTTGTCACGGTGAAGCTGTATGGAATTTGAAATTCTGATAAATCGTCAGATTTTTAAGAAAAACGCTAAAATGAACCAATCGCCGCCCTTTGACGCCCAGCGTCAGTATCGCAACAGAATAGACTGCGGAACAGACACGCTCAACGAGTACACATTTTTTTGTTATGTATTTATTCATTATATAGCTTATTCAGCCTTTTATACTCCCATTCTTACGTTCGATACATATCTTGCCTATCTTCATTTGAATCAACATGTCAACATATGCTTGTCTACTTCTTTATTTAGAAGAACAATAAAAATAAAAATAAAACGTATTTAATTTTCAAATTCACCACGCAAAATCATCAACTGACCTCAGTTCCAATTTTTTAATTCATTCACGAAATTAATATGCATTTTTCATTTTTTAAAAATTGATAACCATGGGTATCAAAGGTAAGAACAATTTTAGAAAACAATAAAAAAATGCATGTATGTTTGTAAATTGAGTATAGTTATTAGTGTTTTTCACATTGGGGTATTCAACATCACATCGCGCTATTCCAGTCAAGCAGAATTTGGAGTTCACATTAATTTCTAATCGGAGTAACAAAAAGAAAAAACAATAAGTGACTTTCCAACTAGAAGTTTTTATTAAAAATAATTATTTTCCCGTACCAGAATGGAAATTCAAACAAGCCCTAAAATTGTGCCGGCTCGAGTCGTGTTAAATTGCAATGCAACACAGATGAATTTGCACTGACAGTTGTTCAACGTTTTAGATAATTAAAAAGAGCAAAAGAGAAAGAGCGTAAATAGTACATTTTACGTACATGCAGAAATCGAGGGGTGGTTGAGTTTCAAGTAGCGAATATGTGCAGCGCTGGTTTACCTTGACGGGCGTGTGTTGTCGACAGCCTGCGGTCGAGTACGAATGAAACTGGCGCCGCCGCGAGTGTATCAAGTATGAAGACGTCGCCACGACGACCGCGTCGATGACTGCCGCATAGCTCCTCTGCTACGCTCCTACACGAGTAGCCGCTTTTCGGCGCGAGCACCGGCGGTCTTCGTGCCGCTATGCCACGTCGGTAATACATTTAACTATTGTACTGGCGCTCAATTGTTTTTTGCCTATTATTTCGCGACACCCTGCCGCAGCGATACATTTTTTATTTTATTTACGAGAAATTGTTGGAAAATTGATTGTTTAACAAATCATCCGGCTAACTTTTTTTTCCAATGAAGATGATTTGTAAATTTTTTTTAAATGCACGCATTTTTTTAGAATTTTATCTGGTTTTTTAAAATGATGTTAAATTTGTGTTTTTTTTTTGTGTGTCACGATTTCTGGATTTTGGATATACCACGTCGGTAATACATTTAACTATTGTATTGACTCTCAATTGTCTTTTGTCTATTATTTCGCGACGCCTTGTCGCAGCGACATATTTTTTATTTTTCATTTACGACAAAATCAATTTAAAATCAGAGCGAAAGTGCCTTTTATGCTACGCACGAAACCCTTTTATAAAAATCCGTCCGAATTTTTAAACAACCGGCGCATGGTGATTAGCAGAACCGGTCAAAATATCAAAAAGTACCAACATGAAAAAATACCCAGTAAACACAAGAATCGGTTTCGTTGCTGCTCAATTACAATTTCCTACTCAGCAATGTAATTGATACACAACACTGATGTTACATAACAGTTACATTGCTGAGTAAGAAATTGTAATTGAGCAGCAACGAAATCGATTTTTGTGTTTACTGGGTGGTATACTTCCGATATACGGAAAATATACATATATTCAAAATATATAAACTATATTTGCCCAAAAAATTCGAAGTGTCGAATATATTTTAGAATATTTGTGAAATATACGCGAGCGAAAAATATATCTAAGATATATCCAAAATATATTTAAAATGAAATATAAATAAAATTATATTATCGTCCGAAAAGTTGGATATGCGAGATATATTTTCTTATAAATTTATTTTCCATGGTGGTAATTCAAATGCAAAGTTCAAACTACCTCAAGTACAGAAAGTACTTGCTTGAAGTAATATACCTGATTAATTTTGAAGCTTTGCGTACACTTTTATGAGATCGTAATGAAGAGTTATTACTGATCGTTTTTGAGTTATCTTCCGTGTTAAATTGTGGTCATATAATCAGTTGGTCTTCTCCAAACTGAACACAGCAATTGCTATCAAATCCGACATTTTTAAGACAATATCCGCAGAAGAAGAGGACACTGCTTTACAAAATATTCAGTCTTTTTGTTTCTACCTGCTTTATACCGTTCGCAGCTAGCAGAACCACAAGCCAATAAATGTCATAACAAATCAAAGTTTCATAAGTGAATTATTTAAAAAAAACTTACAAAGTCTTATACACGTGGACACTATGTTTGCGTATATTTAAGAAAATGTATAGACTTGAATGTATTTTTAATTAGTTCCAATTCATTTTACCTGATTCCACGTGCTGAGCAAACTTATTGCGATTTTGGAATAGTCTTTTGAGGCATTCCGTTGCTGCGAAAGTAATGTAGCTGGTTGACGATGTCGAGAATTCCAGCTTTTACGACAGAATGTCGTCTTGACCACGGTCATTCTGCGATCTTATAACAGCACGGCTAAATTATCGTAAATCCTTGCTAAATCCGAAAGTACGGCCATACGGTTCCATTACACCGTAAACTTCACTATGGTGCTAAACTCGACAGGTCCAATGCGTTTATTCCGTAAAACCCTATGCGAAAGTACAAAAGCGATTTATTATAGAAGACACTAAATTGATTCTCTCTAAATTGTTTCTTTGTTTTAACCAAAGGAGGCATCGGCGGTACAGGCACGTCAAGCGCCTACTAAGATTTAAAGCGTTGTTTGTACATATTTCCAAAGAGGAACAGGTGCCAATAAAGGTAGTTCTAAATCAACGAGAGCCTGCTTAATGGAGAAAGGAAATGTATAGAAAAATGATCACAAAAAAATAACTGAATTTACGCTAATATCCAATGGGATACATTGTACGCAGGTTTTTTGAAGTGGAATTTGTAATTTTGGTTCATTCTTGTCGAACGATGGCTCATTTTGTTTCTTGACACATATAATGTACAAATTTACCGATTCACATTTGCGATGATATTCACAGCTAACAAATAACTGCCATTTGTTTATGAGAGGAAAAAACAAAGTAACGAATTCGACTCATTTATTTCCTAATTGATAAATAAACTGAAGAAAATAACTCGGTGAATTCGTAAAACATTGTTCAACGAATGAAACGAGCCGTCGCTCGTCGAGAAGGAAATAAAATTACAAATTTTACTTCTAAAAAATCGGGCGTTGTATGCCCTATTTGTTAATAGCATAAACTGAGTTATTTTTATTTGATTTGATTTATATACCATTTTTTTCTACATTCACCAATATCTCATTAATTCCAATCCACCTTGATTGACGCCAGATTCCCTTCGAAAGTATGTACAAATAATGTTTCAAACCTAATGCGCAATAGATTTTACTGTACCGCCGATGTCTGCTTGAACTAAATTTACCGCAAACCATGCTCTGGCTTATTCAAATGCAAAAAGACTTATTGTACTAAAATTATCGTCTAAGAACGTCTGAAACGCCGGCGATGTACCAGTCGTCGTCAGTACTTGCATTTACTGTAGCGCAATCTACAGTAATATAACACAACTCACTAATGCTGATACATGGACGCCATACAAACTGGTGGATATCTGCCCTTGTCATGAGTTAGGGTAGAAGAAATGATAAATAAGAACTGGCTTTAAAAACGAATTAGTTTAATTAGTCATAAATTGTAGGTAGGTAAAAAAACGGGTCGATGTAACACAGGACATTTTACAATGTAACGTAAGACATTATTAGTGTGAAATTTTTCGTCGAGTTTTAATAATCTTCAATAATGTATTTACAACTTGTACACATATTAGTAGGCAATACTTTCATCCATCGTCGAGAAAATGTGTTCCCAACGAGCACAATTTAGCCTCGACAAATCGCATTCTCGCAATCGCTATCACGGTCTTTCTCATTTACAATCTTTCGATCCTTATTATTTCTATCTATATTGAGTTCACACGAGTGGCGATCGGGCGACAATGAGCGACGTTGACGCGCGCGATCCACTCGTCTCATTCTCATTCGTTGAGTCCACCATTTCGATTTGCTAGGAAAAATAGAAAAATTGATCTAGAAATCAGTTCGTCAGAGATCGGAAACGCATTGCAATATATGTTTTTTTTCGTACCAGGGGCTTTTTAGTGTATTATTTACGTATAGAAACTTATTTTAGCAACGGTGCCGCTCTCGCGTTGCACCACTTATCATTCTTCTTTTTTTTTGTTATTTCTTTAAATGCTATTATTGCGGGAACGACAATGGTGACAGCGCTGAGGCACTGGCACTCCTGTCGTTTCATACAAAATCATCGACGAGAAACATTCATTTCGGGTTTTTCTTTAATCCACTGGAACGTACACACATACACGTATTTGTTTTAATTATAATAATACTTTTGCCACAGCGGCTTGAGGGTGAAAATACGTGCTTGATACATCTTTAGCGGATACGTTTATGGTACCGCAGCGTTGATAGTACTCAAGGAACCCTTCCGAAACTTAAGCTAATTCTCGTGAGTGATCGCATATTGAACATATGTTGACAATGTTGACGTCTGTATTCATATTCGTTATGAAATTATGCCAGGTTTTCGACTGAAATGTACAAAGTAATCTCATAGAATAAATTATGTAGACATTTCATAGATCTCGAGTAACTCGGTATTGAACCGTATGACAATTTGATATTATCATAAACTGCGAGCATCGCTTTAAGTTTTGCAAAAATTATACTTGAGGAATAACGAGGCTGCATTGTCTCCAAAAATACCCGTTAATTTCGTCACCGAGCACGTATAAAATCCTTTAAATTGTTAATTCACATTATGCACAGAAAGAATACACAGCTGTGAGCTTCCCTTTATAGCTGATCGATGTTACATTTTTATTTTATCTTTTGCATACCACTTCTATAACTTGACGGTTTGTGGCGGCAAAGGTGCTGCTGATGGACAAAAATAACTCCAAAAAGGTCTACGATTTTCCATATGTTGAATAAATTCATTACTCGAGACAAATTTGTCCACAGTTGTCACGTTTGTAAACGCTGTAAGTAAACGAGACATAAGTCGAGTTTTTTTTTCACGAAAACAAAATAAGAAAAAATAAAAACATTGCGATCTTGGCCATATATTTAATGATGAAATTGAGCCTCGTCAATCGAGGTTACCATAATTTGGCTTCGTCGGAACATTTGTTTTCAATATCAACCTTGGACACATGATAAATGTTATGTAGAAATTATACTACAGACCCGCTGCCCCTTTTATACATTCAATGGCACGAACTTTCTGCACGGCTAACGTCGCAAGGGAATTATAATATCATGAGTGTTTTTTGTATTCTGCGACAGGTATCTTCGCTGTAAAATCAGGTAATCATAGTAGTGTTTTCCTCGTCTTGTGCTAGGGGTGTGCGAATAACTTTTTGTATTTTTTTCGAATATTCAAGGAGTCGAATATCCACGAATTAACCGCTACGTACTGTGTCATTTTTACGAATAAGAATATTCGCACACCCGGAATATTCGAATCACATTGTGCGTTATCTAACTGTTTTTTAAATTATTTTTTCATGTTTTTTTCGTTTTTTGTCAGAATTTTTGTGTCCTTGCCCTCACCTCTCAATATTATACGCGTTAATGTAATCTAATGGTTTCCGGAACAATTCATCTTTTACCTTCATTATCTACCGTACTTCCCACTTATCACAAAAACATGGATTTTGGACGCGACGTCAATGAGACAGCTAACTGCGGATACAGTTATTATATTGGGAAGATGAATTACCGACTGTGTGTTGTTCGTAACGACTTTCTGCGGACAATTCACGACTTGCAATTTGGATAAGTAACTTTCAAAAAAGTGATTTTCTTATTTTTTCCCATATTAATAAACAGAACCCATTCGTCGATTACATCAAACACCATGTAATAAATAAAATACTGAAATATATAAAATACTTGACTCCCGTTTTGAATTGATAGTTACTAACCAATTGCAGCCGATAAAAATACCGTCAGCGGAACCGTAGTGCATTCCATTTTTACTAGCGACGTATCGCACGCATAATAATTCATTTCCCCGATATCGTGGGTGGTAGGAATAGTAGACACTATCGCAGATTTTAAGATGAAATGGCACACGATTTTTTCATTTGAAAAACGTAATTTGTAAAAAAAAATAGGCATATCCGGATTGATCGAAAATTTGGGTATCAACGCAGAATAAGTGCAAAAAGCGAATGACGCTCAGGGGTCCGCATCATTTCGGAAAAAATTGTCGAGTTCGATTATCGCTTCAAGTTGGATTATCACAAAATGTAACACAATCATCATCCGCTTTGTGCATTTATTTGAAAGTGGTTTCTAAAATTGTTTTCAATCCTAATATGCCATCACTGAGAGAAATGTGAATCAGAATTGTGTACCATTCAACCTTAAGGTAGTATCGTCGCGAGTTCTCGGAGTAGACAGACATACGCATTTTTAAAAATATTTTACACTTAGAATATTCAAAGTTGTTTTTGCAAACCTTAAATGTCAACTGCGTGACGAAGCTTCAGCCGTCCGCCGCCGAAGCTTCATCACGCAATTACCAATCTCGGCCACAGCGCCCACATCCAATTAACATTTTAACATTGACGAACATTCCTGGCAGACAATAATTTTTTTCAGGGCATGTGAAACATGCACCACGTGACACGTGAATGCGAGATAGATAGCTGCAGTATTGTTACCCTGAATGAAAGCAAAGGATCATCGGGCGGAGAAATAAATTGCGCTTCCGATGACGCTTTTCTTTGTCTCCAAACGATTCACGGTGTCTTCATACGATTCATTAGAGTGTTGTTACCGACTAAGTAAGTTTTACATCGCCGTAAAACAGGATCTTTCGCCTATCACTTTCTGCACGATACCCGATGGCAATCAAATCGAGGAATAATGAAACGCTCGAGGGCGTTAATAACGAATTCTCAACAAGCAGTGCAATCGAACAATTGAACAAATGAAATATTGAATTTTCTCCACTGAAGCAGCAAAATCAAAACGATCTGAAATATGTATGAGTACGAAGTGCATAGAACTCTTCCTTCCGTACCAGTTTTATCTTCCACGGATTATCCTTTGAACGGAAGATGAGTATGGTTCTCTAGGAAATAGTTAGTTCGAAACCACCGTTCTCTGCTTTTATTCGATACATCGATCGCCATTGATTAATTCGGATTACAGTTCTTGCTGCCGACCGAATGGAATCGCGACGCCTTAATACTCGATCGTCATCGGTTACACAAAGCCATTGAAGTGATCTAGACGTGAACGGTAATTTGACATAATTTTGATCGCATTTTAACGGTATAAAAACTATCAATTTAGTAGTTTAAGTTTTTTGACATTTTTCAAACTCGAAACGCTGCTCGACCATCCAGAGTCACGTTTAAGATTGAAAAATCCTGTGTTTCAGTAGTAATATTTTCTTTTGCGATCTCACGGAGGAAGCTTTGTTTTCATGATTTTCATGTCAGCACTCTCCAAATGGTCTAAAACGTCGAGAAAATTAATGTAGAAAACATGTCCGGATTGATAAATCCAACTTTGATACCTCAAGAACAGCTTCACCAATCGAATCAATCGCGCTGAAATTCGGTACCCTTGTGTGGCAAGTAAAACACCTTTGTTTCTGATGATAAAAAAACCTTTGTTTAAATTTAACTCAATTTTGATTTTTTCGTATGAAATGTCTGCATGTACTCTAAATGTCGTAAATTCGTAGCAATCGAGCTAAATTTTTTTTACAAATCAATCGATGTTAAACGATGTCTGATAATGAAATTGCGATAAATCAATAAATATATTTCGTTTTTGTGGGAATAATAGTATATTGTGCAACAAGGGTCGAAAGTTGGCAATTGCGGCGAGTGTGAGGTTTGCTGCCCGAGCGAAGCGAGGGCTGCAATCACACGAGTCGCAATTGCCATTTCGACCCGTGTTGCACATCATACTTTTTGTAACGAGTGCACGAATCTGCGGCACTTGGAATGGCAGTCGCGCGAGACGAATACTGAAAAGTGAGGTTGAGATTGAAGGGACGAAAGTGAATGACAGAAACTCCCAAGGGACGAAAGTGAACGAAATGCGAACTGCGCATGCGTGACTCTGTCATTTCACCACAGGTTCGCAACTGACAGGGAAACGGCCACTTTCGGCTCGCAAGACTGCCAAGGAAAGTGCCGCGATTCGTGCACGTGTTACAAAAAAAAAATGTATGGTTTGCTCCAACTCACGTCGAATTTCACCAAATTAGTTGAAATTTTCTACAGACGAACAATAATATTCATATATTTAATCATGATCGATAAAGGGGTTCGGATAACCGTGGTATCTCGATTTTTTTTTATTAGTATTTTCCTCTAATTCAGGTCAACTGACACTAATTTAGTTTAATGTGAAACGAAAGCAAGAAATTACAGCTAAACATTGTCAACAGACGCTACGGCACCGACAAATCTGTTTCGAACTTTGAATGTAATGTAACCGTATTTCAGTTCGCGATTCAAACGATATTCAAATGAACTGTCAAAGTTTCCGAGGAAAAATGAACTTTCTCTCGACCTGAGAGTCTAGGTTAATCACAGCAGCACGAATAAAGTGGTGACAATGACTGCGATATTTCGAGATTTTCGAGTTACATCGAGCCACCAACTTTTTAGAAGGGGATAATTTATTTATCGATATAAAACAAGGATGCAAAGTGGAACGGTGCACACTGCTTCCCCATTATTTTTGAATGCCTAGCAACAACGTGCTCGCTTCGCCCGCACTCCTTGCTTTTCATTTATCTTTTCTTGTGGCCAATATAACCATTCAAAACGCGCGCGTGATTGCAGCGGCCATGACAGTCCGGATCGATTTATATCGAAGCCGCCGCCATCCAATAGGAACGCTCGAAAGGCGGCTTCAGTATTTCGACTTCGATGTGTCATGTCCTTTCTAACAGAGGATAAGAGAGGATTACGGAGATTCCTCTAAGAGAAAGCCAAAACAGATACATGCTTCCTCATACAGTTATATCTTTGTAAACATTTAAAAAAAATTGAGGAAGCAACATGCAGAGCTCTACTTTGCATCCTTTTAATTTTTTATTTTACCGTGCCAGAATTTCATGCCGTTTTCACATTTCTAATATCATCAACGACGATTAAACAATCAAGTGGTACTACAATGATTTTGATTTCAAAGGGAAGCAAGTCTGTCTACACTCGGCATACCCATCGGTATAGTCGTTCGTGGAGTCGCGAAAATACTACCTGAAGGTAGACTCGGTAGGCCTTGACTTACAGTTGTAACGTTTCATAACACTAAGTGGCACGAATGATCAGATTGTGCAAAGCCTTGATGTTGTATTCGGTGAGATCCGGTGGTCCGAATAGAAATTCTTTGCGCGTATCTGGATTCTCCAGCAATTGATGCATAGAGTCGCCGGTAAGCACCAGGGAATGCAACGACGCGTGAGTCAGATTGACTTTCCGCGCCAATGTACCGGTTATGTGAACGTCGTCGATCCAAAAGTACGGCTCCTTCTGCGCCTCGCGATACAGCATGAATACACTGTCCGGCGAGTAGAGTATCGCCCAGCCGGCGCAATACGCCGGATACTGCTTACCCGGGTACTCAAGAGGCGACACCCGCCACTTTGATCGCCACGATCGTTTGACCATCGCGGTCGATATTGGATCGCAGAGTATCAAGCGTCTGGCTCCCCACGGCGACAAACCACGCTTCAGGAAGTCTACCATTGCCGGAATGTGAACGAATACATCGTCGTCGAGCTTCAATATATACTTAGCACCTGCAACCACAATTTAGAAAAATATGTATCATTTCATTTCCATCATATTCAAAGTCATAATGTTGTTTGAAACTTTCAAAAAACAAACATCAATGGGCTAAAAAAGGAAAGTTATCATTTTTTGAAACGCATTGATTACTTAAGTTATCACACGAAGGCAAATGCATTAGATGCGCCTGCATTTTTGTATCTTGTATTTTGAATATTCATTTTTTATTTGTGAGGAATTCCGAGGTACGTTACCGAGAATCCAAACAAGTATATAATTTTTTTAAACACATGGCGTTTTATGAAGAAATCAAGAAAATGGACTTTGAAACGGAGAAAAAGCATCTTAGATATAAAATACTAAATGTATCAATAGCTCTACGTTTTCGTTAGACCTTAAAGTAATTGATACGATCATAAAAAGTGGTAGTCACCGGACATTCCAGCGAGTTATTGCAAGTTAAAGTGGGTGATCCGGGGTAACATGACGTTACCCAACCTTACAAAATCCCGATTTCAAGTCAAATCCGTATAAAAATACTTCTACTCTTAAAAAGTCGTCACAATATAATGCGATTTTAGAAAATAAATTCTCGAAATATTTTTGGCGTAATTATTACTGAGGTCAAAATACCACACATAATTAATTTTTATATAGCATAGACTATGATGCCCATGACTCCGGCGTACTGACGTAACTACCTTAAATGATATCTGCGAGTTGCAAAGATTTTGAAAAAAACTTGTAACTTGGAAAGAACATCGCGAACTTACTTGAACAGTGATATGTGGCCCACTTCAACGCCATCACGTGTTTGTAGGTCATGTTTCGGTAGGCGTCGAGGAAATTGCCTTGTATAATATCCATATATCTCCTGTCCTCCTGAAGAAGTTGGCTCTCGTACTGGTCAGACCAACCGACGATAAATAACACTACTATGTTGGCGCTCTGTCGTCCCCACGTTTCTCTGACGACGTTGCGCTTCGGGAAATTTCCCGGCGCCGAGTGTATGAGCAACAGTAAAAGAGGCTGGCTCTTATTGCAGGGATTGTGATTGATGGTGAAACGAAAATTGTTTATGTCGATGAGAGTCGTTTCGTCGTTGGACGGTAGTTCGCGCAGGGTGTACGGTTGCTGCGTCAGCTGTTGAAGTCCATACGGCTGACCGGATGGTCCGGACGTATTCTCCGGGAGAAGGAGAATGTAGCTCGGGGCGGAGACATCCTCCGCGAGGGGCAGAGACGGCGACGGCGACGCGCTCAGAAGCCAGAATGAGAAACAACCGGTGAGAATGAGAGCGACGACGAGTAACAGGGTGCATGGCGGCGACCCGTGGGCATGGAGCCGCCGCTTATCCAGCATACTAGTGACACCTTTTCATCCTAATCTATCCACTCCTCCTGCAATCAAAAAATGCCACACATAAGAGCCACACTATTCCCATCATTTCTGATACTTTTTAGAGGGTATGTTTTCCTGATATGCGTTTCTCTTTTCGGACTGCCGTGTTAACTTCCTCTGTATCGTACAGAGATGCAACTTTAGTTAGATTGTTCATATGTACAACGTTACGCTTTTCCTAAAAATGCATGCCCGATTTGGAATTTTATTGTTGTCTGTTTTTGTAGAAAGTTTATAACTTGTCATCCCATACCTGATTTTTTAAATTTGTTTATTGGGCCCTGTTACGTGGCAGCTTTTATTTTCGTATTAGAAATAATTTGCCGCGTTTGGAATCGTTGCTCGATTAATCATTAAAATGAATATTCCAAGTGAAGAATTATATTTATTTGCTATAAAATAATAAATTGATAAAATGTATGATTTTCCGACAGGCAAAACACAATTGTCCACTTATATAAATTATCACCGCGGTGATATACGCGGTTAAAGCCACTCAGGAGTATTTCCGAAAAGGCTCACTCAGAGGAGAACGATAATGTAGATACAAATCAGGCGAAATCAGAAACAAAACTGAATTGGAAATAAATCAGGCGAGTTGAGGAAGACAATATTGGGTAGTAGAGTGGGAATTTTGGTGACCGTGAGACGGCCGCAAGATGCTGATGGCGCGTTGCACGCGCGGCCTGCACAAACGTGTTTAACGCGATTTTATTAGAATGAAAGGAACGAGCGGAAATGGGTAAGCAAAAATATGAGATTGTCGTCCGGTTCTCGGACGATTGGAAGTAGTTGAGGGAATTTCAATGGAAAAATTTTAGTAAAGATTGGTGAATATTTTATAACCCAGAAAAAATGGCCAGAACGTAACAGGTCCCAAGCGTGAATCTTCGAAAATAAAAGAATAATAATAATAACGACCGACTGCCGTGAGTGCGCGGTCAGTGTATGACTTCCGATTTTTTTGGAATTATGTCCTGATTCTTTTTCTCCTACTACTTTAGGAGCGTATTTCCGTTACTCAAAGGTTGTATTGGACTTACAAATGTTTAACATCGTGATATTATTTCCAAAAGATGTATTTTGCTTCACATACATATATGTATAATATTTATAAGAGTTGCCTCTGTGCTTCCGAATAGATAAGATTTGTTAAAAATTGATAGCCTTTTTTGTTATGTTATTTGTTAAGCGCTTCGAATTGTGGTCGGTATTTGGACGGGTGACCGCTTAGCCATGCACTGGTTTGTGCATGAGCGGGAGGAAGTTTTCCTGAGTCTCTGACGTATTCTCATACAGAAGAAACACAGTGAATCATAGCCGCCTGTATCGGCACAGGTTTTCCTCTGTTTCCCTGTGTCCTCGTGCAAATGCGATACGGTAGTGCATTAGAAAAGTGTGGGCTAACACTCTGGAGGGAACTCGCGGAATGAATGAAGGGGGAACGAGGGAAAAGGTGAAAAAACATCAAAGTCTGGTGAAGGCTTACGTAGGAATAAAAAATATAACAACAATAATGTTTCAGGTAAAAAAATAACAATAAAATCATTAATTTAATCGTGGAGAACTAGAATCAAATATGCACCAAGTTGGCCACAATAGCTCATAAAAATCTTTCATCGTTTGACCGGTCATTTCAAAATGTTGGGCAATGCAGTACAATAAAACAGAGGAAATAATACTCTTGGCGTAATCTGCCTAGTATTGGCAAGCCAGAGACATGAGGTCACACTTTATGGAACCGCCAGTTGCCACCCTCTCTATACACAGACTGTGTAACGGCCGTAGGGGAGCGCGAAGATATAGGAATAGCCGAGGTACAGTGGGTCTGTATTCTACGTGTACAGCTGTACTGCTCCCCCCCACCCACCTTTTATTTTTTATCATTCAAGGACATACGAGACGAAACATATATACCGATTTTGCAAATGCGTTTTTCTGTACTCATTCCACTACAGCGTTATACGATACTACCAATCTCGTCTCTCTTTAAACACTCATTATCATGAACCGTTAATTGCTAGTGTCGTACGGTACTGTGAAGTAATCACTTATGATGGAATGTATACGATCTGTTATTTATGTATTTGAGGAGGTCCTGTCGTATAGTCTCCATTTCGCATAAATTCGAGAATATTGAGAGAAAACCTGAAAAAATGCATGTTAAAGGTACTGGAAAAAATCCACGTTAAAGGTACTGGAAATATTAATTTGGCATAATAATAATTGTAAAATGTTGTAATAATTGTAAAAATTGATGAAAAAAAAAATAGTTTAACAAATATCTCGGTGACCCAATTTTTTTTATGACAATGATTCGTTAATTTTTCTGAATACGAACTCAATACGACGGGACCTCCCTGAAGAGGCAGTGATACTTCGCTCAGAACTTCGTCGCCCAATGACGCCCATGGGGCTGTCTCTCTCGCACACAGCGCTGTCCTTCTCGCACCTTTTTGTTTTTCGATTCTCCCGAACAACCGGCTTCCTGAATCGAGGAGCCAGAAGCTTAGCTCAATTCTGCAATACTTCCGCACACTCTATCAAAATTTGACCTCTATCTGCCGAGTATTTTGGGAGAAAAATAGGTTTCAACATTTTGAGCAGTGGTGGGGGAAATGTGACTGCCTCTTAAAGTACCAAGGAACGCGGTAGCGTCTTGATTATAATAATGTTAGGATTAGGCTGGGTCGACGAACAACTAAATCGATAGAGGCCTTGTGTGAACAACAAAAAGACGTCTTTCAAGTAACACATTACTTGTCTGCAAAAAAGGACTTGTCATACAACGTTTAATCGTTAAAGCCGGCGGATATTTATTTACACCTTGAAGAATCTGATCGATATATTAGAATCGTGATCGCTTCTTGATAATGCATAGCTCCTTAATATAGCGCTGTGCCATGGACGCATTTTGCGATGTGGCACGTAACAGAAGACAGAGAACGTAAGGAAAGAGAAGCAGTAGATTTTCATTTGACTTGTAATATCTCAGAAATCCCCGACGAGTCAGACGTTCCATTGGAACGTGCTTTTTATGGGTGGAGTTTCTTCGTGATGTTCCTCGATTCATGGATTGCTACCTGTTCTCCAGTAAATCTTTATCCAGATATTTTTCATACAGTTTCTCCTTCCTTCTCGTGGCTTACATCAGTAAAGGGAGATCATTTAATCCTTTCCATTTTACGGATCCGGGAAGTAAAGATACTTCCATCCAATTCGGACTTTGATTTGAATATGCGGAATATTTGACGAATATATGAATAAAATGTTGCTTCTTGATCACTTTTGTCCCGAAAACTAAAGCACCCTCAAAGCATAATCGAACAGCAAAGCAATATTCTCCCTTATTAATTTCATCACAATGCCAAAGGATGTCGCCCAGACGCTTCGTCTCTATAACTCGGTTGCTTTGGAAGTAAATATATTTTTCATCGCATTCATATCCGCTTGGTCATAGTCACGAGTGATCAGCTAACATATATGTGCTTGTTTCCTTTCCAGTTTCGCTGCTCGCGCGTGCCACGCATAGTCAGCATTTTTGGGCTGCCTCGTGTTACGTTGGACCGCCCATGACGCTTCCTTTACCATCTTCCGTTATTTAAGTCCGTTTTTTCGTTATTAGTTATCGTAAAAAAGTTCGAACAATTTGTTTCTGAAACTACTCTTGTCTTTAATTAGAAAATAGATATTATAATCTCTACCGCGATTGGAATCTCTACATCGAGTTCTCCTATGTTTTATAATCGAGAATCGCGGCAGCGTCTCGAAGCCGAGTACGTCGGACGACGTTTACTTTGTAGGCGACGCTATCGCTACACAACCCGAAGTGAGCGCCTTTTTTCAAATGCTTATCGGTAAGTCCACGTGTTTCATTCTCTCTAATAGAATCTATTAGAGATAATGAGAGTTTATTCCATATCTATCTACTCGATAGATATGGAATAAACTTGTCGACTTTTTGCAAGATTTAGATACTGCTCTGACTTGTGCGTGACATCACCCTCGTCTGTATATCGTCTGTTTGACGTGTATCTACTATGCTATCAATGCAATGACAATGCGACGTTTGTGTTACCGCGATGCAAATAACGACATACCGACGATACACTATATTTCTAACCATATTTATCTATGCGTATATTTTAGAAAGTCAGTTATTTTTTATCCGGTCCAGGGTCAGTATTCGGATGACTGACTTTTATGAGCTTCTCCCCGAGGCTCTGATTATTTTAAGCCTATACTAAGAATCCCGTTTCAGAGCCCGTTTATTGTGAATTCTCCTAGCAGCTTCATTACAGGTTGATATTATTCAAATAATTATTCTTAGCCACTTATATAGGATTATCAAGAACCCGAAGTGCTCGAACCACGACAACGTGCCAGTAATCACATAATTGTAGAATAATTGTCGAATGCGGAAAAATTATTTTCTTACTCTGATGAATATAGCTATTCATCAAATTCAGCTATTTTCCGAGATTTTCCGACTTTTTTCTCTGAGTTTCTCTGCTATTTGCTAAATGTCTCCGCAATTTTCTCTGCGCAATCTCCGACAATCACAATTTATCAGAGAAATTCATTATTCGTATTTTTCAAACATTTCTCGAAAACTTTGATTTTTCCGAATAAAATACACTGAAGTAAAATACGAGTTGACTCTATGATCTACACATTCTGCTACTCCTATGAATTTTTCGGAAAATGGTTTTTAAATATAAAAGAGAAACGGGCTTAGAATATCAACGAAGTTTATAGCTTTCGAGAGAAGTTGGCAGAGAAAATCAGAGATTTTCAGAACAATCGGGTATAGAAACAATTAGAAACAATTAGGAACAATCGATAAATCGATAAATATCTATGAAAAGTGAGAGAATTTCACTAAGATTTATGGAGAAATATTTTCACCAGAAAATCTGTATTTGCACAAAGCCGGTTTGTAGAATGCAATTTAAACGACGATTACGAGGTTTATACGCCTTTTTATGTGACTCATAGATCCTCAACGATTTACATGCGATGCATAATTTAGAATCTGCTAAGGTATTATGAATTATAAATAATCCGCGTGACAATAAAAAAAAAATCAATGTCAATTGCGGAACGAATAATTTTCAAACAAAATTCTCACATCTCTTTCTCGCGGTTTAAAACAAACAGAATAAACCGTAATTAAATATTCTCTTTACACAGCGGATTACCACAGTTGCACTCCCTATGGGATATACCTAAAATGGACTACTAAAATGTATGAACACCGAAAAAAGATAGAAATCATCGTTGAAGCGTTACATATTTACGTTTTTATACTTGAAAAAAAAAAAAAATTACCGTAAAAATTTCGATATCGATAATTTCATCAGGCGATTACAATATTATATTTCTAAGAATTCCGAGATACTTTATCATCAGATGAAACGATATTGCGATATTCCTGGAGAACTTCCAACATTGAATATCTATCGCAGTTTCGACATTGGCGAGGCAGTAGAAACAGACCAAGGTAACCAACATGGATTCTCATATTTCCTCGTAGAGATTTTCTATAAAATGGAAATTAATTAACCCCTTCAGAGGCGTGAAAAGTTTCGTTGTGTGCCGAATACCACAAAAATGGGCACACTATTGCGACAATGCCACTGAAGGGGTTAAGAAGCAATGCACAAATTATAGCTTTCCATCCTTGTTCTATGCAATGCTATGACCTTTTACATATGCACTCGCAACTATGAAGCACAAAACGCTGTAAGCGTATACTATTGTCTAAAAACGAACGAAAGTTCGTGATTGTGACGAGTATGAGGTTTGCAGTCACACGAATCGCAATCGCAAATTTTCGAGAAATACGGATGCTTTGCATGATACTTGAACAACAAGCTTCAAAACAGGGACGAAAGTAAACATAATTTCCTCCAAAGGGGCGACCAGTCGAAGGGCTCGGTTTCATGCTCTTCATGCACGTGTTACTGTTATTATGTTTTCCTTCTTTTTTTTGCGGAAGTAGATAAACTTTTATTGAAATCATGTGTACATTAACTCTGATACAGAAGTGCAATGTAAAACAAATATACAATGTATTAAACACACCAACGAAATCATGTTTAATATACAAGCACTATAATGATTTGTGTTAAATTTGATGACAATGAAGTTTGTATCGTTGCAATGCAACGAAATTAGAAACAAAATATTAATTCCAAAAGTAATTTACATGATTCACCCTCATTAGGGGGTGAAACTATGTTGTTTTGTTGTTATAATAACGTTTTATAACCGGTATAATAATTCGGATTCATTAATATTTTGTTTTTAATTTTGTTGCATTGCAACGATGCAAACTTCAACGTCATGAAATTTGATATACAAATGTATGTTCTTGCATGAACATTTTTGATAGGTATATATTGATGCCTCAAATATTTTGAACAGCGATTTATGTATACTATTCCACACAAAATTTAATTCTATTACTTCAGACAAAACATGTAAAAAACATATTAAGGGGGACTTCTACCTGGTGCACCGTTTTTAATTTAAAAATTTTTTTTTTTGTGGGAGAACGAATAATAGTAGACGACTGCAGTTTTTTCTACTTATTATTTACGTTTTATAGTAGACAATAGAATTTAAAAAATTAGAAATTGTCGGCGTCCCCGGTCCTCAATCACGGTCATTCAAAATAAATGGCTACCACTCTCGTGACCACCGTAATTATGTGATCAGCCTGAAATTGTGCATACATACTCGGGAAATATGTCTTCATGGAATGACGGAGGTTTTTTTCGATAACTTAATTTTTCGATTTTTTATTAATGTTTTTATACGAAAAACATAGGGGAAAAATCGATTTTTTTGTTTAAACGCCGTCATTTTCTTAACTTTGCAGTAATCGAAAAAAACCTCCGTCATTCCATGAAGACATGTTTTTCGAGTATGTATGCAGAATTTCAGGCCGATCGCATAATTACAGTGGTCAGGGGAGTGGTGGCCATTTATTTTGGATGACCATGTTTGAGGATCTGGGACACTGATAACTCTTCACTTAAAAAAAAATAATAATAATCCACTGTATACTTTAAAACATAAATAACAAGTAGAAAAAACCACGGTCGTCTATATTTTATTCGTTCTCCCACAAAAAAAATGAAAAACGGTGCACCAGGGTAGAAGTCCTCCTTAATAAGAACCATGCAGAAAAATATGTGATCTCAATAATTATTTAAAATTGTTCAGGCAGAATTTCTTACCTTCATTATCAGTTGGGCATTGTTGGAATAGCAACTACTCCAAAAACAGGGTAACACGTTGTAGTCAAACAATCCAGATATGTTGACTGCTCTGGCAATATCAATGATCGCAATGGATTCCCTGAGCCCTTCTAATCTCTTCACTTGCTCAGAAACACAGCAACATCCAAGTGAAGTTTTATATTCCTGTAAGCAAGGAACAAAGCATGTAGCAATTAGTATGAAATAGGAAAACCAGTTTATATAATCAATTATAAAATAGATAGCGATAAGCCGATGTGGTATCTCCTAATATCTAGGATAAGCTTAACAGATTATGAAAGTGACGCCACATGCAAAGTCCACATACAATATACAAATCTATATGGGCTTAAAATATTTATAGACATAAGATTAAAAGACTGCGGATAATTTCCGGTCTTTCAAGATTATTAGTTTTTGAGACATTTCAACCGTGAAGCAAACGTTCAAACATATACGTTGGGCTCGTTAAAACTGACGCAATAACTTATCTTGAGGCAAAGCAAATCATTGAATAGTAGTCATAAAATATAAAAAAAATGGAATTAAAGATGTCAAAAAATTAGATGTAAAAAAATATTAGTTTGGGAAAATGCATTAAGCAAATTAGTGACTGAATGAAGACAACGGATAACACAAATTTGTCCACAAAATGCAGAAAGAATTCTAAAAATATGAATCTGTGTACAAAAATTGATGAAACTTCAAGCAAAGCAACGCAGCAAGTTTGACAGGAATGTTGTGAAAATCTTTTTATAAACATCTTTTTTCATTTTGAAGCAGCCTGCAACAACAAATCCGGGCTGCAAAAAAATCGTAAACATATATTTCCTTCAAATTAACCAAGTCAACTACGTCAAGTTCGAAATTCTCGAGAAGCGTTGAATAAACAACGAATTCGCGAAAACGTCGAAATGCGTTTGAAAAAATTCGAACAAGATGGAACATTTCGAAGCGTTTTAGAACAAAAGAAACGTCGGTGCGAGAGTGTAACAAGCGACGTTCGGCGATTCGAAGTTGGGTGCGGAGGCTGCAAAATCGATGAGTCTTTGAGTAAATGCCAAATAATTGTGAAATTCCGCATAGTGTAGTGTCGGGTGTGTGAAGGGCGTTAAGGCCGGGAAAATGGTAGTGAGGAGAGGATGCGAGATTAAAAGGTTAGTTACCTGCCGGGTGGACGTTGCGTGCGTGCGACGCGCGCGACTGGGCTTGTTTTTCACGTTTTTGCGAGTCAAGTGCACGTCAAAACTATCGTCGGGAGACACGGAGAACGAAAGTCCGAAGACCCGGTGGGACCGTCGCGAAATTTACGCGACAGGCATGTGGCGACTGGCAGCACTCGACACTGAGCAGAGGCGCAGGCAGTTGACTATCTCCACGGTATCTTGTTTGCCGTGTCACCCCTGCCGCCACTGCCGACCGCGCCGCTGCTCCGTCACTACCAGACCCACCGCTTTTCCGTGTATTGGTGAATATATACTCAACTAAACCCCCCCAGTCCGCCGTGTATCGCGCAACCGTCTAGCGGAGCGACCAGCGAATACTTTCGAGACGCGCGTCGCCACAACTGCGAGGGGCGAACAACTTCTCGCGTAGCACCGAAGCATTTTCAAAATATTCTAAGATGGCCGCCCAAGTTTGAACGTTAAACCGCTGTAAGGGGATTATTTTCTTGTAACGCTCGAAAAAACGATGCTTTGCACGGGTGTTTTGCGGGACAAAAGTGCGGCGAATTTCATCGCAGGTGTTGAAAACGCTCGCGCATGTGCGATACACAATATCCTTCATTTTCGACCCTCGTTTAGGGTAGAAGTACCATCTGTGGCCACTGTACCGTTTGTGGCCATTTTCACTGTAATTATTTTGAACTATTTGCTTTTCCATATTCGAATGCTGATGCCTCGAAAGTATTCATACATATTGATAAGATTGTCAAGCTCATTTTGGTTTTATTTAACAACATAAGAAATTAAATCCTTTTAAACTTGGTGGCCACAATTGGACCAAAGGTGGCAAAAAACGGTACTTCTACCCAATACGAGGTGAAAACCGTAACTGCAGCCACGTTCAATGTTTACGATCGCACTGTAAGTCTTGCAAAACTATCGTACAAAGCACAGTGCACTGTTCTTGCGTTTGTTACACAAAGTATTGTGATTGTAAGAAATGTAGAAAAAAAGTAAAGTGTTGTTATCGCTGCTCTTGCTTTGCTCGGGCGGCAAACCTCGCACTCATCGCAATCGTCGACTTTCGGTCCTTATTACACACAATATATACTATTATTAATAAACAGCACGGGTGCTATAGCGCCCGTGTCCCTTCCTGTGAGTTTTGACACTTGACATAAACAAAAAATTTCTATGAATGACCTTGGCCCTTTTTTGCAAGTTTTGATATTTGACATAAATAAAACATTTCAATGAATGATCAGTGTGTCTGACGACACCGCCGACCAATTACGGCACGAATAGAACGGCTTCACATGAACATAGCTGACAGCCACCAACATTTTAGGAGAGGAGGATTACGCGCGTGCGAAAAGTGCGTTTTCTCGCACGTGTGAAATAGTAGCACTTTATATCACTGCAGGTGGAAATAGCCGCTTTTCCGCACCTTGTGATATAAAATTTCGTACAACCCTCGTGCGAAACACTTTTTCTAACTCGTGTGATTGCAGCACTCGCCTTTGGCTCGAGGTGCAATTTCGCACTCGTTAGAAAAAGTTGTTTCGCCCTTGTGGAGTAATGTACTATTGTGATACAAGGGCGAGAAAGCGACCATTATACGCAGGTTGGAAAGTTGATCGCACGAGCCTCACGGTGATACGAGTGACGCGAGTGCGATCACAACCTCACAACCGTCGGATGATGGTCGCTCTCTCATCCTGGTATCACATAATACTTTTTGTAACAAACGCATGAGAAATATTACCGAGTGTAACGTCGTGCGCGTGCGAGAAGTGTTTCTAGTGCGAGAAGTGCGTGCGAGAAGTGCGTGCGAGAAGTAAAATAGCATCATCGGCTATAAAGCACTTCTCATGCATGCGTTACAAAAAAATGTGTATGATACTCGTGCCAGAAACTTTTTCTCAACTCGCGTGAATACAACACTCGCCTTCGGCTATTGTACTATTCCGTTATATGCGGACACTGAAACCTACGATAATTTCCAAATTGATTGTTGAAATTCCCGCACGTTTATCTACTCCGGCACGTGCCCCTATGAGCAATGCATATCGTCAATACTGGTGTTTTCACACTATAGCTTTACAGACGGGCGCTATTTATGACCAGTTTTTTGTTCTTGATTGTTTTGTTACTTGATGTAGATCGACGAAAACGCCAGTTACGTCTCGATGAATGAAGTCGTATGACTTTATGTTATTCGTTGAGGACGACGAATTTATGACCCGTATGTAAATTTTACTGTAATTATTGATTGGGCAAAGTTTGCAAAAGAATAAAGATATATCCCGGTATCGAAATTCTGTTTGAATAATATATTTCCAAAGCACATTCATAAATTAACGTAGATATAGCAATCTCTTGTAATCTAAACCGAAGCGGAGTCTATCTAATTAATGAATCATGTGTAAAATTAATAATTGAGAACGAGCGAAGACGCATGCAATCAACAAGAGTCATAGTAAAAGGTGTGGTGGAAGAGGTGGGTTGCAATGCGTTCCGTGTAGTAAACAGGAAAATAGATTCGATCGTTTTCGTGAACACCTGTGCAATATATTCCCTTATGATCGAGATTTTCAAGATTTACAAATATGAATAAGGCCACACATGGTTCGTTATGTTTCTCAGTATGAATGCAATTTTTGAGTACGAAATATAGACGAATTCATTATAAGCCATGGAAATGATTTTCTTCTATATTTCGGTTGCACAAAAGGTCAACGATACAGACACTTTTTTAAAGATAAATCTGACCAAATATTCTGGAAAGAAATGAGTGGGATTTCAAGAGCAGAAGAAGGGATGTAATTCTACTATTCCTACGGTAGTTGGTAATTATTTATTGGTTATCAACTTATACATAAATCCTTAAAGATAACATGAAAACGCGTGTTTTATACTTTTTTTCATGATTGAAGACATTACAGTCACATAAATGCCACAAATATATGCATTTGTATACTGGCCAGTTCTGTCATTCAACCACCCAGAGGGCCCAGAGGGTTCCTGGCAATTTCTTTAAAAACGTACGTTACGATTCGAAAGAAGACAATGATACATGATAAAATCGCCTTAAGAATGTGTGCTGACGCAAGGAACAAGAACGAAACTATTGTTGCTATGATTGAAATCATTGCAATTATGTTGGAAAGTGTTTTCCAACCAGATTCTTCTTCATTTAGTAATTTCGTATGCTTTCGCCCCGTTACGTGATTTCGAACCTGTGTGTATAGGAAAATAGTGCAGTCGCACAATTGACAGTAATATTGATTATCCTCGTTGCCAGATATGTGTTTTCCGTATAGCTTCAGAGATTCAGTGTGCTGCTTCCCTTCGTAATGATCCTGTACATTTTCGTCGCCAGAAATGTCACAGCCACAGAGATTGCAGTAATAATGTGAATCCGTTTCTTCAAGTATAAAATCCCACTGAGTCTCCATTCTTCTTCCAATTTTCTCTTGTAGCGAAGTGGAGAAGATGACAGGCGTTCTTTTTTTTATTGGAACGGTAATAATCTAAAAAGAAGTCTTTTGTAATAAAAAATATGACATTCAGCCGGCAAATGATATTAATTGACATTCCTTTTCCCTTGCAGACTGACGGTTAATTAAGTGAGCTGAGATACTTCAGTTATTAAATAAAAATTGGTTTATCTAATTCTACGGCACAGTGACTAGTGTGTTTGACTTTTGACCAGAGAATCGATAGATCAACGGTTCGAGTCCCGCTATCGTAAGTATAAGGTGAGCGCCGATATCATAGGGAGACAATCGCGTAGACTAAAGTAGCAGGGGAACATTGCAAAAATACAGAAAAAATGCGTTGTAACTAGATACCAATTAAATCTTTCAATTTGTTTCCCGAAGTTTCCCGAACACAAGCAAGACATTCAAGTGGAACCTTGCACATTGCTTGCTCATTATTTTCCACTTTTGAAAAAATGTACCTTTTAATGTTGATCAAATTTGGCTTTGTTATGGAGCCAGCTTTATGAAGTTCGGAAATAATAAGAAATCGTTGTGCCAGGTCTTGTTTTGCAGCCATGTGTAAATAAATTATAGCAAATATAAAAAATATTGCATCATGCTATACGAATCTTTATTCAATGTTGTTTTGCTTTTTCAGTTTATTCTAGTCATATGACAAATCTTTATATGATAGGGAAAATGTGGGAAATATTATTTGATTAAGTGGAAGCGGCAAAAAATGCCTTACCAGATTTCCTAGCAAATCCTGTGACCTCGAAAACGAACGAAAAAACATGTAACGGCCGCTCGTGAAATTCATAAAAAGAATAACTATTGAAAATATGACCTTCAAAATATCTGCATCTGCAAAAATGAACTTTGGCAAAGCGTAGCGCCGTAACGTATGGTCGGAGCGGAAAATGTCTGAGGACTTTTCTCTTCCTTTTTGAATTCCCCGATGGCGCCTATTTTTAGAAAAAATTGTTTGTGTAAAATGAAGATGGATTTTGCAAATTGAAAACTTTGGCACGCTGTATCTTTTTAGTTGTGGCTCGGAAAGAAAAACGTAAAAAATATGTTCTTTTTTCACTCATTTTGAGGTGGCGCCTATTTTTTGTTTCAAATTTTATCACGCGCTAGTGGTAGTTTTTGAGCATTTATCTTTGGGAGCTCGTCGTGTCCAGAATATTGATCGAATGCAAAAGTGCCGAAGGACTTTTTTGTAGTACTCGTGATTCTCTAGTGGCGCCTTCTCCCCGATTTTCAAAAAAACCCAAGGAAATATCTTTTTTTGACGTTTGAAAACTTTGGCCAGCGATATCTTTGCCGGATGACTTCCCAAGAAAAAACTGTATTACACTTTTTTGTTCCTTTTTCGATTATCTAGTGGCGCCTTCTCCCCGATTTTTGAAAAAATGCGTGGAAATATTTTTTTTCGCCGTTTTAAGGCTTTGTCCAGCGATATCTTTGCCGGATCAACTCCCAAGATAAAACGGTATTTTTCGCCACTAGATAATCGAAAAAGGAACAAAAAAGTCTAATACCGTTTTATCTTGGGAGTTGATCCGGCAAAGATATCGCTGGACAAAGCCTTAAAACGGCGAAAAAAAATATTTCCACGCATTTTTTCAAAAATCGGGGAGAAGGCGCCACTAGATAATCGAAAAAGGAACAAAAAAGTGTAATACAGTTTTTTCTTGGGAAGTCATCCGGCAAAGATATCGCTGGCCAAAGTTTTCAAACGTCAAAAAAAGATATTTCCTTGGGTTTTTTTGAAAATCGGGGAGAAGGCGCCACTAGAGAATCACGAGTACTACAAAAAAGTCCTTCGGCACTTTTGCATTCGATCAATATTCTGGACACGACGAGCTCCCAAAGATAAATGCTCAAAAACTACCACTAGCGCGTGATAAAATTTGAAACAAAAAATAGGCGCCACCTCAAAATGAGTGAAAAAAGAACATATTTTTTACGTTTTTCTTTCCGAGCCACAACTAAAAAGATACAGCGTGCCAAAGTTTTCAATTTGCAAAATCCATCTTCATTTTACACAAACAATTTTTTCTAAAAATAGGCGCCATCGGGGAATTCAAAAAGGAAGAGAAAAGTCCTCAGACATTTTCCGCTCCGACCATACGTTACGGCGCTACGCTTTGCCAAAGTTCATTTCTGCAGATGCAGATATTTTGAAGGTCATATTGAAAATAGCCATACGTTCAAGAAAATGACCATCGAAATTATAGTTGCTGTCCTTTCTTCGTCACAAAAAATCGGGAAATGACCGTCGACATGACTATTTCGAAAACTTGTAACTGGTCGTTTTCGTCAGTGGAAACCGAAAACGAACCATCAAAACGCCTTTTTTACGGATGCAAATTCCCAAAAAAAAAGATTTTTTTTGCGTTTAATTTAACGGGTTAATTTTCTTTATCTTCATGTTCCACTTTATCAGCTTATTCAATGGTCGTTTTCTTGGTTATTTCGCTCTTTTGAAGGTTTTTTTTTATCTTCTCGTTTAACGACCGGTCGTTTGTTCGATCCAGCGGTCGGCCACTGGATACTAGGGCTCACGTCATGTTCTATTCCAAGTCGTGTTTATCCTATCATACAAAAGGCAATGGAAATGAAGGCATTCGTGTCGCGTATAAGCGTTAGCTTAACAATTTCGACGACCGTTGATTTACCGCAAAAAGAATTGTCGATATTTTTTTCGCAAAGGAATGATAAAAAAATCGATCGTAATTACTGTAAAAATGACTGGCTTAAGAGACAGTAGTACTCCCCTCCTTCACGCACAAAATTTTGAAGCCGTTTGTTCAGGAGAATCGAAAAACAAAAAGGTGCGAGAGAGACAGCCCTGCTTAGTAATTTCCATTGACGCTCATAGAAACCTATCAAATGGCGGACGAAATTCCGATTGAAAAATAATCGGTTCAAACAGGTTTCAATCGGATTTTTGTTGGTTTTATCGGTTCTAATCGAATCTTTTAACCAGGAAGCCCTATAGACGTTTAACATTGGGCGACGAAGTTCCGAGCGAAGTATCACTGCCTCTTAAGAGGAGATTGTGCGCTGAGGGGGGGGGGGGGGAAGTACGCCTAAATTTGTTCTTCCGTCGCTGAAGCTTCATCACCTTTGACCCCTCGACATTTACGGCCACGCCCTGTCAAATTGACGGAAAAAATAACCAAGTCGTTTTTGTAGCGATTTTGACGGTCGGGAATTTGTCAGATTAACGGTCAAAACGACGGAAAAAAAGGTCCGTTGCTTTGACCGTCAATACAGCCAAATTCGACCGTCAAATTTGCTACAAGAATGAGTAGGTCATTTCTTCCGTCATTTTGACGTCATATCCGACCGTCACCGAGATTGCTAGGGCGGCCCCACCACACGGGTAAAAATTTGTACGGCAGTCACTTTTACAGATCGGTAAAAACCGATCAGTCGGCTTTTTTGTTATGGTATAAACCACTCTGCTATTTTTGCGGTGGTTTACGGTAGTCGAACGCGTTAGTGCCTTCATTTTATACGTCATTTCCTGTCACTTATCCGACTGAGTGATAACAGAGCTTGTCGACTATGTATGAAACACATAAAAATAATTCGCGGGCACGAACCTTAACAATGAAAATTACAATATATAATTCTGTTGCAATTGCACGGTGTTAAACCTCACAAATTTATAAATTGCCTTACATTGTTAACCGACAGTCATACGAGGGACTTAGGCACAAAAAAGGAATGTCTTCGCGGCTTATGACTGTCGTAAATGTCTTACCAATATTTAAATTGTGTTGCGTCCCAGGTAGAGGGAAAACGAATCTTCAGTCCAAAGTGTGACGCACGTACGAAGACACAATAGATGCGAAAAATGTTATTACTTTAATATGCAATAAATGTCAGTTCACGTTGTATCGCGTAGCAGTGCAACACGTAAATGCGCAGGACCTCTCTGCACATCTGTTATATACGGCATCAACAAAGGCAACGCGATTATACATATATATGCATAAATGTGTATATATACTAAGCTGTGCAAACACGCTTCGAGATTGGCTAAAGAGCGATTCGCGCAGCCAATCACGAACTTGATATCCTTGGTTGACGAAATGGAAGTCTAAAAACCCTATTTCATTCGCTAGCAAATTCTGCACTGTGGCAAAGAATTATGGGAAATCATGCTCACGCCCTGATTTTGTGGTGCTTACATAGGTGATTCCCCAGTAAATACTACTGCTGTATATTAAACACAAGCGTCCAATGAGGCAGCTTTTACACTTTTTAATTGTTATTCACCATGCGTTTACAAAAACAAAACAAAAGAAAATTGTTAATACTAGTATCGATGAGTTTTCGGTATTTGATTTTTAATACTACTGCAAAAGCTGTTCGCAATAGGAAAACCAAGTAGTTTTCTTCAATAAGTATTCAACTTTTGCACCATTGTAGTGCAATAGTGTCGTAGACCTTGAAATAGAGTCGAAGAAGTCTGAAGGACAAAAAAAAAGTTGTACAAAATAATTACCAATTTACAACAAATGTCAAGCAGGCTTATTTAGTGCAAATTGCACTACCTACGCATCTTCAACAAATTGTAACCCGAATTACAATTCACAGAGCGTTACTTTCAATCGGTACTTTAACGTAACTAATTATGAGCAAATTTCAAACGAACCGAAAAAAGTCAGATAAGCAGCAAAGAAAAGAAACTCTTATACATAAACTAGCAGGTTACAGCGGCTGGCGCGCTCACAAAATGCTCGAGGAAGAATTAAATTGTTTACGAAATCAACGCGCGGCTAAATAAAGATTTAATTTTCTTAATTTTTTTTATAATTTAGGCTGGACTTGAATTACGGGGAGGAAGGCTTTATGACTTGGTTCTGACTTGAATAAAGATGGGTGGGACAGACAAACAAACAACTTTCGAGAATATATATTAGATAATACGTAGTTGGAATATAAACAGTGCAGCTATGCGGTAAAACAACGAAAATAAAACCAAGATATTAATTCTATAAAACTGCAAATGATTCACCCCCATAGAGGGTGAAATAATTTTGTTTTGTCATGCTCTTAGTCGTTATAATAACTTTTTATAGCCGATATAATAATCTGGGTTCATTAATATTTTTTTGCTCTTAATTTCGTTGCATCGTAACGATGCAAACTTCATCTTCATAGGTTATGGCATTCGGCACGCAAGTAAAAACCCGGCGACGGCGGCAACACAACTGCATAAGTACGCGCAACATATATTCAATTCTTTCGTGTTAGATCAAATAATTCGTCGATTATTCAAAAGGATACTTTGTTAAATCAGACGTTTTATAATGGCGATATAGACAGTGACACTAGCGTCATAAATTACTGACGATTTTCGTAATACAGCAGTCTATATTTCAGGTTAGACGTTTGTTTTTAATATTGTGGATGAAACTAAAAGCTAACTGAATGATTTTTGTCTGCAGATCCATGCTGTTGAAAATTATGGACTACAAGAGCAAGTTATTGGCCTATACACGGAAGCGATCATTTAGATATGGTTTGCCCTTTCTAATTTTTGTCGTTGGTGGATCGTTTGGACTTAGAGAATTCACAAATTTGCGGTAAGCTTGATTTGGGTATTAAAATGATTTTGTACAGAATATACAACATGTTGGCAATATACAACATAAAAAAACAATTGTAATAGTTATGTATGTAAAGCTGTAATCTGTGTTGTTGTAATTCGCTTTTGTAAAGCTTTCATTGAATTTTCAATGTGCAAGAGTAAAAAAGTACTTAGGTTTAAAATTAAAAAACTGTAACCTGTCTTGTTGTAATTCGATTTTGTAAAGCTTATTGAATTTGCAATGTGCAAGAGTGAAAAGTACCTTGATCAGGCTCTGATCAGAGCTGTGTTAACGCAGTCAGGGAATTAGTGGCATCCGACGCAGGCCTTGTGAAACACAAATTTTCTACCAGGGCTCCTTTATATTACTTTATTTTTGTATTAATTTTTTTATTTGCTAATTTATAGTCTTTAGAGAAGCTAAATTTTTTGTTTTTAAGATTAATTGTAAAGGAACTCCATTTTTTCTGTGAAAGACTAGGTATGTTCTGGATGAATGGATGTGTATCATGCTTGGAAAATTGAAATCTTATAAATCAAGTATTAAAAAAAAACTTTATAAGTCAAGAATAGCTTAAAAATAAATTTTTATAAGTGAAGAATAGCTTAAAAAAAAAATCTTTATAAGTCAAGAATAGCTAAAAAAAAATCTTTATAAGTCAAGAATAGCTTTATTGATTGAACTGAAATTCTCCATATGCCAGTATCTGTAGGGTCGCCTATTATTCTGCTTTCTTTTTATCTGTAAAGTTGGTGAGTAACTTGGTCATTGTTGTTGATGTATTCGGCTTCTGATTGGTCATTAGTGTCACCAGACACACTAAGATTGGGAACAAGTGCATGCATTCATATTTTCTGTTTATGTGAAATGTCAAAACTGATATAAGGGGACCCAGGTGCTAAAATGCCTGGATCTGCTACCTTAACATTTTCCATGAAACATACACAACAGAAACTATATACCTACATAACTGCTTTAAGCAAGCATCGGCGGTATACTCAATTCCTTTGTGTATTACATTCGAAAAATTATTTGTCATACTTTCAAAGGAAAACTAATGTTAATAAAGGTAGATCTGAACTAAAGAGATCCTGCTGAATTTAGAAAAAATTGTACGGAAATAAAATCAGAAACATAACTCAATTTGTGCTAATAATGAATAGGGTATACAATGCGCGGTTTTTTAGAAGTAAAATTTGTAATTTTTTTTTTTTTCCTACTTGACGAGCGATGGTTCGTTTCGTTCGTTAAAGAACGATCGACGAATTCACCGAGTTATTTTCTTCAGTTTATTTATCAATTAGGAAATAAATTAGTTCAATTCGTCACTTTGTTTTTTTCTCTCATAAAAAACCAGCTGTTATATGTAAGCCACCAATATCATCGCAAATGTTCATCGGAAAATCCATATATTATCTATCAAGAAACAAAATGAGCTATCGCTCGACAAGAACTAAAATCACAAATTTGACTTCCAAATAACTGCGTTTAATACATGTGATTAGTTATTAGCATAAACTGAGTTATTTTTCTTTGAATTTTGTTATATACATTTTGTTCTACATTAAGCATGGTCTATTTAATTTAGTCTGTTTAATAGTAACTTTATTGCCACAAGTTACCATTGGAATGCATGTTCAAGTAGTTTTTCAAATCTTAGTTGCTGACTGATGTGACCGTACCGCTGATTCCTCCTTATTTCATTTTTGGTCTCACACTGCTGATTTTTGTATGAATTCTGCAGGAATTCCTGAGAATTCTGTTAAATATTATGTACAATCAAAGATGTCTACTTGTGTGGAAAAAAGTTGATTGAATCGTTGAAAAAGTCTTATTTTAAAATTAAAGGGCATGATAAAATTGTGATTGCTAAGATGTCACAGATGTTTGCAAAACTGATGTGAAATCATTCGAGCAACTAACGGTTGTCGCCGTTCTAATCTGAGCAAAACAATTTTAGTATTTTCTCTGCTGTTACATAAGATAGAAAAAAGAAATCGGAAATGAACGGGACATGTTCGTTCATTTTTTTTCTTACATGGCAACAGCGTTACTTTTTTCGATATTTATCATAAATTCACGAAAAATGTAATTTTTCTGCCATGTAATTTTATTGTACGATTTGTCTCTTCCAATAAATAAATATTGTAAAAATCGAATGACTTCATACATGTTTTGAGAAAAATAAATGTTTAAGACGTACAGAAAGTATTAATGTTGTATATTTAATTTAAGTTGATGAGATCGCTAAAATGTTATCAACATTTTGATTTTTATTAAAAAATGATAAAAGACGGGACATACTATATTGTGCAAATTTCAAGCTATCAAACTAATTTTTTTCTGTTCTATGATAGTTACAAACAAGGTTGTTTCGTAATAAGTTTGTCCTGGATCGACAATGGGGTTGCCAAGTCGTAAATCTTAATATACTTAAATCGAGGGTGCAAAGTCGAAACGTGTATATTGGTTTCTCATTATTTCTACCGCTTACAAAGCTTTCCCTATGAGTAAGGCGATATCGATAAATAGTCCGTGATGGCATGGATTTATGAAACCTGAAAATAATCAGAAAGCCAACATGCAAAGTTCAACTTCGCTCCCATGTTTTTGCATACATAATTTGCATGTTATGTAAATTTAAAAAATAATTTTCGTTCCCGTGTAGACTAGTAGCGAGTAATACGTTTTCCCTCGTGAATTAACTATTGCACTACTATCGATCTACCGTTTGAGTGTCACTGTTTAGCTTGCCCCACTTCCCTATAAGTATAACGGAATTGAATAGAAGGACTTGAAAAAAAGCATTAGACGATGGTCTACTGCTTTTTTTCAATGTCCTATACCCCTTCAATTTACTTGATCATCTCAGTATCTGCTACGAAACGCATATAAGGTATTAAACGTCGGTTGCGCTAGCCCACTTTCGTGCACTAATAGATAGATAACCATTCCATTTTTTTAGGGTTTGCTTTGCAAGCAAATTATATTATTTTAGATTTTGGCAAAATCACACCGTATCACAGAAAAATAATCACAGTCTATCATCGATTAAAATGTTATTTATCGTAAAGAAGAATTGGTTTTTAAATATTACAAACTTCATCCATTATTGTCCAAATCCGTTATTGTCCGAATCCATTATTGTCCAAATCCGTTATTGTCCGAATCCATTATTGTCCAAATATATCGAATACGAAGAGTTAGTGACATGTTTATCATTTATCGTGCAACATCATTTCATTCCAGGTTCAAATGCACAGTATTGTATACAATTTTGTATAAATAACACGTAATCGTAATATTTCTTTCAATACGAAGCTTTAAACTCTGGCATGTGATTGAAAAAGCGATGAACTTGTGCGATCAACGATCGGCATGTTACTTATTATTCTTCGCTGTGTCTAGCGTCACGTAAACGTGACTTTTGCGTCACTATTAAAATCACACAAAGTCCGCGTGACTTTTATTTTTCCATTAAAGTCACACAAAATTGTCGTGACTTATAGTCACTTGCAAAAGTCACGCTAAATTGACGTGACTTATAATTATTCACAAGAATCACGCTCACTGATATTATATGTATATATATAATGTTTTAAAAAGGAAAACCCGTTAAAAATCCTTACTAAAGTAAAAAATGACCGCTTTAATACTGTATGTAGTGTTTTTAAAGAGAAAACCGTTAAAATTCCTTACTAAAGCGGAACTCTTCCAGTTTAGTAAGTTTTTCATGTAAGTTTTTCATCAGTGAGCGTGATTCTTGCAAATAATTATTAGTCACGTCAATTTAGCGTGACTTTTGCAAGTAACTATAAGTCACAACAATTTTGTGTGACTTTAATGAAAAAATAAAAGTCACGCGGACTTTCTGTGACTTTAATAGTGACGCAAAAGTCACGTTTGCGTGACGCTAGACACGGTGATTATTCTTACAATTAACATTATTTTAGTCATTTTAAACACTCACATTTATGTACTCTAATTTATTTAAACTCGCCCTTTATTTTTTTTATCAGGTATAAATATAGGCCAGTACAGAACCTTGTTCGGGAGGAAATAGTTGAACTTGGGATAGAAATGAAGAAACCTGGAGAGGTCACCATAGAGACGGAGTATGAAAAAGTTAAACAGGTAAATAGAAAACTATAAAAGTGCATTTTTGCCGTAACATTATTAATTTGGTGAAATATCAGTGTGAACAACTGAAGGTGATGAAAGAGTAGAAAGCTTACATGCAGACTATAGTAAACTTTGTGTAGAACCCAGTAAAAATCGATATGTTGCACGTAAAACTATTGTTGCATTGTGAAACGATGAAAAACGAAGATAATTTCAAATAGCCACGGGTTACCACGGGACGGGCGACGGTACACTCGTGCAGACGTCAGTCAGGTGCAGTTGGTAATAACGAACTTAGATTGATGCGAGGAGGGGTGTTGCATCGTTTTACAACGCGTGTGCACTTCGCCTACCCGACACGACTGCCACCTTCTATATAACTGATACGTAGCGCATAAGGTTCATCGAGTGTACGGTCGAAGAAGCTTAGCAATATTTCCATTTAATTAGCATAGGTTTGCAACCTAAAAGCTTCATCGACAATTACTCACTCATGTTCAAGCTTTGATATGACAAACTGATGGCCAAACACCTGGTAAAAACTTAAAAACAAAATTTCTCGTTCGATACTTCTTTATTCCTGACAAACAACGATATCCGATCAAAATACGTTATCAAAGTCGTTATAGCAACTTTTTTATACTGTTTTTAGCTTAACAATTTGTAGAATTCATGCTGCACTGTTGGTGTTCTATAACGATTGCGTTAAGGTGATGTTCTATACCGATTATTCCGCCATTCGCTGCAAGTTCGTAAAAGATTACGTTGGAGCGAGAGGGAACTGCTAAAATATGTAGCACATCGCGTTAAGTCCAATTTTTGTTACAATAAATTCTTTATGGTTCAAGCACCATTTTCATTTGATGCTCATTCATAAACTATCTACAAACAATCGCTGTATTTGATCTATTCATGAATAATATCTACATCATGATCCAGTAGCTATATTACGATGTATATTACATGTAATTATAAATTATTATGCACGGGAACGACTACTGCATACGTTACACCACAGCGACATTATATATTTGAATATCGCGCATGTTATTTACGCATCGTATTTTTCTATGGAAAAATGTCCACGTTGTCGTGTCTGATCTTATCTCATTGATGGCCAATACGTTATAAATCTCAGAATTGGAGAGACCTATCGATAACATTAATCTTTTTGGACGATTAGTATGAATGTGGTCGTAAAAGGTCGTTACCAAGAATTACCAAACGCATTTGGTACTTCTTTCGTAACGGATGGACTTAATGACCCTGAGTATTCAGTACAATTGTTATAGTAGGTCAAAATTTCCTCTCTTAGAAAGAACATGGCACATCGAAGTCGAAATACTGAAGCCGCCTTTCGAGCGTTCCTATTGGACGGCGGCGATTTCGATATAAATCGATTCGGACTGTCATGGCCGCTGCAGTCACGCGCGCGTTTTGAATGCGCGCGATTTGATTTGAATTATAATTTGATTTGAATTATGTAATGGCCATAAGAAAAGATAAATGAAAAGCAAAGAGTGCGAGCGAAGCGAGCACGTTGTTGCTAGTAACATTAAAATGCCTGTTTTCATGTGAAGTTCGCGGTACAGTTCAAATTAATACACTCTTATCTTTGTACCGTGTGAAAAAGCAGTCCAAAATTGAAAAGTCTCGGTAGCTGAAGTTAAGTCGAAGATATTTCATCGTGTCTCATTTACTCCCACCTGATTAATTTCTCATTGTTTTTATTAGCGCCTTCGATTGCTAAACTGTCGATTAGAAGTATAAAAATACATTTTCTTGGCATATGCAATATCAATTGGCTTGTAAGAATGCATCGTTCATCGGGACTCGGTGGGTGTAAGCTTGGCGTCTGGATAATTGTCATTGGCATTGATTTACTAAGCCGTCACGGAGCAACGACGGTCAGGGGATATGGTCAAGTCCACCTCTAGCTATTGCACACGCCTCCTATAAGCGACTGAATTATTTAGAGGGACTAAAGTATTTGGACCTTGCTCGCACGTTTTATTATAAGCTAGAGTAGCTGCGCGTGCAACGACTGCTCAAAAAAAGTTATATTTCGAGAAACGTGATTTCAGAATTCATAGATTTGACTGCCGGTCGAAAAATGAATAAAACAATCCCCAGCAATTAGACTTTTCGAGCAATTGATTTCGACCTTTATTATGATTCTCAAGTTGTATATTTCACTGCAGAAAATACTGGTTAGGCATCTTTCTGAAGAGACTTAACAATATAGTACATTACGATATGAGTACGGAAAAACCTTTTTGAAGTTTCTGAACTCAAAATTCATCCGTTGCGGACGACTCTCCGTTAAAAATTTCTCCCTGTATAATGAACTAATGAGTGGCCAATATATAAAAAGTATCTTTTTTCTAACATTACAACAATTGCCTGTAAATTCTGCTCCTTATTTCAGATGGACATTGATAATTGGAAGAACGTCCGAATTCCAAGGCCTTGGGAGGAAGATGGCAAAGAGATATAAGTCATCTTCGTTGTTAAGTAATAAGTATGACCACAAACTGTAAATATCAGAAAATATATATTTAGGTGTCTTAATCCTTTTTCACGACTGGTATCATGACGGGTGTCAAGGTGATGTGAATATGTAAAAATCGTTAGGCCACAGATGTACCGGCATAAGTAACATTTCATAGATGACCCGGAATATCACGCTAATACGGAGAAGACTGAATTACGCCATAATTTAGACACTAATTAACTGCCGCAAGAACAATGAGATTCAATTTCATGCTGCATCACGGTCGCTATTCACCGCAACGAAGCTTTTTTTAAATGTCGATTGCAACAACACCAACGATGTAACCAACTTATCGATGTTATAATAACATATATTTCATTCAACCACATTACATTTTTCTTAATAACATTTAATAATGTAGTATTATGATTTCTGTTGTAGCTAAAACGAAATGTTATATCGATTTTCTCAAAGCCTATCATAGTAACCGTTGAAGCCCACTGCAATTGATCTGGAAAATCTGTCGCGAATGTGTCGCGATACCGGAATGTCACAGTACCACATTCGACTAAACGTCTTTAACACCAGAATAGAAAACGATTTTAGCAGAAGCGATGAAAATAGGGCTGGAGACACTCTTCTAGACTTGAGGCCGTTCTCCTTCATCTGTATTTACAAAAGTCATGTAATGTAATAAGAACGAGTCTGTCGATACGCTCGAAACAAACACGTTTTTCAGTATTGTATTAGAGTTCATGCACAATAAGCAGTGGAAACAAATAGTGACCTGGAAGAGCAGCATAGTCTATACGGAAATCCTGAGCTCTCGTCGATTTGCCCGAGCGGAAAATAATGCTAACGTTCCTACCAGAAGTCGTGATTGTGGGCGCTTGAATGTGACTGCAAAAATGGCCCAGGACGATGTCTTCGTCACCTTTGGTCTCCTTAATCTGAATTCCGAAATGACTCGTTTATGCGATGTGTGTTGGAGTTATCGGTCGTTGTGCGAGTGATTGACAGTTGTCGTCGAATATTGTAATACAGCCAAAGCACGTACAGTGAATTCCTTGTATGCTGATCGATAACTAGGAATTCACATTAGATTAACATAATTAACGACGCAAGGCGTCTTACCTCGATGTAATTCTTGTTGCAATCGTCATGTTGATCTGCCGCTAACGAATTAATTTGAAAACGAAACTGTATTCTCTTGTCCGTTTCACGGTAAAATACCCATTTGCAGTTTACGTTGGTAATTTCAGGCTCGAGGCGCAGTTTGGGTTCCTCTATAAACTCAGTAAGTCCCGAAAATCGGGGTGCATTTATTGAACCACGATCATTCGCGATTACTCCACCACAACCTCGGGTACCTTGATAAACACCTAGATAAACGCAATGACATTTATATTTTGTTGGAGCTCGGGCATGTTTGGCGCATGGTAAAACATATTCTTACCATCAATGGTCCAATAACGTAGTTGGAAACCCTTAGATGTATTTGTACTATCCGCGTGAAAGATAATCTTAAACGAAGAACCGACACTTTGGACTGGCTCCATTGCGGTACTAGACACATGATCGCAGATGCGCGGAAAGGTAGCATCAGTGCCGTTTATAAGTTGCTTAACCTGCATTTAATGTTATTCAAGTCAAATCAAGTTATTGACACTAATTGTAATTTGGTCAGGCCAGCAGATTCGTCGGATGGCAACCAATTGATTGGGTTGTCAATCGACTAATTTGTTAACGCGACTAATTATTTTGTTAGTCCAGCCAAACGAATCGTTTAGAGATTATTTAATTGTTCAGTCAATTCAGCAAAAAGGCTTTTATCTTCGTGCACAGTACTAGTACTTGACAGTCGTATTATAAGAAACACATGAGGTGTAAAATTTACACCTCATATGTATCCCGTATTTAAACTTTAAATACAGGATGCAGAAAGGGGGTTCTTCTTCGAAAACAACCTCGGTCACGTCCCGTGGAGTTTTGACAGGCAAAGTGCGAACATGATAAAATTCGCGCGAAGGAGGTTCTAAGTTTTAGCTCGTAATGTGCCGAGCAGGGGTTAGAACAGACGAAGCTATCGCAGTAGGAAGGGAATAGTTCGACTGATTGGGTAAATTAATGACTTTTACGATGAATCAACGTTTATAAAGATGTAATGTAGCGTGTTAGAACAAGAATTGGGCGTATTAAGTGTTGGTGTCGAGGAACTATCAGTGTGCAATCTGTATGGCACCGTTCTCAAAATTAAATTGGGTAGGATATTAGTGAGCAGTCTCAGCAGCTCCTTCTTCACTGAGGTGGAATTATGTGAGCGAGCAGTCTGGGCTGTTCCTTTCTCACATAAGAGTGATTTCGTGTATATGTAAAGTAAAATTATTGCAAATATGAGCATTTAGTGAGTTTAAAAGAATAATACTCGTTTGTTTAACGAGAATAGTTAGAGAATAGAGTAGAATAGTTAGAGTTTATAGTTGGAGAAACCTCACGAAAAATAGAAGTGTATGAATGTGTATAGCGAAATTAGGTGCGCGTGGTGTGTACTTGTAAGTAAATAAGATTATTAACGCGAACGAGTGTCGCAGAGCCTCAGTCAAAATTCTTGTCCAGGAAAAATGCGTCTCCGCAGTCGGGAAGAAGTATCTAATCGCAGTGCTGAGACTATTCTCGTAACTGTCGGAACGGGATTTTGCCGTGTTTGTGACAGCGACTTGACTCGACTACTTCATGCTTTTTTAAATTCGGAGTTTTTACTTGATGTTACGACGGGAGACTGAAAACTGGTTGACTGAGCCTCGGGACCTCATATTTATACTAAAGTTTTTGCAGATATCAGCAGAAAATAATCGGCATTGCTAGGCAACTAAACGTTAACGGGTAAGACTAAGGGCGAGAGTGAGGCGCAAAAGATGTGGAAGTTTTGTATAAGTGAGAATATAAATATGTGAAAAACGTATGTGATACGAGTGTATATGTTGAATGTATGAGTTCGCCTGGTAAAGTACGTCATAGCATAAATGTAATGTGCCATCCTATTTAATTTAAAGAAATATTGATGGCGACGGTTGATGGTCGATGGTACGTTGTAGTTTAGCGGTTTTTCTAACATTATCAGTTTACCTCAGAAAAGCATAATTAAGATCGGAAACTAAGTAAAGTATTAGGAGGGCAGTTAGTCGAGGAGTAGCTCTCAGTTTTATATATTTCAATTAGAGAAAGTGAGAAAACCAAAAGCTTGTAAGTTAGAGAAAGACAGGTAGCTACGGGGTAGCGAGAGTCTCGAGGGCTGATAAGAAGATGAGCCGTGCTGCGGCAAGTCTACTAAGTGCGAGGTACCGTACGGCGAGGTACCGTTTTGTATGTTTGAAGTGAATTATACCTAAGGTAGTGAAATATTTGCAGGTTTAATCAAGGTTGAAGTTTTTTTTAATTTATAACAAAAATAATTAAAAATTGGGGGGGGGGGGGGGGGCATGAATATTAGGCCTAAATCGGCACCGGACGTGAGAGGCCCAATTGCGGCTACAGACCGACTTTGATGACTTAGAAACACTCGCATTCGTGAAGAGCGTAGGAAAAATATTTACTCGGACAGCGTGTAATAATGTAGATTAAGGTAATCCTTGCATCTAGTATTCAGTTTGCATGAACTCGAGAAAAATTAGAGTATTGCAAACACTTCTAGATGGCACAAAAATCGGATAAATTCATGCTCAGTACAGGTACCGAAAGATTAAGTTTGCATAATATTAATTCAAAATTGTTATTAACAAATTGATGAAAAAAAAATGGTTTAACAAATCTCCCGATGACCCAATTTTTAAAAATAAAACCGATTCGTTCATTTTTCTGAATACGTACGATTTTTTTTAGATTTGTAAGTTCACTTTGAATCTAGTGTTTCTTATATGGAAAATATGTGCACAAAAACACAAATTTCAAAGCGAATTTGAAATGATTCATACGTATTCAGAAAAACGAACGAATTATTTTCATTAAAAAAATTTGGGTCGCCGGGATAATTGCTAAACCATTTTTTTCGTCAGTTTGTTAGTAACATGTTAGAATAGTCATTATGCAAAATTAATCTTTTCGGCACCTTTAATGTGCATGAATCTTTTCTGATTTTTATACCATCAAGAGAGGTTTACTCTCATTTTTCTCGAATTTATTCTCGAAATGAAATGTAGGCGCAAGGACTACTTCAAATGGCAGCACACACTGTCAAATCGTGGTATGTCGGATTATGACCGGGACTTTCACAATCAATTAATACAACTACGGGAGAATACAAAGTTGCAGAATCATCGAAAGATCGTTGACTTACTTCGACATAATCATGTTCACAGGGATATTCATCTTCTATCTCCAGCGAAAGTACTTCAAGCTCTATTCTCTTGTCCGGTTTCACACGGATAGTCCATTCGCAGTGTACGTTGTTGGGATAATTTCCCGGGAAACCCGGTGAACTTATTGTACCATGATCAGCGTCCAAAATTGCAGGCCCACAAATTGGAGAAACGTCCCGGCGACTTACGCTTACAGATCTGCGGGATACAAGACTAATTATTAACGAGTATTGCGTCTTTCATACACAATCACTGACGTACCTTTGGATCGCCGATCCGGAGCAAATACCGATGAATAAAAATATCGGCAACAATGCCATAGCTGACATACTTTGTCAGGTCAGTTGTCGGTTAGTTTGTGACGAAGTCCAGGAATTATTTAACCGGCGACCGATGTGGATCACACGACGAATTCAACAGAACAGAGATGTATTTCTCTATCGAACTTTATATTAATTGGGGAGTCGTAAGAACTTATCAATATGTGCCATGATGTTTTCCTTTTTCAAAGCCAACTAGTAATCTTAATTAAAGTGATAAGTTGATAGTTGTCTTGCGTCACCGGTAAATCCTAAATGTAGTGCTTGGCATCAACGGCTTACCAACACGGGATTCGTTGTGAATACGTTTCTAGCGCTAATTATAGCAGTTCCTGTTGCTATCACGATGTCGCCGCCTAACAATAACAGAACATTTCTGGAAAGGGGTTCGATGATCCGCGCCAAGGTTATCGCCAGTGCAGACATGTAGAGTAAAATGAATTGGAAACGAAGTATAATTCTCCGCATTTCTTCTGCGCTTAAGCGGCGATAGAACTTTTATGCTATCGATAGCAATGGCCCCGTGATCAGTGTGTGTTTAATTGTTTGCGGGCTAGTTAGCTCTAGGCACGTGAAGAGTTAAACAAGGTAATATTTTCAAATATTTTCCAAGCCATGATTTGGAATTTATTTGATGGCTTTTTTCCTTCTCAAGTTTCAATTTAGGCTTGGAAATATGCGCGACAATCCTCAACTTACCATCGGGGTTTAATCAATCACGTTGATTGATCAGCTAGACGTTGCTATTATCACGATAGGTAAAATGACAAACGTGCATTATTTTAGGGTCGCTTCCTTTCTCGTAAACCGTTTAATCTATTTCAGACGCAACAAATATTTATTACCATTGAATTATACATCTTCAAACGGTCGTTCGAACTGACCTATATCAAAATCATTTATGCACTCTAAATACGTTATTGAACCGTTGTGATGTAATCGCATAAATCGCTGACAGCAGAACAAAATGCCTAATCCTAGTTATTTCAATGAATAATTTTGTTTGTTATTTAATAATCACATATGGGTACATGATGGGGTACTCTATTACTAGTCGTTACCTCGTTTAATGTTACATTCGTATCTTCCGATTCCACTCATAAATATATAATATGTATAATACGCGGGATTCGCTTTGATTTAACATGCAAATTCCGGGGAAAACAGTCACGACGCGGAGAAAAACTGTTGCAGCCTTTGTACTGTCGTCCGGTCAAGAGCACAAAGATCAAAGTCAAAGGTCTTCCTTGTAATTTCATACTGTCCCGTTTCCGCTATTACCTGAACGACCCTCTGCAATTCTTGATTATCCTGCAGCGTCATTATCTTTTGCTGCAACTCCTTCAATTGCGAAACATAATCTTCGGAAAAAACTAGGGCACCTTCGGCTTCGGGCTCGATAAAATTACTGTTTGTCGAATCGGGGGTAACTTGTTCACTTTCAGTTCTGCTATGAACTTCCGTTTGCGACGGTGTCGTTTCTTTCACAATGTAAGGTGAATTGATTTCAATGGAAATCGGCGACTGACTGGATGACACGGGTTCCACGGACGGTGATAACGAACGTCCCCTCTCCTTCTCTCGCTTAACAACATGCTCATCCGGTCCGCTGTCTACCTTTCGTTTTCTTTTCCGGCATTCTCGTTCTTCGCTTCGAGCCGATTTCTTTTCCTTTCTACTTCTGTCGTCGCCATCGTTCTTCGTTTCTGCGGTCGTTCGAGGGGACAACGGTTTTGTCAGGTCGGAGCATAAAACAGGAGGCGGGACAACCGCGGCGGTCTGCTCGCTTCCCGGCGTGAGAAACGACTTCGTCGGCGGTATCGAATCTTCGTCAACGGAATGCGTCGAATCACTGCTGTCTCGTTCCGGCATTTCCGCTAAGAGCGTCGAGAGCGGATTCGCTGACGACAATGTGCCATAAGAATTCTTCTTCTCACTCGCTGCTTTGTGTTTCTCCTGCTTCTCTTTCTCCGTGAGATCATCCAGTTTCTCTTTTTTGTCTTTCCTTTTGTGTTTGTGCTTCTGCTTTTCTCTCTCGCTATGCGAGTCTTTTGCTTTCTCCGTTTCGTTTCGACTGGATTTTTCGCTCCGAACTTTGTCCCTCTCCTTCGGGTATTTTGGCGACTTTTTCTCGTCCTTGGAAACTTTACAATCCGAATTCCTTTCTTTCTCGGACTTTTCGTGCTTGTCTGATTTAACCACCTTTTTCTCGCTTCCTCTCGAAGAATCTCTTATCTTATCGTGCTCCTTGTCCTTATCCTTTTCTTTGCGATCCTTGTTCTTATCTTCCTTGTGCTTCTTTTTCTTGCGATCGAACATTCGTTCCTCGATCGGCACCTTAAAATTATCTTTGACTTTGTCTTTGTCTTTATCTTTGTCAGCCGACATTTTCTTATGCTGTTTCTCTTTGGGTCTTGGCGATGGAGGCTTTTGATTAGCTGGCGGAACTGTTGGTACCGGGTGTTTCTTCGTCGGCGAGGGTAGAGAATTCTTTTTCGCGCTCGGGTTTGAAAAATCTTCTTTACTCACGGGACTCGGGGGCCTTTTTAATTTCTCTTTGTGCCGATCTTTTTCTTTTGACAAAAGCCGATCTTTTTTATCTTTACGTTCATCACTGCTTTTGTCTTTCTTCTTTTCTTTGTGTGGACTGTGTTTTATCTTGATAGGCTTTTCCGTTCTTTCCGACTTCTCCACTGATGTTTTTGAGGAAACTATTTTATCAGACAGTGCTCTTTTGTTCTCTGGTGACACATGTTTCGGCAAAGTCATAATGTTTCCGAATAGATCGGAGAATTCGTCGGAGCTTCGCACCTCCGTCATACGATGTTTTTTCACATCCGTTCCGCTTAATTTTGGTTTGCTAACCATGGGCGGCACCATTTTGAATTCACCTTTTTCGGCTGAATCTTCAGGGTGTGAAACGGCGACCTAAAACAAAATACGTATTAGAGAGACACTGCTTAATTCTTTAGTGACAACAGTAAAGCTATTATAGCAGTGTTACGTTCGGGGTTTATTTGTTCTCAAACGCTTCGTGTTGTAAATATTATTCTGTTTTTTGTTTGTTTAATTCTTAGGCGTTACTAACACGTTGTAGAAACTGCTAATACCGTTAAGAGTTTAAGATTTCTCTAGATAATATAAGATAATATTTTCAGTCGAAACATTTATTTTATAGCAGCCGGTAGATATCTCTTCGTAGCGCGTAGCGCTTACAGTCCAGTCTAGATAGCGTTAGCGAAGTAGCCAGATATCTTAGAGTTTTTCGTCATATCTAAGAGCAACATTGAACCCGATATGGAATAACGAAGCATCACTGAAAGGGTGGAAAGTGGCAACGATTTTTCCTACGCGGAAGTCCAGAACGAAGACACGACTAGCAATTTACAGGGTCGCTGATAGATGGTATTCGCTAAAACAATGTTGAGAGAACTGAACGGGTTGATTCAACATAAGTGGTTCTTAAGGAAGCCGAGGCGGGTTTCAGGGCGAGGAGGGGAACAAGGGGCCACATATTTACCCTAAACCTTAACGAACAACAGATTGAAAAGTACGGGGAAAATTATATGTGGCCTTCGTCGACTTCAGGGCGGCATTCAACATGATAGACAGAGGGATTCTGCTGGAAAAATTGTAGAGAAAATGTATTAGTGGCAACATGTTTAACATGATTAAAGGGATTTATGAAAATGCTTCCACAGAGGAAGTCTTTCATTTTGTTTTCGTAACAGATTTTTTTCTTTTTTTTTTAAAGATTTTCGTGTCGAGATGCTGAAAATAGTGAAAACGTTCGGAAACGCGGTTGCGAAAAATGGCCCTGAGAGTTTATGTAAGTGTTTTTAGGTCAGAGAAAAATAACTTTTGACTTAACGGTTTTTTTTTGTCTACATTAATCGTGATTATTATGAGACATAAACCCGCACTATAAATTAGCACATGTATATAAACATTTTCGTTAATTGCATGTAACTCAGCAGACTTTAGATATTATTACGGTCGACATCCCCAAATTTCAAGGCCCACCTTTCAGCCATTCCCACATTTCAACTGGTTGCCTTGATTTCCTAGTTCCCACGTTTTAACGCCTTCCAAGGTTATTTTCCACCACGCGGGAGTCGAATACTTATACTGCGCCTGTGCAAGGACGTGGGAATGGTTTTGGAGTAGGGATCGTAGAGGGAATATAAATGTTAGACCGCGTCCAAGTACGACGAGAAAAAAAGTGGAGACATCGACCGTAAGGAATCATATTGCCATTCCTTCTACTGCTACGATTACAGTCAAAAGAACTTACACCACCACCTTTAAGCAGCTTTTTTCGGAATTCTTCAGATGGATTGAATACTTCGTGATGTCGAATAACATTATTGATGGCTGGACCACTTTGTTGTAACTGGAGATCGTATTGAATCTGAATCCTTTTTGGTTCGTCCTTGTTTTTTAAGTAAACGTCTATCGGAATCTCAAAACCGGCGTACCCCGACTCTTTAACCAAATAAGGTGGTTCCTTGAAAATCCTTTTTGGCTTTTGGAAAGTCTCATGTAGGTTGAAAACAACTAGAAAAATAATCAGTTATCTTAAAGTGATTATTTGACTTATACATTCCCATTAGCATATCCACACAAGAACAGTAAGATAATATTGAGAAAGGGTTTCACGGTGCGATTGTACATTAACACACATACATTCCATTATGCAGATGATGTGGGGATCTTGAGGTTTTCTCACACTTTCTTCTAGAGATTTTTTTCAACACAACAACAGACTTCGGCACAGTACAGAGAATTCAAACATCAATCTTGAGAACATCGAACAAAGTTTCCAGAAAATTTCATGTATGCCTCGCTTGACATTGAACTAATTTTATACACACTGTTTTTTTTATTGATGTCACTACTGTTCTGAAGTGCAGATTAAGACAAAACAAAACATTAAAGAAAAACATCATTCTCCAGCCAGTATTATTGAACATGGGCATACATGCTGATATATATATTTTTTTGTATTTTCATCAGTTAGCAAATTGTTAGAGTAATAAGGGTTGGACACAGTTAGTTGATAAAAATGGTAACGGTCATCTCTCATATACAAGCAACACCAGTATAAATAAAGTAACATAGGTATGGAATTGTTGTTAAATGTAATGTGACCAGAAATGTTGTTTACCTTTATCGATGTATTGACTTATATCAGCATTATCAACTCCTCGAACAAACACTTCCCAATCGTGTGTATAACCTTCTGGAGTTGTTCGCACGCGTAACATTGATGCATGGCCACACTCCAAAGTCACTCGAATTGCCATCCTCCCTTAAAAACAGTAACCATTAGGTATCAAGGGCATCGTTTAGGATACTCCATGTATTATGCTATTTCTTTACCAGATGCATATAGCTAGTCAATTTTATATCTAAAGAAGTAGAAATTGAAAGTTCCTCTGAGAAACTATCTCTGGAAGTCTCAGTTTTTCTCACATTTATTAAACAAAATGATCCTTTAAGCATTAGTTGGTACAGAAAGTAGCTCGGTTTATGGTAGATACTTTTTAGAAAGAAAAATTGTAAATGGCAAAAGTTTGATTACATATGAAGCTGTGTTTTTTTCTGAAGTAACTCTCAACAACCTACCTCAATTTTTCTTATTTATGTAATTTTACGTAGTGAAACAAATATTGAAAAATTCCCTAAAAAAATATATTTTTGGAGGTCTCTGTTTTTTTCTTGCATTTTTAAATGAAACAATCCCTCAAGCATCACTGGGTACAGAAAGTAGCTCAGACTACGCAGGATACTTTTTGGAAAGAGCAAATTATAAGCGGCAAAAGTTTGGATACATACGAAGTAGTTTTTCCAGTAGTAACTCTCAACGACGTACTTCATGGGAACAATAAATGTTTGTTTTTGGAGCTGCGGAGACTAAATGCGTCGTGAAATATATATATCGTGCCAAGTCCTTGCAGAGAGACAAATGAGCATTTCTTTATATGTGTGCCACCCCATAATGTCGAGGCACTGTGATTGTCAATCAATTGGACAAATTGGCTGTTCCTCAGGGTCTGCGAGCGCCGTGCTTTGTTTTGATCGAGACGCGGCGCATAGCGGGCTTCAAAAGATTTCCGCAAAGTCTCTCGACATCACTGTCATAAAAAAAAATAGTTAACAGGTTATGTGAATGTTGTTTGCGGTCACAATTTAACTCTTTCGTGCACTGTTTAGCTCGTCGAGGCTCACGGTTATCGCGGCTCGGCAGGCTCGAGATAACAACGATGTACGTAGAAGGGATCGCGCGTCCAATCCAAGTGTCGACTGAAGATTGTTGTGCGTTCTTCTCGTCTTACATATATTACCATTCGCTAGCGGCTACGGTATAATTTACGAACGACCGAGACTTTCCCGCCCAATCGGTTTCCTCGGAGCGGGCACAGTGACGAGGCTGCTGCGACTGTGCACACAAATCTATACGAATCTTCTCCACAACCAAGTACGTATGATATAACGTCGAAAATACTCCCATAAACGGATATGGGGGCTAGACCCGGGCTAAAATTTCACGTTCTTGGAAATTCACGGGTAAATTATGTTAGTTACTATTTTTAGTGGTCATGTTACCAGCCGCGTTATTTGATATTTATGTCCTATTATTATGAGCGACGTGAAGTTAGCGTCGGTGTATGAAATGACCACCGTCTTTCTTGGGATAGGCCAAACGACGGTTTTTGCGTCCATAATTTCCCTGCTTAATAATTCCCATTGACACTGATAGAAACCGATCAAATGGACAAAATCCCGATTGAAAAATAGTCGGTAAAACATCTCCACAACGAAGTATGTATGGTATAATATCGAAAAGACTCCATAAACGGATATGAGGGCTAGATACGCGCAAAAATTTCACGTTCTTGGAAATTCACGGGCAAATTATGTTAGTTACTATTTTTTAGTGGTCAAATTATCAGCCGCGTTATTTGATATTTATATGTCCTATTAATCTGAGCGACGTGAAGTTAGCAGCGGTGTGTGTGAAATTACCACGATCTTTCCTGACGTAAGTGAAGTTAGCTGATGATTTTAACGAATCTAATTCTAAGTCATGGTAATCGATTGGTGGTCGATTGATGGTCATTGGTAGCCTACCAATTGGTGGTGAAGTACTTCACGGACTAATTTTGATTAAATAATTAAAAAAAAAACGGTTCACCACCAAATATTTTAATAATGCCACCAATCGACCACCAATCGATCACCGTGACTTAGAATTAGGTTCGTTAAAATCATCGGCTAACTTCACTCAGGTCTTTCCTGAGTTCGGTCAAACGACGGTTTTTTGGGTCCATAATTTCGCTGTCATGTGACGTCATTTTGATCGGTAAATCATTTATAGTCGAAATAAACGTGACACTGAACTCGAGTTGTATGGCATTATGAGTAAACGACAAACATGATTATGAATCTCTTCGTTTTCACGGTAAACGCAACCGCGAACGCCAGCAAAGTGCTTGGATTGTGTTTGTTTAACCGGAAGTAAAAGTAAAAGTATATTATACATCGAGGTGCATCCGGAAATGACTCAAACGCTCTACATATATCGCTTTCTCTTTTGATAATGGTTGTACCTAAAATCGTTATTTAATTAATTACTTAAACCGCCCCGACATACTTCATTATACTGCTACAGTTATGCAAACGCAAATCCGGCACACGGTGGGCGCGCGGGCTTCAATGCTCATTCACGGCTTGCCACCATGTTTGTGACTGTGTAGTCAAATCGGTCATTTTACGAACGACGCTACGGTGGTCACGTGGTTCGTAACGTGGCATCTGTCATAACGCATATGGATTAACGCGTAATATTTTTATGTCCGACCGACATTGAGGGGACAATTGCATTTATAGCCGTCATCATCAAAGTTTGTGCAATAATATCGCAAAACAATGGTCGATGTATGATCAACGGGTTTCTACTATCATCATAGAGCAAATAAAGTTGCATAGGACATTCATACAATTGGCGGCATTGCAATGATCGACATATTCGATAATTAAGTCTCGTAATGAATTTAAAAGCTCGAAATATTCTGAGTTAACGGAGAGAACATTTTATTTAATCAATTAGTAGTATTTACATACACTTTCATTCCGGACTGTATTGATTTCTGTAGTAATGTGCTTGGTCAAAAAACCTGTTGACCGGAGCGTTAAACAGTCATTGTTTAAAATAATACCAATCAACCAATTAAGAAAACAGCATCGCATTGTCCAATAGAAAAAGTGTAATACTCAAGTATGATTGGCTGGCGCAAGTCACGCGTGACACATCGACAATTTGTGATTGGCTGGCGCAAGATGCGTCACAATATTCAACTGACGCGGTATTTGACCAACTACAAACTCCGACCGAGACCTCATTCGATTAATCGCTGAACAAATTTTTAAAAATTTAAATTTTGATAATTTAATAGCTTACTATCTCTGAAACTTAATATAACCATAATAATATTAACAATAACGAAGCGAACAAGACGAATAATATATATAATAAAAATGCACAACTAGTGGCAGTATGAATTATTTTGTCCCTATAGCGCGACATTCCCTATCCCACGCGACCTCGGTATACATATATTTGTATGTGATTTCATCGACCCATTGGAATGGGTTCTAGGCTCACTTCACCCAACATGTGGCGGTCCGCCGGCTGCCATCTTGGATTCTATTGGTCTCAGAAGCCGGGCGCCTCGAAAATATTCGTGTAACACGCGTTACCCGAGGCGCAAAGTGATATCCTGAGTTCTTCGACGCTCGGCCGTGACCGTCGTGTTATTGTCGGCAAATGAGCCAAGCAATATTCTTGCCCGGAATGCTTTAGGTGAGCCATGCATAAAAGACTAGAACGGTGTGCGCAATGTTGGCGTGTGACTTTTTTTTTTTTTTTCCGCCTCCTATCACTTGTGTGTTTCGTGCGTGTAAAGCCCCGACATACGCGGTGTTAATTTCCGATGTCGTAGAACCGCAATTACGGAGTTTCGCGGGGGGTTTTCGTCCAACGCCGCCCGGCCCATCGAAGAACCCGGGCCAAACTGGCTTTCTCGAGTAATGAAGAGTCGCGAGTTCTCTAGATATCAAAAGCCTAGATCGATTCGCTTTAGACAGCTCGGTTCTAGCCTCCATTTGTACTGCGATCTCTCGAGTTTACATCAACATTCGCGGTCACTATTCTCTCAACCTCTCGCCACTTCGGGGTCTTTCGGCCGAGCGATTTTTCACGCGCGACCGCTTGACGCGTGAATCCCGCTTTCGGCTCGTCCTCGAGTCCGATCACTAGGTTAACCTTGGCCACACTTTTGTTTACCTTCTCGTCCTTAATTATTCGCATTTACGAACTTTGTGCTTTGCCCGCGTTTTACGTATTTTCCCTCTTGAGTCTGGAAATGTATCGTAATCATCGTCTCTTGTTTTCACGAGCTTTTAACTTCGCCCGACTTGTACACCCTGGATGGTCGTAACGTACCGTTATTAATGGTTTTGCCGTGCCAGGACAACAATTTGTATATGTAGAATTCTGTTTTATCTGTGTTCCTTGAGCTTCGCGCGGCGCATCGTCAGGCACAAGAAAACCCAATATTTGCAGTAATAATTGCTGATATTATAGAACGTTGTTGGGAAATCACAGTACTTTTGCGTTTCTATCAGAACTACCAACATTTATAAACTTTGCCTTTTAATCGCATTTCCCATACTTGATCTTTTGATCTTTTGATCCTATAACTATATTTATATTACTGCTGATAGTTTCCACAATATTCTTACATTTTTCTTTTATTTATTTTGAATGTTTAATTTTGTAAAAAAAGTTTTTTGTGTCTTGCTTAAGCTTTGAACAAAATGTTTATTAAATCTACTTCAATGTAATGATTTGACGTTAACCAGATAAAATATAGATTGCTCTTTGGTTTTTCATTTTACGTTATCTACTTCGATTTGTTTCCTGTATTAGAGCTTAGTACAATTTTTTGTGGCATGCTTATCACCACTAAAAAAGACTGAAGTTATAAACAAGAAAAGCAAGATAATTTAGAGTCAATTAAAACTACTGTTTCCATAGCTCAAGTCACCCAGAATTGTGATTGTTTAACGTTATGTTAAGAAAAACGTTAAGAACGTTATGTTAAGTGGAAGAAAAAAATTGATCCTTTGTCAACCTTTGTTTGCCACCGAAAGAGAGACAGAGACTGATATTATAAAGAAGAAAAGCAAGAAATTTAGAGTGAATAAAAAATGCTATTTCGATAGTTCAAGTCACCCAGAATGGTGATCGTCCAATTTTATTTTAAGGGAAAGCAAAAGATTCATCCTTTGTCATCCTTAGTTTGTCACAGAGAGAGAGAGATAGAGATTGAAAAGGAGTTATTTATTGTGTGGTCTACAGTAAGCACCCCCTAATAGAACCACGTTTAAATCAGTCCCAAATGATACAAATAGATCTAAAACAAAAAATTGAAAGGTGACAATTTAAAACTAAGCAATCTCTCTCTAGATCGCTATCTCCATCAAGATAGAGACTGAGTGCCTGTGAAAGGGATCCACTTGGTATCAGGTGGTACAATGTACAGCAAGTGTTTTCACTTCCCTTAAACTGGTTTACAATCCAAGAGAAAGAGAAGAGAACAATGAAAACCTGTTTTACATGTCTATTTTTCCACTGTCCCGTGCATGGGAATTATTGGTGTTAAGAAAAATATTGAACATTGATTGTTACAATTTGTCAAAGTTAAAGAATATCTGAAAACATCACTTCAAAAGTATTGAAAAATCGTCTTTTGTGTAGTAAATAACATTTCTGATTATTGTATACAAATCAGTTTTCTGCAGGACCAAAACATTCTTATGGTGTTTTCAATAGTGATACGAAAAACACAAAAAATGTATTAAAAAATACGGAAATCATGACTTTATTAAGCTATCATGCAAGAACTTTTATATGAACCTCCCCTGCATCACGCAAATATATCATTATGCACATGCTACCCATGTGGAACCTGCAAATGTTGAGGGTTTCTAACATGCTCAGATTAAATGCAATCTTGTTTGCATTTAATATTATTTACGTTGGTAGAAGAATATATAGAAATTGTTTTCTAACGATGACTTTTCTTTGTTTACCAGGGTTGTTCCGCCATTCCTGTATTATTAGCACTGCGAGCGGTTCCCGAGGGTTTCACCGTCGTATGTTTCCACTACGTAACCGAGATAGTACAACAGTTAATAGTGTAAACGATACGAATAACGTCAGCGGCGAAGTATTCGAGAGGATGGCATTACCGAGCAGAGCGCGGGTATATGCTGATGTCAACTCGCACAAACCTCGGGATTACTGGGACTATGAATCGTACGTCGTTAACTGGGGGTATGTCGAAAGTTTTACAATCAACATATTATTAAATTTTTCTTACGCATTTTCGTAAATCATGACTAATCAGCTATGGTTAATATGATCGCCAAAGTTTTTTGAAAACTACTGTTAGCAAAAAGCATGATTGCCCATTTAGAAAAGTATATTGAACATTGGAATTTTAATATAAGATATTTGAAGAAGCATGGATTCTAATTATTTAAAACGAATTCGATATTCATAACGGTTATGAAAGCACTAGTATATCTTTATTTTACATTTTACTATCAGTGCATATAAAGCAGTATGAAACATCGAGAAACCCAATATTTATCTGGCGTGTCTGTGTGTGTGTATGAATTTCGAATTTTTAAGCCACTGTGACTTATAGTTGAGCTAGCGAGTTGAATTTGGGCGGAGTCTTTCCTTTCTTTGTTTCGACTTTTGTACAAATTTAATCCCAATTTGAGATTTTATGAGATTACATTTTTGTAATATTCAGGATAACTTCAGTTCGAATCCATCGTTCTAAAATTGTGTACAGATGTAATATACCAACCTCTGGGATAGAATTAGGTCGAAATCGATAGAGGTTCTCAAATTTTATGCGATTTTGCTTTTTCTTTTATTTATTTTTTTTTTATTTATTTTTTCTTCTGAAGAGGTACAGCAAGCTCTGTTACTCGAAAAACAGACTTTCAGCTATCAAGCTTGAATTCGTCTCGCGAATGGACTAACTCTCGAAACGATGTTTCGCATTAAATTCGGCGAAAATTTATCAAGATCTTTCAAATTTGTGAAAATTTGAATTTATTTGTTCTACCTGTAATAAACACTGTCTCATCTTGATAAGTCTTGTGCCATTCAGCTGAAATTTCATACAGATGCACAATAATATAAAGCGAATACTGAACTAATTCTTATAGGTGTCACATGACAAAGTTATGGTCAATTTGGTGAAGATTAGTAGAATTGTTAGATACAATAGCTACTTCAATTTTTCAATTTCCTTATTACTCCATGTTTATTGAACCTGAGGCTCTACAGTTATTTGTAAACATAGATGCAAAGTAGATACCCGGACATTTTTGCACCATAATTGTCTATTTTCCACGTAGCTTCCTCTGTCAAGAAATCTTAATTGATCAAGGCTTCCTAATAAAGGTGGCTTGGAATAAGATTATAAATATTTATGAAGCTATGTTGAAAGTCCTACTTTGCATCTTTGTTTCATTTGGAATCCTATTTTTTAAATTTTAATGGATTAATAAAGGGCAGTGTTGTAAATCCCTAATTTTATAGAAATAAAATCGATGGTACAATTGGCTTTGTAATGATGTTTTTATAATAATTACTCGTAATGATTACAGTATGATGTGCAAACTTTTAAATAGAGGCAAGGAATATTAATTTCCCATAAAACTTGATGGTAATCTTATTGAAAAAAATGGAGAAATACTGTTAATGCATTGCGAAAATAATGGAGGACTGTGCTTGTCCATTTTTCTCATAATTTCTCCGAAAATTTAATTAAAAAATAGGCTTTTCTTGCTGCTAGTCAAAAATTCACATATCATTTTATAATCGGTACAGATCATCGTTATAAAATCATAACTAGAAAATAAACTGTTGTGTAAACTTTAATACTTAAAATAATGGGGACTTACAACACTGATAAAAGGTATAGAGTACGTGAAATCTTTAAGTTTTGATTAACGAAAAAGCTGTTCATATCATATGTCCCAAGAACCCTATATATCCCATTCGGAGCGACAAGGTTAAAGCCCGTTTAACGCTGGAAAACTGTTGTCCATCTGACGTCTTATTCTCACGCTAATTCCGCGTGTCTAAAGACGTATTTGCTTCTTCTTAGACAATTACCTTGCATTGTTCTGTAAGCTGTCGTTCAGTAACTTTCAAACCGCGAAATATATATTAATCATGGCAAAAATAGGCAGATATCGTAAAGTGAGGTTAGGGCGTTACAATTTTCAGTTACTGATTACTCCAAACCTTCGCTATTGGAATGAATGAAACAATGCACGATTTACGAATTGTAAAAGCTGTCGTAGAACGATAACGAAGCGGAAGCGAAGATTATGCTTTTAGATATTAGAAATGAATGCAAGACAGAAATGGGCGTCGGGCAATTCTTTTACGGCGTTCTACGTGACATTAGACGGTTGAAGCCTTGCGGACTATAGCAATCGTAAATTGTGTCGATTTATCGCCTCTGTTCAGAGATAGTTCGTAACTTTGTATATAATCCGCGCCGAATTTTATGTGTTTCGTTTGAATTTGACGCAACACAAGCGTCAATTTCACTTTGGATTTCATCCAAATTTCAACCTGTGTGTCGAAATCACGGTCTAGATTTAAGATTGAATTTTATAAATTCGACGCGACAACAATATTTCACCGGTTACGAAGAGGTTCTCGAAATTTAGTTAGAGTTCCAAAGTCTCACCCAATTTGAAACTTCAATGGTTCAAGTAATTGGATGGTCCAATCCTGAAAGAATTAAAGAGAGCAAATGGGCAGTGGGTTGTACGTGGCCAGTCGCGCCTCATCTCTATATTTCTACCGCTTGCTGAAATGTTTCGTCTGGAAAAAACGCCCAGATTTGCGTGATCTTGAAAAGACATCATACATTTTTTGCGGGTTGTTTAAAATGTCGGAAATATTTAGAAACGAGTGTTTATTGGGTATTAAACAAATGTAATATTTTGCAAAGAACGGCCCGTTACGAGCACATTTATATAATCCAGTGGAGCAACCACGAAATTTGAAAAATACATGTGTGATTTATAAACTTTACAGCCAGCAAGATGATTATCAGCTGGTACGGAAACTGGGCCGAGGAAAGTATAGCGAGGTATTCGAAGCTATTAACGTCACGAATAACGAAAAATGTGTCGTCAAAATACTAAAGGTACAGATTAGAATACAATTTCAAGCTACGGTATTGATCTGATAAACTTGTTCATTGAATTAATGTACTAACCATTGACATTTGCAGCCCGTGAAAAAAAAGAAGATAAAGAGAGAGATTAAAATCTTAGAAAATCTCAGAGGTGGGACCAATATAATCACGCTCCAAGCGGTCGTCAAAGATCCGGTGTCGAGGACTCCAGCGTTGATTTTCGAACACGTCAACAACACAGATTTCAAGCAGCTTTATCAAACACTGACAGACTACGACATTCGATATTATCTCTACGAACTTTTGAAAGTACGTGAGTTCATTCCATGTTCTTAGAATTTACGTAATATTTGCGCGACTATCAACGATTTGTGGGCTTCGATGACGAACACAAAGAATCATTCTATTAAATTCATTATGTCGTTTCACACGAATTTGTTAGTCTATTTCAATCACAGACCTACCTCAACTGTATTTATTGTGCGAAGGTTCAACTCAATAGCTTAAGTAAATCGAGAATCGCAGTGAACTGATTTTTGTATCATAATCATTATACACACATGCAAACACACCTTTTTGTAATAAACTTTTAAGACATATAGAAAATGTCCAAATTGTTGGCATTAGAGTAAGCAAAAAATGTAATGCAAACAAATTTCGATTGAAATTTAGACACTAATTGCTAATTCACTAGTTACTTTTATTTACATTCACTTGAAAACGCTTTTGAGTCGCCGAAGGCGAAAAGACGCACGTGTCGGCATCGTTCGTTGTATATAAGACAAAATGGTCGTTCGGGTTAGGAGTCAACTAAAATATATCCGTCTGCTAGTAAAATATAATAAATAGCAGTGGTCAATTAAACCGATTAATAATTCGATAGTTAGTCAGTAATGTATTAATTTCCACCATTGGTGAAGGGAAATTGTATTTTAACTGAACATTACATGTACTCTCAGGCTTTGGATTACTGCCACAGCATGGGAATAATGCATAGGGACGTGAAGCCGCACAATGTGATGATCGATCATGAAAACCGCAAGCTTCGGTTAATTGATTGGGGATTGGCAGAGTTTTACCATCCAGGACAAGAGTACAACGTACGCGTAGCTTCGAGGTACTTCAAAGGCCCGGAATTGCTTGTTGATTATCAGGTACGAAACTTATAATGTTTTATTCAAGTTTTTAAGTAATCGATTTAAGGAGGCATCGGTGTTGCAGTCACGTGATTCGCGTACTAAGATTTAGAACATTGTTTGAACATACTTTCAAAGCGACACTAGCGTCAATAAAGGTAGATCTAAATTAAAGAGATCCCGCTTAAAGTTGAAAGAAATATATTCACAAAAATGCACAGAAAAATAACTCAGTTTATGCTAATAACCAATGGGATATATTATACGCAGTTTTTTTGGAAGTCAAATTTCTAATCTAAGTTTGTTCTTTTCGAACGATGGCTCATTTTGTTTCAAGACAGATGATGTATAAATTTAACGATGAATATTTGCAATTATCTTCATAGCTTACAAATAATAGCCATTTATTTATGAGAGAAAAAAATAATGTGACGAATTTAACACGTCTTTTCCGCAATTGACAAATAAACTGAAGAAAACGACTCAGTGAATTCGAAAAACGTTAAACGAACGAACTAAAATTACAAAGTTTACTTACGAAAAACAGCGTGTTGCATACCCTATTGGTTACTAACATAAACTGAGTTATTTTTCTATGATTTAATTTTTATACCATTTTTTATGCTATTCAGCAGGGTCTGTTTAATCCAGATCGACTTTTATTGGCACTAGTTTTCCATTGAAAGTATTTAGAAATAATGTTTCAAACCTAATGCGCAATAAATTTGACTATACCGCCGATGCCGCCTTAAGGGGGACTTCTACCCTAGAGAACTATTTTTAATTTATCTTTTTTTGTGGGAAAACGAATAAATGTAGACGGTTGCGGTTTGTTCTACTTATTACTAACGTTTTATAGTATACAATGGAATTTTTAAAGTAAAAAATTATCGGCGTCCAAGGTCCTCAAACACGGTCATCCAAAATAAATGGCTGCCACTCTCCTGGCCACTGTAATTATGCGATCGGCCTGAAATTATGCATACATACTCGGGAAACATGTCTTCATGGAATGACGAAGATGTTTCTCGATAACTTAATTTTTCGATTTTTTATTCATGTTTTTATACGAAAAACATAGGGGAAAAATCAATTTTTTTTAAACGCCGCAATTTTTTTTGTTTTGATTTTGCAGTAATCGAAAAAAAACCTCCGTCATTCCATGAAGACATGTTTCTTGAGTATGTGTGCACAATTTCAGGCCGATCGCATAATTACAGTGGTCAGCAGAGGGGCAGCCATTTATTTTGGATGACCGTGTTTGAGGACCTGGGCCGCCAATTTTTTACTTCGAAAAAAAATTGTATTGTATACTTTAAAACGTAAATAACAGGTAGAAAAAGCCGCTGTCCCACAAAAAAATAAAATGAAAAATGGGGCTCTAGGGTAGTAGTACCCCTTAATTCCCTTGCTTACTGTAATTGTTATCTGTACGTTAATGTATTATTACTTTATGTCCGTCGCAGATGTATGACTACTCGCTGGACATGTGGTCCTTAGGCTGTATGCTCGCCAGCATGATCTTTAGGAAAGAACCATTCTTCCACGGTCACGACAATTATGACCAGCTGGTAAGGATCGCTAAGGTACTGGGTACCGAAGAGTTGTTCGAGTACCTCGACAAGTATCACATCGAGCTCGATCCCCGCTTCAACGACATACTAGGACGACATTCGCGTAAACGCTGGGAACGCTTCGTTCATTCGGAAAACCAGCATCTCGTCTCTCCCGAGAGCCTCGATTTCCTTGACAAGCTATTGCGCTACGACCATTACGAGCGGCTGACTGCCCGCGAAGCCATGGAGCATCCCTACTTCTGTAAGTATTATTCTTTATCTTTAATTCACATATTGTCAACTTGTCATTCTTTTAAGTCGAATCTTCATTACACTGTCATGTAAAATCAGAGTTATAAATCCCTAATTTTTATAGAAATAAAATTGATGGTGCGGTTAGTTTTGAAATTATATTTTTATAATAATAACTCGTAATGATTATAATATGATGTGTAAACTTTTAAAGAGAGGCAAGGAATATTAATTTCCCATAAAACTTGATGGTGATCTTATTGAAAAAAATGAGAAATACTATTAATACATCGTGAAAATAATGGAGTCCTGTGCTTGTCAATTTTTCGCACAATTTCTCCCAAAATTTAATTAAAAATTCGGTTTTTCTTACGGCTATTCAAAAGCTCACATATCATTTTTTAATCGCTACAGGTCATCGTTATAAAATCTTAACTGGAAAATAAACTGTTGTGTAAACTTTAATTCATAAAGTAATAGGGACTTACGACACGGTATATAATCAACACTTTATTTGTTTTATTTTTTTCATAATTTGAAATGTTTTTGCTGTACGTAATTTTTGAAGACGTGAATTAAAAAGTGAATTTTCGGAAAACTTTCTTTTTGTACTCAAATAAGGTACTTGCAGAAACTGCCGCACTGAAAGTGAAGCTGGTTGCATTGAGTTTTAGCTTCTGCTCAGCCTGTTACCCTGATGTTAATGCAGTCTTTGAATCTAGAAATGTAAAACCATTTTATTTGAAAATGATAAATTAATTAAATGTTTCGTTGATGTTACAGATCCTATCGTGAAGGAACAGGGTCGATCAACTATAGCGTCATCCTCACCTACTCCGATGACAGGTTTACTGCCTGTAGTTGAGTAGCGGTCCAGGTAATACCAAGCATTTCATTTTGTGCCCTACCTGAGCTCTGTCAACTTTTCACCATGAAAAACAATATTAAAACGTCTATATCTATAATTTACTTTAACAAGCTTGTATTTAATTTTATTGAAAATGTAGTTAATTATTTACGACATTGTTCGAAGCTTTCATTTGAAACCCAACCCTAGTAACGCAAGTTAGTGAATGCGTTTTTCATAAACGACATTTCGAAAAAAATGTGTCGTCTCAACACCGATTACAGAATAGAATTAATTGATAAAAAAAGAGTATTGCCAAAAGAAAATGGGGTAACATGTAGACATGACAACATATCTTATAACTTACAGTTAAAATGGTGCCGTCAAGAGGTACATGTAGCTCAGATAAAAAAAACAGTTTATCAATCGAGACTAGTTTTCCCAACATAATTTTATACCGAGTGGCTCCTTGACACAGCTCGAGTCAGAGTGTGCAGAATAAAGTAAAATTTATTCTCGTTTGATACGCGAAAATCGCAACTCGACACATGAGAATTAATTATGGAAATTCAAGTATAACTGACAAAATAAATGACCGAAAAAATGTCGCAATGCGGCCGGATCTCTACGCAATTTTCTATATCTGCCGAAACCAAATATAATTGCCCCAAATATATATTTATTAAGAGACATCTTTTTCTACGAGGAAACCAAAATTGATCAACATACTTCCTCGTAATTTTTCTGACAGCTGGAAAGTAATCTGAATTCAACGCGCAAGATTCAACTTGACATTTTTTTTTTTAAGTCCGATCTGTAAAAATGACTTTGTGTCAATTTCGACAAGAATGGTATATTGTTTGTTTTTCGCGATATTTCGAATTCCAGAATATTGACAACGGATCGAAATCGACAATTCCAAAAACCCGTCGCAGCATCATTGATCGCGAGCGATTCAGGAGTTAATGCGTGATAGACAAACACTTCGAACAAAGATTATATTTCTTGAAGTAAATGTTGATAACAGGACGGAAGAATTCATTTTCAAAATATACATAATCTTGAAAATGTGAATGTTTATCACGCGGTATTGAACATAGTTTTTGGGTATAAGAAAGCAGTTTTTTCCAATCCGCATTTGCAGAAGAGTCAGGCAAGGTAAGAAAATTGAGAAGTGGATTGCATTGACATCGTGTCCAGTAAAACAGCACCGAGCTACGCCAATGCTTTGAGGGTTTACATCTACCTGGCGGTTCGAAAAAATGAATCGGGGGTTCGATTCTTTTTTTTTCTCATCTTCTATAGGAGGAAGGAAACATTTTTTGGCTAAAAGTGCATTTTTATTTCGAGATAAAGGAAAAAAATGAGAAAAATGATTGAAAAAAAAAAATGTGTCCGTCAAAAGGCGATATCTTTTTCTTGTGGTGGCCACTCTCAGTCGAAAGGGTTCATCTGAAACAAATATAAATAACGACATATTAAAATCAATGTAAATGTAGCAAACGTTGACGATCTTACATGTTATTGACAGTTAATATCTTTCATTTTCTTAAAGTCTATTCTAAAGACTTCTTGAAGTCATTTTCTTAAAATCTTTCATTTCCATAATTGGGCAAAAATTGCGACATTGCTGATAAACATTTCATACTTTTAAATTTGAATACGTTACAGTTGTAACAATAGTATATTGTGCAACAAGGGTCGAAAGTTGGCAATTGCGGCGAGTGTGAGGTTTGCTGCCCGAGCGAAGCGAGGGCTGCAATCACACGAGTCGCAATTGACAATTCGACCCGTGTTGCACATCATACTTTTTGTAACGAGTGCACGAGTCTGCGGCACTTGGAATGGCAGTCGCGCGAGACGAACACTGAAAAGTGAGGTTGTGATTGAAGGGACGAAAGTGAATGTCAGAAACTCCCAAGGGACGAAAGTGAACGAAATGCGAACTGCGCATGCGTGACTCTGTCATTTCACCACAGGTTCGCGACTGACAGGGAAACGGCCACTTTCGGCTCGCAAGACTGCCATGGAAAGTGCCGCGATTCGTGCACGTGTTACAAAAAAATTATTTTAGTAATTTATACAACCCGTTTCCCTTTTTGTCTTTTTAAATAAACTGTTTCGGCTGGAGAGGATGCCTGCTAAAAATATATATTTTGAATATTTTTGTTATACAATTTGTTTTATAAGTCCCGAAAAATGCACCTTTGAGCAAAAAATAGTACATTACGTTACAAGGGAGGAAAGTGCAACTTTTCACCGAGTGTGAAGTTTGATGCCCGAGCGAAGCGAGGGCAGAAATTCACACGAGGTGAAAAGTTGCACTCCTCCCATGTAACGTACTATACTTTTCTCCCGATTTCGCTAAAAAATAACCACATTTCGTGTGTGCAACGCGGACGGAAAATAACCTCATTTTTGACAAGTGACGACACGCATGCGTAGTACGGTTCCCATTACTCCCGCGCGGGCAGGAATGAGCTGATTACCTCCCTAGGGAGGTAATGAAAGCGGACTGCGCATGCGTAAGTCACGCGTAAAAAATGAGGGATTTTCCGCCCGCGTTGCGGACACGAAATGGGGTTATTTTAGCGGAGTCGGGAGAAAAATTAGTTTCTTCCTTCCTATAATTAATGAGAAAAAGATCGGAACTACGATGCATTTTTTCATACCGTTAAATAGTTGTAACCCTCTTTGAATTTCTCTTGGATATTGTACCACATTTAATATTTTGAAGCTTCGTTTTGCATATTCGTCTTGGAACGTTTGAGAAGTCGGTTATTTATCATCTTTCGAAGTGACATTGAGACTCCTGCCCTTAAGGTACAGTAAGGTAAGCGGTACAGTCCCGCCAAACGTGAGTTTCAAAGAATATTTCGAACAGTTCTGAATGGGATAAAAATCTGAAAAAAAATCAAGCACGTTAAAGATGCTGAAAAGATTTATTTTGCATAATAATAGTTTCAAAATGTTATTAATAAATTAATGAAAAAATGAATTGTTCAATCATTTACCCGACAAACCAACTTTTTTTTCTGATGAAAATTATTCATTGATTTTTCTGAATACGTATGATTTTTTTCAGAACTTTGTCTAAACTTTTTTAAATGCAGTTTTCGCCCCTCATTTTTCTTGAAAAAACGCAATTTTGAAAAATTAGTGAAAATTTTGAAACAATTCATACGTGTTCAGATAAATGAATGAATAATTCTCATCAGAAAAAAAACGTTGGATTACCGGGTACATTGTTGAATAATTAATTTTTACATTTATTTGTTAATAACATTTTGTTATTATTGTTATGCAAAATCAATCCTTTCGGTACCTTCAACGTGCTTGATTTTTTCAGACTTTTATCCCATTGATAAGTGTTTGAAATATTCTCTGAAACAGACGTTTGGCGGGACTGTACCGCTCGTACTACCTTAAAGCCCTTAAAGCTATGCAGCTAAAGCGTGGCAATGTGCGTTCATGGTTTTGCGTACGTGATAGGTAGCTGCAGAAAATCACTGTACACTAACACCGTTACGTTATAGCCCGTCGCTTCTTTCGCTGACACGCTTAGTCCCATCTTAGGTACTTTACCGTGGGAACTACTTGGGGGGCTTCCATAATTTCCAAATCTCAATTGATAATCGAACTCTTCAGTCATTTCTTGGATAACACAAGAAAAACAGTTCGCTCTTCACAGACTGCAACATACATGCGTCCACTTAACGAATAAATAATAATCATCAAAACTTTCGCCGGGGGTTCGTGCTAACTGATCCAAAAGTGAAATAAAAATTCTCAAATTGAAAATTATGATTGAGAGACGCAGCAGAGTGTAATGCCGATTAAAGTTCGAATTGCATGCAAGATGGTTTTCCGAAGATTCGTGAAGACTGGCTATTCACAGTGAGATATCACTTGGATTCCCACCAGCCGTACCGTCGCTCTGTTGCTCAACCATTCTTGTTCCTTTTGTTTCCTAACTTGGACCAACGGTTCGTGCTGCGGTGGAAAATTGATAAGCACCTTACACATTCGTAAAAAAAAAACTTATTTGCAATCGACAAATACATGATTATAATGGAAAATCTCTTGCTTTTTCATAGAGCTGTGAAGTTCGATCGTGACTGGGGCACTTGGAGGAAGCAAGCTGAATATCACCGTCTGGTCCTTACGAATGTTTCGAAAGAATTCAATATGTGAAGTACGGGACATCTCTATCACAACCAATGGAGCTCAAAAGTGTTGTATAATATGGCCGTTATACTCTTTTCCGCGTCCGACCTACTGACGCCTATTTGCACGAACCCCTGCGAATTAAAGAAAAGAAGAAAAAAAAAAAACGAAAAAACAAAAAACAAAAAAAATCTATCTTGTACGAGCAATAGAGGCAATGGCAGAGAGAAACCACACTGCAATGGTTTGTTAAAGCTTCGGTTTCTCGGTAAATATTGTTATAGACAAGCAATCTGGAAACCAGGTGAAGAGACACGGCGCTTGGAACGCAGGGGTCGATTCAAGGCGATCACACTAAAACGTTCTGTCCTTAGTTTATGCATCATACAATTTTGTATTTAATGTGGATTTGCCTCTCGCCTCTTATTGGTCCACCAATATCGTGTTAAAGGCCAGTAATTGTCAGCCAAACGTAGAGAAAATCAGCAGAAATAAAAGTGAAATTTCATTATCATTTTTACCTCGCAACACTATCCCACGAATCCTGCTATATCCAGTTACACGGGTCATTTCCACTGATCTTACATGTCGGTGCCTACTTTGAGATCTTCGGCTTCAATTCTTCTGCTTCGTCATAGATGACGTTTTATTTTTACGGTAAAGAAAATTCGAAATTTTAATATCACGGTACTTAGAATTGTCTAAAACGTCCACGAAAGCGGTTAAGAATAAATGTCCGGACGTATGTGTGTGTGCGCGTGTGCTGGGCCACCAAAATGTGAACATTTATAACTCGGAAATGATTAGATAAATTGAGATGCAATTTGGTACACGAGTAGAGCAGTAAACCCCTCTTTGACTGTTGTGATTTTCGTCAAAATAAATACGTTAATTAAGATTTTATGACATTTTGAATTTTTCGAAAAAGCTCTGTGCATGCCTCAACTTCTATGAACTTTCAGCAACTTTCAAGGTATTGTTGGTATATTTCGTACAGCATTTGGACAAAATCTGTAATGATGTTTGGAATTTACGGAAGTTTATATTTTTTATCCATTTCACTGAAACATTCGACAGAATCAAAGTAACATTCAGCGACGCTCGATCGTGAGTTTCGACGAGATTGGTAGAGGGATTGAGTTTTAGTAGGTTTTTTCTCATACTATCTCTGAAAATTGTTTCAAATTTAGTAATAAAGTTAAAAGTTGTTTCATACGTTATTTAAGGGAAGTTAACAAAAGCGTTGAAATCACACGTTAGCACTCGCGTGGCAAAATCTACCCGAATCTACAAGTTACAAGAACCTTAAAAGCCCTTTTGTAATGCTCAAGGTAACTCCAACTATGTTCAAGTTACCTTGAGCTATCTTCAAGATTCCTCGGTGCTTAACAATGGTAAGGATATCGCAGCATGATCGGTAAGAATATCGTATGGGATGCATTTTTTTGCCTCGACAAAAGTGCATTCTTAATACAGTAGAATCTCGATTATCCGAACCAATTGGGGTCGAGACTAGTTTGGATAATCGAAACGTAGTTTTACATTTTTTTACATAAAAACAGTAGGTATATATCAAATATCTACATTTATATTACGTTCAAAAACGTTCAAATAAATATTTGAAACGCGTTGAGTGTTTTTTTTCGTACTCAAACAACAATGTATCTTCTGCGCCAACGTTCGGATAATCGAGATTCTATTGCATTTAATGTTTTTTCCTTCGATGTCTCATGACCACTTGGTTGTATCATAAAAAAAACTATAATTTACAATGTTCAACAAATCTAGAAACGTTCGGTTTCCTCCACCGTTTGAAAATTGCGCGCGCATACGTCAGTGCCCCGCAGCTGTGCGCGGGCTCGGAACGTGGTGCCATCATCGTAACAGCGGCGGCTGTGCGCAACCCATCGGTTAAACCCGAGGTTAAACCTCATGAAAAATCGTACATATCTCCGGGGGCCCCTGGTAAAACCCTCACGTTAATTCCCTTTCACTCTCATCGAACATATAGCATTTCAAATGCGTCTCTGCAAGGCTAATCCGTCATTTGCATTACACGCATCAGTTTTGCAGCAACTATAAAACCGAACATCAAATTGAAGCTAGATAAGTAACAACAAGGGTCACATTGGCCAAATGCGCTATGCATGCTAGCGAGGGGGCAGCGGGCGGTCGTCGCTAGAAGTCCAATATGCATCGCCGCTGAATGCTCGAACGGGGGGCTCTCGAGCTAAACTATCGAGGCCTGCAGCGACTGCAGTGGCAGCCGCGCGGCCACGCAACATACCGGAGAACATAGTACAGCGTGAAAAAGCGACCGAGTGGCGCGATAATAAAGAACCAAAGGGGGGATCGGGGGGTCGTCGGGTAGCCTGTGGAAAACGAGAGAAGCGCGCGATAGGCGGAGGGTTGACGGCAGAAGAAGAAGGCGAGAGCCGATAGGGGGTGGGCTGGAGTGGTTCGCTGCGAGGCCGATAGATAGAGTCGCGCGGGGTGGGGGGGAGGGGGGCAAAGCGCGTCGCGCCAGCCCGCAGACTCGCCGAGGAGCGGCGAGTGCCCGACGACAGCAGCCGAAATGGAGGAGAATCAAACATCGGAAAGTGTCGCTGTGTTACCGGACATGTCCGAAGCGTTGACGAGCGAGACCGAGGAGGCGGACGGTCTGACGACGACCGAACACGAACACGAGCACAAACACGAAGTCACCTCGAGCGTCACGCAAGTCGCCGGAGTTACGTCCGGCGTTCAGGGAGTCGGGGTACCCGTGTCACTGCCTGTTGGCTCCATTATCGGAGTCGCCAATTCCACCAATGGCACCACCTTCAACGTCATCACCTCTGATCAATTACAGGTCTTGGTTTTACACTCTCTTATACTCCGTTCGTGTCTTTTCATTCACGATCCTCCACCCCCCCCCCCCCCCCCCCGCCCCCCAGCACCCGCCACCGCCGCCGATCCGCGTGTAATTTTTTTTTCAAACTTTGGTTGCTATTCTCTATTCTTTTGCGGGTTTTCAATGAATATCGCGTAAACCGAGGTTTTCTCTCTTTTTTCTTTATTGACAGACTTTGTTTTTCGCGAGGTTAATTTGTACTTGAAATATCTGGAGCAGAGTTGTAAATTTTGGTTGTGAATTTTTTGGAAATAAAGTTGATGGTTCAATTGGTTTTGTGATTGTTGATTAATGATGGTAATATGGAGTGATTTTAGTGTGATGTGTAGAGCTTTTAATGGCTAAAAAGAATGTTTATTCTCAGTAAAATGTTATGGTAATTTTTGTGAAGAAATGGGGGAATGCGGTTTATGCATTGCGAAAGAAATGGAGCACTGTGGTCTTCCATTTTTTCACTGTTACTCACAATTTTTTCTTGGGGTATCTATGCAGCTATTTGAAAGTTCAGACATCATTTCGTAACCGCTGTAAGCTATTATCGTTCAATCACACTTACAAAATAAGCTGTACTGTGAAATCTATTTCTTAAAGTAATGAGGATTTATAAATCTGATTTGTAGTTTTAGCTTTATGTGCTACCCGGCGCTATGCACAAATATTATTACTTTTCTATTGACCCTTCAGAAATTATGTGCTTAATGCTTTGTCACCTCAATAGAAATCCCCACATTGATGTTTTACCAAATATTTTCTTCGCTGTGTATTCTAGGAAGGAGAACTTTAGTTTTTTATTTTTGTTTTTCCGAACTTCCATGACTTTTATTAATTTATGGAAGCAAGTATCTACTACTCGGCAAATGTTTGTCAGTTTTATATTTCGTTCAAACTGATAACGACAGAACACAGAAAGATGTTTAGACAAAGAACAATCATAATTCAATTGCAATGAAATAATGTATTTGACAAATATGATCTTATGTTGAAGTGATTTAACAGATCTGAATAATCTGTTTATGTGATTAATGGAATTAATCTAATGAATAAGTAATTTACAATATGTATCTTAATAGGCAAGAAATAGTGAATTCTTGTCTACTAAATTGAGTTTCACAAAACATTGGCAACAGATTTGTGAATATAAAAAAACTGTTTCTATGAATTTTTAAATGGATTTCTATTAAATTGAAAAAAACTTAGTCAATTCTTGTCTACTAAATTGAGTTGCATAAAACATTGGCAACAGATTTGTGAATATAAAAAACTGTTTCTATGCATTTACAAATGAAATTATGTTAAATTGAAAGAAAATAATAATAATAACTTAAAAGATTAAAGACATTTTCGTGCATTTTAGAAAATAACAATTGTCCAATTGATCATTGAAATTGGTACTAAAATGGAATAATTTCAGCTGTCGGGAGGTGGACAGTTCAAGCAAATGCTATGCGTCGACAATGGGTTCATATGCGAGCCTCGTCACGACAAGGACACGGACCCGCTTCGATGGAACGGTGAACTTAAGGCGACTCACATTGTCATACAGAACAGCGCGGACGATGTGGAGACCGAGCAGATCCACGTTTCGACGGGAAACAGTCAACAGATATGCAGCTGGGCCGAGTCGGCGAACCTCGCGGTTTTGCCCGTACGTTGCAAAAACACGAACGCCGAGCTGCACAAGAGCAGATTCGGTTCGGGAGGCAGAGGGCGGTGCATTAAACTCGGACAGGATTGGTATACACCGAGCGAATTCGAGGCGCTCTGCGGCAGAGCCTCCAGCAAAGATTGGAAAAGAAGCATAAGATTCGGGGGCAGGAGCCTCCAAACTCTCATTGAGGAACAGATACTTAAACCGCATGCCACTTCGTGTACCTGCGCGGCTTGCTGCGACGACGACAGCGCGGTAAGCCAAATTCAATGCAATTCTCGTTGCGCCTCATTTAACTTAAAGGACTTCTATCCTGGAACACTATTTTTTCAATTAATTGTTTTGTGGGGAAACGAATAAATGTAGACGACTCCGGTTTTTTCTATTTGTTATTTACGTTTTAAAGTGTACAATAGAATTTTTTTTAAGTAAAAAATCGTCGGCGTCCCAGGTCCACAAACGCAGTCATCCAAAATCGGATGGGAAAACGGCTACCACGCCTGCTGACACACCGTTGATCTGAAACTATAATTCAGAGCAGTTTATTAATCAGTATCACTTCGGTCATGAAATAACGGAGGTTTTATTCGATTACTGCAAAATTTAAAAATGGCGATTCGAAAAAGAAAAAAAAAAAAAAAAGAATCGGTTTCTCCCCAATTTTTACGTATAAAAACGTTAATAAAAAACCGAAAAGTTATGATATCGAAAAAAACCTCCGTCATTCCATGACCAAAGTGATACTGATTAATAATCTACTCTGAATTTTTGTTTGAGATCAACGGTGTGCCAGCAGGAGTGGTAGCCGTTTTCCCATCTCATTTTGGATGACTGTGTTTGTGAACTTGGGACGCCGACGATTTTTAACTTAAAAAAAATTCCATTGTATATTTTTAAACGTAAATAACATATAGAAAAAAAACCGGAGTCATCTACATTTATTCGTTTCCCCACAAAGAAATAAAATGTGACCACGTGAAAAAATGGTGCTCCAGGGTAGAAGTGACCCCTTAAAAATATTAGTTCGAGTCTTCTGATGCGTCTTTTAGACCTTTTTAACTTGGTTATTTTGTTTCTACTGTATGTTGAGACGGCGATACACGTTAAATATAGAACTAAAATACAACAAACACTATTCAAAGTAATGATGAAAAGTAAAAGACCTGAGGCCTATAATGGCTCACACGAACATCCATTTTTTTGGGAGGTTTGAAGCGCTTACACTGTTTTTTCTTTTGCTTTTGCGAAACATGTCGATTAAAATATAATTAGGAATTGCAGTGTTTTCTTTGTTATTTAAAGAGGCCCTTGTGCTTTAAATATTTCGCGATCGTGGCCTACACATTATATAACTCAATGTTTCAACTTTATGAAAAATCCTTAAAACATATTTTTGGCTATAAATTTCATAAAAATAGATAATAAAAAGTAAATGTAGCGAAGAAAAGTAACGATCGCTACTTTCGTCATTACTCTTTCTCGTTACATTTGCTTTTTACGATTTTTCGTACGAAATTTATTGCCAAAAATGTGTTTGAAGGATTTTACATTGAGTTGAAACCTTCATTTATATAACGTGTAGGCCACGTTTACCAAACATTCGATAATGAACAAATTATAGGATAAATAAAAATAAGCGTGTATTTAAACGTAACGAACGCTTGACATCACTGCTCTAAATTACTTGACTGTGTCACCGTTATTAATTTGTTCATCGTCGACGAACTTGCATTTTGCAGACGGGTCCGGTTCGACTCTTCACGCCCTACAAACGCAGAAGAAGAACGCGGGAGACTTCGGACGGTGAAACGCCTTCGAGGAAGCACAAGAGCGACAATTCTCGGGACGGCAGCAATAACGAGGACAGCGACACGGACTTAGGGGTCGTGGAGAAGGAAGTCTGGCCTCAGTACGTGTCGACCGACGGAATAGTCGTTCACCAAGCTACGGACCAAGACACAGTGATACAGGGCGTGCACCACACGGAGAACGGTGGTCAGTCCGTCGACGATGTGTTCAAAAAACTCGACGACGTGTCGAGCAAGATGTTGAAACTCGCTTACGAATTTCGCAAAACGCTGGAGGAAGCCAAAGAAGCGAGTAGACAACAGAGGAGGGAACAAGCGCTGGTAGCACAATTAGGAACGAGAGGAGAAGTTATCGAGACTGTTGGCCTGCAACCTGCTTCCGGAACGCACAATAAAAAGGTGTGTACAACAAAAAACGATATTGTATGTTAAGGATGTAGAAGCGCCGTGTATTAAATTCGCATAAATTCGAGAAAAGTGCGAGAGAATTGCAAACACTTCTGGATGGTCTGAAAATGTGAAAAAATTAATGCATACTAAAGGTACTGAAAAGATTCATTTTGCGTAATAGTAATTCCAAAATGTTACTAACATATTGATAAAAAAAAGAATTGTTTAACAAATATTTCGATGACCCAAGTTTTTTTTAATTAAAATAAAAATTTGCAACGCTGGATTTGCAACTCTCATTATAATTAATGAGTAAACGCTGGAAAATATTTGGACAAAAAAAAATTTGCTGAAATGAGAGAACACGAAAAAATGTAGCGAAGTATAGCATTCCCTACCGAATTTTTGATCTTGTATTTCTAGACGGGGACACTAGAATTCATGTAGTCACGGCACGCCATAGTGTGGGCAAATTGGCATACAAGTACCGTTTTTGGCGGCCTTTGGTTCAATTCTGGCCACTAAGTTCAGAAGCATTTAATTGTTTATGTTGTTAAATAAGAAAAAAGCTGGATGATCTTGTCAATTTGTATGAATACTTTCGAAGTATCAGTATTGGAATACGGGAAAACAATTATTTCAAATGAATTACAGTGAAAATGGCCGCAATCGGTACTTCTACCCTAATTACAAAACTGAAAAAGATATCAACTCGTTTATCAGCTTTCCCTTAATTTCTGCATCGTAATTATTTCAGTGTGCGAACTGCAATCGCGAAGCATTCGCCGAGTGTTCGCTGTGCAGACGAACGCCGTACTGCTCGACGTTCTGCCAACGAAAAGACTGGGCGGGCCATCAGGTGGAATGCGTTCGTGGTGCGGCTGAAACGGTTATGCTGATAGTCGAGAGCAGTGGTGACGCGAATACGCTTCCCGCCACGACTGTGGACCAATAGGAACGCTCGAATTTTTCGGTAACAGGTCGAAGAAATTCGAGAAAAATCGACGAAGATAAAGAAACGCAAAAAAAATCTATGATAAGATTATGTTATTCAGAGACGAAAATGTCAACTACATTGATAAGTGTAAATAAAGCTTAGTGTGTATTTTTCACGTGACTATCGTATTAACAAAAAAAAAACCGTTGCTTTAACTACTGTAAAGAGTGATTTTATAAAACGACGAAGAGCACGTAAATATAAACTGCATTCTTTTTTTAATGCGAGGCGTTTCCGACCGGTAATCTTGCGGTGTTTTCACCCGTATACTCAATTATAAGATAGTTTGATTTTACGTTCCCTTCGAATCTCATTGCTTTGTGCTTCTAAATCATATCTGTAGAGAAGAAAACCGGAATTATTAGGAGGTACCTGACGAAAGAACACAGCCTAATGAGACAAGTTTGTGTATTGAAATCAATAATTTCCGAAGTGTTTTAATCTGTACAAATAGGCGTGGCCCTTGTTGTTCGTGAGGCCGAGGTAGCCGCTACTGGGGGAAAAATCGATGTCCAGTGGATTGTGCATTTTCGTCTGGAAAGTCGGAAAATTCGCGTAAACCGTGAACGACGGTAGATGCACCATTTTGAAGGCGTTCTCTTTAAATTCCGAGGCCATTGCCAATATTTCCGAGGTCGGATTAAACTTCAATTTGGTTATCGGCGTAGTGAGGTTCAAGATTATCTTCAGCGGGCTCGGATTCCTCTTTTCAAAAACGCTCTCCGCGTCGTAAATGTTCACGACTCCTTGCTTACTGCCCGTAGCTATGAATTGGCCACTCGGAGAGAATGCCACGGCTGCGCTAGCAATGCAACCATCGTCGATCGCTTTGTGCAAACAACTTCGACTCTTGAGATCCCACACGTACATTTCTTCGCTGTCTGCACGGGTTACCCACATGAAAAAAGATGAATCGATTAATATTAGTTTATGTTAAGAAGCTAGATGACTATAGTATTATTTATAAAAAATGTCTCATGCTCTTCTTAGGTGATGTGGTCCCCCATTAAGAGCATGTTAAATATCGACTGTGGTAATAAAAACTGTAATGAACGTTTTTTAGGCATATTTCTATTTACAACTAAAAGACAAAATTCATCGAATGCGGATATCACCAGTGCAGTCGATGAATTTCTTCTTTTAGCTGTAAATGCGAATATGCGTAAAACAAAGTTCATTACAGTATTTGATACCAGTGTTGTAAGCATTACTTCAAGAATTAATGTTTACACAGCAGTTTATTTTCTAGTCACGATTTTATAACGATGACTTGTAGCGATTACAAAATTAAATGTGAACTTTTGAATAGCCGCAAGAAAAACCTAACTTTTCATTAAACTTTCGGATGAATTGTGAGAAAAATGGACAAGCTCAGTCGTCCGTTATTTTCGCAATGCTTTAACAGTACTGCTCCATTTTTTCGATAAGATTACTATCAAGTTTTATGGGAAATTAATATTTCTTGCCTCTATTTAAGAGTTTACACATCATATTATAATCATTACGAGTTATTATTATAAAAATATAATTACAAAGCCAATTGTAACATCAATTTTATTCCCATAAAAATGAGGGATTCACAACTCTGTTTGATGCCAACTGCTTGATACATCGGCGGTAAAGTTGCGTCAATCGCATATTAAGGTTTGAAAATTTATTTCAACATTATTAGAATTTCAAAGGTAAACTTCTGTCAATAGAGGTGGATCTAAGTTAAAGAGATCTTGCTTAATCTAAGAAAAAAGGTGCAAAAAAACATGCACAGAACAATTACTCAGTTTTTGCTAGTAACCAATGGGATCTATTATAGGCAGGTTTTTAGAACTCAAATGTGTAAATTTAGATCGTTCTTGTCGAGCGAATTTAGTTCTTGTTCGATTTGGTTTCTTGACATAATTACAAATTCCACTTCCAGAAAACTGCGCGTTACACCCTATTGATTATTAGCATAAACTGAGTCATGTTACTGATTTGATTTCTATACGATTTTTTCAAGATTCATCAGGACCTCACTTATTCAAATCAACCTTTATTGACATTAGTTTCCCTTCGAAAGTATGCGCAAATGATGTTTTCAATCTAATACGCAATGGACTTGACTGTACCGCCGATGCCTCCGTAAGGCTGTGAAATACATTTCCGAATGAGTTCCGAACTCTTTCGAACGTCCAGAAAAATCAGATAGACAAATTCGTACCTCCATGACTGATAAGTTTCGTGCTGTCCGGGCTAAACGCTAGCGTGTGACATCTCTTATTCATCTTGAAGTTTGCCACGAGTTCTTTCGTCGCTCCTGATAGTAAATGTACCTCTCCCATTCTTCCGGCGATTGCGATAAACTTCCCGTCCGGAGAAACTTCGAACTTCTGTTGAAAAAATAGAAACGAATATAGAGGCTAAACGATAGACGTAGAGCCGAATTCTTACCTGCATATTCGTGATACCGTGAGGCAACGGTATCCTGTAAGTTTTACCACTCATCAAATCGTACGCCTGACTGTATGAACGCATGCGAGATCCGAGAATAACCTCGGTACCGTCTTTCAAGAATTTCGCGCAGTTTATGCGAAACTTGTCGAACTGAATGCTGTGCAATTTGTTGTTTTCTCTACCGTCAATCTGTAAATTTTGTTATTCAAAAGTAAGTATTTTTAGCTTCCGATGCCCAAAACGTAGTAGGGGCTACTTTGTTTTGGGCTCAACCATTTTTTCCTGCAGGTCATGAAAAAAATGTGCCTTCATTCTGTGAGAATAAAAAGTTACCTGGAAGAGCGACAGGATTCCGGAAAGACCGGCGACCAACGCAACGGTCGATGTGGGATGAAACTGCAAACTCGTCACTATAGGGCCTTCGGTGTGCGTCGATTTGTTTATGTCTGTTAGGGCCTTTATGTCGATTTTGCCCTTGCGTAGCTTCGGCACTTTTTGAATCGCCAAATGGTTGCTGTGCTGAAATGTTTATGGCCTGTGTATTTATCTTAAATCGGTTTAGAATCGACTGAAAATTTGATATTTTTCGAGTAAAATAGCGACCCTGCAAAGAATCTGTATAAAAATAGCAAAAATCAGCATACATATTTACCTTCAGTATTTCGTTATCGGAATCCTCGTCTTCTTCCTTCACTGCTGCGTCCAGTGAAGCCCATTTGGGAGTTCCTACAATTTGGCTGAATTTGTTTTCCAACAATTCTGTGTACACTTTTTCGGGCCTTCCTCGCGGCAATTTACGATGCTGTGCCTTCAATGCCGCGTCAACACTGCAAAATAATGATCCAAAGAGATTCTGTAGCCCGTTCCGTAATTTTATAATTAAGTGAAGAGGCTTCACACAAATATTTCATACAGCAGAATTCCGATTAACCGGAGTCGGATTATCCGGGAACAGAGATGTTAAGTGTTCGTTACTTTTAAACACACTTTTTTCTTTTTACCCTATAATTTGTTTATTATTAAACGTTTAGTGAACGTGGCCTACACGTTAAATAACTCAATGTTTCAACTTTATGAAAAATCCTTAAAACACATTTTTGGCAATAAGTTTAATGAAAAAAGATAACAAAAACTAAATGTAACGGAGAAAAGTAACGATCGCTACGTTCGCCGTTACTCGTTTCTCGTTAAATTCGCTTTTTATGATTTTTCGTATGAAATTTATTGCCAAAATGTGTTTTAAGTATTTTACATTGAGTAAAAATCTTGAGTTATATAATGTGTCGGCCATGTTTACCAAACGTTTCGTAATAAACAAATTGTAGGATAAATGAAAATAAGTGTGTATTTAACAGTAACAAACGCTTGACATCTCTGTCCGGAAAGCGGCTTGAGTGGTCGTCACGAGAAGCAAAGAAAGTGCAAGAAACAAACGAAAGTCAGGAAGTACTTGGAAAAAAGAGTGTAGTTTATTTAACATTATTAAAAGAAAAACACTGGAACCTTTATATGCTCGTTTACACTATCCAAAAATTGAGTGTAATTTGTACCAAATATCATTGTAACTAGTCAAAATAAAGTTACATTGTTAGACATTATTAATTTATGCAATTCTGATCTTTAGCTTGGATTAACTAGGATCTCCATCATCCGGAAATTTTGCCCGGACATCACAGTTAATCAGGGTTCTACTGTACAGAAATTCTATTGCTAAGCAGAGTCGTAAATCCCTCATTTTATAGGAATAAAATTGATGGTACAAATGTTTTTATAGTAATAACTCGTAATGAGTATAATACTATACTCATTACGTAGTTACTCAATGTGTAAACTTTTAAATAGAGGCAAGCAATATTAATTTCCCATATAACTTGATAGTAATCTTATCGAAAAAATGGAGAAATACTGTTAATGCATTGCAAAAATAATGGACAACTGTGCTTGTCCATTTTTCTCACAATTTCTCCCAGAACTTAATGAAAAGTTAGGTTTTTCTTGGGACTATTTAAAAGTTCACATTTAATTTTGTAATCGCTACAAGTCATCGTTATAAAATTGTAACTAGAAAATAAACTCTTGTGTAAACATTAATTCTCAAAGTAATGGGGACTTACAACACTGTTACTAAGCAGCGAGGAAAACAAAGTAAGGAATATCTTACGAGTATTCAACATCGTCATCGTCAAACCACACGGCGCTGCGCCCTGCTGCAGTCTTGTCATCCTCGTCATCTTCAGAGCCACCAATTCTCTTCCCATCAGAGTCGCTACTGTCCTCCGAGTCTCTCATAAAATTGCGCTCAGCTTCCGACATTGGAGCGTCGTACTCGTCATCCTCGCTCGACGATTTTTCACGCTCGAGCAAATTGTTTATCACGTCGCTGGGATCACCGAAGACCAACGTCTCCAAGCTGCAAAACACACAGAAAATTAGTTAAGGTTAGACGTGTTTTTTCGCTAATATTTTCGATCGGGGAAAAAGGAGGATTTTTCATACCGCGCTTCCTCGGCAGCGTCGTATTTCGCATTTCTTCGTCTCTTTCGCCTCGGCGCACGTGGCTTTTCTTCCTCGCTCTCGCTGGACCCGCTACTTTCGTTACTTTCCAAAACATCGTCGCTTTCGTTGTCGCTCGCCTGTTTAACCTCTTCCTCCGATTCTTCCTCGTCCTCGTCCTCTTCCTCCTCTTCTTTCACCTCTTCGACGAGTTTAATTTTTTTCCTGCCTCTCCGATTTTTACGATTCACTTCCTGTTTCGCACCATCGCTCGCTTTTCGTGTTATCTTCGCACCTTTCATTGTACTCTGGTGGTTCGGCGATTTTGTTTCCAATTGTTTAAAAGCACCGATCGCGTGGAGCGCGGTTACGGTGGCCCGAGAATCAAACGGACGTTCCCCACGTGTAGAGATGGTAAATAGCGGTCAGTTTCGGAATAGTCAGATACGTCAGATGATCGATAAATGACGGTCAATAGACCAACAGGTGTTCGCCGAACATTTTTATTTTACGTTTTTTTGATAACCAAAAAATTGATGCACGGACCCTTGAGGGTGATAAGAATGTACGGTTTGATGGTTTACTTTGCTTTTCATGACAATGTAAAACAAATGTACTTCACTCGATGCAACAACGGACGTTTAACGTAGTATGAGCGCTCTACCTAACGTCGCATAAGTTCGAGCGCGAATGAGACAGAATTACGAACAGTTCTCGAGGCGATAAAAATCAGAAAAATCAACCATATAGAAGGTGCTGAAAAGATTATTTTGGTATAATGATAATTGAAAAATTGTATTAACAAATTACTGAAATAAATAATTGTTCAACAAATTGCCGGCAACATATTTTTTTTGTTATGAAAATGGTTTGTTTATTTTTCTGAATACTTATGAATTTTTTTTAAATTCTGTCTGATTTTTTATTTTAGCATGAAAAAACGCAATGTTCAAACATCACACAACATTTTGAAAAAATTCATACGTATTCAGAAAAATAAACAAACCATTTTCATAAGAAAAAAATAGGTTGCCAGGTAATTTGTTGAACATTTATTTATTTCAGTAAATTGTTATTAACATTTTTCAATCATTATTATACCAAAACTAGGCTAATCACAGGTGCTGGCGCGCGTGCCTGAAAAACGTTTGGCCAAAATCGACCTCAGAAATATTTTTTTCAAAATATCGATTTGTAACCTATACCATTATTCTCAAGTCGTATATTCTACCCTTAAAAACACTGGTTACTAACCTTTTTTAATTGATTTTGAAAAAAGTATTTTTTTGCGATTCTTTTTTCTGTCAGAAATCGTCGATCCGTCTCCGGACCGAAAATCGCTAAAATCAACCCCAATTTAATTTGTGTGTCCTCGACCCCAATTTAATTATACCTTATTAATTAATCCGCGCGCCCGGATTAATTAATAAGGCATTGAAAATATGCGATATGATTTTTCCACTCGACGTCCTGTTTTTCTTCATTCTTTCATTTTTTATTTTATGTGTGGAACAAATATCTGAATAAAATTCTTGAAAAATTCACAGATGCTTCGTTTGACATGATCAACGATATAAAAAACTTAGAAGAAGATTGGAGTAGGGGCGGATTTTTTTGTGCGTGAAATACCGTGGAATGACCCATATAAAGCTTTCAGTGTTTATTTTTAATAACCTTAAGTAAACTAGGCTCTTGTTCGAAGTACTCTAGTTCGAAGTACACTTTCGTTTAATTCTTGCACTTTTTTCGGTCCTCGTGAAGCCCGGTTTATCCGCTACCCGGATAATCCGACCCCGGTTAATCGGAGTTTTACTGTATAAACAAGTGGATAAATGTAAAGGATAAATGAAAATGCCAAATTTCGTATGAACACTTCGAGATTTATGCACAAAAAATAGATACGTTTAACAAATTATACGAAGTTGTACATTCAATACGTATAGAGTGCGTGTTGCTCTTCCCAGATGGAAATATAACGGCGAAATGACATCTCGGTGGTAAAGAGTATAGTTATTTTTCTAGACATGAGCTTTAAAATATGATGAATTAAAAATTACTTGGACTGCGTTTTGCAGTCTATATGTAATATTTAATTTTGACAAGGAACATATTAATTAGCATTAATTGATATCTACGTTCTTTCGTGAATGTTGTAAAGATCGTTACATAGTGAGGAATATAATATTTAGGATATAATTAGAGAATAACAAATTATGAAAATGTAATCTTCAAGACCAGGATTCTATTAAGTGAACTCTGAATCGGACATAGATTAATTTTACCAACAATGTTATTTAAAAAATTCTGTTTTTCTGTATATAAATCTTATGATATACCGGCATTGTAATGGAGTTATTCGTGACTCAATTGTTTTGTTTTTATAAATATTCTCCATTAGAATGCCGGTATATCGTAAGATTTATATACAATAAACAGAATTTTTAAATTACATTGTTGGTCAAATTAATCTATGTCCGATTCAGAGTTTACTTAATAGAATCCTGGTCGTGAAGATTACATTTTAATATTTTTTTATTCTGTAATTATATCCTAAATATTATATTCCTCACTATGTGACAATCTTTACAACATTCACGAAAGAACGTAGTTATCAATTAATGCTAATTACCTTATGTTCCTTGTCAAACTTAAATATTAAATATAGACTGCAAAACACAGCCCAAGTCATTTTTAATTCATCATATTTTAAAGTTCATATCTAGAACAATAACTGTACTCTTTACATCAATCGAAACACAGCAGCACTTCTCGTTTTTCGAACTTTCGTTACTATTCCAGCAAGTTCTGCAACGTTAGGACACCAGGACTTCATAAAATGCTGTAATACATGAGGACATCCTGTGTCGGCTTTCTCACTGGGCTACAGCCGCTTCCAAAATACGACAATACAAGTAAGTTTGTTGAAACATTCGAGCCAGCGATAAATAATCTATTAATTGACTTTCAGAGGCCAGAAACGGAGGAACACGGTTTTTTCTACGCTCTGCAGCGTCAACCACTAATGATCTAATATACGCAGATTTCCCGAGACTATCTTATTTTCAAGAGTCGTTCCCGACGGAAGATCTATGCGGTCGCCGTGATTTGCGATTATTATTACGGTTCCTTTGAGCGACACTCCGCGTCCGAACGTTACGTCGCCGGAAACCGTCAGATGATCCAGTTCCAGGATGTCTGGAATCGTCGCAAAGCGTCGCAGGAATTCTTCGACCTGAAATATGAAAGTTGAAGCAACATTTTATTGCAGACACATTAAAAAATATATCGATTTTTTTCGGGAGAAAACTATTTTTTTTCAAGTAACGAAAAGAGCGAGAAATGTTCTGATCACCTTGGAGAAATGGTTGTCACCCAGTTTGATGTGTGGCGTTGTCGGAAACATTCTCGTAGGACTCATTAGCAAGGAACCGTTTCGCAAATTGTAGAGATTGCTCATAACTAGCATCAAATCGGAAGTCTTTTTCACCGGCAAAAATCTGCTTCGTGGTACGTTGATACCTTAGATCGAAAGTTAATTCATGAGTAATTTTAAACAAACACAGTTCGAAGCAGATGGATATCGATTTATACATACCTAAACTACCATCGAAGAGTTTCATCGCGGCTCCCACAGCCGTTTCCAACTGAATAACATTTGCGCCGTTCTCACAGGTTTTCGGATTTACGATTATCTCCAAATCCAAGGTCTTTTCCGTGACCAGTCGTTGAATAGCTGTGAGGGAAATAATTAATTAGCGATAAGTTACTGCAACGATCATTTTGAGTAAGAATTTATTTGGGATACTTCGAGTATACCGCGGAAACAATTAATTAGAATATAGTGTGGAACTAACCGCCCAGTTTAACCCACAAGTTATTCGTATTGAAAAACTTGAACGTCTTCACGGACTTGAAGTCATCGATGTGTTCCTTAGGGACTTGGGCGATTTCGAGAAGACGAAGCTTATTCTCGTATTGCATCAATGTACCACCCTAAAAATGATTAAAAAATGTATTTATTACCTAAATGCTTCTGATATTTGTACTTTTTTTTAACAGAAACGTCAAGTCATTACCTTAACGTCGGCCTTTGTCTTATCGGTGACTTCCATGACGAACTCCAGAGGACCGAGCTCTTGAGCGGTCATAAACATCTTCAAGATTTTCAGATCTACCGTCGCACCCAGGTTATCAATATTCGAAATGAAGCAATATTCCCGACCCTACCAGAAACCCATTCTTTCTGTTACATTTGTCAATGCGCTTTACATTAATTTATTTAGAGCAGTACTTAAGACCAGAGTTGTAAATCTCCATTAGTTTAAGGTAATGCGTCTAGTGTCCATTTCGCACAAATTCGAGAAATATGAGAGAGAATTGCAAACACTTCTCGATGGTCTAAAAATCTGAAAAAATGCATGCACATTATAGGTACTGGTAAGATTAATTTTGCATAGTAATTATTCTAAAATGTTATTAACAAATTGATAAAAAATAAATGTTTAACAAATATTTCGATGAACCATTTTTAAAAATGAAAATGTTACGTTCATTTTTCCGAATACGTATACATTTTTTCAGATTTTAGAGTTCACTTTGAATTTTGACATATTTTCCCCATAGAAAACGAACAAAATTCAAAGTGCTCTAAAATCTGAAAAAAAAAAAAAAAAATCATACGTATTCAGAAAAACAAAGGAATCATTTACATGAAAAAAAAATTGGGTCATCGAAATATTTGTTAACCAATTTTTTTCTCATCAGTTTGTTAGTAACGTATTCGAATTATTATTATACAAAATTAATCTTTTCAGTCACTTTAATGTGCATTCATTTTTTCAGATTTTTATTCCATTGAGAAGTGTTTGCGATTCTCTCTCATATTCCTCGAATTTATGTGAAATGAATATTAGACGCAAGGACAACCTTAAGAAATAATAAACTTTACAGTACGGTTTGCTTTGTAGGTGCGATTTAATAATAATAACCTGTGGCAATTACGAAATGACGTGTTGAACATTTGAATAGCTGCATGGATATCGCATTTTTAGTAAGAAGTTGCGAGTAGTTGCGAAAAAAATTGACGTATACGGTTCTCCGTTACTTTCATAATGCATTAACCGCGTGTCTCCATTTTTTTTTCAAGAAAATTACTGAGAAGTTTTACTGAGGACAAATATTCTTTGCAGCCATTGAAAAATGTACACATTATATTGCAATTACTCCGTGTTACTGTTATTAATTGATAATTACAACACCAATTGTACCACCAATTTTGTTTCTAAAAGATTTAGGGATTTACAATTCTGTCTAAGACTTACCCCATCGATAAATTCCTTCAATAATCCGGAGTTATGAAAACTTTCGTAAAAGTCTCCGTGGCCAGGTGGGTACCAACTGAAATTAAAAAATAGATATCATTAGAACCCCGTATGCATTTATTGACAGGCATCGCAAGGTTTGAGAAATTATTCATAATCGATTATTAGAAGCTCACGAATCAGTGCCTATTAAAATAATAAGATCACATAGTTTTTCACTCACGCGTCCAAATCTTCACTGACGTCGCAGTTCTTGGCGATCGGGAGGAAAGATTCTCTGCTTATGCGGGGATAACAGCTCTGGTTAAAGGTGTGTATTGTCACACCGATACCCTTGTATTTTCTGATAATACGTTTCGTGTCGGCATCGGTATTGAAAGAGTTCATCAGAATTAGTGGTACATCGGCGTTATACGTTCGGTTCAGGTACTGCAATAACATTTTATGTGAACCCGCTGTTGCTGCATATTAGGCTTCAGATTTTCATAATTTTAACAGAATTATTGCAGATGCACAAAGATCGGTAAGGTAAAGGTACCGGTTTCGGCCACCTTTGGCCTAGTTTCGGTCACCGAATTTGAAAGCACAGAATTATTTGTATTATTAAAATGAAATAAAATTGTATCGATAAACTTGTCAATTTATATGGGTACTTTCGAAGTATCAGCATAAAAATACAGAAAACAGTCATTTGAAATCAAAATATAGTGAAAATGGCCGAAACCGGTACAGTGACCGAAACCGGTACCTTTACCTTATGACATTTTTAAAACTGCCGATTCGAAAGCACGCAAATATTCAATACTAACAATTTTTTTAATTTCTGATATATCTATTTTTTTACAGAACGTTCAACAATTTAAAAGTGGCGAAATTATCAGAATTTTTCTCATTTTCAAGATTTCTAAAGAGTCTATTATTTTTAAGATTCGTATAATTTCTAAAACGGCATACATTTTGTTGTTCTTGAAATTTCCAGATATCAGAAGCACATTTATTACCTCAATTTGTTGTACTGTCAGATCGAGGAAAGTGAAATCACTTCGCACGGTGATGACGGATTTCGGACCGTGACAACCCATACTGGTGCCAAGACCACCATTCAGCTTTACAACCACTAGTTTGTTCAGCATGGTTTTGATCTCTTGCGAACCCGGTTCTGGCAGGGAATTGTAATCCCGAATCTGCAAGAAAATTCTCGGAATTTAGATGTTTGCCTGAGATTCATCGCTTTTTACTTTCCGGTCTGCATGAAATATCATTGAACGGGTATGTAAGAGGAAAGTACCGAACTGTCCGGCAGCTTTTGAATACGTTCCCATTCCACCGATGGTCCTTGATCCTGGAGGAACCTCTTAAACAACCTCGCAAATCCATCGAATTCCTTTTTCACTCCTGCTCGGAGATGAGGTGGCGCCGTTGCGTCAAGCCGGTCGAGCTCGAACTGAAGATCAATTTCGGCATCTCGTTTCGTCTTTTCGCGGAACACCTGCGAGTCGGACGGTTGCCTATGATGGCCTTTTGCCTTCAAGAAAATACAACAGATTCGTCAATTTACAATGTTAATCTATGCATCATTTGCATATGAGACAAGACGACCTCATATACATTTACGACATACATTTTACAAGTTAAAATAAAATACTTCATCATTATACGATGTCGAAAATGTAAGGAATGATCTCCATATTGTAATCGCACTTTTTGGCATTGAACAAAAAATGGAAATTACTTTACATAGACATAAAAATATGGTCAGGATTCTATCAACATTATGAACAAAATAACCAATATAAATATTTGTGGAATAACAAAAATTCTAACATTAATCATGGAGTGCCGAAAATTACTTTGCTTAACGTTAATGCGTTGTAAATACGCAACGTTGCTAATTATAGATGTTTTGAAAAAATATATTATGTCTATCCCTATATATCCATTGAGTAGCCGCATCTCATAACTGATTTAAAACGTCTGCGTGGTTTATTCCACGAGGATCGTATGAGACGAGAAAACACATGATTACATAAGCTCATAATTATCGAGAGAATAGAGACCAGCAAGTCACTGAATGTTATGCACTACTAGGCGTGATATTGAACTACGATACGTGACAGACTCTTATCACCTCGACGACGTGACGGCTGCAGTATCGCTTCTTATATTTTAAATATCAAGAATGTATTGGTTTTATTCCAAATTTATATATATTTATATTCTTACGACAGTATTTGTTTACATTTACATTTTAACGAACCAAAATAAATTCTACTTGGAATTCTTTTTAAGTCGTTAATCATCTAATTGATACTATTCTTTGCAATAGATGTACACAGTCAAAAATCTACAAAACATCACTTGGACGTTTTCAAGATAGCTGCACTATCATAAGTGGTCTACATTTCATTTTTAATTAGATTAATAAAAATAAATTGGGAAAAGATAGTCTACAATGAAGAATTAATTGTAAAACGTATGAGTTAGTCAATTTGAGGAAAGCATTATTAGTTCTGACTTTCACTTAATTTGTTTCTGTATTATTGTCAAAAAAATGTGTGTTGCTATTTTTATAACAGTTACGTCTAATCACAATTTTGTAATCGAAATAAAAAGATGGACTACACAGGAACTGAAAAAAAAAAAATAATAATAATAAAAATTCCGTACCTATTCGAACGCATCTAATTAGCTTCTTCCAATACGAAATTTTTGATAAAATTAATGTAATCTCATAAATTTTAATGAATGAAATTGGTCACCTACTGTCAATTAGTTTCACAACTACACACGTAGTATAGAAAACTGTTTTGTAGGGTAACTATATATTTATTGATTAATGTATGGTTTCTTCAACCTTTTACATCCCGCTCTTCATTTTACATCTTTCCACGTCAACAACTTAAACCTAATTTCCTTAACTTAACATAGATTCACCTTAGCCTATTCATTCACCCTCCTCTCTTTGGTTTCATAACTGTCAAGCGCACACAGACCGTTTCAGTAAAAACTAAGTTTTTAAATATTACCGTAGATACACTTCTTTATGTTATTACTCCCCATTCTTTCTTTGGCTTCCCTCCTCCCCATCTTTTCCCTCTCGTACTCTGGCTATGGTGATTTTTTCGAAAGCTCTCGCATATTCGCACATCTCTACCCAAGGTTCATTTACCAGTCTTTCGGACAATTCCAAGGACAGAGCCCGATCCCCCAAACCCGATATCCACTCATCTATTTTTGCTACCCACTCTTCTTTAATTTCTCTTCTCGCTGTCTCACAAGTCCACACATGCTCTAGGCTCTCCTCCTCTTTTTTGCATACTCTACAGGACCAATCTGTGTACCCTTTTTTCCCTCTTAGCCCTATGTTACCACATCTTAATCTTGCCCATTGTTCTTTTATTATTCCATTACACCCCTCTTTATCCCAATATCCCTCTCTTTCCCACCCCCATTTTATATCCCTGTAAATTGCACAATACGTGGATTTATCCACCTTCGCCCAGTCCCTTTGCGTATCCTGCTCCATTTTTCTTTCAGTTCCTTCTTTCAGCAATTTCTCTACCCTCTCAGTATTTTCTCCACTTCTTAGCAAACCAATTATAGCTCCATCCCCCACCTGCTCCATTGCTGCCTTAAGTTCCATCCCCCACCGCGAAGGATTTCCGTAAATCACCCCCCTCATTTCCTCTTTTAAACATATCTTAGGCCATCTTCCTTCCTTCATCTTCCCTATATCTATTATGTATTTACTGGCCCTCCGTCTCGTTTCCACCTCCATGCTTCTCCTCCCCGACTCAAATTTCCACACATAATCCGGCGTATTCTTTGCCACCCCCATAGCCATTTTAACAAATTTTCCCTGTAGCCTTTCTATTTCTTCCTTCCGTTTCCATCCCCATATTTCTACACCATACAGGGCCCCCGACTTAACTAAAGAGTCCATTAGTGTTAGCCTTTCCTTTAAATTGTCAATTCTCGCTCTTTTCATTACCCCCCACACTGAATTTACCGCTTTCTGAGATTTCCCCACCATATTCCTTATGTGTTTCCCGTATCTGTTTTTCGTTGTGAACCAGAAGCCCAGATATTTAAATTCTTTTACGACCTCAATCTCCTTTCCAAAAATTTCCCATTTCTCTCCCTTCGCTCTTTTCCCACGATTCCGAAAAATCATTATTTTAGTTTTCTCTGTGTTTATTTCCATTTTAATCCCTTTAACGAATCTTTCCATAGACTTGATCATTTTCTTTAATTCCCCCGCCTCTTCAGCCATCACTGCACTGTCATCCGCATACTTCAGCACAAAGAACTTTGTGTCGACTCCCATATTTTATCGCGATATCATCCAGACATAGACTAAACAGAGTCGGGCTGAGTGGACAACCCTGACGCACTCCGTTCCTTGTAGGGTAACTAAATAAATCGCAATCTCCAGTAATATTGCAGTGCTCTGCTAATATCACCAAATATTCAGTCTAAATACGGTATCAAACATCATTGAACGTTATTTTATTTGTGAATATCGAGATAGCGCGGTTGCTGAATATGGCGGGATTTGGAGCGTGCGCGCACATTTAAAAAAATATCAAACTACCAAAAATCTAAATATTTTCATACGATATGACGTAAATCAGCTGGATTTTTCAACCGTTCTCTACTTCAGATCGTCGTTTACGATACGTCATGCGTTCGAGTATTGTTATCTAAACATTTCACTTTAATTTCACTGCACTGTCATCCAAGTTGACATGCAACTGCAGTAAAGTAACAGCGGTTGCAATGATAATGCCTGTGACGGCAAAGCATTTTTCTGACAATTTTTCAAGCTTATATATAAAAATCTCGCTGATTTCAAAGCTAATAAATGTTAGACTATAATTCAGATGATTGAATTATAGTTTTTGATCCTTTTTATTATTGAGACGCTTCGATTTTGCATGTCATTTTTACTTATTTCAAATTTAGTGGCAAGAAACGTAGTAAAATAATTTAAAGACATTTAAGAAAATGTTATGAATGTTTGAAGTCATTGTATGACACTCACTCTAAGAAGGTATTCCATGTGCGAAACGTGGATGGCTTACTGTCGAGTGACAAACGACAGTGGCGTAGGTAATCGTGGAGCGAAATAGACACCAAACACGCGATGCGTAAAAGTTTCACGGTCAAGTTCTGCGCGTCCAGCGACTGGGAAGTCAAAATAGAAGGAAAACGCTCGGTGGCTCGCTGCGATTGCTCTCCGAACATACGAACTCAATGAACGAGGAAAACGTACTGTTTGTGACTATTAAGACTTTGACTCTTATCATGTCGCCTGTATCAGCCGCGCCAGCGACCAGCAGCGCTTTGCCACCAGTCATTCAATTTCGGAACATACGAGACCGCGGACAGTCACGCAACCTCTGCACTACTAACGCTACTGGTACAATTCCTTCACAGCCTTGCTGACAACTCGCGCAGTCATTCTGTAACACTCATCTCGTCTCTATCCAAGCTTATTTGTTGGTTGCATCACTTCATTATACGACATTTATTTATGGGCATCGTTCGATTCCATGCCAATTAAATATCAATTATTGTCAAATCAATCTCTTCTTTCTGAACGTGCCAGACAGTTTCCTCAATTCATCAGTAGTTATTGCGATTCTTAGATTTCTAAGATGTAGGAAATGCATTTTTGTTTAGCGGTGAGAAATATACTATTTTGTAACTGCGTGCGTAAAACTCGATATGTCGAGGCGGTTTTGCGTGCGTAAAGTGCTCGTTTTCCGGCACGCGTGCGTAAAGTAACTAAGAGCGCGTAAAGTGCCACTTTACGCACTAATGCGGAAAACGAGTACTTTACGCACTAGTGCGGAAAACGAGTACTTTACGCACTGGTGCGGAAAACGAGTACTTTACGCACTAGTGCGGAAAACGAGTACTTTACGCACTAGTGTGGAAAACGAGTACTTTACGCGAGCAAAATCGCCTCGAAAAGTCGAGTTTTACGCACGCAGTTACAAAAAAGTGTACTTCCTCTAGCTAATCGAAAATTGGCGTTTTCGTAACGGCATAAAAAATATGGTCTTTTGTTAATGTCGCCGGAAAAACGCATAGTGTGCAACTCGGGCCCAATTACGACTCGTGGTGATTGAACGAGTCGTAATTGGGTCTCGCTTCGCTCGGGCACCACAACTCACCGCAAACGCCAACTTTACTTTTTTTTTAGTTGCGTTTTTTTAAGCAAAATGAGCGACGAAATTCGCAATATTAAAAAACCAGACAAAATTCTGAAAAAAATCATACGAATTCAGAAAAATGAATGAATAATTTTCATTAGAAAAAAAGTTGGGTTGCCGGGTTAATTGGTGATCAATTAATTTTTTCATTGAATTGTTAACAACATTTTGGATTTATTATGACGCAAAATCAATCTTTTCAGCGTCGTCTATATGCTTGATTTTTTCAAATTATTATCTCACCGAGAAGTGTTCGAAATTTTCCCCGAAACTCACATTTTGCGGGACTGTACCGAAACTATACCTTGAGTGGTAGCAAAAATCGGTCAATTAAAAAAAATATATCTGAAGCCTGACAGAAGTGGCTGATTATGTCACGACATGCCTCGTATATCAATTTTATAAATAAGCAGTTTAGATATAAAAACATCGCGTCGTTCTATTCTGCTCACAAACATGAAACAGATAAAGAAATCTCGATACGAAATAGAATTTTTAAAAGATGATGGCAATTAACATTTCGTCAATGTTGATGCCGTTTTCGGGACTTACGATTCGTAATGACAATGAATTCTTTCAGTAATTTGCCGGAGCTATCACTGTTTGTGGTCGTGGACGCATAATAAAAGTCATGCACGAATGACATAGTTCCCTTTGACTCACATATTCGTCGGTTATCGTAGTAATGCGTATGATCGACTCAACTAATGCGCGGTTCAAAGGGGTTATCAATTAATCGCAACTGACGAATCAGCATTCGCGGCGAAAAGCAACACAAAGATTTCCATCAATTGAGAAGACACTGGCTTGTGTCCAGTCTAATAATTAATATATTCCTTCAGTTATTCTATTTTGCTTGACTCTCTAGTGAAGTGGAGTTAGATGTTTCCAGGTCATGATTTAATTATAATATTTATTAGTTAATTATTCTAACTAATAACGATTATTAGTTTAAATAATTAAAGCCGAATTGACAGTTTTCTTAGAATTCATCAAAAATTAATATTTTTCGGAGATATTTAATACGATCAGGCATATAAATTTGACTGTAATTAGTTAGATAAGCTATCATATAAGTAGCAGGCAAAACGTATTTGCAATTGCCTTTTAGGTAACCATTCAATATTTATAGTAATGAAACAAATATTCTTAATAAATTTAGTTCAAGGTTTCTGATGGCCTTAATTCAGTAGAATGGCAATGATTGCTGTCAAATATTTGCTCAGCCGAATTTCCAGTGCAACAAGACAAACTATTACCATTCAAGTTATTCTATTTCATTTTTATAGATACACTAAACAGTGATTTCTCTCCCAGTTTTGGATTAGCTAAGTTGCCATAAAAAATGCTTTATTTCAAATCATTTACCTTATGAACCAGAATAATCAAGTATGCAAGAAATACGCAAAATGCAGTTTTCTAAATTTAATCAGCAGATCTAGCAGCATTTAAATTTGAATGGTCTATAAACATTGTTACTCTAGGAGGTAGTATACATATCATTACATAGACGCGTGGGTAGATGAAACCTAAGTTTAAATCCCTGAAAAATTAAAGTAGGTGTGCCAAACAATGATAATTGCTGAAGTGTTACTTAGGTCAATGGCAATCATAGACGATTTTATGGTATGAGTAACATCGCTTAAAATTTACTTTATATTCCACCTACACAAAATGATAACTGGGTCTGCGTAATACTGTATTGAAACAACTAATATTAATTTAATGGATAAATCAAAAAGAAACCAATCAATTATTCAAGCAGTTTAATAAAAAGTTGAAAGACAACTATTACAAAATGTCTCATCGAAAGGTCATAATAAGTATTTAGCGGGTTCCAGTAATTATACATTTTATTATATGGAAAATTAACTACTCATTTTGTATCATTTGTCCAGATGGTCTGTGTATTTTAAATACTGTAATCTCTCCTTAATAATATAAATGACGTAAAAAAAGGAGAAAAAGAACGAACAAACGCTGAGCAATAATGTAAAATTCATTTAGTCAACATAACCTGAACGAAAATAGTACACAAGTGCAAATCGATGTTAGCGTTACTTAAAAATGAAATTTCATTATCAAATCTGACAAAGAAGAATGCTATACAACGTCAAGACAACTCGGAGGAAAAAGTAATGAAACACGTGAACACTCGAGATTCACTGATAACAAGCCGACTACGTTACGATAAGACTGACATCAATCGCGACATACCGATAGTACAATACATTTCCAATGATTGTTGTAACATAATCTTGCAATAAATTACCTGTCTATCGTCAACGGTCAGCATAGTTCCGTAAATTTTGTTATAACTCGCGACGAATTCGACGAAACTTCACCGCGCGCACAGATCGACCTCTAAACTTATAAAGGTCACGAAGGTGCGCGAGCGACTTCATGTATTTCGCACATATAGTATATATAGCAACTGTACACATGTATTGAAGAAAGTGCGATGTCAAGAAGAAAGAACGGAAAGTACAGAATTATAAATCTTCAATTGTTTTTTACTTTTGATTTTCTTTTTCCGCCAATTCGTAAGGCTTGCGTAATAAATCAGTGTTAACAAAAAAATAAGTGGAAGGTGAATTCATATTTCTTTGACAATTAAAAAGGCGGCACATGCGCGTAATAAGTCTTTTTCGTCACGTTACTGCGCATTGTTTACTTCTCGGCCAACGACCGCGGGGGGCGGGGGGGGGGGGGATCGTCTGACAACCTGTACAGCGATTGGCACTCGAAATATAAAACTGAATTGTTTGCCTATGATTCTACGATAGTCGTGACCACGGTCTAGTGGGGGTAGTCCCTCTTACTGCACGATGTTTTAGGTTCTACAATCGCCACCGTGCGGCGCCATTGTCGCTATAGGGTAAATTTAAGATTGTTCCTCCGTTCGCACATCTTTCGATTCATTACGGACTGATTTTATTCGTATCATTGCACTGTTTACGGTAAAATCCGAAAATATTGTAGAAAGCGACGGCGCATGCATCACGGTCGAGAGAAAGACACATGAAAATTTCTTCTATCCCTGTCTCACAAGACCCGTGAGAACCTATCGCGCCTCTTGTGGCGTAAATCGAAAATGAAAGCGAAGTCGCTAAGGGGGACTACCCTCACCATGGTAATTGCAAGAACTGTATACTAGAGCATGGTCGTGATCGGAAGGATTCAATTATTCTACGAGATAGGTGCCGCCATTTTTTATTCCAGTGTGTTTCATGTGCTCTGGAGTGGGACTCTGAGTTTAACGATACGTTACGGGTGGCCAATCACGGATCAGCATTCCTTTATTCTTGATCCCTGATTGGCCGGCAGGTCTTACCGTAACGTTATCGTTAAACTCGGAGTCCCACCCCTGAGCATGCATCTCGTCAAATAGTAGCAGGATATTAGGACAGGCTGTCAGGTGCCAGAATGCATTTTAGTTGCCGAAAATGTTGCAATAATTTTTTGAAGGGAACGGGTATCGCGTTAACCACCACAGCCAATGAGAGTGCCGAATTGGTTCAATTCACAAGAAAAGTCTTTCGCCATTGGCTGAAGTGGTTAACGCAATGCTCGTAGCGTTTGAGAGCCTAAGCGATGGGATGTTAAGAAGAAGCAGTGATACTTCGCTCGGAACTTCTTCGCCCAATGCTAAACGCCTATAGGGCTGTCTCTCTCGCACCTAGCGCTGTCTATCTCGCACCTTTTTTTGTAAAGAGTCTCCTGACCAAACGGCTTGATCTATCGAGGAGCCCGAAGGTCAGCCCAATTCTGCAATACTTCCGCATATTCTATCAAAATCTGAGCTCGATCTGTCGAATAGTTTAGGAGAAACTAGCTTTTAAAAATTCGAGCTGGAGTGGGGGAAGTGCTACTGCCTCTTAAGTTTAAAAACGTATTTTTAAATGCGTGATTACCGCGAAACATTACCCTTCCGGGCATTTCGTCGGGAAATAAAGTTGTCAAAATCGTCGGGAACTAAAGTGTATTCGGGCACCTGACAGTCAGCCGATATAAGACGGCCGAACGTCTGGATTTGTTGATTACGTTTGAATAGTAACACAATCGATCAAAATTCTATTTGGAAACAAAAATATTACAATTATGGCTATACATATATATATATACATAAACGTGCCCTATCGGATCACCGCCGCAGCCTCAAAACAACCCGTAAAACGACGGTAGCAAAACGCCGTGAAATTAACCGCTTGTAACCGCGATTCTACAGCGATTCTATCATTGCAACTGCAAAGCAACCGCATTTCTACCAATGCTATTTTTTACACTTACGACTGTAGCAACCCAAAAAAACCATAAAACAACCGTCTTTCCACCCGCGCCAAGGTTGTTTCATAGTCGTTTAGCGGTAAATTGTACGGCAGAAGGCGGTCGGTAGTTTTGCGGTAGAAAAATGGTTGTGTCCACGGTTGCCTAATCCGACAGGGTGCCGCTATGACCCTTACAAACGTCAGTGTGACGCGACTATAACCTAAAACATCACATTGAGTATACGTATGTGTTTTGGGTTGTAAACGAACCCGAAATTTCGCAATCTGCAGCTCATAATGTTGTATTTCGGGGAAAATATCAATATATCATGTGTCTTGAAAAATAACGTATGTACTTCCTGGATTGACGCGATGCCCTAGCGGCTTTCGAACATGGATCTGATACATGAACATGACAAGGATAAAAGCGAAAACTCGCTTGGATGCTTTTTTACGTTGTTCATATTTCGCTATTATATTTTCCAATTTACTAGCACGAGAATTAGTACGCAAATACGAAAGGAGCGTTAAGCCTCGCAGAAGCTGATTACGATTGATTACGTACATGTTAAGTTAAGCGGTGCGATGCAAAGTGGATGCAAAGCTTGTGCTTATCGAATGTTTAATTAGCAATGCATGGATTATAAGAGCCAGATGTATACGACGAGATCATTAGTAAACTTATAATTCTTGTACCTCATAATCGAGATCCAGATCCATTTCAGTTGCGAAAGCTAAAATACTGCGAAGGACACCGGTACCGTGGGGTATAGGCAGTGATGGAAAGTTACGGTCATTTCCGGCATAACGTCAAATGACGATTCGATGCGTTGTGACGTCATCGATCGGACCTCTTTTGACTGTTGGAAATTACCAAAATCTCCAAGCTATTTGCAGAATGACGGTCAATTAATTTTAGGTCCTAATAGTACTGATTAACATTTATCATCTCTCCGCCCACTATTGCACTCACAATGTTAAATATTATTTTTTATTCGTTATATGACCCACCTCTAACCATTCTGTAGCCGGTCAAATAAGATTAAATACGGATTAATAATGCGGGTCGCTATGAAGTATACACGAATGCTTTTATAGGTAATTCTCATTACTGCCTCTTTACATTCGAACCGCTAATAACGATGTATGGTCGCCGGTAGAACGGAATGCTGCATCCGTGATTGGTACTCCGTAAGTTACGCTGGTCAGCGGTAACGATAGGCGTTTTGTGAAAGAGGGAGTAATGAGAAATACCTTGAAAGCCATTCTGGTACTTCATAGCAACCATAGCGACGCATTGAATGTACGTCAAGCTGCGCGCGAGAATGCAGCATTATGATACGTTTTCATGCAAGCTACTGTGACAAGCGACGTCACTAGATCTACTAGACTCTGCGATGTGTAATTGCAATGCACTTTAACTGGTGCATTGCTGTGTTAACCTAGAATTGTCGAATAAAAAACGTTAATGCGGTATGACGTAACATTTATTGACTTATTATCATTATTATTATTATTAGTAGGGAACCGCTACAGCCAGTGTGACTAAGTACCTAAATAGAACGATTACAAGAGGAAATGTCTTGAACAGCAAAAGCGGCGTACTATAGCGCGTATGGACCTCAATATATTATTGGGATCTAACAATCGAAAGGGACCCTACGTGGAATAATATAAAACATATTTTCGTTCATAATCCTATCAGTTTTTTCAGCATTATTGTTGACCCAGAACGTTAACCCTCTATAAAAATATATAGCAAAATTCTGGCATTTGTAGCTACTTAACCGCTCTACTGTCACTTGTAGTGCAGCTGTGTTGAAATATTAAAATATATCCTTCTCTTAACAATGAGTCCATCATTGCTTCTCCCCCTCTTCTCGCATTATTGATATTTTGATGTCTTTCCTTGATAATTGCAACTTATCTTTTTAATTTGTCTTGTTTCCCGTTCAGCATTTCAAAAATCCTTTCCTTTCCCGCTGATACTAGTAACGCTATTTAAATTTTAAACATCTATTTAAATTTTGAACGTGGCCGTATGGTGCAAATCAGAGCCAACCTCAAACAGAAGAAGGAGAAGAAGCTATGTTGAACTACATACGACACGTCGCGGCGACGAAAAAACAGCAGGAGTGGGGGCAGTCGCTTGTCGCTGTCGCGTGTGTCAGTATGCACCATAATTCTAGGGAATCTCCAATGAAACCGAGCTCGAGTTAGTTCGAGAATTGAGCCACTGCGCGACATTCGAAATATCGAATATTAACAACACACCATGTTGTCTTCGATGGGAAGCGCTTCACAAATCACATAAAAAATTATTTTTATTTAAGGGGCCTAGATAAAGAAAAACTAATCGTAAATCACAAGTAGATCGGAGGCTTCAGTAGGTACCATAAACTTCATAGGTTATTCGTTACGCTTTTCGTGACTGGATAAAGACGACGATTGCATTCTTTCCTTACCCTTCTGGATTAATGGATAACATTAGATAATTTGCATAATACTTGCCAAGTCTTCTTCATACCCATAACCCGTACTGTGAGCTCGAATTGACAGCTGATAAAAACCAGGTCAATTGAAAAATATAATAGAATTAATTTTTACATTAAAAAGTAAGATGTTGTTTATTCGCGCAAACTGTGAAACCTTTTTGAATAAAACTATTTTTCACATCGTGAAAATTGTCATAAGTGCTTTCCTAAACATGATTACCAACAATCAATCATATGACTAGCACGTAGTGGAGCGGCTACCTTAAGGTAATACGACGGTACAGTCCCGCCAAACGTGAGTTTCAGAGAATATTTCGAATACTTCTCAATGGGATAAAAATCTGAAAAAATCAAGCACGTTGTAGGTACCGAAAAGATTTATTTTGCATAATAATAACTCCAAAATGTTATTAAGAAATAAATAAAAATTAATTGTTCGACAATTTACCTGGTAACCCAACTTTTTTCTGATAAAAAGTATTCATTCATTTTTCTGAATACGTATGAATTTTTTCAGAATTTTGTCTAATTTTTCAAAATTGCGTTTTTCTCAAGAAAAATGAGGGGCGAAAACCGCATTTTTAAAAATGTAGACAAAATTCTAAAAAAATTCATACGTATTCAGAAAAATGGATGAATAATTTTCATCCGAAAAAAAAGTTGAGTTACCAGGTAAATTGTCGAACAATTCATTTTTCATTTATTTGTTAATAACATTTTGGAATTATTATTATGCAAAATCAATCTTTTCGGTACCTAGAGCATGCTTGATTTTTTTCAGATTTTTATCCCATTGAGAAGTGTTCGAAATATTCTCTGAAACACACGTTTGGCAGGACTATACCCGTTGTATTCCTTAATTAAGAGGCAGTGATACTTCGGTCGAAATTTTTTCGCACAATGCTAAACGCCTATAGGGCTGTCTCTCTCGCACCTTTTTGTTTATCGAATCTCCTGACCAAACGACTTGATCTATCAAGCAGCCCGAAGCTTCGCCCAATTCTGCAATACTTCCGCAAATTCTATCGAAATTTGAGCTCTATCTGTCGAATAGTTTAGGAGAAAATAGCTTTTAAAAATTCGAGCTGGTGTGGGGAAAGTGCCACTGTCTCTCAAGAGGCAGTGATTTTGGCGCGGAACGTCGTCGCCCAATGTTGAGAGGCAATGATACTTCCCCCTCCACTGCTCAAGATTTTGAAACCTGTTTTCTTCCAAAATACTCGGCGGACAGGGCTCAGGTTTTGCGAGAATGTGCGGAAGGATATCATAAGGTTTCCCTTAAGGATATCATATTTCTTAAGAGGATATGATGCCCCCTTCTTTAAAGGATATCATATTCCTTAAGAGGATATGATAGGGTAGAAGTACCGGTTTTGGCCACCTTTGGTCCAGTTGTGGCCACCGAGTTCGAAAGGACATAATTATTTGTGTTGTTAAAATGAAACAAAATTGTATCGATAATCTTGTTAACTTGTATGGATACTTTCGAAGTATCAACATGAAAATACAGAAACGCAACAATTTGAAATAAATTACAGTGAAAATGGCCACAACTGGTACAGTGGCCACAATCGGTGCTTCTACCCTACTTCGCACGGAACTTCGTCGCCCAATGTTAAACGCCTATAGGGCTGTCTCTCTCGCTCCTTTTTGTTTTTCGATTCTCCTGAACAAACGGCTTCGAAGATCGAGGAGCCAGAAGCTTAGCCCAATTCTGCAATACTTCCGCACATTCTTTCAAAATCTAAGCTCTATCCGCCGAGAATTTTGGGAGAAAATAGGTTTCGAAATTTAAGTACGAGTGAGAGACAATTCGCGTGAAATTATATCTCTGTACGAACATTTGCCGATTCTGGCTCATCCTCTGTCTTCATTATAGGCTCTAATTTATAATAGACTATCATGGACAAGATACCTAATAGAAAAGGTACAGTGCCGAGAGTGACGAGAATCTTGAAATACCAACGCGCAGCGATTTCGTCTGTGGCCAAATGGGCCCAAAAATAACAAGCAACGGCATTTTGGACACAACACAACGTGTAATAAAACATGTGCCTGTAGAAGGTCGGACGAGGGCTAATGTTCACGTGTGTGAAGAAGAAGATTACACCGAACAATGAGAGAACCAATGCCTTTTTGATTGCAACGCTACTGCAATTAGGAGCGAACAGGCTGGACGTCACGTTTAACATCTTTAACATCCAAATTGTCATAACGAGCCAATGAACGAAGAACCACACGCAGGCGTACAACGTCCACGCGCTGGCGATTATGCTCACGGAAATGATTCTCGACACTGAAATGAAAAATAATGTTAGTTTTTAAACTGTTACTCGTTTGCAATTGTCGATGGGTCGAATTTTCGGCGTCTAAGTTTGAGCTTAAGATCGAACTTCGAGTACAAAAATTCGGCGCTTATTTAATCTTATTTTATTTTACTCTATTACGTTTCATCTTAAGGGGGATTTCTACCCTGGAGCACCATTTTTCATTTTATTTCGTTGTGGGCAGACGAACAAATGTAGATGACTGTGGTTTTTTCTAAATTGTTATTTACGTTTTATAGTATACAATGGAATTGTTAAAGTAAAAAATTGTCGGAGTCCAAGGTCCTCACATACGGTCATCCAAAATAAATGGCTGCCACTCTCCTGACCACTGTAATTATGCGATCGGCCTGAAACTGTGCATACATACTCGAGAAACATGTCTTCATGGAATGATGAAGGTTTTTTTTCGTTTACTGCAAAATTAAGAAAATCGCGGCGTTTATTTTGGATGACCGTGTTTGAGGACCTTGGCCGCCGACAATTTTTAACTTTAAAAATTCTATGGTATACTATAAAACGTAAATAACAAGTAGAAAAAACCGCAATCGTCTACTATTATTCGCTTTCCCACAAAAACATAAAATGAAAAATGGTGCTCCAAGGTAGAAGTCCCCCTTAAATTAAAAAATTCGTCCCTCGAACTGTTGCAAAGCAGCAAGTCGCGCGGTAATTTGGCAAATAATTGAAAACCTTACCGGTGATACAAAAGTGCCAGAAGAACTGAAAAACGAGACCCCACTTCGTAATTTTCTTTTGGCACGGTTGGCTGAGTCTCATGCTGCGATTGAAGCTGGTCATGCACCAGCCTATGGTAATCAGGGCCAGGACAATTTTCACGACTTTTAAGCCAACTGCAACCCGAGACACGTGGAATTAGGATCGACAGGCGAGGTTCAAATACGTTTGGAGATCCTATTTACACTTGTAATCGTAAGCTGGCTGAAGATATTCCTTCTGCATGATGCTGAGCTGGAGGATCAGTTGAGGTGTGGCTTCCAGGAAGCACTCAACGAGGCGAAGAATCGCAATCTTCTCATCTTCGTCAAGCATTTTTTGGTAGTGTTCCTTTTGGTTGGTAAAGTCGCCCTTCTTTCTGTATTTGTAGGACTCTTGGGCGTGTTTCAAAGATACCCGCCAGCGAAATAACGGTGCCAGTTGAAGCACTAGCACGATTGGCCAGCAATACTTGCACCACAGCAATTTGTTTGCCGTCGCGTTTTGCGGTCCTCTAGGACGACCGCTTTCCTGGGCAAAATAAAATAATAGGTCGTGTGAAAATTCTACAAAGCGGAAGCTGTTGATTAAACATTTTTGCTGGTGGTTCACGTCAATTCGATCCCAAACCGAAAAAATCCGACAAATATCGCGTGCCATAATATTCCCTAGATACAGAATCTTAGACCAAAATAGTCCCGTTCTTAATACGCCAAGTTATATCTGGAGGATGGAGGCAGGGATCAAGGGCATTGAAACAGAAATGTGGGCAAGGGCGGCGAAGTACTTGGTAGAGGTGATGAACATGAGCGATGAGCGTTGGCCAAAGAAATGCTTGAAAGAAGAGGCGCGAGGGATTTTGAACGGGAACCCATCAAAATGGGGGAAAGAGATGAAGGCGGCCATGGATGAGGTTGGGGAAGGGGAGATATGGGGATTCATAAGGGAACGGAAAGTTGAAGAGCTAGAGAAAAGAGTGAAAAGAGGCATGCGTATAAAAACGGAGCAGGAAATACAACTGGATTGGAGTAAAATTGATAAATCGAAATACTGCGCGGAATATAAGAATAGGAAACAGAACTTGGGAGAAGAGGAATACTGGGAGAGTAGAGATATAACGGGAAAAACAAAAGAAACGTGGGCAAGACTGAGGTGCGGGAATATCGGGAAATATACTTGTAGAGGCTATAAGGAAACGAAGTGTGCAATATGCGGGCTCGAAAGCGAAACGTCAACGCACATTTTGGAGTGTAAAGAAGCGGGAAGAAAAATGGATAAAAAACTAGTAGAAGACATCGAGAAATGGAAAGAAGGTAAAACGGAAGAAGAGCTAAACAATAAGATAAACAGCAGTTTGAGGGGAAAGCCAATCGTGGCATTGTGTGATTACGTCGCGGAATTTCGGAAAATAGCACTGAAGCAGCAGAAGGCGAACTAGGACGATAATGAATGAATGGTGTGAGATGTGTGTATGTGTGTGCTAGTGAGGTAAGGAAAATAGGAATGCCGGAGAAACGAAGTTTATTTTTGAGGTGTCCTATGTACCTGTTAAGTTTAAGAATAATTATAAGTGGCCAGCTGTAAATGCCAAGACAAAAATGTGATACACAAAACAGATTCTGTGGGAAATATTTGTACGGGAAGGGAATATGTAAACACCCAACAGGGTATACATGGAAATAAATTGATACTACTACTACTACTAGTCCCGTTCCGAAAAATGCCCCACAATAAAAATAATATCTCACAATAGAAAAAAATATTGTTCAAAATATTTATGGGGGGTTTTATTGAATGGAATATTTTTCATGATTTTTTTACATTGGATATTTTTCAAATGTGATTTTTATGACATATATTTTTGTTCGGCGTAGCGCTCGGCTAGGTTTCGCCGGAATTGCCTACGGTTCTCGCGAACGCGAGGGTTTCGTCATCAAAGTCTGTCTGCAGCCGCGATTGGGTTAGTCCTTAAGGGGGAGGGGGTACGGTTAATTCGGTGTAAAATAAGGCATGTTTTTAAGATTTTTCTTTGTCGATTCAGATAGTATTATTTTATTCAGTCACTCTTTTTATATAATAATGCAACATTTGAACAATATTTCCTGAAATTTTCATTGCTAAATATTGAAAAGTGAGCGAGTAACAGTCAATCTCCGGAGGCGCCTCGAAAATTTTGCGGTGTACATCATAACTCGCAACAGCATCATTTGAAATAAAAAAATTAAAATGCATTTGATAAAGTAGATGTTTCTCGACATAACGCTGGGAGGATTTTATTTTATTTCGATTTTTCAATTTTTCGTGAAACTGGGAAGCCAAGAAACCGATTTTTTTTTTCAGGGAAGATCGGTTTTTTGGCTTCCAAGTGCTACAAAAAATTGGAAAATCGAAATAAAAAATCCTCCCAGCTTTATCTCCAGAAACATCTCCTTTAACAAACGCATTTTGATTGTTTTATTTCAGATAATTCAGTTGCGAGTTACGATGTACACCGCAAAACAACGTTTATTTCGAGGCGCCTCCGGAGATTCACTGTCATTCGCTCGATTTTCAATATTTTGCAATGAAAATGAAGGAAAATATTGTTCAAATGTTGCATTGTTATATGGAAATTGACTGAATACACTAACACTATCTGTACGGCAAAAAAAAATCTTAATAACATGCCTTGTTTTCACCGAATTAACCTTACCCCCCTCCCCCTTTACTGTATCGTCTACCAGACGAGAGGCGTTTATTTTGAAAAAGAACACCGTTCCGCATTCCTTATTCGTCCCTTCATTTTGAATCCGTTAGTGATCGTCTTTCGCTCCGCCGCTCCCTTTATCACGGTTACCTATACCATAGCCTTGGGAACTAATGGTACTTGGCGAAAGCCATACATCGCGAACGCTTCGCCACTCGGGATTTTCGCGGCGAATTTTACAAATATAGCGGCATAAATTCAAGTCACATGTACACCGTCGGCGTCGTTTCTCTACCTTGACTTCCATATTGTAGATGCTCATGGTGATGGCCATGTTGATAAGGGACGACACAAGGACGAAAACCGCGGTCCATGCTAAATTCAGCCACTCGCCATGGAGGGAATATTGCACGATGAGACACCAGTCGCTCACTATGTCGAACAACTGAAGAAAAACTGACGCAAATTTGTAGACGATGTCGTATTTGGTGACTATCGCTCCAGAATTTAAGGATGGGGGAACGCACATGCGGATTGCTTCTTCATTGTTGTTCTCGTTCGTCTTTCGGTTCTGCTCTAGGAGACAGTTAGCCGGTGTGTGCGCTTCGACGACGTCATATTCGTTGCCATCGCTAGTCCTGAACAGGACCGGCTGCGAATAACTTCTGGCGATTTTTCGATCGATATTTTCGATCATTTCTGCTCCACTGCGGTACACAAATCGTCGCGTACTGATCACGAGCTACTTACCAGTCATTAGTATCTTCCCGGCTCGGGTCGTTTACGCTCAATTTTTTACTGCCGACCGAGATCCTATCACTACGGTTATCATGACGCGATTAAAGATCCTCTCTATCACGTCTGATATCTTCAGTGGCCGTTCTCCTTAATTAAAGTATGCCAATGATCCCTGCCAAAACCAATAAAAAAGTTGCAAAGTAGAACTTTACACATTGCTTCCTCATTAATTTTCGTTTTTCACAAAGCCATCTCTATGAACAAGCCTGTTTATCATTTTTGGCTTCCTCATATAGGAAGTTTTGTGAAAAACGAAAATTCATGAGGAAGCAACCCAGATAGAGAGTTTGCGCCAGTATGACGGCAACAGAACACCAAACAAGGGCTCGCTATGACGGCATTAAGCTGCTTTCTGCGTCCGCATTAAGCTGCAGCCATGCCAACATGGTATGGCGCTAGAATACCGAAAGAATAGCACCAAGATTGCTGTATGCTAGTACGGCATTTTAGCGCCAGTATTGCGGTCTACTATGACGGCAATTGGACGGCAAAAATACACAAAGCTATGAAGCCACAGTAACAGCAAAATTGATGCACTATCATTGTTGCATTGAAGCATCATATTTGCGCTATACAGTGCAGGCATATTTGAGCAAATTAGCCACATAGCTTAGCAGCTTAATTCCAGCAGATTTGCGTCACGCTGTGCTGTCATCTTGCCGTCAAAACTACGATACGTTGTGACGCCGGTGCGGGCAAAATGTAGGCACACAGTCGCGAAATGAGAAGTCCAAATTGCACGGCAGGGCACCGGAGCATATAGCGGATCACCTCGCGCAGACAATGCATATGAGGCAACAAATAATTGCTTAAAATAATTGTTCTCTATCAATCATGACTAGTGACTTCACTTTATAAATCACGTACTTTGTTATCAATTTTACGCGGTTTTCTAGATAGCCCGCTAGGATCCACAGGACCACTAGGACTTGCCCGAGAGAGGTGGACCGCCATGGCCCGTTCCGCCCTACGGATAGAAGGAGCACAGCGTGAAGCAATTGTGCTGCAAATCTGACGTTATATCGGTCTCTAATATTGACGGCAAAATTCCGTTACGGCATGCTGCACTATTGCTGTAAACATAACGTCGCCGTATATACCATATTGACTGCATTATAGCAGCACAACGTGCTACTATTCTGCAGCAATTTTGCTGTTATTGCAACACCCATTACTGCAACTAGTTTGCCGCAATGCTTGCTGTATTTATGCTGCAATTTTTACGACACAACGAACCTTAAAATTGTCGATATATTAACATTACACCTTTACGTTCTCGTGTCGCAAAAATTGCTTATGTGCCGTCAGATTGCAGCTTAATGAGGACGCAGAAAGCTGCATAGTGGCGTCAAGGCGTGCAGTGTTTTGTCGTGAATGTAGCGCTACTGTGCCGCAACGATATTTTCTACAGCACGTTTGTCTTTCTGGGAATGTGCAAAGTCCTACTTTGAAACTTTTAAAATCTGAACAAAAGAAAATTCCGTTACAAACACCGTTACATCTAATTTTGAATAAATACAAAGTTTTGTCTTGCTTTCTTAAGTTTTGCGGAAGTTATAGTGAAAATCTACATTTTTTAAAAAATTCAAAATGGTATAAAATCCGAACGACTTTACCGATCATCACCAAATTTCGTACGTAACAGGGCTTTACGTTATTTTTCAACTGTGGAACATTTCGGTTCCTTTGTTGAGATTCGACGTGATATAGAGCAAACTGGATTTTTTTCGAAAAATTCAAAATTCAGTAAAATCTGCACCGTTTTACCGATTTCGTCGAAATGCAATACCAAACAACATTGAACGTATCTCCAGTTATGAAGAACTATTTAGGTAAATCAGCGAACTTTTACGAATGGTAAAGCGACCACGCCCTTTTTTTCATCAAATTAAAAACTACATAAAATCGTAATTATAACTATATATATTTTGTTAAAAATCGCAACATTTACAGGGGGACGAGTGCTCTACTTGCGTGCACACACACGCACACACATATATTTCTTGTAGACCACTTTTCTCGATGTTTTAGGTGATTCTGAGCATACTGGCATTACAATCACAAAAAAAATGTTTTCATGAAAAAAAGTTTCCTCTATGAGGAAGCAAAAACCGATTGATCTTGAATCGGAACGAATACAGTCAATCGGTATCAGAGCAGGGAAGTTCTTTATATACCTCGGTGCTTATTTGTCACTTTAGTCCTTAAAGTACGTACTTTAAGGACTGAAGTACTTTTCGATACTTTAAGTAGTTTTTCTAAGTACGAACTACTTTTGCAAAGTATAAAATATAAGTGCTTTTGCAATTTATATAAGAATAGTTTCTGGTAATTATTTCCAAAGGTCAGCAGTAAATGAAGTACCCAGTAAACACAAGAATCGTACCAAAGTACTTAAAGTACTTAAAGTACTAAAGTTTACATTAAGTACTTTAGTACTTTAAGTCCTTTAGTACGTTATTACTATAAGTACTTTAGTACGTTATTACTATAAGTACTTTAGTACGTTATTACTATAAGTACTTTAGTACGTTATTACTATAAGTACTTTAGTACGTTATTACTATAAGTACTTTAGTACGTTATTACTATAAGTACTTTAGTACGTTATTACTATAAGTACTTTAGTACGTTATTACTATAAGTACTTTAGTACGTTATTACTATAAGTACTTTAAGTACTTTAGTACGCTTAGTACTTTTAGGGCTTTAAGTACTTTGGCACTTTAAGTACAAAATACTTTGTACTTTAACTCGTTTCGAGGGCTTTAAATACTAGAAAGTACTTCAAGTACTTCAAGTACCATGTACCCGAAGTACTTCGTACTTTAAGTGCCAAAGACTGTACTTTAAGTGCCAAAGACTGTACTTTAAGTACGAAAGACTTTGTACTTTAAGTACTTAACGTTTAAGTTTTACTTTTTACGCGCGATTTTTAGTTGATCTTTTTACGCGGGATCAATTGACGTGTCCCGCAACTTACGTACCGCCAATCACGAATTCAGCATTCCGTTCTACTGAGTTTGATAAGTCAGTAGAACCGAACGCTTGCTACATCCGTGATTGGCGGTCTCGCGCGCTGATCAGCGCTAGCGAGGGACGCTTCGTGAAAGAGGCGGCAGCAATGAGAAATACCAAGAAATGCATTCGGGTACGTCATAGCGATCCTTCCTCACAGTCTGCCCCTGGCACTGTCACTTGCTCGTAAACAAGAGGCATGCTGCGCAAACACAGAAAGTAGTGTATTTTCGAAGTTGCGTTGAAACAAAAAATTATTTTAACATTCGTAAAAATACTCATATGCTTTGAATATTTGAAATCATCCACGAAATACCAGAACGCTTACGACAAATGAGAGGTTCAAATTTCTCGCTTTGACGATAACAGATAATAAAGTAGATAAAGAGGTTAGAAAAATGTCATATTATTTTGTGATTGTGGGACATGCCGACAATCCGTTGTACGAAATCGAATTTAATAATGCGAGCAAAGACACCAAGGTACGTGGAACGAAATAAAAACAGATTTCTTTGCGTTCTGGTCATTTGTATTTATACTAATAACAGATTGTTGTGTTAATCGTGAAACCTTAGTGTACACAGTGAATGTACCAGTAATTGAACAGTCCTCAGTAAATGAACAACAGCTTTTTGAGATTTCGTGAGAAATTACGATGACTTGGATGAACATTAGATTCTTAATTTGTACATTTTTTAGCTATCTACTGTGATTATTTTTTTGCAGAAGGCTTTTTTTGACGAAAAGCATAGGTTAGATTAGCCCGTTCATTTACTGGTGTTTTTGGGTTTTTGCCTTTTAGTACTTATTTTTATGCATTTCGTGATACAAATACGAGATTGTTTTAGCTGCATTACGTAAATCAATATTTTGGTCAATCGTTCAAATTTTCACATTCAGTCTAAAAATATTAGATTTAATAGAAACCGATGATAATTAAATTGTTTTGTTTATCTGTTCTTTTACTGATGACTTTACTTTATAATGAATGTACAGAATGACAATTTCTTACTGACATTTTTTACAGAAAGAGGATCATGCCCATTTGAACCAGTTTATTGCGCATGCCGCCCTCGATTTGGTGGATGAACACAAATGGAAAACGACAAACATGCACTTGAAAGTCGTTGACAAATTCAATCAGTGGTTTGTCAGTGGTTTTGTAACTGCTACGCATATACGCTTTCTCATGGTACACGATAACAAAAATGAGGATGGTATCAAAAGTTTCTTCAGTGAAATGTATGAGGCTTACATAAAGGTAAATTGCATAAATTTGTTTTAGTAACCATTACTTTACACTGGATAACAATTTCATGTATGCTTCACATCGTTTTCTCTTTTGCATGCAAAATAAATCTGGCATTCTGTTTTACAAAAATGTTTTAAATGCAAAATTGACAAACAAAGATAAAAAAGACAACATAAAAAAGAACTGTGAACTGTAAAAAACAACATTCAATGTCTCTTTCAGTATTCAATGAATCCTTTCTACCAGCCAAACACACCAATACATTCCGTAGGCTTCGAAAAGAAAGCTCAACTGTATGGCAGAAAGTATTTGTCTTTGTGAAGCTTATTCGGACATCCCTAATGATTTATCCAAAATCATTGGAAACATTTATGATGACATTGGGATAGTAAGCATTGGCGATTCTGCCAAGAAGTTAACAACCTATTTTATTATCAACTTGAGTCTCCTTTATTTTATTGCCTTCTGTAATAACTTGTACATATATTAGAAAATCACAGATAAACTTGCTTTTTCTCAATCAAATAGATGTCTATGAGTGTTTTTGTCAATGGCAAAAGACTGGCGTATTTGGTCTTTAAGAAGAACTTTCTGAAGTGATTGTTAAACATAGATAAGAAAAAAAATTACACGAAAATACAGTATTAATGATGTAATTTTATCGTAAATAAAGATATTGATGTTACGTCGCTGAAATATATCATTTTATAAAGTCCCGTTTTCACCCCCAAACGCAGAGCAAATGGCGAGGTTTTTGTTTGCGTCGATTTGTTTGGTCCGAAGACCCCGACCACTGTTATACTTACCTGTTACCTTATCGAAATAGCCAGGTCGTAATTTCATTGTGCATCGAAGATATCCTGGAAAATGATTTTCAAAAAAGAACACCAACGACGCAGCGTAAGATAAAAAATTAAAATTTTGAAATTTATATTTTTACATTTAGCCACGATTGATATGTACTATAAAGCATATCGTCTATACAACCATTGAATAAATAATAATGATGGTAATAATTTTCATAATTGATTTTAAATAGAGCTAGTTTTTGGTAGAGGCCTTAGAGTTGAGATTTCTCGGGGGCGTTCATGGAATTCTTGGAAACACGGTACTATGCACAAATTAATCTGACACTCGGGGCAATGATATTTTGTTTTTCTTCGCAATATACGACCATGGGTGTCTATTGTATTCCAACAGTGGTTGCATCCCAGTGCTGGCCCTGGGCGTTGAACTGGACAATGACCTAAACGCTGATCGCTCGATCCCTCGCGTGATAATACCCTCGATTCCGAGGTCGTTCCACTGCTGCTGCTACTCGACTGAAAGAAATCATTCAATTTTTTAACAGATTCTTTTTCCGATAAAATTGATTTTTTAATTTAAGTATTTTTGAAGAGTTTACGTATAGATGAATCTTTTTTAAAATATATATTTTTTTAGTTTTCACGATTTTTAAGTATTACATAAGGCTTACAATAAACCTCGAATAGATAGCACTGTGTGAGGTGAAAAATCGAAAATTTTTCAAAATCGGGAATCGCGATATCTCGTAAAACAAAACAAAAAAGCAGATCTTGGACGAAAGATTTTCTTTCAATGCCTATTTTTCTTTTATTTTACGAAAACAGGGTGCGTTTTTTTTTTAACTTGAAATAGATAGCACTCATGGTGGGTTATACTTATTTATTCCCAAATCAGAGATGTCAAGCGTTCGTTACTTTTAAACACACACTTTCTTCTCTTCTGTCTAGTGAACGTAGCCTACACGTTATATTATAACGTAATGTTTCAACTTTATGAAAAATCCTTAAAGCACATTATTTGCAATAAATTTAATGAAAAAATATAACAAAAAGTAAATGTAACGAAGAAAAGTAACGATCGCTATTTTCTTCGTTACACGTTTCTCGTTACATTTGATTTTTACGATTTTTCGTATGAAATTTATTGCTAAAAATGTGTTATAATGATTTTACATTGAGTTATATAACGTGTAGGCCACGATTACCAAACATTTAATAATCAACAAATTATAGAATAAATAAAAATAAGAGTGTATTTAAAAGTAACGAACGCTTGACATCTCTGTCCCATATGAACGTCATCTTACCTGAGGCGTGGAAGAGCTTCTCAGCAATTCGGCGGGTATAATTCTAAGCCCGCTGTTACCAGAGTTACTCGATGCAGTGTCTCGCGAGGACGATTTGCCATCCTGACGACCTCCGCCTTCCTCGATTTTGATCAATGGTATCGGGTCGGTGACTTTAGGACTGGAGGTCCTTCCGGGACATTCGGGATTCGAGTGTTGCCTCTGTATCCAGTAATTTCCCGAGGATGGAGCTTGCTGACTGGGCAAGAGTGGATGCGAGTGCTGTTTAACCAGGTAAGACGGCTGAGGGACGGTTAAGAGATTCGTGGGCGCGGTTCCGGTGAGCAAAGTGGTGTTGGAGGTCACCGAACACGTTTCAGGATCCTCCCAACTCTGCTCACGGGAAGGCGGAAGATTTAGCGTCGGGGTGACAGGATGCGCGACCGAAGAAGTCGACGTGTACGAGCTGGGAACGATGTGCGGAGAGCCGGGCTCGCTTTCCGGCGAGGCGCGCTGACCAGGCTCCGATTCTTTTTTCACTCGTGGCTGGCGCATTAATAATCGACCACGCTTCGTTCCCACTTGTTTCGATTGGTGAGCTAGAAGAGCGAATAAAATCATTTTATCGGTTCACATGTTTATCTCCCAAATGCATTTTTTACAGACTTATAAGGATTAGGGTTGGCCTTATTTGACGAAAGTTCGATTTTTGTTTTTCTCACTCCCCAGATCTTTTCCTTATAAGAAAAGAAAAAAAAAATCTGTGTAATTAATTAACCCGATGGGATAATATTATTCCGTGCCCCAACGAGGTTGAAGTTATTAATTCATTTTAAACGGGAAAAAATAATATAAAACATTATTTTACATGTAAATAGCTGAAATCATATGAAGCTCAAATTGACAGGAATTAAAATTGAAATCGTTACGAATCACACGCACCTTTACGTAAATCGGCGACTATTTTTTAAATCGACTTTTAGATTTAGATACGCAGATAGGTTAATGCCGAATCGTCATAAATTTTGGTTAGATATAATTTATTGGAAAAAATGCTCTAATCACTGTATCCTAGAATATATTTCGTATAAACATGTATGTATGTGTTTATACGAAATATATAAATTTATATATTTATAGAGTATATATAAATTTCGAATTATATATTAATTAATTTGGAAAAGAAGTAAACCAATCCGGAATATGAATTTTCTGTATTGTATTTCAACGATGGAACAGCAAGTAACAGTACTATTTACATTTGTTTCGACATTGTAGATCTTTTACAATCTAGTCATTTTTTACGGAACCACTTGTAGACGATTTTTTATATATCCTTTGTTTTTTGTAGTTTGCCATAAATTGGATTGCTCTTTCTGACACGTCATTAACTACTCTGAGACTCTCGATTATTTGTAGTGCAGACAAATAGTTTTTATCCGAGTCACAACTCGATGACCTCGTTTAAAAATTCTGTGGATGGTTTTCACGGAATTTCTGTAGATCTAAAAGCCGATAAAGAACATTTTCATGTAAAAGATCTGCAATATCGAAACTAATCGAAACAGTACTGTTAATTGTCGTTCTATCGTTGAAATATAATACAAAAAATTCATATAGCGAACATGTTTAGTTATTTTACTAAATTAAGTAATATTTATTAAAAAAAATTAATTATAATAAACATATATGCTTATACGAAATATACCCTAGGATACAGTAATTAGATCATTTTTTCCAATAGATTATATCTAAAAAAAAAAAAAAATTCGGACGATTTGGCATTAACCTATCCGCGTATCTAAACCTTAAAGTCGATTAAAAAATTGTTGCCAATTTAAGTACGAATGCCGTTGATTCAAAGAATTGTAACTATAATTCCTACAAGTTTGAACTTCATGTGATTTTTTTCACTTGATTACATGTAAAATAATCCCTCCTTTAAAAAGTTAATGAGTAACGGAAAGTGTTAGCAAACTATTTGTGCTGTGTTTGGTTGCCAGGAAAGTCCGTTGTAAACGAAATCAGTTTGATGTCAAATTTGACATAAGACGACGAGTGCGGCAGCGCCCGTAACCTTTTATAAGAGCGCAACATTTTTTCAGGCACGCGCGCCAGTGATTAGCCCAGTTTTTATATAATTGTTTTCTCGTTTAAAATGAATTAATAACTTCAATCTCGTTGGAGCACGTGTTAATATTATCCGATCGGGCTAATGAATTACACAGATTTTTTCGTCAAATGGAAAAGATCTGGGCGGTCAGATATATAAAAATCGAAATTTCATCAAATAAGGACCACCCTAATATGGAATCGTCAGCAAACTCATTCAATCAATTAACTGCTTCTCATAAGTTTCAGGGCCCTCACTAAAAACGTTCTTAGAGAATAAACAAAAAGCCGTGGCTCTGTATGTGTTAATGCAATATTTTTGGGAATTAGATCCGTAGTTACCGATGTCACCTGACGCATTGAGAACGATCAACAATTTACGTGATTACGATCGTGGTCAGTGCCTAAACTTGATGATATAAATTATGATAACGGCCAATATTGAGCCGAAGCTGCTGCCAAGAGACGGCAAATGTCATCATCTTTCGTAGTAAACGAAAAGGCTAATAACAGTCTAGAAAAGAAACCCTCGTTCGACATTTTACGGTGCTAATACGTTTACAGTCAACCATCAGACAAGCTTCGTTTGTACAAGGGGAACATTATTTTTAAATATTTTCCTTTTATTCTCCTCTATAGAAACAAAAGAAAAGATCGTATAAGTTTGAGTTGTCGAGTATTTTTTTTATAAGAATGTTAAGGTATATGGTACACACTATGTGTATATACGGTACCAAATCTAGTATCTTATATACTACCATTGATATACAACGTCGGTGTTACGAATAACTAACATTTCACATAAACAATTCTTATTGAACAAGTATCTCATCGTCTTGACTATATTCGTTAGTCTAGTAGTTTTTTGTTTGTTTCTTCTTTTTTTTTATCTAACAACGAAATATTTTCAATTATCTTTCTCAAGGATACTGACTATTCACGTTAAAAAATATTACGGGAACCATCGCTCAGCGTTAAACAATTACATTAGCGATTTATATTTATGCAACTATATACATTGATCTGCTGTCGGATAGAAATACATACAAAACAGGTTGAGTGCCAGTCGCGCCAGTCCGCGCAGGCGGCATTTTTTTGTGTACAGTAGGTATCGAGAGATGCGGCAGCGTCTCGACGCCAAGTATTAAAAGAAAAATTCGTCGGCCTCCGCACGACATTTCTTCGATAAGTAATCAGTTTTAAGAATCTCCATCTATTACCATGATAATATGTAGTTTACATACAATGAACGGTATTATAAATCGCGTCGCACATAGCTCCGAATAACGATTTATTTTCTCATCTCCTACTCTGACGACGATTTTTGTACAATTCCCTTTCAGAAATAATAAGTACACAAGGATAGACCAAATTCGACTGCAGGCGGCTCATTCAACGCTTAGCCTAATAACCACTTGGCTAAACCGTTTAAATTGTCGTTACATTCATTATTTTTCTTTTTACTCAATTACGCAGAGAACTTTTGGTCTTTGAGGCTGTGTGAACCTGTAGATCTGGAATCCGTATTTTCGCGAAGACGTTCGTTAAAATTAATGGACACGTTAAGAATCAACGCGGAGTAAAAAAACGAGTTTTCGGATAATTAGCTGTTGGAGACGATTGTTAAAATTAATTGACACGTTACGAATCAACGTGCGGTAAAAAAAGACGAAGTGTACGGGTAGTCTTATGAGAGACGCGTAAAACTTAGACACCTTTCGATCGGTATGTAAGTACGCGGTTTTATCGACGAAAGATGATTTACGTAAATTACGCGGCTTTACCCGAAAAGAAAAGAATTATCGTTGGGTGTGTATACTTATTAGACGTCAATGATCTAAGTTTCAAACAGTCGTTCAGCAACTCTTTCAGTAGCTCGCCCTACCTAAGACCAAGACGTCATTGCACCAAACGGGCGGAGCACGGTGTCTTAGGAATAAAAACGCAAGGAATACTGTGGTATATGAGTAAAGCTAGTAATTTTAATAGCCCCCGGCAAGGCTTTGCGTGTGTCGTGCTGATGTTTAACCTTTCGAAGCAAGATGTTGCTCAAAAGCAATACCTTTTTTCTACAAAAAAGAAAAAAGAGAAAAAAAAACGCATGAATTGATGTATTACGTAAGCGAAAATTGGTCACTGAAAGTTGTGAGAGCGGGGTGAAACCGGCCTATTTCTCACTCTCACTCATTCCCGTTCCCGTACTCAAAGGGATCATGCACTTTCGCTATTTCTATTCATTTCCCCCTAGAGACGTGCACCCTCGATCAGCCGCTGGGAGTTTGGCGAGCGAGCGAAAGGGTTGTCGAAAAAAGGAAAACGGTTACCAGTTAAATTAACCCTGCGTCCGCAGCATTGGTGTTTCGATATTCGCGCCAATTTTTTCTTCTGGAAATCTTAAGGGGAAGTTGGAGTAGATTTAGTTACCGACATTCCTCGTGTAAAAAGTGCTATTTCGTAAAACACTCTATACATCGTTAAAACGCTGCGTACGTAGTTGAAATTTGAGAGAGATGTTAGGTGAATATTAGTGAGTCGACGTCAGTGCGAATTTCGGTAAAAAACTAAGAAAAAATGTAAAAAATCGTATACATATTTCTGAACCTTTCAAAATCAGTATGGCTGCTCGAAACGTCAACAGTGCCTTGCTGTAAGATATTATTATTTCAGGAGTTGAAACTTGCCAACTCAAACCGTACGTCGACTCTTTGAAGTTTTCTCTACATTCTAGTACTCGCAAAATGTCGATTACATGAACTCAATCCACGTGTAGTGTGTTCTACGAAATAGGATTTTTTACACGAAAAATGTCGGTAACTAAATCTACTCCAGCTTACCCTTATTCGATCCCAAAGAACCGTGTGCAGATGGAGACCGCACAATCGCACGTTGCAGACGGAGGATTGTAAAAAAAACCGGGCATCTACCGCAGTAGAAAGTATCGTATATCTCATTAAGGATGTAGGAGCGCGAAGTGTTCAATTCGCATAAATTCGAGAAAAGTGTGAGAGAATTGCAAACACTTCTCGATGGTCTGAAAATCTGAAAAAATTCATGCACACTAAAGGTACTGCGAAGATTAATTTTGCATAATAATAATTCCAAAATGTTAATAACAAATTTACAAAAAAAAATTGAAAATTCAGATTTTTATCTAATCTTTGAAATTTGTACATATTTTCCATACAAAAAAAAACACAAATTTCAAAGATTAGATAAAAATCTGAAAAAATTCATACGTGTACAGAAAAATAAAGGAATCATTTTCATGCAAAAAAAAACTTGTGTCAATGAAATATTTGTTAAACTATTTTTTTAAATCAATTTGTTCATAACATTTTGGAATTATTATTACGCAAAATTACTCTTTTCAGTACCTTTAGTGTGCATGCATTTTTTTACATTTTCAGACCACCAAGAAGTGTTTGCAATTCTCTCGCACTTTTCTCAAATTTATGCGAATTGAATACTTCGCGCTCCTACATCCTTAAACAGTGAGACTATATTTTCCGCTTTTCCGCTTTCCACCAGACCAGACACTCGACGAAGAATCAACACTTTCGTTCACGCGCATTCGAATTCCGCTGACACTGGAATACCACCGAAACAATAACAAATCCGTAACTAAAAAAACGTGGGACCCTAATACTTTTATCGAAGGTTTACCCTCTCTCATTGTCATCGTGTATCACGCGTGCTGCACGCGTTTGCATGATTTTCTAGTATACGGTAAGAGGCGAATCGAGCGGCTCTAGGTCCATCAGTGGTGGAATTAATAATCGGAGGTCCTGAGCTCAGCTCACATAGAATTATAATTGACGCCGTGTAGATTGATCGGCATGGTAGTGCTGGGAAGCGAGTAATCCGTGTGCCTGCTGTCGATGTAGCCCGAGAGCATTGTGTGAGGTGTGTGCGCGGTGAGCATCGTGTGAGTCGGATGTGTGTTGTGTGTACTGTGTGGTGTCGTGGGCGGGCCCATTGGGGTGGGACTCTGCGAGTTAACCGGCTGTGAGGACGGCGCCGGCGGTGGGGACGTGTTCACTTCCTGTTTCACGCGTGACTTTAAGCTCGGACGATTGTTCGGATAGCCGCGTTTCTTGTACTCCAACCACAGAGTTCGATTGTTAACGCCGAACATTCGGGCGGCTTTGCAGAAGCCGATCCCACCGTAACGCACGGCCTCGAGTGCCCTGATAAAATTCTCGTCCGCCTGGGGATTCGTCGATCTTTTCCTCTTAATAGTCGTTTGCGGACTGGCGCACGGACTCTGACAATTGCTAGGACATTGCGTCGAGCCTGGCGACGGACCACCCTGACCATTGTTACCCCCGTTATTTCCGTTTCCGTTTCCACCGCCGCCGCCGCCGCCACCGCCGCCGCCACCCCCGTTGTTGCTACCACCGGTGCCTCCCCCATTGCTCCCGCCGCCGCCGCCGCCGCCACCGCCACCGCCGCTCGAGTTCGTCGTGTGCTGCAGAGGTCCGTGCGATGAGGAATTCGGGTAGCTCGTCAAGGCACAACTCGACGCGGTCGTCGTGCTTGAACCGCCTGCCGACTGGTACTGGTGCTCGCTGATGCTCGATGTCGCTGTTATTTCAGGCGTCGTGAACGCTGACGAAGCTTGGATCGACAGATTCGTTTGACACGAGGACAGAGCGAAACGTGGATACGTATGCTCCATTATTGTCCATTGCAATCCTGTAGAACAGACCAATTCATCTTTGGTCAGAAGAGTTTACATAGCAACAGTTTGTTTTTTTTTGTTGTTTTTTTTTACGATCACAATATCATCAGCCAATCATTGCGTAATTTTTCGTGTCAAGAGTAAGAAAAGCCTAGGCAAAGAAGCTATGATACTTTTTTTTAAGGTCGTGTGAGAAAAACGGGAAATTCGTTTTGAAATTGTCAGTGTCTGAAGTCAACGGTGACGGCGTGAGTCGCTGGGCTAAAAGAGGCTGTGGGAATAGTCAATTGTAATTGATAAAAACGTTATCACGGTGAAGCCATTCAATTTACGAGCTGCTTGAGGTCACTTTGTACACACTTGCGATCTAGCTTTGGGATACTGTGCATAGTATATGAAAGTTGTGGTCATATATTTTTTTATGGACTTGATATTATACATTTTTTTTAAATATCGTTTATGTGGCTTCGTAAGGGTGGCCTATGGAGATGTTTCAATGCAGATAAGGCATCAACCTCATCTCATTTTTATCATAAAGTCAGCGCAAGTTTTAAAAACATTGATTAAGAAATATCGACAGTGTAGTTCCTCGGAAATACGAATCAAAATATTACTGTAACATGTACGTCCAATCTTAAGTCAAGGAGAAGTACCGGCTGCGCCATTATGAATACGAGCAAGATCAATGTAATACTCCAAGTTTTCTGTTTGATTGTTTGTTCTTGTTGTTGTTGTAATTTACGAAACTGATCAGGATATGTAGAAATGGAAGGTGAAGGCCGTAATAACTCATATTCTCTCAGAAAATATTTTGAAATTCGGGAAAGAAGTTAATTGAAGAATATTGTTACATACCATACGAATTCTGCCTTCTTGCCAGGTGAAATGATACGCGATTCTAATTCGTATTGTCTCAAAGAAGATTCGTGGCAATTGAATACAACTTTAGGAGAAACCTTAAAATGAGTGCACAAAGTGAATGACGCTATTCAGTGTTATTCCAAAATGTATAAGGAAAAGTACAAATTTATTACCCCGTTTGATCGTCTTGATCGATAAATAAGTTGTCAATTTTTTTGCGAGTTTAGAAAACAAAGGTTAAGCATTATCCTTTTTGTGCTTTTATTCTCTGTTAATGCACATTTGTTATGTCATTGCCGTATATAATCCATATTAAAGAATAAGATTTTTTTGGTCAAAAAATTGAAACATCTCCGGAGTAACCCTTAAAGACCATGCTGGGTTTTTCGTTGTCCCCATGACTAGTAGTTTCATTTGGCCTCATCGATATCAAATTGAAAACCGTTGTTCCAATAATCAGTAAAGTAAACGGAAACGGATATTAGCCAGTAACGTCTGATAACTTTACAAATAAATAAAACAAGTTAACATTATGGTCATGCGAGTGATTCATTAAGAAATCTTGTATAATTCACAAATTGGAGATTTCCACTAAATTCGAATTGATTCAAACGTTATTCGAATATCTGTGGTATATCCGATCAAGAAAAAAAATCTATTCGGGCGTTTATAAAAATCACTAACTCAATTATCAAGCCCAAAACTATGAACCAACATTGTCACGACTATTGGAGAGTTCAACTAAAATTCATTCACACAAAAATGTGAAAAGGGTTTTACTATCGCCTCTACAGTTCATCGAGCCTTAATCGTTGCGCGAAACTTTCTTTCAACTAAACCGTCCAATTGTATAAAAAGTCACGTCAGTGGGCTCGCCTTTAGCAATCATAAAAAAATATATATGCTTGACACTTATTCACGCGTTAAGCGAAAAAATGTAACGAAATAAAATGTCTGGCATGGCACAGATACATATTCAAGCACAGCATCGGTTGAACTATGAGAATCAAACGTGTCGGAGAGTCTAACTTGCTTTTAACTTCACATGTTCATTATTCATTTAAGCAAATGGCCCGAAACGCGGACACACACATACACTCAAAAGCAAATGGCCAAATTTCAGTTTCTGCCCATGAAAAAAATGAATAATGCTTTTTTTTCTCTTCCGTTAATGTGTGCTATGTATCTGTGTGCCATTATATTATCTTTTTTTCACTGCCATTAATAACGATTGATTGATTGACTGATTAGTTTAACACATATTGATCTCGTGAATGCTGTTGTTGCTGTTGTTCTTTCGATTAGGTTTTCTCCGAATTTTGTTATTTTCCATTTCTTTCTCAACTCGTCATTCTCGATCTCAGTTTTCGCTCTATTATCATGTCAAACGTCTGTGGATTCGCTCGTGCAAAATACTTGAACGCATCTGTGCCAGCAGTATTACAATTATTTCATTCTGTTTTATATACCGCAAATATCGCGCAACTGAGATTTCACTTTTTTGGCATGCAATATTTATCCGTAATGATAATAATAAACATAATAACAATTATAATAATAGTAACAACAACAATAATAATAATAACAGCGAGAAATAACAATAATCATAATAATCGCAGAATACATTAGATAATATTTTCAATTTTTCTTTGCAATTGGCGCGCATTACCGTCAACGACTTTTTTTCATCGTTGAAAAATAATTCACTATTACAACATTCTTTCTAGTGAAGAAAATTAAAACACAGCCGACGTACAGGTATGAATTTGCTCCGCATTCCTTCATCGGGTGTATTATAGCAGTGAAAATTCACTTTTATGATTACATCACATCACTTAAATCGTTGTAATCTCATTTAACACGCAGCATCTGCTTTTCTTTTTCTTTATGCCTTTACATTGGAGGTGGTTGCCATCTGAACTTCGATTGTATCCGCATTTCATCTCACTCGATTTGCATGATTAAACTTTGGAAGTATTTACGGACGTAAAAGCGACCCTTTGGCTTTCCCAAGATAATTAAATAATTCCGCACTCTTATGAACATGAGGCAACTGTTTACAGTAACTATTATCATGCGGACAACAAAAATTTGTTTTGTGTCAAGGTACGTGCACTGTAACACGACAACTTTGTGCCGAACGGAATACCAGCAACGAAAGTATATTGTTTTCATCTACAGCGGATTTGGAAAATGTGATTAACGCCGAGTTCGACGAACGCGAAGTGACATTTCAATGAAATTTGTATATTTACGACTTATCCTTGACTATTGAGAGGAGATTTGGGCTACTTTGTGGCACAGGATGCCTCGTTACACTGCCTTTTAAAAATCTACTATCGGTAAAGGCAGATCTTCGTTACTACGGAAACTGACTCTACACACCACCGGTTCTACAAAACCGCAACTCCACACACATTCGTACAGACGTTTTTTTTTTTTTTTTTTTTTTTTTTTTTTTTTTTTTCAACGGCTGGCCTGGACATTTTACATTATTTTGAGTATTCTGACGTCAAAATCTTGAAGCGAAACATTTTTCACAAATGCAAAGTTTCCTCTTTGACAAATCAAAATGTTAAGAAACATTACAATTATACCGAAAAACAACTACATTTAAATCTGGAAAGATGAAGTCAGCAAAAAATAGAATCCAACTCGTATGGTCTATATATGTGGAAGTTAATACAAGTCTGGAAATCCAAAAATGCTCCTGTACCTCGTGTCTATTTAAATATACGTCCCAAAGGATAAACTCGATTTATTACATCACTGTCGCGATAACACTAATTTCCCGAATTTTCATCTAAAGAAAGATGCATGTAGGTATGATCAAAGGGCGCTTACCTTGGTGATGCGCTGGTGGATGTGAAGAGACGGAACTCTGACCTATGTTGCCACTGGATTGTTGGCTCACTTCTTGCAAAGAACCTTCACTTTGTGCTGGAGTTGTCGCCGCGCTGCTTTCCATGTTACTCATCTAAAATAAACAGCGCGTAATATTGATGTTTGTTTTGCAAACGACGTACATCTTAAATGGTAAAAATAATTGGAATAATTATATGAATTTATAAAGTTAACACATTTTCCACATTTAAACAATTGGAATAGTCCGAGTAATTTTAAATATTTTTTAATCATTACGTTCTAAAGTTGGAGATCTCCTTACGGAAAATACCGGCTGAAACTATTTTCCGTCTGTTCACTAAAAAAATTCTTTTCCGAAGCTTCAGATTTCTATGAAAAAAGTCGCGATGCCATTTATTGCGACACTTTTCGGCCGGAAGTCGAATCTCTAAGAATGCTGATACCGGAAACGTTGGAAAACAATTTTTTTATCGTTTAACAATGGTGTAAATCCAGTGATATACGACTTGAAAACTATGGTATCTGGTCCGCAAGTCGTGACCTTGTATAGAAAAATCACACGGGTTCGATTTTGTCACTTTTCGACCGAAATACAGATCGATGAATTCTGGCATCAGAACTTGTCCCCGGTCACCAGTCTCTCGGCCAATCACAGCGCAAGTAAAACGGCAAGAATAAGTATATCCTATATGTCGAAACTTTCGATAATGCAATAGTAACGCACCAACTTCTTAAAGTAGGTATGTCGCTTCTCGCTCATTTCGCATAAATTCGAGAATAATAAGAGAGAATTGCAAAGACTTCTCGATGGTGTAAAAATCTGAGAAAATTCATGCACGTTAAAGGCATTGAAAAGATTAATTATGCATAATAATAATTCTGTAATGTTATTAACAAATTGATGAAAAAGAATTGTTTAACAAATCTCCCGGTGACCCTATTTTTTCAAATCAAAATGATTCGGCCATTTTTCTACATATGTATGATTTTTTAAAGATTTTTAAGTTGACTTTGAATTTTGTGTTTTTTATATGGAAAATATGTGTGCAAAAACATAAATGTCAAAGTCAATAAAAAATCTGAAAAAATTCATACGTATTCAGAAAAACGACCGAATTATTTACACGAAAAGAAATATGAGTAACTGGGAGATTTGTTAAACAATTTTTTTTCATTAATTTGTTAATAACATTTAAGAATTATTATTATGCAAAATTATCTTTTCAGTACCTTTAAGATGCATGAATTTTTTCAGATTTTTATACCATCGGAAGTCTTTGCAATTCTCTCTCACTTTTCTTGAATTTATGCCCAAATATTGATAAATTTTTGGGCAATGTTGTTAAAATATTTAATAATTTTTTATAAATATTGGTGAAGCTCTTTCAATGTATCAGCAAAATATTTATCGAATGTTTCGAAAAATGTTTCGCGATACATGAGTATGTTCTAACGGAATCTTTGTGTTGACATGGTGAATGGGGAGACTCGCGATTGAATGCCTTCCGGTCGCCAGTCGTAGTTGGAACGCAGTAGCGGGAGACGAAGTGAAATCGCGAATTTTCGACGGCATGTAAGTATTAAACGACACAAAAGCTATACGAGCACCTCCGGCATGAACTGTATCATCCGTTAGACACGTAATTATTTGTATATAGGTGAGGTTTTTTACTTAAATTTGCGGTGTCAACAAGTGCGTCATGAAATTGAGGTTATGTCTCTTGGTTTGTGCCCTACGAATTTTTAGTCTGTTGCATAAGTAAACTTGCTTTTGATATTTATTCTAATGTAAATTGATATCTGTTAACATTTCATTTTACTGTGACGGAAATTTATTATGCAAAAAATGTATAAATAATAGGATGTTTACAAAAATAACGTTTTTTAATGGTTTTTCCACCATGTTAAAGGGTAGATTTTGATCTTCAAGTATCCTTGCATTAGAACAGCACTGACAAAAAATTCCAAGAGGTGCCGCATTTAAGGTTTATCCTAAAAAATGTGGTACCTCAAAACTTAATTGTAAGCGAACCGCCTTTCTCCTCCTTTTTTCATGTGTTTTCATGCCCTTCTTCCGAGGGAATTACTTAAAGCTCAAAACCAACAATTGTAGAGTGTCGAAGAAGCATAAAAAAGAGATTTTTTTTACAACCTTGCTAAAAAAGAGACATAATAGTTTTTGGTTTTGAGTACTTGAAATAAGAGAGAAAAGAACCCACCTTGTAAAATTATTGTTTTCAATGTGCAAAAACACCTCGCAAAGGGGGAACGCCAACAATTGAGTTTTAGAGGTGCCACCATTTTTTAGTTATAAATCTCCAATGCGGTACTTGTTAGAATTTTTTTGCCACTATTATCCTTTTGCAAGGTTTACTTCAAGATCGAAATCTATAGTTTGACATGTTAGGAGAAGCATTTTTTTTAAATATTAACATTTTTAACATATCACCAAAATGGTGAAACATCCTAATAAATATCTAATATAACAGTATTTTATAAAATTGTTGTTAAATTGATCATTTATAACTATATCTTCTTTAATCCTATTCTTATGTAATCATAATTTTTGTAAGCTATAAATCTGGAATTTTCAAATTGTCACTCCGTGCCAAAAATACAAAATTATTGTAAAAGGAGAAATTCGTTAATAAATTAAATTAAAAAATTAAATTATATTTTATCACTGCGCTCTAGCTATATATATTTTGTTATTATTTAATTTGTGTGTATATTTTATATTTCAATGTGATGACGTTAATATATGTAGGAAAAAGAAGAAACCTGCTGCTGCAAAAAAGTCAGCAGAAGACATGATAAAGACGTCAGTTACAACACAGTCAACAACTACACTTTCATCAGCATCGAAACGGTACAGTTTACATGTCTTCATTCTACTCAAGGCATTTCCAGTCAAGTTTCATTGTTTTCTGTCTTTCTCCAATCCAGTCCATTTAAATTCAACCTTTTACGAAATGCAAGTTCTATGAAATTTCAAATAAACTCAAAGATTTCACGTTCAGTGGACAAGAAAACGCAATTAGTGGCTAAGCTAATAAAGAAAACTTGATATGGTGGCGTTTCAATAGGAATTATTAATGTTCATTGTTAATCTGTTTAGAAAAAAGAAAACACCCGCTGTGATGTACACAAATGAAACGCTGAAGAAGGCCTTGGATGCGATAAAATCGGGGATGCCGATCAGCACTGCGTCGAAGATGCACAAAATTCCGCGCACCACGTTGTTGTATAAAAATCGTGGGACGTTACCGCCTGTGATAAAAAGTCGAGGACCCGAGTGTATCCTCGGAGAGGAAAACGAGCGTCGTCTCGTGGAGTGGATTTTCCATATGAGCAAAAAGGGTTTCCCACTGTCCCGGGTCCACCTGTTGGATAGCGTTCAACTGCTGTTGAATCAGGAAAAGAGGACGACGGCGTTTAAAGAGAATCGACCCGGTAGACATTGGTACGACGCCTTCCGTGCTCGTCACAAGGAATTTAACGAAAGAATGTCGCTAAATTCGACGTACAGTCGAGCCTCGGTGACGGAAGAAAAGTTACGAGAGTGGTTCAACAAGACGCGCGCGTATTTTCAATCCAATTTGCTGCTCGACGTTGACCCTTCGCGGATATTCAATTGCGAGGAGTCGGCGTTATTCCTAACTCCCAAAGAAAACGCGGCACTGGTAAAGAAAGGCGACAAAACGGTTTACAATTTTACGAACAAGGATGAAAAGGAATGCCTGGCCACACTCATGTGCGGAAGCGCAGACGGAAACTTTGCGCCTCCGATGATAATTTTTCAATACAAAAGAATCCCCGGATCCATCGCCGCAAATGTGCCGAAAGACTGGAGCATCGGGCACTCCGAGAACGGGTGGATGACCGGGGAAACGTTTTACAAGTACATGGCGAACGTTTTTCACCCGTGGTTGGTGAAAAATTCGATTGTGTTCCCGGTCGTTCTGTACTTGGACGCGCACACTTCGTACTTGACGATGGCGTTAAGCGATTTTTGCCGAGAAAAAGGGATCGACCTCGTGGCTCTGTATCCAAACGCAACGAGGATAATGCAGCCGTTGGACGTGGCTTTTTTTCCACCACTGGAGACTGCGTGGACGACTGTAGTTCGTCAATGGAGACTCGAAAATAACGGCGAACGTGGAAGACGCGAGAATTTCGCGCAACTCTTACAAAAGGCCGTGGAAACGCTGGACGTGGAAGCAATTCTGAAGGAGGGATTCGAAACGACTGGACTTCATCCTTTTTCAGCCAACACGATCAATTATCAGACACAGTGCAAAGATTCCGTGGAATCCGAAACAGCGCCGCTAACCATTCCGAGCGACAGATCGAAGAACAACGATTTCTTAGCGTTTGTCGAGAGAAATATCGACAAGGAGGTACTGGAAATGTTCAACGACGTCGACGAGGAGTCGGAATGGAGCGGCGAAACGGAGCACAAAAGTCTGTTTTACTTCTGGCGAAAAGTCAAGAGTGGCGTCAACTCCAGCGAGGAAAAACACGATGACCCTGGAGACGGCTCTGCTGACGACGCAGTTGTGAAGAAGGAAGACGGAGATCTGATATTGAGACACGATATTTTTGGTTTATAATTTTTTTTATCAGTGGATTCTATTTTCTTACCAGCAACGAGCTTTCTACCGTAAAAAGGGGATTCTCTTGAATGTCGATCACGCGAACAGCGTCAATTAAGCCGATGGGAAAACGACTAAACGAATGTGGTGCAGACAGATACTGACCTGCCGCAATTGACATAAGAATGTATCGCCATAAGACTAAGGAACTGACCTCTAATTGTATAAAAATAAATATAGTCATTCAAACATGAGTTATCATGAATTCATGAATTATCAAGGATGAATAGTCTTTCCTAACAGGTTAGCGCACTGAATAAAGCACCGAAAGAATAAAGGACAATCACCGAAAAAGCATCGGCGAGCATTGAATGCTTTTCGAATATTTAAATCACCGAGATTTTGGTCGAAAGCACCGAAAAAGCACCGCGAATTCGTTTATTTGGGTCATGAAAGTGCCGGGCTTCAAGGTGTTTTTTATACGAGCGGCAGCGAAAAAACACGGCGCTTTAATGACTGAAAGACACTAACTTTCAACTAATTTTTGGTGCTTTTTCGCCGATTTCTTCGGTGTTCGGACATGCCAGGGAAAGTCTCTCTCTATGAAAGTCTACCGCTTACAAAAAGCTAACAGTATTTATGTCTATCCTAAAGTTAATTGTCATCCACCGTCCTCGATAGAAACACAAGAATTCAAAAAGAGTATTGGAAAAGTAGAAACTTACGATCGATATTTGATCCTCGTCGATACTTCCTTGCGATTCGGTGGCCGTGTTCATCGGACGTCTGAGATTTTCGCTACCCTCTTGCGATACGATGTGTGGTTCGGGTTTTACGATATTCGTGGCAACTAGCGTGATTTCGTTCATCTCCTCCGGTTTGTCGGCCGATCCTGCTGACGTCGAACCCGTCGACGTCTTCCGCAAACGCTTCCGTCGGAAAGACGGCGACAGGGGCGACGGTGTCGGCGAGCAGGACTCGCCGCGGTCCCCCCCGCCAGGCTCGCTGCTCCCGCTCGGCCACTTTGTCAATGAGGCCGGGTGCATTTCCGCCAGGCCTTTGATCTTCAAACTCTCGGCGGTCTGCAAGTACATTTTCCTTATGACATTCACAATTTCGAGATTGGAATGCAAATTCCGAATGCTAAACGTGGCTGATTATACAATTGTGACACAAACGTTGCTTACCGCGAATATAACGAGATAATACAATATAGCAACGTGTCTTCAGAGTATCTTTTAGATTTCTGATGTTATTCACGTTTGTCGTTATACTGCAAACGTTGTATCCTATAATCGAACCACTTGCCGAGAAAGGACCCCGGCCACGTTGCCCAGAATCGAGGTTCTTACTCAACACGGAATTCGACGCGGATTATACGACGTAAAATTTCAGTTTTCGACTAGTTTAATAATCAGCCCGTTTCCAAAATTACCCGCAAGGATGTAGGAGCGTCGTGTATTCAATTCGCACGAATTCGAGAAAAGTGCGAGAAAATTGCAAACACTTCTCGATGGTCTGAAAATCTGAAAAAATTCATGCACACTAAAGGCACTGAAAATATTAATTTAGCATAATAATAATTCCAAAATGTTATTAACAAATTCATTAAAAAAATGGTTTAACAAATATTTCGATGACTCAAGTTTCTTTGTGGATGAAAATGATTCCTTCGTTTTTCTGTATACGTATGAATTTTTTCTAATTTTTAAGTAATCTTTGAAATTTGTGCATATTTTCCATACAAAAAAACACAAATTTCAACGTTTACTTAAAAATTAAAAAAAAATCATACATATACAGAAGAACGAAGGAATCATTTCCATAAAAAAAACTTGTGTTATCGAAATATTTCTTAAACCATTTTTTTTTATCAATTTGTTAATAACATTTTGGAATTATTATTATGCCAAATTAATCTTTTCAGTACTTTTAGTGTGCATGAGTTCTTTCAGATTTTCAGACCATCCAAAAGTGTTTGCAATTCTCTCTCTCTTTTCTTGAATTTATGCAAAATGAGATGTAAGCGACATAACTACCTTAAGAAGTAAGTATCGGTAGCTGCAAGTGTCGCAACTTGGAATTGAATAAAATAGTAATGTTAGCTTAGCTAAGTCATAAAAGTCTCTAAAATTGCATTGTACCTTTATTATCGAGGGCAACTGATCCTGTGAAACATTGACTTCGCCATAATACATGAAATCCACCATGATCTTGAGATCAGAGAATTTAACATCTTTGAGAATGACGATCGGATGTTGGCAGGGGTTGACAGTAAAAAGAGATTGAAAGTATGTGCTGCAAGCGGAAAGAACGACTTTGTGGGCTTGGAGGTGGCGACCCTCGGCGGCCAGTGTCACATCCACTAATGTCTCGTTGTTTAACAGTGACGAGAAGACGGATATGAAATTTGGCTGATGATTGTTCCATCGCAGACAGAACTGTTGCATCGACATTGTGACGGTGTATGCGTTGGTAGTAATCGCACCTGACACACCCCAAATTCTCTTTTCCTTACTCCAACTTCTTAACCACTTCAACTGCAACACACAAAACAAGTTATATTAATAAGATGTTTTTTTCATGAGGCTTTTCAGGTCTCGGCATTCTTACAAGATATCAAAACAAATCCTGGTGACGAAGCTAGAGAACCAAATGTGAAGAGAGAAAATGTGTATGAAGATTATTCCAACTCAAATTCGTATCTAAAAAGTTTAGATACAAATTTAAAAAGTTTAGATAAGAATCTAAAAAGTTAAGATACAATTCTACAAACTTTAGATACGTATTTGAGTTCTGGGTTTATGGATTCTGGATTTCTTATGGCGGTTTCTGGGTAAAATAATTCCCAAAACTTTGATTGAATAAGAACTTGTATGACATTTTTTTATTTCCAGCTTGTGGTGTTGTAGCAGATTATAGCAGCTTAGATGCTCCGCATATCTGCAATTTTTTTGTGCTTGATCCTATTCCAAAGTGGAATAGTTATGGCATAAAGTGTGGACCAAACAAGATCAGGTGCAGATTAAAATTTAAAAAAACGAAAAAAACAGCAAGCAATCAATATGAAATTTGAAATAAAAAATAAAAAATATACAATCAACCACTAAAAAGTTGTCTGACCATTAATCCCAAACTTTGTTGATTGTTTTCTGATGCTTCGTATATGCCAAATTATTCATTGAATTCCACTTTTGGCTAAGAATACATATATGATAGATCTGTGAAGAATTGTACCAAATTCACATGTAAAGCAAAAAGTAGAATCATGGATTTTTCTCACAATTTTTCATTTTCCTCAAAACCAACTCTATAAGGAAACACATAGATCAAATTTAGAATCCTCATGGAGGAACCTGTGTAAAATATAAGAAACAATAGAGAAGCAATACTCTTTTCATTGGAGGTCTTTATACTCTTGTTGCAAGAAATCTTGTAAAATTGTTACCCTGCTCCATTGGTCACTTTTGCTCCAATATTGAAATTACTCTAAAGATACAAGAAACGATCTTCGTCTAATCTAAGACTAATTTTAGTACTGATTAAAATCTTGGTGACTGTTAGCATATTGCAAAATGACAGAATTTAAAAAAATGTATTGACGTGTTTGCCATATATTCATGAGTACAACAATTCAGTTTGTTATTTCTTTGCACTATCAAGGTGCAGAGGTTACGCACATTACGAGTCTGATAAATATGTTACAATTTCCCTAAATATACTAGATTTTTATGTTTTTGCACATTCCAAAAACACAGAAAAAAAGTATGTAATAAAGTAAACTCCAAATTCATAACTCCAAGTTTGTAATAGAGTAAGCTCCAAATCCGCTCTTATTTTAATAATTCTGAACCAAATGCATTGAATATCCAAAAAGCTATAAACTGCCAAACAAACAACATTTTTCTTTGTTCCATTAACAGTTTGTCATTTCGAAAATTTGTAGCCTTACAGAATCGAATTCAGACGTGATCTTTGTTTTTTTCTTTCCACGATTTCCAAATTCACGTGAAAAAATCGCCGCCGTCTCCCCGGGAGTCGTGGTTAGACGTCATGTTTTCGGCACGAGCATCACCGATACTATACTGACCGATGACGCTTGTGTAATTGCCTCGATCCTCGGTTCCCGAGTGACGTCATAAGACCGCGAGCTATTACGTTTCAAGTTTTATGTCGTTGTCGTCGTCTCTCGCTCGACTCGCGTTTGATAAGAGTTTCGGGGGATGAAGACGAGGGCATTGGGGTGGTGGGATTAAATTCGTCGAAGACGAGGTGGAATCGCGTTCACCACGATTCGCTCTCCGTCCGCGATTTCGCTCGCGCGAGCGTGCGGAACAATAGCAAGCCACCTACCTACCTACACTGCTGTGTTATTGTTACAGTCGTATGTGCGGTACCTACTGTTTTCCACTCTCGTCCCGAGTCCCGAGCATCACACACAACGACGCGCGAAAACTGAGCCACCGGTGATCGACGAAAGTTTCACGAAACCACTGACGAGTACCAATGATAATGTGAGATTTTATCAGCCCGCGTATTTATAAAATCTAAGTTGATCAATATAGCAGCGAAATTGCTGCTGCTGCTGCTGCTGCTACTAGCTTGCTTCGCTCACTCGGCGAGCCAGCAGCAGTGAGTTCGTAGACATCTAGTGGCGATCGTGCGAAACTTTTATGCAAGGGCGCTATCACCGGTGTGACGTCGATCGGTAAATAGGTCTGGAGGGGGATTTATCCGATGGAGAGGCGATTTGAAACATCAATAGGGTTGAAGTACCGTTTTGGTCACCTTTCGTCTAGTTGTGGCCACTGAGTTCGAAAGAACAAATTTATTTATATTGTTCTAACATGTGTGTGAAACATTCACGCCCTGCCCAATCGGTATCAAAAACTGTAATGAACTGTTTTTACGCATATTTGCATGCTAAAAGAAGAGATTCATTCACTGCGGATATCACCAGTGCAGTGAATGAATTTCTTCTTTTAGCTGTAAATGCAAGTATGCGTACAGTTAACAGTTATTGTTACCACAGTCGGTATTTTACATGCTTGTGAAATACCGACATCCTATGTCCGACGATTAATTTTAGGACATAGGATAGCTTATAGATAACATTTTGTCGGTCATATGTATCCCATTCGGATCACTTTTCCACAACAAAAGAAAAATTATTACTTGGTCAACCACGGATGCAACATTTCATTCTATCCCTGCTTACTAATTCCGATTGAGATTCATAGAATCCGATGAAATGGACAAGACTCCGATTGAAAAATAATCGGTTCAAACGGGTTTTAATTTGATTTTTGTCTAATCCGTTTTATTGGCTCTAATCAGATCTTTTAACCACGGATTGTTCTGCGGGAAAAAGCCTAAATACTGAAACATGATTGGGTGTGGGGTAGGTCGTGTCACGTAGTTTTGCGCCATGGTGATCGCATGGCCAGCGCAAGGCACGTTATCTTGCGTGTCTCTTCCGCGCTTACTCGCACCGACCAATTGCGCAGATCCAGCATTCGGTTCGATCAAACTATGATTGGCTGGCGTAAGTCGCGAGATGCGCGCGACGCCCTCGTGTGGGAAAGACGTTTTCGGATATTATTTCTCGGACAAGAATTAATTTTTCTTTCTTTTATGGCAAAATCATGTGAAAGATGTATAACTGTGGACAAGTTAGAACGTTCTCCGTTAAGTGTGAAGAAATTCTATAGGTTTCACGTCACGTTAACTACGATTTCAGTGTCAAATTGCGTTTCTGTTATCACAGATGTTCGTTTGAGGTCAAATACCCTGGGGATCCTCAATGAACGACACATTAGCTGTTGTAGCAATATTGCAACAATCTCACAACAACGTTGTTGTCAAGTCACGATCGTATTTCTGAATAGCGTTCAAGCATTTGATAGTCGGCCGCGTCAGCAGCCATAATTCCCAGTGATATTTTATCAGCTTATAAACATGTACAGTAGAACCCCGTTTAACCGGGTTCGGATTAACCGGGAATCTAATCAACCGTGCATCACGAGAAGCGAAGAAACTGCATGAAACAAACGAAAGTCACTGAGTACTTCGAAAAAAGAGCTTAGGTTAAAAAAAAAACACAAAGCTTCATATACTTGTTTCTACTACCCTATACTTAGTAATTCTTATTACACTGACAAAAATCGATGAAATGGACAAAATTCCGATTGAAAAATAATCGGATCAAACAGGTTTCGATCGGATTTTTGTCCATCTTATTGGTTCTAATCGGCCGAATCTTTTAACCACGGTATCCAAAAATTAATAAGTGTAACTTGTACGAAATCTCATTGTAACAAGTAAAAATAAAGTTATATATCGTTAGTCATTGTTGATTTATGCACTTTTGCTCCTTACTTCGGATTACCTGGAATTTCGATCATCCGGGAATTTTTCGGTCCCAAGCATCCCGGTTAATCGGGGTTCTACTGTTTTTTTGTCCATCTTATTGGTTCTAATCGGCCGGATCTTTCAACCACGGTATCCAACAATTAAGTGTAACTTGTACGAAATCTCATTGTAATTAGTAAACATAAAAATATATATCATTAGACATTGTTGATTTATGCACTTCTGCTCGGTCCCCGAGCGTCCCGGTTAATCGGGGTTCTACCGTATGAGGCGCAATGGATGATGGTTAGATGGATAGCGGCAAGGGAGAGGGGGTGGTACGTGGAAACAGCTCCATCTGTGAGTGACGCCATACGGTCGGGAAGCTCGATATCCTTCGGCTACTGAAGAAATTCGTGAGAGATGGAGCTGAGCGGAGAATAGTCGCGATTCCGAAAAGGTATGTATGCCAAACAAGTTCGAGTTTGAGCGGCTATCGTGATATACGTTAAATCGTCAACGTGAAAAAAAAAACGAAGCCCGTGAGAGACGTGATTATTGGCGTGCGGCGCTCTTCGAGAGCTTCGGCTTCGTCGGCCGCCGTCGGTGACCCGTGGAATAAATGGCGGTGGCGCGCGGCGGCCCCGCCGTCGCCGCACGACATTTCTCGCATGTTTCCCGGTCTCACCCGCCGACGTCCTCGCTATCCACGAATATCACGCACCGCTCTCGACCCCCGCAAACTTTCTATTTACATTGTTGCTCCCGCGCCGCCGAAACGCCCGGCGATAGACGATATCGCCGGAAATCGGAAACCCACGTACGCCAATTATTCGCCACTTTCCAACACAGTTTCGTCGTCGTTGACCCCCCTCCGTGTGTAGTCGCTCGCGTTTACTCGAGCGCGCGCGCGCGCGCACTGTTTTTTTTCCACTCAAATTGTGCGAACGTAAAAACCTACGAGCAATGATTGCGTGTTGATGTCATTCATGCGACTCTTCTTGCTGTATACTCGCGCATTAAGTGACCACCTCGACGTTATTCGAAGCTAGTTTTGTTATTCGGAGTCGGAATTCGTTGTCCTTAACCTCCAAAACGCTCGGCTTTCTCGCGCATAGTAATTTAAAAAATTTAATCTGATCTGCACTTTTTTTTTCTTTTTTCATCAAAATATGGGTGGAACATTATCGGTTTTTGTAATATGATTGTTTTGTATATGTTTTTTTAAGCAAGAATATAAGTGCTTTGATTGTTATGATTTGACACGTGTATTGGTTCCTACCGTCTATTGGTCCAAAATGCACTGCTTCTTCACGCATAGTGATTAAAAACAATGGATTCTGATCCACAGATTTTTTCATCAAAATATGCGCTGAACATTATCGGTTTATATATTATGACGGTTTTATATATGTTTTTTAAGCAAAAATATAAGTGCTTTGATTGTTATGATTTATTGGATCCTTCTTTTTTTCCTATTTAAAAGGTTGAGTGTATTTTGGAGTTTGGTTGTTTGCATAAAAACTCATGAACCATATTTGGGAAGTTGCGGGTCAGATTGGAATTGATTTGACATGGTCCAAGTATGTAAGAACAAAATACCAGTTTGAACAGTGAGTTTTTTTTACTACCGTTAGTTCTGCAAGCAGCCATGCAGTCGGGGGGGAATCAAAGCAAGCAGCAGCCTCCTTCGAGGGGGCTGAAGCAGGTCAAAGTCGACAATTGGGGAACCTTCTTTCTCCAAAGACTGCAGCAACTCTACTTCGAAGAAGAACTATTGGACCTTACCATTAAATTTCCAACCAGTGACATCACAGTTCAGGTTCGTACTCACTGCTTTATTTCTCTGATGAAACAAACAAACAAAACTGAGCTATTCTGTAGAGAAAAAATATGAAACCAATATGTTTCTTCTTGCAGGCTCATCGACTAGTCATCACAACATGTACAGACTACTTTATGCATCTGGAACGTCAGCAAAAGGAAAAAGATGACAATTTTGACGGAGTCCTCATAATGCCACCCGATATGCCTTACGAGTGTGTCAAATCCATTATAAGGTAATACATAGTGACCACGGTCAGGGAAAACCGGAAAAACCGGGACAAGTCAGGGAAACAAAAAATTTGTCAGGGTATTTCAAAATTGGTCAGAGGAAACCGGGAAAAGTCAAGGAAATTCAAAATTGGTCAGGGGAAACCGGGAAAAGTCAGGGAATTTGAAAATTGGTCAGGGGAAACGGAGAAAAATCAGGGAAACAAAAAATTGGTCAGAGAATCAGGGAAAAGTCAGGGAATTTCAAAATTGGTCAGGGAAAAAAGTGATTTGGCGCGGTACCTGCGACAATTCTGTAAAAAGTTTAAAGAATGTTATATATTATTATAATAATTATAACATGACATGAATTTTTATAAAAGTTCTTAACGTGATTCATCGTTGATCGGCAGAATAAGTAATTTATCGAAGACCCCGCACTGGTTTTGAATACATTTTCATTGGCATCATTAATTCTTTAAATAGAAATCGTCAGAACTGGGGTCAGGGAAAAATCAGGGGAAGTCAGGGAATTTTTTTCGGCGAACGAAACGGCCACCATGTAATAAAAAAACAATTTTTCTTTTATCAAATGCATTGCATCTTTGAAAAATATCTTTCAACGCTGTTCGGGATTTTCGGGAAAAATATTCCGCATTTGTTTGTTATTCAACTATTTCTTGTTCTTCAAAGTTTTATGTATACCGGACAACTGGAGTATTGGACATCGGAGCAAAATGCTCTGTATCGCACAGCCCAAAAGATGAACATGGCTGTACTGACGAAACTATTGGATGCTCAATTTAACACGAGCGCCCTGCAGTCAAGTCCGACGACGCCGGCGAAAAGCAACGTTCAGCCGATTATAGTACCGCAAAAGCCATCGAGCCCAACAAAAAAGGTTACGAGCGGCAATCACTTAGGATCCCTACCAGCGCAACCTTTACCAGGCAGAAAGTACGTATTTTGGGGATTGATCAGTTCACCGTATGTACAACGCTTTTTCCGATGTCTCACAGTTTTCGTGGGTGACTTCCCTGCTTAGTAATTCCGATTTGACTCTCATAGAAACCGATGAAATGGACAAAATTCCGATTGAAAAATAATCGGTTCAAACAGGTTTTAATCGGATTTTGTCCGTTTTATTGATTCTAAGCGGATCTTTTAATCAGGGTTCGTTCTTCCGGTTAATACAATTCATATTTTTCATCGATATTTTGTGAAAATAATTGGTTTTCTTATTTCTAAACATGTAGATTACCAATTTGGAAGAGAAAATTGGATTCCCATCCGTCGTCGAACTATGAAGTGGGTTCGTATCACGGCGTGAGTCAGAGACAACCGGAAACGACGCCGGGACCGTCAAGATTCGACCTGCCGGAAGTCGACGATTTCGCGCTCGGTGTTTTCTCCTCGTTTGACGATATCACGTACAACACGAAGCCGATTGTACAAGCGCCTGATCACTACCTCAATTCCGGCGGCACTAATTCGGGTGGAAATCGTTCGTCCCTCGACTCCGAGAGGTCCGGGAAAAATGACACGACCGAGGACGAGGACGAGGAGATGCATCGGTCTCTGCCGGATAACTCGCAGTCGCGAGGATCCGACGATAAATGGGAGAACTCGGACGACGAGTGGGCGGGACCCAAGCCTATACTCAGAAGTCAAGAGGTTGAGTCCACGCCATCCAAGAGAGTTCGGTTCGAGCTCGAGGAAAAGGAGAATCTGGAGAAGAGCAAGAACGAATCGAGCACCGATGACGCGATAAACAATCACGCTAAAATCATTCGCGAGGTACGACATGTTTTTCATTATTACGGGGCGATGAAGATAACATTTATTTTCATTATTCAGGCATTAAGATTTATCTTCCTCTACACCAAAATCAGATTCACCTAAATCGATCAACCGAAAATATTTTTTATTGGTCTTAAAAAGTTGCGCTCCCTCATTATTACGGGGCGATGAAGAAAAACTTTATTGTCGTTATTCAGGCACAAAGATTTATCTTTCTCTACATCAAAATCAGGTTCACCCAAAAGGACGAACCAAAAACATTTGTTCTTGGCCTTAAAAAGTTGCGCTCCCTTAGAAAAAAAAACTACTTTACAAATTTTCACAGCACTTTTTTTTATTGTTCCTATGAATTTTCAGGTATTAAAGAAATACCCCCATCTAGTGAAGAACAACAAGAACATACGTCTGAAAATAATGCAAAAAGAGTCAAAATCATCGGAGCCGAGTGGAGCCGGAAAAACAAAAGTCTCGTACGTGGTGTTGAAATCCGATCACCTGATGAGCAACAGCCTGTCGGGCGGCGACGGGACGAAGGCCTCGACGAACACGAGCGTCGACGGCGGCGAGACAGGCCCGTGGAAGTGCAATAAGTGCGATCTCGAGGAGGAATACACCAACTATTACATGTACAGGCGGCACATGCAGGACGTGCACGAGGAAAAATTCGATCCCCGTGTCTGCGAGCACTGCGGCTACAAGGCAACGAAGCGCAACATTCTCATGTACCATCTGTACACGAAGCACAACGTTCCGCCGCCGAAGAGCATGTGTTTCCCGAAGTGTCACGCTTGCAGCTACGTCGCGCTGTCCGAGACGCTTTTGGTCAGGCATCAGATAAATCACAATCACCGACCGCAGACGCGCACCCAGTCGTCCGCCGCCGAGGAGGTCCAGTGCCTCACGTGTTCGCAGACCTTCAAGGACGTGAACGAGCTCGCGAGCCACGAGATCAACACGGGCCACGGAAATGCCGTCGACGGCAAAGACAAAGGCAACCGGTGTCCTCACTGCGGCAAAGTCTTCGTCAGAGTGACCAATCTCCAGGTTCACTTGGACTGCGCGCACAAGGACATTCGCGAGGCCGAACATCGCGCCGAACTCGCCCAACATTCGCCGCCCATTGCCCTCGAACCGTCGTCCGAGGCCGAGGCATTGAGCCACGTCGTCAGCGGCATCGCCGCCTCTCTCGGCGTCGGATGCGACGCGATTACCACCGATCATCAGGACATCGTCGTCGCTTCTGACAACTCTTTTCCCATATGCAACACGGAAATTCATCTGAATAATATGGTACGCCGCGTTTTGTCTCTTTTCAAGCTGTAACGGCTGGGTCGAGAAATCGGGGATGGGTGTGGGATGATCGTGCGGATGCAATGGCGAAGTTTCGAAGAGAGAAAGGATATGGTGATCTCTCCGGGACTCGAACCCGGAATGTTCATTTCTAAGTCAGAGCGCTAACCACTGCGCTAATGTTTTTTTTTAAATATTTTTAACTGTTTATTTAGTAAAGGCGATGCATAGAGGTTAGAGGAAACTAAAACAGAATAAACTCTGTTATAACTAAAACATAAAAGAAAAGAACTAAGGCCTATGGTGGCACACGCGAACATCAATTTTTTGTTAGGGCGGTTTAAAGCGTTTACGCTGGTATATCGTTTAGCGAAAAGAAATTATAGATAATTACCGAGGCGAATTTTCGTGTTGTTTTTTTCACAACTTATTTGAAGGGGCGCTCTTGCCTTGTACAAATGACCCTGAATCACTGCGCTAATGTCACCTATACTTTTCTCTCATTCGAATCGTCTTATATGAAGGTCCGTTACAAAGCGGTAAAAAAGATGCGGGGTAGAATTTTGCACAATGCTTCGTCGTTCATTTTCATTTTTCACAAATCCATCTGTATGACGAAACTTGTTTGTTCTTTTTGTCTTTCTCGTTACAGAAGGTTCGCGAAAAATGGAAATTAATTGGAAAGCAATGTGCAGAGTTGTAGTTTGCATCTCTTTTGGTTTGGAGTAGCAGCTTTTTAAAATTATTGTCTCTATGCGTTTGGTAGTTACGGATGCAACAATAAGAAAAAGTAAGAGTGTTAACACGCTTTTTTGAAGATTGATATCGTGGGCAACTTCTAATAAAGTCGATTATAGAATTTTACGTTCGATGCCAAACATTCTTGGTAGTAACTTGACTTGTGTGCAAAGTGTCAGCTTGACAGCTGAAGCTTTGCGCACGAAACTTGTGTCAACGGCAACATTTACAAATCGTAAAAAAAACATGAAAAACGGAAATATTATTAACTTTTCAATCTCTCTGCCAATTCGAATTCACATTAAATTACATTTCTAAAAATTATATTTCATGACGTTTTATACTATTTTAAGAACGTTGACATTGAAATCTCGACATTTTTCCACGAGAACACAGTGTTCTTTAGGAGGAATGAAAACTTGTCGACAAACGCCAGCAACATTATATCGCTTTACTAAAGGCCATCGGGATTATCCGCCAAAAAGCCGATTATAGTGGCAAAAGTGCGTATATACAGGGTGAGGCATATAAAGTGTTACAGAGCAATAGCACCCACATTATTGATCATATAGAAAAATGCTTCAGACAAAAGTTTCAGTGTTCGAGAAGGCCGCCATACTGGACCAGCCTATTTTTTTTATCGGTGGAGGCACTGAAGCTACGTCATGGTCAACTCCACTTTTTTAAATGGAACTATGCTTTTTTTCGATGAGGTTATTACCGACTTTAAGACGAATTCAGCGACCTACAACACAAGGTTATTCTAGTCAAGCAAAATATGAAAATAGTCGAAAAATCGGAACATATCGGAATAAACACTTCCAAAGCATGGGTTTGGATATACCTACACAAGATGCTCGAAATGATGACCGTTGATTTGTAAACACTTGTTAAGTCTCTGTTTTCATTTCTTACAATATCAATGTTTCTCATCGGTAACAAGTACGCATTTTCTGTTGACATATCAGTTAGTCATGCGTTACCTTCTAATGTGAGTACATCGGACCGCGAAAATGAACGATTTTCAAGAATCTTTTGACATGTCGATGGTGCTGTGGGAGTCCCATAAAAATTACCGAAACGCCCGAGACTTGTATGCGGCTCGTTATCCGGATAGGCAAAGAAAATTGCACATGGCTTTTAAACGATTAGCTGACCGTCTTTGTCGCTTCGGTACAGTGAAACAAACGCGAGTGACACGTCGACCGATTGTGAATGAAAATAATGCGGCTGCTATCGTAGCTTTCACTACACTAAATCCACAAGCGAGCAGCAGGCAAATGGAAAGAGAGAGAGAGAGAGTGGAATTAGTCAGCGATCTGTGTTAAGGATACTACATCAACACAAGTTCCATCCGTATCGTACGTCTTTACATCAGGATTTGTACGGCAATGATTTCCTAAGTCGCGTGAATTTCTGTGATTAAGTGATTATACCGATATGTTTCGAATTTTCGGCTATTTTCATACTTTGCGCGACTAGTTCCATTTCAAAAAGTTGAGTTGACCTTGACGTAGCTTCAGCGCCTCCATCGATAAAAAAAATAGGGTGGTCCAGTATGACGGCCTTCTCAAACACTGAAACTTTTGTCTGAAACATTTTTCTATATGATCAATAGTTTGGATGCTACTGCTCTTTAACACTTTATATGCCTCATTCTGTATATGTGAAAAAGCGCGTAGATGACCATAGGCAGAGTAAAGGCATAACGTCGTATATGCAAGACAGCGTATGGACCAGAAAAACCAAGACCTAAAATTCATAGAGTGTATGCACCAGAAAAGAAAACCTAAAAGTCACAGGGCGTATGTACGGGAAATACGAAGAAACCCTTGTGCCTTTATCTTAATTTTTTTATTTTACATGGAGCTGTATACAGATACGTCCTTATGGCTTTTAAATTCTAAAAGGTCGTAACTTGGCGGGCAAGCCCAATGGCCTTTAGTAACGCGATATTAATCATGATATTAATCAAGCGATCTTATCAAGAGATATTAATCATGATATTAACAAATTAACCAAATGGGAACTGAACACCGATGTTATTGTGTCGTACAGGAGGGATCGTACAACGGGCACGAGTTAGTGGAGGGCCAGCAAATGATAATGCTGATCGACGGCGAAGCGTATCAGCAGCAGCAGCAGCACGATCAACACGAGCAGCATCACGTGTTGGAGGAGCAGCACGTGATACAGCATCAGCAGCTAGACGAGGAGACCGCGGCGGCGGTCGCGCATCATCAATCGCAGCAGCCACACCAGTTGGAGATATCGGGCGACGAGCAGATAGTGATGCAGGGCACGGAGGAGGGAATGATTGTGTATATTCACGGCGGCGAGGGCGGCCAGAACGATCGTCAGACGTACGAGACGTATCAGACGGTGGAGATCGGAGGACAGGAGAGCGAGGAGATCGTCGAGGAGGTCGAGGAGGTCGAGGAGGTTGTGGAGGAGGTCGAGGAGGAGCTCGTCGATGAGAATCAAATGAACGAGGAGGAAACTGTTCTTATGAATGAGCAGCAAATTATCGAGCATGCGAATGGCGAGCAGCATATAGAGGAGGTCATACAGTACGTTGAGGAGGAGACGGAGATCGTCGAGTACGACGAAAGCAATAGTCAGAGCGGTGGTGCTGGCGGCGTTGCTATGGACAATAGACAGCAGGAATCGATGATGATAATCGAGGAGGAGGAACACGTGGATGCCGACGAGACGATGGAACTTCATCACGGGGAGCAGCAGCAGCAGCAGCAGCAGCAGCAGGAGCAGCAACAACAACAACAGCATGCGAACAACGTGGTGCAAACGGAAGGACGGGATTTGGCCGACGAATGGGACGAAGACAGTGCCGACATGACCGAGTCGTGAACGACAATTGTTGAACCCCCGATTTTTTTACACCGAGCTGCCCGCTCGGGAAGTCGTTTCTCGGGGATGTGCGACGAGGGTTTTCCGAGCGAATTTTAATTCGGAACTTCAACGAAACATTTGCGAGTAATTCGCGTATTTGTGTAAACACGGCGACGAGACGCCGCCGCCTCCGTCTCTTGATTATTCGCGAATGACTCGAGTTTCAGGGTGTTGCTTCGATCATCGACGAATCAAACGACCCTCTCGTCGAATCATTCTCGAATTATTTCGACCATTTCGTGATTCGTTCCGATTGTTCGACGCAGCGCGGATTATTCGCGGATTATTGAATGTTTTGACTCGCGTCGGCGTGAAATATGAAATAAAATTATTGAGCAATCGCACAGCCCTTAAGTTTTTACCGAGGCGCACGCTGAGAACTGATCGTCCATTCAAATGGTTTTCTCACACTTTGTTCGCAGCGCACATTCTCTTATCCCTATTTCTCTATTTTGACCCGTTCAGCGGCGGGGAAAATTTCGTTGCGTGCCGAATACCACAAAAATGTGCGTACTATTGGCGTCAATGCCGCGGAAGGGGTTAAGAGGGTCTTCTAGTGTGTATACCAATTTTCGAGGTGTTTCTTTTTGGCAATTAAATTTCAAAAACGGTTAAACCTACAGTGTCAATATTTTACAGTTATATTAAGAGGCAGTGATACTTCGCTTAGAACTTCTTCGCCAATGCTAAACGCCTATAGGGCTGTCTCTCTCGCACCTAGCGCTGTCTCTCTCGCACCTTTTTGTTTATCGTGTCTTCTGACCAAACGGCTTGATCTATCGAGGAGCCCAAAGATCAGCCCAATTCTACAATACTTCCGTACATTCTATAAAAATCTGAGCTCTATCTGTCGAATAATTTAGGAGAAAAGGGCTTTCAAAAATTCGAGCTGGAGTGGGGGAAGTGCCACTGCCCCTTAATACATGTTTGAAGCAACATCTTGAATTTTTTCAAAGCATTTTGGTCCCAATGAGACAAGATATTGAATGTTGCGCAGGTCATGTTCTTTTTAGTCGGGCGTTGAGATTGTGGCCGTCCTGATCATCTGAAACAAGTGTTTTTTTTTATTCTACTCTTTACGAATAACGTTACCGTTCGACCCTCTATTTTAATTATCGCTTTATAATTACTGTTTTTCCGGACCACGAGAAGTGAAAATTATACTGTGAAAATCAAAGTACTGTTTTTGAAGTGACGCTATTTTGTAAATTTTTCATAAAAATGTTTATTAGAAGCACGAATGATAACCATATTCGTAAAGAATAGAAAAAAAGTCCGTTTCAGATGACTAGGACGGCCACAATCTGCACACCCGTCTACAAAGAATTTTTGCGACATAACCTGTGCAACATTGAATATCTTTACTAATTTTGTATAAAATGCTTTAAAAAATTTAAGATGTTGCATCAAACATGTATTAATATAACTGAAAAGTATTAACACTGTACATTTAACCGTTTTTCTAAATTTAGTTCCCAAAGAAACCACCTCGAAAATGGGTATTCAAACTAAAAGACCCCAATCGTCGCTGTTGACATTACGGCTTGGCCTTGTAACGCGTTTTATCATTTGTCCACGACCAGCGGTCGAAGTGGAAAACGCGGTTGGGGCGTTAACGCCGATCGAAGGAAGACATTATTACCGGTTCGTGCGAGTTCGATAGAACACGAAAGGGATACGGTCATCCTCGGACGGTGATGTAATTTATCCCGTTATATTATGTACAATAAGTTCTCTTTGTCTTCGTAAAAATTAGTGTCTTTTTTTAACAGAATGTGAACTACGGCGTAGACAACATCAAGTGATTGATGTGCGTGTTAACACTGTCGGGTTATTATTATCATGATTATAAACTTATACTTTACTAGATTCGTTTACTTGATACATCTTTCTGTGGTACACGTACCAACTACCAGCACACGTTGTGTGTCGTATAATACCGATCGTTTCACGATTTAGCAATTATTTCGAGAAAATGTGAGCCTTTGCGCAAAATGAGAAATAAAATTTCCCACTGGATCCACAAAGAACCAGGTACGCTATTTTGAACTGTGCGCTATTTGGTTTCCGGTTACCAGCAGTAAACGACCAATGTTTCGACAGATAGGTCCAAATAAGATTTTTCATTTAGTATCGATCGAATAATCGTGAATTATTCACTTGTTTTTTGCATTTTCATCGAATCAATCAAGTCAAGGGGGAAGGTACCTTTAGACGATGAAAAAATTGCTGATATTCCGAATAATTTTTTTCATAAGGAAAGATTTCATCGACATTTTTAAAACTTAGGATATGTTCTATTGCTACTTTTGGCTGTTACTTGGTATTTTTTATTTGGTTTTCTTAACGAGTCGCCTCAGATAATGTCAGACGGCGCGAATCCTCGCGTCGGCGGAATTAATGAACCTACAACAAGTGGCAGATGTTGAAAATTGGTGAAACGGCACGCTTTGAAGAAAGATTCAATAGTCGCTAAGAGATTAGTACGTATTGCAATACATGTTTCTGCTATTTTTTATTTTCAAAAGCATTTAAGTTCATGTTCTTGTCTTGGTAATAATGTTAGTAAGATTTGTAACAAATTTCATCGTACTCGGTCGATTAATTTTTTAGCTATGGTTCACGCAAACTGAAAACTGCACGTTCAAAACTTGCGTCCCGTACTTCGCAATTTTTAAAAATTATGACAAAATATAAAATCAGTATGTAACAGTCAAAAGGAGCCGTAAAACATACCCTAAGTCTTAAAAACTTTGAAGAAATCTTTCTTTAAAAAAAAATCATGAACATCGGCAATTACTTTCATCAACTAAAGGCATCTCCCCCCTTAAATAAATTATTAGAATTATGTGTATTACACGAATATTCGATTGAAATCTTGTTTAATTTGAAATGTCGCATACCTATTCGCGCGTCGCTAGAATTGGGACCTGTCCGCGCGAATATCCACTTATCGCTCCACATCTTTTTCGCCACGACAAAAATGAACATACTCAACAAAATTCATAGATATTTTATGAACTATGGATTGAACATTATTATCTATAAGGCTATTGAGAGTGTCGACAGAGTATTCATTTTCTTGAGTCATTAACGTTACCAGCAAGTAATTAAAACAGTCGGAAGATCCCTTGGATTTACGGTCAAGAAAGAAATCACTGGGAAAGAAGCACCGCGTAGCCGTACGAATATCGTACATTATTTTATCGCTTGACATGCATTCCGTTATTTGAGAATTTCCACTTGGATAGGACGCAATTTTATCAGCACAAATCGGAAAAGGCGAGATTTTCTTGGCAAGCAAGAGGACAGTGCTCATTTTTTGTAAGTAGAAACACGTGGGTGAAAGTCCAAAGGAACATTTTGGTTTATTGGAGCGCGAATTATCTACGCGATCCTAAAGTTGAACGACGAAAATCAGAAAATATCTTAAAATGCGAGACATTTTCTGTGTTAGATCAACCACTTTTACCCAAACTTCTCCGATCTCTGAACTTTGATAATTCGTGTAGCCAATTCAAAGGTGAACACGACCCTACGGACGATTCCCGAACACCGACTTTATTGCTACACCTGATGCATTATATTAGCTCCGAAATTACAATATGGTTCGCGTGAGTAGATCGCATCGCCACAAAATCAAAAGTTTTCTGCAAATTGGCCGTGGCGACACTGTAAATATCCTAGAGCTTTTTATATACAAATATGAAATGAAAGAAACAAGATGTAAACATCTATATACGTTGACACGAAGAAACGTGTTCCACGATTTGTGGCGTCGATCTTGAAAATATAGCACCAGTTATTGAGGGTCATGGCTGGACGAACGATACGGAAAGTGATGAGCAAATTCTAAGGAGGGACGAGATATTACGATAGCAAAACAGAGGAGGAATGGACTTTGTGATATGCATTCTTGGCTTCTTTTCCTTACACGTTAATACGTTCATTTTGGTTTATGTAAATTCTCTACAAAAAATACTAACAAATAAATTCTATTCAGTAGGATCGATAGTAACTATATTTGTTCAATTATTTTTTTAATATATGCTTTGATTATTACATTTTTTTCAATAAAGAAGATATAACGATGGACAATACAAAAAAATAATCAAATGAAATTGTAGCAATTGTTTCGGTATAAAGTATCAAAAATATACTTACAAATGTCGCAAATTACTTTTACATAACAATGACTTCGAAATAGATAAATGTGGATAAAGAAGTGAAGAATGCCCATTTCAACGTCAGGGTAGACGCTTGATTACAGAGTGATATTTGACGAGATTAGTGAAAAGGTGTCGTCGTCTTATTTAATAATGATTAAGTGCTATGGAAATAGATTTGAGGATGTACAGATGTTGGTCAGTTTGCGATTGACCGCCGATTACGTATTCGTCTGCAATGTCGTTCGAGAACGCGAGAACCGTTCGTTCAATGGATTCCCGTGCGTCATTAATATTTTCGTAAGTGAAACAATATAATACATCGATTAAATGTATTTTCTACTTCTGTAGAAATGATACCTTTGAACATACACACATAGTTTCCTTGCGATTGGCAGACACTGTACACTGAAAGAGTATTGGTATTTTCAATAAAAAAATTATTGATTAACTTTCCGAGGGTTTTTCTTCTTTCCAAAAATGATTTCTTCTTAAAACCCTTGCTTAAAAAAAATTGTGGAATCGTAACGTTAATGAAAATTAAATCGTCAAGAAATATAAAAAATTTGATTAGCTATGAAATCCGAACCATTTGACTAATCTTGTGCAAACCTAGCACTCCTGAATATTCAACAACTTCCATTTAAGGTAGCACATAGCAGAAAAAAGTGAATGAATAATTTCCATTAAAAAGAAAAATTGAATTGCCAGGTAATTCGTTAAATAATTAATTTTTTCATTAATTACTTTTTGATATTATTATTATGCAATCTTCAATCATTGCAGCAGCTGCCATTTACCTCATTTTTTCCGGTTCTTATTTTAAACAGAAGTGTTTGGATTAAAAAGTGTTGTGAATAAAGTGTTCGAAATTCTTTTAGAATCCCACGTTCAGTTGAACTGTTGAACTGTGCCGAGACGACTACCTTAAATCTGTTGAGCATTTGCATCAAATTTCAGCTTGGAATACCGTCACAGTGTTTGAGTTGATTTTTTAAGTTGATTTTGAATTTTTTGTCGGTTCGAAATTGCTGCTGTTGAATAATTGTTGATTTACAGTGAAAATTGTCGCCACAATTCACAGCCTCCTAGACAAGGTATATTCGAATGTGTCTTAGATATGTTGATAGAACGTCGTCACGTCAAATTTAGCGAAGTAAATGCGCTTGACAGTTGCCTCATTACGAGTCTTCGTCTCTTTCAGCCGGATCGTTTGACCGCGGGTTCTACTGTACAGTAGAACCCCGATTAACTGGGATGCTCGGGACCGAAGAATTCCGGGTAATCAGAATTAAAAAGTAAACGTGCACAAATCTAATGACTGTAACGATATAACTTTATTTTCACTATTTACAATGAGATGTGGTACACGTTACACTTAATTGTTGGACAGTATAAACAAGTATATAAAGATTTCAGTGTTTTTTTTTTAATAACGTCAAGTAAACTAGGCTCTTTTTTCGAAGTACTCAGTGACTTTCGTTTGTTGCCTGCACTTTCTTCGCTTCTCGTAATGCCCGATTTAGGGGGACTTCTACCTTGGAGCACCATTTTCCATATTATCTTTTTGTGGGAAAATAAATAATGGTAGACTGCAGTTTTTTTCTACTTATTATTTACGTTTTATAGTATACAATGGAATTTTTAAAGTTACAAAATGTCGGCGTCAAGGTCCTCAAATACGGTCATCCAAAATAAATGGCTGCCACTCTCGCCTTATCACTGTAATTATGCGATCGGCCTGAAATTGTTCATACATACTCGGGAAACATGTCTTCATGGAATGGACAGAGGTTTCTTTCGATAACTTAATTTTTCGATTTTTTATTAATTTTTTTATACGAAAACCATATAGGGGAAAACTCGATTTTTTTGTTTAAACGCTGCCATTTCTTTAATTTTGCAGTAATCGAAAAAAAAACCTGCGTCGTTCCATGAAGCCATGTTTCTCGAGTATGTATGCACAATTTCAGACCGATGGCATAATTACAGTGGTCAGAAAAATAATAATTCCATTGTATACTTTAAAACGTAAATAACATGCAGAAAAATCGCGGTCGTCTACATTTATTCGTTTCCCCACGAAAAAATAAAATGAAAAACAGTGCGCGATCGAGGGTAGAAGTTCCCCTTAATCCGCTTCCCGGTTAATCCGAGCCCGGTTAATCGGGGTTCCACTGTATCATCTTTTTCCCACACAACGTTTGGGCTATGTAAAACAAATGGAAAGTCGTACGCGCGCGCAGACATGACTGAATGTTTAGTTTTAGGCAAGACGCGCATGAGCTCCCAGGCGGCATAACACCATAGAAAGTGAGATCTGTCCTGCTCTGGTTGAAAAATCAGGAACAATGAAAACGTCGCACTTACTTCTCAATTAAATTTCACAGCGTTTTCTTTGCATTCCTCCGATGCCCGTGGACAAAAGCGCGCAAAGTGCGTCTATTTAACGCTAGCGCGACGTTACGGGCGCGGCTTCTCTTTCTCCCATCCCAAGCTGAAGCTATTTAAATTCCTTCTTCGGCTTCTTCTCGAATAGTCAGATACGAGACCTCTGGATGTGCAGTTTGAAAACGGCTTCGAATCGTGATCTTCCTATTACGTTTGATTTTCAAATTTGTGTTGGGATAGGATATTGATATCTCGAGACGTCGCGTAGCAGTTAAAAATACAGCGTGAAGGATACAATTTTTTATTTTTTTTTATTTTTTATTTTTATTCTCAAGTGGTACAAGAGTTGCGGTTTCACTGCCCGCAAATTGTACAAACGAAATAATGTACAGTCGTATTGTGACTGTCATCGTGGTAATCGCCTGTTTCGTTGTCGTTTATTCCGATCAAATAAATCATCGCTCAAGCCGGCGAAAAAATTGGGATTCAAGATCGGCGGACAGGCAGCGCCTCTGGCAATACTTTGGTGAACGTCGGTCGATTCAGCCTGGGAAAGATGATCGAAATTTCACCGGCGATCGGCATCGCGCGCATCTGCAACATGCACTACAACACAAGCCAGTTCCGAGCAATCCTCGAGAAAAAAGATGTAAGTAATATAGACAGTATTGTAAATCCCCCATTACTTTAAAAATTAAAGTTTACACAACAGTTTATTTTCTAGTTACGATTTTATAACGATGACCTGTACCGATTGTAAAATGATATGTGAACTTTTGAAAAGCCGCAAGAAAAATCGAATTTTTAATTTAATTTTGGGAGAAATCGTGAGAAAAAAAATGGACTAGCACAGTCCTCCATTATTTTCGCAATGCATTGACAGTATTTCTTCATTTTTTCAATAAGATTACCATGAAGTTTTATGGGAAGTTAATACTCCGTGCCTCTGTTTAAAAGTTTGCTCATTGTATTATCATCATTACGAGTTATTATTATAAAAACATAATTACAAAGCCATTTGTGCCATGAATTTTATTTCTATACAAATTAGGGATTTAGAACTCTGAATATAGATAACTTTTCGCATGTGTTCGTTTATGAAATCAAATGATCGGAGTTGGGCAGTACTCTAAATACTTCGGTACTTATTTGGTACTTAAAATACTCTTCGATACTTTAAGTACTTTTGAATGAAATACATTTTTGGTTGCAACTTTGCCAATAAAATCTACAGCTCATGTCCAACAAACATGACCTTCAAACACGGTGCCGCAGATTTCAACTTGACCTTGAAACTCAAGGTCAACGTTTTTTAAGGTCACGAAGAAAATTGCGACTCTACGTTTGGGGGTGATCTTTACCGGACATGAGCTGGAGGTTCTATTGGCAAAGTGGCGACCAAACATTTCTTTCCGCCCTACAGTTGTACTTTCAGTGCCTGAAGTACTTTTTACTTAGTACTTATAGTACTTGTGGTAGGTTTTCAGTAAGTTGCCTACTCTGTGGACGATTGAAAATAAGTTTTACTCCCAAAAATGAGTCACTAAGACATTTAGAAACTATTTACGCTTTTTTTTCGTGCAACCATTAATAATATTTATTTTATTCTTTTTGTTGTAATGTTTGTAATTAATTTGCAGTACTTTCACTGTTTACCGTGGTTAAGTTTGATAACAATCTTTGCACCGATGCAAGTGGAGAAAACGGAACGTGTTTGTCACCGGCAGAGTGCACTCAAAAACGTGGAATAGCCAATGGATTGTGCGCCAATGGCTACGGTGTTTGCTGCACCGGTAAGTTTGCAAAATAAAAGTTCTTTAGGCAAAACCATTGCAACGGGAATTTTACGATAAAACGATCTTTTTTATTTGCCCACATTAACGTTTTGTCTTGTTTAAAGAAGGAACGGATCACATAACTACAAAATCGTTAAACGAACTCAGGCCTTAGTTTTATTCATCTTGAATTTAAATTGCTGGCCAATCTTAATTTCAATTTATGTATATTGCTATAAAATTAAAGAGCTCGAATATCACCCCATCAACGTCAATCTTAAGTTTGAATTTAAATTCAATATGCGTTACATTTTTTTGCTTACACGGTTAAAGTAAGTAAAGAATGTTTTGTGCACATGAAATTTCATGAGAAATAAGAAATTCATTTTTATGTCAAATTTGGTCGATTTTAATTTTTTATCGATCTTAATTTCAATCTATGTAGATTGATATAAAGTTGAAGAGTTTGAACCTGAACTCATCAGCGTCAATCTTAAGTTTGAATTTAAATTCAAACTGCGTTACATTCATTTCTTTACACAGATGGTTAAAATAATTAAGGAATGTTTTGTGCACATGATGTTTCATGAGAAATAGAAGAATTAATAATTATGTCAAATTCACAGTGACAGTGACCTGTGGGCAGTCAACCAGTGACAATAACACCTACTTTGTCAACACGAACTATCCTTCCACGTTCGATGGTACCGAATCTTGCCAATTGACACTTCTCAAGTCCCATCCAGACGTATGTCAATTTAGGTAATTGAATTATTTCTTATAATTTTTCTATTTTTCTTACCTTAACAGATCGAACGACCGCAATACGACTCTAAGAAGCAACCAGTCGTTTAGTGCAAACAATTACTGAACAAACGATCACTAAACGACCACCCCTCCCGATAGTGCTCAATCGTTTTATCAATTAGCGACAACAACAAGTCGACCGTGAAAAGCGACGATGCAGAAATGTAAGTAGTCGCTTTTCACGGCCGTGTTTCGGTTTCCAATTAAAACAGCAACCGTGTAATCACGATTGACTGTCGCTTCAAGGTCGTTTATTTGGTTCATTGTTTGACACAAAACGACCGATCGTTTTTTGTGTCTTTTTATGATTGTTTTACGGTCGTTTTGAGGTCTTATTATTCGAGTCTAGTATTAGCGTCGAATTTATAGTCCCAAGTTTGAACTCAAGTTCCAACTGAAGTCCCAACTCTTTTTTTTAAGTTCCAACTGAAGTTCAAACTTAAGTTACATCTTCAGCGTATTCCCTGCATATTCTCCGCTTAAGTTCGAACTTAAGTTTGGACTTAAGTTGGAACTTAAAGAAAAAATTGTAATCTAAAGTTGGAACTTGAGTTCAAACTTGGGACTATAAATTAGACCCTTACTCTGCTACCTGATGCAAAAGATTCCCGATTCAAATGGCTTCTTATTAAAATTCGTGCAAATTTTATAGATTAGATTTTGTGCAATTTAACATAAGAGGACCAGAGACGACGAATCACGTGTGTACATACGATCAGTTTATCGTTTCTGGTGCGAGTCCTGTGCCTGCGATTTGCGGCAATAACGATGGAAATCACAGTGAGTTTATTCATGATATTATATGATTTATGATGGTTTTACTGACAGCGGTATATAAACCGCAATGATTTACTAATTAATTAAATCCATCGATTCCTTATCCCGAAAACCAGTGTACGTGGATGCAGGCGTTGGTCAAACAAATCCCATAACGCTGACGGTCGTTACCAGCGGTTCGTCGTTCGGTCGCAATTTTAAAATTCGCGTGTCGCAAATTCCATGCAGCACGATTTATCGAGCCGAGGAGGGTTGTCTTCAATTTTTTACAGGCGTATCTGGACAAGTAAAATCATTTAATTACAATCCAAATACCGGCCTGCAACTATCCAATCAGGACTACAGTATTTGCATAAGGATGGAGAGAAATTTCTGTGGGATTCAGTACATGCCGTGTCTCGAGGAAGGTACAAAGCGCAATCATCGTTTTATTTTTCTTCTGTTGTCTTGACGCATAATTAAGGGGAGAGATACATTTAGATGGTGAAAAAATTGCTCATGTTTATGTTTTTTTTTTAAAGGAAAGATTTCTTCAACATGATTAAGACTTAGGGTATGTTTTGTTACTACTTTTGACGGTTACATGGTATTTTTTTATTAATCTCTAAAACTGGAGAATTTATGCCACGGTCTTCTTAAGGTAGTCGCCCTGCTTGCGTTAAATTTCGCATAAATTCGAGAAAATTGAGAGAGAATTGCAAGCACTTCTCGATGGTCTAAAAATCTGAAAAAATTCATGCACATTCAAGGTACTGAAAAGATTAATTTGGCATAATAATAATTCTAAAATGTTATTAACAAATTGATGAAAAAAAAAATTGTTTAACAAATATTTCGGTGACCCAAGTTTTTTTTTTCGATGAAATTGATTCTTTCGTTTTTCGGAAAAAATGCATACGTATTCAGAAACATGAAAGAATCATTTTCATCGAAAAAAAAACTTGGGTCACCGAAATATTTGTTAAACAATTTTTTTTTATCAATTTGTTAATAACATTTTAGAATTATTATTATGCCAAATTAATCTTTTCAGTACCTTTAATGTGCATGAATTTTTTCAGATTTTTAGACCATCGAGAAGTGCTTGCAATTCTCAATCAATTTTCTCGAATTTATGCGAAATTGAACGCAAGCATGGCGACTACCTTAACGGGTCGTCGCGGTTGTTGTCAGACGGTATACATCCTAGGGTTTATATGAAGAAAAGAAAAACCAACGAAGATTATTTCTTTTATTAAAACTCATACACTGAATATGAACCTATAAAATGTAAAAAATGTTGAAAATTTCTGAAATGGCACGCTTTCATACAAAAAGATATAATTTTCCTCAAAAAAATGGTTACATTTTGCAATAAAAAAGAATCTTTTGTACTTTTATTTCCGAAAGCATTCAGATTTATATTCTTGACAATACTGTTAGCAAGATTTGCACCAAACTTCATCGGAATTCGTCAATTAGGTTTTTAGCTAGAGTTGCGTTTTCAAAATTTGCTTACCGTACTCCACCATAGATCAGCCAAAAGAAGTAATAAAATATACCCTAAGTCTTAAAAACATTGAAGAAATAATTCCTTTAAAAAATATATATATATAATCATGAAAATCAGCAACTTTTCCCATCACCAAAAGATACCTCCCCCCTTAAAATGCATAGAAAAATGGATTACAATTTCGTTTAACGGAGGCAAAACCTGACATTTCCACCGTACATTTTTTCCAGAGCTAATGACCACTCAAATGCAACAGCAGGGGCCACGAAGAAGCAATGCGTTTACGCTTACCGGTAATACTCAAGCCACGCAGATAGCCTCGATGACCGGGGCTGCTTGTCAAACGGATTATTTGATGATACCTTGTGCATCGAATCTCGGAAGGGTCGTCACCACAGGCGGAGTGCAGTGCGTCGATCGGCTATGCGGTGGGACCTTCAATGCTGAAAGCCAGAATTTAAATTCTACCTCGGTTGTCAGTGAGTCGATGCTTCTTTGCAGATTCAACTTTTTTTATAACTTCAAGGAGCGCCTATACGTTTTTTTTTCTCTTAATTGTCAGTGTGATCTGTAATGAAGAAAAACTTAAACGTGTTTCAGGTACGGTAAAGCCTTTCAGACTAGTTTTCCATACGGACAGCATCGAGGCTCCGAATGACGTTGGAAATAGAGGTTTCTGTCTTAACTTCGTGCAGCAGCCGTGCACGGCAAAATTGCGATGATCAAGATAATGGTAATCAGCGTTTTACGCTGATTAAACTCAACAGTATTCATACACGAGTCGTTATACCGTAAAATCTTGTACGACCTACGCTTGTGCACGAATCTTTGCATACACTGTTAAAAATGTTTGCAAATTTACGTTGCCCGAAATTTAATTCGTCAGCCGATATACTTAATATAACGCACGAGTGTAGTAAAATTAGAAATTTTTATATTAAACTTCTTAATTTTCCTAGGATTCAGTCAAACTTACGTTAATTTTATGCCTCACCTATGCATTCAATTAAAAATACCAGTTTGCGTAAAACAGCTTCCTTCGCTTGTAAGAGAAGCTCATACTAAATATTTTTGAGGTAGTTGTATTGCTTCGAGCTCATTTCGCAAAAATTCGAGAAAATAAGAGAGAATTGTAAACACTTCTCGATGGTATAAAAATCTGAAGAAGATCAAAAGTATTCAGAAAAACGAACGAATCTTTTTCATAAACAAAAAATGTAGGTCACCAAATCGGGTTCATTACGTTGGGTTGATTGTATTAGGTTGATTAGATAAACAATTTTTTGCATCAATTTTTTAATAACATTTTTGATTTATTATTATGCGAAATTCACATTTCCAGTACCTTTAATGTGCATGAATTTTTCAAACTTTTATAAGATCGAGAAGTGTTTGCAATTCTCTCGCACTTTTCTTGAATTTCTGCGAAATAATCTCGAAGCGACATACTTACCCTAACAGTGTACTGATAATAATAATCCGCAAGGAAAACTTCAAAAGTAAAATATACGTCAAGTAAAAAAAAAGAACGTCTGTTACTAAAAAACCTGAAATGAACATATTCACTAAGGAAAATAATTGCGGCCAAGATATGTTGTCCAACGAAACTCTTGATGCGCCTGGGACCAGAATGGAAAACGTCAAATTTATTTTTACTTAATATATAATAATGACGTAAGTCGCCATTTTACGCCGTGTAAAGTTTCATTGTTTATATATATAGGAATAAAAAAATGCGTAAGAGAGAGCAGTAAAAAAAGAAACCTTTATTTTTTGTCTCTGAAAAAAGATTCGTGTAGAAGCGCCAACATTTAAAAAAAGTGTACTACGCTAGCAATGCAATAGTATATTGTGCAACAAGGGTCGAAAGTTGGCAATTGCGGCGAGTGTGAGGTTTGCTGCCCGAGCGAAGCGAGGGCTGCAATCACACGAGTCGCAATTGCCATTTCGACCCGTGTTGCACATCATACTTTTTGTAACGAGTGCACGAATCTGCGGCACTTGGAATGGCAGTCGCGCGAGACGAATACTGAAAAATGAGGTTGTGATTGAAGGGACGAAAGTGAATTGCAGAAACTCCCAAGGGACGAAAGTGAACGAAATGCGAACTGCGCATGCGTGGCTCTGTCATTTCACCACAGGTTCGCAACTGACACGGAAACGGCCACTTTCGGCTCGCAAGACTGCCATGGAAAGTGCCGCGATTCGTGCACGTGTTACAAAAAAAAATAAACTTTCGCAAATTATAAAAATGACTTTCCAAACAACCAATAAAAAAACCGGTCGTTGCTTTTCCGTCGCTGGAACCATGAAGTCACCATCGAAGTAACATCGGTTGTTCGAGATGCTCGCAGTCTCACTTTTGTTCGGTCGTTAAAAAGGTCATTTTGAGCATTTTCGAAAAATTGTCTGTTGCAAAAATAACACTGAGGGATATCTTTGTATTCCGGGTAATCATGAAGCCTTCACTACAAATTGTTATTCCATGCAATATTTTGGATAGTTAATTTAGCTATTTTAAAAGTTTCATTAACTTCATTATAGTCACAGTAACTAATTTCATAATTGGCTCAACAAAATGTGTTTTTTCTTTAATCCTCTTTTAAAAAGTTCATGAGTAACGAAAGCATTGTTGTCATTCTATTCGAGTTGTGATTGGTTGCCAGGAAAGTCCGTAATAAACAGAATCAGTTTGGTGTCCAATTTGAAAAATTCGGTAAGGACAGGCACGGCAGCACCCGTAACCTTTTAAAGCTTTATAAGAACGCAGCAGCGGAAAATTGATTAGCCTATTATAGGTGATATTTTGAAAAGAAAAATTTCCCAGGTCGATTTTGGCGATTTCCGGTCCGGAGCCGGATCTACGATTTCTGACAGAAAAAAAAACAATTTTCGTCGCCAAAAAAATATTTTTGTTCAAAATCGATTAAAATAGGTTAATAAACAGTGTTTTCGGGGGTAGAATATGCGACTTGAGAATGATGGTATAGGTTAAAAGTCGATATTTTGAAAAGAAAAAAAATTGGAGTCGATTTTCGGTCCGGAGCCGGATCTACGATTTCTGACAGAAAAAAAAAAATTCGTCGCCAAAAAAATATTTTTTTCAAAATTGATTAAAAAAGGTTAATAACCAGTGTTTTCGGGGGTAGAATATGCGACTTGAGAATGATGGTATAGGTTAAAAGTCGATATTTTGAAAAGAACAAATTTCTGAGGTCGATGTTGGCAAGTTTTTCAGGCACGCGCGCCAGCGCGAGTGATTTGCCTAGTCGTCTAAAAAACTGACGTCCATGGCCGTATGGTCGCATCTACAGCGACCAGAGCCAGCACCCAATCAGAAGAATTGAATTTCTAAAAAACTGATTGTTTTCGGCACTGCTGGAGTCGCGCGCGTTTTCGTTTTTAAATCTAAAAAAGTGACTTCCGCTGATATGTAAATGCATTTTCGAACATTTCCCACCCTGCTGGCTCGTCCGTATGAAAAGTTATAATGTTCTGTGGTGAAAAGATTCGTTTCGCGCCATCTGACACTCGTATTTGCAAGCCAACGAGAATCACCGGTAAAGAGAATACATATTTCAAAAGAGTTTGGTGACTTCTCGAACGCCGCGCGAGTCTCGTTGCCTCGGATCTCCCTCTCTCTCGGTGCCGTCGTCCTTCGGTAGGGAAGATATAGTGCGCGCGCAGAAATCAATGCGGGATTTTTCAAAGCATGCGCTGGAAGAGGAGCGCATCGAACGCATCGATGCGAAGGAAAAGAGAATTCCGGGGCTCGAGCGGCGGTGTGTGGTGCCGTGTGGCACTCGTGCAGTGCTAATAATAATTAAGGGATCGTAAATAGAATTAGAGGACATAGGCGTAATTAAATATAATCGTGCGTACGCGTTGATAATTCAGCCGCACGGGGTTTTCGAAGTTTGCAGTGTCTCTGTGAACCGAGAAGACTCGTTTGCACCGAAGATGACTTAGTCAGTCGGGACCGATCGGACTGTTCAGACTCGACGTGCAATATGGATGAAAATTTGAGCAGGGGCTACGTCCAACTTGGCAAGGCGCGGGGAATGAACGACTTTAAGATAAGCAACGGGTTCAACCATCTGTCGCCTCCCGTCGACAAATGCAACTTCATCTATCTTGCTCTGGTTCTCGCTGGAGTCGGGTTTCTCATGCCTTACAACAGGTAATATTTTGTCATTTATTTATTTATTTGCAATAAACGGGACGAGCCCTTGAAAACAATACTTAATATAGGCAGAAGGGCGAGTAACGCAATTTTTTTTTTTTTTATAAAATTAATTAAATACAAGAATTACGGAAAGAAATGATGCATTAACGGAAAATACAAAAATTCTGCCGCCTAAATTGGCCCGCTAAGCGAGACACAATTGTGCACCGAAAATATCGAACAATATTCGTAGTCCATTTTATTGACATTTGGAATTACACGATGCGCGTTTAAAACCGTACTTATTTATTGCGAATCGAAGATATGCCGGATGCAAACGTTGTATTTTTATACTGTTTTCTTTGTAATTCGATTTAGCTGTACTTTTGACGTTTTATCCTATTTGCAGCTTTACGATGGTCGTGGATTATTTCAAAACGAGTTAACCAGGGACATTAAATTCAAATTAACGAAATTTTATGAGGACCGAAATTCAAAATATAATTGCCACACCGGATGCAAAATATTGCGTGTTTATACTTATCTTTCGTTGTAATTAAATTTAATTATTCTTTCAGCCTATTTAACAGCTTTCATCCTATTTACAGTTTTATGATAGCCGCGGATTATTTAAAAATGAGTTAACCAGGGACATTAAATTCAAATTAACGAAATTTTATGAGGATCGAAATTCAAAATATAGCTGCCGAAATATAGCAATATAGCATGTTTACGCTTACCTTTTGTTCACAATTCAATTTACATATTTTTTCGACGTTTCATCCTGTTTACAGCTTTATGATGGCCGTGGATTATTTCAAAGCGAGATACCCGGGGACAACGGTGATCTTCGACATGTCGATAGTCTACGTGACGATGGCGTTTTTCGCCGTTTTCGCCAACAACATCCTCGTCGAGACGGTTTCGCTGAACAAGCGCATCACATTCGGTAAAACGATACGACAAATTGAACTCTCGACAACGTCAGAACGATTTTTATTGCAATATTTTTGTTCCTTTCTCTTTCATCAATAGGATACCTGGTGTCAGTTATTACGCTGAACTTTGTCGTTATCTCGGAAATCTGGTGGGAAATTTTCGGTGTCGCGACTTCTTACACCATCAATTTGATTGCCGTCGCGGTCGTCGCTGTTGGTTGCACCGGTTTGTTATACAACTATTTCATGAAAGCGGCATCGCCCGATCAATTTCAATGTCAATATCAACAGTTTTTCAATTGCTTTTTCACTCATTTCAGTTCAACAATCGAGCTTCTACGGTTACACGTCGATGCTGCCGAGTCGTTACACACAAGCAGTTATGGCAGGAGAGAGTAAGTTATTTAAGCGAAACTTTACCTTGGAGCACCATTTTTGTAAATGTAGACGACTGCGTATTTGAGAACCTGGGACGCCGACAATTTTTTATTTTAAAACAAAACAAAAAATTCCATTGTATACTTTAAAACGTAAATAACAAATAGAAAAAACCGGAGTCGTCTACATTTATTCGTTAGTATTATTCCCCACAAAAAATATCAAATGTGAGCACTTGGAAAAATGGTACTCCAGGGTAGAAGTACCCTTTAAAATATAATATATAAAGTAAATTTGATAATAACAAAAATAACACAATTTTACTATTCGCTTTTGACGCTCCTTCTCACTTTTTACATCTTGATGTAGTCCTTGAAAGTGGTGGCTGACTTCACATAAGTTTCAGTATCATAATCTGAAAAAATCGAATATATTGAAGGTGCTGAAAAGATTAATTTGACATAATGAAAATTTCAAAACGTTGTTAACAAATTAGATAAAAAAATTAATTGTTTAAGAAATCTCCCGAAAACTGAACTTCTGATTCATGGAAATGATTTATTCATTTTTCTGAATACGTATGAATTTTTTTAGATTTTTTAAAATTCACTTCGAGCTTTGTGACTTTTCACATACTTTTTCCATATAAAAGAAAGCTTATTACTACAAAAAAGCCATATCCTAAGATTTAAAAATGTCGAAGAAATCTTTTTTAATAAAAAAAATCATGAAAATCGGTGATTTTTTCATCGCTTAAAAGTATCTCTCCTTTGTACAAATATTTTAATTCCATGTTGTTAACACATTTTTACGTATTTGTAAAGAAAGGTTCCAAAGAAAGGTTTGGAAAGGTTTGACTGACTCCAAAATAATGATCTTGATAGAAAAAATTAATTATCGAAATGTGTAACAAAATACGCATGTATTGGAGTACATTACTCACTACATTAATTGACTTTAGGTGCGGCGGGCTTCTGGGTTTCCGTGAATCGTATTCTCACGAAGTCGCTGGTGAACGACGAGCGCGGAAATACATCAATGTTCTTCTCACTCTCCATAATGACTATAGTCATGTGTTCGGTGCTTCACTGGATCGTTCGGAAAACGGAATTCGTTCAGTTTTACGTGAATCTGTGCCAGGAACGGAACAGGATCATTCTGGAACCGACGGAAGATGTGGGGCTGGTACGCAATCATGTAAATAATACGATTATGCTCCAATTGGAAGTAGGATAAATGTAGGGGAGATCGGGGCATATCGGAACGTGAGGCATATTGAAACAAAAGCCTTAAAAATCCATGATTCGATGCGATTTTTTTTTTCACTCTCATGCCTTAATTATTACTCGGAAATACCGTAACCTATATATCTTATAGTGAACTTATGTATGGGGCATTCCACCCCGTTTCGACCTCGATCTCTTCGAAACGTTTCGAAACGACAAAAAATTCAAATTCAAATTCAAATTCTCATATGAATTTTTTTAGATTTTATTCTTTTTGGATTCTTATATATAAAAAATTCTAATTCAAATCCAGATTCTCACATGAATTTTTTATATATAAAAATCCGTCGTATTATTCGATACGATGAATAATACAAGCACATGGAACACAACCTCCGTAACAATATTGTGAATCATCACCGGAAAAAAGAAAATAAAAATGCCAAACAAAAAGTGTTCCGACATGCCCCGGTCTCCCCTACTATGATTTTGGCCATTATCGGTCCAATTTTGACCTTCAAGTTCGCACGAATAAAATTACAACTACATATTGTCGAATGAAAAAAAAAAACATCGTGCAGATAATCTTAATCTTGAACTTGCGAATAAAACGACAGTAGAACTCCGATTAAACGGAAATCTCGGGACCCGGTTAATCCCGGGTTAATCCAACCCCAGTTAATCGGGGTCCGATCCATAATGCGTTCCACTGTAATTGGCACAAATTATGGTCAAAATAGGGTCAATTGGTACAGTGGTCACTTTCGATGCTTCGACCATATTGTTATGGAGTAATGTTACGATGAGTTACAGCCTGTCCCATGTTCTAATCGTGCATGTACACTATGGGTCTGTTCGCTTTTGTCCAGATGGATCCGTTGGATCAGACAGGAGATCCCAGTAAGGGACAATACGGCGTGTTGAAAATTCAAACGAGTCCGTTGGGCACTGACGCTGCCGGTGGTAGTACCGAAGCTGCTAATGGTAAACATACATTCATGTACTTTTACAGTTTTTTGTTTTTCATTACGTGCGCCTTCAAGCTTTTTTACGTTTCTTCCTACTCCCCTTGTTCTCTTTTCATTCCTTGAGTTCCTCGAATTCCTTGCATGCACACTAAAGGTACTGAAATGCATGCACACTAAAGATACTGAAAAGATTAATTTGGCATAATAATAATTCCAAAATGTTGTTAACAAACTGGTAAACTAAAAATAGTTTAACAAATATTTCAACGACCCAATTTTTTTTTTATGTAAATGATTCCTTCGTTTATCTGTATACGTATGAATTTTTTCAGATTTTTATCTAATTTTCGAAATTTGTGTTTTTTGTATGGAAAATATATAAAAATTTCAAAGACTAGAGAATAATTTGAAAAAATTCATACGTATACAGGAAAACGAAGGAATCATTTTCATGCAAAAAAAACTTGGGTCATCGAAAATTTGTTAAACAATCTTTTTTATCAATTTGTTAATAACATTTTGGAATTATTATTATGTAAAATGAATCTTTTCAGTACCTTCAGTGTGCATGCATTTTTTCAGATTTTCAAACCATCGAGAAGTGTTTGCAATTCTCCCGCACTTTTCTCGAATTGACGTGAATTAAATACTTCGCGCTCCTACATTCTTAATGCATTACTTATCGCATTCGCACTTTGGGCACAGGGAAACTGCGGAAAACTTGTGCCGACACAGGCGACTATATTTTTACTGAGTTTCCGCTGTATGAGAAATACATCAGAAACTCAGAAAAATTGCCTCCCGCTCAACAATTGACGCGCGAATCAGTGCATGGCTAAACGGTCACCCATCCAAATACCGACCGCGAGTCGAGCTGCTTAGCACGGGAGATCGCCGAAGCCATACACCGACTGCGCGCCAACTGCTCTCGGTCATGAACTTTAAGGGGGTCTTGTACCCTGGGGCACCATTTTTTCAATTAATGATTTTGTGGGGAAACGAATAAATGTACACGACTCCGGTTTTTTCTATTTGTTATTTACGTTTTAAAGTATACATTGGAATTTCTTTTAAGTTAAAAATTGTCGGCGTCCCAGATCCACAAACACGGTCATCCAAAATGGGATGGGAAAACGGATACCACTCCTACTGGCACACCGTTGATCTGAAACAAAAATTCAGACCAGATTATTAATCAGTATCACTTTGGTCATGGAATAACGGAGGTTTTTTTCGATTACTGCAAAATTAAGAAAATGGCGGTGATTTGAAAAAAGAATCGTTTTTCCCCAATTTCTTCGTATAAAAACGTTAATAAAAAATCGAAAAATTAAGTTATCGAAAGAAACCTCCGTCAATACATGACCAAATTGATACTGATTAATAATCTACTCCGAATTTTTGTTTCAGATTTTTTTGTGTGCCAGCAGGAGTAGTAGCCGTTTTCCCATCTCATTTTGGATGATTGTGTTTGTGGATCTGGGACGCCGAAATGCAATTATATACTTTAAAACGCAAATAGAAAAAAGACCGGAGTCGTCCACATTTATTCGTTTCCCCACAAAAAATAAAATATGACCACTTGAAAAAATGATGCTCCAGGGTAGAAGTCCTCCTTACAATATTTAGACACAACTCGTTCGCGGATTGACGCTTAATAAATGATTGTATGTCATACAGGTACGGGACAGTACTCGGCATTTTCATTCAGCAATCCAGTGTATGAGCCTAGTGGCCCGTCTGGAAATCCGCCCGAAAGCGCGGGGCCCACGTACAAGGTCGAGGACGTCGTCGTGATGCAAGGCACTTATTACAGGAGCCAAGGAAACAAACCGTGGGCCAGTATAAAACGTAATTAACAGCGCTGCTTAATAATTCCGATTGACTCACTCATAGAATCCGTTGAAATGGACGAAATTCGGATTGAAAAATAATCGATTCAAACAGGTTTTAATCGGATTTTTGTGCGTTTTATTGGTTCTAATCGGAGCTTTTAACCAGGGAGCTTCGCTCCAGCGGACGTAACAACTTCACATAAAAATTGGACCACATACACGTGTCATAAATTTATCGTGAAAAACGGCGAACGTTCCGAATGCTTTCTGCGTCTCTGTGTTTCATTGCTAATCAACACGTTTCAGGAGGAATGAAGGCGAGGCTCGAAGTGGCAAAACTGATATTCCCGTACATGGCCAGCATCGGCGTCGCCTACTTCGTCACGCTCTGTCTTTATCCGGGAATCTTGTCGGAGATAATATCGTGCAAGTTCGAATCCTGGATGCCGGTTATTCTCATGGCTGCATTCAACGGCGCCGATCTGCTCGGAAAAGTACGATCTCTACTCATCAATGTCAGCAGTCACAAAATAACGTCCGAGTACGATACGATTTTCATGTCCGCCCTGGTATTTTAACTAGGTATTGGCGTCCATACCCTACGAGTGGACGAGGACGCAGCTGTTGTATTTCTCCGGCGCCCGAATTATTCTCATTCCTCTATTTATTCTCTGCGCGATACCGAGAAGCGCCCCGATACTATCCGGCGAGGGTTACCCTCTGCTTTTCTCCTGGTTACTCGGCCTCACCAACGGCATCGTCGGCAGCGTTCCAATTATTCAGGCACCGAGCAAAGTGCCCGAGCAACACCGAGAACTCGCTGGTAAGCAGCGCAATAGACAATTTTATCTTCTACTTCGCGCGGGTACAATGCAACGTTGATACGTCAAAATAATTTCATGCAAAAATAACGCACGTCAAAATAACATGCAAAAATAACAAAGGACATAATAACAGGCAAAAATAACACACGACAAAATAACATTGGAAACTAACACACGATATAACAACATGCAAAAATAACACATGACAAAATAACATGCGAAAATTACACACGACATAACAACATACAAAAATAACACACGACAGAAAAACATGCAAAAATATCACACGACAAAATAAAATGCAAAAAAACACACGACAAAATAACATGCAAAAATAACACACGACAAAATAACATGCAAAAATAACACACTCCAAACATCGACTGCAGAAAGCACGCGAACGATGTCTGCCTTCTCCCATGTTAAAAGCACCTTGTCTCGCGATCAGTACTTGGATGGGTTTAGCCATGCACTGATTTGCGCATCAACTGTTGAGCGGGAGGCAGTTTTTCTGAGTTTCTGATGTATTCTTATGCAGTAGAAACTCAGTAAAAATATAGCTGCCTGTATCGGCACAAATTTTCCGCAGTTTCCCTGTACCTTCGTGCAAACGCCATACAGTAGTGCATTAAGAAACTCAGAGTGTTACTCGAATGGCTACAAGTAACACTGTGGGGGAAACTCGTGGAATGAAACGGGAAGTAAGGGGGTAAGGAGAAAGATAAAGGCCTGAAGGTGTGTAAGTAGGAATAAAAAATAACACATTCCGAAACAACACAACGTTAAAACAACGTACGCCAAAATAACACTCGGAACATTAATTTTCTTTTCTTTTCTTTTTCTTTACTTTCCTTTTTGCTCTTACTCCATAATCTTGCTCTTCTCTGGAGTGGGATATTTTTGTCTGTGTTATTATGTCGTGTGTTGTTATTGAGTTTGTCATTTTGACGCGGGTATTTTCCGGGTTATTTTGTCTTGTATTATTTTGACGTGTTGTTTTGTCGTTATGTTATTCTGTCATGGAACTCTAGGCATTTCGTTTGCTGTTCCAATGTTCTTATGTCACATCAACAATTTGCAACGCACTGTGAGGGTGACCGATCCGATCCGAAGATCCGACTGGCACCAATGAAACTTCCGAAAATCCTATTGAAACCTGTCAGAACTGATTATTTTTCAATTGAAATATTGCCCATTTGATCGATTTCTGTCAGTGTTAATCGGAATTACTAAGCAGGAACGCTTTACGCCTTCACAGTGCATTGAAAATGTAATCAACATTTTGGTTACAGTATAGAAAAGCGCTAATTGACTGGGCCTTGTTCATACCCAGATCGGACTACGTGAAACACCGCGTATTTAATTTATTAAAAACTACAAAACGCAGAGTTATATAGCGTTATTATATTGTTGCAGGAAACATAATGACCCTGTCTTACACAACCGGCCTCGCACTTGGCTCCCTCCTGGCTTACATGCTTGATGCATTGTTGGGACCCGTCGTGGAGGTCAAAGATATTTGTTCGAATTTACTCAAGTCTTCACCGCCGCCGTTTGCGAATTTGTCAGTCGCCGTGCTGTCGAATGCGGCGAAGGTCACCGTCGTCGAGGCCGTAACGACGGCGATCCCCAAACTGGAGACCACCACCGTTACCACAGCTTTAACAACCCTCTTGACCGCATCTCTCGTTACCAACAGCACTCTGTCAGCTCTTAGTACCGGATTCATGAATGCCACGAGTACAGCTATACCAAGAATAATCGGGAATGCATCCTCGACTATCGGCAATTCGATTCTGCAGCACTAGAGATTAATTCGAGTCACATGCTCGTTGAACGTGTTTCCCAGTGGAATGTAAACAGAGAGGGACTTGCATGCAGTTTTTTCTCATTTTATTCTGTACTAAGATAATCCACGCGATCGGGTTCAACGATGTCACGTTGGAATACGTCTGAGAAATTTACCGAGGTTCCATCGAGATATCGATTATCGTTAACAATCAGGGGGGCGGGGGAAGGGTTGTTCATTTTTAGGCCAATAATTGCGTCAAGACGAATGCTTTTTTTCTTCTATTTTTTCGTCAGTATTACATTTTCACCTCTTGTTAAACCCGTTTTCCGTTTTTCGTAACGCGAAGAGTTATATTTTTTATATAGAGGGAGCATAAACATTCATAAAAAAATAAGAAGGGCTCATTCATGCAAGTTCCTTGTCATGGATCTTTCCGGCAGAATTATAATACCACACCGCGTCGACGACGAGAACAATGATACACGCAGAGATGTCAAGCATTCGTTACTTTTAAATGCACACTTATTTTTATTTATCCTATAATTTGTTTATTATTAAAAGTTTGGTAAACGTGGCCTACACGTTATGTAACTCAAGGTTTTAACTCAATGTAAAATCCTTAAAACATTTTGGCAATCAATTTCATACGGAATATCGTAAAAAGCAAATGTAGCGAGGAACGAGTAACGACGAAAGTAGCGATCGTTATTTTTTTACGTTACATTTACTTTTTATTATCTTTTTTCATGAAATTTATTGCCAAAAATGTGATTTAAGGATTTTTCAGAAAATTGAAACATTGAGTTATATAACGTGTAGGGCACGTTCACTAAATATTTAATAATAAACAAATCGTAAGGTAAAGAGAAAAAAGAGTGTATTTAAACGTAACGAACGCTTGACATCTCTGGATACACGTTAGGTTCCGGGAGTACCGCAGACTTATGTTTCTTCACTTTTATTTCAGAAACATGATTTAAAAGACTATATTTTCAGATACAAGTAAAAATTTAACTGTCGGCTTTCATCTCAATGTATAATCCAATGCATACGGATTTTAGTATTTTAACTACTTATATTGTATCGACAATCCCTAAGATCCGATTTGAATTTAAGCTCGCGCTGTAAAATTGTACTCGCCGAACGAACCAGGACCACGATTTAAATTGCAATACTTTTGTCATCGTCGTCGGCCTTGCAACACACGCAAAAATCGAAGTATTAAAATAGTATTAAAATAGTATTTCTGTAGTATGAACCGTTGAAGTATCCAAAGTATGTCGTATTGGACTGAAAAATACTTAAGTTAATACTCCAAAAAGTTGAATCCTCAATCACACAAGTATGTTTTTAGGGTACAATTTGTGACGAGCAATAGAAATCTGAGGTCAAAAACTGAAAATTTTCAAAAACCTACAATTGACGAATCGTCTATCCTAAGTTTTTAAAATTTTTCACTTTTTGACCTCAGATTTCCATTATTAGTCGCAAATTGCACCCTAAAAACATACTCCTGTGATTGAGGATTCAATTTTTTTAAGTATTAAATGTAGTATTTTTCAGTCTAATACGGCATACTTTGAATACTTCGACGATTTATAGTAAAGAAATAGTATTTTAATACTATTTTAATACTTCGATTTTTGCGCGGGAATGTCAAGCTCCGGAAAATTCGGTTATATGAACATATTACCGGCCGATCTATGTGTATATACGTAACAGTAGAATGTTATTCTTTACTTGACCGTTAACGTTGTACTTAGTCATATAGCGATGCGTTTTTGTCATTACTGTCCGTAAGAGCTGCTAAAGAGAGTACACACGGGTACATATGTATTGTTATACGAGAAATGGGAAATATTTTCAACTGTTCCGGATACTTAACTGTTGAGTATATTTGAATTTTTCACTTTGTTATTAAAACGAGAAAGACATATCCGGCATTTGCATTTCGGTTCAAATAACATCGAGAAAGAGAGAGGGAGTGAGCGAGTCAGTGAAAAAGAGATTCAAACACAATGTTGTACCTGTCATGTGGTATTACTAATGAATCTTCGCTATATATACACAGGGTGATGAAAAATGTCTTAATGAACAAAGCTTTGTATCAACCTGTACATAAGAATTCCAATGCATTAACAGCATATATCCTACCTCACTTATGGTTGCGAAATATATCCGTGTAACCGAGCACAGCACACCCTGATTAAAAGATCCGATTGGAACCAATAAAACGGACAAAAATCCGTTTGAAACCTATTCGAACCGATTATTGTTTCAATCGGAATTTCGTCCATTTTATCGGTTTCTATCAGTCTCAACGGGAATTATTAAGCAGGGCACTTAATAAGGGGTAACGAGGGGAGCACGTCAAGCGAATTATCCAGATTTCCTACAATCTATGCATTGTATAATAGTCTCAAGTACACGTGTGTTCTTTGACATTGAGATCTCTGAACCGATATATATAGTATATCCTCATTCCCAAAAGGAGCAAAGGGGATTGATTATTATATCGATTATCTGTGTATTTTAGTATCAACGTTTTTTGTCGAAATTTTTGTCTTTATATACGTATATCTTCCAAGTACCTATATTTGAATGAACGAATTTTGTTGATTGCCTTATCACGGCGTCCGGCAATTACGACCGCCGTTAGTAAAAGTTCTCAGTGTCAATGGGAATTTTCGCTACAGGTACGTAACATACATGCTTGAAGTGTTATTGAAGTGTATGGCAAAACACGGTGACATTATTTTTGTTTTTATTTTTTTACGAATATACGTAGAAATTCCAGAAAAAATCCGATGCGAATATATCAATAGCTCATACTATTTGACCCTGGCAAGAGGGCCGAAAATCGCGGGGACGGCTGATTACACGAATAAACGATGTAATGATAATAGACATGACCGCGGTACTCTGGCTTATTGATGTACTTGTATAAGGGTGATTTGAAAACAATTTTTGGTCATCGTTTGTAGCTGTTCGTTCCCTCCGAATCCATTCGAAATCGCCATGATTTCGTAGAAATTAACTAAAAAGTATGTTACCAATCTCCTCGATGGTTCATTAGAATCTTGAATATCTAAATGTAACTTATCAAAAAAAAAGATGTATAAATTACAAATAATTGTTTTTTAGTTAAATGACACTGAAAAAATGACTGCTAATTCGGAGGGCCAATTCATCTCAGCAGGTACAAAGTCTCGTCAATAATCGGCGACATGATAGTTAAAACCCCAGAGTACTATGGAACGAATGCCGAGTAACAAAAACTCGTGTAAAAGACAAATAAATATGCAGTAAGAATATTTAAAAGAAAAGACAAGTTACCGTGGATGTGATTCGATCCAAAACAACATCTGCATGTATGATATGATACACTCAATGAGATTAGGTAGATTATGTGCGGCGAGGACACCGTCGGCTTGAGAGGACAGTCGTTGTTGAATAACTATTTTGAAAAGACAGTCTTATTTTCGTTGAACACTATTCATGTATTTTTCATTGTATAGAGATTATAAGCTTAGATGAAAATAATTGTAAAGAAAATCGGACGAGACGTCCTTGGACCTATGTATAATACAGGTTTACACAACTTTTTGCGGGATACCTGATGTTTCGATTTCGCGACGGTTTTACAGCATTTTCCTCATCACGACACTCGTTTTTCATAGTCGTAAATGACGCCAATTTTTAAAATCTTCGAGAACGATTACAGTAACAGCATCGCAACCGTGTTTCCATTTCGGAATATCGATAATTTCACGAAATTATATTACCATATGTCGTAGTGTACAGGCCGCGAATCATTAATGTCGGTCAGATATTGCAAACAAAACTATTATAAAAGTTGAAGCGTCGTTTGATTTATATTCGACGCTGTAGTTGACTTTGAGCTGCGTATTTCGCTTCTCCCGTCTCTCTGCTTAAATGTCCCAGCTACCAACATTAACAATTCGTCTCTTTACTCAACATAAACGAAAACGAGAGAGATATAACGGACACTTTACTAGTAATACGTATTCACTATTTATTACTAACAGATAGATATTAATTCATAGTAATCACAGCTTCATAGTGGTCAGAAAATATTTTTTGATTACCATGTAAGTACAGAACGATCGGTAACTGGGACGATTTATTTGAGATCGTAACTCTCGCAGTTAGCCATCCGCGTGGTAACGGCGATTCAAACGTTTGACAAAGTCTCGCACATTGCGAAATAAGATGTTCCGGTATTGGTGCATCATGTTTGTCTTCCTCGGTGATACACAGAAGTGACAATGATATATATATCTTTCCCCCGGTACTAGGCTCGTCATTTCAGGTACTTGGCAGCCCAATCAGTCCTTCCGTGAATACCGCCGCTGGGTCTCGTGCTCATAACACCACCGCCGCCGTACAGGTTTGTTTGCATCAACGGTTTGCTCGTCGCTTCTATTTCATAATTGGAACAAATTAATTACGATTTCCAATTAAAAAGAAAAGAAAATTAAAAAAAAGCAAAACCTCAAAGCCTTTGTGATTCTCATAGCCTTTTAAGACTCTGTCGTTCCCGACGAGAGTTTGATAACTGTTTAACAACGGTTTTAAGGTAGTTATGTCGCTTACAGCTCATTTCCAATAAATTCAAAAAAAGTGAGAGAGAATTGCTAATACTTCTCAATGGTATAAAAATCTGAAAAATGCATACACATCAAAGGTACTTAAAAGATTAACTTTGCATAATAATAATTGTAAAATGTTATTGACAAATTGATGAAAAAAACATTGTTTAACAAATCTCCCGGTGACCCACATTTTTTTAATGGGTATGATTCGTTCGTTTTCCTACATACACATGAGTTTTCACAGATATTTAAATTCACTTTGAAATTTGTGTTTTTGAACACATATTGCGCATATAAAAAACGCAAAATTCAAAGTCAACTTAAAAATCTGAAAAAATTCCTACATATTCAGAAAAATAAATGAATCATTTTCATTTCAAAAAAAAATTGAGTCACCGGAAGATTTGTGAAACCATTTTTTTTTCATCAATTTGTTAATAACATTTTTAAATTATTAATATGCAAAATTAATCTTTTAATACCTTTAATGTGCATGAATTTTTTCAAATGTTTATATCATCGAGAAGTGTTTGCAATTCTCTCTTATTTTTCTCGAATTTATGCGAGATGAGCGGGAAGCGATATAACTACCTTAACGACGTCGTTCCAGGTCATTCGATTATTAGGTCGAGCGACGTCGATCGTCCACATTCCGAACTATCCCACGATGTTACCGCCATTCGTTGTGATAACTGAGTTGTCACGTTTGTGTCAATTTTTGTTTGTTTGGTCGTGATGAGTTTTGCATCGTTCAATAAATGTTGCGAGAAGACTTGTCGAAACGAAGAAACCGAAAGATCGATAAAACATTGCAAGTCAATTGTTGTCACGACAATTACGATTTTTCAAAAACGTTTGAAACGTCGCGAGGCAGTTTCCGAACGTAGATGAGCGACATCGCGCAACCAAATATTCGAATTGCCCAGAACGGCGTCACCGAAACGGTCGTTCTACCGTTTTCGGGAACGACAGAGGAGTCATCACGAGCAACTTACTGATGCTCTGTGTGCCATAGACCGTCGGATACGGTAGCCTGCCATTCTGTTGAGCAATGTGACGACTTGGGCCGAGGTAGTGCTGCCGGGCTAGACTCTCGATGTTCTCACGAGATCCCCAAAAAGCATCGGTAAACTCGTCGGTGAACTTTTCTCCCGTTGGCTGACCTACGATACCGTTGACGAGTAGCCTCGGCCTTCCCGCATCACCCTCGCCGTTCCTATATATAACAAGAACAATAACAAAAAAACGGATTATGCGCCACGGAGTCCAGCGGATCCCTGATTAAAAGATTCGATTAGAACTGATAAAACAGACAAAAATCCGATTGAAACCTGTTTGAATCGATGATTTCTCTATCAGCGTCAATGGGTAATTCTAAGCAGAGATTCTAAGCTCCGTAGTGCATATTTTACATGTGCGGAACTAATAATTTATAAGTCATCGACAATATTTACCAGTTGACCGAGTGCCGAATTAATAAATCTTATTCACATACGTTTTATTGATTATTCTAACGGGATGACAACTATAAGGGAAATACTGGCCATACTTGTTTTCTATCTGAGAGCGCGTGTTATATTTCAAAATATTGAAGAAGAAAAGGATAAAAGATTAAGAGAACCGGATAGTTTAGTTGGTAATAAATGCACTTTATTACCAACCGTCTTTTACCCTGTGCAATTGATCGCGACCCAGACGGAAGCAGCCGAGCAGCCGATAAGTAGGTGGGCGAAGCGGCAATAAAGCGATACTTTGCAATATACCTGGATGACAAATTTGTGCTTTGGCCTGCGACGTACCGGGCCACGCTCAGGTAGTGCTGTTTAGCCGAGAGCTTTCTGCTATTGTTGAAATTCATTTGGGATTGACTCCAGTTTCTCGAGGGTTGTCGCGACTCCGTCCACACCGGCGTCGCCCAATTTGTGTTTCTCTCCTTTTGGCTTATCTCCATTGGTGCATCGTTCAATTCGTTCCAATTGACACGATGATTTTCCTTGTAGATCCGACTGGACAAGAGTCTCGATGTCTGCTCATTATCGCCGGGCACTAACTTGCTTCTGCGTATTCAAATTCAAGGAGAAATTGTTATACAAATCGGTCCCAGCGACTGTAAGGACCTTAAAAAAACGACGACGAAACTACCGGCAGTTTTGCCAATTTTTCAATGAGCGACTGAAAAGCGATTGACGCTATTCTGAACGGTTGCTTTGTACAATCATTTTTTAGTCGCGCATGCAAAAAAAACGTTGGGGAGTAGAACTTTTGCGCATTGCTTTCTCATTCATTTCCCTTTTCCACAAAGCCATCTGCATGACAAAGCTATTTTTTTTTTACTTTAGCTTTCTCATGGAAGAAGCTTTGCGAAAAAGGGAAATTAATGAGGAAGTAATGTGCAAAGTTCTACCTTGCAACTTTTTTTTAATTGAACGAAAAACTAAGCGCGCCCACGTGCGTTCTTTGAAAATTAAAAAATGCTATTAAATCTGTATATGGGAATAAATTTTGTAAGAAATGACAACGACTACAGGGGAGATGATACTTCAATTGGGTGATAAATTTCATATAGATCCGTCGTGCCGTTCGATGGTTATCGGCAATTGAATTTTGGTACTTACGATTATTAAAAACAAAAAATGTAAATTATATTTTTGTTTAAATGACTTTTCATTTGGCTACGAAATGCCGTAACAAAAGCTGTTGCATCATATTTTCATTACGTACAAAGTCTTAGGGTACTTACTTTAGTTTCGCGGAATTTAGAGCGAACATGTACATTTTTTGAAAATTTAGTAGTAAGTATTTAGTAGTAATGGCGTAAAATCCGCATTTTACGCCATTACTGCTAGATTACTAGATTACGCAGTAACGTTTATTACTATATTTATTATTAAGTGATAAAGATTACATAGTAATCGTTGCCGAAACCCTCAACATAAAAAGAATACTCCCCCTAGCGAAAATAAATCAACCATCAAGTGGAGAGAGTTGCCTACAATAATTTGCTTTTCGCCTTGCGCAGTTTCAAGCCGAATACATGTAACGAAAAGGCAACAAACCCCAGGAGATTGGCGAAATCTTCTTCGTCCCATTTCAATAAATTCTTGTCCCTTTTACGATTGTTGTGATTCAGTAGCGGGAGTACCGGCTGCTGTTGCGGCTGAACAGCAATCTTCTCCGTTGACTTAGCTTCAAGCGTGTTGTTGCCCCCCAAGTGTCGTTGCTTAAGGTCGTAGAGAGAACCCTGTGGCGGTATATTGACTTTGTTCATTAGAAGCTCCCGATGACCGCTCACGCCGATTCTCTTGCTGCTTACGACTCGCGGTCCTCCAACTTGAAAATACGGATATCTGAATAAATAGAAATACATTGGCCAGTTATAGTGAAGGAAAAATTGGAACTTTATTTTTCTAACACAAAGCAAGTATGAATTGACTCACGAATATACGTCAGGATTCGTTAGTTTAATGAAGTACGAAATTTATTAGATAACCTGAGTGATTGCTGTGCGGTTGGCCGTTTTATTGGATTCCACTCGAGCATATCTTCCATAAGAAGAATCGCTTCCTGACTGGCATTCGGTATTAGATCTTTCAATGGTGTTCTGCTGACTAACGGAAATTTAAAGTTCATTGCAGCGGCGAGCTGATACCCTTCGGGCCAGTCGTCCTTCTCGGGAGTTCCCATGACAGAGCAGATTTTGAAAATCTCATCGATCTCGCTCTTGCCTGGAAAAAGCGGCCTGAATGTGTACAACTCTGCCATTATGCATCCAACTGCCCAAATGTCGATCGGACTGTTGTATGTCGTCGAGTGGAGCAACACTTCCGGCGCCCGGTACCTGCAAAAATCGAGGACTCTCTCTACATCAAACATTTCTAACGTTAAACAGTCGGGGTCACCGCGAAATCGTCCCGTTTTTCTGATGTAAAAACATCTTCAGCGAAAAATGTTGTAAAATCGTGCCAAATACCCAGTAAAAATATAACAACCGACTTGATTAAGGGAGGAGATACCTTTGGGCGATGAAAAACATGGGTTTTTTTTTTTTTTTTTTTTTCAAAGAAAGATTTCTTGAACTTTTTTAAGACTATAAGTATAAACATACCCTAGTATGTTTTATACTTTTATCTGTTAAGTGGTATTTTTTTATAATCTTTAACAATAGTGGCGTATGGACGTAAATTTTGAAAATGCAATTTTCAGTTGGCGTAAACTTTGGCTAAAAAACTAATCTACCGATTCCGATGAAATTTGGTATAAATCTTGCTATCATTATTGTCAATAATATAAACCTGAATGCTTTTGAAAATAAAAGGAAAAAGATTTTTTTTTGTAAAATCCAACCATTTTTTGGGGAAAAATCAATCTTTTTGTTTCAAAGCGTGCCATTTCACCAATTTTCAATATTTTTCACTTTTTATAGGTTCATATTTGGTGTATGAGTGTTGTTAAAAGAAAGTATCTTCATTGGTTTTTTTTTTTCGATATTGATCCCAGTAACACTAGGATTCGCGCCGTTTGACAACATCCGTCGCGACCCGTTAAGAAGACCGTGCCATAGCTTTCACATTTTTATAGATTAAGGGGGTCTTCTAGTGTGTATACCCAATTTCGAGGTGGTTTTTTGGAAATTAAATTTTGGAAAACGGTTAAACGAACTGTATTAATATAACTGTGAAGTATAAACACTGTACATTTAACCGTTTTTCTAAAGTTAATTCCCAAAAAAAGCACCTCGAAAATGGGTATACAGACTAGAAGATCCCTTTAATAAAAAAATACCCCACGTCTTAAAAATGTTAGAGAAATATATGCTTTAGACAAAAAATCATTAATGTTAGCAATTTTTTTCACTGTCTAAAGGGGGAGAACCCTTGAGAAAAATTGCGCTCAGCATACCCCAAACCTAATGTCAAAGATGTTTTTACATAACATAGTGAATACACGAAGTTAACTTCTTACTTCTGTCAAGTTCCAGATATCCAACAATTCAGGCCGATAATCGGAATTGTAGCAATAAAATTGGTGGTGCGATTGGCTTTATAATTATATTTTTATAATAACAATTCCTAATGATTATTATATGTAAACTTTTAAATAGAAGCAAGAAATATTAATTTTCCATAAAACGTCATGGCAATCTTACTGAAAAAATGGAGAAATACTGTTAATGCATTGCAAAAATAATGGAGGACTGTGTTTATCCATTTTTCGCACAATTTCTCCTAAAATTTAATTCAAAATTTGGTTTTTCTTTCGACTATTCAAAAGTTCACATATCATTTTATAATCGCTACAGGTCATGATTATAAAATTGTAACCGGAAAATAAACTGTTGTATAAACTTTAATTCATGAGGTAACGGGGACTTACAACACTGCCTATAATATAGCTCGCGAGCCAACACTCACCACCTGGTCGACACGTAGTCCGTGTACGGCGGTCGTGACCGAATTTCCCGAGCCAAACCGAAGTCCGCTATTTTCACAAGTTCCGGTCCCATGCATAGCAAATTCTCCGGTTTCATGTCGCGATGGAAAAATCCATGTTTGTGCATGAAAGCCAATCCCTGCAGAACCTGGTAGACCATGTTCCTTATAACGGGCTCCGGAAAGAGTTTCCCTCTGAAAGAATACGTCACACTATAACTGGAATATCTAGAGCGAAAAATATATCTCGCTGTCCACGTAACGCAAAATCGTACCGATCCTTCATCAATTGATAAAGATTCTCCTTCATGTATTCGAAGACAAAGTACAAAACATCGTTTTCCCGAATGACTTCCTTCAGCTTCACCACATTCGCGTGACTCAATTTCTTCAGGGACTGAAAATAAAATTCCTCAATTAAATTTCAATATCCGTTTTCGATAAATTCATTTCAGCGTTATTTAATTATTTGCTTATTTGTTTTTTTTTTTTTTTCTTACCTTGACCTCGCGGAGATTCATCGCCTCTTCCCAGGAGTAATATTTTCTCTTCATTCGCTTGATGGCGACTTTTTCACCGGTGTCTATTCTTTCGCCGAGAACGACGGACCCAAAAGTGCCGTCGCCCAGTTGATTTAAAGTTATATACCGATTCATCTTCATTCGCGGCACTGCAGTTCTTCCCAATTACAACTGCAACTGGCACAACGCACGCCTCGTCGACCGAGGCAGGTAATTGATGCTTGCTCACTGGCCCGCTTCTCCTTCATTCCACTGCAAAGGGGCCACAAACTGTGCGTTCTATAGTTTTCTTAATAATTTATTATCACTGTGCGGCCGCGAAGTACGATCATCGAGTTTGGAGCCAATTTACATAAAGTATCTCTAAACAATCTAATTGCACTTTATACTCGTTACGCGTTTGTGTCGACTCACGCGAGGATTTCAAACAAATGAAACAATTTTTTGCGCGTTGAATTTCTCACTTTTAAAAAATTATTTAGACAAGTATTTATCTATTTACTTGTTTTTTCGAAATGTGTTTTAACGAACAAATTAGCTATTATACAAAAATCGCGGGTACGTAAGAATTTTTGCAAATAGCTTCGAGGCTCCTGCGTATCTTGACGACTCGATAAACTTCGAAAACTTGTCGTACCATGCGCGATCACTTATCGATTTAATAAGTAGATATAAATGACCAAACGACCAAACGACACCAAACCAGTGTTGTTGTTATCAAGTTTTTATTTACTTTCAGTCTTTCCGAATAAAAAACACTCGGACGAGGCTCGAACGCGATGCTTATTTTGTCACACCAGGCAGAAACAACTGGATCGAATAGCAAAGCAGGTCACTCACGAAATTAGCATTTTCTTACATTCGCCTGCCGCTAATCCACGACGGATCCGCAATGTCGCAACGATATGGATTTTCTTAGTTTCGTGTCACGAAAGTGGGAAATCCACGTGTTTTCCACGGATATGCATGGAGTCTCGTTATTTAATAGACCGATTGGAGCAACTTTGATGACAGCCAAATTAATATCCGAATCAACAAAATTTACGAAAATTGTCATTTCCAACAACATTTTTGCGGGCAAATTTGACAAAAGTATGAAATTTCAATGAAATTTTGTGGAATTGCCAACTTTTACAGCGTGTAATGTAATCAGACGATCCGACAGGTACGACGGTTTATTGTACTTATATATTTACTTATTATTTGTTTGTACATTTTTTTTGTATTTACTTATTTATTTATTTATTTGATTATTTATTTGTTTTTTTTTCTGGCGATCGCACGGTAAATCTCGACTCACTTGAAAATTTAGCGATCGCGTATTGCCTCTTGATACAACTGTCACTGGCGAACTATCGCACATGCGGCCATATTTACACGTATCCATGGTTACGGTTCTCCAAACTACCACTAATTCTTGCTTTTACTGCCGCCGCCAAAGCCGCGTCCGCCTCCGCCGCCGTCTTCAAGTTGTTGGGAGACTCGCGCAATCGATGATTCATTCCCCCGGAACTCGGTGACCTTGGGAAAACCCCCCCGTACGTAACAATAATAATACTCTTCCTCATCACATATGCATGTCGAGTGAAATGATGTCAAAGTTAATCGACCACGCCGGAATTAAGGAGTAATGTGATATAATAATGGGTTATAAAATTTAATGAAAATTCGTTTGTGCTATTCCAACAGTTTTTCTATAAAAAAGATATTGTCTTTAAATATGAGTTACAACGTACGATAATGCTTCTTTTTTTTTAAACAGAAAAATAACATGTGTTTATACAAGTATAATTTGGTATTACCCATTAAAACTGAGTATTGATCTATTATCACTTTCTTTTCCTTCGTATCGTTATTGTATATCAATACTTGGCGTACCGCGCCAATTAATCCGACTGCGTTACTTAGTTCGCTACGCGCGGACAGTTTTCCGGATAGTATACGTTATTTTCGGTAAGCTACGGTAAATACTCATATATATATATATATATGTATATGTATATACACATGTATATCTATAAAATGTACAAATGAACAATCGGGGGCTGACAACTTTCTATCCACGAGTTTTTGTACTCGGAAGACTCGAGCGTGAACGACGTCACTACGTCAACGTCCAATTATTCGTCCAATTATTTTCACTATTTCAGCGATACAACTCATCAAATATTTACAAGGCAGCATACCAATTCTCGAAAACACAATTTTCTCACTTCTTTTCGCTTTCTCTCTCGCACTCAGTCGTTCGCCCCTTATAATTTATGATATGTGTTGCACTTCGTTTGATCCCCGCTTCACTCGAATTTCGTCCAATTTTTTTGCGACTTAATCGCGGACGATGAGATCGATGTGCCGAACGCGTCGTCGAGGCTCCCGCTGCTCTTTTGCGCACTCTGATCACCCAAAGTGTCCTGTTTGGACGAGGAGGCTCCGTTGGCCAGGCTAAATTTGTTAAAATCCAGGCCGTACTCTTGGAGTAAATCGAAATCTCGGAGTTTTTCACTCGCGTTGAGCTCGAAACGCGGATCGGCACTGTTACGCTGAGGTAAAAAGTACGGATAGAGTGGATTGCTGAGGCCCTCGCCCATCTGTGGAATATGAAGTGACTGAGTCATCTGCTTTGAGTTTCCGAACTTGGAGGGCTTCGACCAGAGAAGAGGATCGAAATCGTCGTCGCTGTTGGTCGAATCGAGTCTGATTAGATCCTGTTGCTGCTGTTGTTGTGATTCAGCAGGAGCCGATGTCTGAAATTATCGGTCGTAACAATAAATACGTGAAAAGTCGATTATATAGACATGACAAGAATATAATGATACTGATAATATCAGTATCGTACGGGCTCTCGCCCCAACGAGAGCCCGTACGAGCGAAAAATTATCGTAACGTCCCCTCGGCGCTGTATAATTTTGTATTTGGTTTTGGAACAACCCAGATCAACGGATTCTGCTCTATAAATGTTGCTTATTGCCGCAAGACACGAGTGTCACGTAAACGAGAATTTCGTAGCGCAAGAACCGCAAATACATCAAGATGTGTCCGTCTGATCTGTCTCCGTTTTGTTTATTCGATGCAGAGATGTCAAGTGTTCGTTACTTTCGAATACACCCTTTTTTTATTTATCCCATAATTTGTTTATTATTAAACGTTTGGTAATCGTGGCATACACGTTATATACTCAATGTAAAATTCTTAAAACACATTTTTGGCAATAAATTTCATACGAAAAATCGTAAAAAGCAAATGTAACGAGAAACGAGTAACGACGAAAATTCATTTTCATTATAAAGTTCTTTTCATTATATTTTTTTTATGAAATTTATTGCCAAAATGTGTTTTATGGGGGATTTCTACCTTGGAGCACCTTTTTTCATTTTCTTTTTTTGTGAGAAATCGAATAATAGTAGACGACGGCGGTTTTTTTTCTACTTGTTATTCACGTTTTATAGTATACAATGGAATTTGTTAAGTTAATAATTGTCGGCGTCCAAGGTCCTCAAACACGATCATCCAAAATAAATGGCTGCCTCTCCCCTGACCACTGTAATTATGCGATCGGCCGGAAATTGTGCATACATACTCGGGAAACATGTTTCCATGGAATGACGGAGGTTTTTTCGATAACTTACTTTTTTGATTTTTTATTCATGTTTTTGTACGAAAAACATAGGGAAGAAATCGATTTTTTTTAAACGCAGCCATTTTCTTAATTTTGCAGTAATCGAAAAAACCTCTGTCATTCCATAAGGACATGTTTCTGGAGTATGTATGCACAATTTCAGGACGACCGCATAATTACAATGGTGAGGAGAATGGTTGTCATTTATTTTGGATGACCGTATTTGAGGACCTGGGACGCCGACAATTTTTAACTAAAAAAAAAAATCCATTGTATATTTTAAAACGTAAATAACAAGTAGAAAAAACCGCAGTCGTCTACATTTATTCGTTTCCCCACAAAAAAATAAAATGAAAAACGGTGCTCCAGGGTAGAAGTTCCCCTTAAGGATTTTAGATAAAGTTGAAACATTGAGTTATATAACGTGTAGGTCACGCTCACTAAATATATAATAATAAACAAATTGTAAGGTAAACAGAAAAAAGTGTGTATTTAAAAGTAACGAACGCTTGACATCTCTGATTCGATATGATAACATTGGGATCATGCGAGATTGGTTTCCAAAGCTTTGCATCACATACACGGCTGACATGGACTGTCCCATAGAGGTAAATAAGACAAATAAAAATGAATAACGAGGTTTTGTGATGTTTACCTTGTCCTGTGCGGAACGACCGTCGGTATTTAATTGTGCATTGTGAGCAATGTCTCTAGGTCGTTCGGGATTAGCCGGAGGGAGGAAGAATTTCGGCGGAACGGGAGGGATATGCACTTGGCTCGTGTCGAATGGATCCTTCATTAAGGGAATCGCGATTTCAACGTTTGCGTCACCACCACCGCCGTTTGTTTTACTCGAATTCACGTATTCGGGGGCAATATTGTAACGAGCAAATGGATTGTCAATTTTTACGCTATTCTCCGACATAATCGATTTAAATTCAAGCATGTTATTGTCCTTGTCGACGTTCTCTTGCGCCGCGAGAGAATCGAGCATATTGCCGATGAATGGATTAGTGGAATTAACAAGCCCCGGAGCTCCGTGAAAAGGTCGACTGTCCTTCGCCGCAACCGGATTTTGCGATGATGATGATGACGACGATGCGTAAGCCGAAGTTACCGGAGTTTTGGCGGAGACTTTGAAAGCCGTTGTCGGCGCCAACGGCAACGCTTTGCTCGCGAAACTAGCCGAGGCTGGCGCCAGAGATCTCGCGGATTTCGAGAGCGGACGGTGACGCGTGCCATTGTGATACTCGTATTCAGAGGGAGACAGAGATTTGGGTTTTTGGGAAGCGTCACACTCGCTTGCAGTAACGGTACAAGGCGGGGGGCCGTGCCGCAAGCGCCCACTCCATGCAGCTCTCAAGCTCTCTAAACTGCGCACTGGTTTCAACTGAAATTTTATGCACAAAAAGAAGAAACAAAAACACACATGGCAACTGGATGAAAAAAAACCAAAAAAATGCATCGTAACGAAATATATTATAAAATCAAAACAGACGGCATGCTTTAACGGAAGATAATGAATTTCTCTCGCGCCTCTGTGTGTGCGTGTGCGTCTGCAGAGGGTAAAGTCACCAGTAAATGAACAGTTAAGCAGAACGATTTGTTTATCAAGGGTTTCTATAAAATGTAATAGTCTCAGACTGTTGTGAAAATTGTATAACGATTGACCAGAATGTTGAATTATGCGATGCAACTGAAAAAGTCTCGTATTTTTATTGCAAAGTGTATAAAAATAAATACTAAAAGCCAAAAATCCAAAAACACCAGTAAATGAACGGGTCAATCGAACCTACACTTTTATTCGAAAATAGGCTTCTGCGACAAAATAATCGCAGCAGGTACCTAAAAATAGACAAATTAAGAATCTAATGTTCGTCCAAGTCGTTGTAATTTCTGATGAATTCTCAAAAAGCTGTTGTTCATTCACAGATGACTGTTCATTTACTGGTGCATTCACCCTATGTGCGCGCGGTTTAAAAAATATAGGCATTTCGACTTTGGAATGCCCGCGATGAGAGACGAATTACGTGGATACGAAAGCTCATTCACGACACACGACGTCAACCGCAGCGACAATCACACGCATGAGACATTTACCATTAGCACCGTTTTTGCGATGAAACGACAATTAGACGAAGAAACCGAGGATACTTACCGTTCTGTCGACCGGTGGATTATTTGGAAATATAACGTCCTGCAATTCGTGCATGAGATCAATGTTGAGTCGTTCCGGGGGGGAGTCCGTTTCCTCCGGGGAATGCGGACTCAACGGGGAGTATTGTTTTCTGCTGAAGAGCCAAAAAACGATGGAGAAAAGTGACAAACGAACAAACCGTAAAACCATGTTACTCGCGAGTGCTACGGGTCGACGCTTCTCGTACCTTGAGTCGGAAACGTTGATGTTGCGTAGCCGCAATTCTTTGCGGTAACTCGTGGTTGCGGTGAAGCCGCTCGGAGATTTCGACGGTGAGCCGAACATGCTGGTTCTTCGGTCCAACGTTGGCGAGCTCGGCGCCGAACGCGGCTGCTGAAAACGCATGCCGTGTTCGCTTCCCCTTGAGCGACCTAAGACCTCAAACTTTTAACGCATCAACTATATATGGACCGACATGGAGAAAATAATTAGTTGACCGAAGCATCTTGTGCGGCTTTATAAACTCCAAGTGACTAAGATAGTTGGGCCAAGCAATTTATTGGTTGCTCAATTAATCAATTGACCACACGATTAATTAATCGATTGCTCAATTAATTGATTGCTCGGCTAATTAATCGATTGCTCAATTAATACATTGGTTGCTCAATTACTTAATTGATTGCTCAATTAATTAATAGGTTGACCCGATCAATTTAGTCGTAGGGAGTCTGTCTAAACAATTATCTTTCTCCGTGTATATAAAAATAAAAATAAAAGCCTTCCGCCTCCTCACCTTTCCACTTCAATCCTTTGTAAGCAGTCTTCATGTCTTTTCCCTTGTCTTTGACCTGTGTACACGGAATGTTCAAGGCAAATATTAAGAACGTCTCTATTGAGACAACTGAATATTCTAGCGATCGGGAATGTGAGTATGAAAATGTCTTACCGATTTGACCGCGTACTTGACCGCAGGATTCGCCTGAAAACCAATAAAAAAAATACGGCGAACGTCAGTAGACGCGAACTTATTGCACGTACATATTTTCATCTGTTCAACGAGCGGAAATATTTAAAAAAATTACCTTATCTTTGACGCTGCGAAAGAAAGCAGAGCCCTCCTTACGCATGGCATACGTCCACTCCCGATACTGTTGCATAAATTTGCTACTGGATTTGTCGGAGTAATTGCAAGCTTCCATTTCGAATTCGTCGGAAAATCCAAGACCCGAATTGAGCATGTGCAATCGTTCCTCTATAAACTAGAGTACAGAAATGAGTACGTTTAACGAGGAATGCGAGATGATGCCCGAAGACAGAGACATCGTTTTATAATAATGGCAATCGCGGGTGTTTTCATTGCGTACTTGTTGAAATATCTGTAGCTCCAACATTTTCCGGAGGAAGGGCTGCATCGAGGTCGGACGATTCTCGACGAAAGCATTCTGATCGAACGTGATGCGCTCGCCTTGCTGAAGCGTCAAAGCCTCCCGGTATCCGGCGGTGAGCTGCACGAGCGCGCGCAAAAACGCCCTCGACACTCCGTCACCGAGCAGGGCTGGTCTGTTGCGCAACGCTCGCTTCAAATTCGTCACCTATTCACGGAAACGTAGCCGCTCTATTATCGACAATTTTCACCCTGCTTAGCAATTCCGATTAACTCTCATGGAAACCGTTGAAATGGACAAAATTACGATTGAAAAATAATCGTTTTACACCGGTTTTAATCGGATTTTTGTCCGTTTTATTGGTTCTAATCGGATCTTTTAACCAGGGCATCCACGACGTTCGATAGCCAACCGACCGCACTTACCACGTCCACGGGAAGAGACTCCAAGTCTTGAAACGGTGTTGCAATGGTGTTGGCATCGGCATCCAGTATGACGACCTCGCCCAAGTCGCTCTTTCGTACGCGCTAAAAATATCGCAGTGACAATTTCTACGTAGATACGCAATTAAGGTAGGTGACTACCTTGAACTAAGGTAGTAAGGTAACCTAGAACTAAGATAGGCAATTAAGGTAGGCTTGCGCCTAGAATTCATTTCGCATAACTTCGAAAAAAATTAGAGAGAATTACAAACACTGCTCGATAGTATAAAAATCGGAAAAAATGCATGCACATTGAAGGTACCGAAAAGATTAATTCTGCATAATAATAATTCTAAAATATTATTAACAAATTGAGGAAATAGAATTTGTTGACACATCTCCCGATGACCCAAATTTTTTTAATGAAAATGTATCCATTTTTTCAGATTTTTAAATTCGCTTTGAAATTGATGTTTTTGCACACATATTTTAGATATAAAACACACACAGAATTAAAAGCCAACTTAAAAATCTGGACAAATTCATACGTATTCATCGAAAGTCATCAGAAGATTTGAAAAACAATTTTTTCTCATCAATTTGTTAATGACATTTTCGAATTATTATTATGCAAAATTAATCTTTTCAGTACCTTTAATATGCGTGAATTTTTTCTGATTTCTATACCGTCGAGAAGTGTTTGCTATACTATCTCATTTTTCTCGAATTTATGCGAAATGAATACTAGACCCAAGGACTACCTTGAAGAAGACGCGAAAAGCTCGGGAGACGTAAACGATCGACGTACCAGAAGAATCGGTGCTGGCACTCCAATTAGAAAAGGCATCGGCGCTAAGAGGTAATCCATTAGCGGAAGTGGCAAAACAGGAATATATATGTGTTGCCAAATCATCGGATATATCAGAGCATTGCAGGCTTGCACACAGGCGCTCAGTCTCGACAAGCGTTTCGATGTGAATATTATGCGGCGCTCGTACAGCATAGACGCGAATATGATCATCATATTCTGCGCGTCGACGGCGCTGTAGTATTCGGTCAAGTTTATCTGAAACATCGAGATACGGGAGCCGTTATCGTCAGCATTGGATGAATCACGGCAAAAAATCACGAGCAATCTCGAGAATAACCGCGACTTACGTTTTCAGGTATACTCGGTAACTGGAACTGTCGCGGACTCTGGCACACGAAAGGCTATAATAATTCGTTATTGAGAATATCGCGAAGAATGTTAAACGTGATCGAAAAAATGACGGAAAAAATGAAAAAAAATAACGGCGATTCGCAAGCTTACGGTATTGGAGTTGGGTATCGGAATCGTAATGGAAGCTCCTGGTATTGGGACACTGCAACTGTATGCATCTTGAAGAAATTTCCATAAATCGCCGGAGTCGCCACTGGCTGTTAAAGTAGCAATATGATTCAAAAGTCTGAAAACGAGTCGCCGAGTTACTAAATAATTCCAAATCCATTGACTTTGTCGGAGATAGATAGTCTTTGTGTTCAGTACTTGTAGAATATTTCGTGCCAAGGCAGTGGACTCAAAATCACCAGAGCTGTTTGAGTCTTTGGGTCGTGCCTGCAGAATCCAAACGTCCATTTGGAGTCCAAGCTTGTGAGAACAAACGAAAAGTGTTGGACCGCTACACTGAAATTCGACATACAGCATTGAATTATTTATCTAGAAGCAAAGTTTTTGCATTATCCACAGAGTTGTAAATCCCAAAATCTTTTAGAAATAAAGTTTACGGCCGATTGGTTTTGTAGTTATTAATTAAGAATAGTAACACGGAGTAATTATAAAATAATGCATACATTTTTAATGGCTGCAAAGAATATTTATTGTCAATAAAATGTAACGATAATTTTCCTGAAAAAATGGAAAACTGTGGTTAATGTGTAACAAAAATAATGAAGAATCAAGCTCTTCCATTTTTTTGCAATTGCTCACAATTTTTTAATTGAAAATTGAAAAGTTTTAATGACATTTCTTTATCACTTTCAATGATTTTTTATTTAAATTTGTAATTATCCATGCAGCTATTCAAAAGTTCACACATCATTTTACAATCGCTGCAGGCGATTGTTACTAAATCGCACCTACAAAACAAACCGTATAAGATTTATTTCTGCCATGTTTCCAGTGTAACAAAGCATCAAATGTTCAAAATTTAAGTAGCTGTGTTTGGTAAATAAAAAATGATAGTTTAAGGACATTCTGAATGGCAATTGGTCCCGACTGACATTGCTCTGTATGGGTGTCAGGGCCTGTCCTGTATCCCCAAATTGGGTGAAACACCCTTGAGAGAGAAATAAATAAAAAATAAATAAATACATTTCTTAAACTCACAAGGATTTACAACTCCGGTTTTCAGTATCCAATTACATATATCTATATGCTTACTTGTCAAATTCACAGGGATAAGCAAACTTTGGTACAGACTTGAAGATTTCCGGATCGGTGAACGATTCGGGATACTTTTGCAGTATCCATGGCTGCTTTTCGCCTACCGGACCTGCTACTTCGCAGAAACACTCAAACAGCTGCTTAACATTCTCTCTGTAACAATTTTTATCACAATCAAGAATCGATCTATTTTACCACAATAAATTTCTACTATTATCGTAAATTCGAGGTTTCTTTTTTTTTCCCTCGATCCAGGTGAAAGCCAGACGAAAATTTTCTACAAATATCGTACGAACGAATATTGACCATTAGTTAACGAAAATTTTACTAGAGTCACTAATTGCGCCCCTCTAAATTACGAGAGGGGCGACGTAATACCGGCTCACCTCAGTCTGGATCCCATTATAAAAGCTTGAGTGAGATCGGATAGTCGAAATTATAATCCATTATAGGATCGTTGGTCACATGACAAAAATATTGTCCTCAATGACACGGGAGTCCTGTGCGATAAATCCGGCTTCCGATCATCTTACGGCGCGCGTCCGGACACTCGTGAATGGGTTATCGATGCCGCCGACTGATCGCTATTTTTTAAACGAAAATAAAAGTACGATTCTCATCTCCGCGACGAAGACAACGACCACGACGAGGACGAGGACGAGGACCTGCTCAATAACATTATGCTGCTGCTGCTGCTGCTGCTGCCCACTGCCCACTGCCCACTTCTCTTCAGGCGTGAATCACCCGAGTTTATCGAGAGGGACGACCTATTGCCTCGAAACCGAATGTCGTTTGGGAAACATCACCGAGAGCCGCGGGAAGAAAAAAAATAGCAATTTTTCATAAACTTCTTCAAAAGACGCCCGAATGAGCGACAAATGACCGTCGGAAAGCTATATATGTGTTTTCTTGTGTGTTGATCTTGTGTCCAAAAGTTATTTTTCAGGTCGATTTTTAAACTACGGCGAGGCCAAACCGCCGTGAGTGCGAGAGAGATGGAAAATCATTTTCGGAACAACAATACACGGAAACTAGACAGATGCCAGGAAAAATAAGAGCCTTACATCATTAAGAATTGCAAGAGGAGTGACGTAAGATTTTTCTTTTTTTTCGGAAATGTAAGCATCGTCGGAATAATTGTTTACAGTTTTTAATACCGACCGAGTAGGTTGAGTAGGTTCCCTGCTTAGTAATTCCCATTGACACTGATAGACACCGATCAAATGGACAAAATTTCGATTGAAAAATGATCGGTTAAAACAGGTTTCAATCAGATTTTTGTCCGTTTTATTGGTTCTTATTGGATCTTTTAAGAATGTAGGAGCGCGAAGTATTCAATTCACATAAATTCGAGAAAAGTGCAAGAGAATTGCAAATACTTCTCGATGGTCTGAAAAGCTGAAAAAATTTATGCACACTAAAGGTACTGATAAGATTAATTTTGCATAACAATAATTCCAAAATGTTATTAACAAATTGATACAAAAAAAGTTTAACAAATACTTCGGTGACCCAAATTTTTTTTGTATGGAAATAATTCCTTCATCTTTCTGTATACGTATACATTTTTTTAGATTTTGATCTAATCTTTGAAATTTGTGTTTTTTTTATATGGAAAATATGTACAAATTTCAAAAATTAGGTAAAAAACTGATAAAATTCATACGCATACAGGAAAATGAAGGAATCATTTTCATGCAAAAAAAAGACTTGGATTACCGAAATATTTGTTAAACAATTTTTTTAAGTGAATTTGTTAACAACATTTTCGAATTATTATTATGCAAAATTAATCTTTTCAGTATCTTTAGTGTGCATTAATTTTTTCAAATTTTCAGACCATCGAGAAGTGTTTGCAATTCTTCGCGCTCCCACATGATTAACCAGGGTTACCGGCTGGGTACACATTTGCAGCATTTTTGGTTTGATCTTTTTCTAAAGTCTTACTCGGCCACGAGAGGCGCGATTGGAGAACGAAGTAGCCATATTTGCAGTACATATATAAATATCATTTTCAAACCGACGAGAACTGTCAACCGCGGAAACCGAAGAACGTCTTCTTGTCCCGAAACGCGATCGCATCTTGTGAATCGTTGTAATTTTGTACTTTGACGAGACAGTTTCAACAGAGGACAAAGAGGTGCTTCGATAATGAGTATCAGTGACTTGAGTCAATTGTCAGGTGAGCAAAAATTCAAACTGTAGCGTATCGCAGCAATAACGTTATTCACGATGTAAATGACGAAAATTCTAGATTTATCAGGAATATCCAGGATACGCTCGAGCAGCATCCGTCCTTCGGAAAAACCGGATTACATACTCAATTTATCGGAGAGTCGTGCTTCTGGCTCGATTCGGGAGCCGGCGAGTAAGTCGGTCATCGCAAGTGTTTCGGCCGGCGATGACTCCATCACAAACGCAACGAAAATCGCAAAATCCACAGCCACCTGTCAGGATGCCATAAGCGAAAATGCCAGACTCGGATTAATGCAGGAGTCGGCACAGCAATCGACTACATATGACTCGTTGCAAAATGCTACAGCTACAAAGCTAAAAGACATTCTCGGTGCGCACGAAGCTAACAAATATCTGCAACTGCCGAATACAGAGAAACTTAGTCACCAGGATTTAACTCTTTTGGGCATTACCGATCTGCCAAAAATTCAACTCAGCCACAACGAGAAAAGAGATATTAACGCTGCAGTGGGGAACACAATGAGGGAAAAAATTAACAATTTTATAGTTTGGTATGTATGTCTCAAGCTGGTTACTCCAAAAAGATAATCATAATTTCTGTAACATTTTATTTATTTTTCGTATTGTTCAAAATGCTTCTCGGATTGCACTCAGACTGAGATTTTACTTAAGGCATGGGTAATTAAATATTTGAAATGTTATCCCATATTTTGCGTTATTTTTTTAATTCTCAACTAATGAAAAAATTAACTGTGACAAATTAGTGAATATGAATTTCCAAATGCTATAGCAGAGTAAAAACTGTTATCACTATTGTTACTAGAATATTTTGTATATAAATCATTTTCACGCTCAATTAACGTAAATAGTAACGGTAATGCACATTAAGGGGTTACACCTAATCGGCGGCCGAAGAAAGGCGTGTATTTGTGCATTTTTTTTTTTAAAGTGATTGCTGGTTTTGAACTGCTTTTTTCCACAGTAAAGGATATATCTTTGACAATGTTTCATCATTTTTTATAGGAAAAATTCACAAATGTAGCATGTGTGTGATTCTCGAAACGGCTTTTTTAAAATCGTTGACCGCGATATCTCAAAAGACAAATGGACCAATTTATTTGAAACTTTGCGTACTTTTTTATATCAAAAGGCAGTCCTTAATCGAAGGATTTTTTTTTTCGAGGGATACTTTTTTATATCAAGGAAAATGAAGTGATTTTTTCACCGAAATTTGGACTTTCACTTTCGATCGCGGACCACTTTTTCAAAAATTAATATTTTATCAAATCCTTCGATTACGGACTACATAATACGATACAAAAGCTTAATACATTTGGTTTTTTGATTTCACATGATTGGTGTGGAAGTTACAGTGGTCACCATGGAAGGCCTTTTTTGAACATCGGTCCGCGAAACACATTTATATCTGCTACATTTCTGAATTTTTTCCAACAAAAAAATTATGAAACATAGTCAAAGATATACCCTTTAATATGAAAAAAAAAGTTCGAAACCTGTAATTATTCTCCCAACAAAAATGCACAAAAACGCGCCTTTTTTGGCTGCCAACTAGGTGTAACCCCTTATCTCAATCATTTAGCTGTATTCAGTGGTTTGGAAAAACATGTTTATTCAGTGTGAATATTTTTGCACCGAATTTACAATTACGTTTACATTTTTTTTTTTTGCAGTTACGAAAGGCTAGGAGGAAGTGTCACGGATGCTCTAAAAAATCACAGTACAGCGGGCAGATGGAGTCTAACGGGTGGTCACGGGAGCGACCTGATGCGCTGGAAGGATCAGACGGACGAGATGTGCAGCGAGTATTACCGCGACCTTCTGCGATGCGCCGATTTGGTATACCGATGGCAGCAGCTCAAGCGGATCGACATGCGCGAGCTGAATCAAAAGAACGCGACGAATCTGTTGCTGAAGGCTCAGGTCGCCCACGTCCAGGCGATAATCACGCGGAAGACGTGCACTCTCAAAATGATGAAGGAGACTCCGTGGACCGTGGATGCGTTCAGACTGCTGGGCGAGAATCTCGACGCCAAGATACTCGAGGCCCGCGAGCGGCTCCGAAAGAAGAGGGCTCTGAAAAGTACGTACAAGGACGTCTTTACCACGGGATCCGAGGAACTTTTCAACAAGTACACGGAACTCGCCGACGTGATTAAGAAAAAGGAGCACCTGATGGAGATGCTGTGACACGAGGCTCGATGTCATTCGTGACGATAATAAAACTCTTTAATACGGAAACTTGTCGAGAGTCGGGGAAAGGCCGCCTCTCTTAAATAATTTATTATACTTGAGAGTCTCGAGAGCGTAAAATCGGAATTCGTCGTAAGAACGCTCGCTAGTCGCTGTCGTCGGCGTTCGAATTTTGCATTATCGCCGGCACGCAGCTGTTGTCCGTTATCATGCCGTGTTCCAGGAGAAACGATTCAACGTCCGACGCGTAGAAATCTATTCCGAGACTGTCCGTGACGCGGACGAAATTCCCGATCACCTGACCATTCTTATAAACTAACAGAGCGGGCACGCCTTCTTTTTTGAAGTGCTTGCTGAGTCCGGCCGCCGAACCTGGAAAACGAGACAAGTTTACTCTTTCCGCCTTTCTCACCTTTCGCACATATATTTTTCAACGGAAAGTACATTACGATACGAGGGCGGAAAAACTTTTTCTCACGAGTTTGAGTTTGCAGCACGAGACGTAGGCGAGTTTGCAGTCCATGGTGGCCGTTTTTTTCGCCGAAAGAAATTCCTTGACTTTTCCCTGATTATTTCCTGACCACGGTACTAACGATTTCTATTTTTTAAATTAATGATGCTAATGAAAATGTATCCAAAATCGGTGCACGTCTTCGATCCCTCATACGATAGCTTCATACGTATACGTGCCCCACCCTTCCTCGTAACTTGACTGTTAAAGGGTTAAACACTATTGTATGATGTACTTTTTATCTACTTATGGGAGATTCGGCACCAATTCATTTTTTTCCTGACCAATTTTAAAATCCCCTGACTTTTCCCTGATTCTCTGATCAATTTTTTTTTCCCCTAACATTTCCCGGTTTTTCCTGACCGCGGCCACTATGCAATCACACGAGCTGAGAAAAAGGTTTTCCGTAGAGTATGAAATTTCACTTTTCAAGGTGTGAAAATGCGGGTTTTGCGCGCGTGAATCGTGCGCAATACATCCATCACCACACCGAGTGAAGTGAGAGAATGTTTTTGTATCTTTTACCGCATATTTTGCAGAATTTAACGTATGGATATTGTTCGGCGAGCGTCAAGAGGCATCCGTTCATGGCCTCGCAACCGGGAATGTTGTCTTGGTATATGTGAACAACGACGGTGACTGCTTTGTCCTCGTTATCGATTGCCTTCAGGAACTGGTCAGAGTCTTTCAGATGTTTGACAGTACCGAAACGCATTTTTTCGGCTTTTATCATCATTTCCTTCATCCTCTGTCTCTGATATTCCACCAGGAATTCATCAGCCAGCAACTCTGCGAGCTCGGGATCCGTCTCCTCCAATTTTTCCTTCTCCTCGTCCAAAGCGCTACGACACGTGATGCTAAGCTTCTTTATCAGATCCAACTTTTCCTGCTCTTGCTCTGCGCGCTTCTGACATTCAAGCTGCTTGTACCGCTGCCAATCCTTTGAGGTAAGAAAATAATTATATTATTTACCCATAGTAAAATATATATTTCAAATCTCAAATTCATTCCATACTAATAAATAACCGTTATATTCACCACACACATTTACAGTAAGCTCTAATGTGGCTGGGGGTTTGCATATAGTGTGGTTTTCATAATATTAGTAAAAAATGGGTAACAATGAATAAAATAAAAAAATAAAATAACATATAATACAGAGGGTGATAATTTTAAGGTGGCCACCCCTTTTTTTGGTCTTGTTTGTTGATTTCAGTTGATTTCAGGGGTGAACTTTTTAATGATTTTTCATGAACATTGCGATGGTCGTAGCAATTATTTTCTCATGAGTATAGGTTTTCAGGTAGGACAAGTTATATTCTGGAAAATTGTCTAAATATTTTTTTGTCTACTGATTAGTAAACCTTACTGAATGTTGGACACAAAGGGATGGTCAATATTTTGTTTCAGCTTATTTTTGTTTAAAAGTTGAGCGTAAGTTGGGTGGAAATAGAGGGTAAATTAAGAATGAACTGACGTGATGTTGAGCAAAAGTGGAGTATAAATTGAAAATAAAGTTGAGGATATATTCAGACTAAGTTGAGAGTAAACTGATAGCAATATAAGTGCAACTTTATCACAATTTACACGCATCATTCTCTCAACTTGCTAGATAGAACGTCAAATTAGTCTCAATATATGCTCAATTTTTTTCTGAATCTATACTCAACTTTTGCTCAACCTTATGTCAACTTGTTCTCAATTTTCTCCTTACTACATCCCAACTTACTCTTAACCTACTATCAACTGTTTCAAAAAAATAAGATAAAACAAAATATCAACCATAGCTTTGTGTCCAACATTCAATGAGGTTTAAGAATCAACAGACAGAAAATTATTACGACAATTTTCTAAAATATTATTTTTCTACCTTAAAATCTATAGGTCCTCATAAGAAAAGAATTGCCACAATCATCGCAAAGTTTGTGAAAAATTACTAAAACATTCACCCCGAAAATCAACTGGAATCAACAAACAAGACCACAAAAGGGGGTGGCTGCCTTAAAGTTCTCACTCTGTATACATCTGTTTATAGAAAATCGTTTTGCAAATACATTTTTCTAATATATTGTAGATATATTTTTAGTATATATTGAAAGTATCTTGCAAAATATTCAAATGAATGACTCAAAGTTGCGATAAACTTACCCTTATTACACCCTTAGGGCCGGTATTGCTGGATGAACCATCCCACTTATTCACTTCCTGCGGAATACACGATTCCTCCGACTGTCCTGCGTTTTTTACCGTCTCGTCCTCCCTGTCCGAATCGCAGGAGTCGTTTCCTTCGTCCTCGCTCGAGCTGCAATAATACTCGAGCTTTTCGCCGAGCAGTTTGTCCTCCAGAGTCGCCATAGTCGTCACCGAGATTTTTAGCACATAATTTCAATGTAATTCTCTTAACTAGCAGATAAATCTCGCAAACATCGATGACTGCTGTTGTTGAAAGCACAACAATAACACCGAGTCTACTTCAGTTTGTCTGTCCAAAATTAGAATCGGACGCGAAGTCGAAGACGCGCATACAGAATGTTTTCTGGAGAACGAGCCATAGATAACGCAGGGTCGAGTGACCAAACTCTCTTAGCTCTTTATATTGGCCGTTCCGAACGAGGAAATCTCTCTCTTACTCGGTCGGTAACCAACATTTATTTGAATTCCGAGGACGACGTTCTCGTCTCTTATCCATGGCGGCGAACTTCAGGGTAAAAATATTAATTTAATCTCTACTATTATCGCAAATTCGAGGATTTTTTTTCCGCTCAATCCAGGTGAACGTCAAACGAAAATTTTCTACAAATGGTATATGAAGAGATATTGAGCATTTTGTTAATAGTTTGCAATAAAAATTTTCCAGTTCGTCGGTCCAAAATTAGAATAACGCGAAGTTGACGACGCGCATATAGAATACTTCTGGAGAACAAGTCATAGATAACGCAGGGTCGAGTGACCAAAGTCTCTGGGTTACAGTAAGGTCGCGGAAACGCAAACTCACGGGTTTGACATCAGGGCCCCCTGCAATCGGTATAACAATAAAAGCACGATAATCCATCGCAACATTTTTCATTCACACGTGCGATGGAATACACATTTTAACCGAAACACGCAAAAGCGAATCCCCGCGGCGGTGAAATGACAAATAAAATCGGAGCCTTCGGTAAATTTCGCACTGCTCCGATCTATGAATGTTCAGTTTGCGTTTTTATCCAATGCAACAATTTGCAATCACACGGAATTCCCATCGCATCCACGATCCAAGTCACTTGAAAGCGAATGCACAGAATAACCGTAAGTGGCAGTCGGTAAGACAAATATCTGTTTATTCCATCGGTACAAGTGATTGCCGGACGATGTCGCTAAGCGTTACCTGATTATGTAGTCAGGGCCGAAATACATTTTGCAAATTACGATCCCAATGATGAAAAAAGGTCCAGTATCTTCTGTAGCGTCTCGGAGAAACAATTATATCGACAAGGATGTTTCCTCCTTGTTATCTCCTCGCATTTCCTTCATTGTCATCGTCATACAGTCGAGGGAACATCCTTGTCGATATAATTGTTTTTCCGAGACGCTACAGAAGATACTGGACCTTTTTTCATCATTGGGATCGTAATTTGCAAAATGTATTTCGGCCCTGACTACATAATCAGGTAACGCTTAGCGACATCGTCCGGCAATCACTTGTACCGATGGAATAAACAGATATTTGTCTTACCGACTGCCACTTACGGTTATTCTGTGCATTCGCTTTCAAGTGACTTGGATCGTGGATGCGATGGGAATTCCGTGTGATTGCAAATTGTTGCATTGGATAAAAACGCAAACTGAACATTCATAGATCGGAGCAGTGCAAAATTCACCGAAGGCTCCGATTTTATTTGTCATTTCACCGCCGCGGGGATTGGCTTTTGCGTGTTTCGGTTAAAATGTGTATTCCATCGCACGTGTGAATGAAAAATGTTGCGATGGATTATCGTGCTTTTATTGTTATACCGATTGCAGGGGGCCCTGATGTCAAACCCGTGAGTTTGCGTTTCCGCGACCTTACTGTAACCCAAGTCTCTCGTAACTTTTTATATTCGCCATTTTCCGAACGACGAAATTTCTTACTCGGTCGGTAACCAACATTTATTTGAACTCGAGGACGACGTTCTCGTCTCTTATCAATGACGGCGAACTTCAGGATAAAGAAGATTAGTTCTTATCTCTCTTTCTCTCTCTTCCACACACACCCACAATTCAATATTACCCACAAAAAATCCAAGAAATTTGAATCGACACATGAAATTACGTATGTGATGTATCTGTATGTGTAAGAAATTGCAGTCAGCAGACAAAATAAATAAACAAATCTTGACTGAGCCCATTTGAGCACATTTTAACAACACATGTATATTTCGCTCCGTCTCCCGCGCACTCGAAACGGGATGATAGGAATGCAAATTTAACGAATGGGAAGGCAATCGCAGTCGCCAAGAAATCGCCGTACCCAACGTTAATATAACAAAGTCGTTAAATTTTCTTATATTATTAATATGTCAACTGATCGATCATTAACTGGGACTTCATTAGCCGCTATCACCGGACAACAAATGTTGTCTATACATCGCTGTCGATGGTAAAGCACGCTCGGTACGTACAGTCTGCGTGCGGCTGCGACTAAACGTAAACAGAATAACAGCAGTGGTGGCCTTTCCACGATATTGCAAACAATCATTCCGTGTAATAACGTTGTAACATTGTGAATAAACGCGGCTGTTCGGGTCGCACGTTGATCATCGATGAAAATAGAATAATTGTGGAAAAAAAAATGTGCCGAATGTCTGTCGTGTGTGCGCCGCCCCGATAGCCGTTCTCTCGGTCTCTCCCTCTCCCTCCCGCACGCTCTCTGCGTGCTCTGCGCGCCGCACCGGTCGCACCCCCGGCAACGAAAACAAAGGACAAATCGGCGATAGCGGCCGCTCGCTCTCTCGCTCAGTTCGCGGAGTCGAGTCGCGAGTCTCTCTGCTCTGTCGCTGCTTCGCGGTTCAGCAGTTCGCGACGAGAAACCTGTCAAATCGGGTATACACGGCCCGAGATTGTTTATTCGCGTTCCATATTATCGTCGACTGCCAATAGACGCGATGATATGTGGATTCGCGTCTACGTGCGCGTCGAAGAGCACGGCGAGAATCATCCGTACGTCGTTAATTGAGTGTTGAGAGGGCAACCCTTTTTGCCGCTCCAATTATTCAGTGGTTCGCGCACATTTATACACTCGCGAGTGGAACGATCGTTGCCGCTGACCAACATCCACGGATTTTCGCGGACGGCTACGCGCCACGGATCCTCGATGTTTCTGGATGAAAGGTAAATAGATGCGCTTTCGGGATGTGCGAGGCTCGTCTCGCCGAGCCTTACGCGATTGACACGAGCTACGACGCTCGTCTTACCCACTGGTTTGCCGATAAATAAACTGGAACAAGTGGTCACGTATATCTTCACGTATATCTTGCGCTCGACGTATTTTTTGGAACAATAATATTGTACTTTTTTTTCTAAGTGCCTCACATGTTTGTTGGTAAATGTTCTTTTGGGTTGTTCTTGTTTATCCCAATATTACCTGTCGGTCACCACAAAGACTCGCCGAGTGACTTCAGCTCAGTCCTTTTTGCATTAATTTCTGGTTTGTTATAAAACAAAGCTTTAGTTTGATAGATTTGATTTGTATTTGATAGAACATTTCTGGCAAGATATGTTTTTATCCCCATTCAGATGCTCACAAAACGAAAAATATATTTTCCAATTATTTCTGTTGATTGAAACTTCTAAAGGGTAGCAGTTTTACTAGTAAACATTTGTACTATTAGCATTTTATCAGCAATTATTAGTCATTTATATGTGGCTTTTATAGTTAAAAAAAACTGGAGTGATAAACTGAATAACGATAAATTTGCTCTGATATTTACGTTGTTGTCTGTTTTGAGGTAATTAAAAAATCAACAAAAATAGTTCACATATATTTTTTGTGGGTCAAAATAATCTGTGACATTTTTAAATTTTACACGCCAATAAACTTTGGAACAAGTGGTCATGTATCTCTCCTCTTGTGCTTGACATATTTGCTCAAACAATAATATTGTACTTGCCTTTTTTTTCTAACTGCCTCACATGTTTGTTGTTACACGTTCCTTTGGGTCGTTCTTATTTTTCCAAATATTACCTATCGGTCACCCCAAAGACTCGCCGAGTGATTTCAACTCAATCCTGTGCACTAATTTCTGGTTTCCTATAAAACAAAGCTTGAATTTATGTTTGATAGAACATTCTGGCAAGATATGTTTTATCCCCATTCAGATGCTCACATAAATATAAAACTTCTAGAGGGTAGCAGTTTTATAAGTTAATATTTGTACCATTATTAAGTTAATATTTGTTTTACATTCCAATAAATTTTAGAACAAGTGGTTACGTATCTCTCCTCTCATGGTCTATGTATTTGCTCAAACAATAATATTTTACTTTTTTCTAGCTGTCTCACATATTTCTTGTTAAATGGTCCTTCAGGTCTTTCTTGTTTTTACAAATATTACTTGTCGGCTATCCCACAGCCTCACTAAGTGAGTTCAGCATGATCCTCTTTGCATCAATATCACATTTTTTTACAAAACAATGCTTGAATTTGTCTTTGATACAACATTTCTGGCAAGATTTGTTTTTATCCCTGTTCAGATGCGTACAAAACAAAAAGTATTTTCAACTATTTTTTTGATTAAAACTTCTAGCAATTTCATTAGTCAATATTTGCACTATTAGCACTTTATTAGTAATTATTAACTATTTACATGTGGCTTTTATACTCCAAAAGACAGGACTGACTGATACATTAGCTCTGATATTTCAGTTATTGGGTGATTTCAGATAATCTAAAAATCAACAAAAATAGTTTTGAATTTGCAAACATATTTTTCTGACTAAAAATGATCTGTGACGTTTTAAAGTTTTATTAATTAGGAAGCAACTGAGTACAGCATCCAGTGGCAAACACAGCAGCATATAAATCTAAAATAATTAATTTTTTTTTTTTTCGTTATATGTAGATATTGGGAAATGCTCCAATATCTACATATTGGAGCATTCCATAGCTTATCGACGAGGTTGTGATCCTCATCTTTTTTAATCCTTTTGCAACGTTATAAGGTAATGCAAGTAAGCCCTCTAGAATTACTGAGATCTTTTCAAAATTTGTATTTCAATAATTACTCAAAACTTGAACTTATCTCAAAGTACATTGATAAATCGTTTACATTTTTTTATAGTAAGTTTTGTGATAAAAAAAAACGTTTTTGAGACCACTACGAAAATAGGGATCAGTCTAGACTAGAAGCTAAGCAGCTAGCAGCTAAGGATAGAATTAAATGAAAATATATTTTTTTGTTAAATTCATTTTTATTTGATGTTCTAGGCTCTCGCCTAAATAAGTGCACGGTCGATTTCTTTTGTGCATTAATTTTTGATTATTTATAAAACTCAGTACCAGGTACATTAAAGTCCGATGATGATGACTGCCCGGGCAACTTCGTTTCGGATGCGTTGTAAGAGGGTAATTTTTTTTTCTTTTTTTTTAGGGGGGGGGGGGGACTTTGCGAACATGTAAATCACGGAGATTTTCCACTCAAAAGTCTGGAGATCGTATTTTTATAAAGAATTTAAAATCGCGTTTCCAATTCCGCGTGTTTTGTAGCCACACACTATTGCAACATGATGTTGAAGTTTGCATCGTTGCAATGTAACGAAATTAAAAATAACAAAATATTAATGGACCCAAATAATTATTCCGGCTATAAAAAGTTATTACAACGACTAAGAGTATCACAAAACAAAATTATTTCACCCCTTCATGGGTGTGAATTATTTAAATTTTTATGGAATTAATATTTTGTTTTTAATTTCATTGCAATTGCAACGATGCAAACTTCAACGTTATATTGTAACGGTCCCCATTCACGCGCGAAGTGTCTCAAGTATTTTACACTCCAGAATATTAAAACGGAACAAAAACACCGCGTTGACAATAATTTATTTACTGACTCCGTACACTAACAATGAATCATCTCGTTTTGCAACGAAAATATTACAGGATAAAACGAAAATACTTCACAACATTGCGCGACATAAGTAGAAACTATTAGAACACAGCGCTGAACGAGATTTTTTTGCACTCTCCAACAGATGAGCAGAGTGGTATACATGCCCGATATGTCACGGCTACAGAAAGGCAATTCATAATCACAAGTGGTTCTACCGAAGTTGGCAATTTCAAGAGCTCTCCGTGAACGCACAATGAAAGTCTCTGTTTCGATAGTGTTGCTCTCCTTCTTGTACGGAATAAGCTCCGTTCCCATCAACGCGAGCAGAATCTGTGCCAGCAAGAAAAAGAACATCGAAAATATTTTGTTGAAAGAAAATTCCCACGGTATCGAAGATGTATCCGATGAGATCGACCGGCTTGGTACGGAGGTATGTATGCTCTTTGACACGCCGTCGTCTGTACTATTTACGGTGTTCCGAGCAATCAGCCGTTGATATCACCCAGAAAGATAATGACAATTGCATCAAGATTCTTCTGTGAGATAGCAAAAGATTTGTGTATGTATTCAATACGAGAATCTACGTTGAATATTTGCCTGTTACAGACAAATCATCCTGGGCTAACGTTCGAAACATGTAACAACTTTTGTTACGCCTTATGGCAAGAAGATAAACACGCGAACGGCAGTAAAATAACAATTTTATTTCAAGGTAGGTACCGAACGATAGATTGATGTATATCGAATTGAATTGCGGAATTTCGTCGGGCAGATGTTGAATCTGTGACTGGAGGTTTGCTTAACAGATCATGATTTAAAATAGCGCTAAAAAAGCTTGTCAACTCGACTCTTGAATTGTCTTTTTCAGGATGTTGGAAACAATCTGGGGACCGAAAATGCGAGAATACGGAATGCGTGGCACCGAAAGAATCTACCAAAGCTCTGAATAACACGAAGTTTTGCTGCTGCAACGGGGACTACTGCAATCAGAACATCACAAATTCGCTTGATATTTCTTACGGGGACAATGAGGTGTCGCAGATCATTCCCGAATGTTAGTCTCGTTCACGTTGTACAACGGATACGTTGTTTTCTTATTTTCAACGCTCGATAACAACAGTCACAAGAATTATCATTGATTTTTAACAGCAACGGGATTTCTCGAACGCGTCGAGTCCGACCGATGGATGATTATTATAGGAAGCATCGTCGTTTGCACGCTGGTCGTTATATTAGCGATAACTCTGCTTGTCTGTCGAGTCTACCGCAATAATATATTGGGGAAAATCGAAAAATCTCAATCCTCGGGGGATGGCTTCACGGAGAGTACCGCATTGCGAACAGGAACTTACACAGTTGATCACTTGAAATTGACGTCCATCGTCGGTAATACTTGCGATATTTTCCAATTTAATTTCATTTTCTTGTATTATAATATTCATATTGTTTGTTTACTTAACCATATATGATGCCATATATGAAGCATTCCATTTTCGTTTTTTTATGATTTCGATAAGATTAATCGTTTCCGAGATATTACAGATTAAATGAAAAATGAAAAATTGGCATATTCCGGCCTTTTTTCATTTCATGCATCTATTGATACCATTGAACCGGATTTAAAAAAAATCGTTGAGCATTTTTTTTTTTTTTTTTTTTTTCGAATTTCATGTGGAATATCTCATATATGACAATTATTTTATATTTTCTTGAATGATTTAATCACTAATCGATTTTCTTTCGATAGGCCAAGGGCGCTATGGCTCCGTCTGGCAAGGAAGTATGGGCGACAGAGACGTGGCTGTGAAAATTTTTCCTTCTCACTATCGCAACTACTTTCAAAACGAGAGAGATACGTACTGTTTGCCGTTTATGGAACATCCTTCATTATTAAGCTATTATGGTGAGATTGTTTTCATCTAGAAACTTATAAAGTTTAAGGAAGGCGATAAAAGGGTTTCGTGGGAGCTGATGTTGGTGATGAGACATACTGCTTAGAAGTAACGGCGAAGAAGACAAATTGACGTCTTGAGATAAAATAAATTATTGCTAACATTTTACAGCTGAAAATAGATCATAAATAACACAATGTCAAGTGAATAAACAGTAAAAAATGAATTCCTACAAATGCGATTTAGGTGTCGATGAAAGAGTCAACATGGAAGGCAACACCGACTATCTGTTGGTCCTTAGCTTCGCGCCGCGCGGGACGCTCACGGATTTTTTGCGCTCCCGGACAATCGATTGGGCGACATTCTGCAAAATGGGCCTATCTATCGTCAAGGGTCTCGCCTATTTGCACACCGATATACGCAAAGGCGGTAAGACGAACAACTTTGCATTATAATATGTTTATACATTAATTATTGAATGTGAGCATGACATTAAATTTCGAAAACAAATCTTTCCGCAGACAAAATGAAACCTTGCATCGCTCACCGAGACATGAATTCGAGAAATATTTTAATCAAGAACGATGGCAGTTGCTGTATATGTGATCTCGGTTTGGCCGTGCAAATCTCCGGCTCGAAATATTTTACCAACGGAGAAGAGCAACACGCTGAAACCAAATCGATCAATGATGTAGGAAACCAATAATAACATCTTATTCTAGCTATTTATTACCTTCACTTTATTTTTTTTTTTAAGATAGTTATGTTGCTTACAGCTCATTTCGCATAAATTCAAGAAAAGTGAGAAAGAATTGCAAACACTTCTTGATGGTATAAAAATCTGAAAAAATGCATGCACATTAAAGGTATTGAAAAGATTAATTTTGCATAATAATGATTCTAAAATGTTATTAACAAATTGTTATTAACAATTGAAAACAAAAATTGTTTAACAAATTGATGAAAACAACAATTGTTTAACAAATTGATGAAAACAAAAATTGTTTAACAAATTGAGGAAAACAAAAATTGTTTAACAAATTAAACATTTTTTTCAAAAAAATGATTCGTTTGTTTTTCTGAATACGCATGATTTTTTTCAGATTTTTATGCCGTCGAGAAGTGTTTGCAATTCTCTCTTATTTTTATCGAATTTATACGAAATGAGCAGGAAGCAACAAGTACCTTAACTACACGAAATATGCTCCGCATGCAAATGTTTCGTTTCGAGAATTGATATAATTCTGTATTATAGGTGGGTACATTAAGGTACATGGCTCCCGAGGTACTTGAAGGTGCGGTAAATTTGCGGGACTGCGAAAGCTCTCTAAAACAAATAGATGTTTACGCGATGGGATTGATACTTTGGGAAATTGTCTCGCGATGCTCGGATATCTATGTTCCGGGATCGGAAGTGCCGGCGTATAAACAGCCGTTTGAAAAGGAAATCGGTGCGTTTACCCTTTTCAACAAACCTTACACGACAATAGTTACGCTGCAACATGGATTACATGGATTATTCCTTCTTGCTTCGTTCACAAGCAAATTAAAAGCTGCTACTATTTTTTCAGGTCTGCATCCTACGTTCGAAGAAATGCAAGTTTTGGTCTCGAGAAACAAGGCGAGGCCTCTCTTAGATGGAAATTTGGTGGATAGACCGGGCGTGAGGTTGATAAAAGAAACTATGGAAGATTGTTGGGATTCCGACGCCGAGGCTCGCTTAACAGCTCTTTGCATCGAAGAACGCCTTACGGAGCTTCAATCACATCGAGGTGAGTCATACGCGACCCTCTACCGCATCTTTCAACGTCGATTAACTTCTATTTCTCTTTAGTTACGGTCTATTTCGCGGATGGAAGTCCAATGGTTAATTTGTACAGCGCGCTTGTACCACCGACCACGAGTAGCTTATTCTGCGAAGTTGTCTCTTATCATGACAACATTCATGTTCCTCCGTCAGGCTTTAACGTTCAGCAAGAAGGAACGCGCAACGATTCTACAGCCGATAATCCGACAGCACAATCGCCTTACGAAGCCAATCCGCCGGAACATAACTGTGAGTGGTTTTTCTATCGCTAATTCATGCTAAAGAGACAGATATATTATTTCATTCCAAGTTTACACCAGACAGTTGCGCTATATAATGTACAGGTAGAATAAGCTAAGCGCAGTGAATCGGGTGTAGTGTTGTAAATCCCCATTACTTTCAGAATTCAGGTAGTTATGTCGCTTACCGCTCACCTCGCAGAAATTCGAGAAAAATAAGAGAGAATTGCAGACACTTTTCGACAGCATAAAAATCTAAAAAAATGCATACACATTAAAGGTACTGAAAAGATTAATTTTGCATAATAATAAGTCTGAATATTTATTAACTAACTGCTGAAAAAAATGGTTTCAACAAATCTCCCGGTGACCCACATTTTTTTTTTTAGATGACAATGTTTCGTTCATTTTTCTGAATACGTATGAATTTTTTCAGACTTTTCAGTTGACTTTGAATTTTGTGCCTTTTTTATATGGAAAATATGTATGCAAAAACACAAATTTCAAAGTCAATTTAAAAATCTGAAAGAATTCATACGTATTGAGAAAAATGAAGGAATTATTTTTATAAAAAAGAAAAAATTGGGTCACCGGGAGATTTGTTAAACCTTTTTTTCATCAATTTGTCAATAACTTTTTAGAATTATTATTATGCACAATTAATATTTTCAGCACCTTTAATGTGCATGCATTTTTTCAAATTTTTGTACCATCGAGAAGTGTTTGCAATTCTCTCTAACTTTTCTTGAATTTATGCAAAATCAGCTGTAAGCGACATAACTACCTTAAAATTTACACAACAGTATATTTTCCAGTTACGATTCTATAACGATGGCCTATAGCAATTACAGAATGATATGTGAACTTTTGAATAGCCGAAAGAAAAACCAATTTGTTAATTAAATTTGTGGAGAAATTGTGCGAAAAATGAACAAGCACAATCCTCCATTATTTTCGCAATGCATCGATAGTATTTCTCCATTTTTTCATTGATTGATTGGGAGTCAATAAAACGCGTTTACCAGTCTGATTTTTTTTTTCAACATATCATTGTTGAAAAATGTTACCGTAGAATCTGTTTTATGTCTCATCAGAGGTGTCAAGCGCTCGTTACTTTTAAATACACACTTATTTTTATTAATCCTATAATTTGTTTATTATTAAACGTTTGGTAAACGTGGCCTACACGTTATATAACTCAAGGCTTTAACTCAATGTAAAATTCTTAAAACACATTGTTCGCAATAAATTCCATATGAAAAATCGTAAAAAGTAAATGTAACGACAAACGAGTAACGACGACAGTAGCGATCGTTACTTTTCTTCATTACATTTACTTTTTATTATCTATTGTCATGAAATTTATGGCCAAAAAATGTGTTTTAAGGATCTTCCATAACGTTGAAACATTGAGTTATATAACGTGTAGGCAACGTTCACTAAACATTTAATAATAAACAAATTATAGGATAAAGAGAAAAGCGTGTGCATTTAAAAGTAACGAACGCTTGACATCTTTGTGTCTAAGTTCGTGAAAGTCACGGTTTAACCACGTTGCAGGTAAAAATTCGAACCAAGTGGCAACGTGCAAACATTCCCAGGCAACACTGCAACCCTACCAAGGCCGCAATCCATGCATGGAGCGGAATCTCATGTTGCCATCCGATTCGCGGGACGAGCTTGGCTGCAACAGCAAAGTCCTCGTGGATCGTTCGTCAAAGCACGTGTCGAACGATCAGTACAAGCTTCACGCGGAGCTACAGGGTCTCATTCCCCACGATTATCCGAGTCGAAACGCCACCCAACTCACGACTCAACCGAGACCGGCGACTCCGATACCTTACGTTCAAAACGTTATCACGGAAAACGGCGTTTTGCAGTGCAACAAACGCAAACAAACGAACCAACAGCACGAGAGTGGCGCTCATGAGAATCCTAGACGAAAGAAATTCGCCGGATGGTCGAATATCAAACGATTATTGGCGCACAAGAAGATGTATCCGTACATCAAGTGCCAGATCGAGAGGGAAGACTCCAAGTCGAATTTACTGTCGAAGCAGAGCATACCCGTCAAGACTGTCGACACAAACGTGACAATTTCGCCGGGCGGAAAATATGTTAACGGCGTAATTTCGAAAAGCACGACGAGCGACTCGTTGTCGGGGAAACTCGAGAAATTAAACGTGCAAACCGCGACGAATCGTCGTTTCGTCGACGACGAGGAGTCGAGTCCGCGACCGTCGTCGCTCTCTCTCGTGAACATCGCGACCGAGGAGAGATGCGAGAGCAATCTCGCGCGGCAGGAGAGCATCGACAAGTTCAACCAAGTTTTTAACATTGGGTCCAATTCTATCGTACTGAAACATCCAAATATGAGAATAAAGACACCCGGCGATCTGCCGCCGTCCGTGCGAAAAGTACGGGGTCGCGCTCAGTCGTCCGCCAGATTCTCGCTCTACGACGATCGTATAATGTGCAACATATTCAGCGACGAGGACAGCCGGGACGACAAAACGATTTCCAATTCCGTGCCGTTTGGTATGGATTTCAGCGACATCGATAACAAAAATTCGACCCTAACGCTGAGCACGAAAAACGTCACGTGTTTCTAAATCCCGCTGCCTGTCTTGTCGTATAGCAACGATTATAGGGATATAAAAAAGAAACGAAACGAAAAGCCGAAAAACCACGAGGTCGTTCTTCAAGAACGCTCGCCTCGAGTGTATAGAGATTTGTGTACAGGCATATGTAAAATTTTATACTCGACTGTTGACTCCGATTGCACAAAATGTACTCATCACTCTAGTGATAACGAACAAAACAGACGACGTTATTGTACGGACGTGGAACGTTCCGAGGAGATAAAAAAAACCAATGTTCTACGTGAATTGTAGGAGAACCTGTATTTATATGATTATTCACATGTATACTCATAGTACTTATATATATTAGAAGTAAAAATTATACAATGTCGACACCGTGGATTGTATTGATTACAGCATGTAACTCACTGAGCTTTTGCTCGTTAAATCGTCGTTTTTAAACGTCAAGTGTTTATGACTTTGAAGTTTGCATCGTTGCGATGCAACGAAATGAAAAACAACAAAATATTAATTAAGGGGGCCTTTTACCCTGAAGCACCGTTTTTCATTTTATTTTTTTTTGTAGGGAAACGAATAAATGTGATTTTTTTTTAAGTTAAAAATTCCCAGGTCCTTAAACACGGACCTTATTTTGGTCATCCAAAATAAATGGCTACCACTCTCCTGACCACTGTAAGTATGCGTTCGGCCTGAAATTGTGCATACATACTCGACAAACATGTCTTCATGGAATGACGGAGGTTTTTTTTCGATTACTGCATAATTAAGAAAATGGCGGCGTTTGAACAAAAAGATCGGTTTTTCCCTTATGTTTTTTACATAGAAACATTAATAAAAAATCGAAAAATTAAGTTATCAAAAAAAAACCTCCGTCATTCCATGCAGACATGTTTCCCGAGTATGTATGCAAAATTTCAGGCCGATCGCATAATTACAGGAGTGGTCAGGAGAGACTAGCCATTTATTTTGGATGTCCGTGTTTGAGGACCTTGGACGCCAACAATTTTTAACTTTAAAAATTACAAAACGTAAATAACAAGTAGAAAAAAACCGCAGTCGTCTACTATCATCCATTTTCCCACAAAAAAATAAAATGAAAAATGGTGCTCCAGGGTAGAAGTCCCCCATATGATTATACCGGGTATAAATAGTTGTTATAACGACTAAGAGCATGACAAAAGAAAATTATTTCACCCGCTGATGGGAGTAAATTATTTTTTCTTTTATGGAATTAATGTTTTGTTGTTTTTAATTTCGTTGCCTTGCAACGATGCAAACTTCAACGTCATAAGTGTTTCTCCATTTTTCCGGGCCCAGAATCCGTTAACAAATACCTGAGGTGTTTCTTGGCTTGTTATATTTCATTGGCGTAACATTAGTTTATAACGCCGAGTTCTTTGCCAATTTCCGTGAAGGCGTTCACAGCTAAGGCGATGTCTTCGGCCGAGTGAGCCGCGCTTATTTGGACTCGAATTCTCGCTTTTCCCTTCGGTACGACTGGGTAGCTAAAGCCGATTACGTAAATACCTTTATCTGAAAAATTGTAATTCATCCCAATGAAAGGATCTCGGAACATTCAAACGAGAATATCAGCTGAAACGCAAATTTATTAAAAAAAAAAAAAAAAAAAAAAAAAACGAACGACTGGATAAGCTTACCAAGCATTTTATCGGCAAACGTTGACGCTAATTTTGCATCTCCGAACATCACAGGACATATAGGATGATCATCGCCGTTGACTGTGAAACCCGCAGCGGTCATAGAACGTCGAAAGTGTTGAGTATTTTTCGCTAATCTATCCAAAAATGACGTGGTACTCGTCAACAGATTCAGAACCTGAAGATACGATAATGTTATACGACGGGAAGGCGTTTGAAAAATGTAAAGATTTACGATGTTGAATTTTGCACCGTTGCAATGCAATCAAATTAAAAACAACAAAATATTAATGAACTTAAATTATTATACCAGCTATAAAAAGTTATTGCAACGACTAACAGCATGACGAAAAAAAATTGATTTCACCATCGGGTTAAATAATTTTATTTTTTAACATTTCAATTTTTTCAATTTTTTTCAATTTTTCTCAATTTTTTCAATTTTTTTTTGTTCAATAAAAAAAATTCAATTTTTTTTATTTCACTTTTTTTTTACTTCAACTTTTCAATTTTAGTGGAATTAGAATTGTAAGAATTTTAGAAAATTTAAATTTTAGTGGAATTAGATGCAACGATGCAAACTTCAACGTCATAAAGACTTTGGTTTTTTTTTTCGATCATTGCCTCAATTCCCGTGGCGACAACCGGTGGCGGTAATGAATTGGAAAACAGATACGGTCGGCTTCTTTGTCTCAGTAAGTCGATTAACTTCTTCGGCCCGGTGGTGTAACCGCCTGCCGCTCCTCCCAAGGCCTTACCCAATGTCGAGTTTATAATATCAACACCGCCCAATTTATTGCAATGTTCTTCTGATCCGCTGTATAAAATAACGAAGGAAATAAGTACTCGACTATTTTTTTCTTCTTTTTTCGTTGACTACTTTGAATAATCCTGCATGACGTTGAAGTTTGCATTAAATTAAAAACAACAAAATATTAATCAACCCAAATGATTATACCGGCTGTAAAAAGTTATTACAACGACTAACAACGCGACAGAAAAATATATTATTTCACCGCCCAATGGTGAAATATTTGTATTTTTATGGAATTAAGATTTCGTTTTAAATTTCGTTGCGTTGCAACGATGCAAACTTCAACGTCATAATCCTGCTTAATCGACTTGTGCGAACCGCGCAGGGTTTGCAGATAGATGGAAAATAAAGAGAAAAAAAAGTGATTTGAGAATTAGCGTGAGACTTGCCGGCCAGTCTTGCCGAAAAATCCAGTAGCGTGACAGTCGTCGACGAAAGTTAGGGCGTCGTAATCCTTCGCTAGTTGTATGATATCTGATAGTGGAGCAACGGTGCCATCCATCGAGAATACGCCATCCGTTGCGATGAGACGCAAACGCGAGTCTTTACTTTCCCTCAATTTCGCCTCCAGATCAGCCATATCTCTGTGCTTGTATCTGTGAAATTAGAAATTTCCCCGGCATTGATTTTTTATAAAAACGATCGAGGGCGACAATGCTACGCGTTTTGACAAAGCGAAAGATGGGAAAGGTGAAATCTGGCTGACTTTACCTGTGTCTCTTTGCTTTGCACAATCGAATCCCATCGATAATAGAAGCGTGATTTAATTCGTCGCTGATTACCGCATCGTCGGGTGTCAGGAGGGTTTCAAAGATTCCGGCGTTTGCATCGAAACACGATGCGTAGAGAATCGCGTCTTCTCTGTTATGGAAATCTGCAATTTTATTCTCCAACTCTTTGTGGATTCGTTGGGTACCGCAGATAAATCTCACTGAACTCAGTCCAGCTCCGTATTCATCTAATGCCTTCTTTGCCGCTGCTATCACCTGTTTGTTGTCCTGTAATAAAGAAGAAAATTGATGAAATTAGATCTCCGAAAGGTCGCAGTTACGGCTGAAATCGTTTTCGTCAACATGCTAATATCGTGTTTAACGTAATCCTCCTGGTACAGTCCCGTCTGTAAGTCCCAAATGTAAGTTTCGAGGAAAATTTCGAACACTTTTCTATGAAATAATAATCTGAAAAAATCAAGCATGTAGAAGGTGCTGAGAAGGTTGGTTTTGCATTGTAATAATTCCAAAATGTTATTCACAAATTAATGAAAACATGTAACGTTCAACAATTTACCCGGCAACTCAACTTTTTTGTGATAAAAATTATTTATTCATTTTTCTGAAAATGTATGAATTTTTTCAGAATTTTGTCTAATTTTTTAAATTGCGGTTTTCGCCACTTATTTTGCTGGAAAAAACGCAATTTTAAGAAATTAGACAAAGTTCTGAAAAATTGTACACACATTCAGAAAAATGAATGAATCATTTTCATAAAAAAAAAAAGTTAGGTTGCCGGGTAAAACGTTGAACATTTCATTTTTTCATTAATTTGTTCATTAATTTGTTAATAACATTAATTATTATAATGCAAAATCAATCTTCTCCGCACCTTCTACATTCTTGATTTTTTCAGATTATTATCTCATCGAGAAGTGTACGAAATTTTCGCCGAAACTCACATTTGACGGGACTGTACCGGGAGGACTACCTTAAGGTACGAAATATCTTACCGATAATCCTAAGTAGTTGTTGGCACAAAAGTTCAACACCTCCGTTCCATTTGTCAACTTTATCTTCGTGCTTTGAGGGGAGGCTATAATTCTCTCGTGCTTCCACGTACCAGCGTCCTCGATCGCTTTTAATTCCGGTTGTAACAATGCCGTCAGAGAACTCGCTTGGCGCGTGAAAATCAGCCTTCTTACGTTCATTTTCTCAACTGAATTAACATTGGATTATTGTCACCTTTATTGAAAGTCGTAAATAAAACGTGTTGAATATTTACGTACGTGTAGTTAGAGCCCAGCTCATTTTTTATCGAGTCGTTATTGAAATATATTATTCGATAGAATCATTCCATCCGGCGAACAGACGAATACTGCCGGCACTGGTCGTTCGATAATCTTACGGAGAATACGTCAAAACTGGTCAAACTTGTTTTCTATCGTAGTGTTAGTGTGGTAACGGTGAAAGGCTGCTGGACGAATTTTATAGCGTACCCTGTTCATTTAGGCATCGATCTTTTTTTGTCTGCCAAATCGTCCGATATCCGTCTGTTCACAGACTAAACGGGGATGCTTGCGATACGTAGCGCGCAGAAATGACCTTGACTTGCAGGGTCAAAGTTCAATTTCGTGAGACAATCTTGATCGTCGAAGATTTTTCTATTTGTACGCGAGGGCGATCATTGGTGGTTGTATATTAACAATGATTGACAGCTAAATACGGAGTATGTATTTATTTGTATCCAAGTTGGAGCCAGTATATATATACATATGCATATATATATATACTACGAGCTGGAGGGGAATGCGCTACAATAGTCGCGCCGTATATCAGAAGATTACGTATTTGTTATCCCATCTTCGGCATGATTCTGGCACACGGTGCACCGTTCATTTTTTTTGGCATAGCTCAATTTTCGATACAATGATAGTCGACAAAAAATGTAATATAATGGGTCAATGATTGATGGAGTTCTCGTCGCTTCGATGTAACACAATTCTCTTGTTTATCGGAGATGATCGCATTTTAAGAAATACGAAAAAAATAGTGAGTAATACACGTTGTTTTGTAGTAACTTTAAGGGAAGGCAGAGCAATAGAAAAACAAAAAATTGCCAGGGTCTAATTTCGTTGAGGAATTTCGTTGACCCTTGGCTTTTCTAGTGTTTAACACGTACGATCCTTATGTACATCGGTTCAGGATGACTTGGCTTTTGAGATCTTTGTAGCTAGGGAATATACGTGGGGGAATTCGTGCACGACCAAGTACACGATGCCTAAGTACACCATTATAGCCATTGTGAGGAAAAGGTCGAAAACCGCTGGTTTTACGCTGCAACGAGAGAATGAGGAACATCAGTTAGTTACAGTGGTGGTTTATAAAAGCGTAAAAGGTTCAAGTGATATGAAAAAAACGGTTGGGGGTGAAAATAGCTAATGACTAAAATAGCAAACTTCTAAATAATGAATGGTCTGAATCTAGAATGGAATGGGCGAATAGCTAATGACCAAAATAGCAAATGGCTAAAATAGCAAACTTCTAAATAATGAATGGTCTGAATCTAGAATGGAATGGGCGATTTCATCGTTATGAAATTCGCTATTTCAGCCATCCGCTATTTTGATCATTCAGTATTTTGATCCACATCTTTATTAAAATAGAATCAAAATAGCGAATGGCTGAAATTTCGAATTTCATAATGATGGACATTCTGGATTCAGACCGTTCATTATTTTGAAATTTGCTATTTTAACCATTCGCTATTTTGGTCATTAGCTGTTTTGGTCATTAGCTATTTTGACCCCCACCCGGAAAAACGATGCTGGTACGGCGCACAATCGTTAATCATACCTGTATACGTTCATTGTGGTTTTCGAAACATCGTAGAAGACAAACTCGGGATCACGTTTGTCGGGGCTGTGAAGAGTGACTTTTACGTCTCCGAGATAGCGGGACATTGCGTCCTGGAGGATGTTGACCAACGGGTCCTGTTTGTCCGCTAGCAACGAGGCTGCTCTCGGCTGGGAAGTCAAGTACATCAACCACAGTGCCAGAGAATCTTTGGAAACAGCCTGAAAAGGAACGTCATATTTTTTTGTACAATTTAACATTCATATCTTCGAATGCATTCAAGGCAGTGTTGTAAGTCCCCATTACTTTAAGAAATAAAATTTACACAACAGTTTATTTTTAGTAACGATTTTATAACGATGACCTGTAGCGATTATAAAATTATATGTAAACTTTTGAATAGCCGTAAGAAAAATCAAATTTTTAATTAAACTTTGGGAGAAATAGTGAGAAAAATGAACAAGCACGGTCGTCCATTACTTCCGCAATGCATTAACAGTAACCCTCCATTTTTTCAATAAGATTACCATGAAGTTTTATGTGGAAACTAATATTTCTTGCCTCCGTTCAAAGGCCTACACATCATATTATAATCATTACAAGATATTATTGTAAAAACATAATTACAAAACCAATTGTATCATCAATTTCATTTCTATAAAAATTAGGGATTTACAACTCTGATTCGAGGGTAGCAAAAAAAGAAAAGACGACGATACCTCTGCATTTGCGAATATGTTGCTGGCGCTCAAGTTGTACACATGTTGAGCCAATGTTTCGGCAATGATTTCCGTGTGTCTGTGGAGTTTGTCTATCTGACCATTGGTTACAGTGTCGAGTATAGACATTCTCTTCGGATCGTCGTGACTCTTGAGCGTGGACAAGGTTGCGGCCGGCAATCTTCTGATGCTGTATCTCTCGTGCTCCCACGCTAACGTCTCTTCGGCCAGGTTAATTTTTTTGTGAATACCCTCGACGCCAACGGAATGCATGGATTCCGCGACATTTTTTAAATTCTTGTAAAAGAGCCCGCCGGACGAATTTTCCTTCGGTGGCTTCGAGACGTGAACGTACAGATTGTCGCCCGACGATAGTGAGTCCAGGCAAATAACGTACGATGCATCCTGCGAAAGAGAAATTCGAGTTTTTCTCAATATTCTTCAATCATTTTTTTCATCATATCTCAATCATGATATGATTTTCAATCATGATATTTCAATCATATTTTTTGGCCGTTTTCAACTTACTTGAATGATCGATCCTTCGATTCCGTCCAGCTGATCTTCGAGCCACTTTTTGCTACCTTGGTAATTCAATTTGCCGGCTCCGCTTAGGACGAAAATCAAATTGTAATGCGGCCGCGATTTGGCGATAGCGTAAAGAGCCGAAAATATTCTGGCCAGTTCGAGTAACATTGCAACACCGGACGCATTGCTCTCCGCTCCGAAGGATAATTCCTGCGCGGTAAATGTAAAATAATTCAGTGGTGTCGTGTCGTTACAGATTCATTCGAATTTTTGGATCATCTAATGTACTCACAGGCGCCACTCCGGCACTGTCGTAATGCGCGACAAGCGCCAGAGTCGGGATTTTCTCTTCCGCTCCCGAGCCTGATAATTTTCCGTGAAGAGTCGCCACTTTAGCGTCGCTCTTAGCGACGGCTTGGCCGGTGGTCACGACAACTTGGTAACCACTTGCTGAAACCGAGTTTATCATTGCTTCCATGGCAGAGCCCTTTTTCTCATCTGTGGAAAAACTGTGCGTAAGATCGTCCAAAATGACCTGCAGGTGTGAATTCCAATGAGTGAAATAAACAGGAATCATTGTTTCCGGCGCGTTCATCATGGCTTCCTCCAATACTGTAATATGCTGCAAATCCAAAAGGTCAATTTCGTAAATGTTTATTGCAGATTGCTGCTCTTGTCTCAAAGCAGGTATATTATTTTTTTTAACTTGCAAGATATATATAAAATGAAGATACCTTAAAAGAGGTATTTCGACTTATATTATTGTTCCTTAATAACATTCTTTGTGCAAAGAATGCGAGATTAAGAAATATATATCAGATTCTAGATAATTTAGACGTGTTGATTTAGAGACCAGATAATTTAGACGTTCAACAGACGCTGCAGCGCCGACAAATCCGTTTCGAAAGTTTAATTTACGATAACTGTTTGTCACTTTGGGGTTCAGACGAACGGTATTTCACTGAAATATCGTTTGTCCGTCAAAGTTACCTAGGGCAAATGGACTTGGCCTTGGTCTGAGAGAGCCGGCCGATCACAGCGCGGATAAAGCGGTGACAAGGATTGCAATATTTCGAGATTTTTGAGCCTCCAACTTTTTGGAAGGGGAATATGTGGAACCTATGTAATAATTCTAAAGCCTCGAGGACAAAAATGGCCAATAAATCTACTATAAAAGTAAGATTTATAGTATACAAACAATTGTATAATATTTATTCCATTAACATGATAATTGATGAGCTACAACCTAGTCCGCAACAAAAACAGTACGTCATTGCTCTTGGTCACAATTGATCTTTCAAGCAAAAGATGAGAAGTACTGTTGCGTTTGAGAAATCTATAGCCAGTACTTCTTGCCATTAATTCAAAAAATGAACCATAGCAGAGAATAACATTTTGGGAGCATTCAGCTATCTGACTCACACTTATGACAATCTGAGAGAGACAGACATTACATTTTCGCACATCACATTAAGGTGTATATTTGAGTAAAATCTGGACTAAGTGAATCTCAACAGAGATTGGTTAATAATTGATTCTAAGATTTTAGACAGAATACAAAGAATTAGTGAGCAGGTCATGCACTTTCATTCAAAATTTCTTACAAATAAAAAATTTCATTTATCTTCTTTTATTATAAAATAAATAATAATAATAATTAATCAGAGTGGGTGGCCTAGTGATTAAGTACTAGCCCAGTATTGCTGGCCACTGGCATGTTCACGTTTAATTCCCGCTGAGTGCAAAAATGTTTTTCTGGAGTAGCAGCGAGCTAGGTATGTGTACAGCGTATTCTACTGTAAGCCAAGTCACACTGTCCGAGTAAACATTGGAGCTCGGAAAAGAATCTAGACGGCTACACTCAATCTAGGTTTTTTGTGACTTCCCAAGTCTTAGGCGAATGCAAGTATTTCTACATTGATCTTAAGTCAGCCACAGCTGCATTGCACACAACGACGTGTGCCACCATCTTGCATTGACTCTTAGTACACTTTTTGTACATCATAGCTGGTATGCGTGATTACAATGAAGCAACAAATGAGATGCAGCTTGTATATAAGGAATAAAATCTGGATAAAATAAAATAAAAATCTGTCAACAATAAACAATAAATCCACAGTTCAAACTAAACCAAATTTGTAAGTACACGCTTACAAATTAATAGCCGTTTATACATTTAAAAAGAAGTCCCAAAATTCTAAAAGAAAAGGAGGCTGAAAAACTCTGTTCGATGGCCTTTTAACCAGGAAAACTCTCAAAAGAGGTAAATTATTATGCTCATAACTGCACACACACACACACACTCTGTTGTAATGGTTAATAAAAATCTTGTACTACTACTAAAATAATAAACAAATAAATGAAATAAAATAATAAACCAATATATGAAATAAAATAATAAACCAATATATGAAATAAAACAATAAACATAGTATAAAATAAATGAAATCCATGAGCAAATTAGATCTACCTGTTCCTCTTCCTTGGAGAGATTTTTCATGTCGTTGGGCAGAATAATGATCAAAGCACCGGCTCTACTTCTTGCCGTTTGAAACGCATCGACCGAAAGATCTAGGGCTCTGGTGATGACGCAGTGTCTCGCCGTGCTCCATCCAGTCATCGATCTGGCTTCCAGCGAGACGGCGGTACTTCGACATCCTATTTTATGAAATAGAAAATGCTGGATTGGCTGTTGAACGAGCGATAAAGCGGCGTAGATGAGCCAAAACGTACCGTGAGCCACTCCGTGAAGGTCATATTGGTGCATTCGATAAACTGGAAACTCATGCGCCGCGGCCACAGGGTTTGCCGGCGCGATAATAATGAATATCGGCAAAACTATGAGTAAATAATAAGGTAGGTAACCGCGACATAACTCCGCGAAACTGTCACACTCTTCCACCCACATTTTCCTATCGAGTTTATCTTATAAAATGTCTATTTTCGAAGTATAATGTTACTCTATAGGTCGCCCTAACCAACCACCTGCGCCGAAGAAAGTGCAAGAAAACTTAATGACGTTACGTGATTCATTATTAAATCATTTTGTTAGTGTTTCGCATGGGTTAGTGTACGTGGTTGTAGATGTGCTACTTTTTCCCCCGTCATAACCTAAATAGTGCTAGTAGCGCTCGAGGCGAGGGTTGAAACGTGCTCAGTCGGTAATCAAAACTGTAACCAATTATTTCGACGATGCCCAACGTTTCCGGAAAAAAGAAAAGTTTCACACCATTCCTCTTTCGATCCTAAATGGTGTAAGACTTTTATTTTTTCTGGCATGTGTCTAGTTTCCGTGCATTGTTGGTCCGACAATTATTTTCTATCTCTCTGGCACTCGTGGTGGTTTCGCCTCGCTTTAAACTCGATGTCGATGGTAGATGGAGCTGAGGGCATTTTCGATGTCACGAATCGTATCACACCGCCGATTTATTGGCTCTTTCCGTCGGACCCCGGGCGAACGCGGTTTTCTCCAATTGTTGCGGTCATCGCTCCCGTTTTTCCACGGCATTTTTGGAACCCCGAACACCCGCCGAATATGAGGATTCAATTCGAACCGGAAGTAATACGTGATCTGTCGGATCTTCTTCTTCGGAAAAGATCATGTGTCACGATTATTTTATCAAAAGCGCGAAATGCGACAGTCATTAGGGAAATAAGTTCAAAAACGGAGATCTCAAAGAATACTGTATTTTCAAAGTCACTAAAAATGTTTGTAAGAAATACTTTCCATGAATTGTCATGAAAACGATAGAATAGGCCAAAGATCTGTATCTTTAAAAAAGCGGATTCGACTGGCTTCTTTCGACCGATAGTTGAAGCAACGAATACTGGACATAAGAAACGTTGAATCTATTATTCTTTATTTTTTATGATCACTTTAAAGATCCATGTGTGATACAAACTCAAATCGGTAACAAACCGTTTAGCCTATTTTCCCTGTAATTGTCAATATTTTGGACAAAAACAAATTACATTTTTATGAGTTTGTCTATTGGCTACGAAAACCTAATTTGCTTTTGTCCGAAATATTAACAGGTGCGGTGAAAATAGGAAAACCGGTTTGCTACCGACTGAATCTGCATCATCGTGACGGTATCAAAGACATACCAAGATACGACTTCGGAACGATGGTATATAGACCTAATGTCGATATTTCGAAGCGAAATATTTCGTGGTGGCAATTTTGGCACATTTCAACCAGATCCATGCCTTGGATAAAAAATCCGATTAGAAAAAATAAAATGGACAAAAATCCGATTAAAACCTGTTTGAACCGATGATTTTTCAATCGGAATTTTGTCTTTTTCATCGGTTTCTATGAGTGTCAATCGGAATTACTAAGCAGGGTGAATTCTGAAACCGGACGTAGACAATTTTTCGAACTGATTGTTACCGCGGCTTATAATAACTATTTTCGAAAAGGTAGAAGTGAAAGTCAAACAAATGTTGGAAAAAATGTTTCTTTTTTCATGCCACAGCAACATTACTCAACATATTATTTTATCAGCAACACACGAAGAACAAAAATGAATAGAAAAATTAGTTCTCGTGAGTCTGGGCTTCTACCACAACTTTTCGCCTTACGACACTCAAATATCTCGCTTGGTCTGTCGATATTTGAAAAGTTGCAACGATAGATTCCCGATTATAGTAAAACATATCCCAATGTCACTTCAACGCTTTGCCATTTTTACATAAATTTTTATAATGCTCAATGTTTCGTATTCTAGACACCCATGATGATAATGATGATGATAATGATGAAGATGATAATAATAATGATGATGATGATTATTCCACTATTAGATAATAATCTTTTTGTCCAATCACTCGCCTATTATCCCAACTATTTTCTTTATGTTCAATGACAAATCATTTATCGCTGCTTTTCGTGAATTTCTTAACAATTCAAAGGGACATCTAACTAAGAGAGGCTAGAAGTTAAGATTTTTGTCTATGTGCGATTCCAGACGAGGACTTGGCGTGCGTACCTCACATTCCGACATTCCAGATCTTACTTAAGTAGACTTAGCTTCAAGAATGTGACTCGATATAAACTAATTGTCGAGTTTTTCCTTTATCTGTAAATCACAAACTTTAATACTTGGCGAATTGGGCCTTGGAAACGGAGACAACGTATCGACGGTAGCGCATTTTTTTCATCGATCACAAAGTTGTATTTATACAATTTACTGCGTATTGTTTGTTCTTGTGCATCGGAGATTACAAAAAAATGTATATAAAGGCGAGTCATCGACAAGGCATAATCCGTTGGTATACATACATGTATTATTTTTATTATAAATTAAATAATTCGTAAATGCGAAACACGGAAACAAAGTTAAGTTGACTATAGACATTTTTTTGTTTTTCTGTTTTCATTTTCGATGACGACCACGCTATTATAAAGTATTGCCGCAGAATGCAGCGTTGGTTGTTACTGCATCCTGCTGCCGCGCCGCGCTGCAACGCTTTTATCGAATTACTTATGGAAATGATGATAAATACTCTCAGAGTTCTTCGTGCGAGTCTTCATCGAGTTTTTCACTTTCCGTGGACGAAACTACTTCAGGTTCGGAGGAAGCCTTCTCGTCCGTCGAGCTGTCGCTGGCATTCTTCGTCTTCGTGTCAGTCTTCTCGGAATCTATCGTGGAATCCTCGGGCTCGGCAGGTTCGGCCCCTTCGCTGTCGCCGGATTCGGAGGCCGAATCCGTTTTCACGTCGTCCTGGGTGCTCTTCGATTCGTTCGTCGCTGGAGCCGACTTCTCTTTTGGCTTCCAGATCTTTGCCTTGTTCACGAGATACTTAACCTCGCGATCGAGAACAGCCATTTTATTTGCGATATCGCGAACTTTGTATTTAACGGGCCCATTCAGCGGCGTTATCGACACATACGCCACTATTTCCTCGTGATATGCCTGAAATGATAATTAATTTACAATATTGCCTCTAAATCGTAACGCGTACAATTTAACGAGGTATCGGTGGTACACTCAACCCAGGTTAAAAGATCCCATTAGAACGAATAAAACGGACAAAAATCCGATTGAAACCGATTTGAACCGATTATTTTTCAATCGGAATTTTGTGCATTTGATCAATTTCTACCAGTGTCAATAGGAATTTCTAAGCAGAAGAGTTCATTGCGTTTTAGATTTGAAACATGATTTGTACGTACTTTCAAAGGAAAACTAGGGTCAATAAAGGTGGATTTGAATTAAAGAGATCCTGCTGATCCACCATTATCGACCCTGATTTAATTTATATCCACCATTATTGACCCTAGTTTCTCTTTGAAAGTACATTTAGATAATCATCAAAATCTTAATACGCGATTGACGTGACTTTACCGGAGATGCAGCCTTAATTCTTATCTTTGTCTCTTTACCTTCGTTTCGTTAATAACTCGTTCCAAAGTTTCCATCTCCACTTTGGTGAATATTTCCTCCGAGTCTGTAAGATTCCTCATGTTCATCAGGAAAACTGTGCTGCCGTTGATCATCGATTGCATTCCTTTTAACGCGTCTGGCCGCTCGTGATGTTCGAACACTTTCTCGTAAAGATTGTTGGTTAATTTTTTCACAGATGCTAATTTCTCGTCATATACATCTGCCGTTGCGTCGAAGCCGTCCTCGTAGAGCCACTCTTGAATTTCGTTGCACTCTTTTGCGATCTTTTCAGACTCCTCGGGAGAGGCTGCTGCGATGTACTCGTCAGACGCTATCTTTTGTTGAGCATCGATGACGAAGGACTCCAAATTGTTCAATGCTGTTTCTCGGCGGGTTCGCTCCATATCGTACAGATTAAGAGCTTTGATCCTGGATAAGAAGACAATATACAATTTGCACGAACAACATCTATGATTGCCACCTGTATTTATATATAAATTCTACGTACTTTTCCCGAGATTCCTCAAGCTTTTCACCCAACAGTATTTGGGGTCCTTGTCGAGTTTCGACAGATTTGATCTTGTCTTTGATGACCGTTATTGTTGGTTTTTTATCGGCTTTTTCGGTTTGATTTGCCGGTTTATCCTCGTTGGTTTTAGTCTGATTTTGCTCCTTCGCTTTTTCATCCGTGTTAGAATTGGAACTTGCATTTTCTTGAGGTTCCTCGTGAACTGGCTTGGCGTCTTCCTTCGGCTGCACCTCCACTTTCTCCGCCGTTTCGCTGTCGTCCGAACCTGCCCCAAATTCGTTTTCTTTTTTTCAATTATATATAAAACTCGATTAATCAATCGGCGCCGGGTATTCAGAAGGAACTGGCCGCGTTTCGAAAACAGAATGCTACTAGTTCTTCTATGTTTATTATTCGGATTCGCTTCCACATAGTCGAGACTGCGTGTATATACGAACCTGAAAAGAGTTTGCTTATCGTTGAACCAAGCTTAGAAAAGGTACCTTCCTCTTCGTCGAGTCCCGACTGACTCGACTTCTCGGATATCAGTTCGACATTTATCAGATTGAGAAGGCCGCTATCGTCCATCGCAAAGTGCGCGCGAATTCCTTTGCTTTCCGCTTTTTGCTGAGCGTGCTTCTTGTGAGCTTCGGCGACACCAGTTAATTCCACGTACGACAAGTTCAAGTTACCAAGTGCTCTGAAATGAAAAAGTGCGAACATGTGTAAAGTTTGTAAAATATAGTAAAGTAAAGTAAAGCAGTAGTAGTAGTAGTAAAAATGATGTGACGGCCCCATAATTTTTAAACTTAAAACTCATATGTAAAACTCATATTTTGCATGCGCATTTATCTTTTGCCTATAACAATATCTCCGACTGATATACAAATTGACAGACGCGTTTCTCGCAAACTGGCCCCGGATCATCGCCGCCGGTGCAGCATTTCAGCGCACGGCGGCTCACGTTCAGCGCCATGTCAGTGCTTGGGCCTGACGGACCTCGAATGGAAGGCTAGTTCTACTCTCGCGCTTTGACGACATACTTCAACTCCACTTTACATTCAGACCCTTATACGCTGTAACGTTCATTCCACCGAATACTTCATTGCAACAAACATTCATTCAACTGAAACATCTCGGATATTTTTCCGATTGTTACAATGAAGTTTTCTTGAAGTTTTCTTCAAAAAGAAAAAAAAAAAAGAAAAAGAAACCCTTACAATAGTTCTCGTTTAGGCAAATGATCCAGCTCTGCGTAATTGACGCCAAATCCAAAATCTTCTTTGTGCTTGTTGAAAGTGATGATCTTCTTTTGTGGGTACGCATTCATCTTGCCGAAGAGCGTTTTTCGAACCTGTGGCAGACAAAAAAGTCAGTGATTCCAGAAAGGTCATGATTCTAATACAAGCACCAGTTATCAAAGATGTCATGTGTCACCTGTTTCGTCCTGTCGTCGATCGTTCTATCGAAGACAATCTGAACGGGAAACAGAACGGCGTCCTTGGTAATGAATTTCTTAACTTTAAAGCCCTGGCTGAGATCCGCCGCTTTGTAAACAGCTCCGAGCACCGCCGCCTCGTCTGTGTTTATATTTTTCGACAGCTCGGTCTTGAGAATCTCCGTCAATTTGTCTTGAACTCTCGGCATGCGAGTACCGGCGCCGACCAGCACAACTTGAGAGATGAGGTCCATCGTTAAAGCTGTAACATTGCAAATACTCGTTGATTGTCAAATGAAAAACGTTAGTTTCCGAAAGTGAGAATTATTGTTGAGATCTATGGATTTTATTGATGTTTCACAAAGGATCCCAGTGAATATTTTGGATTATATTTATTTTGCTGAAACTCGTGTACACAAAAATCGCGGAGACGAAGACGACAGACGAAGATCGTGGGAGGTAAACAAAATCATTTGCTCGTGCAAGGACAAAAGAGAATCGCGTAAATACGCGGCGCGGTATTTTCTAAAACTAAAGCCAATATTTTTAACAATTATCGCTGCAGCAGGACAGTTGAAGGTGATCGTGCGAAAACTCACCGGATGTGTCGAGTGCCATCTGGATCGGAGCGCCGACACGCTCGAAAACATCGGCGCACAGTTCCTCGAGTTTCTCTCTGGTCACCTGGAGCCTAAAGTCCTGCTCGTCGAGGAGGCCTTCGACTTGAGCAAAGTGATCGTTATTGGCGCTCAACACGTTCTTAACGCGGCCGGCTTCCTTGAAGAGCTTCGCCATTGCGCGTGGATTTTTGAACACCGAATTGGGTGTCTTCTTCATCTTGTCGAATTCCGCGGCCAAGTAATTCTGTAGTCGAACCTGCATCTCCAGGCCTCCCAACGTCCGGTCGTAGCCGACTCCCAGGACGCTGACTTGAGGGATGATCTCCGCAAAGCCCTTCTCCTTTGATTTCACGTTCTGATAGCCCACGACTGTGGCAGTCGTGCTGCTGGCGCCCATATCGTAGAACATCAGGTATTGAGTGGAATCGTTGATCTGTTTTCGTCGGAAAATGCCGTAGTTGAGGGCGACCGCTGTGTAATCATTGATCAGTTGAAGTACTTTGAGATCGGCCAGCTCGGCGGCCTGAAGCACCGATCGCCGTTCGGCCTGGTTGAAGAATCCCGGCACCGTTATAACAGCTTCGTTGATCTTTTGACCGGCCGAATTTTCCGCGAATTCTTTGCCTTTGTGCAACATCTGCGCGACCAGCTCTTCGGGTGTGTAAGTCACGTTGCTGCCGTCCACTCGAAAGGCTATCGACTGCCGCTCGTCGTCGCTGATTATGTCGTAATGCGGAAATCTCTTTCTGTACAACTCGACGATCGGATTGTCAATCGACTTTCCGAGAAGATCGAGGATATACGAAAAGCTGTTTTTCGGAAAACGCAGCCCCGCTATCTGAGCGTCCTCGCCGAAAGTACGCTCGTTGTCGCGAAACGCTATAGTCATTGGCGTTTTTCTCTTGGATTCCTTGTTCAACGCTATTTCCATAGGTACCCCAGGCTACAAAATTAAAAGAGAATCTTTCATCACATGACAAATTTTATTCCACCAAGCTACAATATGCTGAAGCAGATATATATTCATTGAAATAACTGACAATGACACCGCCATTTGTATTAATTTTCTTTCAAGTTTTGATCCAGTGTATAATTTACTGTGTCCTGTTTTTGCATAGTGGCTGCGGTCAGGGAAAACCGGGAAAAGTCAGGGGAGAAAAAAATTGGTCAGGGAATCAGAGAAAAGTCAGGAAATTTCAAAGTTGATCAGGGAAAAAGTAAGTTGAGGCTGAACCTCCCGTAAGTTGATAAAAAGTTAAAAAATGTTATACATTTTAATAAGTATAATATAACATGAATTATTATAATAGTGTTTAATGTGCTTCATCATTGAAAGGCAAAGTAAATAATAAGGTTTTGGATACATTTTCATTGACATCATTAATTTTTTAAATAGAAGTCATTAGAACTATGGTCAGGGAAAAATCAGGGAAAAATCAGGCAAATATCAGGGAATATTTGTCTGCAAAAAAAGCCGCTACCATCTTTTGTGATGTCTACCCTGCTTAATAATTGCCATTGATACTGATAGAAACCAATAAAATTGACAAAATTTCGATTGAAAAATTATCGGTTCAAACAGGTGTCAATCAGATTTTTGTCTGTTTTATTGTTTCTAATTGGACCTTTTAACCAGGGTATACATCAAACAGTACCAATTTTACATAATGCAACAAATTTATATGTATTATTTGGTGGTGTACTTTTTTAATATATATAATTTTTAATTCATGAGGTACGTAAGGATTATTAGTGAATGTGAATAAAGTTTCACACAATTTATAATTTATTCAGTTTGTATGGATTATGTGCAAACATGAACAGGCTTAAGAATGAAGTATAGCTGATATACCGTTATTGTTGTAGCTGCATAAGAAGTAATGCATTGTTACAATGAACATGTGTTAATTCGAAACATTATTTATAAATGTATATAGAAGACATAGTCGTGACGGTTTGAATTTCAATAAACATCAAATAAAAGAATTGTAAGAAGGAAATAAGCACAATGTTGGTTTACTTTTCAAAAATTTCATCTATTCGGGTCAAACATTTTTTTGTTTTCATTTGTTAAACATGTACACTTTTTTTCCTTTTTTGTTTCCAACAATTAATTCTTGGCAAGGCCTGATTTTTTTTAATAATTTTAATACAGCATTGAAAATACACAAAAATCTTTAAATAAATGTTCACACTGACTGACCAGCGTGTATACATTTACAAATGTATACAGAAGTTTTAGACTTGATGTCTTTAATTTACATAAATACAAAATAAAATAAATGTAATAAAGAAATAAGCTAAAAGTTGCTCTATTTTTTTTAAATATCATCTTTTTAATTAAACGTTTTATTTTTCGTTTTCATTTGTTAAATGTACATATTTTTTTCTTTTCCAACAATTAATTTGTGGCAAGGCCTAATTTTTTAAAAATAATTTGAATACGGCATTGAAAGTACAGAAAATCCTTAAAGAAATGTTGACGCCGAGCGAGCAGCGGTGCGGGCACCAGCGTTAGTGGAAACAGAAGAACAAAAGTGTGGCGAGCTTACCGAAACGATGGCGACTTTGAGCCACTCGCTGCCGATGTCAACGCTCATAACCGCAACGCCGTCGGCGCGTTCCAGACGAGAGGCGACAACGAGAAGGCTCAGAAGGGTCAGCATAATTTTGCAATTGAATCCTCTTCCGATGACATGTGCCCCGATTTTCCGATTGTCTGCCATGGTTGGCGCACGAGGTTTGCCTTTTGACACCGAAATATAGGCTATTGACCGACCACAGTGCCGGTAAGGCGTATTTTAACGAGACACGATTGCTGACACTCGTGCTCACGGCTATTGCGGATCAATTCTCAGTGTCAGATCCGATATTTTAAGTGATTGTGCGGCGGAATATAAACCATAAGTGCTGTCCTGTGGCGAACTTTGAATACACACGAGACCGATAAACGCGACGCGAACCGGCTGCTCTACGGGCGATCGTGATTCGCGAGGTGCTGTCGTCGTCAGCTGCACTACACGTACCACCGTGTGTTGGTGTGGCGGCATCCCATTGGCGAACGAGAGCCTCGTCGGCACCAGTGACGAACCACCACCGCCGCAGTGTCCGGCGTCGTGGTCGGTTTCCTTTCCAGAGTTTCGAGAAGAGGAAGGAATTTTTTGTCTACAGTGGAACCCCGATTAATCGGGCTCTCGGATTGTTCGGGAAGCGGATTAACCGGGCATCACGAGACGCGAAGAAAGTGCAAGAGACAAACGAAAGTCACTGAGTACTTCGAAAAAAACCTCGTTTACTTAACGTAATTAAAAAAAAAAAAAAAAAAAAAAAAAAAACGAACAGCTTTATATACTTGTTTATACTATCCAACAATTAAATGTAACTTGTACCAAATCTCACAGTAACTAGTGAAAATAAAGTTACAGTCAAAATAAAGTTATATTCAAAATAAATTTATAGTCAAAATAATGTTATAGTCAAAATAAAGTTATAGTCAAAATAAAGTTATAGTCAAAATAAAGTTATAGTGAAAATAATGTTATAGTCAAAATAAAGTCATTATCGATTTATGCACTTTTGCTCTTTAGTTCGGATTAACCGGGATTTCGATCATTCGCGAATTCTTCGGTCCCGAGCATCCCGGTTAATCGGGGTTCTACTGTATATATTTTCTCGCGCGCCGACCTGTCGGAGGATCCGAAATGGCCTAAAAGAAACCGATAGAAATGAGCAGGATGAACAAAAACGCGTAGATATAGATATAGATATCGGATACGAAGTATCTAGATTTCTACAGTTGTCGATTTCTAGTAGCTTCTACCAAACTTTTTCTGGAATGGATCTGTCGTAAATTACTTGGTCAGAAGCATCTTTGAACAAAATCGCGCCAACTGTTCTGTTGCCAGTGTGATCCCAAATGTAAAGCGAATAAAGCTTTTTTGTTTTATATGAAATAAATAAATGAATGAAAAGAGAAAGCCCGTTATTCCTTTTTCATGTTCATGATTATGGCAATGAAATCTTTCCAACGTTACCGACCGATGGAAGATGATTTGTCGGCTGAAGAGAGAGCGAATATATATTTGCAATTCTGCGTGGATAAGAAATGTCAACACGATAAAACGGGTTTGACAAATGCATATCGTGATGCTCTCGAATGGACGTTGAACTTTGACAATTAATTCCCGGCAAAGTCCAGAGAGAATCGCTCGATCGTTCATTTCTTGGTTCGTCATTGTTGCGGTTTTATCGCGACTCGCTGCGCTTGTTTTATTTTTCATTTACCGTGACAAACAGTCAAGGGCTCGTTAAAAATGTCGAGTGACGTGCGATTTGACGGTCGTGTAGTTGTGGTTACAGGAGCTGGCGCAGGTTATTTTGGACATTTATTAAAGCTGCTGTGTTTATTGCGTTTCCACTTGTCAGCATTTTTCCTTTGACAATAACGAATGTTGCAGGTTTGGGCAGGGCGTATGCTCTGTTGTTTGCTTCTCGAGGCGCCAGTGTTGTCGTGAATGATTTGGGTGGACAGCGAAACGGAGATGGAAGTGACTTCAAAGTTGCGGATGCTGTTGTCAATGAGATTCGAAAGAATGGTTAGATTCACCTTTCTTTCCATTTATAACATTTTTCTTTTTTTCAACGTTCCCAGTTTCATAATTCCATAAATGTATTATAATTATGAACAATATAGCCAGATTCAGTATTCATTTTATCAATTGATAAAATTCATTCATTCATTTTATTTTTATGATTCAGCATTTATTTTGATACTAAACATTACAATGCATTATTTGTTTATGTGCCCTTGGAATATTTTTGTATATGAAGACCAGTTAGTACAAATGTATATGTAAAAAAAACATAACATGTGTAAAAAAACAACTTATGTGATTTGAATAAATAGGTGACATATGTCCATATAACACTATATTATTGTGAATTTGTGTATGTACTCATATTTAACTATTATGTCATTTGTATTATGATAATTTCAGGGGGCAAAGCTGTTGCCAATTATGACTCAGTCCTGGATGGAAAAAACATAGTGAAAACTGCTATCGATGCGTTCGGCCGCATAGACATTGTTGTGAACAATGCTGGAATTTTAAGAGACAGAAGTTTTGCGCGTATGACAGAAGCTGATTGGAGTATGTATGCATAGACGTTGCAATTTGTATTTTGTCTAAATTCAACAAGAAACAAGAAGCATTTTGATTACCATTGGAGCCACTCTGCAGGCATCCTTGACTAAAACATCCGATTTTGGCCAATAAAACGGACAAAAATCCGATTGAAGCCTGTTTGAACCGATTATTTTTCAATCGGAATTTCGTCTATTTGATCAGTTTCTATCAGTGTCAATGGGAATTATTAAGCAGGCATAAGATTACTTTCAAACTTGTTATTACTTTTTTTTATTCTTTTCAGCCTGGGCAAAAGCCAACTATTAGAGTATAAATAATTAATAATTACAGCCTGCGTCAACTTGAATTTGGAACAAATGCAATTAACTGAATGCGTTTGTATTATGTTTATTTATTTTTTACTCGTCCGTTTAGACATCATTCAAGATGTTCATTTGAAGGGAGCTTTTGTCACAACTCAGGCGGCATGGCCGTACTTTCGTAAGCAGAAGTACGGCCGCGTGATTGTCACGTCGAGCAATAGTGGCCTATACGGAAATTTCGGCCAGGCCAATTACTCCGCGGCAAAATCTGCTCTTGTTGGACTCGCCAAGACCCTGGCCATCGAAGGAGCGAAGGACAATATTAACACGAACGTAATAGTTCCAACAGCAGCTTCGCGGCTAACCGAAGATATTCTGCCACCAGGTCGGTCACGTAAAAACGATTTAATTCGCTCATTGATGTCCTCGTCAAGTTTTAACGGTTCAGAACGATCCTGACGCTTCTTCGTTTTTCCCAGATCTGTTCAGCCAATTGAAACCGGAATTAATAGCCCCGGTAGTGCTGTGGCTGTGTCACGAGGACTGTGGCGAAAACGGTTCCGTCATTGAGTCAGCCGTTGGTTGGGCATCGAAATGTAATATTTGCAAATATTATTTCTCACCATTTTCTCAATACTACTACTTTTTAATTTCATGTGCTTTGAAATTTCTACTCTCGACGTATAAGTTATTCACAAACCAACAAAACTTAGATTATAAAATATTTATAAACTTTAATATAAATAATATAAAAAATATAATTTATATTAAATAATGTATACTTTATACTTTAATATAAATAATAATAATAATCATTATTATTATTATTATTATTTGTTTAATATATTTATAATGTAATATATTTGTTTAATATATTATATTAATTACAAACCAATAAAACTTAAAGATCAATTGGTGCGCTCACTGGGGTGGAACTTGCGACAAGACGTGAACGCCCCGGTGACCCCGGAATCTGTGCGAGAGAACTGGGAGAAAGTGACGGACATGCAATCAACGAAACACTACGGATCTATCGGAGTATGACTTTTTTAATTTGGAGATCTACAAGCAGTTCACGTTTTTCCAACCATCTTAGAATTCAATTCAAATTTCAGGAAGCTACTGGTGAACTGCTGAATGTGCTGGAAGTGATGAAAAGCGGCGATGCCGTCAAGGTGCCGGTAAGTTACATTGGAAGTTGGGTTTCGGCATCGAACGGAAGTTACATTTGCATATCGCAATGAATATAAAATAGCCTTATTTATTTTTTAAATGTTTCGAATTATTTAGTCACCGTGAAGTATGAATTTATATAATAAGATGAACTTAGAACTTAAAATAATAAGGTAACGTATATAATAAGGGAACTTATATAATAAGATATTCTATTGATTGCTTGTGCAGAAACCCATCTTCGAACACAGCTACAATCACCGTGATGTAATTCTCTATGCTATTGGAGGTAAATTTCTAAGCCATTTTTACTGCTTGCTGATTTTCATAGAAAGTCAATTCAATTGCTTTGCGAAGCACAAACAAATAATACCTCGCCGTTTTTCAGTTGGAGCCACCGTGAAAGAACCCACTGACTTTCGTTATCTGTACGAGTTCAATGAAAACTTTGCTGTGTTACCGACTTTTTACGTGATATATGGCCCGATGGGTTGCATTGGAACGTCGATTGTCGAAAATATGATACCTGGAGTTTCGGTTGACCGCACGGGGGTAATTTTTTTCTCTGTTTAACACTTGACTTGTTTTTCAACAGGTTGTACTGATTCTCTCATTGCACACATTTTCACTTATTGTCAAATGTTTGCAGATACTACACGGAGAACAGTATTTGAAAGTACACAAGCCACTACCCGTAGAAGCGAAGGTGGAGACTCATTTCAAAGTTCAAGACGCACTTGACAAGGGCAAGAACGCGGTCGTTCTAATCGAACGTAAGTCATTATCTTAAGGTAGCTCTAGCGCTGAGTATTCATTCGGCATAAATTCGAGAAAAATGAGAAAGAATTGCAAACACTTCTCGATGGTCTAAAAATCTGAAATAATTCATGCACATTAAAGGTACTGAGAAAATTAATTTTGCGTAATAATAATTCTGAAATGATATTAACAAATTGATGAAAAAATGTCTTAAAAAATATTTCGATGTCCCGGTTTTTTTAAATGACAATCGTACCTTCGTTTTTCTGAATATGTATGCATTTTTTCAGATTTTTAAGGTTTCTTTGAAATATGTATATATTTTTCATATGAAAAACCACAAATTTCAAAAAGGACTTAAAAATCTGAAAAAAATCGTACGTATTCAGAAAAACGAGGGAATCATTTTCATAAAAAAAAAAAAAAAAAATTGGGCCAGCGAATAAAATGGTTCAACAATTTTTTTTCATCAATTACCATAAGACATTTTGCATTTTTAGACGAAACATTCGACAAAGTCACAGGCGAGAAGCTTGTGACCGGCCAAATGGTAATAGTATGCAGAGGTGCTGGCGGGTTTTCAGGCCCTCGAAAATCAACTCACGAGGTACCCGTAGTCGCCACACCAACCAGAAAACCCGACGCCGTGTGTGAAGAAAAAACTGCCGGAGACCAGGTAATAAGAAGCTCATAACTGCTCTGTATTTCAATTTTCAGCAATGTTGCCCCAAACTTGTTTTTCACCCTGTTTAAAAGATCCGATTAGAACCAATAAAACGGATAAAAATCCGATTGAAACCTATTTGACCGATTATTTTTCGATCGGAATTTTGTCCATTTGATCGGTTTCTATCAGTGTCAATGGGAATTACTAAGCAGGGCAGTTATCCACATAATTTACTGGAAAATCCAACACGGCTGTTACAGTCGCAGCATTCTTAATCTGTTCTGCCCCAATCAATTTCAGTTTCTGACCCAATGACGTTTATATGCCTAGGTCGTTCACCAAGAATGTAAATTTCCGATATCTATAAAAACGTGGACTTCTTTCAGGCCGCCCTATACAGATTAAGTGGCGACTGGAACCCTCTGCACATTGATCCGAATATCGCGATGATGGGTGGATTCAAAGAGCCGATCCTTCACGGACTATGCTCTCTTGGATTTTCCACACGACACGTGCTCAGGACCTATGCGGGTGGAGACCCAGAACTGTTTGATTCGATAAAGGTACGTTTTTCAACGCACAATCATATTTTCTCTTATTTCCAAATGTTTTATATTTTGTCTCAGGTCCGTTTCGCCAAACACGTGATTCCCGGCGAAACTCTCCGTACCAATATGTGGCAAAATGGATCTAGAATTCATTTCGAAACCGTAGCCGTGGAGCGCAATGAACCGGTCATAACGGGTGAGTAGAAGTTGAAAGGTCATCAGGATCCGAGCTTCAAGTGACGCGGTAGCCAAGCATTAAAATAAATTAAGGAGGTCCTGTCGTATAGAGTTGGTTTCGCATAAATTCAAGAAAACTGAGAGAGAACCGGGAACACTTCTTGATGGTATAAAAATCTGAAAAAATGCATGCACATTAAAAGTACTGAAAAGATTAATTCTACATAATAAGAATTCCAAAATGTTATTAACAAATTGACGAAAAAAATGATTAACAAATATTCCGGTGACCCACATATTTTTGTTATGAAAATGATTCGTTCGTTTTCCTGAATAGGTATGCATTTTTTCAGATTTTTAAGTTAACTTTGAAATTTGAGTTTTTTATAGGGTGAAAAAATGAATTTGTTAATAAGATTTTACATTTATTATTATGCCAAATGAATATTTCCAGTACCTTTAACGTGCATGCATTTTTTCAGATTTTTATACCATCAAGAAGTGTTTGCAATTCTCTCTCAATATTCTCGAATTTATGCGAAATGAAGACTATATGACAGGACCTCCTTAATTCGGCCTCACGGCCGAGACGTTAACACTATACTCTTACTTTACTCGACGTTCGTCCTTTTCGTCCGCTAGGAAATTCTAACCCGAATTATCTGAATTAAGACATCATTTTATGTACTTGATTGTGCAACCTTTTACGATCAGGGCTGTCCTTTATTCAATTTTCAAGTTGTTTTATTGCATCTCGCAGGAGCCTACGTGGATTTGAAAAAAGTAGTGCCACCGACATCGCGGCCCAATGCATACAAGGCAAAATTGTGAGCATGCTGCGACGAGGCCGGCCAACGGGTGCCAAATTACTTGCACATAATGGGAATAGTAGGTGAAAGGATTATTCCAAGGAACGTGTAAAAGAAGATGGCTCTTTTTTACCGAACGAAGATCAAAATTTTCTACTTTCTAATAGACGCGTGACTATAATAACTCGTCAGTTATTTTGTCGTTGAGGTGGTGGTGCGGTATCGTCATAGTACGATATACGCGAAACAACACTAAAATATATATTATATATAAATTGTTAAATTACAATTGTTTATATATTTTTCCTCATCACGCCTGTCTATCCCGTGCAGTCGAAACTAAATATAACTCCACTAGAACCCCGATTAACCGGGATGCTCGGGACCAAAGAATTCCCGGATGATCAAAGTCCCGGTTAATCCGAATTAAAGAGCAAACGTGCATAAATCACCCTGATTAAAAGATCAGATAGGAACCAACGAAACGGACAAAAATCTGTTTAAAACCTGTTAGAACCGATTATTTCTCAATCGAAATTTCGTCCATTTGAGCAGTTTCTATCAGTGTCAATCGGAATTGTTACGCAGGGCAATAATGACTAACGATATAATTTGATTTTTACTAGTTACAATGAGATTTGGTACAAGTTACACTTAATTGTTGGATAGTATAAACAATTCTATAAAGTTTTCAGTATTTTTTAATAACGTTAAGTATACCAGGCTCGTTTTTTCAAAATACTCAGTGACTTTCGTTTCTTTCTTTTACTTTCATCGCTTCTCGTGATGCCCGGTTAATCGGAGTTCTACTGTAAATATATCGAAATCAAATATCAAAATAAATATTACAACTTGCTACTTGCTTCGAGAAAAAATCGCGGTAAAATGCGAAACAAATATGTGTAGAGAGAGTGTGACAATCCGACAGTACCGACTGATACGTTTTTGTGTGTGAAACAGGTCCTCGAAGTTTCGCTCGGGCGCTCTTTTGAAGCGCCGTCTAAACCGATCTCTCTCGCACCCATCGTGTATACTTTCCGAAACTTCAGAGTATATTTGTGCTCTCTCTCCCTCCCGCGTTCTTTTATGGTCTACGGACATAACCTTGTCAAGAAAAGCGTTGAACAACAGTCGATATAGTCGGGCGAGAGATGCGCGCGCACGTCGCACCGCGGAGCATTCGGGCACTGTTCGCGTCCCTACTACCTCGACCGGGCAGCTCACCTCAATCACGTGACCTTCCATCAGAGATTCTCGATGTGCTTTCTCGGCCGGACGCGTTACGGCCATTGTTTAGACTTTTCTAGCGCGTTCGACGGCTGTGTTGCTTACGCATTTGGTTCGTTCCTTTCGACTAACAAGTGTTTTCGAATATAACGATTGTGAAACGGTTTTCGGGTGACGAGTAAGCGACAGTTGGACCTCTTAAAACGTCGATTGAGCGCAGCTAACCTGGCGTGGCTTGTGGATCGAAGACGCCAACTAACTATTCCACCTACTCTACCGACTCTACGTATCGTCGTGTCATGACGCGTCGATACTGAAAACTTGCTGGCGTCGAACAAGTTACAAACGTCGTGCACATGGTGAGTCTTACATTTTCATAGGTAACTTCAACTTACATATAAACTTGAGATTCTAGTTTATTAATTATACTTAATTATAGTTATAAACGTATTGAGAAGCACATGGATATTTGTTTATAACATTTTGACGACGCACAGTTAACAAGGTAACATTTAAAGACAGTGGCTGAAGAGTAGAATTTTTTGTATTCAATCCATTGGATTGATTCAGTTACAATTGTTTTATCAGCCTTATTTCTAATTAAAAGTTCCTTTAGAACAGGATGAAAAGTATTTACAAATATTGTTATAGGAATTTTCCAAAAAGGATATTTTAATGAATTATTCCTGTGTACTATGAAATGTAATTTAATACAAACGTTTGAAAGTGGCCTAGTTACAATAATCATTACCAAATTTGAAAAATTGAGAGCCGCTGATGACTGTATTCGCAAGTCAAGGCGAGGCAAATCATTCCCAATTGGTAACATTGACTGTAAACAAATATTTTTACAGGTGCCAAATATTTCTGGATCAATAAAAAATCTTTGATCATTTGTATTCTAATTCTGCATGATGTAAGGCTTTCTTTTAAGAGCATGTAGAATCCCTTCCTTCCCACCCATCCGATTCTCAACCAGTATCAAAAACTGTAATGAACTTTATTTTACACATATTTGCATTTACAGCTTCTAGAAAAAATCGTTCAATGCAGATATCACCACTGCAGAGGGTGAATGTCTTCTTGAAGCTGTAAAATGGCAGTAAGCATGAAAAATGTACATTACAGTTTTTATTACCGACTGCGGTGTTTCACGACCTCTAATAGCGCTATCTCTCTCACACTCACGATGGCTCAGTCGGTATAGCGCATCACCTTAAGGCGAGGTGAAACCTACTCAGTCGGTAATAAAAACTGTACAAAAAATTTCCGCCGACGTCTAAGGTGAAACTGGAGTAGATTTGGTTACCGACATTTCTCGTGTAAAAAGTGCTATTTCGTAGAACACACTATACGTAGATTTAGTTGATGTAATCGACATTTTGCGGGTACTAGAATGTAGAGAAAACTTCAAAGAATGGATGTACGGTCTGATTTGGCAAGTTTGCATTCCTGTAACAGTTATATCTTACAGCAAAGGCACTGTTGGCATTTCGAGCGGCCATATTGGTTTTGAGGTTAAAAAATATGTATACGGTTTTTTTACATTTTCTCTTAGTTTTTGATGGAAATTCAAACTGACAAACACTCACTAATATTCACATAACACCTCCCTCAAATTTCAACTACGTACGTAGCATTTTTACGACGTATAGTGTGTTCTACGGAATAGCACTTTTTACACGAGAATGTCGGTAATGAAATCTTCTCCAGCTTCCCCCTAACGTTTTCGAGAAAGAATAAGTTTTACTCCATTCCTCTCTCGATTCGGAATGGTGTGACTTTCATTTTCCTGACATGTCTACTTTCCCTGTATTCTTGTTCCGAAAATGATTTTCTATCTCTCTCGCACTCACAGAGGTTTTGCCTCCCCTTAAGGCGATATGAAACATCCACATCGAGTCCAATCGGTATACATAACTGTAATTAACGTTTTTGACGGATATTTGCGTTTAGAGCTAAAAGAAGAAATTCATTCCCTGCGGAATTCACCAGTGCAGGGAATGCATTTCTTCTTTTAGCTGTAAATGCAAATATGCGTAAAAAACGTTCATTACAGTTTTTGTTACCGCAGTCGGCATTTCACATGTCCTTAAGGCGATGTGAGACATCCACGTCGAGCCCAGTCGGTATCAAAAACTGTAATGAACGTTTTTCACGGATGTTTGCGTTTAAAGCTAAAAGAAGAAATTCATTTCCTGCGGACTTCACCAATGTAGGGAATGAATTTCTTCTTTTAGCTGTAAATGCAAATACGCGTAAAAAACATTCATTACAGTTTTACCGCAATCGGTATTTCACATGCCCTTAAGAGTATGTGAAATACCGACTGTGGCAATAAAAACTGTAATTAACGTTTTTGAATGAATTTCTTCTTTTAACTGTAAACGTAAATATGCGTCAAAAACGTTTGTTACAGTTTTTGATACCGACTGGGTTCGACGTGGATGTTTCACATGCTCTTAAGCCGAGGCGAAACCTCCGTGAGTGCGAGAGAGATAGAAAATCATTTTCGAATTAACAATACACGGAAATTAGACACCTGCCAAGAAAAATAAAAGTCTCATCATTCAAAATCGAAAGAGGAATGATGTAAAACTTTTCTTTTCACCGGAAACGTTCGGCATCGCCGGACTAATTTTTTACAGTTTTTATTACTGACTGAGTATGTGAAGTGTCGCAATCGGTAATGAAAACTATAGTAAACTTCTTTCACGCAGACTGACATTTTGCAGCTTAAAAAAAAAGTTCGTTACAGTTATTGATACCGAATGAGTCCGGGATGGGCGGGAGGAGGGATTTCACATGCTGTTATGTCTTAAATGTACAAACATAATCTTTTAATACATATTGTATATCTGTTTTCCAGCAAAACATTTGGAATCGTTCATTAAAGAAGAAACTATTTTTGAATCATCTTCGGCCGAAGAGCCAGCCTGTGGACAGCCTAGTTAGACAACGAAACATAGTGATTAACAAGTAAGAGTATTGTTATGTACAGAAAGGAAATGCACATATAATAAAGCAGGCTGCAAAAATGGATGAGAAGGATAAAGGATTAGAAGGAAAGTGGAGTACAACATCGGGAAAGGTTTATCCAAAGTATAAGCGCCATGTTCTATCCAAAGAGCTAGCAGCGTTGTTCTACGTAGGGGCAGACCAAAGCGCTGAGTGTCAAATTTGTTGCATTCGATTTAGTAGTAGTAGTAACCTGAAGCGCCATCTACATCGTTTTAGAGATCGAAAGTACCCGTGCGACGAATGCGGCACGAAATTCAGCAACCCGGAAATATTGAGGTCCCACATTAGACACGCGCACGAGTCTGTTAGATTGAAAACGTACAAAGGAAAATGCCCTGTTTGCAGTCAAAGATTTCCTTTGGAGACATATTTACAATCTCATTTGTGCCATTATCACGGTGAATGGATAAACACAAAACTAAGTACATTTGCCTCGAAATCCTCGACGGATGAAACAGAAACGGGATCTGCTGTAAAGAATAGCGAGGGTAGACAGACAACGACGAAGAGATCGAGAAAACGGTATGTCATTGAATTGGTGAAAGATATAGTCAGGACAACGTCAAAGGACCACAAAGAGACAACGTCGTCAAACGGAGAAAATACGAGGTTGGAGAGTCTCAACGATAGTTATTGGGAATCCGGCGCAATACGAAACAATTTACTAGACGAAAGTGTATCGAATTTGTCCGCGGTAGCTAAGGCATGCAACAATGTTCAGAAACAGGCGTGGAACAGAACAGAACAGCCGACAGCAAATTGGAGAAGCGGCAGCGAAGTTCACCGAGACACAGCATTGCGGATCTTGTATTCCTGCAAAGACTGTTATGTACCATTGACAAGAATCAACACGACGAAAAGCAAAACATCAATGAAGCCAACCCACTTACCATCCACTTACCGAGCCGTCAATACTGTGAGTTCTGGCAAAACGAAGAGGCGGGTCAAACAGTCGCGAAAGAAACGTTACAGGCAAAGGCACCAACAGGAAAGAAAGAAGATCCGTCAATTGAAGTTGACCAATTTCGAAATGCCTCTCGTGACATTTTTGAACACTGATGATGTGCTTAAATCGGAAACGGATGATTATAAAATGACTCACGAGCCTTCAGACGCGCTGCAGGAATGCGTCGATCCACTGGACATTGGGCATGAACCCATAGAGAACAATTGTACCGTTGACGAATCCTCGAGAGAATTGACCATCGGCACTTTAGCAGAACAATCGATACCAATTGCGTTTCCAATGAAAACTGAAGCTGTGAATTCCGTGGTAGCAGTTCCCTTCTTTTCCTTTATCAACCCGCAAAGTGGTGATCTTCCTGCACCGTGCATTCCGTTTAAAGGCGAACCTATGGATTGCGGGGTTGAGGAAGACTCGACAGCAACGATGGAATCATACACCGTTTTAGACGACGAGTCTGTACCATGTACAGATGCACTGGACACCTCGATGAAAATTGAAATCGAGGAACACCCAATCAGCGGGCACTGGGACCATGAAACGATATGTGACGCCATAGAAACGGAAAGTCTGGAAGTACTAGATGAAAACTCCCCTCAGATTGAGACAAACACTTCGTCAGGCTGCGAGGAGGAACAAATAGGAGATACAATAGCACAAGGCCAGACGAGCCAAATGATGATCGCGTCGAAGATTTGCAACAGTCGCTATGCGAGCAGACGTGCGATGCTTCGACACTTTCGGGACATTCACTTGACGTGTTTTGGTGATACTGTGCGTTGCACATGTGGCAAGGAAATGATTGGCCGCAGAGCATTGGAAAATCATTTCTCTCGATACTGCGACAGAGTCATTAGAACCTCGTTACCCGAATCTAATCCGCGTAATCCTTGCAAAATGTTGGATAAGAAGTATATGTGCGACAAGTGTGGTGAAAGATTCTGGTTGGAATCATGCTTGCACGACCATCCGCCTAACTGCGAACTGCCAAAAACTGCGCCGCCAAACCGAAATCGGCTGACGCAGAATCTTCACCAAGCACATGGGATAGCGAGTCATCTTGGCGACACTAGGGAGTACGTCTGTCGTATTTGTCAGGCCAAATTCATGTCGGTCGAAAAACTGTTGTGTCACGTTCGTACTTTCACGTCAAAAGAGAGATACCCGTGTCCCGTTTGCTGGACAGTCTTTCCCGGAGCGCGACTCTTGAAGGGTCACATTCAATCGACTCATACGCAAAAATGTTTGACTATGTATCCCTTCTCTTGCAACATCTGTCATCAAGGATTCACGAAGAAGCATTATCAACGTGTTCACATGATGCACATTCATTCGAAGGTAATCAAGAGAAGCAGCAACGTCGGTGTACCTACCGAGTGTCGCCAAGTCTCGCCGGTGGCCGCCGAAAACGCGACCGGCAACCAGTGCAGCGTGTGCAATCTCGTATTCGCCAGCCACAAACGTTTCGTCGATCACACGAGTTATTACAACAAAACCGAGGTTTTTCGCTGCAACACATGTGGCGAAGCGTTCGTGGGACAGTACAAAGTTCATCATCACAGAAAGAAAGTTCATTACACTGGAAGTATGAAAACCACGTACACGCATCATTGCAATATTTGCAAAGAAGGCTTCATGTATAAGACACACTTGCACGCTCACATGGTTCACGTGCACGGCATAGAGTACAATAGCGTCATCGCTCCCAAGAATAATGTCAGATCAGAGGAAAACGGACAGTCGATCGATGATAAATTTACGTGCAGCAGTTGTCCGAAAAAGTTTAGCACCGCTTCGCTTCTCCGCGATCATCTCGGTTTGCACCAGTCTGACGGAGAAAAGCCGAAAAATGCCGGATTCAAGTGTTGTCAGTGCGGCATGGAGTTCTTGAACTGGTCGGGTTGGAACTTTCATTTGAAGAATGCGCATCCCACCGCTGATCCCGTCAACACATCGAGCCTTCGTACCAAGAGCAACGTTACAATCTCCACTGGTCCTGTCGACACATCGAGCCTTCATACCAAGAGGAACGTTACAATCTCCACGGATTCCGTCGACACATCGAGCCTTCGTGCCAAGAGGAACGCCACAATCTCCGCTGACTCCACCGATTCCAGCGTCGATAATTCCGTGTCCAGTGGAAATTGCGATGGCCTCGCAGACCCGTCTACCGGCGTACTTACACCACGCCGAACAGATGAAATAGCGAATCCTGAGCAATCAACGTCTGGGATGATACGCTTTAATCGCGATATCCTGACTGCTATGAATGACGTCAAGAGTTCACTGTGCACTATTTGTGGCTACAATTGTCCCGGCCCGGGGGGTTTGTCCAAACACAATGCTACATACGTGAACTCTGGTATGTACATCTGCGAGTTTTGCGGCAGGAGATTCCGTTGGCAGAGCTATTGTCGAGATCACAAACTAAAACACTTCAGGCGCGACGTTCACAACGACTGCTTCTGTCCGGTTTGCGACGAAGGATTCGAGAATGTTCAGTGCCTGGAAATGCACACGATTCATCTCCACCAACAGAGGCTCGATAGATTGGTACATGCTTCGAGGCAAGATTTGTCGCGTACTGGAGAATCAACGTGTGAAAATGGCGCCAAAACGACGCTTTGCGGAGATGGGCATTCTACCGATTCGAACGATCCTCTTGATATCATCACCCTTGACAATGTCAAACCCGGGGACAAGTCACCCGACAGTACGCGTTACCTTACAACGTGCAAAATCTGTCGTATGGTCTTTGTAAACAACGAGAAGTTGAAGAGTCATCTGAAGAGCTACCATTCAGTGTTGGACGAGAAGGTCTCAACGACTCGGAAACAAGTGAGCAATGCCACTGGTGACCGGTTTTACGTTTTGGACGGTGACAACATCGATTCGAATACTCTTTATCGTTACGACGCTTCATTGACGTGCAAGGATTGCGATCTCACCTTTGCCAGCGCGCGCATGCTGAACGTTCATCACGAAATTTTGCACAAAATACGAACCAACTTTGAGTTCGCGAGCGTCAATGTCGATGGTCACACACAACCCTCGCAGGCAAAGGCGGTTGAAGTATCTTCGCGTAGCCACATGGCACGAGGTCACGTCGAGCTTGGTTCGTCCGGTGCCATTGCCGAGTCACACACAAAAGCAAATGCAGAATCAAAGACACGGACTGAAGCTCCAAAAAAAGTCGAACGTTCGCGCGCAGGGAACATAAATGACAGCAAGATAAGTCAAGCGACACATCACAACAAAGTAGTCAACAGCTACCAATGCAGAGACTGTGATATTATTTTCGTTGACAAAAATCATTTGTCAGCGCATGAAAGGATCGTGCATAATTTAATAACTCGTGACGATGAACGGTCGAACCACCAGTGGTCTCGGCAATTTCGCGCGATAGCGCCGAAAGTCGACGAATCTATCGATAAGGCAAAAAGGGACATTTGTTCTACGACCCAGCGGCCCGTGATTCTACGTCCTATTACTGTCTCCTACCTCGAACCTGCTTCGGTGATTAAGCTTCCAGAAGAGATTACCATTTCAGACGATGATACCGGAGACAGTGGTGAATTATCTACCACAGCGAAAAATCAGTCATGTAGCGCTAAAAGCAGAAGAACGCAGCCAATGCGTCTCGTACAGCTGCCGCCAGGCAAATATACAATCGCCAAATTAAAAGTACGATCGGCTGACACGGCCGTTGGAAAAGCAATGCAAAAGCCCCTCCAAGACTAAGAGCCGTAGATACTTTTTGTTTTGTTGCTTTCTCTCTGTTTTCCTCTCGCTCTCTCCCCCTCTTCCACGTGTCTCTCCCCATGCGTACGCAATGGCGTAGAGAGTGTATTTTCCGAAGGAAGCAACTGATTTCTAAAGCTTAAATCGTAGTCTCGTTAATTTTAATTGTTATCTCCGCCTACTGTTATTGTTACTATATAGCCACTATGTATCATGATACTTGTCCCTTGTGAATTTTCGAAAAAGTTTATCTTGCGTCGGATAATCGATTTCGGCGTTACCTACGCAGTATTGGAAACTAAAAAACCGATTGCGTAAATATATGATCTGGATTTTAGAGATGCAGCACGGAAAGTGCGCACCGTTGGAGTATTAAAAACCCTGTAATTTTTGTAAGAGTGATAAAAACATACCTGGAGTCGCGATGAGGTTGTAATGTAAGGCGAAAAATGTATAAATTAATAATAAATCCTTTTTTCACAACTTGCTTCAAACCCTATTTTCTCATCCTGTCTTAAATCCTCTCGTAAAACGGACATCACACATCGAAAATCGAAATATTGAAAATTGAAGCCAGTGCTCAGGCGTTCTGATTGTTCGGCGATGGTTTCGCAAGGCCAACTTCAACGCCTACTCCAAAAGAGCGCGACGTCATATGGAAACATACAAACATGCAAACCGCATAAAAAGACATGAAAATAAACTAGTGCGAGCAAAGCGAGCACGTTATTGTTAGTCTGTTGATAACAATTGCAGCGAGAAGCGCGGCAGTTGGTGAATCAAATAAATCTGAATACAAGTGTTTTCTGTTGTCGAATTCGGCACATCATTATAATTAGCGTTGCTGTTAACAATAATTTTTTTATCATTGTGGTCATGCTAAATGTCCTTTGTATTGTATTAATAAAGAATCGTTTCCAGATAAATCAAATGGCCTAAATGTTGTTTAAAAATTCCCGAATCTTTTACATTCTGTAATAGCAACCCTCCCAGGTAGTAAAAAGACATTTGGCATGAAGAAATTATCGGATTGGGTTACTCATCCGCCCGAATGATAACTATAAGGTAAGTACCCTACGTCCGAAAGTTAACTTTCATCGTCTAACGGTACGGCTTACCCCTGATGTGCATTTCCGAAAAGTCGTCACTTTTCAGGGAATTTCCTCGCGGAGCCGAGTATTCGGGCTCTCCGCTCCTCGCTTCGCGCTAGGCTTCGACCATCAGAGGCAGCGAGCGGTAGGTACCTCACTCTAACTACACTTCATACCGCACTGATGTGCTCCCACTTTTACCTTAAGTCCTGTGTGGCCCGCGAGATCGTCTCGCCAGCCACATACTCCTCCTGGGAATAGCCCAGATTCGCGCCTTGTTCCCGTTTATTGTAGTGAAGTTATAAGTGATTCGATCCTTGAGCCTCGCTCCTTAACTACGACGATAAAATGTCTTTCGTGATCTGTTTACCTAGTTCCTTTCCTTTTTCCCTACAGTTCGATGATAATAAGTTTAATCGCACTCGTAGATCGGTGAGAATTAATTTTCTTATTTCGAAGACGAGCCGAATGACTTCTGAGGACGCTTCCAAAACAATAATTTATCCTCAGGTCTAAGTACACGATCTCTGTCGCTTCCCGATAGTGGAAATCACTAAAATTAGGGTTTCGAGTACCCTAATTCGCGATTTCAATCAAATAAATTAAATTTTATTGAAATCGCGGAACATTTCAAAAGTTATCATTCAGGCGGACGTTCGCAAGTAATTTGGATAACTTTCGTGCCAGATTTATTTTTGCTGAGTAGCATCAAATTTTAGGTCATCAAAATTATGACAATTGCGCGTCCAATGTTCGTTTATAAGATGCGAAGCAGTCATAAGGAGTTAATTTTTGGATCTACATTGGAACCTCTCATTGCGTACACCCTCGTAGCGTACATTGGGAAACGTAGCAGCACTGTGATTGGACGACTTCGCGAGAGAGAGAGAGAGAGAGAGGCTCGAACATTTCGCGTGCCTGATTGGCTCTTCAATTAGCGCACATGTCCCCGCATTATGCACGCTATGAGAGGTTCCACTGTAGATGTAGGTTGCTACGTAGGTCATGACCGCGATGAAGATGAAATCATTTCGCGCTAAGATAAATATATATCCGGGTAAATTCACGTTGGTAGCACTTGGATTAGGCCCCAGTGTGGCCAACCCATAGACGAAAAAACAAATCGGTCGAAAATGCTGTAAATTAATTACGGACAAATGAAGATTTGCAGTGCACATCAATGACTTAATTAGTTATTGCCGTACAAACTAATATATACATGAAAAACAACGAAAGGATTATCATTAATACAAGGTATTGCGTCATCGTTTATAATACGTTGCTTTGTTGTGCAGAATAAAAAAGAAAACAAATGAAAACAACATTATTTGCATGCTTTGGCATTATAATTCTGTACAGTTTATGCAATTTTCAATCTATATAGTCATTGGTACATGCCTGTGGCAAACGTAATTATGTACAGTGCAATGTCAATGGTAATAACCTGTGTCAAGTCTCTATGCGTCAGTCTCGTAAATTTGAGGTTATCTGTGTGCTACAAAACGATAGTTTAAAATTTATGCTACATTCTTGGACTGACAGACAGGAATTTTGTTTATAGTTTTCAAATTACTATACTAATATCATTCACAAGAAAGATCGTAATTGTGTCTTTGTAGACATTCAGTGGTAGATTCATTTTATGCATCATCGATAATTAAAAATAAACTAAATGGTTACTGCCACAATCAATGAAATCACAAGTGTTTTGAATTACCATTGACTAATTCTCTTTATTGTAGATGACAAAAGGTAACAAAACATCCAATGCCAGAGAAACTGTTTACGATCGGTGCGCATATGTGGGATGTTACAATGGCAAGTTCATCAATGGACGACGACTATTCCACTTTCCATCAGAAACAGATCGACGGCTCGAAATGTGGATCGAGAGAAGTGGTAACAATGCATTTTTTTATTTATATATGTATACAGTTCATTCAGTGGCACTGCAGATATCTGCGTTGCAGAAACATTTTTTGCACACTGTAAATCCTCCATTTTTGGCGTATGAGGTTCCGCAGGGTTGCATTTTGTTTGTCTTGAAATTCTCTAGGGGCGATTATTTTTAGGTTTTTTGTCGATCTTATTTTCGACACTGCAAGCAAAAATGGAAAAATAAATTAACACACTGCAGCTCCCTTAATTTTCATCATACGGAGACTGACGGCACTGCATTTTGTTCACCTTGAAATTCTCTAGAGGCAACTTTTCACTTTTTTTGAATCGATTTTATTTTTGATGCTACATTCAAAATAATGTCTAGAACAATTTGGCATGCGTACCTCTGTTAACTTTTTATCCCCCTGGGGTAACCTCGTACGACGAAAATTAAGGGAGTTACGGCGTGCCGAAAATTTAATTTCTGAAATGCAAATATCTTCGGGCTATTTTTGTTTATTTATTTTTATTATATATCAATATTTAGACAACATGAAATTCTGATCATAAAATATCTTGAATATTTTGGGAAATATTCAAGAAATATTTTGGAAAAATCTGGAGAATATTTAATAAATATTTTGGGAAAATCTGTTGAATGTTCAGGACACAAGAGCATAATAACTGAATTAGAAATGTACTGGACGTAGAACTTTCGTTTGAACATTAATTGTGGCCTTATTGTTGTGTATTTCGTTAAATCTACAAATACTCAACTCAACTTAGAACACTTGTTCACACTTGTTATTGCAAACGTTATAGCTTTGATAGATCTTCCCATCCGGTTACAAACAAATAAATGAACGAACAATTATTAAGTATAAAATAATTTATCAAGACAATCTTGTTGGCGATCATTTTCAGGAAACTTTCGCCTACGAACGTGGGCGGCGACGTCTCTGCGAAAAGCCGGCCTGTGCGGTGATCACTTTGACGAAAAGTGTTTCACCAACGCGACACGAAAGGCCCTGAGACGAAATGTTGTGCCGCGACACTATACAGAGGATCTAAAATTCAGGAAGGCGAGCGGCGAAAACATCGCGGCGAACAACGAGAACAACGAGACTAGCGGAAACATCACGGCGATCGAACAAGCCAAGGACGATCCTTTGAATTGCGAACGACTATCGTCGACTCCTGCCGACTCCACAGCCGCGACGCAACTTCGAACCAACGGCACTTGCGACGAAACGTCCTCGCAGTCGGACGAATTCGAAGTCAACGAAGAAGAGACAAAAGCCGCGGGTGGCAAATCGCCGTCGCTCGTTGTCGAATTCATCGTCGAGGAACTTGACGAAAGTTCGATAAACGACGAGTCCCTCAAGCCCGAGAATCGTTATTCACCGGATCGCGAGTCGTCGGTCGGTGATTCGATATTCGAGTACGAGGACCAGTTGAAAGTGGAAAACGAGGAATCTTGGGAAGAAGCGACGCCTATGCGATTGGAAGAAACGAGGGACTCAAGACTATCCGGCGGGTCGAGCGGCCTGAGAGTTAATAGATCCCACTCGGACGTGCGAACGTATTATCGTTCGAAGAGCCATCGTCAACCGAAACTAGAGGGGGTGTCAGGAGACTCGGAGGCGCTGTCGGATGAGGAGCTTTCCCCGACGATAGAAACCGATCCAACTTCTCGCACAAGTACCGTGTGCGAGGACGAATGCCACGAGAAGATGTTGCTGAGTTATCGGAACGAAAATCAGCAGCTTCGGAAGACTATGCGAATATTGAAGCAGAAGCTACGGCGTGCGAAACTTCGGGAAACGAACTACATGAAAGTTCGCGAGATGCTGAAGAACGTCGACGAGTTTCTCGACGTGCAGGAGTGCACGAATCCCGTGGCTCGGGCGATGGTCAAACTGGCGTTGCACAAACGCAACACTCTGTATACGCAGGAGGAAAAGGAGTTCGCCACGCAGCTTTATCGACAATCCAGCACCGCTTTCGTCGGCCTGCGAAGTGCTGGTTGCAATTTCCCCGGGAAAAGCACGATGAGACGTTGGCTCGCAGAGGCCGAAGCCGGTTCGTCGGGTTGCGATTTCGTCGCGGCGCCGGACATCGAGGTTGACGACTCTGACGACGTCGAACAGGTCGAAATGCTCGAGGATATCCGTGAAATGGGCGAAGGCGAAATGCTCGAAGAGATGGAAGAGGCGGTCGAAGGTGCGGAAGAGGCGATCGACGAGCTCGTTGAACACTTGGAGGAACAAATCGAGGACGCTGAAGCGCACGAGGAGTATCTGGAGCAACTTGACGAGAACGGCGAAAACGAGGAAGAGGATTTTAAGTAGATTGTAACCCGAGATTCCTCGAAATATTTTGGAGAGAGGCAAATCGAAGGTTGCGATATATCTCGAGAAAATTGAAAATTATCGAGAGCAGGTTCACGCGAAGCACGACTGCTTGTTGCACAGTTGTCCGGTATTTCAAGCTCTTCTCGGTCAAGCAGGTCGAGAATCAGACGTCGGTCGACGAGCGAGCAGTTGGATGTAGACAAGAGAGCTTTAAAAAAATGGTATATTTATTCCATAGAGATTCTCGTTGATGGCTAACAGGGCACTGTGCGCTTCCTGCGAGTGGGAAAAAATGATAAATTCTTGCAGGCAGAAAATGTAGATAAATCAATGGCCTCTTTAACGCCGAATATCTTACCAAATTTTCCCGACTAATCGTTGACGCAAGTTACAAATACAAATAATCGTACGCCACCATTCCAGCTGATTAAAAGTCGTGTGCCTAAAATTGTATAAATTCACTACGTTTCAATGTGATAACACGGAGGCGTAACGACGTCACCGCGCTTTTGGAAGAATATTTGTGCGCCTTCCAAGCTCCCGCACGCGAAGAAAAGCTTCGTCGCCGAAAACACCGTTGTCTTGGGTTCTGTTGTTGTTTTACTTTCGTTCCAGTACGATTCCAGTACGCAATACACCACGTTATACATTTTCGTGCTTTTCTTTTCTTTTACATGTATTATCTGTAACTTTTTCGAATAATATCAGTCACGCAGTTTGCGCTGTTAATGTAACAATTTTCCTCTTCCGACCGAGAGTGTTTTTCTTTCGTTATCAGTAAGAATATACGAATTTTTGCAAAAACGAGAGAAGAGTCGTTCCTTTTTCGCGTATACTCCGTTTAGTGTAAGTTTCTATTTTGTCAACAAAATGTACCCTTAAGGGCATGTGAAATACCGACTGTAATGAACGTTTTTTACACATATGTATTTGCATTTACAGCTAAAAGAAGAAATTCATTCCCTGCACTGGTGAAACCCGCAGGGAATGAAGTTCTGATATCAGCTGTAAACGCAAATATCCGTCAAAAACGTTAATTACAGTTTTTGACTCCGACCGGGCTCAACGTGGATCATATCGCCTTAAGGCGAGGTGACAACTAGTAAGTCGGTAATAAAAACTGTAAACAATTATTCCAACGATGCGTAACGTTTCCGAAAACAAGAAAAGTTTTACATCATTCCTCATTCAATTCCGCATGATGTAAAACTTTTATTTCTTCAGGCATGTGTCTAGTTTCCGTGTATTGTTGTTCCGAAAATTATTTTCTATCTCTCTCGCACTCACGGTGGTTTCGCCTCGCCTTAAGGCGATGTGAAACATCCACGTCGAGCACAGTCGGTATGAAAAACTGTAATGAACGTTTTTGACGGATATTTGCGTTTATAGATAAAAAAAGAAATTCATTCCCTGCCCTGGTGAAATCCGCAGGGAATGAATTTCTTTTTTGCCCTTAAGGGCATGTGAAATACCGACTGCGGTAATAAAAACTGTAATGAATGTTTTTTACGCATATTTGCATTTACAGCTAAAAGAAGAAATTCATTCCCTGCACTGGTGAAATCCGCAGGGAATGAATTTCTTTTTTGCCCTTAAGGGCATGTGAAATACCGACTGCGGTAATAAAAACTGTAATGAATGTTTTTTACGCATATTTGCATTTACAGCTAAAAGAAGAAGTTCATTCCCTGCACTGGTGAAATCCGCAGGGAATGAATTTCTTCTTTTAGCTCTAAACGCAAATATCCGTCAAAAACGTTCATTACAGTTATGTATACCGACTGGGCTCGACGTGGATGTTTCATATCGCCTTAAGAGGCAGTGATACACCGGTGGGAACTTCGACGACGTCGGTAATGTAGGGTTCTGTAATCCTAGTTAAAATGAAAAATTTTTTTGAATTTCGAAACGCCAAAAGCTTATGCCCTTTTTGCCATCATTGTCTATTTGTGTTTCAAATTTCATCGCGATCCGACGCACCGTTTCGGAGAAAACACGTTTCAAAATTCTGAAGCGATGAGGGGGGCGATGGCGCGGGGGTCGCGGGGAGGGGGGGAGTATCACTGCCTCTTAAGGCGATGTGAAACATCGACGTCGAGCCCAATCGGTATCAAAAACAGTAATGAATGTTGACGCATATTTTAGTTTACAGCTGAAAGAAGAAATTCACTCCCTGCGGATTTCACCAGTGCAGGGAATGAATTTCTTCTTTTAGCTGTACATGCTAATATGTGTAAAAAACCGTTCATTACAGTTTTTATTACCGCAGTCGGTATTTCACATGCCCTTAAGGGGAAGTGAAACTCACTCAGTCGGTAACAGAAACTGTAATCAACCCTACAAAAACACCGTAAATATTCTGAGATAAAGAAAAACGTCCTCCGAAGCGCAATTTAATTCTCCGTCGGACGATATTTTCCTTTCATCCAACCTAACAACAGCCATGGAATGGTATTGTTTCAAAAATTCCTTCCATCTCTCTCGCACTCACATGTCACGTGGTACATGTTTCACACCCCCTTAAGCACGCAAATAGGTATATCACGCACATGTGACAGTGTTTCGTGAAGCGCATGGTGGGTGCCGCGTCGTTGGCTGAATCGTATCAATAACATTGTCGATCGGTTCGGTAGTTGTTAATAGATAGACATACATATTTCACTGTAAGTACATTTGACTTGACAACTGTTGGATAACACGATCAACAATCAACAAATTCATATTCTCCGGCTGAAATATGAACGTGGGTAAAAATTGGATGTCGCATAACCTCAAATTTTCATGTTCCATCTGGTTTTGTAGTAATTCACGAAGATGCTTGACAAAGATAGTCCACCAGCTTCGCCCAACGTGGAAGAAGATTTGGACGAGGACGATCTGATTTACGTTGGCGATGTGGACGAAGTGTTGGAGGCGATGGAGCAGGAAGGGGATGACGACGATGACGACGATGATAATGATAAGGAGCAGGTCGAGGTGATGGAAGAAGAAGAAGAAGGACCTCCCCAAATGGGTGATTCTTCTTGTGTATTCAACAGACACAAAGGTAACTGATTGAGCCCAACAATTCCTTATCGAATTACTGCAACCTCAAAACAACCCATAAAACGACAGTAGCAAAACGACATGAAATTAACCACTTGTGACCGTGATTCTATTGCGATTCTACCATTGCAACTGCAAAGCAACTGCGTTTCTGCCAAAGTTTTAAATCCCTAATTTTTATAAAAATAAAATTGATGGTACAATTGGCTTTGTAATTATGTTTTTATAACAATAAATTGTAATGATTGTAATATAATCTGTAAACTTTTGAATAGAGGCAACAAATATTAACTTCCCATGAAACTTTGTAGTTATGTTATTGAAAAAATGGAGAAATACTGTTAATGCATTGCGAAAATAATGGAGGACTGTGCTTGTTCATTTTTTTCACAACTTCTCAGAAAATTTAATTAAAAATGAGGTTTTTCTTACTGCTATTCAAAAGTTCACATATCATTTTATAATCACTACAGGTCATCATTATAAAATCATAACCAGACAATAAAATGTTGTGTACACTTTAATTCTTAAAGTAATGGGGACTTTATACGCGCAAATGTAAGCGCAACTTATAACACTGGTTTCTGCCAATGCTATTTTTTTTTACACTTACGGCAACTTTGCTGCCGAGAATCTAACCGTTTTGGTATCCACAGGTTCCGTGTTTTGCGGGTCATTGACCACGGATGGAAAGATTGCGGCAACGGGCGGCGAGGATGACATGGCTTACGTGTGGGACACCGTGTCCGGGGAAACTATTTTCGAATGCAAAGGCCACACGGACAGCGTTATATTCGCGGGATTCAATCACAACAATTCGTACTTGGCCACAGGCGATATGAACGGCGCTATTAAAGTTTGGAGGATGAGCGATAATACGATGGCCTGGGATTTCGAAATGGGCGATGCCACTGTAAGCAGTGAATAGCGAGCGAAGGACGCATGCTCTGCCCCTTAAGGAGAAGCGAAACCTCCGTGAGTGTGAGAGAGATAGAAAATCATTTCCGGAACAACGATACACGGAAACTAGACAACATGCCAAGAAAAATAAAAGTTTTACACCAACCAGAATCGAAAGAGGAATGGTGTAAAACTTTTCTTTTTTCCGGAAACGTTGGGCATCGTCGGAATAATTGGTTACAGTTTTTATTACCGACTGAGCAGGTTTCACCTCGCCGTAAGGGATGTGAAACTTACTCAGTCGGTAACAGAAACTGTAATCAGCCCTGTGGAGACACCGTAAATATTCTGAGATAAAGAAAAGCGTCGTTCGAAGCGCAATTTAATTCTCCGTCGGACGATACTTTTCTTTCATCCAAACTAATAATAGCTTTGGAAAGGCATTGTTTCAAAAATTGCGGCTATGTCTCTCGCACTCACGTATCACGTGGTACATGTTTCACATGCCCTTACGAGGATGCGAAATCTCCGTGAGTGCAAGAGAGATAGAAAATCATTTTCGGAACGATACACGGAAACTAAACACACGCCAGGAATAGAAAAAATCGTATATTTTGAGTCGATAGAGATTTTCTTTATCGGCTCAAAGTTTAATAAAAAAAACACGCGCCCGCAACTTACGCTTTACGTGGATTTATTTTGTATAATCGAGATTTCGTCGGTTCTGGAATATTCAGAAAACTTCAAAGAATCGGCGTTGACTACGATTTAGCTCGCTCGAGATCCCTAAACGATTATATCTTACAGCAATGGTACTGTTGAGATTTCGAGCGCCCATATTAGTTTTCGGAGGTTCAGAAATACACGATTTTTTCTATTTCCCGTTAGTTTTCGACCGCAAATCGTATCTACGCCGAACTGTTGATGTTCGTATAACATCTCTAACAAATTTGAAGGATATTTTTTACACGGTAAAAAAATCTACTCCAGCAGCCCCTTCCGACGATGCCTATCGTTTCCGGGAAAAAGATGAAAAGTCTCACATCATTCCTCTTTCAATTCTGAATGATGTAAGACTTTTATTTTTCCTGGCATGCGTCTCGTTTCCGTGTATTGTTGTTCCGAAAATAATTTTCTATCTCTTTCGCAGTCACGGAAGTTTTGCCTCCCTTGAAGAACATGTGGATCCCCCCTCCCAACCGGTCTAAATCGCTATCAAAAACTGTAGTCAACATTTTTTTACGTATATTTGCATTTACAGCTTCATGAAGAAATTTATTCAATACGGATATCAACAGTGCCGCGAAAGAATTTCTTGTTGAAGCTGTAAAAACGTTTTGCCTCTAAATATGTCTGTAAATCAGTGTCTTCTCGAAGCAGACTGCGTAAAAAAAGTTGATTACAGCTTTTGATACCGATTGAGCCGGGATGGCAGATTTCACATGTCCTTAACATTCAAAAAGTTCGGTGTTGTGGATCCAAATCGAAACACCTTGTGTTTCTCAGTGGTTGCGTTGGAAATACCTCGAAATTTTTCAGTGGATGCGTTGGCACAGGTGCGCAAATGTTCTCTTCGCCGGTTCGGTAGAGGGAGACGTGTACATGTGGAAGATACCGGACGGAGATTGCAAGATCTTGCAAGGATTCGGACAGCGAACAGAGAGCGGGGTCATTTTTCCCGATGGTATGGCTTTGAAGCTCTGTTATTTCCAGCGTGAAAAAATGCGAATCATTCAAAGGAGCCCGAAACGCATATCGATTTATCGATTGTTTGTGTATTCAGGAACGAGAATAGCCGTTGGATACGAAGATGGAACGATTCGCGTGATAGACCTGAAAACGGCATCGGTACTGGCGTCTAGCGTCCCGGGTTCCGGTCATTCCGCAGCCATTACGGATATCGATTGCCAACCGGACAGTAAACTCATTATCACCGCAGCCGTGGATGGTAAAACCATTCTGCGAGCTCCGACAACCGGAATTGTATGAAATATCGGATTTTTATGTTAATTTAATTCGTTGGCCTTTGGCCAGGCATAAAATTGTAATCATTAGTCTTACACACGTTGTCCATTTCCAGGTCGTGGCGATACTGCAGGATCTGCAAGAACATCAACCGACAAATAGCGAACAAAGCAACGCGTCGAACACGAAGAGTAATTGGGTTGAATCTGTGGCTTTTTGCAGCGACACGGAGCTTCATTTGGCAGCCACGGGTACCGTTAACGGTGAAATATTCATTTGGGATATCATGAGAAAAGTAAGAATGCATTAAGGAGGACTTCTACCCTAGAGCACCATTTTTCATTTTCTTTTTTTGTGGGAAAACGAATAAATGTAGACGACTGCGGTTTTTTTTCTACTTGTTATTTATGTTTACCAGTATACAATGGAATTTTTAAAGTAAAAAATTGTCGGCGTCCGAAGTCCTCAAACACGGCCATCCAAAATAAATGGCTGCCAACTCTTCTAACCACTGTAATTATGCGATCAGCCTGAAATTCTGCATACATACTCGGGATACATGTCTTCATGGCATGACGGAGGTTTTTTTCGATAACTTAATTTTTCGATTTTTTATTAATGTTTTTATACGAAAAACATAGGGGAAAAATCGATTTTTTGTTTAAATGCCGCCATTTTCTTAATTTTGCAGTAATCTTGTTATTTAATAACAAGTAGAAAAAACCGCAGTCATTTTTTACATTTATTCATTTACCCACAAAAAAAAATAAAATGAAAAATAGTGCTCTAGGGTAGAAGTCCCCCTTAATCTTGGAAACGTTTTTTTTTTTTACGGGCAAACTTATCCCAAACAGAATGTGCATTTAATAACGGTATATCTGTTGTCACGAAAGGTACTCAGGCACAAAATAAGCCAGGATAGTGGAGTGAGTAAGCTCGTGTGGAAGGGAAAAACGCCGCTCTTATTTTCAGCCGGCCTGGACGGCGTAATCAGGTGTTACGACGCGCGAACGGCGCAATGCATCAAATCATTCGTGGGTCACACCGAGGACATTCTTGACTTGTACATTTCCGCGTAAGCCACCCATGAAGCCACATTCGGCTGACGAAAGATCGATTGCTCGGTAATATCCTTACCGATCGTCGTTAATAATCTTACATAATAATCTTTGCAGCGATGGAACCCGGATACTGACAACCTCGGACGATTCGACGGCGAGAGTGTTCGACATCACTGCGTGTTAACGCACAATAGTCAATTTCTCTAGCCTCAATCGACTTTAAACGTCGCCGCCCTAACAGATCCAGTGACCGGTCGAATAACCATGAAAGCAACCAGGTTGATTTTTGCTCAAAATCAACGGCCATTCGTAGTTCGGAATAACCGTCTTATGAATTTCGTAACTAGGTTAACCGTACCGAATTACCAGCCCAGTAACCGTCCCAGAAACATCCGGTTGTTGAGACGGTTATTCGATATGGTTGACATAGGTGCGAAATTTATAGGACAGTCATCAGGATGATCATTCGGTACGGTCAATGCGGTTATGAAATTCGTGGAACGGTCATTCCGAACCACAAATGATCGTTGTTATTGGACAAAAATGAACCATGTTGTTCTAATAGTCATTTCGTATCCATTTCGAACCTGTTAGGGCGTCTCGCCAAAATGATGAAAATGATCAAAACTCGTTAACAAATGAAAATTCTGTAAATTCGACTATTAGCTTTGATAAAAAAAAAAAGTACAATTGAAAAGATTACTTGGTGCTTTATTTCTTATCTAGCAAAGTGTCTCTGTGCCATTGGGTATCGAGGCTGTAACGCTTCCCACCCCAGGTAAAGTGCGTCGGGTCGTTATTCTCGCCGTTTTCGAAGTCCATGTGACTACTGAATTCGATGGCGAGTTTCGAGCGCACGAGACCGACACCACCCAATTTGGGGGATGCCGGGTGATAAACTCTTCCGGTCCGCACGCTCATGCAGATTTTTCGTGGCTCAAACGGAACCTGCGGGATAAAAATTATCGTGGTTGGAAATGTTTTGGAAAATTCCCGCGACCTGCGATCGGTAAATACGGACCATCAGCAAATCGTCCGCGTGACCGTAACTGAACCAATCCTCGAGCGAGTCCGTTTCGTTCGACTTCTTCTGCAAAACGTGCGTAAAGACTATCGGCAAATCGTCGCAACGCACGAAATTTCGTTCTCTGCCGCATATCGACAAGTACGGAAAATCTTTGTCGTAACGCCCGGTGGTGTTCAGCTTCAGTCTCGTGAAGAAGAAAGCCAAGAATTTTTTTTCTGTAGATCGTTGGACAATCGTCATTATTTCTCGATTCTACTTGTTCCACGAGAATTTATTATTTCGAATACGGATGCGCGGATATTTTGAACGGAAGAAAACCAACCGGTTTTTTAATACGCTGAACCAACCTTGTGAAGGGCAGTTTTATGGTTGGGTTTTTGAAATTAATCCTAATTCCAACTCGCCGACATCGAGTCGATTATTGGTGGGTTTCCGTCTGGACTTCGTTGAGCCGAGCGCAAAACCATTCCTTATAAGGATGTAGGAGCGCGAAGTGTTCAATTCGCATAAACTCGAGAAAAGTGCGAGAAAATTGCAAACACTTCTCGATGGTCTGAAAATCTGAAAAAATGCATGCACATTGAAGGTACTGAAAAGATTAATTTTGCATAATAATAATTCCAAAATGTTATTAACAAATTCATAAAAAAAATAGTTTAACAAATTTTTCGTTGACCCAAGTTTTTTTTTGCATGAAGATGATTCCTTTATTTTTCTGTATACGTATGATTTTTTTCAGATTTTTATCTAATCTTCGAAATTTGTACATATTTTCCAAACAAAAATCACAAATTTTAAACATTAGATAAAAATCTGAAAAAATTCATACATATACAGAAAAACGAAGGCATCATTTTCATGCAAAAAAACTTGGGTCAACGAAATATTTGTTAAACCATTTTTTTTAAATCAATTTGTTATTAACATTTTGTAATCATTATTATGCAAAATTAATCTTTTAATTGCCTTCAGAGAAGTGTTTGCAATTCTCTCGCGCTTTTCTCGAATTTATGCGAATTGAACGCTTCGCGCTCCTACATCCTTATAAGGTTGGGATAAGACTTTACTTTCCCGCATTAAAAGCAACCGGTTGGTTTACAGGTCGATTCTAAGGAAACCAAAATCCGACACGAAATAACGGACCGGCGGCACGCAAGGAAAATACCAATTGGATCGTATATTTTGGGTAGGGGAACGAGGGCAAAGGACGTCGTGTCTTACGAAATAGTGGCAACGCTTCTCCATAAATGGATATATTTATCACAGGTGGTGCTGTACCTTTGAAACACGATGTAAAATTTTTCATACGAGCGTCGTCGAGAAATAACTGAAATAACAAAATTACAGCTGTTCAGCCGAGAAAAAATCGACGTTTGAATTTACGTCATTCGTACGTAACTACGAATCGATCGACAAAAATAAAAATATTTCTCCTGTTTACCATTCCTTGGTGATCGATATAATAGAAATATTCGCGAACCCGCGGTTCCGGCGATTGACCTTGCACGTAGGTAACGTAACTTTTCTTCGTCATCCCAGCGCGCAAAGTATTACGAAAAAACGTCGATTGCATTTCGAACGAGGGTTTTGACGTCCCGAGAAAGAGAATGTGATAATAAACTACGGAATAAATTCACTGAATAAGTACCCGAACGTCGGCGCTCGGCTAATAATCTCCGCGAACGATCCAATCGGTATCGCTCAATCAATGTTTTAACTGCTTATTAAGTATTCCCCATTTGGGTTATTCAAGAGACTCGCTACGATTTTATATATGAATCTACGCCGTTCAGTCGTGATCGCGCTTACAATCTTACAATCTTACTGCTTCACCACGACCACGACGACCGCATGCATGCATCTCGACTCTCTCGAGACATTCGATATTTCTCAACGTCACTGGGTTGACGACTAAATTCACGCAGTCTGACACAGCCGAGCCGCAGCAGCAGCAGCAGCAGCGCACTAACACACAGGAGGAGCAACGGACGAGGACGCAAAGACGATATTCACCGAGAAATGAGATACAGTGCGGAGGAGGCGGATCGAGGAGTTTGTCGTGACAACGGTCGAAAAATCTTGCGAAAATCAACGTCGAGGAAGAAATTCGTCACGGGCATGCGGCTGTTTTCCTGAGTGAACTCGCGCGTCCGACGACGAGTGAGGCGACGAAGATGCGCTGCTTGCCTCTGGCGACAAAAAGTTTGTGCATCTGCGGGCTGCAAACTCGATTTGTTGTCGCTGCCAAATAAGTCCGTGCGTGGTTGCGTGCGTGCGTGCGTCCGTGCGTCCGTGCGTGCGTGCGTGCGTGCACCAAGCACGAGCCAACGATATTGGAAATGGCTTCGAAACTCCAAAAAGCCAAAAGATCATGGAAACTCCGTGAGTATACCGTCGACACGAAACCCCTTTTTAACCCCCTTTGCCCTCCGAGTCGAACGACTCCGAATCCTCGGCGGTTTATTCGTAAGCCAAAACAGTCGCAAAATTCACTTACGGGAATTTGCCGAATTTTATGTAACACCGATTTTCGCAGTTTGAGCGGAGAAAAAAAAACATACGGTTATGTAAATAACGATAGTAACGGATTTTCGGACTGGTGTTTTGGTTAGACATTTGTTACCATAGCAAATTGGGTTCTTCGGTCGACGTATGATGTAGAGTAGAACCCTGATTAACCGGAATACTCTGGACTGAAGAATTCTCGGGTGATCGAAATTCTGGTTAATTTGTACTAAAGAGTTAAAGTGCATAAATCAACGACGTTGAAGTTTGCATCGTTGCAATGCAGCGAAATTAGAAACAAGAATTATATTAATTCCATAAAAAAACAAATAATTTGTCCCTATTAGGGGGTGAAATAATATTTTATTGTCACACTCTTAGTCGTTGTAATAACTTTCTATAGCCGGTATAATCATTTGGGTTTATAAATATTTTCATTTTAAGTTTGTTGCATTGCAACGATACAAACTTCAACGTCATTTAAATCAGTAATGACTAACGGTATAACTTTATTTTGACTGGTTACAATGAGATTTGGTACAAGTTACATTTAATTGTTGGATAGTATAAACAAGTATATACAGCTTTCAGGATTATTTTTTTAATAACATTAAGTAAACTAGGTTCTTTTTTCAAAGTACCCGGTGACATTTGTTTGTTTCCAGCGCTTTCTTTGCTTCGCTTCCCAGTTACTGTAACCCTGGTTAATTGCGTTTCTACTGTATATAAATTCAGTGGTTTTCACTGTTTGTAGAGGATTTTGTGGCTCATTCGTCCAACGTCAACTGTCTCGCCCTCGGCCACAAATCGGGGCGGGTTTTGGTGACCGGAGGCGACGACAAAAAGGTCAATCTATGGGCCGTCGGCAAGGAAAATTGTATTATGGTATGTCAAACTTTGGTTCTTTATAGCGCAATATTATAAATAGAAGAAGAAACATTTAACGCGTATTTATACTGCAGAGCCTGAGCGGACATACCACACCTGTGGAATGTGTCCGTTTTGGTCAAACCGAAGAGCTGGTTTGCGCCGGCTCGCAAATGGGAGCACTCAAGATATGGGATTTGGAGCATGCAAAATTGACAAGAACTCTGACGGGACACAAAGCCGGTATCCGCTGCATGGATTTTCATCCTTACGGCGAGCTGTTGACCTCAGGCAGCCTCGACACTGCCATAAGATTATGGGACATCAGGAGAAAAGGATGCATATTCACATATCCTGGGCACACCCAGACGGTCAACAGTTTGAAGTTCAGTCCGGACGGCCAGTGGATCGCAAGTGCCGGCCAAGAGGGTACAGTCAAGGTACGAAGAATGAAACGGCGGGAATGAAGTTGTAAACCTTTTTATGCGTTTCTGTAAAAAAAGCGACAAAAGGAAAACGGTATTTTCTGAAATATAGCTTTAAAAATCTGAAAAAAATGCACATAAAGTTCCCTTTACTGGTACTTTGATATTACCAATTATGGAGCAGATCAGAAAGGGTCGAAGAAAAAAGTGGCTGAATCGACACAGAATGCTTTATATACCAAAAGAGCCGTGAAACGCTTATCCATACCGAAATGTAACATTCCTTGGATAACCTTTTTAGCTTTGGGATCTGCGGGCTGGACGAAAATTGCGAGAATTTTCGGAGCACCGAGGTCCAGCCACGACCGTCGAATTCCATCCCCACGAGTTCCTGCTGGCCAGTGGTAGCTTGGATCGAACAGTTCACTTCTGGGATCTAGAATCATTCCAGCTCGTATCTACCACCGAACAATCCGATTCGGCGACGATCAGGTTGCGTTTTTGTTTATTTATTTGCTTACAATCGCGCGTATGTCTGACTATCGCGTTATCGTCAATCTCATCTCTTTTGCCCAGGTGTTTGTACTTCAGTCAAGGCGGTGAATGCCTCTTTGCCGGAAGTCAGGACGTTTTGAAAGTCTATGGTTGGGAACCGTCGCGAACGCTGGACCGAATATCGACGGGATGGGGCAAAATCCACGATATAGCGATAGCACAAAATCAACTGGTAAAATTCATCACACTGCTCGTAGATCTCGGCGTTTTCTGATTCTAAATAAGTTCATTTTTCGAAAACTAATATTTTTCTTTATTTTTCGTGTTTCCCACGATTCTACGTATTTACGGTGCTTCATTTTATTGTCCAGATTGAGACAGTTTTCAAACTAATATTTTTATTTATTTCTCATTTTTCCCACGATTCTATATATTTACGGTGCTTGATTTTGTTGTCCAGATTGACGCAAGTTTTCAAACTAATATTTTGATTTATTTCTCATGTTTCCCACGATTCTACATATTTACGGTTGATACGTGCTTTACTTTGTTATCCAGATTGGTGCGAGTTTTCACACGTCCAACGTTGCACTCTACGTGTGTGATCTGAAAAAGATCGTTCCCTTCGGTGGAGTGTCGGAGTACGCGACGTCAGGAACGACTTTTAGTCACGGCAATTCACTGAGAAAGAGTTTCTCCAGGGAGAGACCAACCGGTGTAAGAAAGCCCACGTGAGTGCCATGCTTTTTTATTTTTATTTTATGTTTCCCTATTTTTATTCAATGACCTATTTATTAATATATGATATATGATATATTATTTCTATCATTACAATTTATAGACTACAAGTAAAGACCATAGAGGAAGCAGAGAAATCGGGTACAGATCCCGAAGACGAAGTCACCATGGCCGAGATTCCAAACGTCACGGATTATCAGGATGTCTTCCAACCAAACAGATCGTGTATGTGAAACATCGAATCGTGCAATAAGCCGCTTTTTACAAGTCGCAACACGCGCTGTACCTGCTTTATCGTCTCTGTTTCACAATGTTTCACACGTGTTGTCGTAACCCCTTAAATGTCGCAGTTTCTGCATCTTCTAACGTTACCATTTAAGCTAGATACGATTACAAATTCCACTGGAAAAGTAATACCAAACACTCTGAGAAGCCATTCCTGGTTAAAAGATCCGATTAGAACTAATAAAACGGACAAAAATCCGATTAAAACCTGTTTGAACGGATTATTTTTCAATCGAAATTTTGTCCATTTGATCGGTTTCTATCAGTGTCAATGGGAATTACTAAGCAGGGATTCAGGTATATCAGTGCACTTCTCCAATATTTGCTGGAATTGTCACAATCCCATTGGAGATTTTTTTTTACGTGCGATTCTGAAGGTTTTGGTAACTTCAATTTTTTACCTGCGAACGATTCGTTGCTCGGCACTGCAGCGAACGTTTTCTTTATTCACTCAAGTTTTTTGTTAAAAAAAAGATCGGTCAGTGTTTATTGTCTGTGTTGTATTGTATTGTGTTATTTGTCATTGGAAATCATTCGTCGTTTTCGACTTCAAGTCGCCGCCAGCTTGCTGTTGCCGCTGGTTGTTGTTTTTGAGATCCGTCTTGCCGGTTCTAACGAATGGGGAAAAAAGACTTGCAAATAATTGGGATAAAAACTTAGAGTCGTTGGAGTATATGTTAATGGTGATAAGCCGTATGTGAATGAGCATGCTATGCACGGTGTGTTACAGTGTCTCGCACGCCACCGCCTGAAATCGAGGCTTTTCTGGAGCCTCAGGACGTAGGTGAGTCTCGTAGAAATTATATTTCGTTTCGTTTAGCATCAAGGGGGACTTCTACCCTAGAGCACCATTTTTCATTTTCTTTTTCGTAGGAAAACGAATAAATGTAGACGACTGCGGTTTTTTTCTACTTGTTATTTACGTTTTACAATATACAATGGCATTTTTTAAGTTAAAAATTGTTGGCGGCCAAGGTCCTCAAACACGGTCATCCAATATAAATGACTGTCACTCTCCTGACCACTGTAATTATGCGATCGGCCTGAAATTGTGCATACATACTCGGGAAACATGTCTTCATGGAATGACAGAGGTTTTTTTTCGATAACTCTATTTTTCGATTTTTTATTAATATTTTTATACAAAAAAAATAGGGGAAAATCGATTTTTTTTGTTTAAACGCCGCCATTTTCTTAATTTAGCAGTAATCGAAAAAAAACCCCCCGTCATTACATGAAGACATGTTTCACGAGTATGTATGCACAATTTGAGGCCGATCGCATAATTACAGTCATCAGGAAAGTAGCAGCCATTTATTTTGGATGATCGTGTTTGAGGACCTGGGACACCAACAATTTTTAACTTAAAAAAAAACTCCATTGTATACTTTAAAACGTAAATAACAAGTAGACAAAAACCGCAGTCATCTACATTTATTCGTTTTCCCACAAAAAATAAAATGAAAAATGGTACGCTAGGGTAGGAGTCCCCCTTAGTGTTAGGTGTTTTATCGCATTGTTTCGCATTCGCTCATTGGCAAGTTCGTTCACTCGATAACGGAAACACGCTCGGTGCACGTTAAACATGAAACCAATAACTCTTTCAGACCCGGCACAGCCGCAGATAATCCAGAATTTGTCGGATTCAATGACGAATCTGAGGCCAGTGGAGGGTAATCGAGAGGACGACAAATCCGTCCCGACATCGCCCACTCTGTCGTTGACGAAACCGACGCCCGTTCGCGTTCTTCCGATAAAATCGTCCCCGCCCGTGCAGAGAAACGCTATAAGTTCGACGAGTCAAATTCGCGCGAATCTGCAGGCGAATACCGCGGCACCAGCGAGAAATGTGAGGAATCTTGCACAAATACCGCCGGTGAAGCAAAGCATCACACCGCTACCGGGGAAAAAAATGTCGTCGGGTAATATTTCGGGTCATGTTCAGCCTCTCGGCCCGCAGAGGTCTAACTCCACGCTTACGCCGAGGGTTGCCCCGATGGCTGCGGTTTCGCCCGTTATCGACGATGGAAAGCTCAAGAATCGAGCTCCGAGTCCCGATTCGCCGAAACTTTTTCTCAAGCGGCAAAGTAGCTGTCGCGAAGGCGAACACGGCTACGAGAGCGATTATCCCGTGCAGTTAGTATTAGCAAAATAATTATCAATGATCGTACTGTTATTCATTTCTTTATTTAATTATTTTGTATTTCTCTAAAGAATCAACAACAGCATAAGACACAGTCCCTCGGACCCGCAGTTAAATCGACCCAATACCGGTCAACCCAGGGCTACGAACAACTACAGAAACTTGATTAGCAGTACACCGTTGTCCGCGAGAAATTCGTCGACAACGAAGAAACCAACGAAAGCACAAGTGGCGCCCAATCCGAAGGTGGAATCCAGGGTACCGCAGCTCAGGCCGGGTGTCGACGACAGCGAAAAGGCGGAGTTCGTGCCTATGAGCGCGGACAAACCGTACGGCCTGGATGCGGAAAATTTCTTACCTGTAAGAGTCGCTAACAAGCCATACCGTTAGGTTTACGCGCTATCTTAAAACCGTTAGGTTTTATTCTATTCTTGAAATCTGTGAAGATGCACAAATGGATAATGCTTTTTTTTTTACCGTAAAACATAGAATAAATACGGGCAAACATCGGGATACACGCAGATGGGAGTTCTTAATGACATGTCAGAAGCGGAAGTCATCAGCAGTATGATGCGAGGACACGATTCGATGATGGCTGTCCTAACTAGTCGACAAAGATCTCTGCAAATAATATATTCGCTGTGGCACAACAAGGATCTCAGGGTAAATTAGCTTGGCAAATGGCTTTTATCTAGTTGAATATGAATTGCAATAACACAATTCTCGAATTTTTAGTCTGCCATCGACTCAGCGGTCGCTATGAACGATCTGTCCGTCATCGTTGATCTGCTTGGGGTGCTCACCCTGAAACCGTAAGTTCAATCAACATTTGATATCTCATTGTTTTACTTCTTTCTTTTAAGATGCAAGTTTTTAATATTATTACGACGGTAATTAATGACGATACGACCTTGTGAATGTTTGCCGACCGTGTTTGCACAATAGTCAGAAAAACTCGCAGCATATATCAAAGTGTATAGAAATTATGACGTTTTGCTTGCAGTTCGATGTGGAATCTGGATCTTTGTAATTCCCTTCTCACACCGATAGGTGAACTCCTCCAAAGTAAATACGAAATGTAAGTACAAACGTTAATTCAACTTCTATTTATTTTTATTCGATTCCTACGTGCGCCGTCATCAGGCATTTACGAACACTCCCTTTGTTCCCCATTCATTCCTTGAGTTCCCCACCAGAGTGTTACCCGCTGCCTCTCTTTCCTAATACACTACTGTATAGGATTTGCACGAGGGCACAGTGAACCTGCGGAAAATCTGTGCCGATACAGACGGCTTTATTTTTACTCAGTTTCTGCTCCATGATAATACATCAGAAACTCAGGAAAACTACCTCCCGCTCAACAGTTGACACGCAAATCAGTGTTTAGCTAAGCGGCCACCCATCGCGCTGCTTAAATGTAGGAGAACACCGATCGCGCACCAACTGCTGTCGGAAATCAAGTTCTAATTTGAGGTCTACTTTTGAATATTCTTACAGTATATTACGATACCAGTGCGATGAAACTTTGTGTGAGTTCGCAGCACGAGCCGAAAGCGAGTGTTACAATCACACGAGTTGAGAAAACGTTTCTCGCACGAGTTTTGTAGAACATTTTGTTCCACTCGGGGCGAGAAGTGCCAACTTCTCGCACGCTTCGCTTCGCGTGCGAGAAGTTTCACTTCTCGCACGCGTTTAATAAAATTGTATATTACGATACAACTTTTTCGAGACGAGTGTGAATTTGCGGCACGTCCCGAAGGCGAGTGCTGCAATCACACTCGTCTCGAAAAAGTTTCATCGCACTCGTATCGTAATATACTATTTTGCAATAGCGTGCGTAAAGCTCGTTATTTCAGTGAGGTTTCACGTGCGTAAAGTACTCGTTTTCCGAAGGTCGTGCGTAAAGTAAACGTCGTGCGTAAAACTTCACTTTACGCACTCCTTTCGGAAAACTCGCACTTTGACTTCGCTCAACCTCCTCGACGAAGACAAGCATCACGCATGCTATTACAAAAAATAGTATGTGTAACTCGTGTGGAAATGTTGTACTTTACACACTTGTTACACAATATACTATTTTGTAATGCATGCATGAGAGGTGCTACTTCTCGTACCTACCGCGCGTGACGTAAGTGACGCTTTATAGCCAATCATGCAATTTTAGTTCTCGTATGCACATCTCACACTGGAAATACTTCTTGCACGCGCGCGACATTACACTCGGTAATACTTCTCATGCATTTGTTAGAAAAAGTATTATATGATACTAGGAGGAGAGAGGGACCATCACACGACGGTTGTGAAGTTGATCGCACGAATCTCACGAGCATCACAGCAGCACGAGCCGAAGACGAATGCTGCGTTCTTGTGAGGCTTGTGCGATCAACTTCCCAACCTGCGTATAATGATCGCTTTCTCGATCTTTTATCACAAAATACTATTATGTCACGTGCGCGGGAAGTGTACCTTCTCGCATTGAGGGGCATGCAATTCTCAAATATTTTTGCAATAAACTGCGGATACTTTGAGTACGACGTTGAGGGCTATCAAAAAAAGTAACCGTGGTGTTATACTGTGAGATAGGCTATTCAGCAACGAATATTCCAACGGCGTTGGAATATTCTGTCGGAGAGTCTTGTGCTTTTGTCATACGGAAAAGGTCGGACAGCGAAGATATTACGAAGCCACGCGCACTGGCGTGGAAGGGCCAGGACGGTTTTCTGCGGTTAGGCCGCAGAGTCATTTTTGCGCACCGCGAGAAAGTGGGATCGCACAGATTTATCGCCTCGCCTGTTTCCCGACCAGGCGTTGTTCTTCGAGGCGGTTGAATAACCCTGCAGGAAGTTGAGGAAGGTGGCTCTTCTCTTTTGTCCATTTTATAGCCGATCCTGTAAATCTCGGAAGTCTGCCATGCTCAGGAATATTTTATTTATATTTAGAATAATGTAGTTCTTGCAAAGTTTTATTTAAAATTCGTTTTCATCAGTAAAAACGCATTTTTTTCGTTAAAATGTTCTGTTCAATGAAACAATAAGAGCTTTCCTGTGCATATATCTATGCACATGTTTGTGTATCTATACACAATATGCATATATGTAAAGCGAGACGAGATTTTGACAAGAGACGAGCACATCCGCGTAAGATAATTTAATTATCCCAGCTTTGTCCATTTTTTAGCCGATCCTGCAAATTTCGGGGAGTTTGCCACACTCAGGAATATTTTATTTATGATATTTAGAATAATATAGTTCTTGCAAAGTTTTATTTCAAATTTGCTTTCACCAGTAAATCATGCGTTTTTTTCGTCAAAATTCTCTATCCGATGAGTCAATAAGAGCTTTGCTGTGCATATATCTATGTACATGTTTGTGTATCTATACACATATGCGTATATGTAAAGCGAGACGAGACTTTGACAAAAGATGAGCACACCCGCGTAAGATAATTTAAATATCCCACTTGAGCTGGGTGTAGCGTTGCAAGCCATTCCCTTCGACCGTGGAACCCCGTCCGTCCAACTGGTGCATGGGAATGGCCAATGGTTCGATCGAACTGACATGCGGGGAGACTCGAGCGCGCGACCGAGGGTTGCCGCAAATTAGCCAAGACAATGAGAGACAGTGGCAGATGCAAATTGGAGCACGAAACCTTTTCGTGGTGGGATCTCGCCAGCGTGTGCCGCGTATTGTTCGAAATGGATTGAAATTTCAAGGGCACAGAGCGCGCACTGTCAATGTTCCTCTGTTTCGCATATGCCAAGCGCACTTTTCTAAACTTAGAAATAATATAAACGGCCCCTCAGTCGCGCTCGACCGACACGCGCATCTCTTTGCAAATCCTTTCAATGGATCGCGCATCTCTGTTCTTTCGAATACAATTCCACATGGACGTCGAATGTACGTTAGAAATTGCATCGGGTTGTGTAGAGTGGACTCGTCATCTCAGACAGTAATGACGAACGACACTCAACATTGCAATAATGTTATGGAAGACAATACTTGACATTACGAATGTATCATTATGAAATCAGTAGGGTTTGACGGAGCTCCACACACTAAAGCAATAACCAATTATTACAATTTACAACTTTAAGCAATACTTGACATTACGGATGTACCATTATGAAATCAGTAGGGTTTGACGGAGCTTCGCACACTGAAGCAATAACGATTTATTACAATTCACAATTTTAAGAATCATAAAAAGGATGGGAATCATAAACAAATGCCGCTAATTAAAGATCCACTCTTAAACACGAAACATACGCATGTTAATGGTTTAGGTACGAATAAAAAAGGTAAGGGGGCGTGTACGGATATGTCAGTTTTGTTTGAATGCAAGCCAATTACGTCGGCGTTCAGTCACAAGCTGTTGCCTCTGATCTTTCGTGATTATAACCCAACATGTTTTCAGTAAGCAACGTTGGTGGTTCTCTAGAGCGGATAATTGAGGAAAACCGTTTAATTAAAGACGTTTGAAATACCTGTCATATCAAAAGGGATGACCGACAGACAGAAATACTTTTGAAAAATTATTATTTTTCCAAAGTTTTACATATCAATTAAAAACGCAATAATCGTCCAAAGATTAGTTATGGTTTCACATGGGCAATGATAACGGCCGGTTTACGAGGGCCGGAAATTTGTAATTAGCTAGCGTCGTAGGCGCTGTCGGTCACGGTGGATGAGCACCACAGTGCCACGATCGTAATACCGTAAAAGTGAATTCGACTAATTATCGACTCGCTTAGCAGCTGTTCCACAATCGTTTCCAAACATATTTCCTCGTTTAACTTGCTCTCTCTCTCTCTCTCTTTTTCACTCTCTCCTTTTTAACAGTCGACATCACTTTGAAAAATGTGTTAAAATTCACGAATTTTGGATATGTGTTTGGTATGAAACCACCCATTACACTCAAGAAGTTTCCGGACGATTGTTCGAGCAAATTCGCAAATACAGCTTAAACATTTTGAATAAACTTAATTTTTTTTATTGCATAAAATTCTGAAAAAATTCATACGCATTCAGAACAATCAATAAATTGTTTTCATGAAGAAAAAAAGTTGAGTTAGCGGGTAATTTGTTGAACGATTTTTTTTTCACTAATTCGTTTATAACATTTTGTAATTATTATTATGCAGGATTAATCTTTGAAGCACCTTTTATACGCTCGATTTTTTTCAGATTTTTCTTCTACACTCAGCAAAAAAATTAAGGGAGCAGTTAAATTTTACCGTTTTTTCACTGATTTTTGAAGCGCTGTAAGTTTGTGAAAAATGGTCGAATCGTAATAAAACAAAATGCGTTTTAAAGCTTCATATCTCTAGTTTGAAAATCAATGCAGTCTTTTTTTTTTAAGCAACACGCTCGGCATGAACCTAAGGAATAGCGGGAAGGAAATTTTCTCAAATTTTTTGTCGTTTTCAAAGTCGTCCACGGGCACAAAAAAATTTGTTCTGGCTTTGTCAATACTGGGATCCTTTAGCCTGGTTCTTCAGCTTCAAAATGGTGTTTTGTTCATCTCTGTACGACCATTTGTCGCTGAGATATGGGCATTTAAAGGAAAAAGGAGCTTTTTTCGTAGATCATCAATATCTCATGAACTAATGATCGCACAGCGAGCTAAAGGTAGGTTTTGTAAACTGGAAGAAATGCTCTAAAAGTACCTTCTGGTACTTTAGAGATTTTATTTTTTTATGTAACCTTAATATTGATTTGAAAAAGACCAAAAAAATGGACTTTTTCCCCGTTTTGGAAAATCCACGTCAACTTGGCAGATATTGCGATAATGACTCATGTTTTTAGGATTTTTTTTAGTTCAATACATGCCCAACGACCCCCCAAGATTAAAAAATTTATGTGCTGAACCGTTGTTTTTTCCCGAAGCGTCAAAGTTTTATCAAAAATTAAAGGAACACTTATTGTTCCTTAAATGGCATTTAATGATGACTAAAATTAAAAAAAAACTTTTCCGTTGTTTTTCTCACGGTTTCGCAATAACTACTCTGTTAATCTTTGAAAAAGAGAAAAATTAAAAATTTTGAATTTTTTTGCTTAAAAAACGGTATTTTTCTCACAATTTCAAAGATTGTTCATAAGAAATTGTGAGAAAAATACCGTTTTTTAAGTAAAAAAATTCAAAATTTTTAATTTTTCTCTTTTTCAAAGATTAAAAGAGTAGTTATTGCGAAACCGTGAGAAAAACAATGGAAAAGTTTTTTTTTAATTTTAGTCATCATTAAATGCCATTTAAGGAACAATAAGTGTTCCTTTAATTTTTGATAAAACTTTGACGCTTCGGGAAAAAACAACGGTTCAGCACATAAATTTTTTAATCTTGGGGGGTCGTTGGGCATGTATTGAACTAAAAAAAATCCTAAAAACATGAGTCATTATCGCAATATCTGCCAAGTTGACGTGGATTTTCCAAAACGGGGAAAAAGTCCATTTTTTTGGTCTTTTTCAAATCAATATTAAGGTTACATAAAAAAATAAAATCTCTAAAGTACCAGAAGGTACTTTTAGAGCATTTCTTCCAGTTTACAAAACCTACCTTTAGCTCGCTGTGCGATCATTAGTTCATGAGATATTGATGATCTACGAAAAAAGCTCCTTTTTCCTTTAAATGCCCATATCTCAGCGACAAATGGTCGTACAGAGATGAACAAAACACTATTTTGAAGCTGAAGAACCAGGCTAAAGGACCCCAGTATTGACAAAGCCAGAAAAAATTTTTTTGTGCCCGTGGACGACTTTGAAAACGACAAAAAATTTGAGAAAATTTCCTTCCCGCTATTCCTTAGGTTCATGCCGAGCGTGTTGCTTAAAAAAAAAAAGACTGCATTGATTTTCAAACTAGAGATATGAAGCTTTAAAACGCATTTTGTTTTATTACGATTCGACCATTTTTCACAAACTTACAGCGCTTCAAAAATCAGTGAAAAAACGGTAAAATTTAACTGCTCCCTTAATTTTTTTGCTGAGTGTATTAAGATACTCAAAATTTTGACTGAATTTTACGCAAGTTTCTACTGTACCACGAGATTACCTTAAATAGTATTCATGTTTTACGTGATGCCCGACTAGGTTCAGTGTACCAGTGTATGAAATGTTAAACGTGGATATTTTTCATCTGACAAACGTTTACTCTTTGAGTCTTACATTTTTCACTACGGGAATGGAAACGCTCGGTAATTATTGTCAGAAATTAGTTTAAAACATACAAATTTGAACATATATAGGGGGGTCACTCAGCGAACCACTGTGACGCAAAGGGTTAATACGTGTTACCGACATTTCCCATGTTTAAATTATAATGACACCGATGCCCATGTAAAATTGTCCGGTAAACATTCAAAGAGGAACGTGCTTTAGCGTACGCGAGATTGCATAACTACTCGTCGTTTTCACGGCTTATTCGTCACGGAATCGCGGCGCCCCCTAACCCGTGAGAAAAAAACGGTAGCTATGAATACCGAATCTCATTTATGACTACGCCCTCCCCCGACGATTATGCACGTGCTTCAAATGGTACTTCACAGACACGATTTCAAAACTTTATTTAATTTTATAAAATAGTTATAAAATGTTATAAAATGTGTTGGAATGTTCGTTTATTCGACTGGTTGCGAGATTTTCATTCTCACGATTAAGTAACTGTGAGGATATTTGAGAAAAGATTTTCAGGTCTCTTAAAATATACCTACGATATAATTTTATTGAACTGAATATTGCTGAAAATACGAAAAAGTCGAAATACGAGAAAACTATGGCGGCGAAAAAAATAAAATCACACAATCTGGTCGCGAATGTCGGGGGACGCGAGGTACGAAAGCGACTCGTGGATGCGCTACGTGTATCGAACACGAATTCATTGCCCCCGTTTCGATTCGTCTCGCCGATTTGGCTTGCGCGCGGTGATCGCAAACCCTTTATCGGTCGTCGGAGCCGAGCGCGACAAATTCTAGACGAGCCCGGCATGCCCACGTTATTTATTAGTGTCGTTATATCGTAATAAAGGGTTTTTGTGCGACCGAGCGTGACTCGGTGGGTGGCGCGCGAAGCCGAACGAGCGTTACGGCAGCATTCATCTCTCGATGCGAACGACGCGGAGATCTCATATTCACTGTCTCCTCAAGCATTCCCTAATTTTTCCCAAACTTTTCCCTGATTTTTCCCTAACCACAGTTCTGACGATTACTATTTAAAAAAATGTATTCAAAACCGGTGCAGGGTCTTCGATAAATTACTTATTTTGCCGATCAACGATGAATCACATTAAACACTTATAAATATGCATGTTATGTTATACTTATTATAATAATATATAACTTTCTTTACACTTTTTATCTATTTATTATGGGAGGTTCGGCGCAAAACCGCTTTTTCCCCTGATCAATTTTGAAATCTCTGACTTTTCTCTGATTCCCTGACCAATTTTTTTTCCCTTACTTTTCCCGGCTTTCCCTGACCGCGGCCATCATGTCAAGCTTCCTCGTGAGCATCCCGCGTTTATACATTTTTATGCAACAACATAAACGCAGTTACGAAAAACGTAAATTTGTCATTCTCTTATTGTTCGTATTATTATTATTTTTCAGGTATGTGACTGTTGGCATTTCCGCCATCAGGCTAATTCTACGAAACTTTGCGCCGGTTATCAAGTCGAACGTGGAAGCTCCCTTGCACACGATCGGCGTTGACGTATCACGCGAGGAACGGTAATAACGAGAATAACCATAAGTCACTGGCGACTTTGCCAATTATTTTTCGCGCTTCGGCATTCGCAGAATTGACATTAATTTTCTAGATATCACAAGTGCCTCTCCTGTTACAATAAACTCGCGACATTGCGAAGTCTAGTCCAGAAGAAGCAGGGAATACCGGGCAATCTCGGGGCTTCCTTCCGGGAGTTGGGGACCCTGATGTCGACGCTCAAGTGACGACAGCGAAACGACGGATTTATTCTCCATTCAGATGCCAAGCTCCGGTGGTGCCGGCTTACGCGGAGTGACTCGAAATGTAGCACCCAAACGAGAGGTATCTCGCGCTTTCGTGCTGTTCGCCTCTGCACCAAATTCTCGACTAAAGTGGAGGATAAATGACGGAGGAACGAGTAGAAAGCCCCAAGGAAAGAAGAAACAAAGTCAACAACTAATTGTGTCCTCCTTATTTCGCTGTTTCGAGCTCAAAGCAATGAAAAAGACAAAAACCTCGTCCTCGGTGAGAGTAGAATTAACAATTCTTCTTATCCGTCGTATTTAACACAATCATTTCGAGCGACCGAACGACGGAGAAAGTTGAAAGAAAAAAAAATATGTACGCGCCCTTCCATGCCATATCCCGTGTGCCCGGACAATCGCGCCGCAAAAAATGAAAATAAATAATTTCACAGGGGCCCGATCGTCACCAGTCGCATCCAGCTTTGATGCACCGTGTGCAAATCTCGTTCTTGGCTCAAAAATGAATAATCTTTGTGACGGGGACGAATGTGTAGAATAAATGTGACGTTATGTGCCGCGAGAAGAATGATCGATGTGCGCGGAGGTCTCGAAATTACTTGCCAATATTGCGAGATACGATCGTGCCTCGAACTTTAACGCGAACGAATAGTTCTAATCCCGATAATTGAAAATATAAAAATAAAAATGATATATACGTCGATGCGCCTGTCGATGATAAATTTAACGAGTAATTAACGTAGATCAATATTTTCAAAGTGTAACCGAGATAAAAAAAAGAAAAAAAAACACTAATTTTTCCATGAATAGTTGCGTTCCCAAATGTAGAATGAAATGCTTGAACCATAACCAGCGACGAGTGGTGTGTGTCCACATACAAGTTCAGTTTTCTGCTGCAAAACATCGACGACAACGGTGAAAGAGAACTGCAAATATGCGTCAACAAAGACGATTCAGTGGTTCGCACAAGATTATCCAATTCTTTTCGCGCATGTCGATCTTTTCAGCAGAACAAAATTCAAATCACTAACATATTTTGTGTAACATCGTAACAAATGGACAAATATACTTTTGTAATTTATTTTTTACCATGTTGAAGCTGAGAAGGTGAAAATGTGGAGAACTTTGTACTCGACCTAATCGTGTCATGTAAAATCATGGGCTCTCATCATGGACCCTTCCTGAGAGATGCGAGAACACTTTTTATACCATAGAATATCTCCTTCGATTCTAATTCGATATAATACGTTCATCGAAAAAATCATTCCCAAACCAAGAATTATGTGCTAGTTGAGTTTGATTCTGACTCATGCATATTATGAATGATGATTGATATAAGGGGGTGTTGATTACCAGACGGTGGAAAATAATAAAATTATTGTTATTTTCATTTATTTTTATTTCACTCGGTACGTAAAACGCGGTTTTACGCACACTTCGCGTGTGTGAAACCTCGTTTTCCCACCTAGTGAAATAAAATTCGGTACGATACTCGTGCGATAAACATTTTATAAACTCGTGTGATTGCAACACTCGTCAGAAAAAGTTTTATCACACTAGTATCGTAAAGTACTATTTCGTTTTCTTAACGAATGTTAAAATAGTCTACAAGATGCTGTTTTGGCATCTCTTAAAAAGAAAAAAATATATATACATTGTTTACCCACCAACATTAATCAACGGCGCCACGTATCCAACATCAGAATTATTTTCTTCCTACCAAGACTTTATGAAATGAGCGTAAGAATTTTTAAAAATCTACTTTCCTTTATTGGCGCTATTTCCAAATGATTTACGCAAATATTTCACTGTTCATATCTGTACAATCTCAACAATTTAGCCGCCTTTATACTGATAAAATGCTGGATCCCATTTTTAGAGTCACTTTTAGCACAATCGAACATTTCTACGTTTACTCGACCTATCGATTCCCTCTGAATCGTGCGACAAGTATCAACATCAATTACTTTCTGCGTCAACTGGAGAATCGCACTCTGCTTTATCGTGTTTGCTCAAATCTACAAAAATAATGAAAAAATGATACTATGTTTAAGCCAGTGTCACATTGATGCACGATTATGGAATTTTCGCGTTAGTTGACAATGGCCAATTGCACAGAGCAAACTCGTGAGTTCCCAGCATTTTCCAGCCACAGAAGCGGTCACAGCACGAGTTCAGACTCCTCGGCTGCAGATGGCATTTGAACTATCTTTCCAACTTATAAATTTAATAACTTCATGCCGTAATTTTTGTTATAGTAATTTGACGGCTTGTGATTTTGGGATTTCCTCGGATGTCCTGTTAACCCATTAGGAAAATATTCTTAAGACGTAAAATTTGAAGGATGTGTAAAGAATTAAATTAATCAATTAATGAAATAAGAAACTGAAAATGATATTTCCAGAACAAATCGCGGGAATGAAGTAAATGTTTGAATCCGTCCAGAATAGATATTAAAATAGGAAGCGAACACTTGTTCGCACTAAATTTTTCGACTCTTATTAAGTCTACTTATGCGTCTGTGTTCAACGTTAACATTTCTCAAAAATGTGTATAATTCGCCCTGAAAAATGTTCACTGTACGGACTTTGTGAAATTTCAACGATACGTTTTTCTGAAACCCCAAAATAACTTAAATCGTTCCCCATTAAATAATATCGATCTATGCATGTTCCCAAAGGCCTTTTGACTCCGCAAGGAGATGCACATAGAGATACAAAAAATATAAAAAATAAAAAGCGGACCGAACTCAGTAATCGCGGAACACAAAATCGACATATGACTATAATTACGAAACGAGTGGATGCAATGGTAAAAGACGAATTGTTGCAAATTAAGTAACGAGTGCTAGTGAAATAGTGAAAAATGAATTCGGATTTACGCCGAGATTGTTTGGAAGGCCTACGAGAGACAACGGGCCCTCCCCCTTCCCTACAAACAAATCCTACGTTATTTTTAATATCTTTTAGATGCAGATAAATCTGCTTTCCTACGAGCTTTTCAAATGGTTCTAATTTATTAATGTGAAACAAGACTTTGAGTAAATGTTGTCTTGGGGTCGATGTGGACCTGTGCGGCTGCGCATGACTTGGCGCAACGTGCTGTTGTAAAAAGTAATATTAATAATGTTATAACAGTAATATATGATATTAACTATAATACTATCGATAACAAATAATTACATACACACTCATACATATATATATATATACTATATTAAAAATTAATAATTTCTTTTATTTTGTGTTTTCCTGAATTTCTCTTACCTTCTGACCTTCGCGAGCGCAAACTTTCACGTGTCGATGAACATCCACTGATCGTCCTGCGGAAAGTAAAAAATAATCCTGGGCAAGGCACACGAAAAAAGTGAAGTTGATGGAATTACGATCGGATACGATTTCTCACCAGTCATCCATTAACTTTTTATCGGACTCGAGCGCGACAAGAACCGACGCGGAGATGCCTATCAAGCCTATCGTTGTTTACATCAGTTCTGTCCCAACTCTCTCTCCGAGGGTCGATGTAGGGGTACCAAAAAATGCGTATCTTGAGCTATACCATGAAAGTACGTTCTACGCGTTGTTTAGGAAAAGAAGGATCAACAGTGCGACGGTGTTATTCGCAATACTTTAACTAAAATAATACAAAAAATCCTGTACTTCCATAGCTTCATGATAGAAACGAATAGAATGGGAGATACATTTTTTTTATAAATATGGTCGTGAAACAATTAAACGGCCGATAATCATGAGAATTTAAAAGATATAAATAAATTTGGTAAAATTACTTGTAGCTCTGTTATAAAATTTTAACTTAGAGGGAACCCTCGTTGGCTCGAAATTGAGACGTGTATTGGGATTTTCGACATAGAAATCGTGTACCGTTAAATGTAGCGTGAAGCAGAGAGCAAATATTGCGAGAATTATTGTTAATCCGTGAAATATCGCGGTCGTAGGAAAATGCGACGCGCGCGTGCCAAGTGTTTGCCGCGAGATTTCGTATTCATAGGATTAAGTGCTGCTCGGGGAAGGGTGACAACCCTTCGCTTGGGAGACCCGCTATCGCAACTTTTTTCGTGCATTAAGTAGGGGCAGAGAAAAGGCGTTGCACTGATCGACAGAACGACTAAGACCGATGGGATCCGATCCTCATGGTATAGGAGGAGCTCAAAAGCTCAGTTTCACCGTTGCACTTGAGACCGTTCAGATTTGTCCCTTGAAGGACCGCATGGAAACGATGGTATATCCAAGAATATCCGAGAAATATCAAACTTTTTGTCGCAAAATACATAATATACATTTCAAAAAAATGTAAGAATGTATCTGAGATATATAGAGAATATCGAATTTGTTTTCACTATATTTATAATTTACTAGGCTAATCACACGCGCTAGCGCGCGTGCCTGCAAGACTTTACGCCAAAATCGACCCCAATTTTTTTTCTTTTCAAAATATCGACTTTTAACCCATACCATCATTCTCAAATCGCATATTCTACCCCCGAAAACACTGGTTACTAACCTTTTTTAACCGATTTTGAAAAAAATATTTTTTTTGCGACGATCTTTCTGTCAGAAATCATAGATCCGGTTCCAGACCGAAAATCGCCAAAATCGACCTCGGAAATTCTTATTTCAAAACATCACCTATAATAGGTTAGTCAATTTTGCGCTGCTGCGCTCTTATAAAGCTTTAAAAGGTCACGGGTGCTGCCCCGCCTGTCCTCTTATGAAATTTTTCAAATTTGACACCAAACTGATTTTGTTTATCACGGACTTTCCTGGCAACCAATCGCAGCTCTAATAGTTTGCTAACAATGCTTTCCGTTACTCATTAACTTTTTGAAAGAGGGATATATCTTGTGTATACTTTATTTCCGTAGGGGGATGTACAGTTTATTTCTGTGGGGGAGACCGGAACACTAAAAAATCGGAAAATCCGGGGCAAAGCGAACACACAATAATAAAGGAGTTGTAAAGTAGGACTTTGCACATCGCTTCCTCATTTATTTTTATTTTTCAACAAGCCACCACTGTGACGAAACTTATTTATTAATGTTGGCTTCCACATAGAGGAACTTTTGTGAAAATATTAATTTCCCATAAAACTTCATGGCAATATTGAACAAATGGAGAAATACTGTTAATGCATTGCGAAAATAATGGAGGACTGTGCTTGTCCATTTTTCGCACAATTTCTCCCAAAATTTAATTAAGAATTAGGTTTTTCTTACGGCTATCCGAAAGTTCACATATCATTTTATAATCGCTACAGGTCATCGTTATAATATCGTAACTGGTAAATAAACTGCTGTGCAATAATTAATGCTTATAGTAATGGGGACTTACAACACTGCAAAATAGTAAGACTCGAATTCACCAGCGAGGTTCCCGGGACGATTTTCCGTAATACCCTGGGAAACGCAGGGTGCGTCAGGTGTCTTCCGTAAAAAGGAGAATAACATTAGCTCGGTTCGATCGTCGCTGTGCCACTCGCTTCTTCCTCCTGGTGATCCGCTCGCAGCGTCTCTGTCGTCCACGAGAAGACGAAGAAGCCGGCGCTGCCCCCGACTGATCTCCGTGCTGTTGTGACGGAGATAAGTTAAGTCTCTTCTCGACGCCACCTCGAGCGACGAAAATGCTGTTTTCTCACAAAACGTGGTAACAATGGCACCGAGAACGGCGCCGGGGGGAGCCCAGTGGGTGCGGGCAGGACGACGACGACGACGACGACGACGGTAGCCGCCAAAGATCGGGACCAGCTTAAGCGGATTAACCCGAGTCCGCGTAAGCGATATATATACACACGTACCGCACAGCGATAGACAGTAGATGCACACGACCCGCTTCCGCCGCGTCTCGTTTCCCATTGTCCTCGACATGAAAGCCACCCACTGCCGAAATTTCCATTCATTTTCCATTCATTCTTCCTCTTTCACCGTTGCGTCCTCATCTTCGTCCTCCTTCATCCGCATTTCTTCCCCACCCGTTTTTTATTTCACCATTCCTACACGGCTCATTCGTAATGTCTATTTATCTCTGCGAAAATCAGTCAACATCATCTTCATCATCACCTACACCAGAAACGCCTGTAAAGTGGAAACTCACACGTAGTGAGGATCATCGATATTTGAGAAAGTATTTCGTTATAGATGACAAATAAATAGAAAGGAAGGTTCTGTTTTTATAAATTCTAAAAACTATGCGCGTTGGTTTCGCTATTTCATTTCTTAAGTTTTCGAATCAACTATTTTTGTATTGATTTTGAGACATGAAAGCCACCCACTGCTGAATTTTCCATTCATTTTCCATTCATTCTTCCTCTTTCACCGTTGCGTCTTCATCTTCGTCCTCCTTCATCCGCATTTCTTCCCCACCCGTTTTTTATTTCACCATTCCTACACGGCTCATTCGTAATGTCTATTTATCTCTGCGAAAATCAGTCAACATCATCTTCGTCATCACCTACACCAGAAACGCCTGTAAAGTGGAAACTCACACGTAGTGAGGATCATCGATATTTGAGAAAGTATTTCGTTATAGATGACAAATAAATAGAAAGGAAGGTTCTGTTTTTATAAATTCTAAAAACTATGCGCGTTGGTTTCGCTATTTCATTTCTTAAGTTTTCGAATCAACTATTTTTGTATTGATTTTGAGACATGAAAGCCACCCACTCCTGAATTTTCCATTCATTTTCCATTCATTCTTCCTCTTTCACCGTTGCGTCTTCATCTCCGTCCTCCTTCACCAGCATTTTTCCCCTATCCGTTTTTTATTTCACCATTCGTACACGGCTTATTCGTAATGTCTGTTTATCTCTGCGAAAATCAGACAACATCATCTTCATCATCACCTACACCAGAAACGCCTGTAAAGTGGAAGACCTCACACGTAGTGAGGATCCTCGATGTTTGAGAAAGTACTTCGTTATAGATGACAAATAAATAGAAAGGAAGGTACTGCTTTATAAATTCTAAAAACTATACGCGTTGGTTCCGCTATTTAATTTCTTAAGTTTTCGAATCAACTATTTTTGTATTTGTTAGAATGAAGGCGCCCTTGTCGTGCGGCCCTGGCTTTCCCTTCCCCTTTTTCTCTCGCCAGAGAGGCCCGTGACGACGATCGTCACTTCGTAGCCGAACGAGCGAGAATGAAGACTACGAGTCACAACGAGCGATACTTTGATTCTAATCTCTTTGTGAGAGTAACGAGTGTTATTATGTATTAATAAATACTTTATAATCACGGGAGTTATTTTCCTTCGGCCGTACACCTATTTTCCAAAAGTATTAATTGTTCATTTTATGATAAACCCAGACAATTTCGATAACAGACATGAAAGCCACCCACTGCCGAATTTTCCCTCTATTCATTCATCCTTTCTCTATTTTTTTGCGCTCGGTTAATAAGTATTTTGCATCAACCGATTCTATGTATTTAAATGAATTTATCTTTGCATTTATAATTATGCATGTATATATTTTTTCGTATTTTTGTATATCGACGGGCGAGTGTGCCATCATTGTTATGTATTTATTTACTTATTTATTCATTTATTTAATATCAAACGGGTTAAAACCCAATTCCGCGGTGCGGGGATCGCCCTGCACCCATACAAGCAGTAGTCAGTCGAGATAGTTGCAAAAAAAAACAAAAATAAGTTTGGTCGCGCAGACAAAAGAAAATATACGTAAACATAATATAAAATTAAATACTTAAAGCAGCCAACATAAACATAATTATAACAAGTGTTTTGGATAAAAATATAAAAATATAAAAAAGGAGAGGTACACTGGATTTATATTGCATATTGTCAATTATAATGTATATAATGTATATTGTCAAGGTCAAGCCCTGTCCACTGTCAAATAAAAATACTGGGCGTCGAGACGCTACCACATCTCCTGATAAGTAAATAAATAAATACAAATTTACATATTATTATTTACATATTCTCGTGAGATTCCATGGTCAGAGTGAATTCATTATTTTATCCACAGCCTACAAAACATGAAAAGTGCGTACAATTTTCGGCTTGTACATATTTCACGTACAATCAGACGACAAAATGTTTACCAAAATAAAAATATCTTCTTTCACATAAATCACAATCCGATTCTCGCCTACGTCGTGAGTATCGCGAAAAAAAAAACAGTTAGTCGCGCGAGCTATCGATTATTCGTTGAGGAGTCGCGACCAGCCCTCTGGGACGCGAGAAAACCGGACAATTCTGCTCCGCACTGGACGATCATTGGCCGAGGGGGTTGCGAAGTTTCGCAGTACGAGGGGTGGACAGCCGTACGATCCCATTGGCTAATTATATCGAGAAAAGCGCGACATGACGGGGCGTGCTCGGAGCGGGATTGGTCGAGAAGGGGAGAATTGCCGTGGGGCGCAAGAGGGTAGGTTGTACATGGGACACGTGTCGGGGTGGGTCTCACCCTAGGCACACGATCGAGTACTCTCTCGCTCCACCACTCGACCTCGCGTGTATCGTGTTACCCGCCGTCGCAGTGATGTTCACAAGGGGCTGAGGGGCGGCAATGCGAATACATAAAAAAAACGGTCCGAAATCTGCTGGGAGAATCTGTTGAAATGACAGCACCCTTAGGAGCTGGAGGATGAAGGAGGACTGGATTTCAATCGCGAGGACTGGATTTGATCGCCGAACCAACGGATCATATTAGGCTCAGATGTTGCACAGCATTTTTTGTATTTTTTTTTCTACCTCAGGTACACACATCGTGTACTGAATTGCATTCGGTGACTATTTCAGGAAGATATTTTGGCGATCTGGTGTTTTCGCTTGTGAAACGATGACGAGGGCAAGAGGATTGAGGACGTTGTCAGCATCAGCGATATTGGAGAGGGTTGTTTATCAATTCTCCTGCCTTTGGTGTTTTTACTGTTGAGCACTCGATAGTTACTATTCGGATTGAAGAGCAACTATTCACTGTAATGACAGTACTGATTATGTTGACCGCCAGATGGTAACTGAACGGGTAGTTAGAATTCGAAATAGTTACGATTGCCATTGAATAGCACTTTGGGAAGTCAATACTATATAAGTATACGAATATTTGCAATTTACTGTCAATAGCACCGACTTTTCGGATAGTTATTACTGAAAATAGTTACTATTGATTGTCAATAGTACCGACTATTACAAGTGAATAGTAAGCATACGGGAAGATGCAATAGTGTTCAGTTACAAATATTCAAAATAAAAACCATGAATTACTCATGGTTTTTTTCCGTGCGCGTCTCTTGATTCCTGACAGTAGTAATTATCTGATAGCAGCTGTTATTAGAAGTGGTAATTTCTAAACATAGCTAGTTGTTACTATTAGAGAAGAAAATAACTCTTCAGATGTTTATTGCTTGCAGCAGTTACTATCAAAGTATAATAATAATTATTGTTAATATTATAAAATGAAGGTGGCTCGTCATTGATTGAATTGACATACAAACTCGTTGCTATGCCAATGACAGTTTGTTTATCTTACATCTTGTTTTGTTGCGGTCTTGTTTTGTCTCTGCGGTATAAGCAAGATGTTTATACTAATCTCTGTACTTTGACTTAAAAAAACTATAATAATACAATAACAATTCTATTATACAGCTCAACTGCAGTACTACCAGAGTTATTGAGGAGACAGTAAGACCATTTTTTCTGGGTCTTAAATGATTCCAAAATCGTTCCAAATCTATCGTTCCAAATCTTAAATGATTCCAAATCTAGAATATTTTGCTGGTCATGGCAGCATTTGTGTGCACGGAGAAAATCGATTGTTGTATTAACGAATTTTTTGTTGTCCCAGCAAAATTTTCAGCTACCACAGCAAATTTGCAACTACCACAGAAATGTTTTTGTTATCACTTCGTTGATAGTTTTCTCTGTGTATGATATCGAAAAAGGTGAACAGTTTCATTGGAGGCTGAAAAACGAGCCTCTACCTAGGGTTCGGAAGAGGCGAAAGAGTCTACGTTTTGAACTATTTTATATTCGTTATATAGAATAGTATATAGCCAGTTGAAAAGACCATTGGAAGACGTTGAGGAGCACGGTCGGAGTCGTTTGCGAGGTTCTTGACATATATAGTCAGTACAGGATGAGGCTAATTCAAAGAGGTCACGCACGCGCCAGATGGATGCCGGACTCAAGAGCTGCCGCGCGCCGAACCGATCGTGTGCGACTCGATACGGAGCTTAGGATCATGCAGCTGGCAGAAGACGAATGCAACCGGGGACTCAATCCAGTCGGCAGTCATCTTGGCAACCCAGTCCCAGCATTGCCCGATCCATCTTCGGTCCCAGCGAATCATCTTGTCGCTCCAAGTGGAATCCCAAAAATTGCATTTCACATGAATTTCTCATCCACGGATTCCAACATCGAAAAAAAGGCAATTTTATGCCTGCTGTGTTTTCTGCAGTATTTCTTATCGCATAAACAATTTTATGCCTGCAGTGTGGTGAAAGTTGCTTTTTGCGCACTAGTGCGCCAAAACCTACTTTCTTGTCGCTCCAAGTGGAATCCGAAAAATTACGTTTCACATGAATTTCTCATCTACGGGTTCCAACATAAAAAAATAGCTTTTATGCCTGCGGTGTGGTAAAAGTAGCTTTTTGTGCAACAGTGCGCAAAAGCTGCTTTCTCATATCGTACCAAAAGAACGCCTTTCTCGCTACGCGCTACGAGCACGAAAAAAAGGTAACCACAAAGTATAAATCTAAACGTAACTAAAAAATGTCTTAATGATTCCGTAAAGAGTACGATTGCATTGTATTCCGATCGAACCTATAGATATGGATAAAAGTAACCGACACTAACGACATTGAGTTAGTCCTCCTTATCAACTCCCTAGAATTTCGAAGTTGGCTGGTTCTTTGCCGTCAGGCTCTGCAAGATAAAAAAGTAACCGCCGGCAAAAAGTTGCAAAATAACAATAAATTGGAAGACATTACAAAATAATGTAATAAACGAAGTAAAAAGTCGTTTATCGAATCTCATGGCATAATCTGGTTTGCATTAAATCTTCAGAATATTGCAAAAGTATCGTAAAATAAATTGCGTGAGTTATTCAGAATTCCTCGACTCGTCGCATCGAGCTGCGAAAAATACAGTATAAAACGTCCCGTTGTATCGACGTAAAACTCGCTCTTCCGAGTGACTTGGCCGTTGCGTATCCCCCGAGTGTCCAAGGAGTAAGTAGCAGCGAAGGAGCAGCAAGAGCGTCGGCAGACAGGAGAGACGAGAAACGAGACCTTGCGTGTGCCCAACCGGTGTTGCGTTACCCTATCGATATCGAATTATACGCTGTCTTGAATCGATGCCACGAGAAAAAACGTCACTTGCGGTCACCGGACTTTGGAGAAAAAGAAGCGAAAAAAGTGCTACGGAATGGAACGAAAGAATAGAGAACGCCCGGAGGAAGTAGAGAGTGAATGGAGTTTTGCCGCCGGTGGCTACGGGGCAGTGAGGACGCTGCTCGATGCTGAAAGTAAAAATAAATAATAATAATAATAATGATTGCGGAGCTGAAGCGTCGCGCGACAAAAGAAATTCTACATAATTGAAATAGCACGAATAAATTTAATGTCATTTTTTTCAAGAGGTATAGTTAAAGTGTGAAGGAATATAAAATGTTTTTTAAATGTTGTGTATTCTACGCATGTTTAGGAATCAATTAACGCAACAAAAAAGTCGGTTTTTTCGGCATATCACACGGGGTGACTGCCTTAATAAACTATAATTATAAAATAACAGTTATACTATTATACAGCTCAACTGCTGTTTTACCAGGGTTATTAAAGAGACGTTAACACCATTTTTTCTGGGTCCTAAATAATTCCAGAATCGTAAGTGGGGCTGAAGAAAGTAAAAATAAATAATAATAATAATGATTGCCGAGCTGAAGCGTCGCGCGACAAAAGAAGTTCTACATAATTGAAATAGCACGAATAAATTAAATGTTATTTTTTTTTTTCAAGAGCAACATTTAAAATGTGGAGGATTATAAAATGTTTTTTAAATGTTCCATTAGTTCTTGGGGAACACAAATTTATTAGACCTACTTGTGCTGTTTCCTTAACTGCGCCTTGTATAAAAACGTGCAAAGATCTCGGCGCTTTCTCTGAGAAGTAGCAAAAAGAGCAAAGTCCTCGTTGCATCTGCAACGAAGCGGTATATTATATTGTTCGTCAGACTGGTCGACGGTATGATTGCCGAAGGAAGAGCACGCCCGTATGCTTTGCTTGCTGGCCGTTTCACCGGCTAGTCCGGCTCAGCCGCTTCGTACATTCTTTTATTGACGAGGCCAAAGTAACCGTGTAATCGAGATGCCAAAACTCCACGTCTATCGTGACCAACCGTTCCGGCGTGTAATACGTGAATTTACGGAAAACGCTCGGGCCTCGAGACCGAAAATACTACAGATGAATAGCGCAACCATTCGGTCTTTTTCCCCACTAGAGACATTCGACAGTTAAAATCTATAAGTTGGAAGCTTTTTTTTTGAGACAGCAATAATTTCCTACACTCAAATGTTCGAATTTTTTAATTAAATAATGATTGTTTTGCATCCAGATAACGAAATCTTCATTTTTTTTAATTAGAAAGATCGACATTGTAATGTCAGATGGTTACACAAAGACGGATTGCTGTTATTATTTAATTGTGTTATTAATCAATTGTACGAGATAGACGCTGACTAAAGGACTTCAGTCAATGGCCAGTTGGCCACTCACAAGCACCGCCAATATATACAAATTGTTGTACCCTCTACTCATAGTGTTATAGCCAATAAAATGTTATTTACTACTATTTAATTGTGGACAATTTAATGAGGCTTGAATATTCAGGTTTTTACATATAATACTATGTAAATAAGCTACCGAGCTGTAGTTTTAGAAGAATAAGACGAGTTATCTTTGGGCATGGTGAAATAAATGAAAGTCCATCAAGCGACTAAGTCTTGACTAAATTATTTAACTGAATGAATTATTCACAAAAAACTTGCTCTATATGCCGAATACGGGAAGAATCGAGCTTAAAATGTCAACGGTCCAAGCGAGGTAAACGCTGGAAAGTATTGCGGAGTGAAAATAAACATCTGCAGTAAGTGAGCGGTCGAACAGGCGTCCGAGCGATTCACTCGTCTGCCCCGGAAGAATATCTGTCGTGACACTCTCGTCGAGGGTCAAGCCTGGGCAAACAAAGCCTCGCCACGCCTGGCCTTTCCTCGCCTTTGACCCTTCGTGCGGCTCGAGCCGAGGAAATTACCCGTCGCACGTTTTTCTACGAATATTTATATATTTTCATATTTACATGTGTTGTCGCGTAATCAAAAATATTCTTCGTTCACTCCTGATAATTACGAAAATTAGATAAAAAATGCACTGCTAAAAATGTTTGCAAATTTACAATACCGTAAATTTAATTCATCTAATATATTTTATTTAAAACACGTCTAGTAACATAAACATTTTTTATTTTTTTAGATTTAACCTCCTAATTTTCATAGGATTTAGTCGAAATTACGTTAATTTAAAAAATGACGTTGCCTCATTTGTATGTCACATTAAAAATGCCATTTTATGTAAAAGAGTTTTCCTTTACCTGTAATGGAAGCTCATATTAAATATGTTTAAATATGGAATTATCCTAAATTCGCAATACGAAGTACCTAAACGTGCAACGAGCTACAATGTTATATAAACATAAGGACGTTTTGGCAATGAACCGCGTAAACTACCCATTAAAAATCAGGCTCGCACGGAGGGCGCATTAAGTGTGTAAACAACGAGAGCAGGCGTAAGGGGGCTGATTAGAGAGTACAAAAGATGGTGCGAATGGCGAGGTCAAACAAAGAGCTGTACGTGTCCCAAAGACAATGGCAAGTTCGTGGCACGAAACACTGCATAACGCGTTGATTAAAACGAGAGTCGTGGAAATAAAGCCTGGGTGGGTGCGGCGCTGTTCGGCCGGTGCCGTCGGGCCAAGCAGCCGACCTACCGCGACCCTTGGGCCTTCTGTCGTTGCGCATTCAGCTCCAATTTCACGTGACGTACGAATAAGCTCATTTTCAATTACGCCAAATCTCATACGTTCGCTCGGTCCAGTCAAATGACTCAAGGCTTTTTTGTCGTTCGTCCCCCAAAGTGACATCTTTCTTCCCTAATCTCGCTTAAAATCTAAGTTGACACGATAATAAAATGATTGGCATGTCTAGGTTTATCGTTTGTTTTTTTGTGAATTAATTTGTCAATTAACTTACTCATTAACTTGTGAATTTATGAATTAATTTGTAAATTAATTTATGAATTACCTTGTGGATTAATTTGTGAATCGGTTTGTGAATCAATATGGGAATTAATTTGTCAATCAATTTGTGAATTAATTTGTGAATTAATTTGTGCATTCATTTGTGCATTAATTCGTGAATTAATTTGTGAGTTAATTTGTGAATTAATTTGTGAATCAATTTGTGAATTAATTCGTGAATTGATTTGTGAATTAATTTGTGAATTAATTTCTGCATTAATTTGCGAATCAATTTGTGAGTTTTTGTCGAATGCCCAGTGACGCAGCTTTTTCTACAATGTAACACGTAAAATGCCTTACGATGACTGCAGCACGCGCGCATTCCACGCGTTCAACAAGCACACACATTTTCCCCGCTCTTTTTTCCACCAACCCCCTGTGAAGCGATCGTTTTTTAATGACTACGCGAAACTGCATCGTTGCATCGGGACGTATACGCGTACCCCAAACGCCAGAAGCTTTCAGCGTTCTATACACCGCGCTCGTGTGTAGTACACGCTACTGGTAAGCAACGTGCGGCGCGGCAGCAGCAGCAGTGGCAGCCGTGCTCGGTTCATCTACCTCCCGGTGACTCTGATCTTTTTATGAAGCGTCGCCGCCCGTCGGGGACAGCGGGACGAATTTTCGACGATTAAAACGGTGGTGTACACGTCGTCGAGTCATCGCGTCAGACCCGTAGTCATCTTTCCAAGGACGAGAGCGAGGCCGTGAGCTCGGTTGTAAAGCGAGATCTATGTGGGTGGTGATGTCGGAGGACCAAAGAGGGTGTAAAACATCTCAAATCCAGAGGCTCCTGAAAAAGAACAAGACAGAAATGGTATAATGCAAAAGCTGCACACCCAAATATCTTTCTACGCATTGGAAACTAAATTACTTTGGATTTAGGATTGATGCCATTAATTATTTTAAAAGGCGCAATGAAAAAAATGAAAATGTTCTAAAAATCCGGAAAAATGTAAGGTTGATTCGACTTTACAAATATTTCCCTAAGAGAACAACGATTTTGTTATTCTTTACGACCGCAATAAATAACGAGGGCAACAATTAAATCATAACTACAACTTCATAATCATTAGTACAATTGACTATATAGCGTGAATCGCCCATTGACTGAACACCACTCATTGAATGGACGAAATAATAAATATCGAAGAATCTCGCTTTGATAACAACATAATATGCTGTATTTTAAGAATATTGAAACTAACTATATCAATCTTAATATCGCTGTATGCCATACCATGGCGTTATCGACGCGTGACACGGAATAAAAAAATAAACTGCCGATAGTGACGCTTGGTCAACTAAATAATCTAAGAAAACGCCGGTGGCCGCAGGTGCTAAATTTACCTACATAAACCAAACGGCTAAATTTACCGTGCGAGAAAGAAGCTGTAAGCGATTAAAATGCTAGGTTGTGGGAACAGTCAATGGGAAAAGTGTCCATTTATTGGCATTTGGAGCATCACATTAAGTTTTGTCAATTTCCTAGCGAACCACTAAAAATAATCGTGTAAAGAAATATGTATGTCAATTAGTTCATAAATGAGCAGTCTGTACGCGTTTCGCGAAGTTCGATGTACTTTAATTATTATTCCATCATTGAAAAGTTGTCATACATCTTAAGTGTTCAGTCAATGGGCGATTTACTCGACTGCATTAAATCTATCGCGTTCATCTTTCTCAGTGTATCCATATTTCTACGCACACTTTCGCCCACAGGAATCGTCAGCCATGGCGAATTTTAGATTATTAAATTTATCGAACGTGGAGGTAATGACGAAAGATGGGAGCAGCTCGACAATGGAACAGTCCACCAGTGCGAACAGACGAGAAAGTAAGTGAAAGGGGGAAGAAGAAAGAACGAGGGGAATACATTGAGTGAGAAAATTGAAAGAGAGAGCGAGAGAGAGAAAGCCGGGGAGAAGAAATATATACGTGGAGGCTCGACGCAACGAGAGACCAAGAGTCAAAGAAGGGAAAAAGTGTATCGTGTATCGTGTGTATCGTCTATCGGACGTTAAACGGGGGTGTTGAATAGCGCGAGGGTGCATCACCTGGTACGACCATCCATCAAGGAAATAAAGGATGGAAGGGCTTGAGTTCGGGACTCGGATGCAGCACGTTTGTCGCAAGGGGATGATGGTGCCCCGTTTCGAGGCTCCGATCCTCGCCACGTTGCTCTCGTGTTGACGTTTTCTCGGTTCTCTATAATCTCGTTGCTCCCACTAAATTTTTCGAATATTACACGAAGACAGGAGGATGCCACGGTAAAGGGTGATGTGTGATGAAGTGACGTGGGGGTCACGATCATTATATAGTACATTATAGGAGCCTGGGGCTGCATGCTCCGTGACTATTAATCGACCAGCGTGCCGCATCCGCCAGCTTGAACCGTACTTGACTATCGCCTCGACTGGATATTACAAATTCACGTGCGGCACGGGTAACTCGGATGACGAAGAGCAACGTCGTTAAATACACCCGGTACAAATGCGATAGTTTCACGTTTCCCCGATGACGAATATCATTGCCAATGTATCGTCTACGTGAAGTCTAATGCTGCGAGTACGTATTAAATAAAAAGTTTGAAATAATTTCTATCGCTTTAAAATACACAACATTAGTTGCCGATTTCTAGGCTATTGATATCTACAACGGATCTATAAAATGTATTATAATGCGTATACAATATTAACATTATATGGAAGTAATTTAAATTAGTTGGTGTAAACGGCTATGTGTCGACACGTTGTCGCTTACTCTAACGAAAATGCTACTAGTTAAAATTGAAAATCGTCAATATTGTGTAAAATAAACAAATATAAATAAATAAAATAAATAGTTCCATATTTTAGTTGGTTCACATTGAGATCCCAAAAACAGAGCATCCAACGAAACGAACAATCAACCTCAAGTTGAACGAGGACAAATATACGAAAATCGACACTTTAGGAAAAATGGTGGATGCTTTTCAAATAGAAGTATAGTGAAAAACGATATTGTTTTTTTAAATTAAAAAAATAAACTTCCGCCGCAAAAGTTTGCTCGCTGGAGGAAGTGGGCGTCAGCGATTTCTGTGCGCAAAATAAAAAATATATATTTGTTGTAAATAATTTTTTAAATTCTTTTTTCATTTAAAAAAATGTTCGTAGAGGTCGAACCGCATGGCAAAGGAAACAAATATGGCATCGGGTTAATCACCGGTGGCTAATACGTGTTAAGAATACGACGAGTCGTCAACTACGACGATCAACACGATTTTCAAAAAGGAGACCATCTATCGATAAACGGATACATCAGTGTGAGAAGTAATTAAAATATATACATTACTTTTTAAACATAGGTAGTTAATTTTTTTGTTCTATATTTGTTACATATTTATCGAAAATTAACTATTTTGTTTATTTTGTTTCAGCGAATCCGGTATTTTTGAGCATTTATTCGCTGGTAGAAGTGTCGAAAATCGATGAGAATAAAACGGGATTTGTGGAAATGTTATCGGGAACGAAAGAAGTACCGATCAAACGTGGAGCTGAACCGCAAAGCAATGTAATTACGGCAGAAAAAAAGAAAAGTGATTAATATCTCGTTCGTGAGTGCCAGACGATCGATCGGTTTTATTAATTAATTATTTAAATATTAATGCGTAATATAAAAACGAAAAAAAGAAATCCACGAGTATAATGTAATTGTCCATGAGACAGTCTACATGTCTGTCGACGGTATAAAGGTACGTGCGTGAAGCGCACGATTTATGCTAGTACTTTTAAGCGACAAAAATTATTCATCTCGTAGCCACTTATTCCAACTAATTATTCGTCTCGTAGCCGCTTATTCCAATTAATTATTCGTCTCGTAGCCGCTTACTCCAACTAATTATTCGCTTACACGGTCGCGTACAGCTCCCACCGCCGAAATAATTTTAATCGTTGCTAAATAGTTAAAAACTTTTGTTGGTAATTTTTTATTTTTAGTTAGTAAAAATTAATAAATTGAAAGAGCGCATTTTTGTGAATTTAATGAAGACTAATTGGTACCGCCGACGACTGCCGCCGAGTCCGAGAGTTCGTTAGCTATTTAAAACGTTCGGTAGTCGTAGATGGTAGATCAAAAGCTGTGCAAGACCCCGACGAGTCTCGGGGCGTCGACGTCGTTAAAATTACGATGACGAGCATGAGTTTCTAGGAAGTTAACGCTCATGTCCTGGAAAAAGAATGATGTTTCCCACAAACGGAAGAAGGTAATTCGTAATCTCCCGACGCTGTGACGAAGCTCCGAGCTCACCGCCAGACATCAGAGGACGAGCTAGCTGGCAGGCCAAACAAACACGTGCGCCCATACGGCGGGTTTTATTATCGACGAAGCACGGTTTTATTGCGACGAGATGTTTGGATTTGGTAGACTCGGCGAGTTCAGGAAGGGACACACGAGAGAGAAGCTAGTAGGAAAATCGCGTAGTCTCGATCGTTGTCGTTGTCTTCGTCGTCGTCGTCGTCGTCGACGACGTCTTCGTCGTAGTTGTCGTCGTCGTTCCAACGGTCGACTAACTTTGACGAGTGCCGACGCGAAAACATGCTATATGCTGGATCGCTTCTTTCGCAGCTCAGACATGCCTCGTGTACTCGTTTTATCGAATCACTTCAGTCATTTTCTTATTTGTGCCCTAAAGGTGTTACGAAACATTAATGTTGGTAATTGACAGTTGCTAAAAAGAATAATAATCATAATCATGTATATATATTAATTTGTAATGCACGGAGAAAAAGTTATAACTTAACCGGACGATACTTGTCTCAAATATGGACTCGTTGACTATTAACAAATCTGTATTTGCGCGAAAATTGTGAAGGAAAAGGTTCCTTCACAATTAAAAATCCGTTTTTGCAATGAATAAAGATGTTTTAACTATAAACAAATCTGAAATCGTTTTGACTTTTTTCAGTATTGTTCATTCAAATCGTTCTTTACTTATAACAAACATCGAACAACTAGTTTAAAAAAAATTACACAAACAAATTGTTCATTTGACGAAAATACCGCCATCATAAGTGTTTGTTATGAGAACACTAATATTTATTAACTGCGTTTAAATTTTGTGACTGTTAACAAATATTTCAAGAAAACACTCAACTAATCATATTTTGTGGAAATGAATAAAATCTTTTCTCAGTGTACTGAAATTAATGACATATTTTTTAGGGCTCTTATGACATTTCTGCAGTACGAAGGCAAAATTAATTGATATAAAATTAAATTGAATGAGTAATACAAAAACACGGTTGTTTTATCGCTGCAGCTATTCGCACAGAGTGTCTCTAATATTGTCGCAAGGGACACGCGGAAAATGTCTGGGGTGCGCATAGCGAAAATCGGAAAATTGATGTGTGCATATGATTCTTGTAGTGAATTTAACATCTTTTTAGCATCTTTTTTCCTCTGTATAGTTTGTTGTACTAAATTCAAGGTACATATGATTTTTACTTTCGTATACGTTGACAATACATGTCAAAGTATGCGAAAAAGAACACTTGTTTTCGACTCGCGCAGCAAAGTCACTCTTATCAAAAATAGTATCTTGTGCAACAAGGGCCGAAAGTTGGTAATTGCGACGAGTGTGAGGTTTACGGCCCGAGTGAAGTGGAGGCAGCAATTACACGAGTCGCGATCACCAATTTCGGCCCTCGTTACACACTATATTTTTTATATATTTTAAAAACTGTAATACAGTCGGACAAATTTCGTTTCACAAAACTGCCATGGAAAGCACCGCTTTTTACGCACGAGTTATAATAGTGTCCTACGACACGAGGGCGGGAAAATATTTTTCCGCCGCGAGAATCGTATGGTATTTTACTTCACGACGCGTGGGAAGGGAGTTAACAACTTACTTTCCACGCCGCAGTGATGGAAATGTTACTTCGATATTTTGTCGCTGAGCATAATTGATATTTTATTTCGACCGAGATATTATCACAAAATTTTGTAGGATATTTTGACTAAGACGTTTTGCCGAGGATATTTGGTCACGATACCAATGTACAGTTATGTTCCAAAATTGTTACCCCCCACCCAAATCATATGCATGCGTAACATTTTCCGAATTTCGCTACGCATACTCCAGACCCTCCAATTTCCCGCATGTCCTTTGCATGACTCTATGGGAGTCTTCTGTGCGCGAATAATTGCCACAGCGTTAATTTATAACGCACATGAGGCATTGGTGATATAGACACGTCAATCGCGTACTAAGATTTGAAACATTATTTGGACATACTTTCAAATATAAACTAGTATCAATAAAGCTGGATTTAAATTAAATAGATCCTGCTTAAAGTTGACAAAAATGTATAGAAAAAATTCACAAAAAATACCTCAGTTCGTGATAATAACCAATGTAGTAGTACACGTCGTTTTATGAAAGTCAAATTTGCATTTTTCGTTCGTTCCTGTCGAGCGGTGGCTCATTTCGCTTAACAGATAACGTATAAATTTACCGATGAACTTTTGCGATGATATTCATAGCTTAAAAATAACAGCCATATGTTGATGAGAAAAAAACAAAGTGGCGAATTTAACGAATTTTTTTTCGAATTGATAAATAAACAAGAAAATAATTCGGTAAATTCGTATAACGTTCTTCAACAAACGAAACGAACCGTCGCTCGTCAAGAACAAACTAAAATTACAAATTTTACTTCGAGAAAACAGCGCGTTATATACCCTATGCATTAGTATAACCTGCTAATATTCATTAGCCATTAGCATAAACTGTGTAATTTTCATTAGCCATTAGCATAAACTGTGTAATTTTCATTAGCCATTAGCATAAACTGAGTAATTTTCATTAGCCATTAGCATAAACTGAGTAATTTTCATTAGCCATTAGCATAAACTGAGTAATTTTCGTTAGCCATTAGCATAAACTGAGTAATTCTCATTAGCCATTAGCATAAACTGAGTAATTTTCAAAAATGTAATTTCTGTACTTTTTACAATTTCATTTTTATACTTTTTACTATTTCATTTTTATACTTTTTACTATTTCATTTTTATACTTTTTACAATTTCATTCTCATACTTTTTGCAATATCATTTCTATATTTTTTTTTACATTCAGCATGATCCTTTTAATTCAGATCCACCTTTATCGACCCCAGTTTCCCAAATTGATTACACAACTGACTTCACCGTGCCGTTGCTGCCCCCCTAAAGACACAGTGAAAAAGGCACACCACCGATTTCAGTAATTTTCCGTTGCTCGGCGTACCAACAACGATGACAAGATAATAACACCCAAATAATAAAGCGCGCGCGCAAAGCATCGGTTACGGAATCCATATTTGCGTAACCTCGAGGTGAGTCGGTGAACCAGCGACTTTCGCCGGTTTGCGCACAATCGCAGCCGTGCGTGTAATCTCGCGCTCTGTAGAATCATGGGTGAGCGACAATGGGCCTGGGTGGAGGTCCGAGACGCCCATATCCACGTGAATTGGTGGGATCGCGAAATTGGCCGTGCGTCCGGCGCATAGGCGGTCAGTTTGGCGAGTTTCGTTGAAACGAAGCGGAGGTCCGGACACGAACGCACACGCACACGCACGTTGACACGGGGCACACGGCAGGGCACGGCGCGGCTCGCGAGCCGCCGCACGCACGCGCGCCGGGCGCACGAACGAAGAGAACACGAGTATTTACGCGCCTCGTCCTTTTTACCGAGGCGCAACACACGGGAGCGCGGCGAGCAGCGCCGAGCAGCGGGTAGAGCGACGAGGCGTCGGGGCGTCGAGGCGTCGCGCGGCACGCCAGGCAAGACGCACGCAGCTGCGTCGCGCACCGACATTGTTTCGTAATTGAAGCAAAGAGGGAGCTCGCCGGGAGTTCTCAACGTCCCCTATAATTCGATCATAAACCCCTTGACGTCTGACAATGTTGACATTTGGTTATTTTGACATCACGCTGTGCTGCTGCTGCTGCCTCCAGCGCGGCGAGCGAGCGAGCGAGCGAGGTCCGTTGCCGCTGCTGCCGCCGTCGCCTCGTTTTACAACCTACTGTGAAGTGCGCGCCATTCGAGCTTCGAGATTTCTCTCCTCGAGCATCGTCAACCCCCTTCGCAGAGCTCGGACCACCCGCGGGTCTTCGCTACGAAAACGTTCCCGGCCCTCGTAATTGACGTGTACGAGACAATCGACGGGACGCACGCTTAACCTTTGCCAAGAGCGCGACTCTCCTCGGCTACGGGCGAGGGTCGATCTCGCCTGTCGCTCGGTGAAAAATTATTCGCGCTTCGACCACGCGATCTCGGGAAATCTGGCGAATGAGGAAAGACGCGCGCTTGGATTGAAGGGAATGAGGTTAGTGTTTGGGCGTTGATACGCCGACGCGGCGGATTTTGGTGCGGGAAGACTGGAGAGAAAGAATATGGAATTACTTTTTGGATCTTAAGCAAGATCGACGTGTTATTTTGTTCGTTCGACGTTTTGAGAGGAATTAAGGGGGAATAGGAGGGATGTGCGAATAGCGATCGAACTGAATCCAATCGAATAGCATTTTTTGGAATATGTGCATGCAAGTTCGTCTTCTCGTGCCTGCGTAGCGGGCGCGAAGTAGTCGATTTTCGCATGTTATTGGAGAATTTATTCGCACACTCCGAACAGAGCGCGAATAAAATTCGCTTATTTTGTTGTAGAAATAAGTACATTGTTGTTGAAGAGGCATAGTGAATTGTACAATTTTTCCGTCAGGCAAGTTCGATTATTCAAATTTACCGGATATCCGTTCCAAAATTCGAATATCCAAATTTACTAGATAGTTGATTCGAAGTTCGAATATTCATATTTACCGAATATTCAATTCGAAGTTTGAATATTTGTATTTACCGAATATTCAATTCGAAGTTTGAATATTCGTATTTACCGAATATTCAATTCGTATTTACCGAATATTCAATTCGTATTTAACGAATATTCAATTCGAAGTTCAAGTATTCGCATTTACCGAATAATCAATTCGTATTTACCGAATATTCAATTCGTATTTAACGAATATTCAATTCGAAGTTCAAGTATTCGCATTTACCGAATATTCAATTCGTAATTACCGAATATTCAATTCGAAGTTTGAATATTCGATTCGAAGTTCGAATGTTCGTATTTACCGAATATTCAATTCAAAGTTTGTATATTCGTTTCGCAGTTCGAACATTCGATTCGAACTTATTGATTATTTGCTTCGAAGCACAAACACTCAAATTTACCGAATATTCGCTTGGAAGCTCGAATACTCAAACTTACAAAATATTCGATTCGAAGCCGAGCTGTCGACATTTTCGAAGATTCTCCGAACCCAACGGAATAGGTACAGAGTATAGATAGCCATTGGTTTATGGTCGATGCGAGCAGAACTCGTAAAACAGGAACGCCAACTAATATAACCTCCGTCGTTGGAACGCCGCTGGACTTGCTCCCCCGATTCTCTTGCTTCTTCTTTTCCGCCTTCGTCGCAGCCTGCAAGTCTAATGGAATATGATGTCAAAAGGGACGTGCGAGTTGCGCGAGAAGAACAGTCCACTGCTAGGTGGTAAATCTCGCTGATTTATTGCTCCTTAAACGACTGTGAAATTAGCGGTTGCCATTCACCGCTGTATATTTCCGATGATTGTCGTAATAACTGTCTTGTAGGTGCTAAATTTCAGAGCGGCTGGCGCATCTTCGAACATCATTGGATGGGCTTCCTTCTATTTCGCCAATTCTATGCTATACGCTGAGGCAACCGTGCAGCGACACAACTTTATATTTAAATAAATAAATAGCTCGAACGAAAATGTGAAAACGCCGAGACGCGGAATAACCGCTCCTTCGCTTCCAAACACTCGACAGACTTTCCTGAAATACATGTTAGAATATTGGGATTCACTGCGTGAATTTGGCCTGATAATTGCTATATTTGCAATAAAATTTCCGTGTAAGACACGTGTGAAAATACATTTTAATAAATACAAGTGACATGAAAGTTCCATGAATTTGGCGAGGCCTGACAATTGTTGTATTTATAACAAAATTTCGGTGCAGGACATGTGTATGAAAAAATACAAGTAACTTGAAAGTTTCATGAATTTGGCGAAGCCTGATAATTGTTATTTTTGTAACAAAATTTCGGTGTAAGACACGTGTAAAAATCCTCTCTTAGAAAAGACATGGCACATATAAGTCGAAATACTGAAGCCGACTTTCGAGCGTTCCTATTGGACGGCGGCGGCTTCGATATAAATCGATTCGGACTGTCAGTACATTTAAAAAATACATGTGACTTGTAAGTACGGAACTGAAACACCCGCAAGTGGGGTGAAACGCCTCTTTCACGTTCACACGAGTCACGGCACAAGACAATGCTAGAAAGAAAAAAAATAGGAAGGAATTCCAAAAAAACGCTCTCCCAGGAACGAGTGATTCAAAACATAGTGCAGAGGTCAAAGAGGCTACACTGAAAAAAGTCGTGAAAAAAACTATCGCAGGACACCAGCAGAGTCTCGACTCTCGTTTATTCTCGTGAGACCCGGTTCAATGACGATATGCCTACGCCGAATCTTGACAAAGAATACTAAAACTGACGTCAGAAAAGAGATCGAGAGGTCCAGGTGAAAAGGTGGATGACGAGACGACGCGGGTGTATTTTCAATCCGTAAAAAGGCGAGCGCACCGCTCATTCCGGGAACTTGCTTCGTACTTTTGGCCCAAATTTGGGTCCCGGAATGGTTGTTGTTCATTTCGCGGAGTGAAAGGCAATGAATGAAAAGTACGATGCGTCAACGTTACGTTTCTATCGACGAGCCAGAGGCAGAGCCACCAGGCAGGCAGGTAGCGTTCCTTTTAAGACCTGAGAACATTTACACCTCGAGAGAAACGTCCAACGGTGCAGACCCATTCTCGACGCTGGAGATGCCGTACGCGCCCCATTGTGCGCGCGTCTATGCAACGCCCATTGACGAAACGACTTCCCGTCACGCCACGACCGTTTCTCGCGCCTGTTCGCGCTTCACTACAGCCAGTCTACGTGCGCTCCCCGTCTTTTCGTCCTCATCGTAGTATTTTTTCCTCTTCCTGTAGCGCCTTGGCTCACTTAGCCGTTTTATGTAGGACATTCCATACATTGTAAGTACGTCCGCTGCAATCGCTTCGCGCTACGTTTCGTCGCTCCTCTTCGAAGAGATTCGTCCATCTCTGCTAGAGATGGACGATATTGAGGAAAAAATATAGATGTCAAAAGAATCAATTATTAGAAAAATCGATTATGAATAGTCGATGTTTCTCAATAAACATCACAACATTGATTAGTTTACATTGGCAAAGTAGATAAAGATACGAAATCGAAACAAAATCAGGAGAATTATTTTATAAGAATAAATAAAGTCGCCCAAGATCTCAAAGCACATGGAAAACCTAACGATGCTTGAAACATCATCGAATGACCGTGATTCGTGAAATGATGAGTTCCCGTTTTTGGGGAAATTTGCCCGTAAAAGTAATTATGCATTTACGTGGATACGAAATGCACAGAGCTTATTATAGTTTGTATACTTTGTAATACCACACAGAACGTATTCCATTTTTTTTATCGATGCTTCATAAATAAACATCGAACATCGATTAATCGGTTTTGACATACCTCGGAGAAAAAGAACGATTTCTCGAGAAAAAAACATTGGTGCTCGATTAATCGGCAAACGTCGCTCATCCCGCAGCGGGAGGTGAGTGCGGTGCTTTTGAAATAAAGAGAGAGGTCAACTTCGTCTGGATTCCCTTTTATATATTCTGCAGTGAAATGACACCATTTCGCATCACGATTAAGAAAAGTTTTCCTTTACTGAAAAAAAATAAGTTACTGGTATCAATGACATATTGTAATAAAAATCGGGGCCACATCATTATGCCGAAAAATGATTCGGCCAAATCATCGTTTTGCCGAACGTCGATTTGCTTAACATCATTTGACTAGATCATCACATTGCCGAATCGTCGTTTTGCCGAAAAACATATCGCCGAATGTTATTTATTCGAATCGTAATATTTCCGAATCATCAAATTATCGAAAATTAATAGTGCGGCATTGCTAAACTCAATAATGTGTCAATAATGTAAAAATCAATTTACAGATTCAGAAAAATGCAATTTAACTTATTGATAACTGTTGTTTAGTATTGAGATTTTAAAAGGACTATAATAAAATGCCTCGACCTGAGACTTCTGCGTTACCTATGTGTTGCGTACCGTGACGTTGGTTGCGCCTTTGTCGGGTCCTAGAAACATTGTGGAAAGTTATATTCTTCGCTGAAGGAGCGTAACCGATCGAGTCACGAGGGTAGATTTCGTCGATTCGTTGCTTCGTCGGAATCAGACAGGTAATGTGACGTGTCGTAGGAGAGTTGCTTTGGTATTTTCGCCAGAAATGTAAAAATATAATAGAAAAAAGCGCAAAATCCGCACCCTCGTGGATCCGTCAAAATCACGAAACGAGGTCCCGACAGGCGGACAAAGCTCAAGGGGATATCCTCTTAGGTGCGCGAATTACACGGATCAGCTTCCACGAATGGCTATCAATCATCTTTGTGTTACCTATACTCGCCGCTTGACTTACCGTCCGGCCTACCCCAACTGCGGCATTGTATAAGTACCTAGTTCGTACGTAGATTGAAACGTCCAGCCAGATCTATTTTAACGAAATACCGCGTCAAAATTTGCTACCCTTATTATTATTCTTGTTATTATGTACTTTCAAGCCGTGTTGCATTATTGGCAAAGCTTGTGATCGTCAAAAAGAACGATGGTTTCAGTTTTTCTTGTATTTTCATTTTTTATAGTCTTGATCGGAAACAGCGTGATAATTACATGACTTTAGAGACATGTATTAAAGTGTTAACTACAAACTTACGTCACTAAATAGTTGTTAAATTTTTGTTCCTGAATTTCACACAAGTTCCTGTTAGCTCAAACATGATTTTTATATTGACTACGATACCAGAAAAGGTGCTGAAATTATTTCGCTTTGATTCCCTATGCGGAAAATGTTTAGTCGCACAAAAACTGGTCAAAGCAACACCAACGTTCTTCTCCTGATTCTACAAAGGGATCCTATTAGCTGAAACCATTTTTATCTATCTTCTACAGTATCAGTGATGATACCAGATTTATTTCGCTCGAATTGAATGCTGCAAACACAGTGGAAATCTACAGTTATGATTTTTTTCTGAGGCTCCATTAGTCAATACCCTAGAGAATTTACCTTGGTATAGAATCAATAAAGTAAAATTGTGCATGGCACAATTGTAGGTCAAGCTCCATGTTTTCGAATGATCTTTGCCTTGGTCTTATAGTCGCTGCTCTTTTATTATGATGATGAACTGTCACTTTTTATACTGAGAACCAATTTCTCTCTTGCAACACTTACGATTTTCACTACATAAAGTTACGAAAAAGGGCATAAATGAGTCCTGTGTTAGCCAAGACGTGCGACCGTTGATTTTTAAAGGCGCTCGATTGAACATGTCCCTGACCCGTCTAGCCCCAGTCTCCCCTAACCACCGCGGACATGGATGCAGTCAGTTTGAGCCCTGCTGAAGGGATTACGCGTCGCTGCCGGAGGCCGGCTTTGCCCGCAAACGGGATATCGTTACAAATTCCTTCAAAGCGCTTCCGTGTATATTCGAATTGAATGCTGCTGGCCGAGCCCGAGTTAGAATACGAGAAGGGGCGGACGCGTCATGCACCGCTAGCCGAATCAGCGGATTAGCCGTAGTGAATGCATCAACGAACCGCCCTACCCACCCTCGAGTCTACCTATCTCACTTATTTCACTCTCCGTCACGTTCGTGCTTACCTTTTTTTTCTTCTTTTACTTCATTTACAACGAACGTTCGAGGTGGGGATTGCACAGAATAAGATCGCACACACGCTCTATAGAAAAGAAAAACGAATTGGAACCCGAATAAAGCACCGAAGTAGGAAAGGTAAATAGGTATAACGAAAGAAGGTTACAGGTTTCGTGTTCTAGTGCGTGTTGTGATGCGAAACGATCTCTGTTTACCCTCTGAGTGTAATGGGTAATTCTACGCCAAGCCGTGAAATTCTATGAGCTTATATTTATAAGTGAAATCTATTAGCCAACAATGACATCCGTGCTTTTCTTTATGAGTTTATTGAGTTTGTGTGTTTGAAAAGTCCTCAGAGTTGCATGTTGTTGTTGAGTACATGCAAAAACAGTTTTCTCGACGTGCGAATACTCGACGGGACGAGGCACGTTAAGTCGGTGAATCGACAACCAAACTTTTCTTTACTTTTTTATTCGTTCGTTAGCAAAGACCCAGTTCTCTGCTGAACTTTAATGAAGAAACATGAAATTTAATGAAGTTTACATGGAGGAAATAGGTCTCTGTATTCAATTTGTAACAGCGGACTTCGAAGGATGCACTCGGAAAAATGGTGGTAGTCCTGATATCTATAAACTGATAACTATACATTTTTTGTTCATGTGACAATTTTTACAGTAGCCGTCATTATTTTATACTTATGGCAACTTTTAATAATTCACTGATAAAAAATGTCTGAAAGGTTTGAAATAGTTCCCTTTCAATACTCACTACAGCATATTTGGTATGAAGATATGATTTACATATTAAAAAAAAAATTATATAATTGCATGCCTGAAACTTGACTTTTCGTGGCGCTTTTGCAAGCGTAAAGCGCGAGTTTTCCGGCAGAAGTGCGTAAAGCAAACACTCATGCGAAAAAGTCACACTTGACGCACTCTTGTTTACTTAGGGCTGCTCATCCCCCCATACTGGGAAAAGAGATTTGTTAATTCATCAAAACCAGCGGTCACGGGCTGTAAAAAAAATGGTTTAGCCAGCGCAACACCATTTTTTTTCATCTTAACCTTCGTTTGGTCTGCTTAACCGAGAAACTGTTAAAGAAACAAGAAATGTCATTGCTTCAACTAAACATTTATTTAACAGCCGCTGGATTTAGGTGACCCAATCATCTTTTTTCGGTGTGCGAAGAAATCTCGTTTACGCATTGCTTTTACAACAAAATAGTAAAGTGTAACACGTGTGGAAATAACCTACTTTACGCACTTGTTACACAATATATACTATTACCTGGCTCGGTACGAAAATTAACGTTTTACGCACGTTTCGCATTTTCACACCTTGCGAAGTACAATTTTGTACAATACACGTTGGAAAATACATTTTAGTGTCTACTGGAAAAAAGGATTAATTGATTTGAGTAATTTTTTTCAGTATAGGTATACATTTTGTCACCTACCTTTCCCTGAGCTCAACAAGATACTTGGGATGCGCCAAGGCGATCTTGTAAGATGTCTTTCGCCGATGCCGAACAAAGTGTAGAGCAAGCATCTTCAAAGGACGCCGACTACACCCAGGCCGAACTCGTCGCGTAAGAAGGCCGATTTTATCGTCAGTCGGACGAAATGGATACTTTCTTTTTCGTTTTTTTTTCTACACTCCTTCGTCCCTGATCGAAATGATCTCAAGGGCAGCTATGGCGGGGTCTCGGGGGACAACGACGACAACGGCGCAAAGGAATCGAACCGTGTCGATACTCGCTTCACGACGTCTCAAAATAACGTCCAATCGACGATCGCTTTTTCACGCTAAGAGACGAAACGAGTTGTCGCACTCGTTCTGCCGAACAAAAAAGACGGCGACATAATAGATTGTCAGGATGAGCACAGTGATCAGATATCCGAGTATTAGAAAGTACACAAACTTATGCGGAAGTATTAGGTGTATCGGCCTGCTAAAAGATGTCCTGAGACTTTCAAAATCCAAGCATTCTCTAGATCTTCCTATTGTCTCGCTTTTTCTGGCACCGAGAAATCAAGGCGACAAAAAAAATTGCTGATGGACTCTCGCAATAGTGGCGGACACCATGGTTTCACATATATGTGGAAATATATATCTTGTATATAATATAGATTTTTCACGAAAAATGTTATACACTACACATGGGGTATCGGGCAGATTTTGGCCAAGAGCCGACATTTTTTCGCTTTTCACGAATATAGTTATTTTGTATCATATAAAAACACCCCCAAATAATTATAGACCCGAAATCATGTTTGGTTTTTTTGCGCTAATCGAGAGTTTCGAAAAAATATATTCCATCTACCAATAAGGAGAGAAGTAATGGATGGATTGGAAAAATGGATAGGCGACATGAAGGGGAGGAAGTAAAAAAAAAATTCACGAACAATAAAAAAACAGCTGTGCGCGACTCGTGTGAGTATGTGAAATAATATGAGCGAATGATTAAGCAGAAAGAGAATGCGGAGGAAACGTAAAAATGTGACATGGTAATAAGAATAGAAATAAGAGAGGGACAAATGTATGCGGGGGGGGGGGGGGATATGTGTAAAGCACACTAATGGGTATATCTGGAGTAAAAAATTACAACTACTATATTTTATTTACGTTTAATTAATTAAAGAGTAAGGGTAAGAATTGAGTCTGACCGGCGCATTTTATCCGGATAAAGTGTTAAAAAATCATTCACACCCGAAAAACAGAAAAAAAAACTTTTTTTCTAAATTCTTTGGTTACGGGTCAACAAAGACCGGAAATGGGGTCTATAACTATGCGGGAGTGTTTTTACCTGACACAAAAAAACGATATTCGTGATAGGCGAAAAAATCTTGGTCCCTAGGCCACAACCTATCCCGCTATCGGTGGAATATTCGAGTGTATTTTGAAACACATTTACGGAAAATATTGTAAAGAAATACTTATTCGAACGCCAAGTACGTATAAGGTGCATGAAAAATATACATATTTTTGCATAAAAACGTGATATATCTGAATATGTATTTGTACAACGGAGACGTCCCTTGAAATTTTGCTTGACCGCGGTGGACCGAAAGTGGACCAAACTCGGTCGAAGGACCGAGTTTGGTACGGTAGAGTCGACGAATTAGAAGCCACAATGCGCGATTTATTCTGTTATTCTTCTGTTAGCTTTTCCCATATTACACACGTATATCTCGGCTATTTGGTGTTGACGTGCCTTCGCAGTGTGGCGAGCAGCGATGGCCCGTCGCATTGTTGGTGGGACGCTAGTAAATACGGAAAGCCAGAAGGGACCTATAATAGCGAACGGGATCGGCTTATGTCACCGCACCTCACTCGAAGCCCGTTCACGCGCTGACGTTTCAACGTTTGCCCCAAAAACGAGCCAAAGGGGTGTGTGACTCGACACACTACGCGTACCTCGCTAATATCCTATTTGCCTCGCGATTCTCCGCCTTCTGCTGAAAAGCATCCATGTCATCGTGACTGCTGACAAAATTTTGTCAATTTCAGCACCAAAGATTCTATAATCGAAATTAATCAAGCACATTTCTCCCAACAAAAGCTGATGACAGTAATTAAAAGTTTAATAATAATATATAATTAAGGTTGCAGGAGCGGCACAGTTCCGCCAAACGTAATAAGTTTCAGAGAAGACTTCAAACACTTGTCGATGGGACGAAAGTCTGAAGAAAAAAAAATCGATCATGTTGAAAGTACATAATAATAATTCCAGTGTTATTAACAACTTGATGAAAAAAATGTTAATCAAATCACCCATTAACTTAACTTTCTTTTCAAGTGAAAATGCAATGCAGCTCAAACATAAAAAAACGCAATTTTCGAAAATTAGAGAAAATGCTAAAAAATCGTGTATATTGACAAAAATGTTCATATTTGTTCATGAATTTATTAATAACATTTTGGGATTATTATTATGCAAAATGCAGAATTAGTCTTTAACGTGCTTAATTTTTTCAGATTTTTGTGCCATTGCGAACTGTTCGAAATATTCTCTGAAACTTACGTTTGACTGGACTGTACCGCTCCCACATTCTTAACTGTTACAGGCTTTTGTTTTTGATGCTCATTGCGGATAAATCTGTACAGCGAGTGCAGAGCGCCCACTGCGAAATAACCCAAAATCAGTTCCAGATTCTTTATAGCCCGAAAATAATTTCAAAATTGCTCGTTCCGTCACGGTTAACGCGGAAGATGAAAAAAAAAACGAAAAAAAAAAACGTGGCCCGTATCTCGATTCCCGATTCGTGATTGCATCGTGCACCGCAGCCTGGGCACGCACCCAGCGGCTGACTGTCAAGCGCGACGTATCGGTGTCCCGGGAGGATAAAAAAACTTACAGCTCTTTTCCCGATAAAGATGGAAATTCGACGAGACCCCTTTTTTCGTTTTTTTTTCGCGTGCACAAACGGGTAACACATGTCAACGCGAGCGGGGCGCAACGCCGAAACGAGATTGGGGGGGAAGGATAACGGGGCGAGGGGATAGGGTTGCGATGGGGTTCGGTATTTTACCCCAAATCGACGATTTGTGTCAGAGCTCGTAAATCGGACGTGTGAAATCAATTACCGCTCATCCCACGTTTCACATCTTGGCTGTATGCGCGCCACGAAGAAAGAAAAATACATCTGGGCTTTCGGTTCCGAACCTGTTCTGAACTGCAACCTGATTTTGTTTTCTGCGTTTTTCTAATCATTTTTACTGTCTGCTTTTTTATGGCAAAAGCTGTCTCATAGACAATGAAATAACATATGGAACAGTAAGAATTAAAAAATTCACAGTTACTCGACCAGTGCACGACTGTCCCTTTAAATTAGAAAAATAAACACTTTAATTCCTAATCTTATTCTAATGGAAATTTTGTTCAGAAACAAAACAGCCAGTGTAAACGTTTGAAACTACCCTACAAAACTGGTGTTCGCGAGAGCCACTATAGGCCTTACATCTTTTATTTTCTCTTATTAGTTTTGATACTGTTTATTCTATTTTATTTTAATATTTAACATGATTCGCTGCCTCAACAAACAATTGAAAAAATACGTAAAAATTAGGTGCAAAGTTGAAATGACAAAACTTGTTTTTCTCATCCCTCGAACGAAATGTTTTTGTGTTGACACGTCTGTTTTGGCATCTTGAAAACGTTGAAAAACACGGTTTACAGTAATAAAACAGTTGATATCAGTCGTTGAGGGTGTCCGAGTGAAGAGTTTAGAAGGGCTGACAAAAAAAGTGTCGAAACGCGCGAAGAAAAATAGCAGATAGATATATTGGGGAGGCTCGAGACCGTCGGATAATATAGGAATGGGGTTGGCTGTAGGTACGAATCCCATTTACAATGGGATCTGTACCTACGGCGCAGGTAACTCTTTGAGCATTTTCAACACGCGCGTTGGGAGTTGAACCCTTGTGATTTTTCTGGGCCGTCGCCCTCGGGCACCGTGCTGGTCTTTATTTTGATTTATATGACGTTAACTCGCTTTGACGCTCGGTGAGTCGTGCCCGGAGCGCAGCTTCGTGCCCCCCAATAAAACAGATAGAGAAAAAGGCTGCGCCAGACTACGCCGAGACTGTTGTGCCGTGTCCTGCAAAGTCCGTCACTCGAGTGTAGCGTCGTAAAAACGTGCGAAAGATGGCGGATGAGAATATCGAAATTGACGAACTGGCTGGTGTTTTACGAAAATGGAGGACGGAAACGCAGGCGCCGTCGTCGTCGACGACGACGTCGGCCATCGCTTCGTCGCCATGGATACATCGGCTGAGGAGCAGAGGAGTTTCAGCATATCGATCGCCCTCGCCAACGGCGAATTTTCGAGACGAGTTTCCGCCGTGTCGTCCCTTCGAGGTTACTGTTTTTTCGGAAACATTTTACACGGATCCAAGCATGGAAAATCGTATATTGTATAACAAGTGCGTAAAGTAGGTTATTTCCTCACGACTTACACATACTATTTTTCTCCAATAATGGTGCGTAAACGAGATTTCTTCGGAGCGATACCGCGTGCGTAAAATGCTCGTTTTCCGCACTCGTGCGTAAAGTAAATATTCGTGCGTTAAGTGTCAATTTTTCACACTCCGTGCACTTTACGCACGCGAATCCGACCCGAAAAGTCGAGTTTTGCGCACGCTATTACAAAATTAGTATATTACGATTCGAGTGCGATGAAACTTATTCTGACGAGTGCGAGTTTGCAGCACAAGCCGACGGTGAGTTAAGAAAACAATCACACGAGTTAAAAAGACGTTTATTGCAAGAGTGTCGTACGATTTTTATTCACAAGGTGTGAAAATGGGAATTTATGCACGCGAAGCGTGCACAAAACTGCTTTTTTCGCATCAAAACAGCCTGACCGATTGGTTAGTCCAATCAAGTAGTTTATCACTCAATCAATGTCTTGGTCAGTCCATCCAAGTCAGTCAGGTTGGCAACCAAATTTTATAGGTTGTTTTAACCAAGTACTGGATTACTCAACAAATTATTTGGCGGAACCAACCAATTAATCGCCCGAGGCATCTATACGTCAGCCGGTTGTGTGAACGAAGTCGTTTCCGTCGGTGTTCGGCGAGATTGAAGAGCGAAGGTCGTGAGTGTAAAAGCGCGCAAACACGGATGGTAACTCTTGGTCGCAAACGCATTGCAAAGCGACAAAAGAGCATTCGCGGATATAGCCGTTGTTCCGTTTCCCGTTTTATAATCTGGCGACAGCGCGGACGAAAAGGGCACGAAGGGCCGAAAGGGTTCAGCGCCCTTATTGTGAACGATAATTTAGTGCCTGCAAACAAACGGGGCGTCGATGTAAAACATGTGCAAACACAGCTATCGCACAGGCGTCGGATTATCTGGCACACAGTGATCCTAACTCAAATGGCTCAACTACGGCGCGGCGTCAATGGTGAGAATTTACCGCCGCGATTTTCTCTGGACGTTCCCACACAATCGAATGCCATCGTGGATGTCGCGTGCCCTCAGAGAAACCACTGCTATTCTAGACTCACGTCCATCTTCGGAATAGTCACTACATTTTTTTAACACAATACCCATTGTAAAAAATTTATACAAATTCTCGACGTGTTTTTTTGGAAATTCAAATTTTGGGCGATTGTGAAGATACAAATTTTCGAAAAAAATCTGGGGGTTTTTGTCATATTGCGCTACATCTCAAAAATAAAAACTATATATTTATGAGAGTCACGACCCTATCGATATGCCGTACAAATGCTTCATATATATTAGGCCGGACGCAAAATTGAGCAGTAAACGCTCACCAAAATATATTGGTTATCAGCGGTTATAAACGTTGTATCAAAGACGCTCTATTGTTTAAATGGTACCCATACTGACAAAAGGGTTTGTTAACTGTCAACATACGTTTCGTTGGATAGCGAAATAAATAATTATTTATTATTACCAAATTTATGTAGACCTAAATAAGATTTAATTTACCCAAATGAAATATTAAAACATTTGTTCATAATTACAGAATGTGATTTGGCTCAACTTAAATTTGGTAATGATAAGTAGCGTAATTATGAGTAATATGGGCCGGGGCTTTTCTTTCGAGTATTTTCGAATTATTCGAGTATTTCCAAATTATTCGAATATTTCCGAATTATTCGAATACTTTCAAATTATCCGAGTAATTTCGAATTATTCGAGTACTTTCAAATTATCCGAATGATTTCGAATTATTCGAGTACTTTCAAATTATCCGAATGATTTCGAATTATTCGAATATTTCCGAATCATTCCAATGAACGAATATTCATTTTGATTTTCGAATTCAATAGTAATATTCAATTCAATTCGATTCATGTACTATTCGCACATCCCTAATAATTGTGCTTTCTGCCTAATAGAATACGCTAAATTCGAGAATATTTTCTCCCCCGGGCAAGTGTAAAATATTATCCGTGAAACCGGCACAGCGATCAATTGTCCCTCCTCGATTGCGCGTTAATTCACGAAAAATTCTCAGGAGGATTGCTGTCGCGACTACAGAAGGAATTGAGGAAATTCAAAGCCACCTGTACTCGTTCTTGCGACCGTGCGGGTATCGATGTCTTGCCGGTCCCGCCACGTGGGTCTTCCCGGCGGACTCGCGTCTTGGCCGCTCTCGCGCCCTCGGAATACGATACAACGCGCGTCTCGAGTTATCCCGTCGGTGATCGGTGTGTTTCCAAGCGTCCGACAAGCTGGAATACGATTTCCGACAATTTTCTCGGCTATCAGCCCGTCGATGTAATAGAGATGTCAACGTGGTGACGCTGTCGGGACGTGTAATTAAACGGGCATGCGGACGCATACCGAGTGGTGGGTTTACGTTGTAAAAGCGTCCAACTAGCGTAGCGGAGAGACGCGCGGTGCGTAGGTACAAATACAGAGTCACGTGGCCCCCGGTTTGATCGACGCCGGACCCACCGTGATCCCCCGTGATGCTGGCAATTACCGAAGGCTTAGGAGAACGAACGAGGGCACCGAGGGTGCCGTGCTGAGTGTCGGGGAACTCGCTCTCCCTCACCACCCCCCACTAGTCATGAATACCTACTTCTCCGCACGGGGCACGTGTCCCGCCTTCTCGATATTCATATTCCTCCTGTCCTCGCTTGTACGCCGTGCGCGCCCTGCGAATTCCAAAATCGGACGACCCACCGGAAACGGCGACTTTGATACAGCTACGTTGCGTCGCGACATTCATTGTCATTCAATCGCGACAATAGCGGCACCCGCGATCGAATTATTCTCTTCGAAAAAGTATCGGAAAAGATCGAATCTCGGCGGGAGGCGCTGAATGCTTCCGCGGCTGAGTCACGATAATGGCTTGAAAAAAAAAAAAAATGGAAATTATTTTTCAACGTGGTTATCGCGTAGCCGTTCAACTGGTTTAACTGATCTGCTCTTAGTTTAATTACACTAATCACCGGATTGCGCTGCAATATTGTTTCCGGCGGGACCACCATAGTGCACTCTAAAAACCAAGCGTGTTGCAAGTGTTTCTCCTATATTTTACATTGTGACGAGTTTTTGCACACTTAAATCGTGTTGCAATTTACATGGTAAACGATATATGAAAGGAACACACCTGTAAGTGTGTAAAAACTAGTCACAATGTATCGTCCTATGTTGTTTCTCCTATATTTTACATTGTGACGAGTTTTTACATACTTAAATCGTGTTACAATTTACATGGTACATGATATATGAAAGGGAGACACCTGTAAGTGTGTAAAAACTCGTCGCAATGTAAAAGGCAGGAGAAACAACACACTTGCAACAAGCTTGGTTTTGCAGTGTGCTGATCCTTAATTCGCAGTGGAACGGTAAAATGATCTTTATTCCTATTGTTTTTATGAAAAAAAAATGATAACGATTTAACAAATATATGTATGAACGGACGTATTATCGAGAGACGCTGGTAGGGTTTCTAAGAGATGCTAAGAGAATTTCAAACATTTCTCAATGCCACGTTAGTCTGATAAAATTAGGCGTCCAGAAGATGCTGCAAACATTGATTTTGCACAATAATAATATCAAAATGTTATCAACAAATCCCTCTTTTAAAAAGTTTATGTGTAACGGAAAACATTGTACAAACTAGTCGAGCTGTGATTGGTTGCCAAACAAGTCCGTTGTAAATAAAATCAGTTTGATGTCAAATTTGACATAAGACGACGGGTGCGCCAATGCCCGTAACTTTTTAAAACTTTATAAGAGCGCAGCAGCGGAATATTGATTAGCCTATTATAGATGAAATTTTGACCAAAAAAAAACAAAATTGTGAGGTCGATTTTGGCGATTATCGGTCCCGATACGGATCTATGATTTCTGATCTATGATCTGATGATTTCAAAAGAACGTCGCCAAAAATAATTTTTTTCAAAATCGAATAAAAATGTTTGTTAACCAGTGTTTTCGGAGGTAGAATATACAAGAACAATGGTTGCTTAAGAACAATGGTATAGGATAAAAGTCGATATTTTGAAAAAAAAATATATATATATATTCCTGAGGTCGATTTTAGCGAAAAGTTTTTCAGGCACGCGCGTGTGATAACCCTAGTTAATAAAAAAATTGATTGTTCAACAAATTGCCTGGCTGGCCAACTTTTACTCTTTTTCAATGAAAATTATTCATTGATTTTTCTGAATACGTATACATTTTTTCAGCATCATTTTTTCTGTATCAAACCTCCACGAGCTCGCTTCCAAACAAGTGTACACTTCGGGCAAAATATTTGCACCAACCTTGCAAGTAAAACACGGTGCATTGAAGGTGTAATGAGCATCGCGATACGAGTAAAACTCAGTGCGTTAAGTGTACAGTAAAGTGTAAATGTAAAAAGATCAACGCGTCATAGAATTTATAGAGGGTATATTTCCCGAACGATCACTCGCCCTAATGTCGCGGAACAAAAATCAACATACGCGATGACAGTGATATGCTAATACACGCGCTCAAGGGTTAATGCCTTTTGTCGTGTGTTTTACGAGTCATGGAATGAACCTGCAAGCGCGCATACGATGTAGCGACGATCCTCTGATGACTCGTACGCCGTGATGTGACTCTGCGTAACATTACTTTTTTAGGTGCAGCTCCACATCGCTTTCCGCGCAAGTGTTGCGGAGTTTTGGAACCTGCACACCTGCGCTGAGAACAAATTAGCTATTGGTGAATATAAAGTGACGACGATTTATCGTAGTACAATAAATACAAGACAGCTGACATCGCTACATGAAAATTACCGTAGCTATGAAAATAGTGGCACGGATACAAAATTGACATTTATAATTTTAAGGTACACTGTTAAAAATGTGGTGTTAAAAACTACATCAAAACGGTGTCTATATAAGTCAACACCGATCACGGTGATAAAGAGCAGTGTTCAGCGAAAAGTTTTACAATATATCGTCACTTTATACAGGAATAAATTTAATGAAACGGCTGGTGTTAATTTTATACCGTAAAAAGTGTTACTGCTAACACTATAATAAGTAACGTTAGGAAAAAGTCCTCATACCAGCTGCGTTTGACACCGTATATTTCTAACAGTGTAGCACCGTCGCAATATCGATTAAATAAGAATTTGTAGTAATTTGGTGTGCACGTAATTTAACGTGTGGTTTAAAGATGTGTTTAATTTGAATACGATTGACCGTTCCGGAAAGATATTTCCGAGATATTTTCGATTGAGATTGGCATGATTTACATGTAAACTATTATACGACGCATGTCGAACGACGTGTTTTTATTCTTCACCGTGAAAACGACAAATAAAACTTGGACAAAAAACTAGATAATCCATTACAGGAGCACCCAACAAAAAATTGGGGTTGATTGACTGTTTAGTTTTGGAGATGTAGTCTTAACAGATTGAAAATAGTTAGTAAAAGTTAGTAAACGTTTTTCGACGGTAAATTATATTCCTCGTATTATTCACGAGTCCCACGTCAATGTTATGCGTTCCACAAATTTGTACAAAATGAATCGCTTGAATTATCGACGCTGCAAATGTACATATTTATGGAACGAAACTTTTGGTTGAGGTTGTCATGATGATATCCTTAAGGTAGTCCTTGCGTCTAATATTCATTTCGCATAAATTCGAGGAATATGAGAGAGAATTGCAAACACTTCTCGATGATATAAAAATCTGAAAAAATGCAGGCACATTAAAGGTACTGAAAAGATTAATTTTGCATAATAATAATTCGAAATTGTTATTGACAAATTGATGAAAAAAAATAGTTTAACAAATATTTCGATGACCCGTTTTTTATTTAATGATTCCTTCGTTTTTTTGAATACGTATGAATTTTTTCAGATTTTAGAGTTCACTTTGAATTTTGTGCGTTTTTTATGGGGAAAATATGTGAAAATTCAATGTGAACTCTAAAATCTGAAAACATTCATACGTATTCGGAAAAATGAACGAAACATTTTCATAAAAAGATGGGTTATCGAAATATTTGTTAAACAATGATTTTTTTTATCAATTTGTTAATAACATTTTAGAATTATTATTATGCAAAATTAATCTTATCAGTACATATAATGTGCATGCATTTTTTCAGATTTTTCGACTGTCGAGAGGTGTTTGCAATTTTCTCATTTCTCGAATTGATGCGAAATGGATACTCGACGCAAGGACTACCTTAAGATTGGAACTACGTTAACTTCGCTAATTCTGAGTGTGGGTTTTTTTCCCTTTCTCTCTCTCTCCACCCGCACTCAACTGTCTTTGTGAAAACATCAACCAGTTGTAAAATCGTAACGCGGCCTGTTATCAATTGTTCCGGGTTGCCCACCAGCTGTACGATACTCTAATGAAAAACAAATAAAAGCCGGCGAGTCTCCGACATGCGAGCATTGCGGGCGGATCACTACGAGCGACCTTGTATAGCGCGGTAAGAGTAAAGAATCTCGAACGTTTTGAAAGGTCGATTAGCAATGTGGGTTTGTGTGCGCGGCACAGGAGCGCATCGACGAGAGACGTATTAGCTCGTGATACGTCAAATAGTATTGCGCGGACCTTGAGACTCGATGCTATAATGACGGGCTGTCAATGGCCGAGAGCAGCCGAACAGCCAGTAGGGTTGCTCGCTGAATAGAAGACTCGGAAGGCGGTTGTTGTCGGTGCTGGTTGTGCGGGGGTGTCCGTTACGCGTATTAAGTTTCATTCTCTCTTTCGCCGCGCAAACAGCGAGGGTCAATATTATACGAGTGATTGAGCGCGCACGACTCTTCCCGATTCTATCCCCCGTATCCCCGTATTTTGTTTGCAGTTGTGCCCCGATGCAGCGACAGGTTTCGGAAATTAGTGCCAATTAGAGTCGTACACGACTCTGATCTTCGAAGCACGGTGCGCGTTACTCGTCCCGTCTAATACTTTAGCAGTTTCGCTAAATTTCTAAAGATAATCTATTCGAGTGATTATCTGTAGTATGAATGTAATTACACGCATTTTTATTTTTTTTTCCTGCGATCTCCTTCAGGTATTCACGTTTCTCCCCATGCTCCTTATTCCCCTTTCATTCCTTCAGTTCCTCACCAGGGTGTCATTCGCAGTTATCCCCCGCGGAAATGATGTATATACGAAAATATATCTGGAATATACACCTTTCTGGACGATATATCTTGAATCTATTTTTTGCCCGCACAGATTTCGTATATATCCTAAAATAGATCCGACATATACAAATTTTCGAAAAAATAGATCTTTCATGTCTGGAATAGATCTTTTATATATTTCGCATATATTTTATTTCCGTATGGGATACTCTTTCCTAATAATGCACTACTGTGTCGTATTTGCACGAGGGCACATGGGAACTGCGGAAATCCTGTGCCGATACAGGGGGCTGTGTTTTAATTGACTTCCTGCTGCACGAGAATACATTAGAAACTCAGAAAAACTGCCTCCCACTCAACAGTTGACGTGCAAATCAGTCCATGGCTAAGCGGTCACCCATCCAAGTAGCGACCGCGAGTCGAGCTGCTTAACATGGGAGATTTCCGAAGCCACACACCGCGCCCTTCGCTGTTGGTGCATCCATGGAAAAGAAGTATATACAAAAATATATCCGGTACATTGAATTTTTCGGACAAAATATATTTCATATATTTTGAATGTATTTTTCCGTATATCTGAAATATATTATTTTTTCACGTGGGTGGGATTGGCTTTATTTATGATATTCAAACCTCCGCTCAGAAATGATTTAGCGCGAATTCGAATTTTGTAACTGAATGTAAAAAAATGAATATTCACTCAGAACATTCGCAAATCCGTGTCAAGAATTGATCGTGTATCGTTTCGCACTCGCTGCCCGTAATACGATTACGCACAATCTGACGTTTTAATCGGGCAATCGGATTCGATAGTGCCGCTTTCCATACGTTATACCAATCTGCGTAGCGCTCTCTTCTTTATCGCGCAAAGTCCGTCAAGCATATGCAAATCCTCGATGCCTGAAGCACACTGCGCTATCGTGATGGCGATCCTACATCGAAACCCTTACTGCAAAACAGACTCCACCCAATCGTTCGGGAGATAGAGCGACAATTCGTTGTTCATATTAAAAGGATTTTCTTAAGGAGGCATCGGCGGTAGAGTCACGTCCATTGTGTAATAGATTAGAAACATTCATTTTACATTCTTTCTAAGGAAACTAGTGAAAATAATGATGGATCTGAATTAAAAAGATCCTGCTGAATGTAGAAAAGATGATATAGAAATGAAACTTTGGAAAATTGCTCAATTTACGCTAATAACCAAAGGGGTATATAACGCGCGGTTTTCTGGACAACAAAATTTGTAAGTAACAAATAATAATAAATAAACTTACAAAATTTGTAAGTTTATAATAAATAAACTTACAAAATTTGTAAGTTTATAATAAATAAACTTACAAAATTTGTAAGTTTATAATAAATAAACTTACAAAATTTGTAAGTTTATTTATTAATTAAGACAAAAATGAGTTAAATTCGTCACTTTGCTTTATTCTATCCTAAACAATAGGCTATTATCTGTAAGCTATGAATATCATTGCGGAAGTTCAACGGTAAATTTATACATTATCTGTCAAGAAGCAAAATGAGTCATCGCTCGACAAGAACGAATTAAAATTACAAACTTGTCTTCCAAAAAACTACGTATGATGTATCCCGTTGGTTAACCCCTGCAGTGGTGGGAAAAATTTCGTTGTGTGCCGAATACCACAAAAATGTATCCACTATTACATCAATGCCACTGAAGGGGTTAATAGCACAAACGGAGTTATTTTTATGTGCATTTTTTAATACATTTTTGTCTACATTAGGCAAGATCTCTTCGATTCAGATCCACCTTTATTGACGCTAGTTTACCTTTGAAAGTATGTTTAAATAAAGTATGTTTCATAAAGAAAATATGTTTCAAATGTTAGTACGCGAAAATGTTAACGCAAAATATTCCATTTTCCAATGTAATCAATGGAAATTTATTACAGTCCGTGACGAGCCGGAACTGCCGATGGGGACAGGAAGTTACTGTTGGAAAAGCTGGCAATACAGGGACGGTTAATCGATCGGTTTAGTTTCAATTACTGCAGCATGCGCATGGTGGCGATAGTCCAATGGTATATACATATATATGTCGCCATGGCACGGCTATATAGGAGGCATAGAGCACGAATTCGGCACGGCTAGAAGATGCCGCACGACCGTGAGCCAGCATATATTGTCCCAGTGACGTTGATTTGACGTAATTGGCACCAGGAAGGAGACGAGCGGAGCAGAAATGATTGGGATAAGCTGGAATAAGCCGGGATAAGCCATGCGTGGATTTGCCCCATCGTCGTCGCGAGTTTAAAGGGGCCTACGTGAGTTCCTCGGCTCCGTCGTACCGAGCGTCGAGCTAGGGGGTGCGACTACACACGTCCGTACATTCGTCCACATATATAGGTACTCCGATACCTTTTTAAACTCTCAATCGTGCAAACTCTATCCCTCCAACTGCACAATCAACGTAATACGCAATGTATATGTTTGTTTGCGCAGCTTATGTGGTAGTCGCATGTATACTTATTATTTCTTTTCGATGTCTTTTTTTCAGTGCAACGATTTTAGTATATAATTTTATACCACCGTTCAGCGACTTCGCCTTATACACTCCCATTGTTATACAATAACAGTACAACAGCTTAAGATGTGGAATACAGGGTTTCTATGATTTATAAAATATAAAGACATCTCTGGTTGGACAATGAAAACTAAGAATACACAACCACACGAAAAACAACGAAAACGAACAAGTCCCAGGTCGATGGCCCATTGGCAATATTTATACCATGTCAAATGTACTTCGATGTTTGTCTACAATTTTAACTGTAAAAATATGTCAATTTAAAATATTGTCTCAAATATTAAGTGGTGCAATAATTATTTAAAACATTCATTTATCACGCAAAGAAAGTTAACTAGTTTGTCACACGGAGTTAAAAAAAGATGATATTTAAGTTTTCTCGAGAAAGAACTTAACGACAATAAAATTAAATTAAAGAGAGTCTTAAAATTTCTCACTCGCGATTGTTTAAAAATGTATATAATTTGTTTGCAAAGAAAACGTTTTTTCGAACAGAAACAAATTGATACAAAAATGCGGAAACGAGTGAGCAACATATTGTCTGATTAAAGAAAATCGGCCAATCCGACACTCGCAATTATTTAAACAGTTTTTACCGTTGTTTTGCATTATTCAAGTCTTCTCGAACAAACACGTTCGACGACACGAAGTTCCAGAATAGAATGCGAAACACTCGTCGCCACTGTCGACCGTCGATACTTTGAGTTGTTTTCGACAGATTTTATGCAACATGGATCTAGTATACTTTTGCATTTCTATTGTGCATTGTCTATCGAGGGACTGGAAGGTACATGTATATCGGGTATAGCACAGTAGAAAGTGCTTTTACGCGTAATACGAACGTCAAACACTCTGGCAGACCCCGCGGCAAGGGCTATAGTTTCGTGGGAGCGAAGACACCTGAGTATGTGCGGGAGAATCCGATCAACCCTCCATCGAGGGCGTTCCATGGTGCTTCAACATAGCCACGGTTCGTAGACAGGCCTTCACGGAATCCGATAAAAATGTACAGACACCCCAAGGGCTCTCTCGTTTATCGTTCTTCATTTTTAATAGTTATGCCTATCCACATATTCCTAGGTGTATTTTTAATTGTCATCTTCGATGCAACTTTGCATTTAATGTTTCCCATGGAGAAAAGGCTTTTAGGTGCAAGAAATGTCTGCAAGAAAATTAATTGTGTTAATTGTTTATACTAATTTATAATAAACGATTTTTTGTATTTTTGCCCAAAGATTTTCTTCTCGAAAAAAAGAGTCGGTAAAATGTACGGAAATTATGGCCCAACTTTGCGTTTCGAAGGGACCGTGAGGATCGATACTCGAAAGATGAACCCTAATCGTTAACTGTGTCACCGCACACGGAGGATCGATGGTAGAACCCGATTTCACGGATCTTTGTGTCAGATCGTACGAGGCCCAAGTAGTTATATTGGCGAAGGGGTGGAAGCGTAAAATTTGAATAAATGTGCCTGCGGTGAGCGAGGCAGTGCCGGATACGCCGAGTTAGAGGTAACATGCTAATTCCGAGCCCTCCGTCATTCACCCTTGCTCATGAGAAAATTATTCATTCAACGTCAGTCGCGAAAACTCGATTTCAAAATACACTTGTACATTTCTTTTTCATCTTTTTCCCCTTTTTCCCCGTTTTAATCCCTCGAAAAAGCCGCACTTTCGTTCAAATTTCAGGTACATTTTACAGCAACATTACGTTGCTACCTTGATGCCTCAGATTCTGCAATTTCACACCCCAAGTTTACACGGCCGAATGGACCAGCGTTAGGAATTGTAGAACGAACTTCGGACGGCTTCACCAGCAGCTAGGCGAAGGGTTAGCCCTTTCGTGTAGAACGCACGCGTATCACGAGGGTTGCGCACCAAGAGTCACGCCCTTGCCATGCAATCGACTGGAAAACCTGGCCGGTTCTTTTTTTATTTCCACAATATCACCTGGTCCCGCTCACGTGCATTACTCGTCGAGAGGGTTGAGATGAAGCGTACCGTTGAAAGCAAAAAAAAAAAAGAAAAAAGAGACTCGGCCGCAAATTTTCTTTTTTTCATCATCCAATCGTGACTGGACACTTTGGGAAACTGCGCCCTCCGCTGTGCCTTCTTTCTGACATGTCAGGCAAGTCGAGGTCCCTTTATCCCTCTATATTACAAAAAGATATCGCCGGCGCCGCCGCCGTGTCATGAATCGATACTGGCCGGGGTTAAATGACATACCCAAGCTTAAATTAACCTCATCTAACTTAACTCTACCTAACTTACTCCTACCTAACTTAACCCTACCTAACTTAATTTTACCTAACGTAACCCTACCTAACTTAACCATACCTAACTTAAGCCAACCTAACGTAACCCTACCTAACTTAATTTTACCTAACGTAACCCTACCTAACTTAACCATACCTAACTTAACCATACCTAACTTAAGCCAACCTAACGTAACCCTACCTAACTTAACCTTACATAACTGAACCTTACCTAACTTAACCTTACCTAACTTAACCCTATCTGACTGAACCATACTTAACTTAACATAACCTAACTTAACCCTACCTAACTTAACTCTACCTAACTTAACCCTACCTGAATTAACCCTACCTAACTTAACCCTACCTAACTTAACCTCAGTTAGCCATGGCAACTATGCAACACGAACCATTTATCCAGTTTTGAATACCCTAGGTGTAGCAATGCGAGCGAGCGAAGCGCGCGAGTCAGAGAATAAACCTCAAGTTTTATATCAAAACTTAATTGCACAATGTATGTCGCTTTTTTCTACCTTCGGGAATCAACTGCGTATCCTTTTCCGATTTCACACAACCTCGATGCCCACTAAACTTGATACACAAAACTCGCAAACTACCTTATCGCATTCCGCCATTTCTCCCGAACCCCAACCGAATACACAAGCTGATAAGGCGACGGTGCACGCAAGCTGCTGTGTATTATACATTTAAGGACGGTGTCGTGGATGTAAAGCCCGGATCGAATGGAGAGCGTGAAAAATGCAGACATATGCAAAACTCGCATAGATTACTCGATCCCCGGGACGCGGTACACGGGGTACATAGCTACCCGGGTGTAGAGCGTGAACACGAAGCAGCGGCGCACCCCTTCGTTGCCCCTCCGCGACGAGGTCCGGTGGACTGCTATTTATGAGGCTGCTTCGGTATACGCTACAACAAGACACCGCTCGCCTACAGTGTTAATAGTTTTCGTTAAATCCTACGCGACGAGTAGCGCAGGAACACGTGCGTATTTATCGTGATTTATGGTCCTCGCCGTGCAGTGCCCACTGAATTCAATGGCTGCGCGCCGTTGTTTTGCATTTAACGGGGGCGGGATATATACTCTTTTTGCATTGCTCGCTCTGCGCCCAGTATGGCTAAGATTGAATATTCCGGCCCGGGCTACGAACGCCAGTCCGAAGGGACACTTTGCAGTTTCAATTAATTTCCACAGCTCAATTACATCGTCTCGATGATTCATCAAGTTGGCCGATATCTAATTAAACGTGTGCGAGGTTTTATTTAAAGTCACACTTTAAATAAAAAATGTGTGGTTGTACGACTCACATTAAATGTGTATAGAGGCAGGCCAGTATACCGATAATTTTACCGTTATTTTTATTTTTTTATTTTTAGGGGCCACTCCAATACGCACATAATTTTACATTGGTAATTTTATTTTGTTATCTGGTAATTCTTCACAATTTTGTTGTCACCAAAAGACACGTGAAATAGAAAGTGTAAGCTTTAATACGATGATCATTTTACATTGGTTATTTTATTTTATTATTTGATAAATCTTCACAATTTTGTTGTCACCGCGTGAAATAAAAAGCCTGAATTCTAATACGGCAATAATTTGACATTGGTTATTTTATTTTATTATACGGTTATTCTCCACAAATGTTTGTCATCACAAGGCACGTGAAATGAAAAGTATATATATGTATCTCGAATCTAAAATTGGAACCTTCGACATCCGAGTTTCCTCGGAGTAAATATAAATCATCGGGTTCGCAGCATCATTCGACTGCTCACACCCCTTTATGCCGGTTGTATTTTTACGCGTCAACGGGCAGAAGCGTTTCTCACAATCGACTCCCCGTTGTTTGTTGCAGCGAAAAAACGCATTCTAGTGGAAATTAGAGGAACGAATCGAGCCGACGGTAACCGCTTGTGTGAAGGGGTTTTTCTCTTTTCTCACACCGCGTTAAAGGTTGCTCGAATAATTTGTTACTTAATTTTGGCTTACCGTTCTGGCAGGCCAACATTTTCAACGACTTTCGGTGGCGAGATACGCCGACCGGGAATTTAATATTATCTTTTCGAAGAGTCGTTGCATACCTAGCAGCGCGGGCGGCTCCGAGACGCGCCAACTATTCCATTGCAGCGCCGACCCGTGGGGTGCACCAATAAAATAAAAGAATGCGGTTCGACCCCCTTGGCGGCGGCACATCTGTGCGCGGCAGGTCAAGGAACGCAGGGGCTCTTTGCCCTTGGCGTCCTTTTTATTAATTTACTCCCTCGTGCCGATCCCGTCGCACCGAAACGCCAGACGAGCGGGGTGGGTGGGTGGCCCGTCGCGCATAGTCGCCCTGGCTGTTTATTACCTAATTGGAGGCGGACTCCTTTTTTTTCTTTCGTACTAACGATCCACATGCCGCAAGTATATACTATACGGTGTATGGTAATCGTCAGAAGGTCCACTGAAGCGTATTCAGCGAAAGGTACGAAGCATGAAAACTGTTTCTTATGAAAAACTGTTAACAATACTTTTGTTGGATATTGCGAAACAAATATTTTTATTCATTGTAAACAAATTTAAGGGGGGAGATAGCTTCAGACGATGAAAAAATGGCGCATTTTCAGGATTTTTAAAGGAAATATTTCTTCACAATTTTTTTAACTTACGGTGTTTTATTACTACTTGGGTGTTTCATGGTATTTTTACGTTTTTAATCGTCTTTAAAAATAGCGGAGTACGGTATGCAAGTGATGAAATAAAACTTTACGATACTAGTGTGATAAAACGTTTTCTGACGAGTGTAAGTTTGCATGTACGAGCCAAAGGCGAGGCTTGCAATCACACGAGTTTCTTAAAAAGTGTGAATTTTATTTAAAATTCCCCCAATTTTATTTAAAAAGGTGTGAAAACAAGGTCTTGCTTACGCGAAGCATTTTAGGTTAGGATGATTATCCTATCCTAACTTAAAAGGCGACATACAAATGGCTGCATCTTTCGATACTATAAAAAATCTTCTGAACAGTCAATCGATCGAGCATCTTCCAATGATAAAAATGAGCTATTGCTCCTCGTAATACAACTATTATTACAATTTATTCTTTAAAAAAAACTGCACGAAAAATCATAACATCAGGAACTTGCATATATCAGTCGATTTTCTATTCAAGTCCTGACTGTGAATGTATTGATCTATTAAGAACTAATGCTGCAACGTCAGAAACACTTCGAAACAATTTATTAAACAACCAGGAATTATAAAAGCTTTTGAAAATTTAGCCCTGATTTGACTAGTATGAAGCGCATGAGCTGCCTTAAAATTCGCTCGTGCGTCTTCAACGTCGCTTGGGAAATTACGCGTGACACTGAGTGCAAGAACACGGAGAAAACGGTTTTGCTATACCAGCAAATCTTTTTTTTTTTTTAAGTGACGACATTGCGTTATCTGCTAGGCTAACCATTTTTTTTTATCGACTAACAAATTTTTTGCTAGGGGAACAATTTTTTTTGCTACTATAACAAAATTATTTGCTAGTTTAGCAGATAACGCAATGTCGTCACTATTTTAACAAAAGGTTTGCCGACATAACAAAACCGTTTTCTCCGTGAATCGTGGAAAGAAAACGCATCGTGGTTACGTTATACCGTGGATGAGAAAGTGCGGACATAACACGCGATCTTGACTCCGAGTTGATAGAAACTTGTTACGAGTGTCATCGACCGTCTATTTTTCATCGTCGACAGCGCTCGTAATATATAGTACTTATAAATGTACCTACTCGCCGAGCCGGTATGATATGGGACACTAGTGCCGAAGGGCTGCATTGAGCGGAGGCGGTCATCTGTGAAACACATTTAGCTTGTTGGCACAGCGAACGCGACGGGGCACGACGAGCCCCGCTCTTTCTACACGAACTGTGCCTAACTGGTGTCTATGCGCGATAGACCCGCGCAACGGCAACGCTACGCTACACCTACTTGAGCGGGGCTGCCGCGCGATCGCACGGGCACAGTGCACGCTGAGTGTGCCCCTACACGTGCATCCTTCACGTACCACCGCGCATGGCTTATTCGTTCCAAGATCACGCGGGGCACAGGGCGCTACGCAACATATAGCTAGCTAAGTCCGTACATATTGAGAGACGAGATTATTCGCAGTTTTTGCAGTCTTGATAACTTCGCAGTTGGAACGACGAGATAAATACTTGTTTCACCTGTGTTGTCGAGTCTCAGTTGAGTGAAATGGAGGTCGGCAGATATTTCGTACGGGTTAACTTGAGATGTGAGGTCGTCGAATGACGCATCTAACTAGAAATGTTTCTGAGGTCGATTCTGGCGATTTTCGGTCCGGAGACGGATCTATGATTTCTGACAAAAAGAACGTCGGCAAATTTTTTTTTTGTTTTTTTTAAATCGATTAAAAAAAGGTTGTTAACCAGTGTTTTCGGAGGTATAATATGTGACTTGAGAACAATGGTATAGGTTAAAAGTCGATATTTTGAGAGAGAGAAAAAAAAAAAAAAAAAAAAATCTGAGTTCGATTCTGGCGATGTTCGGTCCAGAGACGGATCTATGTTCGACTAAAAGAACGTCGCCAAAAATTATTTTTTTCATAATCGATTAAAAAAGGTTGTTAACCAGCGTTTTCGGAGGTAGAATATGCGACTTGAGAACAATGGTATAGGTTGAAAGTCGATATTTTGAAAAAAATATTTCTGAGGTCGATTTTGGTGAAAAGTCTTTCAGGCACGCGCGCCAGCGTGTGTGATTACCCTAGTAAATGTTAAATTATTGATACCATATCTCATGACTAGATATGGTAACAATAATGTAACATTTGTTAACTGTACATACATACGAATAAACTTATATTATATAATAGATGTATCATATAATTGCTCCAGTGTGTAGACACGTCAGAAGATATCGGTACTTGCGAGCAATCCCGATAATCCCCCGACTTCGCTGTGTCATTAAGGGATTATGGTTCCTGCGCCGACTCACCGCTCTGTGCGGCCTCGATGCTTTTCTTGATGTTTTTTTTTACAGGTTTCATCCGGCATCGACGCTCCGCTCGCAAGCCCCGCTCTGTCCGTCTGCGTTTAGCAATGTGCCGATTCTCCACAGTGGACCCTCCGAAGTAGGAGCGCTATTAGCGGCAGCAGCCGCCGCTCTGTTATTCCACAGGCTGTTGTTATCCTTTAGCCCCACTTCCCGTACAGTAGGATTTTTCAGTTCTACCGACATCACCGTCTTGTTCTTGTAGAAAACAGATTTAGCGAAATGAGACGAGGCTTCGAGAAAGCGCGACTCGGGCGACGGTGAGGAAGCTCAAGTAAAAAAAAATTGTTTATATAAAATTATGTACTGGAATTTGGCGCATATATTCCACATTAAGAGATGATACTTCGCCCGAAATTTCTTCGCGCAATGTTTAACGCCTATAGGACTATCTCTCTCGCACTTAACTCTGTGTCTCTATCGCACCTTCTTATTTTTCAATTCTCCTAAACAAACGGCTTCGAGGATCGACATGCCAGAAGCTTAGCCCATTTCTGTACTACTTCCGCACATTCTCTGAAATGTGAGCTCGATCTGCCGAGTATTTTGGGAGAAAACAGGTTTCAAAATTTTGTGCGAGGGGAGGGCGTACCCAGTGCCTCTTAAATCATATTATATTCTCTACTAAAATTGTATACAATGAACATACAAATAAACAGACTCACAGTTTCTTATACGGTCTGTATACAGTCAGCGCGTAACTAGTCATTAATTCCATACATGTATATAATTTATAAAGTTCTTATATCTTTTAGACATAATTAATTATCTGTATGTTCAATATTAGGGTGTATAAAAAAATATAAATTCATTTTTATTTTTTTTACTGCAATAGTATGTGTTCTTACCACAATATACACCTCCTATACCGAAAACGCGCCTAAATTTTTGTATGATTTTTTTAATTTGTGATTTGTTGCAATAAAAGACCTCGATTGAGACACCACTTAATATTATTTGTAATTTCCGTTTCTATCTGCGTGCTTCCACACTTTTTTGTCTTCATGGCTTAAGCTCGAGAGGTTGACCAATTCTGTGAAAGGAATTCGCTGAAAATAATATTTAGAGGTGCCTCAATCGAGATCTTTTATTGCAACAAATCTCAAATAAAAAAAATCATAAACCAGTTTTGACGCGTTTTCGGTATAGGAGGTGTATATTGAGATTAGGACACATACTTTTGCAGTAAAAAGAAATAAAAATTAAATAGTGTTTTTTACACACCCTATTCAATATGGACAAATTTAATATGGAATATATGTCTAATTGCGTATAGTATGAGCGCTGTACATTATTTATATATAAACGATTTTCTTTTCTCTTGGGAGAGAAAATAACAGAGACAGATGCAATCGTCCCTCTCGACTAGACTGTCAAAATATATAGTCGAGTGCCCGGGCAAGAGAGATCGGTGCGTCAGTTTGTCGCTGGGTCTTCGAGACTCACCTCTGAACTTACTCTCAACTCTGACTCGCAGCACGCTTGCTTGGTATACACCAAGTTTATACATCAACACGACGTGACTGTCCCCGCTGTTTCCCCTCCCTGGCCCGTGCAGCCGGTACGCGTCGAAAAGGTAAATAAATGTGTACAACGCCCACGTACAGCTATATTGGACCCGTCGTCCCCTTTGATGTATCTATTGCCTCGTGATTTTATTTTCAACACGTTCTCCTGTTTTTCCTCTTGTTCATTCGCGCGACAACATTTGTAATAGTGATTTAGCTATATAGCAACCTATGGCGATTGTGGCGCCAACTTTTTGCGATAAATATGTGTGAAGAAACATCGAATTGATATGTAGAATTAAAACCTATTTTTAAAAGTTACAAAGTAGAACTTTACACAATGCTGCGTCATTAATTTTCCTTTTTACAAAGCCATCTCTACGACGAAGCTTATTTATTCACTGTGGCTCCCTCATGCAGGAAGATTTGTGAAAAGGGGAAATTGATGAGGAAGAAATTTGCGAAATAATGCTTTACAATATTTTTGTATTTGAATTTTTTTATTGATAAAAAAACTCGGTTTTTTGAAAATGTATAAATGCTATAAAATTTGTATGTGTGTGGATAGTTTTTGCAAAAATATCATAGCAATTGTAGGGGAGTTGATACCCAATTTGGGTGCAAAATTTCATATTGATCCGTCATACCGTTTGACAGTTATGGACAATTGAAATTTTATACTTACGGTCATTAAAAAGAGATGTAAAATACACTTCTAAAAAGATTATCAATCTTAAAGATGAGAACATTCCCTACAAAAGTAACAAAAATATTTCAATACCATACAAATTCCAAGTTTCACTGTGTAGTGATTTTCAAGCATAAGAGCCACGCCACCAGCATTCTCTGCATCGATACACAGATATTTTTTCTAAACCAATTTTCTCGATATTTTGGACCATTGGACCAGTGTCCAGACATAAGAATCTTTAAAAAAAATGAATATAAAGCTTCCTCTATGAGTAAGCAAAATGTATAAAGAGCAGAGTTGTAAATCCCTAATTTTTATACAAATAAAATTGATGGTACAATTGGCTTTGTAATTATGTTTTCATAACAACAACTTGTAATGATTAAAATGTAATGTGTAAACTTTTAAATAGAGGCAAAAAATAGTAATTTCCCCTAAAACTTTATGACAATCTTATTGAATTAATGGAGACATACTGTTAATGCATTGCGAAAATAGTGGAGGACTGTGCTTTTCCATTTGTCTCACAGTTTCTCCCAAAATTTAATGAAAAATTAGATTTCTCTTACTGCTATTCAAAAGTTCACATATCATTTTATAATCGCTACAGGTCATGATTTTAAAATCGTAACTAGAAAATAAACTGTTGTGTAAACTTTAATTCTTAAAGTAATGGAACCGTACAACACTGATATAGAGATATAGTTGAAATACCCAGTGCTTTGTATATTTCATATACGTAATATATATATATCATACAATAGAGCTCTCACTTCCGCGAGAGACGATAAATTAACGCGACAGTAATATAAGCGACGAGCCTCGTGTCGTGTCACGCCAGATCTCGAAATCGGGCAGAGTTACCTGCAGACAACTCGCCTAAACATAATTTATCGTCGGGCCCATTCTCCACTTTTATTATATATATTTCTCTCCACCGAGTATACTCGAGTATATAGAGGATTCTCCGTGTTGGCTCTCGAGTGCTCTGCACGCTTTTGAGTTCTCTCGAATAATACAAGATCGCATACATCACTGACGTGTGAGTTTATGTGTGTTGTGTGGGCCCACTCGAGAATCACTTTTCCCTCGTTGACACTCGGTGGTAGTGTTGAAGCGTACGCCAGTGCCTCGCGATCGGTAGGCGCTCTCCCCAAACTCCCCGGAGGCAGGAGTCATCAATTACGATTGGAAATAAATCGAAGGCAGATGCGAGGACGCGCCGCGGGTCGCCGGGCGACCCGAACTCGCTCGTCTCTCACTCCTACAGACAATAACTGTTTTTCTGCAAATACAAAACGATACACAGGCGCCAAACGCACGCGCACTTCCGATCGCCATCCCCGTTTTTCGTCTCCGTCTCCTCGGCCACTCTCCCTTTTCCCCTAGTTGCCATTTATTTTTCCATCTCTCTTCTTTGCTTGTCCAACGACCTCCTGATGCCTCGAAGACTACATAGTAGATTTTCGCGCTGTTGACCACCGTATTCAAAAAATGTCACAATACAGGCATTTTTAGTGGCTTTCTTAATGTATTTGGTTTTTTAAATGATTAAACCGATAATGAGCGTCTTGACACTGATAAAAGCATATTTTTTTAATTTTTGGACATTTCAAACTACTATAACGTCATTTGGCACTTGGCTGTCCTATGAACCCAAAAATATTCAATATTCGGCGATCTATTACAGATTTCGAAGCAATTTGTCCGATAACGAAATCCGAAGCATTGCTGTTTAACATAATTAATTGTGAATACATTATTTTGTTGTTGGCCATGGAAAAACGCACAATCTCGTTTTTTATGATTTCGTTTTTTTAATTTTTAAATTTGGTGCATCTATTGATACCATTCATGTGGCCTCATATGTATTATCTACGTATGGCTATGTATTATGTAATGTTAATATTGCCTAATGTAAGTAATTTACACAACGCATTTTACACTTCTGATTCCTCTTTTTATGAAATTTGATGTACACGAGTCAGAGTCAAAATAGCCAAGCTCTTGCAATTTTATACATTTTTCATAACCGTTTCCTTTTAGTTACCTATCTCACTTGCATTTGCTGTAGTGCAACTTTTGTGTGCGGTTCACAATAAGATAAACATTGATTCTCGTTATTCTTTTTTGCAAAAATTCCAATTGCCGTACGTGTATTTTTTGTGTGGTACAGTTCATATGGAATGCCTCACGTTGTCCAGTGTAAAAAGTTTGCGTTACGGAAATTCCACTTCTGTTTCTTCTTTTTATAAAATTTGATGTGCATGTGTCAAGGTCAGAATTGCCAAGCTTCTTTTATAATTTTATAAATTTTCCATAACCATTCCCTTTTTGTTACCTAACTCACTTGCATTTGCTGCAGCGCAACTTTTGTGTTCTGTTCACAATAAGGTAAACATTGACTCTCTTTATTCCTTTTCGCGAAAATTCGAATCGCCGTACGTGTATGGAGCAATTTTTCTGAAAATATAATTGCAGGACGAGCTCGTGTCGTCGTGTCGGTTGAACGAGTAAGATGATAGGTAATAACAGGTAAGTACGCGGAGGAATTCTCACAAGAAGCCGTACAGCTTCGCTCGTCCCACAGAGGCTCGAGAAAACGTACGTTGCTCGAGAACCCGACGTTTCTACCCCGCTTGTGAATCGAGGAGACAAGGAGCAGCAGAGTATCTGCGTTCGCGCCCGGCGTGAGAAGATTTTTATGTCGCCAAAGCGTCACGTTCTCTCACATTAGACGGGTTTCAAGATACACGTGAACGAGGCTCATAATATTATCGTGGTAACGACTTCCTGTGGTTAGATATTGACTATCGCTCGGCTCGACTCTCGTTAGGGTTCCCGTTAATGTCACACACCGACGGCCGTTAAACTGATTCCGCCGTTGGGCTTAATCAGACCACAAGCGTCTTTAAAAATAGATTTGTCCTATATTAATGTTTCATTGAATTAGAAGAATTTAACGAAAAATGGGTGCATGATCGTGATTCCAGAATTATAAATCCCTGAATCTTTCAGAAATAAAGTTGATGGTACAATTGGTTTTCTGGTTATTAATTCATTATAGTAACATGGAGTAATTATAATATAATATGTATGTACATTTTTTATGGCTCCAATGAATATTTATACTGAATAAAATTTCATCGTAGTCTTCTTGAAAAAATGAAGTAATGCGGCTAATGCATTTTTTAGAATGAAAATGAGGTATCTATGCCGTTATTCAAAAGTTCACACATCATTTTACAATGGTAAAATGATACAGGTAATTGTTATTAAATCACACCTACAAAACAAATCGTACCGTAACGATTATTTCTCAAACTAATAAAAATGTCTACAAGCCGTAAATTGGACCAGTGCCGTTTTTCGCTGATTACCTCTGAAATAATGTGTTCTTGTTTGAAGTGTTACTGTTTAGTTAAGCACTAAGAGTATTTCTTAAATTTAAATACATCGAATTCCGAAAGGTTCTTTTGTAGCATGAAAAAATCTGCACGTTCACTGAGAAAAATTGTGACAGTCCAGGCAAATGTAAAGCCAAAACTACAAATTGTTGGTCCATGGAACAATCTGAATAGTTTATTTATCTGATTTAATAGTAGGTTCAACTTCGTTATAGTTACAGTGACTAATTTTATAATTGGCTTAATAAAATGTCGTAGTTACTTTAAGTATGAACATATAATTAAATGCGACCTTAGTTACTTTTCATCGTTGGTGCAACTTTCTAATCGTAACTCGCAAAACGCTTGTTATGTATCCCAAACTTTTTCAAAATAATACAATTTGTTGCGACAGCTATTATAATCATATTGCATATAACTTTTAAAAATTGCTGAGGTCGTATTTCACTATAAATTTATAATTAGCCGTACCTCTTTTATAATTGTTAGTTTTGCGCCTTAGAACCGACAAAGTAAGCATAAACTACCCCCATGGAAAATAAATATATGCGAAAATACATATGACATATCCAACTTTTCGCACGATGATATAGTAAAAAATACGTTTTGAATATATTTCGGACATACTGTAGATATATTTTTCGCTCGGGTATATTTCTTATGTTTCCTAAAATATATCCGTCATCGAATTTTTTATATTTTTAAATAATGTATATTTTTAACATATTTGTCCTTATATCTGAAATATACTATTTTTCCATATGGATTATCTCAGTATTTATTGTGTCTCACTATTTATCAGACTTGATGGAACAAAATTCGCAAATTATTGATTGAATGTCGGCAAATAGATTGCTTGAATATATATATGTTAGCGCGACAGAAAGAGTACGATGTATATAGGAAACGCGTGCCGTTTGTAGTGTATTCATGCGGAACGTTGACTGGGACGCGCGTGCGCATATTTACTCATCCCTCGCGCTCGTGACGAGGGTTGTTTTCACGAGTAAATGCGCGACGGGGCGTTGAAGCGTGGAAATCCGGGCGGTATTACCATGCACCCTAGTGCTGCGTTTATCGTACAGGGGTAATCGGTACGATACGATCGCTATGGGCTCCGCTTCACGAACCGAGCAACGGGCCACCCACTCCGATCGCAGCCTTCCCCCTTTATTGTTTTAAGCGATCGGAGGAAATCATTTAGAATGGATTTCGTGAAATGCACCTTGGCGATTTAGAGGATAGACAAACGGAGAGGGTGTATTTCGATCCCGTGCGGCGAGCTCGCTGACGAACGTATTGTCTGTATTTGCCAGCCGAAATTTCAATCAGTCCTTAAAGCCCCTGCAAATCTTGTTTGCAAAAGAATTTTCTTTGTCCATCCTTCTAATTCCATTTGACAAAATAATGCCTTTCGTTTGGATTTATCTGGATATTCACTGAGTAAAACTCACTGAGATTTGCACAAATCCACATTTTTAGTAATACAGTAGGACCTCGATTATACGAACCAATTGTGACCGAGACTAGTTCGGATAATCGAAACGTAGTTTTTTTGGGGACAGGAACGCAAAAAACTTTTTTTTACATAAAAACAATAGATATGTGTGTTTACGTTTATATTAAATTTATATTACGTTTATATTAACGTTCAAATAAACATCTGAAAAACGTTGAACGCTTTTTGGCGTATTTTGCATATTCAAGCAACAATGGATGTTTCACTCCAACGACCGGTTTCATAACATTTTTTATTAGATTAGATTAAAAAAAAATTGTTTCAGATGACCAGAAGTGCCACAATTTGAACGCTCGATTAAAAAGAATTTTTGCGACATGACCTGCGCAACATGGTATATCTTGTCTGATTTTGAATAAAATGCTTTGAAAAAATTCAAGACGTTGCATCAAACATGTATTAATATAATTGCAAAGTATGAACACTATACATTTAAGAGTTTTTCCAAATTTAATTCCCAAAAAAAAACACCTCGAAAATGGGTATACACACTAAAAGAGCCCCTGAATTGAGCGTTCAGATAAACGAAGTTATCGTTCGAATAATTGAGAATTCGGATGATCGAGTTCGGATAATCGAGGTTCTACTGTAAACAATTTGGAACGATGCGAAATCATTTCTGCAATTGCAAATATGAAAAAAGAGTGCCAGCTTTGCTGAAACGTGCGTGCAATACGAAAAAACTTGACTCACGTGGATTACGAAACGAGACTTTTAACCGGCGATAATTTGTCTTTCATCACTTACCGTCGTCTGCGTCATCGCTGGGGTGATTATTATACCTATTATGAATGGGTGATTCCTGACGCAGCGTCGGATCCCCGGAGGCAATTGAGAAGTGAGGGAATTACGTGCGTATAGGATGAAGTATAGGCTTCGCGATTGCCGGAGGTATCGCGATGAATAAAATGACACACTCGATTTAACTTATTCCAAAGTTAATCAAGATAGTCACTGCCAACGAGATTATCGCACCGGCGATAAACGCTGGGATTGCGCTTCGGGTTTCATTGGATCAATCACGCGAAACGAAGATTCTTAAGTTGGAGAATCTTTTTTATTTTCATTCAAGTTCTCTATAATACTATGCGTACAACGTGTGAAAGAACAGGTTTAAATTATGACTATCACAAATTCCACTTGACACAAATATTTAATTGATAAACTCTTTACAAATATGTACAATAATATGTAACAAAATTCGACGATGTCATACGTGCGAACTGAAGGAAAGACGTAGATAATATAGATGTAAAAAAAATGCTATGAAAAATAAAAAACAGGACGAGTCAAAGTATAGAGGAGGAAGAACGAAGAAAGGAAGAGATAAAGACACGAGAGAGGAAGAGAAAGAGAGGTTCGCACGACAAGGCAAACATTTCGACGCTGGATGCCTGGAATCGCGGCTGATTCATGCGGTGGTCGTACGTGCGAGTTCGTAGCCTCGTCGGTCTCAATCTCGCTCGGCTTGGATAATAACAACGGTTTTTTTTTTCGTCGTCCGGTCAATTATTCCATAGCGTGTCCAAATAATGACCTCCCGTCGTACCGTTTAATAACTTTTCGATATCATTAGACGAATGGCGGAAGCTTCAGTAGGCTCGGAGGCCGACTTCCAGTTCGTTGTGAGGCTCTCCACCGCCGGGACCAGCACCAGTCACGTGGTGACCGTGATGAACATGATGGTGATGATGATGATGATTGAGATGCGGTGGTTGAGCGGTGCCGCTTATACTCCGATAAGCCCGTTGCTTCTCGTCGAAGAGGCGCAATCTGTTGTTGTAAATATCGAGCTGATCTCTCAATTCGACGTCCTCGCGAGCGGCCGACTCCTCGTCGTACTCGAGGCAACCGACGCCGTCCAAACGCTGGAGGTCGATCCATCCGCGCCACGTAACGCACACGCCGTTCATTATCAAATGCGATCTCAGATGAACCTGTAAGCAAAGACAATGGACATTGATTAAAATGTTGAAATGTTGAAGATCATGATTTTATTTCATTCAGACTTTGCGTTCATATTTTGCATTCGGTGTCGAGGTTTCATTTTTCCACACGGCTTTGTGATGTTTTTTTCAAAATCAATCCACTTATATTCAATAGAAATATAAAACTATTGAGTTTGGGTACAGCATTTTTCGTGCTAATGGTAAATTTTTATCTGCCTTGGGCTGCGGTTGACTGGATCGTAAAATACAGAGGATGTGGTGGTTTTGGCTTTGTTCGAGAGATGAAGAGTCAAACATGTAATTTTCTTCTCTCTATTGCTCCCCCTCTCTGTCTCCCTCTCTTTCGCTTCCCTCTCGTGCAGGAACAAGCCGAGGGCAATCTGCGTAATCGTCGGCTCGAAATAAGAATCGTCGGAAGATCGCGGCGAAGGCAGGCTACGAAATTGAAATGGGAAGGCGAACAACGCGAATGCGGGTTAATCGGACGATTTGCTCAGTTTGTTGCACTCCACGAACTTTACTAGCGGGAATAACGAGTTACAGGACGCAGCATTATCTATATACAACATAGTTTTTTTTCATTATTACCACAACAATTTCGATGTAATACGAAAATTTAATCTCGCTATCGTGACTTATCGTCAAAACAGATATTTTCTTGAATTTTGACTGAACCGATATTCTTCTATATATGCAACTCAATATTGAAAATATTATGCGAAATGCTTTAGGAAAATAAGAAATAATGCGAGAATATTCGAACAAGATACAAATAAAACGAGCTTAACAGACCCAAAGAGTTTTGTTAAAGTTGAAGGAACGGAATGATCTAGCTACAGTCTGACCAACTAAAGACTGAAACGTTTCTTCTCCTCTTTCTTCATTCTGCTTGTCTCTTTTTCGCTCGACCACTAGCAGCAATACGGTCGGTTTCCGGTCGCAGCAGAAGGTCTTCGAGGTCTTCAGGCGCCCCGGCTCGAATCGCAATCGACACGCACCAGAACTCGGTTCCTTTTGAGTCGCGTGCGCGCGGGCCCAGCCTTATGTCTCACAGAAAACGCGTGAAGAAATAACACGCGCAGGGCATCGTACGGAAGCGACTGGACAATGGCAAAATTGCCAACGTACACACTGCACGCAAAATGTTGTGTTTCGAGCGATTATATTTTCCGTCGGGCGGAATGCGAAGAGTGCAAACGAGAGAGAAAGAAGTTTCGAAGGCATTGAAAGCCTACTTGAGGGATCTCAAACGGCTCAACATACGATCCACTCCGTTTTCCAGGTTTCGCAAAACAAGTTTTCAAGCTTCGTTAACAAATAGTTAGCAAATGGAATTTATATTTTATCGCATTATTCCGCTTGTACAGCTGGCAGTTTTTTTTTCGTCGTTTTTTGCACAATGGCAACATTTTCCGTACAATACGAAACGTCCCTACTCGAAATGTAATTGAGCGACGGGGTGCAACTATTATTGGGGAAGGAGGGGAAACCCCGTAATACGAGTAATATCTCAATTCGTATTATAGATTGTTATATACACTCGAACGCCTCGAAGCATAAGAATTGGAAAAACAGCAAAAGATTATTTCTTTTTTTTTCTTGCACGATGAGAGTGATGCGAGACGCGAGACGCATGCGCGCAGTACGACGAGAGACGAGATGCGAGTCACGTAACGGGGAAAAACGTATACTCCAAGGCGGATTACTCACTGCTCCTGTGCTCGGTATAGTCGTCTTTCGAGTTGCGTATATAGGACCCATACCCCACACACACGAACTTCGATCTCGTGAAATTCCCCAACGATTTACATCCCAAGTTATGCACGGGATTTCCTTTCCCCGAGTGCTTAAGTCATCGTATACCGTTAACGCTCTCGGTATTTATGGCGGCCAAGTTGTGATAACTCGCTTTATAGATTTCTGACACACGAACGATTCTCAGAATAGTTCACGAAAAAAGCAAATTTATTGTTAACGACTGGCAGAAAAATAACAAAAGATCTCGTTTAAGTGCTAGTGAAATAAAGAAAATAATATATATCCAAAATTCCATCTGAAAAGAATGTATTACTTTCATTTCATCTAAATTCTTTGCTGATTAGTCTTCTCCGAATGTTTCGACCAGTTGGCACCTTATGGCAATAATACATACAGTGAATCGACCGTAACTATGTGTTCCACTGTCGTTCACGTGCGTTCGTGTTGTTTTTGTTTTTTTTTTTGTCTCTCCAAATGCAAATTAGTCGACGAAAGGGTTGAGCGGTGCGCGACTTACCGGAACGCGTTACAGTTTAAATATCGCCACGCATTATGACGATAATGGGTCACGCCCAGAACGAGTCGGTTTTTGCGCCTTCCACTGCAGCGCCGCGCTCGGTTTCGCTCGCTCTCCATCGCGTGAGAACGCGGCGAAGAAATATGCCCGCTAATAAACACCCGATACGAAAGGGTTGCGCGCTCGGCCCATGTCGTCCGAGTAATTAATTATCGTACTAACCGGCGACTCGTACACGTTGATAGGCGTATTGTGCGTGAATAATCGGCTGAATTTGTCGATGTCGAAATGCATGGTCGCGTTTAAACAATGGCAACAGCTTTGAGAAATAAAAAACTCGACACGTTACACACCTCGGTACAAAATCTAGGTACCCTTGTGGGTCTTTAACGTATTCGCCGTAATTAATAATCACGACACTTGTGCTGCTGAATTTTTTTTCTATCTCTGGCGAAAATACGCAAAAAGTGTTTAAGCCATCATCCGATCAGAAATAAAGAGAATAACAGTGGTACCATTTTTTGAATCGTAATTATGTCGAAGCGGGCAACTTTTATAATCAGCCTGGAGAATAATATTTTTCGATTTAGTTGGAAAATCAATATATACAAATTTCGGTTATACACATTTTCATCGGATGTTTTTTTGCGTCATCCGCGATGCAACTCAAATAACGTGACCATTACTTCTACTAACGAAAACGAGCTTCAATTTTGAACACCCGACGTAATACTAGCGTTGAGTATAGCACTAGGGCTATATATCATTAGCAAGGAATTCGAAGCGTCTATTTTGCGACTTAAACCGTGATTCGACGACTATGATTCGTGTGCCAACATATACATTCGCAGTTACAGATGCGCAAGCACTCAAAGGCTTGTTCGGTGGGCGTAACCCGCCGCCTTTTTTCGCCAAGTCCGGTTCGGACAAAAAGAGCGACATTCGTCATCGGTGGCACGCAGGATAGGGCACCATAGGGTCAGCTAGAGGGGTTCCACAGTTGAACGACTTTGTTCTCTCGCTCGTCTCCGCCGTCTGATTTAGAAGCTCCGCCAGAAGCTGTTGGCCCCGTAGTTCCATTCAGCAGGAGCGGCGAAAAATGCGCGGCTGTTGACCGGAGCCAGCTATTATACTCGAAGAGCATCGAAGGTTCGGAAAGACTAGCTTCACAGAATCGAAAGGTTTTCGACCGAGTTGAGTGACAAAAGTCATCGTCGAGATTGTTCAGGAAAGAGTTTGGACTTGGAAATCTTTCCAAGAGAGAGAAGACTGTGCCAGGCGAGGAATGTGCCCCTTGGGACAGGCTGGGACCACCTGACGCTCGATGGTGAGATAAATACTAATGTACCAATAGATATATCGCACGCACTTCTAGCGCCCAGTGAATCTTCATTAAGCTGTCTGGCACAAGCAGGAAAGCTTTAATGGAACTGCCCTGTTTGACGATCGCCGAGGATACCAAGATTAACGTTTAATTATGAGTGTAACACCGGAAAAGATAAGATTACTTCGTAGCTCATGTTTTTCGTGATAGATGCTCTCAAGACAAATGTTATAACATTTTTATTCATCCAACTTTTTTTTTCTTCGTATTCAATTTGGGATCTTTGATACGATTGATCATGATTAAAGCAATTATTTCATAGTTGACAGCTATGATTTATATCACGTTTATAGCGACTGCAAAATGGTGCAAAATGTTTATAGCAACGCGAAAGCTTTAGTAGGATCGTCCTGTTCGACGGCCGCCGAGGATACCAATATTAACGTTTTATTATGAGTGTAAATCGGGAAAAAAAAGTTCGTGCTATAACTCAAGACAAATGTTATAACATTTTTATTCATTCGACCTTTTTTTCTTCGTTTTCAATTTGGGATCTTTGATACTATCGATTATGATTAAAGCAATTATTTCATAGTTGACTTAGCTATGATTTATTTCACGTTAATAGCAACTGCAAAATGGATGGTTGTCACTTTAAGATCAGCAATAGGTACTACGACTATTTCTCCGAGTGCTTCAACGAGTCTTTCTTCGGGTGTCTTTATAATTACGGAGTGCCTAGACGTTCGGATAGCGTACGAATTATGTTATATTTTTCATCCGGAAAGTCGAAAAACTTCACGTCGCGATCTCGACTGCTTCGTATGTTTCGTGAAGTAGATGCTGAAAATTTCCGCTTTAATATGATATGTATATAATGTTTTAAAAAGGAAAACCCGCTGAATTTCTTACTAAAGTGAAAAATATCCGCTTTAATACTGTATAGAGCGTTTTTAAAAGAAAAACCCGCTAAAATTCCATGCTAATGCAGAAAATGTCCGCTTTACACAATTACCTCACGTAATTACGAACATCCATGCATTCCTCTAACTCTTATAATAATACGCAATGCAAATTATTTAGTCAATTAACAGCGAAATCGTCGCTAGAACACTTGCACCGAGCATGACAATTATCAAAAGAGTTGAACGGGAACAAGAACTAGGTAGATATCTCGGCAGGGAGGACGCGCGCCCTTTATCCGGGTTCCGATCTCTCGCAATTATTTCTCGTCGTGGGGCGCGCACCGACAATGCTCAGCACGTGCTACGTACGTTCACGGTGCTTTCTTTATCTCCCCCTCGCGGGGTCATTTTCATTTAAAACAATGAGTACGAGCCACGGGGCACCGACGACCAGCACACACAAACGCATCTACATTGCTGCTAAAACGTACGTATGGAACGAGAGAAACGCGGCGCCTTTCGTAACAATACGGCAGCTCGTTATTCCAATTTCGGATTTCCATCCAGTCCCGTTCGCGTTCTGCTTGTTTATTGCATTTTTTCTAGCGGACAAATATACCATCGATATTGTCGAACCGAGACGAACGAACAGTTGTGATTACGACATTTTGGTAGTTACAAATTGTATGATCGATAATCGCGGAACTACTCATTTTTTTTTCAGTGCATAACACGACGCATCATGACACGTCCGAAATTATTTGGAGACCAAAGTCGTTCGCTGCTGCGGTTGTCTTGAAGAGAGAAAAAAATAAAACGTTCGAGTCGTAGGCGGTCCAGCAGCATCCTTTACAATCGTTGCGGGACGGAAATAAAACCTCGTAAGCTCCGAGTCGCAGCTTGGACCATATCCTAGGAGCTTCAGACGCCGAATCCTTTGAGCTTCCGCCAACGGCCGGAGGATATGCAGGACCCTCGCGGAGCCTCAGCCTCTGGCTTTTCGTTCGGAGTTACCCAACGTGTCGGAGATTTACGACCCATTAAGCACTAAATTTCCAGTCGCCGGCTTTCAAAGTGCATTTGTTGGCTCTCGACGCGCAGGCCGCCTCCGGGTCCAACACACGGCCACGGTCCCTCGAAACGTCCGATTGTTCTAGTGTCACGAACCCAAAATGTATATACGAACGTGCCTAATACGCAACAGATGCTACTCGTAGGGTCCGGGCTTCTGGTTTCAGGTACAAATTAGTCGACGAGTTAATTCTTCGAGTTACAAATCTCAAGGATTCCCGTCTTTCTTTTTCCTAAAATACGTCCAAGCTTTTGTCATTAACGCACAATTTTAGGCAACCAAAGTAACAAGTTGCTAGGATTGTCCGAGTTTTCGCGAAATAAAATACAAAAATATGTTTTTGTAAAAAGAACTGAAAAATGAACTGTTATGTTACAGTGACAAACGAAAAGACAAACGAAATGGATGCATAAAAAACGCGATAAGTATCAAGGGAATTTTTTTTGCTTTTCTTTATCGGCACATAAATTTATCAAAGAAAATAATACTTTTCCGCCACCACAAATTATCAGAAAGTGCAGCTAACTAAACCGCCGACATATCCTGAGAACAAAAGCTTTAAAATCATTTATTTTCAAGGCTCTGCCGTTTTCAATGTTATATATAGTTCGGTCCATCAAAGTCTAAGGATTTCCGTTCTTTTTGCTAAAATAATTCTGTTTTACGCTTTTATCATTAACACACAACGTTTGTCGATCAAAGTAACAAGTTGTTAGGATTATCCGAATTTTCGTGAAATAAAAAACAAACATATGCTTCTATGAAAAGATCTGAAAAATGTAAACTAGAGAAGAGAACTGAAAAATGTAAACTAGAGAAGAGAACTAAAAAATGTAAACTAGAGAAGAGATCTGAAAAATGTAAACTAGAGAAGGGAACAGAAATGTTTTGCCTTTCTTCATCGACAAATCATTTTATCTAAGAAAATAATTATTTTCCACCAGCACAAATTATCAGAAAGTGCAGCCAACTAAACCGCTGACATATCCAGAGAACAAAATCTTTAAAATCATTGATTTTCAAGGCTCTGACATTGTTAATGCGATATAATTCAAGCTACCATTAATTCCCTATAATACCCTTGCAATGTCCTACAAAAAACTATCTGAAGTACATTTCGTTAAACGTAGAAAGAGTTCATTCACGGTTGAGTCTAACCCACTTGAATCCGCGCGTTGACGACAATTTTGGCACGCGAAACTATGGCAAAATGGCGGACCAGCGTCGCGAGGTATCGATCGCAATGGCGTCGGGGATTCAAGGCGTGACCCCTGCTATGGCTCGTCGCGTTGCGTTTGCGTGTACGTGCGGACCAGTACGAAGGCGGTTGGTACTTGCGCGCGTCGAGCAGACGCCAAGGGAGTGAGACAGGTTCGGTTGGTATATGGCATAATTGTCTGAGAACCCATAGTCCAGGGTACACAGATGCGCCTAAGTAGCAGCTTCCATTATACCACGGTTGGATCAACAAACTACGATGTTGAAGTTTGCATCAATGGAAAGCAACGAAATTCAGAAGAAAATAAATTAATTCTAATTAACCCAAATGATGAAGGACACGATTTTTTTTTTCGTGCCCCTTGGTTGCTATGGCGTCTTTTTATATTTATTTTCATCATTTGGGTTAATTACAATTGATTTTTTTCTAAACTTCGTTGCATTCCAACGATGCAAACTTCAACGTCATAACAAACTTCTATCCATCGACCTTGAAACACGATAATAGATGCGGAAAGAGCAACCGAATCGAAATGTCACGAGTGAGAAAAAAGAACAGTGAAGATATGGGTGATGCGAGGGAGAAGGAGAAACGACGGACCATCAGCGACTTTCAATCCCTGTCCGGTCATTCGGGGGACGAGTCCCGCTTCTCCGCCTCTGTGTCTATCTACCTCTCTCTTTATATACACGTTGCGTCGGCGGCTCGCAGGCAATTTCAAGCGAATTCCGGGAAGGTTTACAACTGACCAAACAAGGGTGGGAAGGTCGATATCCAATTTGTTTGTCGGCTATTGGAAGTCGCAGAATTCAGCCTATACTTTTCGTTCGCCGACTGTACGTCAGATTGTCCTCGCGTGCATCCTGGAGCGAGGGACCCCCCGTGGTCAGACGACTACGGCTAAATTGACGGCCGAGCGTTCTGCCGCTGAGCGAGGAACCAGCCCCGTACGACCCATTGCAACGGAAGTGTCAATTACGTAAACGACGAAACGTCTCTCGCTAATCGAATCGAGCGATTTAGGTTCGGGTCGAACTATCACACATTTTTCGTATGGGTTTATGTAACGTTAACTTTTACTTTGTTCGACATTCATTCAATGAAAACGTATTTTGAATACTTTAACGACTGAATACTTGTGGATTGTTATACGCTTGTGAAGTATTATTATTTATCGTAAGCAAAGAAATCCTGTTAATTACCTGTACTTATAAAAAAGTGAGATTTATTGGAAATGACTCGAAAAAATGAGATTTATTCGAATTAATTCGAAAAGTGAGATTTATTAGAAATAATTCGGAAAGTGAGATGTATTCGAAATAATTCGAAAAAGTGAGATTTATTCGCAATAATTCGAAAAAGTGAGATTTATTGGAAATAATTTGAAAAAGTGAGATTTATTCGAAATAATTCGAAAAAGAGATTTATTCGAAATAATTCGAAAAAGAGATTTATTAGAAATAATTCGAAAAAGTGAGAGTTATTCGAAATAATTATTTGATCTCAAGAAGTACTTGAAATATGCTTTTTCACTTCAACAACGTACATCACCAATCTAGATGGTTTGCTCCGCGTGCCCAAAATCTGCCGTAATTCTCCCTGATCGCCCTACCAATATATTTCCTAGCCTTTTCACTCAGGCTCGTAAATACGTGTCCGAATGATCGGCAACAATGATTTCACGGGTCGTTACAGTCAAGTGGTCAAGGTGTCACGACGCAATGCGGGTTGTGATAGCGCATAAAAGCTGCTCGCCTTATCTCCATTTCACACAGAATTTATCTGCCTCTGCTTTTTTTTCTCATCCCCGCCAAAGCATAATTATACTGTTCAAAATATTTAGCATAAGCTTCCATTACAGGTAAAGAAACCCCATTTACATAAACTGATATATTAAATTTGACATGCAAATGAAATGTAAGATTACAGTGTTTTCTACTGAATCCCACAAAAATGATGAAATTTAATACCTAAGTTAAAATAGTGTGAATCAAAATTTAGAGTTTTTGGAATTTTACTACACTTGTATATTAAATGTAATATATCAGCTGATGAATCAAATTTCCAGTAATGCAAATTGGCAAACATTTTTAAGTGTAACTTGTAGTGTAAGAGATATCGCTGTGCCACGGAGAAAAATAATCAGGGAGTAATAACAAATCGATTGTCGTATTAACGAATTTTTTGTTGTTGCAACAAAATTTTCAGCTACCACAGCAAAAATGTTGTTATCACTCCATTGATATTTTTTTCTGTGCGCGCGTCTATCAGACAACTGCGCACATCTGAGTGTCGAATGATAAGTACCCATATGGAAATAAAGTATATGCAAAATATATAAAAGCTGTATTCTAGATATACAAGATATATTTTGTCCGAAAACTTCTATATGTCGGATATATTTTCGTGTATATTTCTTTTCCGTGGAGGTAGCGAAGCTTACCTTGCCGCGTTCTTTCTCAAAGTCGCACTGACTCGGTTCGCTGTCGTAGTTGCCGGCGGCGGGACCGAAGGTCAGTTGAAGGTTCGTTCCCATCGCGGCGAAGGCGATTTCGGTGTGGCCCTCGCGGCAGCCATCTTGAAAACGTCGTTGACGTTCCTCCAACGGTCGGTCGCGGAAGCCGGTGTAACGAACCTGCGACAAAAAATTCGCAATTTTTCGATTAGTATTTCATCGATTTTTCCCAATCCTCTTTTCAATTCATCGCGTTGCCACGAATATAAACTCGGACTGACAATTCCGAGTAATCGTTTTCTCCTCTAAAACAACCGATGTTCATCCCGGAGAGATCGTTAGTTGGGTGGAACGATGCGTGTAATAACTGGCGGCTTAACGATACCGTTACAGAGCCACGACGAACGAGCTCACTGTGCAATAATACGTGACGAACGTTCGCGGATGAAATAGAATTCCCGCGAAACAAATCAGCTACCTACTTACGCGCGCTCTTTCAATTTCGCGGAAGCAGCGACATTTCTACGAACGTATTTTTCTCGCTACGCCGCAGCGGGAAGACAAAACCAAAAATATCTCTTGCCTTTGCAATAAAAAAAAAATATATATATAACGCCGACACAACCACGTGTATTCAAAAGTGGCACTAAAAATATGAACCCTCAATTATTGTTACGAAAGTAATTATTGTTACGAAAGTAATTATTGTTACGAAAGTAATTATTGTTACGAAAGTAATCATTATTACGAAAGTAATCATTATTACGAAAGTAATCATTATTACGAAAGTAATCATTATTACGAAAGTAATCATTATTACGAAAGTAATCATTATTACGAAAGTAATCATTATTACGAAAGTAATCATTATTACGAAACTTATTATTATTATGTAAGTCATTATTATTACGAAACTTATTATTATTACAAAAGTCATTATTATTACAAAAATAATTATTATTACGAAAGTTATTATTGTAACAAAAGTCATTATTATTACAAAAGTCATTATTATTACGAAATTCTTGAGTCAAGCAGGTTCGAGTTGAATAGTCACGTTGGATATAACTGAAAGGCGATAACATCAGAGCCAAAGTGACTTATTATAATAGAAGCGAAAACGCAGGTTTTTTCCGCAAGAAAAAGGTAAATACGGCCTTCATAATATTACAGAGTGGACTCTGCTGTGTCTCGAATCAGCGCGGACATCGTCGAGGTGAGAGAGAAAGAAAAAAAAAACGTGCGCGGTGGGTAAACAAAACTCACCTCGCACTCGCGGCTGAGTCGCCTGAAGAGCTCGTCGTTCTCGAACTTCGCCTTCTGATCGGGCACGACTTTCGGCATCTTGAAGAAGCTTCTGGGCCGCGGTTGCTGATACAGGCCCATCCCGTCGAACGGATGGACCGGCAGGTCGCTCATGGGGTGCATCATCTTGGCCAATTTCGCACGAGCACAATTTTTCGCCGCCCGACGATCGTCGTAAATCTACACGGGGCCGCCGCGGTAGCGCCGGATGTCCCTCAGCCCCTCGCGAGTTTCACCGAACCCTCGCCACGAGTCCTCCCGCCACTGGCCTCCCGAATTTTCACGATCTTCACCGAACGAATCCGCCAACACGTCGATTGTGTCGCGAAAAAAGAAACGTCTCGTCACTCGAAAATGTGTACACGTCGATTGTCGACGATGGCTGAACGAGGAACGGAAGGAAATATAAACGATAAAATAACGAGAGCTCTGGCTCTGGCCCGTGGGGAAACGACAACTTCACAGTGCGACGACTCTGTGGAGACTAACGCTTCGAAGGAGACGATCCGAGGCCCGAAGGCTCGAGCGTCGCCCCGCCCATCAAAGCCGGCAGCGCCTCCCACCCCCACTCCGGCGACGCGGCGCTCAGCTGGGGTGGCGAGTGTGCGTTTTAGCCTCCACCGACGAGTCTCCTTGTGCCACCGAGGTGAATTTTAACGCGATGTGCTACACGCTTTTGTCGCTCTCTCTCTCGCTCCAACGTGGCCGCCACTGGTGCTGTCTCTCTCGCACTCGCGGAGGCTCCGTCGGTATAGCACATCACCTCGGTAGTAACAATAAACTCGAGTTTCAACGTGCGCGAGCCGTTTTGTGTACTTACGGCTCGGAAGGCGCCATTGCTCGAAGGCAAATACGGTGCTATCGTCCAACACGGGAATACGCAACATAATACGAGTGTAGACGAGGACGAGGGGCACTATTGTGCGTTCGGAAAATGCGTCTTTGCTCTCCGTGCAGGCACTTATACCGAGTTCTCAAGATCCCCTGGCTCGCTGATATGCCTCGCTCGATGGTTTACACGCGAAAATTAATTTTAATGCGAACAGTAAACTCGGGGTTCAACGTGTGCAACACGCACGAGCAGTTTTATGTATGTCTTACGCTGTTAGGTTAGGAAGGCGTCATTGCTCAAAGGCAAGTACGGTGATTGGTAAAAATATTTCGCGTAAACTTTTATTACGGGTAAAGGAGTAGCAGGACATGCAAGTTAAATGTAAATGGTTTTTTCTACTGGAGCCTATAGAATGATATAGAGAATTTAATATGGAAGCTACGAGATTGAGTATAAACATTTGGAATTTTACTACATGCGTGTATTAAATGCGATATATCAGCTCATGAATCAAATTTCCAGTAATGTAAATTCGCAAACATTTTAAACCCTAGAACCAGTGTTGTAAGTGCCCATTATGTTACGAATTAAAGTTTACACATCAGTTTATTTTACGGTAACGATTTTATAATAATCACCTGTAGCGATTATAAAATGATATGTGAACTTTTGAATAGCAAAAAAACCCAATTTTTTTCATTCAATTTTCGGAGAAATTGTGCGAAAAATGGACAAGCACAGTCCATTACTTCCAGTCCATCCATTACTCCATTATTTTCGCAATGCATTAACAGTATATCTCCATTTTTATCAATAAGATTATTGAAAAAAATCTTCCCCTAAGTTTTAGGGGAAACTGATATTTCCTGCTTCTACTTAAAAGATTACACATCATACTATAATCATTACGAGTTATTATTATAAAAAAACATAATTACAAAGCCTTTCGTACCATCAATTTTATTTCTATAAAAATTAGGGATTTACAACTCTGTCTGTAACGATATGCATGGATCACACGTACACAGAACAAACCGTGATTTTACGGCTTTTAAGAAAATATGTGTATCGTCTGACACGAAAATATGCAATAAAAGCCGTGTGTACACGAGAACGGGGGGCACTATTGTGCGCTCGGAAAATAGACGTCTTCGCTCTCCGTGCAGGCACTTACCGAGTCCTCAAGATCGCCTGGCTCAATGTCACACCGCGCGTTAATCTGTATACGCGAGGCACAACATATGCCCTGCTCGATAGTTTACACGCGAAAATTCAGGAGTGGGACGAGACTGGGCAAAGACCCTCGAGACTCGACGAGTCTATGTGTGTGATTTCAAAGCTGATCACAAAGGGCCCATCCCGCTCATCCGTTTAAGAGGATCGTTCTTGTTGTGAAGATGATTCGAGGGAGATTACCTGCTGAGTATCCCTCGCAACACTCTCGCCCGTGGATACACCCGTTGATTGTCGTTTTTTTTCGCTATTTGAAAACGGTTTTTCGTAGATCACTGCACACCGAATATTAACCGGCGAATTTATGTACCTCGAATTCTCCGATGGGACACAATCGTGTTGTGTGTTATTGATGCGCGTTATACAGCGCTTCTCGGATTATAGAGATTTAGATTCTACTTTTTTAATCTCTAATGCCCGTAAGTACCAAAAATCAATTGCCTCTAATTCTCGAACGGCACAATGTATCGAGCTGAAATTTTGCACCCAAACGGTGTATCAATTCCTCCTCAATTACAAAGATTTTTTTTTCTTTTTTTTTTTTTCAAAAACTGTCCTAACACATATTTTTACCTGAATTTAAAAGAATTATTTAAATGTATTAATATGATTTTAAAAAGCTGTTCTTTCACATAAAAAAGTCGGAAAGTAGAACTTTGCACATGGCTTCCTCCTTCATTTTCATTTCTCACAAAGCTTCTTGATACATCAGTATCTACATAGAGGTGACTTTGCGAAAAATGGAAATTAAGATGGAACCAATGCAAAGTTCTACTTCGCGCCTTTTAAAAATAATGGTAAGAGTGATATTAAAAGATCGAAAAGGTTTTTATAAAAACGTGTTGTAAAAAAAAAGTAATAGCAGTTTGTTACAACAAAAAATCATCTTTACACCATTGTATTATGAAAAGGTATTTGAAATTCACATTATAGATCCTTTCTTTTAAACATCAAATTTTAAGAAGAGTAGTATTTTGTTTCATATTAGTTGTATTCCTGAAAAATGAAACTTAAAAATTTGTAAGTGTGAGATGGACTCGCTCGTGTCATCGTTCGTGTGAAAAAAATTTCATTGGTATTTACCCTTTATAGAACAAACCAATCAATATACTATGGTCAATCTATTCATAAGAGTTTACGGATAAACATATAACATTTTCTCTGGCGATGTAGATCGATCATCGATAAAAGGTTTGTTTATAGTATTTACAAAATACCGTCGAGACACGAAACAACCGAGTTTCTGCCATCTCGCGTATTACTTTACGACGACTTATAGTTTGATAAATTCCAGGCATATTTTACGGAGAGCAAAATAAAAGAACATCAGTGACGCACGGTGTAATTGAAAAATGACCCGAAGCGAAGACGTGCGGAAACGCAGACACGGTCGGGAAAAATACAATTATATTACAGTGCGACCGCTTCTTCGTTAATGATGGTCAAAAAGTTTTATTCGAGCAAATACAATTTTCGGCCTGGGCTGTAATAGTCGGAAAATCGACAACGCGACTGCAGGCCGAGTATTTCCCTCGGGATGTTTACAGCCGTAACCCGGTCGAACAATGTGCAGAGTACCTGGACCGTGGTTCGACGTTCTTTAGTACCTAGCAACACCAATAAGCATATCGAACAATAAACCGCACCTCGGGGACCGTAAAACTCGAAATCGGTATCGTCCCTTTTTATTATGTTCTTTGTTACAAAAATGTCTCTCGACCCTGTTCGACTTTGAGCGATAAAAGTTACTGTTCTGTCGCAGAGATTCGCCATACAGCAATAATCATAAAGATGCACCTTATAATAAAGTCGTACCTTTTCCGATTTACAACAATGACGTTGTTTTCGCGTTATTCTACGTTCCGACAAATGTTAATATCTTATAAACAATTTAATGTTAATTCAGTGGTAAAAGTCTCATATATATTCGTATTTGAATTTAATATACAAGTTTCATGACATCTACGCTATTTCTTCCTTGTTTATTCATAATTCCGGTGCATCTCACGATTTTTTTCGTTTTAAAATTCTTCTTAATCATGACGTCGAAGTTTGCATCGTTGCAATGCAACGAAATTAAAAACAACAAAATATTAATGAACTTAACTGATTATATCGTCACTAAAAAGTTGTTACAACGACTAAGAGCATGGCAAAACAAAAAATATTTATCCCCTAACGGCGGTGTATTATTGTAATTGTTACAAAATTAATATTTTCTATTTAATTTCGTTGCATTGCAACGATGCAAGCTTCAACGTCATTTTTAACCAGTAAAATATTTAGTACATTTCTTCCAACGTAAACAAAAATACATTTTTACTTATCCCTACCCTCTTGGGGGTTTAACTAATTTAGTTTCAACGGTTTCAACTTAACCTCTCGTCCTTTATAGAAACATTTTGTATATTTTTTAAATTCTTTAACGGGGAGAAAAAATTTGCAAAAATCCCATGAGTCTTAGCAGCTCGCGATGCTGCGACAAAGGTTGTATGTATTGAACGATGCTGGGGAAGCGCGATAGTGATCTCCGCCTCGCGAGAATTTCCATTGGCCCGAGTAGAGGACCAATCGGGTCTTCCGGCTTACCACTCCCAGAATCATTCACCCCATCCCACTGTTTACTAGGTAAAACGTAGCTAGGCCCTATGTACATGTAACGTAATACACATAACTATATACTCAGTCCCCTCCCGAGTATGTATAGCCGCCATATGCAACACTGCGTGCAGTTCTGCGCTTTACGCGCGAATCATAATCATTGTCTGTTTTTTATTTTCCACCAGGGCAACACAAGAACTTTTAATACAAAAGAAAAGTGTTCATTACATAAATTACATATATACAATTGTATATAAATAAAGCAAGATATTCAAAATATGTATTTTAGATACATAAAATCGACCTTTCCCGAAAAATTGTATGTGTCGAACATATACAAAACATACGCGAGCGAAAAATATATCAAAACGTAAGACATATTCAAATAGCATTTTTATGATATTATCATCCGAAAAGTTGTCCAAACATATTTTCGTATATATTCATTTTTTATGGGAGTGTGATGAAGGCTATCTGCAAAAAGTGTTTATCGATAAAAAAAGTTAATGTCAGGAATTGTAGATAAAACATAATGATTTATTTGAAATTATGTTAAAACATAATTTTTATTTGAAAACTTCGTATACGCATTAAATTATTTAGGTATCGACAAACATTTACTTCCGTTTTTGTAAGCTTGACTTTTTTAATAATAACGATTCCTAACTCGAGAAGATCGTTGCACTGGTGCACTGTTAAAAATATTTAGTATCAGCTTTCATTACAGGAAAAGGAAGCTCTTTTACATAAACTGGAACTTAATACACTAATAAGGCATATAATTAACGTAAGTTCTATGAAAATTGGGAAACTCGATATAAAAATTCGAAATTTCACTGCATGTGTATTAAATCCCATATATTAATTGACGAATTAAAGTTGTAAACATTTTTAACAGTGTACAGGGAAAGACCAAAAAAAGAATAATTCATCCAATTTCGTGCACATTTTACTGGAATCCCCATGAGAGGTGGGCTCCGTGACGAAAACACAAAAATTGTTTTTAAGAGCAAATACATTGAATTTTTCAACACGTAGAACAGAAAAAAATATTAAAATACACCGTAATTTTGACTGAAATGTAACTTTTCCTGGTTTTCACCGTAAAAATTACGGTATAGGAAAATACACATTCATATTGCGAATAATGCTCGATTTACTGGAATGAACAGAATTATTACCCAAATATCAGTAATTTTACATGTACCGCACGTAATTATTACTAATATTTTTTTCCTCGTGTATTCAAGCGTTACTCTAAGTACTCCGCGGTGCTATGAAAATTCAAATGGCGAGGCGCTCTCTTGCCGTTGCCATAGCAACGCGAGTGCGGAACGACGCGATCGATGGAGTGTCTCGGAGTACATACGCAACCGTGTACACGCGATATACCGTACATACTATGCTCTCCATCCGCCCATAAATACGATCATTTTATTCGCTAGGAAAAACCGAATGGAAAAGCCATCAGTCTCGGGCGAGATTTTCAATCGCATATTCGTTCGTACATTGCGGTTCGATACGCACAAGTTACCGTGGGCTTGTTTATTTCTTTCGACACACAGAATAAAAAAGCCAATTGTTATTAGTTATTCGTTGAAAACAATGTTGTTTTTGCTAGTCGCAAGCTATACGATATAACATAAGTAAATTCTTAAAATAAATGTAAGAACAATTTGTGCAACGGAAAAGACACTTGTTACCCGAATAAAACTCGTGCGGTCTGTTGAATTCACGTATCTATACGTCTATACATATATTTATGTTTTGGTTGCTATAGTGCGGGTTTCAATGCTCCCGACTATCGAGTTAACAAGACTGATCTCGCAAAGCAGTTGGAACTCGCTCGTCGGTCGAGCCTTCAGAGATTGAGTTTTATTGTCATCACTGTGAATTATGTCGAATAGTCGGAACGTTCGGTCCACCGGACATCTCAGTGAATCTGCATCGACGCAGAAACGGGCGTACGAGCGTCATCGAGTGAGGGTGAGTACGCATAATATTCTAATATGAGGCATTCCATACGAATTTCGCCACCCAAAAAAAAAGTTCTCAACATTTTCATGAAAATCCGGTTCAGTGGTATGAATAGATGCACCGAATCATTAATAAAACATTACCATTTTGGCCGGAATATGCAGATTTGTTTATTTCTCATTTAATTTGTAATATCTCGGAAACGATTAATCGTATCGAAATCATTTATAAAAAAAAACGAAAATATATGTTTTTTCGTGGCTAACAAGAATTTTTTTTTTCAGAATTATGTAATTTCAGGCTACATTGTATGATAATAATAACAAAAATATGTTTTTTTTTAAATAGTAGGTCTTCAAATTTCGTCATCGGAAATTTGTAATTTGTCTCGGATTAATTTGCGTAATTTTCTAGGAAATCGCCTCGAAATCTGTAAGTGATCGCTGAATTTAGAGTATTTTTTCATGAAATAGCCAAACGCTTAGACGCTACAGCAGTTTGAAATTTAAAGAAATAAAAATATGCTTTTTTCACTGTGACGATCCTTATTATAGGTTTAAACATTTAACCGGTTTTTTTAACATCTAAAAAATGTTTTTAGATGGCAAAATTCATGTGGAATGTCTCATATAAAGCAGAAGCATAAACCGCTTGTACAGAGCATTTGGGGACACTGAACATGTGTATTCTATTCTTAAGAACAATGAGATATTATAACATTTCTTATGAAAATTTTGCCGTTCGATTCGTTCCGACGAACGAAATTTTCAGGTTAAAACAGCTACTCCCACGGTGGATATGGAGCCGCCACGACCTCGACCTCACGTGCTTTACGATGCCAAGAGACTGCAACTCCAGCGCGAACGACAGGCGGTCATATCGAGAGAAAATTTCATACTTTTGAAAAATCTCGACGACATTATGCGTCGAAAAAAGAATACCGATAGTCTCGCGAAACAAAAGTCCAAATGCATCAGGACACGATGAAGTTGTCGATGAATTGTGTATTTTGATGACCAATCGACGATGTACAAGCGACAACGCAGATACGACAATTTTCGAGAATGCACCAATGATGTTTTTTTTTTTTAATAATGAAGAAACTAAGTACCGCATTGTAGTGACAATATTTGTACGTTGAATAAAACTACGAAAAATACTTGACCAGAAGAAAATAATGCGGGAGTAAAGGATGAGTTTACGATCGCGCAACATAAGATAGTCCTTACGCCTAGAGTTCATTTCGCATAAATTCGAGAAAAATGAGAGAGTATTGCAAACACTCCTATAAATATCTGAAAAAATGCATGCACATTTTTATAACGACGTTATAAAAAACTGAAAAAATTCATGCACATTAAAGGTATTGTAAAGATCAGTTTTACATAATAATAATTCTAAAATGTTATTACCAAATTGGTGAAAAAGAATAGTTAAACAAATCTCCCGACGACCATTTTTTAATGATAATGATTTATTTTTCAGATTTTTAATGTCACTTTGAAATTTCTGTTTTTGCACACATTTTTTCCATATAAAAAACACAAAATTCAAAGTGGATTTGAAAATCTGAAAAAATGCATGTGTTCAGAAAAATGAACGAACCATTTTCATTTAAAAAATTTGAGTTATCGGGAGATTTGTTAAACCACTTCTTTTTGTCAATTTGTTAATAACATTTTAGATTTATTATTACGCAAAATTAATCTTTTGAGTACCTTTCATGTGCATGAATTTTTTTAGATTTGTATTCTGCCTTAATTGTGCGTTATTTTTCTTTTATTGAAAAAACGAATGCCCTTGCCTAATGGATCGATTTAATAACGTAATAACGGCCGAGCAGTTTGGCACACAAAAAAAAACTAAAAAGTAGAACGAAATGAATGCAAAAACGAATGCCTTACACATTTTTAGTTTTGCATAAAAATGTAGGGCCAGTCGTTTTTGCAATCGTTTTGATCAATTCCTCATTTTTTTGTTATGCCGGATTTTTTGTATAACCGGTCGGTCGCCTGAGTGACGATGGTTTTCACGATAAATCAACCGAAAACCACAATGGTTAAAAATATTGGGGTTTGAAACTGTAATTACCCATAAGCATTGAGTTTTTGCTTGATCGGGCGAAAGTCTATGTTGGTGGCTCCATCTACGTTTCAGTCCATGAGATAGGTAAGTAGATAACTTCCTCTTGGGTACCGACTGAGAGTAATTTCATTCAGTAGTAACAGCCCACCCTGTAAAAGTATATAAAGCTTTGTTCACAATTGAATCTCAGTCCACACCTAAGTAATACACCAAACATAAAGTGTTCAAAATATTGTGTATGAGCTTCCACTTATAGGTAACGGAAGCTCTCTTACGTAAACTGATATTTGAATATAATACACAAGTAAGATATAAAGTAAAATAATAAATATTGACTAAATCCTATGAAAATTGGGAAGTTTAATATAAAAATTTGTAATTTTACTACATTCTTGTATTAAAATTAATATATTAGCTGACAAATAAAATTTGGCCATGTAAATTTGCAAACATTTTTAACAGTGCATTTATCAATCAATGTTATTTTAGACTAGGCTAATCACACGCGCTGGCGCGCGTGCCTACAAAACTTGCCAAAATCGACCTCAGACATTTTTTCTTTTCAAAATATCGACTTTTAACCTGCACCATCGTTCTCAAATCGCATGTTCTACCCCCGAAAACACTGGTCATTAACCTTTTTTAATCGATTTTGAAAAAAATATTTTTTTGGCGACGAAAAAAATATTTTTTGTGTCAGAAATCGTAGATCCGGCTGACGACAGAAAATCGCAAAAACCGACCACAGTTTTTTTTTCTTTTCAAAATATCGACTTTTAACCCATACCATTATTCTCAAGTCGTATATTCTACCCCTAAAAACACTGGTTTCTAACCTTTTTTAATCAATTTTGAAAAAAATATTTTTTTGGCGACGAAAAAAATATTTTTTCTGTCAGAAATCGTAGATCCGGCTGCCGACCGAAAATCGCCAAAATCGACCCCAATTTTTTTTCTTTTTAAATATCGACTTTTAACCTATACCATCATTCTCAAGTCGTATATTCTACCCCTAAAAACACTGGTTACTAACCTTTTTTAATCAATTTTGAAAAAAATATTTTTTTGGCGACGAAAAAAATATTTTTTCTGTCAGAAATCGTAGATCCGGCTGCCGACCGAAAATCGCCAAAATCGACCCCAATTTTTTTCTTTTTAAAATATGGACTTTTAATCCATACCATTATTCTCAAGTCGTATATTCTACCCCTAAAAACACTGGTTACTAACCATTTTTAATTGATTTTGAACAAAATATTTTTTGGCGACGATCTTTCTGTCAGAAATCGTAGATCCGGCTCCGGACCGAAAATCACCAAAATCGACCTCGGAAATTTTTATTTCAAAATATCACCTATAACAGGTTAATCAGTCTTGCGCCGCTGCGCTCTTATAATGCTTTAAAAGGTTACGAGTGCTGCCCCGCCTGTCCTTTTATGAAATTGTTCAAATTTGATACCAAACTGATTTTGTTTATCACGGACTTTCCTGGCAAGCAATCACAGCTCCAATAGTTTGCTAACAATGCTTTCCGTTACTCATGAACTTTTTAAAAGAGGGATTCAATAAGTTAGTGAAAACATTTTTCTCACAGTAACATATAAAGCAGATGTTTATTTACATTTTACAAATTCATATCTACTACCTTGATGAATTTTTCACAAACAATTATTACAGTATCTTTTTCTTCGTCGCGTTCTCAGAGTCATACAGGATAAACCTTAATTAGTACAACGATATACTAAAATAAATACCTATACTATAGTTTTCTATAGAAAAATATATACGTCCGTAATAGAGAAATATATACCGCAGTAGGTAATAAAAACTGTAATCAATTTTGTTCACGCTTACAGACATTTTACAGCTTCAAGAAGAGATTGATCAACTGCTCTAGTGATACCCGCATTCGACGAACCTCTTCTTGAAGCTGCAAACATAAATACGCGTAAAAAAACTTAATTACAGTTTTTGATACCGATTGAGCCCGAAATGGGCGAGGGGGGAGAGGTGGGAAGGTGAGGAATTTCACATAATCTTAATAATCTTCGTGCCAAACAGTAGCCTCGATCCACTCGAGGTAATGCGAAACTCGGGTGTAAACGCCCGGAAAGTCAGGAGTGGCGCACAATCGCCCGAAGCTCGTGACTCCTATGATAACGTAGTGGCGACAGCCGTCGTTGGGGTGAACAGCTTGAAGCGGTCCGCCGGAATCTCCCTGACAGGTGTCTTTCTTCCATCCCCCGTCGGGATCCCCGGCACAGAGCATGCTCGGCACGACTCCGCTCGGCACGGAGGTCGTGAAATTGTGCAGCAGCGAGCAGTGAACGTTATCGACAACGTCGAGTTTCGCTTTGAGCAGAACGTCGCTGGATTCGCCGTCGAGTTCCTGCGAGCCCCATCCCGTGACCCAGGCTTGGTTCGGCGCCTTGTTGAACTGAGAATCGAGACACGCCGGTCTCAGGTTGTCCGTGAAGCTCACAGCTCTCGCCAGCCCCAACAGAGCCAGATCCGCGTACATGCTGGGAGGTCGGTAAGAAGGATGCCTCTTTATCCGATCGATCCTCACCAATTCGCCCGAGTTCGCGTCGCTAAGACGATTCGCACCGAGGCGCACGACGAAGGGGCTGCCCATGGTAACGTGATGGGTGCAATGGGCAGCGGTCAAAACCCAGCGATCGGACAGCAAACTGCCGCCGCAATAATAACCAATCGTGCCGTCCTCGAGCAGCCATCCGACGGCAGCCATGTGGGGAAATTCGCCCGGTCGAGCGACTTCGCCGCCGGAAATCAGTGGATTCGTCGTGAACGTGCAACCGATCGAGATCGGTACTGGTCGCGATTTCTTCAGCGGCAGTACCCACACGGTTTCCCGCGTGTATTCCTCGCATTTTTCCGCCGATATCCTTCGACGCTCCCTGCTGCGTTTCGGCACTCTCGCGTTTGTCTCGTGGTCGACGATTGCTGTGTGCGATGATAAATCCAGTTGGCTGTTTGTTTTACCGTCCACGCGTGCCGAATTGTCGACGGGTATCGATAGAACTGTCACGATGTAACTCAGTATCATGGGCATCATGATGCGGATCATTTTCTATACTTGTTACTTCACAATATTTTGCTTCGTTTATTGTTGTGATCTCGACGTGCGACTCGAACGACTCGACTCACGCAAGCCGCAATACGAGACTGTGTTTGTAAACATTTTCTTCCGGGCTTTTATCAAACGCCCTGGCATACCCCCTGCAGACGCCCTAGTCTCTTCTTTCCCCCTTCCCTCCGCCCATACCACCCTATCCAATTACACTTGTCGTGCCGGCATCGTTTTCGCGATTGTTATTTCTTGCGATTAAACGCGATTACAGTCTCACGGTTACGAGATTTTTACAAAGTTGCAAAGTGGAACTTTGTACATTGCTTTCTTCTTGATTCTTATTATTCACAAAGCCGAGGTGGCTTGTTTGTCAATGTTTGCTTCGTAAACGAAGTATTGTGAAACGTGGAAAGTAGAAAGGAGGAAGTAATGTGTGAAGTTCTTTTTTGTAACTTTTGTCGTTTCGACAAATTCTAGTACGAAATTTTAAGAAAAAACTGTGCTATAGGTCAGTTGGCGATATCGAGAATAGAAGAATATCGAGGAGTCGATTTGGAAACTGCGACCGGATGTGTGAATTCTGACATTTTAAACGTCAATTTTTTCAAATTTGTATTAAGAAATGCTATAAAGTATGTATGGGCAAAATTTTGTTTATAAGAAATCACAGTAATTGAAGAGAAGCTACATTCTACATCTTATGTGGGCAAAATATCAGCTTCAATCGTCGCGATCAGACGTGACTAGACGCGCATAAAGTCATTTTTTCTAGACCAATTTTCTCGACTTTTAATCAACCCTGAAAGTCTCGAAGAAATAATTGGACGCAAACGGAGCTTCGTCTATGAGAAAACGAAAACAAACAATCGATTGAGTCTACATATCGATTTTCTGCTCTAACTACGCAGTGCTGCGTGCCACTATTTTCTAAACAGTTTTTTTTTTACATAAGGTAATGTGTAGCACTTTACCTTAACTTGATGTGCTACATGTTTCCGACATCCTCTTTCGCTCCATCTCGGTTACCAACAACACTATTTCTCTTGCATTTCACGGCGGCTCAGTCGGTATAGCACATCATTCAGGCGAGTGAAACCTGCTCAGTCGGTAATAAAAACTGTAACCAATTATTCCCCGACGATGCCCAACGTTTCCGTAAAAAAGAAACGTTTTACATCATTCCTCTTTCGATTTTGGTTGGTGCAAAACTTTCATTTTTCTTGACATGTGTCTAGTTTCTGTGTATTGTTGGTCCGAATATTATTTTCTATCTCTCTCGCACTCATGGCGGTTTCGAAATCCCTTCCCCTCGCACATGCCGGTCTCAATCCTTATCAAAAACCGTAATGGAGTGATCTACATATATTTGCATTTACAGCTTCAAGAAAAAAATCATTCAACCGCCTGCTCTAAAGAGCATGAGAAATCCCTTCCCCCCCCCCCCCCCCCCCCCCTCCCCCGTTCATCCCGGTCTCAAACGGTATAATAAACTGTAATGACCTTTTTTTACGCATATGTGCATTTGGAGCCTCAAGAGAAAACTCATTCAATGCGGATATCACCAGTGCAGTTCGTTCTCGCTCCAATTTTCACGATTTTTTTTATATCGGATCAAAATTTGGTTTAAAAGTAGACTATCGTCAAGACAAGGTTCGGGATTGAATTTGCCGTTAATCCGTTCAGAGATACAAATTTTATGACATTTTACATTTTATTTAAAAAATATATTTTTGGATAGTCATTTTGTTCTATCAATTTCTAGACTATCTCAGCCAAAGATCGAGAACTAAAGTAACCAATCACACAACAAATCTTCCTTTACGGGAACGCTAAATATTTTTTTCATAAATTTCCTTTTTTTTTTATTTTGCTTTCAAATAGAGAGCTTTGTTTTTGTGAAATATTGCACAATGCTTCCACTATAAGGAACCCTAAATTCATAAATACACTTCCTCATAGTGGTGGCTTCGTGAAAAGTAGAAATAAATGAAGAAACAATGTGTAAAGTTCTATTTTGCAACGTTTTTTAATGTCAAGCACTGAGACGCTTCCGCGTCTCTTTTGATTGCATGTATCCACGCCACGGTTCGTAAAGATTGCAGCGTCTGAAATCTGTTAGTGCGCCGAGCCGCCGCGTCTATCAGCTGGTAGATTCCCCACTGCGCCTCATCACACACGCGCGTTCACGTATATAGCACGCCGCGAGCCGGCTTACTGCTCCGAAAGCGTCGCGCCGCTCGTGTAACAGTCTGTTCTATTCGTCCGGCTACCGTTGCACGTGCTGTATATCCGAAAATTTCGTCCCAGTAGTTGAGATTGATATTACGATACTACAGAACCGATCAAGATGCCTGGAAAGCCCGATTACAAAGTTGGTGAGTCGCGTTAATTCAACGATGATTTAAAACATGCAGGACTTACACGAGTTTACCGCTTGTCGTTCACCGCGAGCGGCGATAATTGTATACGCCATCTTTCCACAAAGTTCCGCACGTGGCTTGATAAAACGTTGCCGTTTTGGAGTCATCGCCGGTTCTTCGGATATCGTTTTCTTCCCTTTTTTATGAAAAAATATGTAGACACAGGATATTTTTAATTTTGTTGCTTATATTGTTACATGTATTTTTGCTGTGTCGTCCATATCGTGTTTCAAGTCTGCCATTTAAAAAACCTTTTTTATTTCGAATAAAAATAGTTTTTCTAGAAATTAGTTCAAGATAATAATTATTCGATCGAAATAATGCTAGCATATGAAAAATTATGAAAAACTATGAAGACTTAAAAAAAAGTAATTAAAGTGAATGTTTAAGACTTTGCATAGCCGCAAAATTGAAAATCACGATCTAAAATTATGTGCTTTAATTTCCAGCTGATCTGTCGTTGGCGGAATGGGGCCGAAAGGAGATCACAATGGCTGAAAACGAGATGCCGGGATTAATAGCGATTCGCAAGAAATACGGACCGGGAAAAATTTTGAAAGGAGCTCGCATCGCCGGATGTCTGCACATGACCGTGCAAACGGCAGTGCTCATCGAAACACTCACCGAGCTCGGTGCAGAGGTGAGATCGAGATCCCGAAGAGATCGGGCGATACGCGGATATATCGCGTTTCCGTTCAAATGATAATACACTTTATTTCTGTACAACGACACTTTTTACGGTATTGTTGACTCCACGACATGAGCTTCAAATCTGCGGGGTTATCGGCAACCGGTGACCCCGAAAGAATTTCACAACCTTATTCACGATTCTTCAATCCGATAAGCATTCGAATGAGCACGTATCTTGAGAAAATGACGTAATCGCATTTTCGAATAGGTACATGAATTACATTACAAGATGCGTCAACATTTGCAAGCTATCGCGGGTCAATTTCACGTTATTTCGATTGATTAACTCGACGCGCAATTTCACGGTGCCGTTTTCATAATAGCTCAGCTTGCTCCACAGTTTGCATAGTTACAGCTGTTCATTTTGTGATAACGATATCGCGGAAGAGAAGGCTCTGATCAGAGTTATTAACTCTCATTCGGTGTTATAAGTCACCGTTACTTTAAGAATGAAAGTACAAACAAGAGTTTATTTTCTACTCGCGATTTTAGAACGATGACCTGTACCGATTATAAAATTATATGTAAACTTTTGAATAGTCGTAAGAAAAACCTAATTTTTAATCAATTTTTGGGGAAAAATTGTGAGAAAAGTGGACTAGCGTCCTCCATTATTTTCGCAATGCATTAACAGTATTTCTCAATTTTTTCAATAAGTTTACCATGAAGTTTTATAGAAAATAAATATTTGTTGCCTCTATTTCAAAGTTTACACATCATATTATAATCATTACGAGTTATTATTACAAAAACGTGATTACAAAGCCAATCGTACCAACAATTTTATTTCTATAAAAATTAGGGATTTACAACTCTGCTCTCATTACTTTGAGAAATAAATGTCACAGTATGGTTTGTTTTGTAGGCGTGAATTAATAATAAAAACCTGTGGCGATTATGAAATGATGTGTAAAGTTTTAAATAGCTGCATAGATAACTCGTTTTCAACAAAAAATTGGGAAAAATCGCGAGAAATCCTCCATTACTTTCGTAATGCAGTAACCGCGTTTCTCCATTTTTTCTGAAAAATTACAGTGCGATTTTATTGAGAATAAATATGCCTTGCGATCATTAAAAATACACACATTGTATTCTAATGACTCGATGTTACTATTACTAATTACGAATTACATAGCCAATTGTACCATTAACTTTACTTCCAGAAGATTTAGGGATTTACAACTCTGACTCTGACATTTTTCTTGCACAGAGAACTAAAATACGACTCTGATCCGACAGGTTCAATGGTCATCGTGCAACATCTTCAGTACGCAAGATCACGCGGCCGCGGCTATCGCGAAGACGGGAGTTCCGGTGTACGCGTGGAAAGGCGAGACCGACGAGGAGTACCTCTGGTGCATAGAGCAGACCCTCGTCTTCAAGAACGGCAAGCCCCTCAATTTGATTCTGGACGATGGCGGTGATCTCACCAATCTCGTTCACACGAAATTCCCGGACTACCTCAAGGAGTGTCGCGGTATCTCCGAGGAAACGACAACCGGCGTGCACAATTTGTACCGCATGGTCAAGGACGGAACCCTCAAAGTGCCAGCGATCAATGTCAACGATTCGGTCACAAAGGTATGTACCCTAGCAAGTCCTAACACCAAAGGATTCACCGAAAAAACACTGAGTGCTGTTCGCATATTTAAAACACCGAGATTTTGGTCGAAAGTACCGAAGAAATACCGAAAATAAGTTAATAATGAATGTCTTTTAGTCAAGAAAGTGCCATGCTTTTTCGCTGCCGTCCGTGTAAAAAAAACCCTGAAGCACGGAACTTTCATGACTCAAATAAATGAATTTTCGGTGCTTTTTTGGTGCTTTCGATCAAAATCTCGGTGTTTTAAATGTTCGAAAAGCGCTCAGTGCTCATCGGTGCTTTTTCGGTAACTGTCCTTTGTTCTCTCCGTGCTTTCTTCAGTGCGCTAATCTGCTAGGGTACGGCCGCATTCATCGAAATTCCCCTGAGATACAATTATCCGTGTACAAGAGTAATTTTCGTTTCGTAGAGCAAATTCGACAACCTCTACGGATGCCGGGAATCGCTGATTGACGGAATAAAGCGCGCGACCGACGTTATGATCGCCGGAAAGGTTTGCGTCGTGGCCGGATACGGAGATGTGGGCAAGGGCTGCGCCCAAAGTCTCCGGGCTCTCGGTGGACGCGTGCTGATCACGGAAATCGACCCTATAAACGCTCTTCAGGCGGCTATGGAAGGCTACGAAGTCACCACGATGGACGAAGCCTCGAAGAAGGGCCAAATATACGTGACGACTACCGGATGCAAAGACATCATTCTGGGTTCTCACTTCGAGAGTATGCCGAACGACGCTATTGTCTGTAACATCGGTCACTTTGACTGTGAAATTCAAGTTTCGTGGCTTGAGAAGAACGCCGTTGAGAAAATTAACATCAAGCCTCAGGTCGACCGTTTCAGGATGAAGAGTGGCAGGTTTGTTGTACATGAATTATAACGGACATCCAATATATTTTCCCCTTTTGTCGATTCATTCACTTTTTTCTACGACCCTCTCTGATCTGCTCCAAAATTGGTAATATCAAAGTACCAGTAAAGGGCACTCTATGTGCATTTTTTCAGATTTTTTAAACCATATTTCAGAAAATTCCGTTCTTCTTTCAAACGCAAATATCTCGGAAACTTGAAGTTACTTAAAAAAAATGTCTCAACATAAAAGTTGTCGTTTTTTGTTAGCTTTCGAGCGGTATATTTAAAATAATGTTCACGTTCCGATTAAAATTATTTTTTTACCGAGAAACGGAGGAATTATTATTTTTTATTAAAAAACGGAATATTTTTTTGGATTGAATAAATTACAGAGTTCGTGCATGACTTCTGATATTGCAAAAAAATCCCCAGAGTGGCACCGAAAGATCTTCTGGTATAAAAAAATGTATTAATAAAAGGGTTCCCCCATTTTCCGGAACTTTTACACAAATACATTTTTAATGCTATTTTTTTTTCTTCTACAGACACGTTATTTTGCTGGCGGAAGGTAGACTGGTGAACCTGGGTTGCGCCACTGGACACTCCAGTTTCGTGATGAGCAATTCTTTCACGAACCAAGTTCTCGCACAAATCGAATTGTGGACTAAGGCCGAGTCTTACTCTCTCAACGTTCACATGCTGCCTAAGAAGGTGAACTTTCAACGTTTCATTCGCGCGACAACGAAGATTTATGGTCCGATCATAATGCATTTTTTTTTGTTCGATACAGTTGGACGAAGAAGTCGCCGCTCTGCATCTCGATCATCTAGGAGTTAAATTGACCAAACTCACGCCGGACCAGGCGAAGTACTTGGACATACCGGTGAACGGACCCTTCAAGCCCGATCACTACAGATATTAATGTGCTCCATAGAAATATGTAACTCGAACAACTAAATGAATTTCTAAAAAAAACATCTCAATATTTTACCCCAACTGCAAATTCCTCGGTAGTAAATTAAAGATCTCGCTCTCTACCCCTCTCTCTCTCTCTCTCGATACTCCAATTTTCTGAGCGAAAATCGTATGCATAGATTGAATCAGTAACAAAAAGAGGCGTACGATGTTATATATTTTTGTGTATTATTGAAATAAAAATTCGTCATGTTGTAGTGAAATCTTGATAAAATTGTCACGAGGAACGCGGTGCGCTCGTCAATTATTTCAGTGCGCCTGTTACCAAGGCAACCAAAAACTTCTGCTCTTGTTGTTACAAAAAGTTAAAATGCGACAGGAACTTCCTTTGCCGTATCACGTCAGTCCACTCATAAAGGTTCGTAATTCACTCCAATTTGACGAAAACAATTTGATGCCTTGACAGAAATAATTGTTTATTGAAAAAGCTCTGCAGATGGTCAGTTCTGGTGGCAGGTGTGCTTTACGGGTTCAAGCGACAATCGAAGTTGGCAGTTGAGGAGCAAGAATTTCGTAATAGAGAGACGGAAAGAAAGGCGAAGATTGCTGAACAGCTTCAACGTGAAAAAGCGATAGCTAATGCAGGTGCTTCCTTTTTACGTCTAATTTTCATTCATCACGCCGAGTATCGACCGTTTCTGGTAAAGCTTAAAAGTAATAATGCAGAAACTTGATCACAACAGCGGAGCTCGAAGGATTGGAGAGGCTATTCCTGGGCGATGACAGCAATCAAATAACGTTTAACGACGAATAATCTGCTGATGTGTGGCATAGAAGCATCGATGTCTTCGTATCGATTGCAGTAAACGATGGTGTGAAAAAATAAACTTTTTCCAACAAAAGATTAACGGTAGTTTGCAACATTTATTATTCTTTTGGTAACGTATCTTAAGGGCTCTCGATATCACTCACGAAACACTCTCATATCATTCTGAAAGTGAGGGCGTCGCATATCCTGTTTGTTCCTTCAACTAAAATAGCACACGCTAATTCACTCTTATAAATACGATTTTTGTTCACAAAAATTCATCCCCTCCTCTTCTTTACCATTAATTTCAAGTAGAGACGGAGCAATTCGGTCGCATTCACGGCCAGAGCTGCTTTTGTCATTCGCCCTTTGAATATCGAGTCTTTAACATACATTTATTCTATATACAAATTTGCATGTTCAGTCTTATTTACATCTTTAAAAGTGTGCTGCTCTCCTCCACGCAGCAGCAGCCGCATCCGGTTGGGCACAGGTTTTCTGTAGTGAACCACATCGCTAGGTGATTTGTGTGACCTCCATGGCCACAAACGATACAGAAGTTGCTGGGTCCTACACAGTTGTAAAATGTTATATTCATTCATGATTTTATGCTATCGCAATGTTAATAACAGTAGAACCTCGATTATCCGATCCTCGATTATCCGAACGATGACTTAGTTTATCCGAACGTTGGCACGAAACATACGTTGTTGCTTGTATACGCAAAAAAGCATTAAACATTTTCTCAGATGTTTTTTTGAACGTTAATATAAATGTAGACATTTAACATATATATATGTGTATATACAGTGTTGATGTAAGAGACGTGTACATCGCGACCCCCCCCCCCCCCCCCCCCCCAAAAAATACGTTACGACTATCCGAACTTTTGATTATCCGAACTAGTCTCGGACCCAATTGATTCGGATAATCGAGGTTCTACTGTACTTTGAAAACAGAGTTGTAAATCCCTAATTTTTATGGAAATAAAATTGATGGTACAATTGGCTTTATGGCGTGTGTAAGCTTTAATTCTTGAAGTAATAGGAACTTACAACACTGTTTGAAAATAACGTTTTTCCATTACTTTTGCACGTAAGAACGATAATAAAAATGCGGCTGCGGTAAGGGAAACAAGTTTGTCTCACCTCGAACAGAAATGTGACAAATGACGCACTGGAAGGTCAGTCGCTTGCAGTTTGCGCACTGCGGACCCCGACTGGACTTCCCACACGTGTGGCATTCACTCTGAAATTCGACGTCCTTGTGCGTATCGTGATGAGTCGCGCTGACGTGTTTGAGCACCTGAGCTCTGGCGTCGAGCAAACGCCACCTGTGAAGAACTTCCGCGTACGCCTTCTTGTAGCCATCGTACAGTATGGTGTGTTTCTCATCGAGAAATCTGCGACAGAAGAAATTAAACAAATTGAGCGGCTTGAATACACCGAGGCTTCGCATATTGTTCAGTAGAAAAAAATAAAAATTAACTTTGTTGAAGTTTGCATCGATGGAATACAACAAAACTCCGAAAAAAATGAATTGTAATTAACCCAAATGGTGAAGAGCACGAAAAAAAATCGTGCCCTTCATCATTTAGGTTAATTAGAATGAATTACCGAAAAAAACGTAAACATGATACGACATAAAAAAAATGTCGTGGACTTCATCATTTGGGTGAATTATAATTAATTTTTTTTTCTAAATTTCGTTGTATACCAACGATGCAAACTTCAACATCATAAAAATTAAATATGCGTGAGCAAATCACGTTTTTGATGGCTCTCCATCGTCCTTCGAATTTAACTCGCGGATTTTACCTTACGTTCCTTCCGATATCACAGGACGTATCTTGAATTATTTTAAGATCATCCAACGACTCGGACCACGAGTTCGATCGATGCTGTTTGAGATTCTGAAAGTTCCACCCTTCGAGACTCGTGTCGGCCGGGTGTATCGTGTGATATGGCGAACTTCCAGGCTGAAATCACGAGAACGTGTCGGTATATTTGTCATCGATTATGATAAAATTATACCGCTCACTATACATCAGGATGCCCCATCACATTTCAACTTTTATTTTTATTTCCAGTGGCATACGCGATAACATTGCAAAACGAACCAAAAACCAATATTTCATAAAACTGCAATAACACCGGAAGACATTTCCCGATGGCATTGAATTTGTATGAAATATATGATGATAATTCTACGCATCTTTATTGGTAGCCATTTTTCGTAAAAAATAAAAACAAAATTGAAGTTTCGACAAGTCAAGTTGTATAATATCGCTGTAGAACAAATGTTTTTTTTTTTCGAATGCACAATGACGATGTGAAAGCGTGAGAGATAGTGTCGCGAGATGTCCGATACGTGAAAAAACCCATTAATCGACTACGACGGAGCGACCCTGAGAACCAATCGGCGTGAGGACCACTGTGCAGCATCACGAGAACATGTTAAGCTTTAATGTTAAACACGCAATTGCCTTACCTTTGACCACGATTTCCCAGTGAAAAGCCTCTACAACAAAGACAGCAATAATCGTATATGAGTTTACGGAGCGGTATTATTAAGGATGTAGGAGCGCGAAATATTAAATTCGCATAAATTCGAGAAAAGTGCGAGAGAATTGCAAACACTTCTCGATGGTCTGAAAATCTGAAAAAATTCGCGCACATTAAAGGTACTGAAAAGATTAATTTTGCATAATAATAATTAACAAATTTATTTTTAATAAAATTGTTTACCAATATTTCGTTGCCCCAATTTTTTTTGCATAAAAGTGAGTCCTTTATTTTTCTGTATACGTATGATTTTTTCAGATTTTTATCTAATCTTTGAAATTTGTATATATTTTCCATACACAAAAAAAACACAAATTTCAAAGATTAAATAAAAATCTGGAAAAATTCATACGTATACAGAAAAAAGGGATCATTTTCATGCAAAAAAAACTTGGACCAACGAAATATTTGTTAAACTATTTTTTTTATCAATTTGTTAATAATATTTTGGGATTATTATTATGCAAAATTAATCTTTTCAGTACTTTAGTGTGCATGCATTTTTTCAGATTTTCAGACCATCGAGAAGCGTTTGCAATTCTCTTGCACTTTTATCGAATTTATCCGAATTGAACACTTCGCGCTCCCACATCCTTAATTCTCCAATAATTGTGCCGCTGAGAGCGAATAGTTTAGTAAACTACTCAAGTCAATAGTGGGTTTCTTTTTTAATACGAATCCCGCTCGCAGCACCTATAAACATCCGATATGTGATTTCACCTTAATTCCGGAAGACTGTTGAGTTAATCATCAATCATATTACGAAGCGAACGACCGACAATTGGTTTTCTCAATACATGAATATTGTGTTCTCCCCTCATCTTCCCTACTGTTTGCGCAAATTGCAAAGATTATTTTCAACCGATACCTACAAAGGACTCGTCGATTTATCACTCAAGACATGGTTCTTGGGAGACTCGGTCGGCGAATAATGTATTTGCGAATAAAACACATCAATCCCAAGGGACGAATTTACGGTATCGCCTTATCATTATTAAGAAATCTAAAAAAGAAAGGTCTCAATGCGACCGAATATCATGCGGTTAACGTATGACGATGAGTTGTTAGATGAATGTTTTACGTAAGAAATATCCAAGCTGTATTTTGTTCATAGATAAAACTTACGCTGACGTTGACAGATTTGCTGACCATTCGCGATTGACTGACGTCCGGATTTTCGGACCGGTAGCTAAAGACGCAACTCAGCATACCAGCCATTTGGATATCAGACTGACTTGCATAGTGTTGAATGCTTAACAAACATAAATAACAATCCCACATTGGCCTTAACTAGTTGAACTTATTGTTTATCGATGATACTGTAGCTAAGAAAAAGCTTGCATTACATGAAAATTAAGTAAAAGATATTAAATGCGCGACGAACACAATGAATCTGTAATTTCAGATAACCATTTGGAAACATAAGTTTTCAAGTGGCTCAGTTCCCTTAAGGCAGTGGCACTTCCCCCACTCCAGCTCGAATTTTTGAAAGCTAGTTTTTCCTAAACTATTCGACAGATAGAGCACAGATTTTGATAGAATGTGCGGAAGTATTATGACCTTCAAAATATCTGCATCTGCAGAAATGAACTTTGGCAAATTGTAGCGCTGTAACTTATGGTCGGAGCGGAAAATGTCTGAGGACTTTTTTCTTCCTTTTTGAATGTTTTGAAGGTCATAAAAAAATATTTCCTTGCGTTTTTTTGAAAATCGGGGAGAAGGCGCCACTAGATAATCGAAAAAGGAACAAAAAAGTGTAATACAGTTTTTTCTTGGGAAGTCATCCGGCAATGATATCGCTGGACAAAGCTTAAAACGGTGAAAAAATATATTTCCACGCATTTTTATAAAAATCGGGGAGAAGGCGTCACTAGATAAGCGGAAAAGGAACAAAGAAGTGTAATACAGTTTTTTCTTGGGAAGTCATCCGGCAAAGATATCGCTGGCCAAAGTTTTAAAACGGCAAAAAAAGATATTTCCTTGCGTTTTTTTTTAAATCGGGAAGAAGGCGCCACTAGAGAATCAAGAGTACTACAAAAAAGTCCTTCGGCACTTTTGCATTCGATCAATATTCTGGACACGACAAGCTGCCAAAGATAAATGCTCAAAAACTACTATACTAGCGCGTGATAAAATTTGAAACAAAAAATAGGCGCCACCTCAAAATGAGTGAAAAAAGAACATATTTTATACGTTTTTCTTTCCGAGCCGCAACTAAAAAGATACAGCGTGCCAAAGTTTTCAATTTGCAAAAACCATCTTCATTTTACACAAACAATTTTTTTTTAAAATAGGCGCCATCGGGGAATTCAAAAAGGAAGAAAAAAGTCCTCAGACATTTTCCGCTCCGACCATAAGTTACGGCGCTACGATTTGCCAAAGTTCATTTCTGCAGATGCAGATATTTTGAAGGTCATGGAAGTATTGCAGAATTATGCTGATCTTCGGGCTCCTCGATAAATCAAGTCGTTTGGTCAGGAGGACAGCCCTATAGGCGTTTAGCATTGGCGAAGAACTTCCGAGCGAAGTATCACTGCCTCTTAAGGTCCTATCATATAGTCTTCATTTCGCAAAAATTCGAGAAAGATGAGAGAGAATTGCAAACATTTCTCGATGGTATAAAAATCTGAAAAAAATGCATGCACCTGAAAGGTACTGAAAAGATTTATTTTGCAAAATAATAATTGTAAAATGATATTAACAAATTCATGAAAAAAGTTGTTCAAAAAATTCCTCGGGAATCTACATTTTTTTAATGAAAGTACTTTTTTAATTTTTCTGAATACGCATGATTTTTTTTCAGATTTTTAAGTTCACTTTGAATTTTGTATAATTACTTTTTAAGTGAATTTAAAAATATGAAAAAATGTATGCGTATTCAGAAAAATTTACGAAGAATTTTCATTAAAAAAATATAAAAAATTGGATCAAGAGAAGTTTGTTGAACTTTTTTTTTCATCAATTTGTTACTAACATTTTACAATTATTACGCAAAATTAATCTTTTCAGTACCTTTAATGTGCATGAATTCAGATTTTTATACCATCCAGAAGTGTTTGCAATTCTCTCTCATTGTCCTTCAATTGATGCAAAAGAAGACTATACGACAGGACCTCCGTAAACTGGAACCGGCAGCGTTGTGAAATAGAAAAATGATAAACTTGAATTGGGAAATAAATAAACTCACAGCGAATGGATTAAATTTTGCCCGAACGGGTGGAGAGGCCAAAGTGCATCGATGTCCGGGGTCTGACAAATGATGTTGTTCGAAGCTGACAGCGGTTGAGATATAACGAGGGCTGCCAAGCACCACGCTTGAACCAAATCCGACCGTTCTAATGTCGCAGCAACATTCGCGTTGTACTGGCACATCGCGGGAATGTCGGTGATGTTAATCCTGAACGAAAGGCAATTCAAATAACATGTCGATCGAAATTTCTTTCGCAGTTAACGGTAACATTTCAACGCTACGATAACTATATACTCACACATATTTTTCAGCGAGTTCCTTGCTGACGAAGAACAACGAGGATGCGTCGTATATCGTCACTATGGAACAATTTTTATAGCAATTCCTGCTTTGCGACCGATTCGATCCGTGAAGACTTTTTCGCGAACCTTTCTGCAAGTCACCGAAATCTTCACGTTAGATCGCACGTAAGATAGCAAATGGTGTTTGTTCGCGATACGAACTTACCCTGTCTTGGAAATAAAAGGAACTAATGGATACTGTATCGCCTGACTGCCCGTAGGAACTCGGATATATGTTCATGAAAGGCGACGATACGCCATTCACCATTCCCGTTCCCAGAGCCGATAGAGCTCTAGGTGTTGCACCTTCCGGTTTTATAGACGATCGTCTTGCTTGGGACGAACGACCAAAGCATACGAGGATACCTGAACACAATAAATTATTTACTCTCTATACATTTGATTGAAAATGGTATGTTGGCGAATTTTCATTGTAAGATTGAAGGAAAATGTTGTTTATAAGAAAGCCTGTTATTTATTTATAAAAATAATTAATTCTGTGACAAGTTAATAATAAATATTCCGGTAATCGTTTGTCCTATATTTTTGTTTCTATTTGTAATTTATATCCGAGAATATCTAACTGTTGATGCATTTATATTGTTGAAATTGCGCGCACCCGAAATATAATAATTTATATAACGAATAAATATTACGGCTAAAAGAATTTTCTTACATATCTGGTGCTTTGATTTTCTTACTTTTGCAACCAAAAAAGAAATTAAATTTCAGAACCGATTTTTCGAATGTTTTATTTAACTTCATGAGACTTCGACAACCCGAAAATCAATTTACAGAATTTTCTCACCGTATTTGTATGGTTCAAATGAATTATGGGAATACGTACCGACACAGCTGAACTTTGCTCCAGACGTTCTTGGAAAGGGTATGTAAGTATCCTGATAATTTGTACATATGTTTGTCGAGTTTAAGAAATCATCGTTTCTCTGTATATGATATCCCAAATGCGCCGTTTCGGATTCGTCTTTTGCGCATGTCTGCGATGAAAGTTTTGTCAATTAGTCCCGACTATTTTGCTTCGCTATTTACGTTGCTGTAGCCAGAGTTGTAAATCCTTCATTTTTATGGAGATAAATTTGATGGTACCATTGGCTTTGTAATTACGATTTTATAATAATAACTCGTACTGATTATAATACGACGTGTAAACTTTTAAAAAGAGACAAGTAATATTAGTTTCCCATGAAACTTGATAGCATTGTTATTGACAAAATGGAGAAATACTGTTAATGCATCGCGAAAATAGGAGGTCTTTGTTTGTCCATTTTTCTCACAGTTTCTCCGAAGATTTAATGAAAAATTGGGCTTTTCTTGCGGCTATTCAAAAGTACACATATAATTTTATAATCGCTACAAGTCATCGTAATAAAATTGTAACTAGAAAATAACCTGTTGTGTAAACTTTAATTCTTAAAGTAATGGAGACTTACAAGACTGACTCTAGCACACCGATAGCACGAAGCTAGCAAATTTCTGACCTGTTCCAGTGTGATAATAAGCTGACGCAGACACGGCTCGAGACATGAACGGTTTTTTCGGACGCGTTGCTGAGCCGTTTGTTTCAAGACTTTCAGCAGCTTTGCCATCGTTGCATTGTCAACCGTAGTGCCAGGACAAAATTGAAAAGTCGGCTGAGCGCTGCACGGATAATTGCTCGGAAAATTGACTTTCAATATGACGTTGTAATTCTTGTTGCACGCTGTAACCGTGCAGCTTCTCTCCAACGCGTCCATCGCATTGACCTTCAAAGTAAGAAATTTAACATTTCATCTCGAACAATTTGGAGCCCGAGAAATGTCAATGTTAATTTCGATCCTGTATCACCTCTATGTTTGGTATGTTCATATTTATAAGAGAAAACTCCTGTTGAAGTGTCTTTGGCTGCGTAGGAGACGGCACTTCCTTCTCGTTTTCAGCAAGTGTGCCCACCTCGTGATGTATCACGGGTCCGTCGAGCTTCGATGTCACGCAATTCATGTCCGGCTCGTTTTGGGAATCATCGAGTTGCATTTGTTGAACCGATCGCAACGTTCCTGTTACGTTGATCAGCGACAAACATTATAAAATATTAACAATAAATCGAGATTCTAATAACTTCATCTAATAACTAGGGGTCTGCTAATATTCGAAAATATCGAAAATTCGGTTTCGAATTCAATCGCATTATAATCTATAATATATAATCTATATTTATCATTATAATCGAATTTTTTTCGAATATTCGAGCCGATTCGATTCGATTCGAGCACTATTCGCACACCCCTACTAATAACCAATGCATGACAATTCTCTGTAAGCAGAATCAGAAACCGATAGAACTCTCATACCGTAGGTACGGCATTGTTAGGAGCTACTTACGCATATTCGCGTCTTCCGAGTATTGCGTGTAAACCGAAGTGGTGTCATCCATGTCGTGGCCACACAACTAAAAATATATGCGCTCGGTACTTGTTTTTTGTTTCATGTAACGGAATGGAATAACTCGTCTTCCTTTACCTTTTTCAGGAAAGGATCTATTTTGAATATCCTTAGACACTGATCTTTCGACCACGTGATCAACTCGTAATCATTGATATCTGCAACGAGTATAAAATATACCGATGAAGTTGCGATATAAGTTTGTTGAAAATTTAAGGGAAAATGCAACCCAATTCAAGATTCGAAGGTACCTGTTTTCGGGTACCGCCATTGAAACTCAAGAACAACGTCCGTATGCCCGACAAAAGTGTAAATCGGCGCGTTAAGATTCGACGTGTTCCACAGAAGGAGACTGTTTTCGCCGCGACGCAATTGTGGCACCACTATGGTCACCAAGCCTTCCCCGAAAGGCTGCAACGGAGAAAAATAAATCACAAAATCGAGAAAAAATGTACCGTTTCCACGCCGATAAGATGAAGGAACTCGAATCTTTTTATACCGTATATCTCGCTCTCCAGACCGGAGAGTTCGTCGTTAAAATACTTTCGGCTCTGCGAGGATTCGCGATGTCGAAAATTTTCACGGTGCAATCCTGACTGGAGGTAGCCAGTTGATTTTGCTGGAAGGGACACCAGTCCAATCCGTGTATCTGAAAACATCGTCGTCCGCATTTGTTCATTTACGCGACACGGCAGAATGTCGCAGCCCTGGTTAAAAGATCCGATTAGAACCAATAAAACGAACAAAAATCCGATTAAAACCTGTTTAAAACGATTATTTTTCACTCGGAATTTGGTGCATTTTAACGGTTTCTATGAAAGTCAATCGGAATTACTAAGCAGAGAGCCTCAACAGTATTTCAACTTCCGATGTACCTTCGTCAAGTGCGCCGCTATATATTGTACCGGACTGTTTCCCTTCCGCTGGTCCCATATCTTCACGTCACCGTCGTGAGCCGTGGCCAACGTATGCGGCGACAACGCGTTCCATCTGACTTGCGAGGAACCCGCTGAAATGTGTCTTGTCAAGCACGTAATCGACAAAATAAAAAGGTAACCTGGCGGATTAGGCAAGCGTGGATACCACCATTTTTTACAGATACCACAATTTACAGCTAAACGACTATGAAACAACCTTGATGCGGGTGAAAAGACAGTTGTTTTGTGGTTGTTTTCGGTGGCTGCAGTTGTAAATGTAAAAAATAGCATTGGCAGAAACGCGGTTGCTTTGGAGTTTCAACGGTAGAATCGCAGTTACAAGAAGTTAATTTCACGGTGTTTTGCTACCGTCGTTTTACGGGTTGTTTTGAGGTTGCGGTGATCCGACAGGGTAGTTGTGTAGTTTTATCGTACCAACTGCCGACAGTGATAGACACGGTCTTCGCTGATCGCGTATATCCCAAATGTGAATGAAGGTGTCGATGCTGCAAGACGCCACGATATCGGGTTCTTTCGGGTGCCAATTTAAGTCGCTCACGACCCTGGTGTGAGCCCTGAGGCTGTGCGTTGTCCGCAGCTCCTGTCCGCCTCCTCCCGCAAAGCTCAATATTTCCACTCTCGTATTGCTCTGAAACACGCAAGAACATAGAAGTATCATCTGTTGTTGATACTTGTATCTGTAGTTGTTGTTGTTTTGGAGCTAAAATAGCAATAAAAATATTGCTCTTTTAGCTCCAAAACGAAGCTCAATGTTTCTACCCCCTTATACTACTCCGACATAACACGTAACTAGAAACATGACATGTAATATGCTTATTGTTCTTATTAGCTTCCAAACAATCTACGTACGTAAAAACAAATGCCTGCATTTTATTTAAATTATTAAGAGGGATCCTTAATATACGATTAGCTGGCTCATGAAAACCCAGCTCAAACATCTAAACCCACAACTATAAAATTTCAGGCGAATATTCCTTATATAATATAAGCATCCAACAAGATAGGGCTTATCAAAATTCAACCCTTAAGAGGATAAAAGGGGGTAAACCATGTTTTGACAATTTTCAATAGCTCTTAATCTCAATGAGGTATTGAGTTAGTTTTTACTTACAAATGATTACCCACATAAATGTTTAAAAACATAACTCAGGTTTTTGCATTTGTTCCATGGAAGGGTAAATCTGGATTCTGGGGAAATGTTAGGATTGTTTTTCGGCACCCTGTTAAAATCTTCAAAAAGTGCCCTAAGGATTATTTTTTATCTTTTAAATTTTTTCTCTGCAGGTAAGAAAGAAGACTTTACAATATAGCTAAGTGCTAAATATTAATATCACTCCTTAACCAATAATTAACCCATGGATGTAACACATAAATGACAATCGGGCAGTGAGGAATTCCATTCTCTTAATCTATTAATCCACTCTTAATCTCAATGAGGTATTGAGTTAGTTTTTACTTACAAATGGCTACCCGTATAAATATTTAAAAACATAAATCAGGTTTTTGCATTTATTCCCTGGAAGGGTAAATCTGGATTCTGGGAAAATGTCAGGATTGTTTTTAGGCATTGTGTTAAAATCTTTAGAAAGTACTGTGAAGATTATTTTTTTCTTTTTTTCCATTGCAGGTAAGAAAGAGAACCTTACACTAAGGCTAATCACTAAATATTAATATCACTCCTTAAGCGATAATTAACTCACGGATATAGCACATAAATGACAATTGGGCAGTGTGGGATTCCATTCAGCAGAGCCTACTTCGTACTTGCTCTGTCGCTGAAACTTTCTCAGTCCGTCAGTGGCGTCATTCAAATTTTTCACAGCAAAGTATCTGCGTCTGCAAAAATCCACAATAACAAATTAATGCCAGAGAAGCTTAAATTTGTTTCTACATTAGGTGCAAAAAACTTACCCAGCTAGTAACACGAAGCTGCCAGTGGCATCGACCGCCATAGTATTGGCCTTTAGAGGTAAAACAACAGAATATTCAAAAAATTATTGACAACATGTAGACATATATCGTGTATGCATACGAAAAATCTTCCAAAACTCACCTGTAAATCCCGATGTTCGGTGACGACATAGTCGCTACCCCAGCGTTTTGACATGACGGCCGTGTCACACTGACACAGTCAGTGTCCCGTGGAGGTTAAGAAACAACGCAACAATTTGGGCATCCAGCCCAAAAAACGTCTACAAAATTGTACAAGAGACCGGAGTAGCAGCCTCATACGATCGTACCCAACACTACTCCTCTGTTCATTGTATCGGCACCGCAATCTCCCATTGGTCGATCTATTTGAACGCTATGCTGTTGTTGTGCGTACAGAGCGGCGGCACTTCGCGACCAATCGAAAGTAACTTACACAAGAATCCGCGTCACGTGGGTTCCTGCAGCCGTAAGCGTAATAAAAGGAGAAGAGGCAGTCGATAAGCGAGAAAACGATCGCGCTGTCTCTCTCTCACTCACTCACACGAATGCTACGCTTGCCCGGAGTTACAGTAGAACCCCGATTAATCGGGAAGCGGATCAAGGATGTGGGAGCGCGAAGTATACAATTAGCGTACATTCGGGAAAAGTGCGAGAGAATTGCAAATACTTCTCGATGGTCTGAAAATCTGAAAAAATTCATGCACGCTTAAGTTACTGAAAAGATAAATGCTGCATTATAATAATTCCTAAACGTTATTAACGAAATGATTAAAAAAAATAGTTTAACAAATATTTCGGTGACCCAAATTTTTTTTTACATGAAAATGATTCGCGCTCCCACACTCTTAACCGGGCATCACGAGAAGCGAAGAAAGCGCACAAAACAAACAAAAGTCACTGAGTACTTCGAAAAAAGAGCCTAGTTTACTTAACGTCATTAAAAAAAAACACACTGAAAGCTTTATATACTTACGTGTCATTTGTGTCGAATCTCATTGTAAATAGTAAAGATAAAGTATAATATATAGCCAGTCACTATTGATTTATGCACTTTTGCTCTTCAGTTCAAACCGGAATTTCGATCATCCAGGAATTCTTTGGTGTCGAGCATCTCGCCCTGATTAAAAAATCCGATCAGAACCAACAAAACGGACAAAAATCCGATTAAAACCTATTTGGACCGATTACTTTTCAATCGGAACTTTATCCATTTCATCGATTTCTATGAGTGTCAATCGGAATTACTAAGCAGGGCGGTTAATCGGGGTTCTACTGTATCTACGCGCGCTGCGCCGTCTACAGGCGGATATCGGTACTACTTTAGCCCTGCCAAACGCTGACACAGGACCTATGCTTTATTTCTATCCACACACACACTCACACACAACACACAAGTCTGCCCTGTACATACACGTCAAGCCGTGAGATCTCGTTGGCGCGGCGCGTTTGTGTGCCGACTGGTAACCCGCGCAACGCACGTATCCCCGAGTGGCGCGCGCACGTACGCACCAAGTATCACGCACTCACACACGCTCCCGAAGTAACGCGTACCTCGCAGTCGGAGTTCTCCAAATTGTCGGTAGTTTATTGTTCGCAATATAACGCATCCCGTTGGCCCATTGGCATATACGCGGGTGAGAATTCGATCGCAAGTGCGTCGAGGGCAGAGATAGAGAGAGAGAGTTTCGCCGTTCGTCGTATTTTCGCGCACGATCGTATATTTTTGGTGGCTCCTACGGTGCAAGTGACAATGTTTACGATCATGGATTGCTATGTACATTAGCGGGCGTGAGAACTCAACTTTTCGTCGCCAACCCACGGAAGCTATTATCTGTTTACTCGGAGAAACACGGAGCGAGGGAAAAACAGAGTAGAGACATATATATATATATATATATTATATACGGGTTTGTGTATACATAACGGGTGAGCGGTATCTGTCAGGTCGTTGGTATTTCTGGCGAATTGAGTAACAATACACGACGGGCGCAAAGTTTGATAATACTGGTTCGCGACGCAAGGTGTGCGCGAGGCCGCAGTGAATCAGACGAGTGCCTTTTTGCCGTGATTTCGGGAAAGCGAAGGAGCGCGCGAGCTGCCGAGGAACCGTCGAGGAACGCCGGACTACGTTACGATAAAGGCCGAAAATTCCTACGCGAAACCTCAGATCAGTCATTTTGTGATGTACCCAAAGTGTAGGTCAGAGGAAAACTCCGTTACAGCCGCGATTAACTTCGTACACTCCAAGAGGAAAGGAATCTTCATAAACATAAAAAAGATGACAAAAGACTCGACGAGTCTTAGGAATCGTATAAGTTTCCTAACGTTTCGCTTGTATTGAACGAGCCGCGCCTGAAGAGTCTTTGTCGACTGCGCGTTTAAAGAAGATACATTCGAAAGGGCCAATCTGGGCACTAAGAATTGACATGTCGCTTTCTCGCTGAAGATTGAAATTCTCTACGAGATTTGTTGACGGAGATACAGCCACGCGACAAGAGGAGGGAAAGAGGGTTTGAGAACTTTGCAGAGCCGAGAGACGAGGCACGACCATGAAGCTGTTGGAGAGCACCCGCTTCGAGGCTATCAACAGCGCTCTGGCTATCAAGACAGGAGACAGCAAAATAATTGGAAGGTAATTCACATTTTTTTCATTTCTCGGTTTATAAACAACGCTTGTTTTTCCTCCAACAATATCTCAGTGGGTCTTTTGTTTGTAAATACTTTGAGAATTCACTCAATACAGGTTCGGGAAAGTAAATGTTATACCAAACAATTATAGGCTACACGCTAAATACTGTAAAGTTGGTCTGGAGCACTTAGGACCAAATTTATAGTCCCAAGTTTGAACTCAAGTTCCAACTTTTTCTTAAGTTCCAAATCAACTTGCCACTTTTTCTTAAGATCCATCTGAAGTTCCAACTGAGGTTTCAACTTTTAAGTTCCAACTCAAGTTTCAACTTTCTTTAAGATCCAACTGAAGTTTCAACTTTCTTCAAGTTCCAACTGAAGTTTCAACTTTCTTTAAGTTCCAACTTTTTTAAGTTCCAACTAAAATTCCACCTTCAGTTCAAACTTAAGTTGAAACTTCAGTATATTCCCAACATATTCCTCGCTTAAATTCAAAGTTAAGTTTGGAGTAAGTTAGAACTTCTGTCAGAAGTTAAAAAACTAAAAAATTGGAGCTTAAATTCCAACTTCAGTTCAAACTTAAGTTGAAACTTCAGTATATTCCCAACATATTCCTCGCTTAAATTCAAAGTTAAGTTTGGATTAAGTTAGAACTTCTGTCAGAAGTTAAAAAACTAAAAAATTGGAGCTTAAATTCCAACTTTTTATTTTTCCTCTCAAGTTCCAACTTGAGTTCACACTTGAGCTCAAGCTTGGGACTATAAATTCCACCCTAAGGACATACTGACCATCCAATAGAATAAAAATGCAAAGATATAAAAAGAACTTGCCCAAAACGTAAACTGATTAATCCTAATGTGATCCTAGACAATCAATTTATTTTAGAAACTTGTATATTTAATTGCCACAAAACTTTACACTCAACTCTAAACTAAATATTGCATACATCAATTTCACAGGATATGCGAAAAATATATGTATACATTATACTCTGTTTTTGCAGAATCGAGAGCTATTCGTGCAAAATGGCTGGCAATGACAAACAATTGTACAAGAGGTTCAACGCGGAGCAGGGTGTCACGCCGCACGATCTTCAGGCGCTATCGCCGCCTCAAACTTCGCTTGGCACTTCACCAGCTCAGAGTTACTTTAGGTACATCTTTTAATTAGCCCATTTTATTCCGTTTTTTTTTTTTTTTTTTGTAAGTGTCTTTTTCGTATTTCATTGCAAGCAAGCGGTGCACATGAGCTCGATAAAAGTCGAGATATTTGCTCAATAACTGATTACAATTAGATTTTTTTTTAATGTTTAATATCGTTTGACTCAATCGAGGTGATATAATTAATCGAACTGTAAACATTTCAGCCGAAGTGTTTCCGGCGACGAAGACGGTCCGCTGTGCGACACGATAAGCCGCAAGACTCTGTTCTATCTCATAGCGACGCTCAATTCAGCTTTTCATCCCGATTATGATTTCTCGGACGCCAAGAGTCACGAGTTCAGTAAAGAGCCGAGCCTGCAATGGGTGATGAACGCGGTGGACAGCAATCTCAGCGCCACAGCCGGCGATCATTATCGTACGCTGAGATCGGCGCTATGGGCCGCGGTCGAGGATGAGATATCGATGAGCGAGTGTGATATTTACAGGTAAATTTCGCTCAACGCCCTTGGCAATCTACCCCACTCGTTGACCCACAAACACTAAAAAAAACCTAAATTTATCCGTGACCTCTTTTTATGTACGCAGCTACAATCCCGATCTAGCTTCGGACCCATTCGGCGAGGACGGATGTTTGTGGTCTTTCAATTACTTTTTCTACAATAAGAAGCTCAAGCGAATCGTTTTCTTCACCTGCAGGGCAATAAAGTATGTACGAATTATCGCATCTCTATTCTACTTCTACTATTTTAAGGGGAACTTCTACCCTGGAGCACCGTTTTTCATTTTATATTTTTCTGGGCAAACGAATAAATATAGACGACTGCGGTTTTTTTTTTCTATTTTTCATTTACGTTTTGAAGTATACAATGGATTTTTTTTTAAGTAAAAAATTGTCGGCGTGCCAGGTCCTCAAACACGGTTATCCAAAATAAATGACTACCACTCTCCTGACCACTGTAAATTATGCGATCGGCCTGAAATTGTGCATACATACTCGAAAAACATGTCTTCGTGGAATGACGGAGGTTTTTTTTTTTCGATTACTGCAAAGTTAAGAAAATGGCGGCGTATATATAAAAAAATCGATTTTCCCCTATGTTTTTCTTATAAAAACATTAATAAAAAATCGAAAAATTAAGTTACCTAGAAAAACCTCCATAATTCCATGAAGACATGTTTCCCGAGTATGTATGCAAAATTTCAGACCGATCGCATAATTACAGTGATCAGGAGAGTGGTAGCCATTTATTTTGGATGACCGTGTTTGAGGACCTTGGACGCTTACAATTTTTAACTTAAAAAATTCCATTGTATACTGTAAAACGTAAATAACAAGTAGAAAAAAACCGCAGTCGTCTACTATTATTCGTTTTCCCACAAAAAATAAAATAAATAATGGTGCTCCAGGGTAGAAATCCCTGTTAAGAACCGCTTGGATCCACACTCGTTCGTACATGTCAATTTATGGCGTTGAAGTTTGCATCGTTGCAATGCAACGAAATAAGAAACAACAAAACATGAATAAACCCAAAATGCTATAAAAGTTATTACAACCACTAAGAGTGTGACAAAATAAACTTATTTCATCCCCTAATGGGGAGTGAATTATTTACATTTTATGGTATTCATATTTTGCTTTTAAATTCGTTGCATCACAATGATGCAAACTTGAACGTTATGCAAATTTTCACAGTAGTCAACATTGTTTTTTCTTTCTCCTTTCAGTCCACTCTACGTCTTAGACTCCGGCGTAGGCAGCGACTTCGCCATGGATGAGGACGACGAGGACCGTTATTAAAATGATCGGAAAATCCGTTCACTTACGCACTCACAATTCGAATAGTTAGCTTCCTTTGTCCTGCGACCGGGCATCTCGCGCAACTTTATCGTTGATACACGATTTTCGAAGCAATCAGTTTATCCTCGAATATGAGAAAACGCTCGTTGTTGTTCGACGCCACGAGCTTTCTTTTATAAATCGTATTTCAGACGACTAAGGAAATCCTGTAGTACCGTAGGACAAATGGACAAGAAGACGTTTGCTAACGTTGTGATTCGTGATCAAGCAACTCGTAGTCGTTGGATGTTTGGCGTGTCACAATCAATTTTTGTGACCAGTTCGTCATTGTTTTTCTATCAATTTTCGTAGTTATTTAAATTCAGGAGTGATTCATGGTAATTTCAAGATAGTTTTACGCATCGAATACTTTTCGACGCACTCTTCGCAACACGAATGTATTTTGTACACAATTTTCGTTCGATCGCGCCGTAATATTAACAATAATCGACAGAAGAAACGATTAAGTTATCGACAGCAATTAAAATTAAAAAGCCTTCAACTATGGGTCACCAGTTTTTACGCGATTTCGTAGATGTCGTTCGTAATTTCTTAAACTCAACTGCTTGATGAAACTTTTCATTATTCATTTCAAATGACAATTAAATCGATATATCGCTTTTTCGATGACAATAGTTAAGCTTTTCTTATTTTATTTTTTTCGTCCATCAACCCTTAGTCGAACTTGCTGTATATTTGACAGGATGATTGAAAATATTGGCTGATCTCACTGAAAAAGAATCAAACGGCCGCACAATAGTCGATATAATTACCAGGTAAGCGTAAATTATCTGTGTAGGTGTATTATCCGAGCGGTAAAAATGATTATATAGTTGGTATTAGTTGCCGCAAGCATATACTATGTTTCTCAAATGAATCAACAGATTTTTTCTTCGTCAGACAGGCGTATAGCGTTTTAATTTGTACGAATAAACGATTTAAAATGTTCCGATACAAGTTGTTAGGCATTATTTTTGTCGTACGGCAACGCTCCGCCGATTATTGGCTTACCTAGATAGCGTTTTGCATATCCTTGATTATTTATACATCATAACATCCGGCGACTGATACATGCACATGTAGGCGTCACACAAAAGCCTCTTCGCGTGTTCCGGCAGTTGCCGGTCGTCTGTCGATTCCGTCAGGGAATTCGCGCCTTCCTCGCTCAACCAGTATGGGAAGTCTGGACAGGGTACCATTTCGGGTATGTTGTAGCCGTTCTGTTCGCCTGCAATCAGAAAACGCAAATGATTATGGCCTCAATTTTTTTCTATTCTTCTTCTTTTGGTATATCTTTTATGAAGTCTTCTGATTGCGAGAATATGAGGTAATGTTTGCTTAGGACACAACAGATAAACAAAAAAAGAGCATTTAACGTACAACGCGTCTGATTTACATCTTCTGTCATGGCCTATTCGATATACTCCGAAGTAGTTTCTGTAGTTTAGTGTCTTTGATATCCGTATCTTTTTAATCAAATGTGGAGATGCCGGAAGCGATAAGTAATTCGGAGTGTCTAGACTTCTGGATACCGTACGAATTGTGTTATATTATTCGTCCGGAAAGTCGAAAAACTTCACGTCGTGATATTGATTGAACGCTTCGTATGTTTCGTAAAGTAGAAGCTGAACATTTCGTCTTTAGTATTATATGTATACGTATAATGTTTTAAAAAGGAAAACCCGTAAAAATGTCTTACTAAAGTGAAAAATGTTCGCTTTAATACTGTACATAGTGTTTTTCAAGAGAAAACCCGTTAAAATTGCTTACTAAAGCGGGAAATTGCCGCTTCAGTAAGTTTTTGTGACCGAATAGTCGTGCATTATTCGCCCAGATAGACTCCACCAACCTGCGAGATCTATCTGGATGAATAACCATATATTATTCGCCTAGATAATTTCTTTTTTTCATTAATTTTCCATTTCTGACGAATGGACGAATAATCGTATATTATTCGTCCAGATACTATTTTAATCAATTTACAAATTTTTATGGACTAATAGTCATGTATTATTCATCCAGATAGACTCCACCAACCTGCGAGATCTATCTGGACGAATAACCGTATATTATTCGTCCGGATACATTTAAAAAAAATAATTTTCAAGTTCTAATGGATGAATAATCATATATTATTAATCCAGATACATTTGCAATGGATTTAGCTGGGATTTAAATGGTTTAACTTGATGAAAACCCATATTAGCGACAATTTGGCCACTTTCCGGACGAATAAATTACACGTTTTCGTCCAGTATCCGGACAGCTAGCAACAGCCTAACTAATTCAAACCTTTTCTATCTGCCATGGAATCAAAGAAGCACCAAGGGGCCTCGGATCCCGAGCCACACTTGACGAAAGACACGTAGTGAGACGTCTCGATGCAAACTACAGCGGAAAGTTCCAAATACAGTCGTGGAACTGGACAATGTGCTTGAAGGATTATGAATTCCGTGGGAATATCGAGCTTCTTCGGTTCGTGGTTCGTTCGACGTTCGTGACAATGCGCCTAGAGCGAGATATTAATTCGGTATCAGTTTCGTTTTTTTCTCCTTGCACATATGTAGCTCACGCATTCCCAGCTTTGCTGGTAATTACCTTTTCAAGACAATGCATACAAAAAGCTATACTTTCGAGACCCGAGCCGCACTGTTCGTAACATTCCTTGCATTCAAATTCCGCCAACTTTCCGCAAACGGTGCACTGTCGAGGAGCTGCAATGAAAAACATAATTTCAACGCTGAAATCTCGAAGCACATAAGGGGCATTCCGCCCCGTTTCGACCTGGATTTGACCACGACCTCTCCGATTTGGCTCATTATTTTTTATAGGCTTAGTTGGACCCTCAACTGCACAACATTTTTTTTTATTTATATTTTTAAAGTGACATATAAGATTGATCTTTTAAGAAGATTGATCTTTTTTCCATTTTTTAATAATTTTTTTACTAAAAAATCTTAAAAACAAAAGAAGAAAAATCTACCCCACTTTGGCTATAAGCTACATAATTTTGTTATTGAACAAAGTATTTTTCATTATTTTATCAAATTTTGAAATTATGATGTTTTATATGTCACTTAAAAATATATATATAAAAGGCAATGAAAAAATGGTGCATTTAAGGGTCCAACTAAGCCTGTAAAAAGTAATGAGCCAAATCTGAGAGGCCGAGGTCAAATCCAGGTCGAAACGGAGTGGAATGCCCCATAAATGTGTTTGCGCGAACACGAATACTCAACAGTCTTCGATGATGTCCGTGACGTCAAGCAGCAAAGTCGGCTGTATTTTTTGATACATTTTAAAGGATTTTCCAAAACGTGGCATCTGGATAATTAGACAGGAGGGAACCTCCTTCAGCCTGATGTTACTCGTGAGGAAGCTCTGCTCGAGCAACTGCTGGACCGTCGGAAAGCTGAGGTGATCGTCCTTCTCCACGAAAAGTTGATAGTGAAACGCGTCTTGGCCCGAGCTTAATTTGAGGAATGGTTCCGCGTTTAAGGTTTGCGCCACCAAAGACGTTAGGAACTCCTCTGGATCTGAAAAGAAGAGAAACGTTGTTGAAACATGTCGTCGGCTGGACGGACTGAAGAAAAAAAATCCGTACCTTTTTCTTCACTGGTAAGTCCCGAGACTGATGAGAGCTTTTCAAGCAACATTCTGAGCTTCATAACTCTGTTCGCGCCAACATACATATTTTTTCGCAGCGGATTTACGATTTCTTCCCGTAATACTCTTTGAACTTCCTCGTACTGCGGACAGTCTTTTTCATTGGGCGGCCTGAAAGGGTGGAGAGCGATTACCGTAAATCAATAAAATATACTAACGAATCGGGTGATTGTAATTTTAAGTTCTATAGTAACAATCGAATCGATGTATATCGAAGCCGCCGCCGACCAATAGGAACGCTCCTTTTTAAGAGAGGATCGGTAAATACCTGAAGAGCAAATTGTCGAAGACACTGGTGAATGCGAACATGCTGAACAACGTCGCGTCTAAATAGCACGAATTGTGATGGCCTTGGATCCCTCGACATTTCCCGCATATGCTCTCCAAATCGCCCTTCACGGATATTGGCCTCACTATTCCCGGGACGACGGAACTCTTCATCATTCCAAAATCATCTCCGTTCACCTTTTGCAAGGGGTCGTCGACCTTTTTCGAAGACAGATACAATATTTTCATCAGCAATAGCAGCAATGATCGACGATGAAGAATAATTTTTAAATACTACTACGATGAAGAACCATTTTTAAATACTAATACTGTAGAAGGGGTTACACCTTGTTGGCGGCCGAAAAAAGGCGTGTTTTTGGGCTTTTTTTTATTGAGAAAATTATTGCAGGTTTCGAACTGTTTTTTTTTTTTCATGGTAAACGGTATATCTTTCACTGTGTTTCATCATTTTTTTATTGGAAAAAATTCACAAATGTAGCATGTGTGTGTGTTTCTCGAAACAGCTTTTTCGAAATCGGTGACCACGATATCTCGAAAACGAGTGGGCCGATTTACGTGAAATTTTGCATACTTTTTTATATCAAAAGGCAGTCCTTAGTCGAAGGATTTTTTTTTATGCATACGTTTTTTGTATCAAGGAAAATGAAGTGATTTTTTCACCAAAACTTAGACTTTCACTTTCGATCGCCGACCATTTTTTCAAAAATTAATATTTTAACAAATCCTTCTATTAAGGACTAAATAATACGATACAAAAACTTAATATGTATAGTTTTTTGACGTCACATGATTGGTGTGGAAGTTATTGTGGTCGCCGCAGAAGGTCTTTTTTGAATAGCGGTCCGGGAAATACATTATATCTGCTACATTTGTGAATTTTGTCCGATAAAAAAATTATGAAACATAGTCAAAGATATATCATTTACTATGATAAAAAGAGTTCAGAACCTGCAATCATTACTTTAAAAAAATGCACAAAAACGTCATTTTTCGGCCGCCAACTTGGTGTAACCCCTTAACAAAAGTCGAGCTTCCTCAATGTTTTCGTCCGTAGTCCACGAAACCTGTACATTCGCGGAAAGGAAACTTTGTGCATCGCAGACAAAAAGAAGAGGAGACGATGATGTCTTCGAAAACTCCACTTACGGGAACCATGTTGGATTCTTGACAACATTTTACATCAGTAAATACAGCTCGATGAGGTCTGCAACGAAAATATCTTTCGCCGCGATAAGTTCCATCAGTGCCAAGAGGATGATCGCCGTCTTCCTGCATATTCGGATTCGTTTGTATAATCATTTAAATAGTTGTCGACATTAATCGAATGCGAGTGTTCGAATCATACCAATTCGACAGCCGCCATGGTTATGCCAGGTGTTACGCCTTGCGGTGTTCCGATCCATCGTATCACTCCATACCGCGTTTCGCTGCCCAGACGAACGTCAACTGCGCTACCAACGCTCACGTGTTCAATGTCTTCTCCGCCACGTTTTTCAAGATAGTCTGGCAAAAACAACGAATAAAAAAGTTAAAGCCAAAGATAGAGAAAACGAAACATTGACACGTATTTTGATACAAAAAAACGATGGAAACAGCGCCGGACTACTTAAATTGTGCAATGTTAACAAATAACAAAAATCGTCGAGCAAATTACTCCATCGGATTTTCATATAAATACAAATAAAAATGTAAGTACTTGGGCGTCTTATTTTTTCACGCCCAATATTTCTACTATTGCAGACAAAAAAACTGTTGACAATCAAATAAAGAACTTGTGAAGCTGCTTCCATCGTTTTACCAATTTACGGTGATGTTGAAACTAAACTCGGTATGAAACCAACATTTGGACATAACACGAAGGGTCGACGGACGTAATATGTTAATTAATCGGCTTACTGTCGTTCGTCAGGCTTACACAATCACTCCCCTCCAAATCACTGTACTCGTTCGAATTAATATCGCTGCTCCATTTGTGCTCAAGTACAAAAGTCGGAATGTTTTGCAACGTCGCAGCCATATTAACGTAAATATTGCGGTAAGCTCAACGAAATCCGGGAAGCGTGGTGCAGCGGTACGTGGCATGTGGTACGTGCAGCGATAGGAAGCTTCGACACGCTGGCTCGCTAGCTCGAATCCCCGGCTATTTATACATTTCCCCGGTTATTATTATCCGCTTTCGCGGTACAAGAAGCGGCGGCACTCGGGTGCTTTCGCATTGTTTACAAACTTCAATGACTTCCGCATATTCGCTATTCCGAAGCTTCGATACATCTTTATACTTTTCTTTTTTTTTTACCTGATATTAGTGTGTTAAAACGAGCTCAAATCATACTTGTTTTGGAACTTGAAAAAGAGAATCAAGTTTTACCAAGTACAAAAATGATCGCGGATCAATGAATGAAAGTCCGGAAAATTAAATGTTCGCGAAAAAAATAAGTGTCAACTCCATCGGAATGAAGAGTCATAACCATTTAATTTAATTTAATAGCGTACTATTAAGACCAAAATAAAAAAATAAATATTGACATTATTTTTTTTCTCTGATGATTAATTCTACTTCAATGAACATTTGTTATTATTATTAAAAATTGATGTGATATGTCCGTAATGGAATGAATTTCGCTTAAGAAGTGGTTTGTTCATCGCGTAATTTTTGCAATTATTACCAAGCAACTCCGAGTCACTGAGATTGTTTGGAGTCAACAGGCCCGCATCGTTTGAGACTATCTTCGATTTGGTAGATTGCCGGGCGACTTTAGGAACCAATGGCTCGTTCAAACGCGTGAACGTGTCGCCGATGTTGTTATTGTTGTTCGTGTCGTCGAACGTACTCAGTCGACCCTCTAATCCGACACTCAAATCGTGCTGCATCTTTTTGCTGTTGGTAACGCGATTGTTGGAGGGGCCACAGATGAGAGAACCGTCGAAATCTGTGACCAACATTGAACTCTCCACAGCGGAGGTTTTAGCTGAAATAAAGTTTGTAAATTGGCAATGGAACAGTAATAATTACGATACTTGGAGTAGAATTAAACAATGCATATATAATAACAGCAAAGTACAAAATATATTCTTGTCTCTTACGTGGTTCCTCTCGTTTCACACGATCCGAAAGTTCATGTTCCAAAGGATGAACTTCGCTGAGTGTGGCTATTGTTAAATTCCCAGATGAATTCGGGACATACTTTTTGGCCAAAACACTTGTCTGAGAGTGGGTCTGGCTGTCCTGCAGAGAAACGACACGCAAAGTATTATTTTTTTTTCGGTATAAATATTCTTTTCAAAAATTTCAAAATTCTAACATTTTTTGATTTTTTTTTCTTTTTCGAAATTTTCAGAAAATTGTTTGATTTTTTTTTTTCTCAGTTATTTTCTGTATTTAGCAATTGTAAGAAGTAGATAATCGATTTAAGACGTAAACGCACCAGTAACTCCAGAACAAAGTAAAATCCTTGTCCAAGCTCAGGTACAGTTCCGATGCATTTAATTATAGCCAGGCACCTTTTGGCGTCTGATTGTCGCGGCTGATACCAGATTCTGTCTCCTATTCGAAGCATCTTTGCCTCCTGGCAGAATTGGGTATCAGTTGCTATGCGCACTCTTTCCTGCGGCACCGAAACAGCCGCCAAGAAGTGCCACACCAGAGTCGGCACCGACACGAGGTCGTGTTTGTGACACAGCCATTCGGTCTTACGCCATACGTCGGCGTTACTCGTGTCGTGTACGCGTATCCTGAGGCCTCCGTCGGAATGTACTTCGTTCGCCTCAACCAGCATGCCCAGGAGTAGCGCATTGACATTCACCTCGCAGGTGCCTGAAATGCGGCTCAAAACTGAGTTTCGTACGGCTACGTAATAGCAAGAAAGGGCCGACGAGGAGGCCTCTTTCTCGTTCTCTTTCGGCCGCTGTTTGTCCATCTTAAACTTTTGTCATCTGTGACCGGCAGAGAGATTTTTGACGAATGTCCTCGAGTTTTTCGATAATTTCCGATTCTCTCGACGTTTCACGGTTTGTTATGACAATTGCGGCGAGCGAGTTGCTGCGAGTTCGACGAAATAAACCTCATGGCAGTCGAACGATTGTTTCGAAACATCGTCGAGGCTTGCGACTTTGATTTCGAATTTTCGACGACGGCTGAACGGGATTATCGTCGATTCGTGTGCGATTTGTGGAATCTCGATGGGACAACCGCGTCCATCGTCACTCGTAGCGATTTTTCTACGTAGGCATCTTTGACAGACAGCGCATTTTTTTCAAGGTTATATTTGAGTACTCGAAATTGACCGTAGAGGGAACGAAACCGAATGGATAACAGCGCGTCGGTTGTTTCGTCCCGACACGTACGAAGATCCCTTAAAATTAAAGGAATTTTTTACTTGAATGTTTTTGATTTTTTTCATTTAAAATGAAATGTAATTTTATTTTTAAAGGAACTTTTTTTCTTGTTTTCTTTATTCCCTTAAAATTAAAGGAATTTTTTATTTGAATGTTTTTGATTTTTTCCATTTAAATTAAAATTTTTATTTTATTTTAAACGAATTCCTTTTTTCTTATTTTATTTATTCCCTTAAAATTAAAGGAATTTTTTATTTAAATGTTTTTAATTTTTTCCATTTAAATTGAAATTTTTATTTAATTTTAATTCTAAAGGAATTGTATCTTATTCTTCGAGGCACAAACTTTACGTTTTTTTCCAGGTAACCGAATATTTTTAAGCATTTGAAATATCCAACGATCGACAAATGAGGTGACAATGTTTAACGACTTCGAAACTTCCTCTTTTTGGCGACACCTGCGTTTTATGTTTGAAAATTGAGGATTTCCGCCAAAACTTGGATCTCACAGCTGACTTCGCGTCACTCAGTTCGAGAGACATACCACAACTTCCCTTTTGTATCTCACGTAACCTTACAAAAAATCGCATTCGCAGTGTTTGCGATTATTTATCAAAAGTTGCACGACAATTAAAGACAGTTGACGAAGAAAACTTAAGAAAATGCAGCGATACCAAAGAGCTGTTCGTCAACTTCGTAACACAAGTACTTTCATAAAATCTAACCCAGCATCGGCAATCAGATATTTTTCGACCGAAAAAACCGACGGCAGCAATGAAATTTCGGAAAGTAGCGAAACGGTTGAAAAGAAAACGGTCGAGCTCGGCGGATTCGCAAAAGCCTTCAACAAGTTTGAAGCGCCTGAACCCGAAAAGCCGGAGGAAATAAAGAGTTTCGCTCATCTTATGCGTCATTCCAAGTTTATCGATGTGAGTACACAAGACTCTGAATATTTCAGTCACTTGAATATCCCTTTTCTCTTCCTCAAACATAAACATAGCAAAAAACTTATTATAAAAGAAACTTGAATGTCCGAACCAACTGAACATGGGTTATCAAGGTAGTCCTTGCGTCTAATATTAATTTCACATAAATTCGAGGAACCCCTATGAGAGAGAATTGCAAATACTTCTCGATAGTATAAAAATCTGAAAAAATACATGTACATTAAAGGTACTGAAGAGATTAATTTTGCATAATAATAATTCAAAAATGTTATCAACAAATTAATGAAAAAAACATTGTTTAACAAATATTTTGATGACCCCACTTGTTCTTTTTGTGGGGTCATCAAAATTAATCTTATCAGTACCTGTAATGTGCATGCATTTTTTTCAGATTTTGAAACCATCGAGAAGTATTTGCAATTCTCACATATTTCTCGAATTTATGCAAAATGGACACTAGACACAGGAATACCTTAAGTTTGGAGTGGAAAACAGAAAACACAGTTTTATAAAATGTATCATGTGATATTACAATTTTATTGTTTCTTACTGCTTTGTCCTTACAGCTTGGTGATCCAGAGGGTAAAGTGGTAACTGGAAGAATATTCCACGTTGTCGCCGATGATTTGTACATTGACTTTGGCTGGAAGTTTCACTGTGTGTGTCAACGACCTGTGAAAAACGGAAGGTAGCAGCAAACAAACAATTACCATAGATAAACACCAATCAATTGGATACTACTTAATATGTAAACTTTTATTGCAGTGATTTTGTACGTGGAGCTATCGTGCGGTTGAGAATAAAAGACTTGGAACTGTCTACAAAATTCTTAGGTGCAACGAAAGATCTCACAATTTTAGAAGCTGACTGCACTCTTAAAGCGCTGGTCTCTTCTCCAATGAAAAACATAGTGAGATCAGAAGTATTGTAAGGAATTCAATTATCATTGTATTATAAATAAAACGATTGTTACGAATACGTGAATTTACGAATTTATTTTATGACTTTATTTGTTGTTGAGAACAGTATTCGAAAGTATTAATTTTCCTTCCACTACGAATCATACAAATGAAATCTCTAAGTAAAAACAATAATATGTCTGGATACTAATGGGAATATTTCTATTTACTGACCAACGTGAAGGTGAGTCGCAAAAGTGACATGTTGGCAAGAGATGTAATTAAGTTATGTTACTTTAATCAGCGCTTCACGTGTGTAAGTCCTTCTATTTTCACACCCTGTGAAATTAAATTTAGTACAATCCTCATTAGATTAGTACTTTGCGGTACCAGTGTGATAAAACTTTCTGACAAGCCCGAGTTTGCAGGACGAGCTAAAGACGAATTACTCTATCACACGAGTGAAACGTTTATCGCACGAGTATCGTACGAAATTTTATTTCACAAGGTGCGAAAATGGGGATTTATGCGCGCCAAGCATGCGTAAAATTGCGTTTCTCACATTGGGTGAAATTTTAAAAAACTTTTCTTAACTCGTGTCACACTCGTCAGAAAAAGTTTTTCCGCGTCCGTACCGTAATGTATCATTGTACCAATGTTGTAAGTCCCCATTACTTTAAGAATTAAAGTTTACACAACAGTTTATTTTCTACTTACGATTTTAGAACGATGACATGTAGCGTTCATAAAATTATATGTGAACTTTTGAATAGCCGTAAAAAAACCGAAATTTTCATTAAATTTTCGGAGAAATTGTGAGAAAAATGGACAAGCGCAGTCCTCCATTATTTTCGCAATGCATAAACAGTATTTCTCAATTTTTTCAATAAGATTACCATGAACTTTTCTGGGAAATTAATATTTCTTGCCTATATTTAAAAGTTTACACATCATATTATATTAATTACGAGTTACTATTATAAAAACATAATTACAAAGCCAATCGTACAATGAATGTTATTTCTATAAAAATTAAAGATTTACAACTCTGCGTTATACAATGTTTACGAGTCACGGTTATGTTCTTCGCGTCGCTCCTTACAATCAAAATCGGCGGCTTTTGTCGGAGCCGCATGTGATTGGTCCAGTACGAGCCGCGCATTGGTCAGCCTGATAGGTGAAAAACTGTCGCCTTCATCAGGACAACAATGGAAAGAGCCGGGCGGCTGGTTGTTGTTGACTTTGCATGTCACTCGTAAAACTAACAGGCAAAGTCTGCCAAATCATAGTATATCTCTGACCCTGTTATAAATATATCAAATACCGCAACAATTTTACAATTTCGCAATGGTTAATATACATTTATGTATTAAGATTGATGATGCTTCTTGATAACCTTACCTTTCATCTGGCACTGTAAAACATTAAGTTTTCTTTTTTTTTTTTCAAATGATTTATATGTAATGTAAAGAAATTAATTTCGAGATGTCTATTATAGTCCAAGTATTACAGGTGAAAAAAGATCTTGTATTGCGCATAATGGATATATACAAGAACAAAAAAAATTCTTCATTCAAAGTTTTTTTTTATTATGAGGAAAGCTTTAAAAATCTAATATCTCGCTTGTGTGTTTCCAGCAATCCCTTATTTGCCGTGGATGTTGTTCGCAGTTGGACAGTATCAAAAAGGCCAAGAATATATTTATCAATGAACTATTGCCAGGTTCAGGAGCTGTGGACAGCGAGCAAACGGATTTGCCTGTGGAAAAAAATGTTACTATATCTTCTGCATTGGAGTTAGTCACTGGATTCAGTGTGAGTGCACTTTATTTTTATACATGGAAACTGACTGTAAATTGTACTAATGTAGACATTTGACTAAATATAACGATTGTGCAATGTTTATGCCAAGTTTACCATTCTCTGCTTTGGTTCACATTTTAAATCATTTACGAAGTTTGGATCATGGGTTTTGTAATCATCCAAGGAATTTGGCTATATCTTAAAACTTCCAGATGATTAAAGCATCTGGAATTGTAAATCAAAATATTAACATTCGTGTCTTAGGCCTTGATTTTGAGTCTAACTCTACTTTAACTTTTCGTTATTTATTTTCATTTGATTCTGTTAGCTATGTGTGGAGTATTTAATTTACAGCTGCAGGGATTGATATTGCAAGCTTGATTTAAAGAAACAAACATTGAAAAAGAGTAGGAGAAAGGGAAAGAGATTGATTGATTGATTTCATTTCAGCAACAATAAAAAAAATGTGAAATTCATTTGCCTTAATTTTTTATTCTCGCTGAAATTTACGTCATTTTTGTACATAGATACATTTTTTGGTTACAGATTTCAGAAACTGATGGCATCTCTCCATACTTGTGCGATGCATGTATGGAAAAGTTGATGACATACGTCGATTTTCGGAAACAGTTATTCTCCGCTCACAAATTATTGTTGAATTCTAAAAATTCGCTCTCTACATGTCATAATATCTTAACAGCGCGCGAGGCCGATTCATCGAATCACTGTACGGAGAAAACGGAGAGCACAAAACATGAATTGATTGATAGCACAGAAAATGTTAAGAACAGTCTTGACACTTTCGAACGACAATCGTCGCCTGATAATTTGAATATCGATGGAAATAGTAGTATATCTTCAGTTTTCACGGATTCGCCGGAAATAAAACACGAAACACGGGATACAAGAGATATCAATGATGAGGATAATAATAATTTAAGTGAGTCCGAAGCCTCGAATTTAAGTGCTGACATTCATATTTCTGAAGAGAACGGTTTCAAAAATCAAATTCACGATGTTGAGTCTGATATCGATGTATGCTCGGGTGAGGAAGACGATGTTTTGGAGCTCGACATTCCGAGTAAAAAAGATGAAACGATTGAAATCGGAAGCTCCTCGGAATCTGAGATAGAAGTTTGCGACAACGAGGGAGATTATATTCCAAGAAATAAACGCGTAGGATAGTGTCGAGTTTTGGAGACTTTAATTTAATTGTTTTAACATCCGCTTTTTAATTAAAAAGAACAAATTGTTCAAAGTATTACGGCCAACAACCTTTTTAACATTATTCGTAAAGGCCAGTTACATCATAGACTGCTTATAACTTAATTCTGTAAAAAGAAACTATATTAAATCATTTTTCATAATGCCCCCTGCGCACTTAAGGTAGTTCTAGCTCCTAGTATTCATTTCACATCAATTTGAGAAAAATGAGAAAGAACTGCAAACACTTCTCGATGATCTAAAAATCTGAAGAAATTGATACACTTTAAAGGTACTGAAAAGATTAATTGTGCATAATAATAATTCTGAAATGTTATTATCATATTGATGAAAAAAATAATCGTTTATCAAATATTTCCATGACCCAAGTTTTTTTATGGAAATGATTCCTTCGTTTTTTTAATACGTACGAACTTTTTTAGAATTTTAGACCATGGAGAAGTGTTTGCAATTGTCTCATATTTTCCTCGAATTTATGCGAAATGGACACTAGGCGCTAGAGCTATCTTAATATTTATATTTTAATGAGTGAAATTGCAATGTATAGATTCAATTTAATGGAATATCTGTGATAAATTTACATGATCGAAAAATAAAGCTGCTTGATCTATTTTACACTTAGTTCAAACGACATTTTTTTATATCCTTGTAGGAGAAAGCTGGCATTTCTTGAACTTCTGGACAACCTCATCTGTGTAACATATACTGAATCAACATTAAATTATTGATGCCCAGGCTTTTTCCTCCACCTGAATTTTAGCTTAAACATAAACAATAGAAAAAAATAGTAGAAGACATCTATTTACTGTCGGCTGTTGCTTAGAATTATTTGATATATAATACATCAATTTTGTGAATTTATCCAGATTTTTCCAGAACGTGTTATAAATTTGTTTCTATTGTTTTTTTTTAAGTTAAAATTCACATGAAAGAAAAAGCCTGGACATCAATAATTTAGTGTAAAAAAATCTCATTTCTGACACCAGGTTTTTGAGAATTTTTTCAGGGTTTTAAATTGCTGCCCTCAAGGTTAAAAAAAAAAAAAGTTCAAGAAATTATACCACACTCAAATTTGGTTTTGCAAATCTGAAAAAAATCCTAACTGCTATTTTGTGTTAGATGAATCATGTAAAAAATCGTGAACCAAATCCACAAGGCTGAGGGTCACACCCAGGTTGACTTGTTATGGAAAACATTATACCATGCTTTTTTCATTTACAAATAATAAAAACATTTGATTAATTAATTATTGTAAAATGAGTACTGAATTGAGGTGGATTCATTATTCTTTTTTAAAATGGATATCGGAAAAATGGGTAAGATGGGGTCTTTCCACAATAGGGTGACATTGTGGAAAGAAATACAGATTGATATTATAGGTACACGAATTATTATTGCATTGAAGATCTCAGAAAGAAGATATATGTATGTAGATGTGATTTAAGTTAGGCCATTTCCCCTACCACCAAAAGGAAGCAGCAACGTGGAGGCCGACGTCATAACGATCTGTTGTTATTTGTCTTTCAAACTGAGTACTGATATCTTATCTGACGACTGTTTATATAAGGCGAAATTATGGGGGCCACGATCGTCGCGCGGTTCAACCCGAAACTCGTTTCGTCATTTCTATTGAATGATAATGAGTTCTCGAGGGAAATACTGATAAAAGTATCAATAATATATTCTTCGTCGCTAACAAGAGCCCAGGGCAGCGTTGCAAGTAATAAAAAGCGGGCCCAAAAACAACAATTTGCGCGAGCAAAATGTATCATTTGAGGAAATACGTACTCGACAAGTAAGAATTCTCACTTATTACAATGCGCGGTACACGTAATGCCGCTATTTGAGCTGTTTACTTGGACATTTTACAGGGCGAACATAACCTCTAAAGCAGGGCGCCATTTTTCCGCGACTTTGAATAAATCCAATAGAATAGATAAGGTACGTACACTTTTTGTAATTAAATTTGATAAATAAAAGTATCAAAGATTTTCTTACAGCCTTTCATTAAATAAATGTTGGTGTAAATTTGGAAACTTTACTTGGTAGTCCTTTCATGGTAAAGTAGAAACCTGCGTGAAATTCAGTGAAAATTTTGAGTGTTTTGATGGAAGAAAAATCTGAAAAAAATTGAACATATAAAAGGCACTTCAAATATTAATCCTGTAGATATAATAATAATTACAAAATGTTATAAGCAAATCAGTGAAAAGAAATATTGCTCAACAATTTACCTGTAACACAACTGTTTTTTACATGAAAACAATTTATTGATTTTTCTTAATCCGTATGAATTTTTACAGAATTTTATGTAATTAAAAAAAATTAAGTTTATTCTAAATGTTTAAGCTGTATTTGTGAATTTACTCGATCAGTCATCCAGAAACTTCTTGAATGTAACAGGTGGTTTCATACCAAACACAGATCCAAAATTCATGAATTTTAACACATTTTTCAAAGTGGAAAAATTTAAGAAACCCAGTTTTTTAAATTTACATACAAATCTGAAAAAAATCATACGTATTCAGAAAAATTAATAAATTATTTTCATGAAGAAAAAAAGTTACATTATGGGTTAATAAAAAAGCATGTAAATCACTGATACACAGTACTAATAATTAATATTCAAGATTTGGAATTTTCAAGTGAAAAGTTTGTTGAAGAAAAATGAATATTCCAAACCTGTAATGAATAGTATCAAACATGTAACTCAGATATATTTTTAAATATACAGCTTCTAATCGCCAATAGAGGAGAGATAGCATGTCGCATATCAAGAACTGCAAGGAAGCTCGGAGTGAAGACAGTCGCAGTTTACAGCGAAGCGGACAAAAACTCTATGCACGTGGAGTCTGCTGACGAGGCTTATTGCATTGGCCCCGCACCATCGGGTCAGAGCTATCTACGTCAGGATAAAATAATAGCTGTGGCAAAGAGTTCAAAATGTTCTGCGATACATCCGGGCTATGGATTCCTATCGGAGAATATGGAATTTGCGGAATTGTGCCAGAGGGAAGGGATTGTGTTTGTAGGACCACCTGCAAGTGCCATACGGGATATGGGAATAAAAAGTACATCAAAAGCTATCATGGCTGAAGCTGGAGTACCTATCATCCAAGGTTTGTTTGTTTGCATTGAGTCCTCTATTTTAACAATAGACATGAGTGGATTATTCTAATTTTATTAGTATCAATCTCTGATTAGTATTTATAAAAAAATGTAAAAGCTTCAGTCTAAGACTTGCAAAAACACAAACATAACAGTTGATGTTAAAGACCACTACACAAACATAGGAGATTCTCTTGACGACATTTTTTCATAGTGCAAGATAAATTGGTTGACTCTTGCTTATAATAATGGTAATGAATGTAATTATTGATAACATGAGTTAAATGAGATTTATTACCTACAATAATCATTTCCTATGCAAACCGACTTTTTTATGATAGAAATGCACCAAAAATATTTTACTAAATATATGTTAAGATATCGAATGGTATTTGGTTAATTAGGATATCACGGGGAAGATCAGACAAACCAGACGCTGCTGCGAGAAGCTAAAAAAATTGGTTTTCCGCTCATGATAAAAGCGGTGCGTGGAGGTGGCGGTAAAGGAATGAGAATTGCAATGCAAGAAACGGATTTTATCGAAGCTTTGGAATCTGCGCGTACAGAGTCTCTGAAAGCGTTTGGCGATTCAGCAGTTCTGTTGGAAAAATATGTAGCTGAACCGCGTCATGTTGAAGTACAGATATTCGCGGATAAATATGGTAACGCGGTTCACTTGTTCGAGAGAGATTGCTCGGTGCAACGGCGTCATCAAAAAGTCATCGAGGAAGCTCCAGCGGTAAAGATTGATAAATACGCAAACACTATTTTATTAAAATTATGATTAAGAATTTGTAACCTTAAGGAATTGCTTGAAAAAGACAAAAAGCAAATGCGAAAGTGAAAATTAAAGAGTTGCAAAGTGGAATTTTGCACAAAGCTTCCTCATTAATTTATATTTTTCACAAAACCTTTTTTTGGCGTCATCGATTTTGGCTTCATCGTAGAGGGAGTCTTGTGAAAAATAGAAATCAATGAGGAAGAAATGTGCTTTAGCAGTTTTTCCAATTCAACACAAAAGAAGGAAAACCGCTCATGTGCTTACTTGTAAATATAAAAATGCTTTGAAACCCTAGAAAACCATGCGACTTTAAAAATACCGTAAAACAACCATAAAACGACTTCAACAACGACTGGTATCGAGCAGTCATTTACTAGATTCATCTTTGCCAGATAACAATGTAGCAAAAATGAACCTAATAAATGACCTTATAGCAACCACCAATCTTGACAGCATGGTCGCTAATTGTAAAAACTACTACACTATCAGCATGGATGATCGTTTGTGCAGTTATTTTTGGTCATCTTTGAGGATCGTGTTATGGTCGTATTCCATTTACAAGGGAATTTATACGTATGGACAGTTTTTGTAAGAAATTACAGTAACTGAAGAGGAGTTAATACTCTACTTCGGTGCACAATTTCATCTCGTTTAATCTTGCCGTTCGAGAGTTATGGGTAATTGAATTTTGGTACTGACGAGCATTAGCGATAAAAAAGTAGAACGAAAAAAAAAGAAAAAGAAAACGATGTTACAGGCAGCTACGAAACGTCAGAATAAACACAGTTGCATCCCATTTTCATGACTTACAATGTTTGGCTTACTGCTTAAGTTTTCGAGAAAAAAGAGCAAAAATGTTGATTTTCAAAAAAGAAAAAAATCATGTAAAATCGGTTCCGTTTTACCGATCTTGTCGAAGTACAATTTCAAATAACTTCGAACGTATCCGCACTTATGAAGAATTATTTAGCTAAATAACGAACAGTTTGCAATAGTTAGTTTTACAAACAATAATTTACTAACAATAGTTAGTTTTACAAACAATAATTTACTAACAATAGTTAGTTTTACAAACAATAATTTACTAACAATAGATAGTTTTACAAACAATAATTTACTAACAATAGATAGGTTTACAAACAGAAATTAAATAACATCTAAATCGCTGCATAAATTTGCACGAACGCATACATACGGTAATTTTTCTCCACCATTTCTCTCAACATTTTAGGCCATTCCAAGAATCCTGAAAAGAAAACCTCGAAAAACAAGAAATTCATGGAAAGAAAGCTTTTTCTACGAGGAAACAAAAGAAACAAATTGCAAAAAACAACTTAAAATTAACTTAGTTTATTTTTATTTACTTTTAGCCAGGTATATCGCAAGAATTGCGCACGAAGTTGGGCGAAGCCGCGGTTCGAGCAGCAAAGGCCGTGGGATACATAGGGGCTGGTACTGTCGAGTTTATCATGGATCGAAAAGATCATTCGTTTCACTTTATGGAAATGAATACACGTCTGCAGGTGGAGCATCCTATAACGGAAATGATCACTGGCACCGATTTAGTGGAATGGCAACTGAAGATCGCTGCTGGCGAGAAGCTTCCCCTTCGACAGGAGGATATTAAACTCAACGGACACGCGTTCGAAGCTCGGATCTATGCAGAAGTAATATATCTAACCGATATTTTTAAGGCTTCTTAAGAATGTAGGAGCGCCGAGTATTTAATTAGCATGAATTCGAGAAAAGTGCGAGAGAATTGCAAACACTTCTCGATGGTCTGAAAGTCTGAAAAAATTCATGCACACTAAAGGTACTGAAAAGATTAATTTCGCATAATAATAATTCTAAAATGTTATTAACAAAGTGATAAATAATTGTTATCAAATATTTCGTTGCCCCGTTTTTTTTTAATGTAAATGATTCCGTCGTTTTTTTTTTGTATACGTATGCATTTTTTCAGATTTGTAAGTAATCGTTGAAATTTGTGTTTTTTGTATGGAAAATATGTACAAATTCCAAAGATTACTTAAAAATCTGAAAAAATTCATACGTATACAGAAAAATGAAGGAATTATTTCCATTAAAAATAGAAGTGGGTCATCGAAATATTTGTTAAACAATTGTTTATTAATGTGTTAATCATATTTTGGAATTATTGTTACGCAAAATTAATCTTTTCAGTACCTTTAGTGTGCATGCATTTTTCCAAATTTTCAGACCATCGAGGAGTGTTTCCAATTATCTCACACTTTTCTCGAATTCATGCGAATTGAATACTCGGCACTCCTACATCCGTAAGGGTCATTTTTTTAAATCGCATAATACCGATTTTTGCGCTCGTTACAGGATCCTCGAGGTGGATTTTTGCCTGGAGCTGGATTCCTGTCACATTTGACGCCACCCGAAGTCTCGATGAATGTCAGAGTGGAGACAGGAGTGAGACAAAATGACGAGGTGTCCGTTCACTACGATCCTATGATCGCAAAACTGGTGGTTTGGGGCAAGGACAGGAGCGAAGCCCTCGGTATTCTACAGGCCAAATTGGCGGAATATTATGTAATGAAAATGGCCATTATCGAAAATTCATTTTCCAATGTTTCACACCAAAGTCACGATAAGAGATAACTAAAAAAAATGTATTTCGTAGATTGCCGGTTTGGAGACTAACGTTGAGTTCATAAAAGACATCTGTCGTAATCCAAAATTCCAAGCCGGCCACGTTCATACGGGCTTTATTGAAGAAAATTACGATTCACTGTTCCCGAAACTGGTACCACCCAGCGAGTTGTTGTCGCAGGCCGCGCTCGCAACGATATTGCACGAAGAAATGGCGACTCTCAAGTCCACTGTGAAGTTTGACGACCCGTTCAATCCGTTCAACACGGAAACGGGACTTCGAGTCAATCACGTGTTGGAGAGAAAATTTGAGCTGATTTTCGAGGGCGAGAAATTCACGGTTGACGTGAAGTACGTTGAACCCGAAGTGTACTCTATGAGGGTCAATAATACGGGATTGTGGCAACAAGTCAACGGAACTTTGACGAAACAAGGTAACACTTTGGTGTTGAGATCTGAAATTGATGGAAAGAGACAAAAATCAAGAATCGTACGAATCGGAAGCGAATTACATATATTCACAAACGTGAGTAAAGTTTTGTAATTTATTAAAATAGAAAGAAAAACTCTTCGATTTTGTTTTTAAAATGTCTTAAATTGATTGATTAGGACAAAAACTGGAAGCTGACTGTACCCGAGCCTAAGTTTGTGAAAACGCTTACGAAAAAAGTAGAGACATCCGCGAGCGCCGCGACGAGTCCCATGCCGGGGGTTGTAGACAAAATTCTGGTGAAATCTGGTGACGTCGTTAAAAAAGGAGATTCATTGGTTGTTATCGTTGCGATGAAAATGGAGGTGAGTTCACGCCCTCTATCTTCATATCGAATAATAATTTTATCAAGTGCTCCAATTATTTCATCTATCTTTATATCGAATATTAATTTTATCAAGTGCTCCAATTATTTCATCTATCTTTGTATCCAATATTAATTTTATCAAATGCTCCAATTAATTTATCGTATTAATTTATTCCGTCACTTTTCAGCATATTATCAAAGCATCGAGTGATGGAACTATCGAGGATGTTTCGTGCTCAGTTGGTGACAATGTCGCCAAAGGCAAACTGCTCATAAAAATGGCAGAATCTTCAGACACATCGAGCTCGTAAAGTTAATAAACATACACGTAAAAATAGGTCTATTGCAATATCTTCGAACGTTATATTTTTATACTTACGCCCTGTACACGTTTTTTTCTCATTGCCGACGGGAATATAAATAAAGCATCTATTTTGTTTTCAATCGTTGAATCATTGCGTTCACGTTGACACCACAAATGACTGTCAGAATTTCTGCTGCCATCTAGCACACCGATGTTGCACCCTTGCGAAGGGCGAAATACCTGTTATCTACTCGTGTAGATATAGGTCTAAAGAGCACCCGCATTTCTTACGCCAGTTCAATTCGACTTGGTATTTCGCCGGGCTGACAACTGGACTACGACGCAAGAAAAAATAACAACATTTCTTCCGCAAACAGTTTTAATTATAGTACTAAGAATATATCCAATTTCTGCAAATATGTAAGTAATTTTCGTATTCGAAAGCATCAGTAGATATTCGGCACGTTTTTATTTTCTTACCGCATTGAACTTTTCTCCGAACTTTCGATCCTTCGTTTTGTCTATTTTGTGATTACGACCGGTTTCGACGACTTGAAGATGTGTATCATATTGAATTTCTTTTTTTTTAACCACGTGTTCAGCAATTTAATGATCAATCAAATAAAACGTGGGCTTTTTTTACGAGTAATATTTGAAAATCGTTGATTACGGATAGCTTATAGATTGTCCTATCCGTCCGGGCGTCGTTGCACATGCTTCTTTTCGCGCCTCTCCGGTAAAAACAGGGCACTTGCACGAAACAGCTATTTATGCAACGGGCAAAGCGTTCATAACGGTAAGCATGCGAGATTCATGGCTCTTGAGTAATAGGGACGTGTACGGTATCTAGCCCGAATTCCGGACTAACTTTTACTAGCTGCAGTCACGAAAGCTTCCGAGGTGCCTGTTTCGTTGTATGTTATGTATATATTCGTCTAAAAGATGTGCAAGTGTGCGTGATGCTATACCAGCGAGAGAACAATGAAATAAAGAGGCGGGCGTGTGATAACCAGTGATTATCGAAATGGTATTGCCTTTTTTCCTCGCTCTGGCATTTTTGACAGTACGACACTGGTATCGCGTGAACAATAAAATGAAAACGGTGCGAGCGCCTTGTTATTTCCATCATATTATTAGAATTTACGTGGTTGTGTAACTCGTAAAACCGTGATTATTTATATCTATATATTCATTTTTATTTGTATATTCTGAAACGTATTAACGTGCCATTTTGTATAAGTGTTGCTGTCTTGAATGTTAGGGAATATATATGTATTTCTATAACACTTTTAAGGAAAACAGGACTAATTTCAGGTCAGGAGGTGCTGCACCGACGAAGAAGCCCTTGAGGAAGTTGAGTACCGTGGCGAAAATTCTGGCCGCGGCGAACTCGGTACCGAAACGGCAATATCGTCCGAGAGCTCCAGGTGATGAGTACACAATCTCGATATATGTACAATAATGTATAGGGCATTCCATGCCGATTCGATCTGGGTCTGATCCTCGACCACTAGGACTTCTTCCACGATTTTTTATATTCTCCCAACTCTACAAAAAATCGACATTCTTTTCCGATCTGTTTTTTATTTCAATTCATCACAATTTTTTAAAACTAAAATATTGTTAGCCCGGATTAAAACATCTAAACAAATTCTCAAAAATCCCGTATCAGATATAACAGTTTTTAAGCTTCAACCCACGATGGGCTGATATTTGCTTCTATTTTTTTCGGTGTTTTTCTCATAATTTTTTTTTTTTAAGTGAAAAGCTCCGGAAAAAATAGAAGCAAATCTGAGCCCACTGTAGCTTCAGGCTTAACATTTTTTATATCTAATACAGGACTTTTGAGAATTCATCCAGGTTTTTAAAACCGGGCTAACAATATTTTCATTTAAAAAAATTGTAACTAATAAAAAAATTAAAAAACAGAAAAATGTTGATCTCAGTCTCTACTTCTATTTGCTCAAAGTTAAAAACTCTGACAAGTACGAGAAAAAGTACGAGAACGAAATATGTGCGAATACCAGTTGTCGATATTAGCTTGGCTTAATTAAAATTAAGGTTTTCTCTCGTTGAATTTCGCCAATTCACACGCACATCGACTCAGTTGGTATCCGAATAACGATTTGCATATATCGACACTGAATCCTCAGCTCGACGAGCGTCCCTGTATCGCGGTTCGCAGCGTCGAGTGTTTCTCGCAGGGGCTGCTTCGAGAAGGCGTCCTCCACGTTCGATGAGTGATCGATCTTCGAACAAAGGCGCGGGGTTGTAATTGAGCTTCGCGCGCGTAACTAAGCATACTCACCCGTAGCGATCGATCACGAAACGCTGTGTGCGAACAATACATATTCGTACATACCGTGCATATGAATTCTTAGCTGGTAACGACGCCGCTCCTGGCACTAGCTAATGTACCACTTTTACCACCTGTGCAGGATGCACCTGTTTCGATGTTCGATGTGGATATCCACTGTGTACTCCATAGTCTGGCGAGCCCGCACACATATGTATGGAGCATTTCGCCTCACCTGAATTCGCAAATTTACATTGCCCGAAATGTCAATCGTCAGCTAAAATATATTAAATTGAATACAGGGGTGTAGTAAAATAACAATTTTTTTTGTATTGAACTTCATAATTTTCGTATAGGCTTTTCTTAAAATTACTTTAATTTTATATCTCACTTGTGTATTAAATTTCAAATTCCAGTTTACGTGGAAGAACTTCCTTTACCTATAATGGAACATCATACAAAATATTTTTAACAGTGCTGAATATATTTGGAAACTTACATTGCCCGAAATGTCATAATTTGGCTACCATAGTTCTTTATTTCATGCGGAAGAGTATTTTTAACAATGAAAATAAGAAAAAACAGAAATATTACGTCTTTGACTGTCAACAAGAACCCCTAATTTCCGTTACGTGCTTTTTTATTTCCAGTAAAACAAAAGAACGCGAAACAAAGAAACGAATGAAGACAGAACGGCCCATATTTATATACATACGTGCGGATGCGAAGCCCAACCGATCGCAGCGAGCGATTCTGAACTCGGTGCATGACTCGGTGGCCGTGAACTTGACCTTGGGATCGCGGCGAGAACATGAACCAATATCCGATCCCAACACCCTTCTCTAATCATCATCATCGTCGTCGTAATCATCGTCATCATCATCATCATCTCGTCGGAAGTTGCAATCAAAAGTTACTTCCGACACAGCCCACCTGGTGGAGAAGGCTTCCTATAGTTGGTATAAAATATATAGTAACGATTTTGTGTGCGAAGCTATTAAACTAGAACAAATGTGCACTGTTAAAATATTTGCAAATTTTCATTGCCAGAAATGTCATTCGTCAGCTAAAACATATCAAATTTAATATAGGAGTGTAGCCAAATTAGAAATTTCGAAATCGAACTTCCCATTTTTCTTAGGATTTAGCCAAAATTACTTCAGTTCTATATGTCACGTGTGTCGTAAATTTCAAACACCAGTTTATGCAAAAGAGCTTCTTTTGCCTGTAATGGAAGCTGATACAAAATATTTTTAACGGCGCATGTGAAGCTGTTGGATAATTGGAAGCACAGATTATTTTCAATCCTTGAAGACAATTTGTTATTTTCATTTGAACTAATTCGTACACTCGGGTTGGAAGACGCACTGCGATATTTGTTAGCCTCCGGGGCGGTATCCACGAGTGACGATTGCCAATAGGCAATATACCTTTGACTTAGCGTGCTCTCAAACGTTTTCTATTAAGGTAACTGTAGAAATAGTCTTTCGCCATCCGGCCGAGGAAATTCGAAACTTAAACTTTCGCGAACCAATCAAACCCTCCGATATAGGCGAGAAAGGAGCGCCGTTGATGTGAGACTAAATTAGATTCAATTCGATTTTCAATCTCGCACTCGCCCGATGCGAGCGTTCTGCGGTTTATTCACGAGCTCTTTGAGAGGCCAATACTTAGCGAATTAACAACGTTCCTCGTGCATCCACGCGTTAATTATTCATTTAGACTTTTCATCGTGAAAAAATCAAAGCATAACTGCTACGAAGCTAAGATGATGGGAATTACGGTAACGACACTTTTAACCGGAACGATCTAATAAATCGACCTTAGTGTATCCGATTCACGGCCAATCCGAGCGAATCTCGATTACAGATACCGATCATTGCGAGGCAAGTTCAAATGATAAGGCTGTTGATCGGCTTGATGTACAGATTTATACTCTTCGAATTAAATATGGTTATGCATTCTGACGGTTTTTTTAATGACAAAAATTAAAGATTTCTCAGACACTGAAAGCAAAAACGACGTAATTGTCTGTAGTGAGATTTTTAAAGAAAAAATCACGACCATTGCAGAAAGGTGGTGATTACAGATTTATGCAGATAAATCTCAATTTCAGATACTGATCACTACATGGCAGGTTTAAAAGGTACCTAACTTTATCAACCCTCTGATATACCGATTTATACCCTTTGACTGAACAACGAGTTTTCACATTGAATACCGTTATTCGTTCAGACTTTTTTCAGACGTTCAGACTTTTTTTTTCAAGACAAAATTGAAGCTCTATTTGAAAGCATAAAATACCTAAATCCCGGTAATAACATTTTTAAAGGCATCGATTTCGTAGAACGATTTCTCGGACGACATTCGTGTATCCTATCCGCTACCATTCTGCATAAATCTCAATTTCTGACAACGATCATTGCGCGGCAAGTTTGAAAGGTATCTCTATCAACCCGGTGATATACAGTTTTATACCCTTCAACTTAACAATGTGTTCTCACATTGAGTACGGGTATTCATTCAGACGTTTTGTTTTCCAAGATAAAACTGAAGCTTCCTCCATCAGGAAGCAAAAACTACGTAAATTCCTGGAGCAACATTTTTAAAGCAAACGATTTCATAGGACGACCTCTCCTACGACCTTTGTGCATTCTATATTCCCGACCACTCTGCATAAATCTCAATTTCTGATACCGATTACTGCGCGGCAAGTTTAGAAGGTATTTCTATGCACCCGCTGATATACATTTATACTCTTCGAATTAAGGGGGACTTCTACCTTAGGAGCTGCATTTTTTAGGTGCTCACGTTGTAATTTTTTTGGGGAAACGAACAAATGTAGACGACTGCGGTTTTTTTCTACTTGTTACTTACGTTTTAAAGTGTACAATGGAATTTTTTTTTAGTTAAACATTGTCGGCGTCCCAGGTCCTCAAACACGATCATCCAGAATAAATGGCTACCACTCTCCTGACCACTGTAATTAAGCGATCGGCCTGAAATGGTGCATACATACTCGAGAAACATGTCTTCATGGAATGACGGAGGTTTTTTTCGATTACTGCAAAATGAAGAAAATGGCGTCGTTTAAAGATTGTTCTCCTACGTTTTTCGTATAAAAACATTAATAAAAAATCTAAAAATTAAGTTATCGAAAAAAACCTACAATTTTTAACTTAAAAAAAGAAAATTCCTTTGTATACTTTAAAGCGTAAGTAACAAGTAGAAAAAAACTTCTGTCGTCTACATTTGTTCGTTTCCCAAAAAAAAAAAAAAAAAAAAAAAAACGTGAGCACCTGAAAAATGCAGCTCCTAAGGTAGAAGACCCCCCCTTAAAAATGCATTGTTAAAATTTTAAGTGAATAACACTATGTGAGAATACATGAATTCCATCAAAAAAGAAAAAATTCTAAATGAATAACACTACGTGAGAATACATGTGTGTTCTCTATGTGTTATTCATTTAGAATTTTTGTTTGTTTTTTTTTTTCAGACAAAACAGTAGCTTCCTCTACCAGGAAGCAAAAACTACGTAAATTTCAGTAACAAAATGTTGAAATCAAACGATTTCGTAGGGCGACCTCCCGGACGACCTTCGTGCATCCTATCCCCGAGCGATCTGCGTGGATCTCAATTTGAGATATCGATCGTTGCAGCGGCAAGTTTAAACGGTATCTCCATCGATCGGCCGATACACAGGCGCGTTGGAAACGGATCAGTTTAGTCGAACACCTGTTAAGTCAGACACGTGGTTGAGTAACTAGACTCCGGGTCGTAAGATCCCTTCGACTGTCGAAGGAAACACCACTCGAGAGTTCCTCGAGCGGTACTGCTGTCTCACACGCCGCTTATTCGCCTATATATACGTAGACGCACAGACGTCAAACCGTTACCGCGGCGCTGTGCAGTCGATGTGGAGGATCCGGATGAAGGATTCGACTATCCGCGTGTATATGAGAGGTGGAAATACGCGAGCGATCCACGTCGAGCTCTGCACTTTGGTATACACACGGGGTAGCGGGTTTGGGGTGTTCCTAACAATTACTCCAAAGCCTTTACCCGGCGCCTGGCTGCCTGTCAGTCAACGCTTCCCAGCCGTACCCACCAGCCACCCCGGAGTTGTCAGTTCTTTTCAGTAAATAACCCGCTCCGCACCACTTTTTCCACTCGCGGCCACGAAACTTCTTGCCATTCTCGCCCAGTCTACGCGCTCGATTCCTACTTTAACCCGAATTCTCATCTTCTTCTTGCCACGGAGAAAAATATCGACGGAGTGAGAACAACATTTTTTTACCGTGGTAGCTGAAAATTTTGCTGTGGCTACTGAACATTTTGCTGTGATAGCTGAAAATTTTGCTGTGACAACTGAAAATTTTGTTGTGGTAGCTGAAAATTTTGCAGTGGTAGCTGAAAATTTTGCTATGTTAGATGAAAATTGTTGCTGTGGCAACTGAATATTTTGCTGTGGCAGCTGAAAATGTTGCTGTAGTAGCTGAAAATTTTGCTGTGGTAGCTGAAAATATTGCTGTGGTAACGGACAATTTTGCTGTGGTAGCTGAAAACTTCTGCTGTGATATCTGAACATTTTGCTGCGACAACAAAAAATTCGTTAATACAACAATCGATTTGTTATCACTCCCCGATTATTTTTCTTCGTTTGAGAATAATTTTTTTTAACGAAGTTGGAAGGTGATGTCATCGTGATAGAGACACCGGTTTCTTAGCACAGAGTTTCTTCTATCTCGGTACGACAGCTTCAGGACGATTACTTTCACCAGTGAATCTTCGGATTGGATCATTAACGTACCATGTGTGGTTTTGCAAGTGCGAACTTAACCGTGAACGAGAAGGGAGCGCGTGGTGATTAGCGAGGAGGAGATAGACGTCTCGATCATCGCCCTATTGGGGTAGTCCAGTTCGACGAGCGTGGGCATGGATGAAACCACGGAACCCGAGCCCTCGGGCTCGGAAAGACGTTCTTGCCCGAGAACGGTCATTCGACGTCCGCACGAAATATCCAAAGAAAAGCCTACTTACCCCAGAGACCGAGGTACACTGTTAAAAATACCTGCAAATTTACGTGGCCCAACATTTGATAAATTTAATTTAATGGAGCAGTGTGGAAAAATTATAATTTTTTATATTAATAAATTAATATAATATTTATATTAATAATATAATAATTATAATTTTTTATATTAATAAAAAATTATAATTTTTCCACACTGCTCCAACCTCCTGATTTTCATGGGATTTAGTGAAAATTACTGTCACTTCATATCTCACTTGTTCATTCAATTTCAAACATCAGTTTATATAAAAGAGTTTCCTTTGGCTCTAATGGAAGCTCATACGAAATATTTTAACAGTGTAGAATTTTCAACTCTATTTCTGCTCCTTGGCTGGGGCACAAGGATATGTAGACGTAAATTTTATTTTTTAATTTTTTAATAATTTACTGTATATATTTTTTTATCGTTTGATCCGCAAGAGTTATTATGGATGTACGATTCATCACAAAATGGTCCCAAAACGACGAAATTCTTTTACATTGATACATAGTATCAGATATTTCATATGATTTTATAGCTCTACCATCACTGAGAAAAACCTCAACGGAGTGACAACAACATTGTTGTTGTGGTAATTCGTTAATACAACAGTCAATTTGTTATCACTCCCTGATTATATTTTTTTCCGTGCAGTTTTGCACTCTTATCCACATTTGTCAACGAAAAGTTCACGTTTTTCGCCGTCTGAGTAATGAAACGATGATCTAGCGACGGGATAAGGAAGCCTGAAAGTAAGCTGGAACGCCTTGTTCGGTCCATATAGCATATTTTTGTCGTAGCTCACAATTAGATGGGGTAAATCACGAGAATTAAAGGATTAGTCAGAATGAGTCCATTCAGTATTCCAGGATCACCGGGCGGCTTTAGTAGGACTAGTGAGAAAAAAAAAAATTCAAGGCGATGTTAAAGTTAGTAATCCACGTATACACGTGTTCGTTCCGAGCACGAGCGTATAATCCGATCTTCATTACTCCTCGGCACGCCATTTCCGAGTGTAGAAAATAGAGTGCTGCTTATAGGTATAGTAGAACGATGAGAATTCTAGGTTTCTGAGCAATGCAACAAATCGCATTGCGCGCACAGTTGAATACGAATCTGGTTTTGATTTTTACCAAATTCATCAAAGGTCTTTTTTCTCTGCTCTACATTATTTCCCAGCGTTTAAACAAGAATATAATACATTTTCATAGAAATAGGATGTCTTTTTTTACGTCATAGCTTTTGGAAAAAAAAAACAAATGGTCAAGTAGTCATTTGTGAATTAGGCAGCAAATGCCATTGACGTGCTACGGAATTTGCTGCCTAGTTCACAAATCACAAATTAATATGTCAATTCAAGTCAATACGTTAATTAATTCGTTAATTCACGTCAATACAAATTTAGTCCTGATTATTATCACATTTCTTTTTTCCTCTTCTCTACCTGAATACACATAATGTCAATAACGTGACGTGCGGATGATGTAGAAAGGAGGAGTATAGCCTACACCACATGCCGAATTGTGAAACATCAAAAAGGGAAATAAAGGGATAATGGGTAACAAAAAAGACGAGTAAGTCGGTGCAGAGGCTGAATGGTCGGGATGTGTCCTTGGAATTAGTGGAGATGCTGAAAAGTGAACTCTGGATTGAAACCTGCAAATTTGTTAGGGAATTTGAAAAGAATCGCCATGGACAGGAATATAGAGACGAAAGGTAAAGAGGGGAGAAAAAACCCAAACAGAGGAAGAGGAAGAACTATGGACGAGGAGTGTAGATAAGGCCAGTGTGTTGTAATATTTAAAACTGAGTTTTTAAGAAACATAGCATATATACGGTTAGAAGTTACGAATCGGAGTGTGGAGGAATAATGGGATACGTGCTACGGTCATGATCCAATTGAGAAAAATAGCTGTAAGACAAAAATATAATAGAGTGGCGTGTATAAGGCTAAACAAACCACACAATAAATAATAACACATTTTATAATACAGCGTGCGTAAAGTGCCTACATCACGCACTAGTGGCATTATACTACATTACGGTACTAGTGCGACGAAAGTTTTTCATAACGAGTGTGAGTTTGCAACACGAGCCGAAGGCGAGTGTTGTAATCACACGGGATCAGAAAAAGTTTCATCGCACTAGTATCGTAATGTACTATTAAAAGTGGGAGAATAATATAGTATCTTAACGGAAATCATTGCCGTATTTTTAAAAGTTGTTTGTCTGTCCCAGCACCATTAATTCAAGTCAGCCCCAAACAAAATAGCCTTCCTCCCCGTAACCTTAGAACTCATGATTTATTTTCACCGTGTACGTAAGGTACAGGTCGCGTGGGGTCCAGCCGGACCCCAGTCATGAGTTCATAAATTATAAAAAATTAAGAGAATTATAATTTTGTTTAGTTATACGTTAATTTCACAAAAATCTAATAATCTTCGATCTTTTTGCGAGCCCACGAGCCACTGTAACTTGCTAGTCTTCTACTATAATAATAGATAGATAGATAGATCGATCAATTTATTTGCCATCCGATTGAAACCCATACAAATCTCATACACAATAAAAAAAAACTTTCATACAGGGTGCACTTAGAACTAACTTAAAATTAACGGCTGACTGGGTACATCATTTTTTCATCGATTTTACGGGTTCCCCGTATCTCAATCCTAATCTTACGCTTGAGCCGCCGGTTTCAATTCCAAGGTACATTTTGTGTAAGTACTATGTATTATTATTACTATAGTTATAATAGTAATAATAATACATAAGACGATGGGATAGTGGACGATGATAGCATCTCTTCATCAATATAATTGTTAGCAGTGAAAACGGAATCTTCATCAGATGATCGTGAATCATGACCTCTGACGTCATTGGTGCCGAAGAAATACACGCTCACCCAGAGTCTTGGCTATTGAACCATACGAACCGATCAGCAAAGTGTCATTTATCCCGCCCGCGGAATGGGATTTCGCGGAATAGAAACTTTGAAGACAATGCTCATGCAAAATTCGCATTGTGACCTCCGGGTGATAGTGGATAGACGTTAGTAGGCCATGTCTGAGTATCTAACGGTTGAAATTGACATGTTTCGTGTCTGGCCGTTGAGAAGGTCTAAACCTATATAAAGGGGTGTGGATTCGAGCGCGATTCCCAATTCGTAATTCATATTTCAGCCCGCGAGGTTGTCACCGCGGCTCAGCCCTCGAAGCCACCGCCGTGATTTTCGTTCGACAATTACATGTCGTAATTCACTTCCAGCCGAGGGATTCGGAGTGTCGATAAATTCTGTCACAGTGTGTAAAGAATGCTCTTGTCTGCTAGAGCAGCCAGGTGCGCTGCTCTAATGGCGGAACCCGACGAACTTTATCCAGGTTCAATTGATCTATTTGCTTCGAGCCTCGGGCTGATCGCCGTACTCATTTCTGGAAATGATGATGGATCAGTATGGATTGGTTTAGCACGTGTGTAGATGCCTGTGTTTTGGTGTTTCAGAGAGGATCATCTATCCACGAAACACCCGAGCGCTTGCGAAGGTTCCGGTGACCGGTGGGGTTCCCATAGAAGAGGAAACGTGCACGGTAAATTATCTCCTTTGGTTGCAACTAGTATCAAATGCTTAACCAGGTAGGCTAAACATAGGACTGAGAATAGTCAGACTAGGACTGAGCAGAGCTGGGCAGTGCTGTAAGTGCCTCGATGCTTATTTGGTACTTAAAGTCTTTTTGGTCTTATTGGTACTTAAAGTCTTTTTGGTCTTATTGGTACTTAAAGTCTTTTTGGTCTTTTTGGTCTTATTTGGTCTTAAAGTCGTACTTTAAGTACTGAAGTATTTTTTGGTACTAACGTACTTTTTGGTGCTAAAGTACTTTTCGGTACTCAAGTACTTTTCGGTACCAAAGTACTTTTCGGTACTAAAATACTTTTCGGAACTATAATACTTTTCGGTACTAACGATACTTTCGGTATTAAAGTTCTTTTCGGTACTAAATACTTTTGCAAAGTACAACATAGAAGTATTTTTGCAATTATCGTCAAAAATACATCAGGCAAATATTTCATGCTGAACTAGCAATGTACGTTTACGATTTAAGTAAAAATACACTCGTCATTATTCCGTGTCAAAAATGAACTCAAGAGATATCGCACAGCTACGGCCATACTACTCGGTTCCAATCGAGTACTTTCAATAGTACCTATTTGAAGTACTTTGCATGTACATTAAGTACGAAAAGAACTTTTGCACTATAAGTATCTGAAGTACTTTGTACTTAATACTTACTTTTTGCGGTACTTTGCCGAGCTCTGGGACTGAGAATTATATTATAGTCTATTGGATTATAACAGATTCTCTGCAGAAACTGGTATCAAAATGCTTAATCTGGTAGAGTTAATACATGAAACACGATAGTTGAACTAGGACTAAGAATTATATTATAGATTATTATTATTATATTATAATTATATTATAGATTCAGTATGTCATGGGAGTTGTACGCTGTAAAAAGTCTACGTATTTTATTAATTGCCCATTTTGCTTCAGGCTCTGCGAATGCTCGTGTTTGGAAGCTGTGCCAGTCCACCAAAGGGAGAGTGGGCGAGGACGGGTCTGACGCTGCGGCCGTGTGCCCAAAATTTAGCGTTCGGACTGAGAGCACCGAGAAACTCAACCCGAGGGCTCATCACCGTGACGCAGACGGTGATGCTGAAACATTTACTATTCAAATGCAACAATGAAGACAGCCGTACAACCCCAGACGAGCAAGTCTCGCTCTTTTTATTCTTCTTTTTCTTCTTCTCTCTCAGCTGTGATACCTATGCTAACCCCATGGAAAAGAAATATATACAAAAATTTATCTGACATATCCAACTTTTCGGACGAAAATATAATAAAAATACATTTTGAATATATTTTCGATATATCTTGCGAACGAAATATATGTGACATATTTTGAAAATATTTCTCCGTATATCTGAAATATGCTATTTCTCCAGGGGGGTAGTAGATACGTAATTAATTTATTTCAATGTCAAAGTTAATGAGACTTTTTTTCTCGTTTGTCAACATTTCAGCCTACTGAAACCAAATCACGACAGACAGGTAGAGGTTCTGACTGCAGCGATTTCCGAGATTATTTGGCGCTGTGCCGGTGGCAACGTCTCCCAGAGTGCGAGTATCAGCTCCGTCACGAGTCTTAATGTTCCAAAGGCCATTGTTGTCTTGCCCCAAGAAGCGCCTTACGTGCAGCATAGCGTGCAATATTTTCAGGATGGTTTGACGGAAACGGTAATTTTTACGCTAAATAATATATACATATATAATCGGCGCCAATGACGATCTTAAGTAGAAAAAGTCAAAAGCAACTGGCTCTTGGCCAAAAATCAGAATTTCGACTTCCTAACTCCCGATGCTTCGGCCAGTCAGTTTCATTCTTAAGTTCAAAGGTCCACCAGCTGTGCATTCGTGTACCATTTTCTTCAAGAAACATTGCTCACTCATCCCAGCTTCTTCTAACTCTGAAATCATATGATTACCGCGATCGTAATTTCAGCTTCATCTCTTCGAATTCTCATCGTCGGAGGATCTGGAAATATTCATAAAGCGATATCTATATCTGGTGAGTATCAAGGGAGGCGAGAGATACACGAAGAAAACGTTAATTATATAACACCATTGGAAAGAAAAAAAGAAAACCAAAAAATTGAAAAAACTTAAAAAAAAGGGAATTACAAGTGTAGGAAAATTGACGTTGAAACTGTTACGCGCAATTGCTGTAAGAAAAGTCATTGAAACGGATACTGTATCAATTCAGAATTCAGGATATTGAAGAAATGTCAGAAGTTTTGTTAAATCCGATTTCTTGTTTGCTAAATTCTGTCAAATGTTTGTTATAGTTCCAAGATGAAGGCGGTCCTGGAGCAATACTTTTGTTATACAGCATCCTTTTATCGCGAGGACTGTCCAAGTAAGTGATTTACCTGCGTGTGTAAAAAGAATCATATGTTTTAAAGGATTAACGTTTTATGTAAATGGAGAAGACGCTAAGAATTTAGCGGAATTTCGCATATATTACCTTATCACTTTTATCTCGCACTCGATGTTGCAGGGTAAGAAACGACATGGAAGACTCGAAAGCTTCTATCCTGGGAGGATGCCCGGAGGAGGGACCTCTGACAATAGTTATGTTGGCATTAACAGGACGAGCCTCACCACATCTTCACAATGGAGTTATTCACGTTGGGGATGAAAATACATACGTAAGTGATAAATATTTACGTAGAGCAGCTTCGCTGTAAATTTGCAAATTTTTGTGTAATTGCACACTGAAGAATGCCTACTATGATATGTAAGTCATTGATAATGCAACAATTATGAGGTCTCCGCACCCAGTTATAAAGATATTTCACCGCCGCCATCCTACTTAACTTCACCCTACCTAATTTAACGTCCTGCCTAATTCAATCCTTCCTAACTTGACTCTACGTAGCTTGACCCAACGTAACTTGGTCCTGCCTAAGTTGATGTTAACTAACTTAACCCTAACGCATAAACCTACTTCACCTTGCTCTTCTTGACCTAACCAAACCCTACCTAAGTTAACCCTAACCAAACTGTACCTAAGTTAACCCTAACCAAACTGTACCTAAGTTAACCCTAACCAAACTGTACCTAAGTTAACCTTAGTTAACCAAATCCTAGTGAACTTAATCCTACTTAACTTAATCCTACTTCACCGAACTCTACCTAACTTAACCCTACTTGACCAAACCCTACCCAGCTTAACCCTACTTAACCGAACCTTACCTAACTTAACCGTACTTAAAGGGTACCCTGCTTAAGAAGGGTTAAGTTAGCTAACTAACCCAAGATGGCTATAGACGGGAAATCCCTGGAAATACAAGGGCGTTTCCAGGCAATATGGGGTCCCCGTATAGGATCGATGGGGTCCATGGGGACTAACCGTCCAGGGTTAACGTAACTCTACCTAACTTGGCTCTACCTAATTTAATCTCGCTTAACTTATCTCTGTTCATATCTGAACCTCGCTTAACTTGACCTCTACCTAACTTAACCTTACGTATCTAATAGGTCTTCTGGATAATTAGAAAATTCTGGGGAATCCAGTCCGATCCCAGATTGTCATACACGGTGGCGGTGGAGCAGCGATATTTTTATAATGTACATGGATAATAATAACAATTGCAGGCAATACCACAATGGGGTGTTCTGGTGAGAAGTGAAATTGGATTTCTACTCCACGATGCCGAAGGTCAAATGAACAAGGTTCCAGGCTCGCGATTAAAAACTCCCAGTCTACCAATCTGGTTGACTTTGTGCTTGGGACACTACGGAGTACTTTTTAACACAAATCGAGAGCTTCTAAGGAATTATCATGCTGAAAGACGGTACGTTGTCATTAAGTCTGACTCTTCTATGCTATGCATTCTTGATTGACGCTAAAAGCGACCATTTTTTTATTTTTATGTTATTAACGACTTCAAAATGTCGCTGCTGATGAGCGATTTAAAAAAAGCAGACGAAGTTGAAGTAAATTTTGATTTAAAAAAGACGACCAGATTTCAATAAAATGTATAATCGTGTTAATCTTGACGTTTTCGTTACTACATAACTAACACATGCAGATGCTGATCATCATCTTCTTCTTTATTTCTGAAGGTCCTATTCACTATTTTTGTTCGAAGGTTTGATGTCCAATACTACACTTGTGGCGGCAGTCATGCTACATTGACGGTCGACACGAGAGCGAAGGAAAGTATGTCGGGGTTGGATGTGACATCAAGAGATCCCGTGGATATTGCCGCAACACCATTGGAAAAGCTCATACATTCAAAGTATGTTAATTCACATTCTTTATGAATTGAGATTTGTAGTTTTATGCGTGTATCTTTTCGATAGATATACACGTTGGACGCGCATACCGCTGTACACCCTGATAACACCGAGATGGAAAGTCGCACTTTTGCGGGCGCAAAAGTTAGGCCCACCCTCAGATTATCATTGAATAACGAATTCTTTTTTGGACATTGTAAGCGTGAAAATGGAAACCTAGGTAGTCCCTAGCAGATCTGTACCGCTGACAAACCACCAAGAAACAACCGGTTTCCCACCATGTTCCCACCGGTGGGTTTTTGCCGTCCGTCCCACCATTAAATGCTATTTTCACCGTCGCAGCACGGTGAGTTTTTTCGCATCCTGTATCCAGTACCGGTGGGAGTACGGTAGGAACACGGTGAGAAATTCGAGGGGCACGAAAACCTGATGGGATACACGGTGGGAACACGGTGAGAAACGCGAGGGACACGACAAATTGGTGGGACACACGGTGGGAACACGGTGAGAAACGCGAGGGACACGACAAATTGGTGGGACACACGGTGGGAACACGGTGAGAAACGCGAGGGACACGACAAACTGGTGGGACACACGGTTGAAAAGACATGGTGGGACACACGGTTGAAAAGACATGGTGGGACACACGGTTAAAAAGACATGGTGGGACACACGGTTGAAAAGACATGGTGGGACACACGGTTAAAAAGACATGGTGGGACACACGGTTGAAAAGACATGGTGGGACACACGGAAGGAACACGGTTGTTTTCGAAATAAAACCCTCCGCCACTTGACGATGGATTCACGGTGAAAGTAACAAATCCAACAGTGGGTGAGACGGCAAAATCCCATAGGTGGGCAGAACGGTGGTTTGACGGTGCTACAGATCCGCTAGGGGTGGACTTTAATGTACTATTTTTTATATTTTTTTAAAATTTGATTCCTACGTATGCGTTCTTCAGACGTTTACGTTTGTCCCCGCTCCCCTTGATCCCGTTTCATTCATTGAGTTCCCCTCACAGTGTTACCCGCAGCCACTCTTTTCTAATGCACTATACTGTATCGCATTTGCACGATACAGGCGGCTATATTTTACTGAGTGTCTGCTGTATGAGAATACATCAGAAACTCAGAAAAACTGACTCCGGCTTAACTGTTTGATGCGCATATCAGTGCATGGCTAAACGGTCACCCATCCAAGTACCGACCGCGAGTCGAGCTGCTTTACATGGGGAACCGCCGAAGCCAACCGCGCGCCCACTCCTGTCGGTGATTTTAATGTAGTAAAGTCTCATAAAAGGACCCGTTGGTGTTATCTGGGAACAAATTGTACAGCAAGCCTCGTTACGATATTTGATCGAACCATTTTACATGACTTTACAGGTGGCAGGATGCTCAGATCCAGTGGAATGGTACACCGGTGCTATAAATAGTGTATTAAGCTTTAATATAGAGCACATATTTTCGACTTCTATTATATATCAATGTTGAAATGTTTTCCGAATCTGTCCTGCAATACTTTGAAGTATATCGATGTGGATGCAAGTTCTGTACTAACTATATATGACTATAATTACTACATGTACACAGAGTGTCGCATTATGCATTATTGCACCTAAGGTTTTGATTATCGACTGCGGTAATTTACTATTTCATGTCCTATTTACAATCTGGTTGTTCTGTCTAGCTTTTCTTGCAATTGCGTTGCTTTAAAGAGGACTAATAAACATTAGAAAAATTCATAAATTCAAACTATATTAACATTTTCCTGTAAAAACGTAATTTAGTTGCTTGGAGCGCGAATTCGATAGGCACATTTGTGGGTTTTTTTTAAAACGTGAGTGCCTAATGAATGTGTCAATTGTGCTAAGATTGGCAAGTATGATGTCAGACGATCCTGTGGATTATAAAACAATTAAAAAGTAACAGAACTTCGCGTATCGATTTTAATTGGAATGGTCGAGGCTTGTAAAATTTAGCGTCCGTTTCGAAGGCTCCAGCGCCGATATTGTTCCCCGGTCGATTCCACGTTAAACACAGGTCCAACACGATCGGCAAACGAAAAGCGTCACGCTATCTTGCATCAACAATATCGCGCCAATTTCTCCGTTCTATACTCCATTGACACCGGCTGTCTCGGTGTCAGCCACCCGTTGAATTACTCTGTATTATTCGTGACATATGTACAAGATTTGTCCTGTTCGTAAATAGACGAGGAATACATAAATAAATGAGTTTTCTTGACAACGTGCATGCAATGTCGATGCACGAAGAAAATTTTATTCGTGCATTGACATTGGACTTTATTAGCGTTTTATTACGACTAGACCATACGCGCTAAAACTAGACTTTGCGCGCTTACCCAGTTGATGCAAAAAAATGTTTAAATCGAAAATAATCAAGTCTCTTTTTTTTATATTAAAAAGTCCGTAATTCGCGCCAACGTGAGTATTGTTGTCGATCTATTTGGAATCTGATTGGTCGTGGACCGTGACGACCAGCAGTCGTTATTTAATAGCGCGAAATTTGACAGTTTGTTGCAATTTGACATAAGCGCTGCAGCGCGGCTAAAATTTTTGTATGTATGCCTTTATGTTTGGAATGAAACTAATCGCGAATTCTTTATGAAATGAAGTGTTAGAAAAAACAAAATAAATAAAAAGCGTTTACGTTTGTTTATTTATAAATAAATAAAAAGCGATTATGGAAAATCGCAAATTTAGCCATACGAAAAATGGATATGTATTTTTCATTTTCCCTTACGATTTTTGCGAAAAAAAGTTCGGTTTCGTAAAATTTCAAAACTCTTTCTGAAAAATACATTTTTTTACGCGAAAAATTGAAAACTCGGCGAGAAAAGCGCGACATTTTTTTTCTCTGCAGATATAATACGGCAGGACCGAAGAATTTCCGGATGATCGAAATCCTGGTTAATCCAATCTAAAGAGTAAAAGCGCATAAATCAATAATGACTACCGATATATCTTTATTTTGACTAGTTCCAATGTGACTTTTGGCACAAGTTACACTTAATTGTAGGATAGTATAAACAAGTATATAAAGCTTTCAGTGTTTTTTTTTGTTAATAACGTTAAGTAAACTAGGCTCGTTTTGTGAAGTACTCAGTGACTTTCATTTGTTTCTTGCACTTTATTCGCTTCTCGTGATGCCCGGTAAGTCCGCTTTCCGATTAATCGGGGTTCTACCGTAATATTAGCCCATACGCTTTGCCCGAACACTCTTCCTGAAATAACCTTGCCAAACCTTGAAACCTCACACGCCCTTCAAACTGTCAAAATACAATAACACGAATGAAACAGCTCGTTGGTTATCAACGAGCTGTTTCAGCCAATCAGCGAACGAATAACCCGAAAACAATGCTTATACAATAAAAAATGCGAGATATTTTAATCACTGATTTTTGCAAGTGGGATTTTATGCATTTTATTTTTTAAAAAAAGTTTGTTCGCGCGTCGATTGCGCGAATAAAAGAGCAAAGGGAAATTGGATATGCACGTTGATCTCGTCGCGATGAGAAGTATGCCAAGGGGGTAATAGACGCGAACAGATGTTCCATCTATTCGATGCGGATCATCAGTCTGTGAAATCGTACTCGCTGGCGGCGATCGTCGTCCTTCGCCGGCCGTGAGAAATCTCTGCGGCGCGGCTTGGCAACGTTTGTTTCCTAACTGGACAAAAGGAAATTCTACAAATAACACTCGGAACTTTTCTCCCGTTCGACGAAATATATTTGCACCGCGAATAGGAGCGCGCCGGATGCTCCGTATGCATTTTAACGCTCTATTCATCGGATTAGCGCGGATTCGAGTGAAAGCTTCGTCGGATTTCTCTAAAACTCAACGTTTCACTCAACTTATTGAATCAAAAGTCGAGATACCCTTAAACGGATGTCCTCGCTTTGTGTCTCTTTTCAGGCGCTCGTGTTTCGCTTTAATTAGAGAGTCAACGGTGGCAACGCTGGGAATGCAAGTCCTTTTCCACCGCCCATCGCTGTTGATGGAACGCTTTGTGCCTTCGCTGCAGACGCAACCTTGAACGAGAGACGCTCGGGTGTCTCACGCCGGCGATTACAGTCACGGAATCAACATTGTTTGCTCTTTGACTTGTTGAGCTTTTTTTTTAGATATCTCGAAACACGCTAGTTTCAGTTGAATAATGAGTTAACGCCCGGAAGACGTCATCCCCGCTTAAGGCAGTCTTAGCAGTACAGTTTCGCCAAACGTAAGTTCGAATTCAAAATTGTTTACTTTATTAAAAATGTCGAACACTTGTCGATAGGATAAAAATCTTTAAAAAATTAAGCACGTCGAAGCTGCTGAAAAAAATTGATTTTGCGTAATAATAATTTCAAAATGTTAATAACAAATTGACGAAAAAAAAATTGCTAATCAAATCACCCGGCAACCTAACTTTTTTTCGAATGAAAATGACTTATTATTTTTTCTAGGTATGTATGACTTTCTTCAGAATTATGTCTTATAGTTGAGAATCATGTTTTACCATTTTTTTGTATATTGAAAAGTGTGTGGAAAGTTACGTATTTTCGATAGGTGTCTTTCATATACCTACCCATTGCACCTACAAGTCGTCCGACAATTGATCAAGTAGATTCGCAAATACTGCTCAAAATTTTTTTAAAAATCCAATTTTAAAAATATAATCAAGATTCTAAAAAAATGGATCTTCTCTAGACAAATTCTTAATCATTTTCATTTGAAAAATAAGTTAAGTTGACGGATGATTTGCTGAACAATTTTTCTTTTTTTTCATGTATTTGTTAATCACATTTTGGAATTATTATTATGCAAGATCAATCTTTTCAACACCAACGTGCTTTTTTCCGATTTTTATCCCATCGAGAAGCGTTGGAAATTTTCTCTAAAAGTCACGTTTGACGGGACTGTATCGCTAGAACAACCTTAAAATTATTTCGTCGTTTTCATCCTTTCACAACTTGGGGGTCAAGCCGATTGACTGGCTATAGTGAAAAAAAATCCCCCGATTTCGGTTGATTTGGTCCGAGAATTAACAATGAATAATAATAATAATAAAATAATAATTATAATCGAAATGATGATACCCTACGCTTCTGTGTCCAAGGTTTGTTGAATTTTGTTGCAACGAATTTTTCATTCCTTAGCCTATGATATTAATTACTCGATACCAGAGTTGTAAAACCCTATATCTTTTAGAAACAATGTCAATAGTACAATCGGTCTTGTAATTATTAATTAATACTAGTAACATGGAGAAATTATAATATAACGAGTGCATTTTTTAATGGCTGCAAAGGATATTTATACTCAATAAAATTTCACGGTAATTTTCTTGAACAAATGGAGAAATGCTGTTAATGCATTACAATTTTTTTCACAATTGCTCATAATTTTTTATTGAAAATATGGTATCTGTGCAGTTATGTGTGGCAATCGCCACAGGTTATTATTATTAAATCACACCTACAAAACAAATCGTATCATCATTTATTTTCTAAAGTAAGGAGTATTTACAATTCTTATTCCACGCTTCTGTGGCCAAGATTTATTAAAATTTAGTTTTTTCTATACATTTTTCATTATCTCAGCCCTCGATATTGGTTATTCGGTAAGAGTTATAATAAGCAGGTAACAAAACGACGGGGATTGTATATTGTCGAGTTTGGTGGTGTCGTTATATACGTCGGGCTTGTATATATGTATTTCGAGCTGCCGTACCGAACAGGACATACGAGCACATAATTATCATACAGCGTGTCCGTCCCCCCAAGAACACCTGTGCAGGTACATGGGTTGTCCCCTCTCTTCGCGTCCAACTTCCTGAGTGGTAACTCCGCTCTGTTTTCTAGCAACAAACCCGCGCGGCGGACCGTTTCACAGACGGACGTGTACGTTCTCGATGAAAGCCGGCGCCCGCGTCCCATTCGCTCGAAAAACCAGTGGCAAACGCATCGTTTTATTTATATCATATTTTGTATATATATATATTTTTTTTATTTGTTTGTTTGAAAAACAATCTTAAGTTGGTTTTTATGTGAATAATTGTTGATCCCTGGATAATTTATTGTTTACATTAACTCGCGTTCGGTGAAACAATTATAGTGGTGTTGAGAGACAAGTGCGATGTCGATGCGACGCGTATGTATTTTTCGATACTGCTGAGGAAAAAACACCTGTCGCATTTTACCACGAGCAACCTTGGGCAGTTGATGGACCCTCCGACAGTGAATTTCCGTGGTAAGTCGAAAAGCCTTCCTCGCGAGTCTCTTCGTGTTCGGCTGCGAACGCGACCGGCTTCGGTGTGTGATTCACCGGTTTTCAGCGGCGAACGACGTTGCTCGCCGATGAGCTTCGAGGTGCCTAATATGCAGTGTCCTTTGCAGTGTCCGCTCGAATCCTCACGCAAACAATGACTTAACGGAGACTCCGAAGTACGACCAACGTTTCTCGAATTATTGTCATTACATTGAAATAAAAATTACACATTGGCCATTTTGGTGCTTCACAGTATATCAGCCTGTAATTCAGAGCCACTCGTTCAGAGAATTCGTGTATGTTCTGGTAACTATAAAATGACAACCATCAAATTTTTGTTCATGCTATTATTTTTATAGTTCACGATAATTAACTAATAGTTATGATAACTGCGTTATATTTACCATAACTAGAAAAGTAGTTGCTGTACCTATAAAAAATAATTGACACTTTATGGTTGTCACTTTATAGTTGCAAAAACTAGACTTTTCTCTCAGTGCTCGATCCAAGGCACCAGTGCCCTTTTAAATACATAAGGGGAAAGAAACTATAATCTCTAATTCTATTTTATTGACGCGCAAACGACAACATGGCGGAGGCTTCGAAAGACGACCAATGTTTCTCGTAAAATCGAAATTGTAATTACTCATGTGCTATTTTGATGCTTCACAGTCCATCAACCTGTACTTTAGAGTCACTCGAACCGAGGCACGAGTGCCTTTTTAAACACTGAAAAAAAAACTAATTTCTAATTCTATTTTATTGGAAATTTGCACGAAGACAAAAGATACCAGCATCAACGCTTTAAACGCTTTCTAACAATTGATGTTCGGGTGTGCCATTTTAGGCCTTAAATCTTTAATTCTCCATCTTGAATATTAACCCTTCGTAGTTTTACTGGGGTCACATTCATCATAGTAATTTAACATGGAATTCTACGATAGTGTGACCACAAAGGGTTAACAGCGTTTATTCTGTTTTAGTTTGTAGTTATCGTGCATCGCAGTCTTAATAAATGGATTAAAAAAGTCTTAATTATTAGTCTTCATAAACGAACAAAAAAAACAAAAGATACCAGTGAAAAAGTTTTAAACGTTTCCTAACAATTAATGTTCACGTGTGCCATTGTAGGCCTTAGTTCTTAAATTCTCCATCTTGTATATTAACAGTGTTTATTCTGTTTCCGTTTGTAGTTATCATGTATTACCGTCTTAATAAACGGATAAAAAAAATTGCTCCCCTGTTGTGTTGCGTAAAAAAGCGTTGCCAAGTTATGCCGAGCGAGCAGATCGAGTAATACATTATTGGATGGGTCGCTGAACGCGTGGTTTCTCTTATTTGCATGATATTCGCGTGGGAAACAGATGCTCGGGAATAAAAGTGCGTTCGTTGACTCATCGACGGATCCTCATAGCAAATCGACGGAATGAAACGTCGAAGGGTCAGAAAAAAGTGGTTCTCTCAGTTTTCTGTCTCGTCCTCGTGGTCGTTTCTCGTTCTGACACGAAGAAAACTAATCAGGGAGTGATGACAAATCTTTTGCTGTAACGACGAATTTTTTTATGCCGCAACAAAATGATTAGCCACCACAGCCAATTTTTAGCTGCGGTAGCAAAACTTTTGTCGTCACTCTGTTAATAGTTTTTTCTGTGTCTTGAATCGTCGATAGTTCCGATTGGAGCACGGAATAGTTGCGAAAAAAAGCCAAGAGTCGCTAATCATGGAGATTCCTCTCTGTCGTCGTGACAAAGCGATGTTCTTCTGTTACAGCCACAGGAACTTACCCAATATGGACAAAATGTACGACGCGTGACTAGAAAGCATGCAGAGAAACCAACTATTTTATTACAAATATAGCTATGTGGCACTATTATCACCAGCCGTGGAATGACTATAATTAATCGCATTTTCCGTTTCGTCCCGTTTTTATCCTACCCATTGGATTATTTGTCCTATTTTTACAGCGGTTGCTCAAACAGCCGACTGGTTTCAAACAACAATCATCACTTGCTTCTGTTAATTATCCTTGTAATTAATGTTCCGAGTTTACTAAAAACAAATCAACAACATTGTGTTGGAATTAGATGAGGTACATTGTCGAGTTATTCGGACCCGGAGATTTGGCACTTGGATCGTAGAAAGCGGAACGATCGCCACTGTGCTTTGCTGCAGTTTGGAATCCCACCAACACGAATGTTCAACGGCGTGGTGCAATGTTCTTTCTAAATTCCCGGTTTAATTGCAAGTAAAAGAAAGATAAAAATGAAGGTGTTTACCTTTATAAGCAACGTATCAATTGTTGGAGTGAAACGAGGTCTTTCTCTCAACTCATTAGATCGGTAAATTGCGTGCTGTCGCATTTTGTTTATGAGGCATTCCGTATGAATTTAGTCACGTTTTCATGGGATTCCCAAATGTTTATTAGTTACAGCATTTTTTTAGTGTTTCCGAGATTGATTTGCAACTGTATCGAGCCTATAATATTCTCCGCTGCGGAGAAAAATAATCAGGGAGTGATTCCAAATCGATTGTTGTATCAACGAATTTTTTTTCTGTCGCAGCAAAATTTTCAGCTACCACAACAAAATGTTTAGCTACCACAGAAAATGTGCAGTTACCGCAGCAAAGATGTTGTTATCACACCGTTAATATTTTTCTCTGTGTGCTTTGATGGACTTCACACATGCAAAGTTCTACTACAGGTCGTTCAATGTTAGAACATGATGTAACAATTAATATTGCCGATAATGAGCGCCTGACATTGAAAAAATAATGTTTTAAATTTTTTTTTAGATATTTCGTACTGCTATAATTTACAACCGTTTAAGAATCACATGAAAACAAAAATACTGAAAATTGGACGATTGCTTCGAGGCAATATTTCCTATTACAAAATCGCAAGTCCTCCTAAAAAATAAAAAAATAAAAATTTTTTGTTGCTTTTGCCATCAAATGTGGCCTAAAATTACACAATTAATTCTAAATACATTGTTTTCTTGTCATGGATCTTATCCTTTTGTTTTCTGTGTTGGTTGTTTTCTTGTTGGTCATGATAATCTTTTTCGTGATATTTCAAACAAAATAAAAAATGAAAAAATTGGTATATTCGGACAAAACATTTTTTTTTCTGTTTTGTAATTTGCTGCACCTATTTTCACAAACCTGATTTTTAGAAAAGATGTTGGGATTTTTTTAAATCGAAATTCATACGGAACGTCTCGTATTCGGTGCAAACAGTAATGTTTGGTGTTAGATTATTACGGTTATGTTGTTGTTTTCGTTGTTTCACGTACGTTTAAAGGTCAGTAGCGCGAAACAGTAGGGTAGATCACGGTACGGCTGCTTCATTCGTTCGTTGCGTGCCGATGGTGCCGAACGACGTACAGCAATGTCGTAAGAAGACGCGCGATGCGTATCTGTTGTACCGGAACAATAATGTTGCACGGTAGAACGGACACGCGGGATAGGATAAGCTATAATCGATCCGCAATGTTGGATCCACGTTGCGTGGTTACAGTACCAAGTATCTTGAGTACCGGGCTATTAAACGTCACCGCAACTCTATTGAAATTGAATGCTGCGGGGATTAGAGCTGTGACTGTTGCAAGTAGCATCACGCTCGCCACCCCGTCACAGTAGTGTAGACTCTCAGGCTCGTCGCTCTCTTTTTTTGTTATTTATGTAGTAGTAGCAAATGTGTTTATTGGTGATTTTACTTTTTTTCTCTTAATTGTGCAGCGTACCATTTTTGTTGATTTCATTTTATTATTTGTTCGTTTGTTTATTTATTTATTTATTTATTTTATACAACAGGCTTAATCTTTTTTCATGCCCAATCCGTTCATAGAGATTCTATTTTAAAGGAGTAATTTTTATTTCTCATTAATTGCCATGTCCATAAGAGTATTTGTTACTCCATTCTTAGGAATTTTATTTTCAAAAGAATTGATAATTTTTGTCATTAATTGTTGAAGCGTACAATTTTTGTACTTAATTTATTTATTTGTTCGTTTGTTTGCTTATTTATTTATTTACTTATATTATGGGCTCAACCTTTTAACATGCACAATTATTTCATAGAGATTCTATTTTAACGGAACCATTTTTATATCTCATTAATTGTTATATCTATAAGAGTCTTTGTTATTCCATTCTTGGGCCTTTTATTTTCAAAAGGATTGATAATCCATGCATCCTTTACCACATCTTGCGGCATTAAATACATTTTTCAGTAATTTAACAAAACAACTTGTGGCCTCGCGTTATCTGCTTATAAATATGAAGTTGAACAACGATATGTCGTATTAATCGACACAATGATTTTCCAGATGTTTTGGGCAATGCTTGAAACAGTGGATGGAGATCTTGGACCAACATGCGTGACGTCATCCTGAAATTTGTACCTCTTATTTGCTGGCTCGTACATCAGAACTTAGGACAAAGTAAGTTGTCACGAAAAAAAGATTTTTTTCATACATAAGCAATGTCTAAAAAATGACCCCTCTTATAACGTTTTGCCATATTCGCAATGCTGCTCTCCATTGTCGTTGCTAAACCCCCTACCGTAAGTCGCATGGTTCTTTCCTCGAGTGTCTTAGAACTCGATGCAACTCTAAACGGTCGAAAAAAGTAATTCAAAATGTAGTAGATGCCCATACACATTCGATACCGATTTCCATTGTCGACCCGGCAAACTTTCTCGTACGTCCGTCCATCGTCCAGCAAGAACAATAGTGCTCGGTACTGCAGGTAAATCCGCGAAGCATACAGTACCAAAACACCGTTTTCACAGTCAGATTCCAATCAGCCAGAAACTATTGGCTATTTTATTACATACTAGCAACAACGTGGTAGCTTAGCTCACACTCCTTTCTTCTCATTTGTCTTTTCTTGTGGCTAAATAAGATTTTTTTAAAATGAATCTGATACATTTGGCGTCCGCGACGTGTTGACTCAGATAATTCGAGTTAAAATTACCTACCAGACGAAAAAGGGCGAACGTCGAGAGAAATAAAAGTTAGCTTCTCAGTCAGGATCGGTCAGAACATGGTGAGGAGGCATATTAATTTATTTTAATACTGGGCGTCGAGACACTACCGCGTCTCTTGATATTTATATCTTTATAAACTTCCATATGACTGCGCGCTCTTTTAGATTAGGTGTATTCATATGACGATCACAAGCGATGCGCGCGCTGCGTGGCTATTTCTGGTACAGTGTTTCAATGTAATCTACTTCCGACGTCTTTGGGGTAATTTATTCCACAACTGCGAAAAATACAGTCGTTTAAAACGTGCGTGATACGTGACGTTTGTAGCGGTCATAACAGTCTGAAGTTGGTTCTGCGACATAGCCATCACCGACCAATCACGGCACGAGTTACGCTGCCTTCAGTACTTCGATATATATGACTTTCCATGCGCCTTGTCCTTTTTAAGAGTCAGAGGCACTTCCCCCATGGAAAAAAGGTAGATGTGGAAATACATTTTTCGATACATCGTAGTATATACACAAGATATGTTTGGGGTATATGCGATATATCTGATTTATAGCCAAGATACTTATAGCATTTACCCGGGACATATGCAAAATATATCCGACATATCGAACTTTTCGTGGTTGTATATATTTTCACATATACAAGGTAAATATGCGGTGTATATTTTCACGTATATCGTAAATGTATATTAAATATAGCTTAACATACACTAAGAATATATGCGCGATATATATTAGTAGGTATCTGGAATGTTTGTTAGATATATTTTACAATTATGCGAGGGATATATGCGGGTTATATTTTCACGTATATCGTAAATATATGTTCATTATAGTTAAACATATACTAAGAATATATGCGCGATATTTATTGGCGTACATCAAGAATGTTTGTTAAATATATTTTTCTTTATATTCGGAAAAGATTTTACATATATTTCACGTATGTGAAAGTTTATATGCTAAATATATATATTTTTTTTTATTTTTTAATTTTGATTCCTACGTATACCTTCTTCAGCTTTTTACGTTTTTTCTCCCCACTCTCCTTGATCCCCTTTCATTCCTTGTATTCCCCTCCGTATCATTTATTGAGTTCCCCCCCAGAGTGTTACCCGCAGCCACTCTTTCCTAATGCACTACTGTATCGCATTTGCACGAGGGCACAGGGAAACTGCAGAAAACCTGTGCCGATACAGGCGGCTATATTTTTTCTGAGTGTCTGTTGCATGAGATTACATCAGAAACTCAGAAAAACTGCCTCCCGCTCAACAGTTGACGTGCAAATCAGTGCATGGCTAAGCGGTCACCCATCCAAGTAGCGACCGCGAGTCGAGCTGCTTAACATGGGAGATCGCCGAATCCATGCACCGACCGCACGCCCACTGCTGTCGGTTATATGCTAAATATTAATCGAATATTTTTAAGGAGGCATCAGCGCTGCATGCTAGTCAAATCAGTGCTACATTTTTAAAAGCACTTTTATAATTCTCGGCTCTTTGATTAATTGTTTCGAGGTATTGCGCACGTAGCAGCGTCAGTTCTTAATAGAAAAATACTTTCACAGCCGTGATTTGAATAGATAAACGACTGATATATGCGAATTTCTGATGTCATGTTTTTCCGTGCAGTTTTTTTGAAGAATAAACCGTAATAATAGTTCGATTATGACGAACAATAGCTCATTTTTATTATTGAATGAAAGAAGGAAATCAAATGATGGATACGGCAGAACAAGGAGAGTTAAAAATGTTTTAATATATTCCGATATATATTCATATATTCCGATTATATCTACAATACATCTGTGGATGTGCGTATTATATAGCTGAGATATATTGCACATTTATTTGAAATATATTTCTTTTATATTTTATAAATATTCCGGGTATACTTTAAATATATCGACGCAATGCGTACAATATACCCTGAGATACATTCAAAAAAGTGTTCGATGTATATTCGCTAATATATTTACGCGTGTATTTAATATGTACGTCGACGTATATCACAAAATGCATTCGAAATATATTTCGTCTATATTTAATAAGTATTCAGGATATATTCCAAATATATCTCTGTTTACACGCCAATATATATATTCGTATATACTGATACATATATGCTGCATATCCAACTTTTCGTCGAAAATACATGGGGTATATTCCGAATATATTTCCACATGTACCTTACACCTACCTTTTTTCCATGGGGGTTTCCCCACTCCAGCTCAAATTTCTGAAAGCCCTTTTCTCCTAAACTATTCGACAGCATTGGTGAAGAAGTTCCGAGCGAAGTATCACAGCCTCTTAAGAGGAGATGATATATCGATGGGAACTTCGTCGCCTAATAAGTTAAACGCCTATAGGGCTGTCTCCTAAATTAAACGCCTATAGGGCTGTCTCTGTCGCACCTAGCGCTGTCTCTCTCGCACCTTTTCGTTTTTCGATTCTCCTGACCAAACGGCTTACGACTATCGAGGAGCCAAAAGCTTAGCCCAATTCAATACTTTCTGCAATTCTGCAATACTTTCACACATTCTAACAAAATCTGAGCTCTATCTGCCAAGTATTTTGAGAGAAAATAGGTTTTGGGAGGAGCTCCTGGCTCCTCGATACTCGAAAACTTTTGTTCAAGAGAATCGAAAAAAAAGGTGCAAGAGAGGGAGCCGTATAGGCATTTAACATTGAGCGACGAAGTTAGAACCAATTAAAAAAATGTGGTCCTCGAGTGCGCCGCACCTTCCATTTCATTACGCATCGAGTACGTTATTCCGGGAAAGTCCGATAGAGAGAAAGAGAGAAAGACAGAGAAAAGTTTATGGAACACCAGAGTGCACTGGATAGTGGTCGATGCCATGGGCTCGCCTTGGCCGGAACTTCGCTCCAAGGAAGCGCGCATATCTGCTTCTCCCTCTCCGCCCCTATAGATGCCTACGCACGTACACAAGTCTCAGTCGGTGAAACTATATCTACCATGCATAGCCATATATATACATATATACATATATCGTGAGGACACCGTGAAACAGGACAATCCTCGTTGTATTATACAGCAAAACTGTTCAGTTTCACGGTGTCCTCGCTATGTATATACAAACGCGAGTGTGCGAGCTCCGCTTGTCTCTCGACTGATGTCATGCAGAAAAGTCGAATCATTCTCTGTGCACACACAGTCCCTGGCTCGGAAAAGTATACACGTCTGTTGAAAAAACTAAAATAAGGCCCTTGGTTAGTTAACGCGCATTAATTGACCTTTATTTAGCTTCCTCACTCGGTTTATCGTAGTCCACTTTTCGTTGGCGCGTTCCTCGATCCGCGACACCCCAGACACGAGCATCAGGGTCAGCTTGGGAATCAGACTGAATAAAATTATGCGCGGGTATACAATGTAGCTACGGACCTTTTTCTAGTACGAATAAGATAGGATATTGTTTTTAGAATCTCCCGGTTCGAATTAAGGTTTTTGCGTCATTACACTTTGTATGTGAAAACAGCATCTGATTCAGAGGAAACGGAGCGAAAGACTAACGCATTGAAAACATGTTCTTCATTTTTAAAAATACAGTAATATGATTGCAAGATGCGAAAAATTGTTAAAATGATTAAAGCTACGGAATTTTTTGGCCGTAAAATGTTAATCATTATAAAATACAGTAATTCGATGGCAAGATGCGAGAAATGGTTAATATTATTAAACTTACGGACCTTTTTTAGTACGAATAAGATGGGATATTTTTTCGTTTATACGAATTAAGGTTTCTGCATCATTACACGTTATATATCAAAACAGCGTCCGATATAGAGGAAACGGGGCATAAAACTAACGTACTGAAAAAATGTTTATACATTAAACAATACCGTAATTCGATTGCAAGCTGCAAAAAAATGGTTATTGCAACTCTACATCCAATCCTTGCAATTGCATATGAGATCAAAGCAACAAAGTATTGTCTTGATCATTTTGCAGTTATCATTGTAATCTCAGAACGAATTGCAGGAATTAGATGCAGAGCTGAACCGACAAACTTGTTTTTTGGCAGATCGCAAACTGTTTTTGTATTAATTATATTTTTTCGGTGCGTAATGAGAATGGAGAGGTAAATTTTGGCCGTTGCCAATACGTCCGCGTAGCGGTGGAGTGTAAGAAAAGGGAAGAAACAAAAAAAAACGTACAGTAGGCTGAACGGATATTGCGGTCTAGATGTGCCGGCAGGTGATGAGCAAAGCGGAGAAAAGGAAGAGTATTGATTACCGAAAACGAGGGGCGAGCGGTAGTGTAAGCGAAGATTCACAATGCTCAGCATCTTTCTTTGCCGAAGGAGCCGCGACGGGAAGACGAAAAACTGGTTGTCGTACATGACAACCGAAGCCGAAACCACAATGAAACCCTCCGGATATGGGTAAATGTGCAGCGAAATTGTAGCAGACGCGAGCGACGTTCCCACGGGACCGTTCATAATATTTTCAAAACCGGTTTCACCCTTTTGTCAACTGTTTGCATCGCAAACAGAGATTTGTACGTTTCACATTTAAAATATTTTTGGGGCATTGCGCCGAGTTTCGAACTGACCCTTGATCCTTCCGACCGGATCTACAATTTTTTATATGATGGACGTAAATCTAAAAAGCACTAATTTTGTTATTATATTTTTTACGCATTTTTAATTACCTACGATTTTTTCAAATAAACTTTTGAACGACAGATTTGTAAAATGTGGAAAAATTCTGAAAAACCTTTTACGGAAAATCAAAACTTTTGGTTACCGAACCAAAGTGGGCCGGCGATTCCTTCAATTCTTTCGGCACCAATAAAATGGAAAACATGAGAAAAAAATAATGACTTTACGGTGGGCAGCAGCTAGAAAATGTTTGTATCCAACACACGATGTTTATACATTTTTTCAAATTGCTGCTAACGTATACTATATAAATTGGCAGAGATCCGAAAAAATTCGGCCGACCAATGAATTTAAAAAAAATTCTCAAAAATCATACAAACATCATGCCTGCAAACATTTTCTAGCTGCTGTCCATCGTAAAGATACTGTTTTTTCTAATTTTTTCCATTTTTGTTGAAAAATGGAATGGAATGTTCGAAAAAAAAAAAAAAAAGTAGATACCTAAAAATGTGTAAAAAAACAAAACATTCCTTTTTAGTCGAAACTCGGTGGAATTCCCTTTTTACATCTTATAAGATGGGCAATTGAGGTGCAACAACAACAAAAAAACTTATAATTGTTTTAATTTTGAAATAGTTATCCGGGATACGCGATGTTTTTTGGAGAACGGTGCGACGGCATCTCACCTCTTCGTGAGCGAAGACCTCGAGGTCGGCGACACCGTTGGCGTTCTCGGGGTGCTTGGCGATCCAGGCCTGAACGGTGACATCGAACTGCGACTCCAGGAGCATGACAGTCCAGTGACAATTTCGCCCCACTCGCGGAACTTGACGCTCGCGAGACCCCTCGACAAGGAAGGCGTCGAAGGACCAGCGAGCGTCTTTGTCAATGTAATTTGCGAGAGAAAACGTACCCTTGACCCGGCAAGTATCACTCAATGGCCTTGAGTTCCTCATCAAATATATATCGTGTACACATATATGTCAGCAGTGAATTACGGTATTTAAGGTAGTCATTGCGTCTATAGTATGCATGCACATTAAAGGTACTGCAAAGATTAATTTTGTCTAATAATACATCGAAAATCTTATTAACAAATTGATGAAAAAATTGATTGAACAATTATTTCGATGACCCAAGTTTTATTATGAAAATGATTCCTTCGTTTTTTCGAACACGTATGCATTTTTTCTGGTTTTTAAGTTCTCTTTGAAATTTGTACATATTTTCCATATAAAAACACAAATTTCAAAGAGGATTTAAAAATCTGAAAATTTTCATATGTATTCGAAAAAACGATGGAATCATTTTCATAATAAAACTTGGGTCATCGAAATATTTGTTAAACCATTTTTTTCATCAATTTGTTAATAATATTTTGTATAATCTGTATAATCTTTGAAATTTGGGTTTTTTGTATGGAAAATATGTACAAATTTCAAAGATTAGATAAAAATCTGCAAAAATTCATACGGATACTGAAAAATAAAGGAATTATTTTCATAAAAAAGAAACTGGGGTCAACGAAATATTTGTTAAACAGTTTTTTTAAACCAATTTGTTAATAACAGTTTCGAATTATTATTATGCAAAATTAATCTTTTCAGTACATTTAGAGTGCATTAATTTTTTCAGATTTTCAGACCATCGAGAAATGTTTGCAATTCTGTCGTACTTTTCTCGAATTTATGCGAATTGAACACTTCGCGATCCTACATCCTTAAGCAAATTATAATAATGTTTCCCCGTTCACTTTGCAGGGTTTTGTGATTCCAGTTAATATACGTGTAACCGATGCCAATGACAATGCACCACAATTCATTAACGCTCCTTACATTCTCAATATTTCTGAGGTAAGAATTTTGGTTTATTTAAAATATAATAATAAATAAATAAATAAATAAAACACATATTTTTCGGTGAATAAATATCACACATCGAAGAAGGATATTGAATGCTTCTACGATTGTGTGATATTTCGACTAGAAAACATTGATAGGCTTTGATAATCGGTTATAGGTGACAGTCATCGGAACGAGGGTACTACAAGGAGTCAGGGCTGTGGATGCAGATCAACCTGGCGCCTATTCGACGGTTCAATATTCCGTTTTACCTGGCCCTAATTCGGTAAATAATAAATATTTACTTTCTGACATATCGTGACGTTAATCGTACTCGAGATTTACTAATAGATGCCATTCCACATGTTAATGCAGCCTATTTTTATCAATAATGAAAGAATTGCCGAGGAGGTAATTGAAAACTTTTTGTGTCACTATCAGGACAATTAAATGAAAATATTACTCTCTTCTCTTCGTTATCTAAGACCCCGTTATTATTTTTTTATTTTCATTATAGCGTTGATTCTAATAGTATGAACATTTTCTTTACTTTCAGGACTACTTCGTATTTGTGAATGCTCTGGAAGGAACCCTCGTTTTAAGGAAACCATTGGATTACGAAACGCTCAGTAATTTTTCCGTGGGCATTCGTGCTCAAGTGAGTTGATTAGATAATGATTGTTGTATTAATACCATATACTGAATATGCAAGACAGTGTAAAAAATTCTGTTTGAAAATTCATAAATTGTATATGAAGTTTTATGCATACACGGGACATGGAATTTTGGAAATACGATATATTACATTTTAATATACGGTATATTAAATTTCATTGATATATTATTAAATTTCTTAATATTCAATGTCGATTATTGTAAATTCAATAGACATATATTAAATTTAATTTCAACATTTTGAAAATTACAAACATTGTAAATTAATAACAATTTTCAGTTACTATTATTGTAAATTTCATAGACACTTGTATGTTAAGCATATTGTGAATTTACAAATATTTTTAACAGTTTGCATTATACACTCGATATTAATTTGGACTGGTATTTGTAAAAGTATTTGAAAATTAATTATTTTAGGACCAAGGCAACCCACCGCAGTCATCGGTAACAACGCTTTTCGTCAACGTTGTCGACGCGGATGACCAAAATCCGGCTTTCCTCAACGATCAATACAAAATCGTAGTTCCGGATCACGTTAAACCGGTGAGTCAAACAATTGGAAATCTCGATTACGAAAGCGTTACCCTTATTCAATGACCCGCAAGGCATTGCAATCGAAAATGTTACGCTTGACGTGTTTTCTCAATAATAATCAAAGTTAATGCAGGCGCCGTTACAGAGCAAATTCCTCATTAACAATATAAATGAATTTTCAGGGTACGGTGCTAAAGGCAGAACCGGCACCTATTCAAGCTATGGACCAAGACGTCGGTATCGACGCTCCAGTGAGATATTCCATCCAAGGTGGAATTTTACCGTTTCTGAACTTAAATTCTGAAACGGCTGAAATCGTCGTAGTCCGGTCGTTACTGAACCACGAACTGGTTACGCCAGCAACTATAGTACTTAAGGCAAGTAAACCAGTCATTTTCAGTACTGTGCTTCATATTTTCATATGGAAATTTAGTTTGAAGCAAACGGAACTGACAACCCTGCTTAGTAATTCCCATTGACACTGATAGAACCTAATCAAATGGACTAAATTCCGATTGAAAAATAATCGATTCGAACAAGTTTCAATCGGATTTTTATCCGTTCTATTGGTCCTAATCAGACCTTTTAACCAGGGAATCGATGTCTTTTACAGGCAACACAGCTCGACAATCCCGACCGATACGCTCTCGCGACCGTCGTTGTTTCAAGAGAGAGTGCTTTGGGTGTTGTTCCTACAGCTGGTAAGCAACTTTATCGATGTATACCCTAGCAGGTTGGCACACTGAAAAAAGTACCGGAGGAACCAAAGACAGTCACCGAAAAAGCACCTGTGTCATTCAGCCATGAAAATGCCGCGCTGTTTCGCTGCCACTCGTACAAAAAAAATCTTGAACGTTCAAAACGCCGAGATTTTTGTCAGAAGCACCGAAAAAATCCGAAAATTCGTGTGTTTGAGTCATGAAAGTGCCGTGCCTTAGGATTTTTTTTTCAAAGACTCACCCATATGGGAATAAAGTATATGCAAAATATATAAAAGATATATTCTAAATATACAAGATATATTTTGTCCGAAGACGTCTACATGTCGGTTATATTTTAGGAAATATACGAAATATACGCGAGCGAAAAATATATCCAAAATATATTCAAAATATATTTTTATTGTATATCGTCCGAAAAGTTCTATATGTCAGATATATTTTTGTGTATATTTCTTTTCCGTGGGGGCAAAGACAGTAATTTTCGAAACTTTTCTGGTGCTTTCGGCCAAAATGGCGGTGTTTTGAATGTTCAGGATTTTTTTATGCAACCGACAGCGAAAAAGCACGGCACTTTCATGCCTCAAAGACGCTAATTTTCGGAGCTTTTTCGGTGCTTCCGACCAAAATCTCGGCGTTTTGAACGGTCGAAAAGCACCCAGTGCTTTTTCAGTGATTTCGTCAGTGTTCGGACTTGCTAGGGTATGTACTTTACAAACCTCATCGTGCGGTGACGGTCGGACAAGTCCGCTCGACGATTTTCCACAATTGGTATTCACATTTCAGTATAGAACCTGTGTGTGTTTTTTGTTGCCAAAAGGGGGGCGATTACCGGTGAAATTCGTTCTGAAAGATTACGAAGCCAACGTGCCGGAAAATACGCCACCGGGCAGCGTCATTCTCACCGCAGGCGTCAATAAAATAGATCCGGTAAGTAAAAAAATTTCGCGAACTTTCAAATTTATACAAAGAGAAACTTAATTTTTTAATGAAAATGTATTTTTTTCAGAATTTAAGGTTCTGGCTAGTAGGCGCTGTTGAAGATTTAGAGCGTTTTTCGATTACACACTTGGGTGAATTGATTTTGAAAGGGACTCTTGATTACGAAAGAAGAATCCAACATAGTTTTTTGGTTCACGTCACAGACGGAAAACATGTGCGTACCGCGCAACTTGAATCGCGCGTATTCGTTGACAAACATTATTTTTACCTACAAATCTTTGTCGTTATAAACGAAATTATGTGGTGTCTTTTTCGGTTTTAGAATGACACAGCGAGAGTCAATATTTCTGTGGAAGACGTGAACGAGTGGGAACCGAGATTTCGTCATCCGAGATACGAATTTCATGCTCGTGCTATGAGGGAAGGCTCCATTGTGGGTTAGTATTGTATTGCTTTTCGCAACGTTAAAAATATACCGCGGAAATATTATCTAAAGCTTTTGTTAATTTTGAATGCAGGCAGACTGGAAGCCGCCGATGGCGACAGAGGTGACAGAGTGTCACTGTCGTTAAGAGGACCCGATGCAAGGTGAGGAAAGCTGCTAATTCTTATAGTTCTATATCTTCCTGCAAAATGTTCAAGGGAAAAATGTAAATAGCGATATTCGACGATGCAGAATCAAGGTATGCTAAGTGGAAGTAGCGACCCACAGCGGGATAAAATATGGCCAGTGAAAAATGATTTGAACATACTTTCAAAGGCAAATTGGTGTCAATAAAGGTAGAATTAAATTAAAGAGATTCTGTAGAAAAAAATATGTTTAGAAAAGAAAATTCACAGAAAAATAACTCAGTTTATGCTAATAATGAATGGGACATATAACACTCAGTTTTTTGGAAGTAAAATTTGTAATTTTAGTTCGTTTTTGTCGAGCAATGTCTCATCTTGTTTCTTGACAAATGATGTATAAATTTACCGCTGAACATTCGCGATATTATTCATAGCTTACAAATAACAGTGATTTGTTTAGGAGAGAAAAAAACAAAGTAACGAATTCAACTAATTTTTTTCCTGATTGATAAATAAACTGAAGAAAATAACTCGGTGAATACGTAAAACGTTCTTCACCGAACAAAATGAGCCGACTGTCGTTAAGGGCGAATTAAAATTACAAATTTTTCTTCCAAAAAAACCGCGGGTTATATACCCTATTAGTTATTAACATAAACCGAGTTATTTTTCTATGATTTTATTTTTTACATTCGGCAGGATCTCTTTAATTCAGACCCACTTTTATTTGTTCATATTTTCCCTTTGAAAATATGAACAAATAATGTGTCAAATCAAATACACAATTTACTTGACTGTACCGCCGATGCCTTTCTAAGAATAGGTGAAATACCGCAGTTGGTATAAAAAACAGTAATGAACTTTTTTGTACGCATATTTGCATTTACAACTTCAAGAAGAAATTCATTCACCGTATCCGTAGCGAATGAATTTCTTCTTAAACCTACAAATGCAAATATGCTTTAAAAAAAGTTAATTGCCGTGTTCGTACCGATTGCGACTAGAAGGGGGGAGGGGGTATCACATACTCCTAACAGGTTGATTAATCGTCATCCGAGCCGAACGAACCCCTAGGAATTAATATAAGCTGTTATCCGGATTTTCGTTTACGATTAATCATCGTTGTAAGCATAATGAAGGATTAAATAAAATAATTTGTGTTGCAGGTCCTTTGAAATACGTGATAATGGCGAACTGATATTGCGCTCGACGGGGCCGTTCAATGGTACCTTAGCACGTTTGGTTGCCATTGCATCAGATTCTGGAAAACCGCCCAGGTGAGACTTACGAAAAATTTATAATTTACAGATGGAAATATTTCGTTGCGTCATATGGTTTAATTATTATGTACTTTTAAAAAATGTCAGAACCAGCATGATACCGGTGATCGTACACTTGCCGAGCACAGGATCGCTGCCGATCGCAGCGCGTGCCGCTCCGGCGTGGCTCGGAAGCAGCGTTTTACTCGTCGCTATTTTCGGAGCCGTTTTAGGTCTCCTTGGCGTCGTAATTCTAATTCTCATTCTCTACATTTATAAACAGTGAGTATCACACAAATTTCCACCCCTCGTTTTGGTACCCGAGTGTCATTATTATCGGATGAGACAATAACGAAAATTCCGCAGTAAGAAGCCGAAGAGCGGAGGTTCCGTGAGCTCGGTTGGAACTGGGTACAGGGAAAAATCGCCGGTTCCCTCGGCGTTGAACCACACGCCTCAGGTTCTCGGTGCGAGTATTCTCGAGGACGCCCTCGATGGTCCCAGAGTTCATCGTCTCAGTACCAACGACATTGACAATCCGGTCTTTGGCGAAGACAACGAGAGCCCGTACAACGCCACCACCAAAAGTAAGCCAACGTGCGGCTTACATTTTTCAGTTCTTCTATCCCTCGCGGATTCAACCACCGAACAAACCACTTGTAGTTTTTTTAGTTTTTGTCATCTATAGATGCAAGCTTTTTTTCAACAACGACGCCGCTAGCTCTCATCGAAATATGTGGTTTTAAGGGGGGAGATAAAAATCTATAATCTGTAAAAAAAAAACAAAAAAACATTCTTTCTTTTATTAACGCATGTATGGTGAATATGATCGTGTAAAAAGTAAAAAATGTGGAAAATTGATGAAATGGTACACTTGGAAAAAAGATAGAATTTTCCTTAAAAGAATGGTTACATTTTGCAATGTATTTTTTTTTTTTTTTTTTTTTTTCAAAAAGCATATTAAATAAAATACTATTAAAAAAATACAATAAAAAATACCATGTGGCAACCAAAAGTAGTAATGAAACATGCCCCAAGTCTTAAAAATATTGAAGAAATCCTTCCTTTAAAACAAAATCATGAAAATCAGCATCTGTTTTCATCGCTGAAAGGTATGAAACGGTGGTTTCGTCGACTGCATTTTAAGATCAAATCACGGTAATTTTTCCAGTGGTACCCACCATGGATTGTCACGATGGTTCGATCTGCTAGGATTCATACACATTCAAAGTAACAAAACCCTTAATTCAATATTTTTTTTTTTTTTTTTCAGGTGTTACTTCGGCCAGACAAATGCCTCTATACAACAGGCACAAAGTAGGTCCTATACCAAACCCGCCAACCTTGTCCGCAACCGCGAATATTCCCAATATAGGTGGACTCGTTCAGAACATGAACGATCTCAGTGCGCGGACAAATCTTGACGCTGGCTCGCAAAATTCGTCCAACTACTCGGGCGACCCGCCTGACTCGTTGGCACCAACGTGGCCCGCCGGTTCGCCATCTAGAAGAGTAAAAAAACTTTCCTGGGACGACGATGACAGGGTAATTGAATCATCTGCATTAAAAAAAATAAAAAGCTAGCAGATTTGCACCTCCAGTTGTTGTGCATACGTCATAGGCATCGTACTGACTTTTATATCGTGAAAGGTCAAAGGACAAACAGCCGAAATCTTACGTTGGTGCGATATCGATTTTACGTCCACCGCGTGCTGCTTTAGACTTCGCGTTAATCCAGAACCAATTTAACTCACGTACAACTTGAGCATCTAACACATTCCACGATTGGTATTTACCAAACCTTTCGACATTACAGTTTCAGACATTTTTCGTAGTCCTTGAAATAAATTTAAAAAATGTTTGCCTTCTTTAGTTTTCGCTGCTTCGAAAAGTTCTGATTTTGTTACAATTTACAATTTAATAAAACTGTAGATTTTATTAAACGATACAATTTACAATTTTTGCTTTTGGTATTTTAGACGGACGATAGTGTCGATGTTGGGGCGGAAGCACGTGCTGGTGTAAGTCACACGGGAAACGAAAAGCTCAACCTCACAGTCTACTTCTGATCGTCAAAATGTTGTTAATTAGCGCTATACAAAATTTTCAAATGTAATACAACTTTATACAGAATAAATAATCCAAAAGTCCGAAGTGGGAGCAAACATGATTTATTACATCTATAAGAAGAGTAAATAATCCAAAAGCCCGAGGTAGAAACACACCTCACTTATACTTTTCTAAGATGGGAGCTGAGAAAGCTTTTCTGTGAAAAAACATAGTATTTACACACGAGGATTTTTTAGTTACTAGGCTAGAAAAACTTTTGCGCTGCTGCGCTCTTATAAAAGGTTACGGACGCTACCGCGCCCGTCGCCTTATGTCAAATTTGACATGAAACTGATTTTTTTACCACGGAATTTCCTAGCAACTAATCATAGCTCGAATAGTTTGCTAATAATGCTTTCGTTTACTCATGAACTTTTTAAAAGCGGGTCGTCATCCAATAATCCAAATATGTTCTTACAGCCCCGTGAAAAAATCACAAAGATCTTTTGTTGTTGGGGGCGTCGATCTTATTATAATTACCTACTATCGTATTCTTGTCGTAAGCCCAACCCGTCGTAAACCGTACGTTTACGTATTCTCCTTCTGTCTTCACTATTTCTTTATCTAATATTTCTTGCTTACTTCTTCTTCTCTATTCACTATTTCTTCATCTACAATTGCTTGCTTATTTCCTCTTTACCATTCACTGTTTCTTTCTCTAAAATGTCTTGCTTATTTCGTTTTCTCTATTCACTATTTGTTCATCTAGAATTTCTTGCTTATTTCTTCTTTTCTATTCACTGCAACTACATTTTCGTGGACTTTTTTTTCAAGATTTCTGCGTACGTCCACTTTGTTCGCAACTTTCACGAAGCCATCGCTTTGAGGAAGAATATCGATCGACACCAGTTTCCTTATAGAAATTGTGAATGCAGGAAATGACCCGGAAGAAGTGTGACAGATTTACATTCCCAAGCTAATCATGCGACCTCGATGAATCATAGTCTTCTGGTGGATCGAATTGGGATAGAGGACTCAAATTCGATTCACCAGAAAACTATTATTAGCCGCGGCTATAAACTACCGTAGCCAATTATAATTGTTTGTATTTATATAAAAAATAGACTAGATAAAAAAAGACTTAAAAGCCTTAGATAAAACTATATGAAGAGACTAAGACTTAATTATGGTAACACTATGCGACTGGATTATGCTTGTGAATTATCCTGAACAGCAAAAAGAATACACAGATAAAAAGCTAGATGCATTGAATCTTTAATACTTTGTTGGACGTTTCACGTAATTTTCCGTGTCCTGATGACGTGAAAATCTCGCAAAAAATGTCCCGAAAACTAAACTTCCGCCGCGAGTAAGCAATAATATTAGAACGCGAAGTTGGAACTGATGCCGATTACACGCGAATATAAATGAGGTCAGTAGGTTAATCGTGAAAAGACCCGTTCCAACAATCCGTGGCTGCTGTTGCCGCTGATGCTTTAAGGTAAATGTCTCAGTCATCGGCCATGTACCAGTGGTCGTCAGCTGTATTATTTTGCTGTAAATTCTGCCACAGTCACAGACCATATATGCTGACGATTTGTGGTACATGACCAATGATAGGAACATCCGTCTTACACAGACACCGATTGCCTGGAGTACCGATCATCAGTCAGAAAAACATCAAGAGGCGAGGAATACATTTAATTATACAGTTTATAGCAACAGACTTAATGCAGGCATCTAGTAGATAGACTTATTTACAGATTACATACATCAAATCGTTCTACCGTGATCGCTAATAAAACCTAACAAATCCACGTTTTTTCGTATCTCTTTTTTTCCATAAAAATCTGCTCTATATTTCTTTCGACCTCTTGCGCATTTCTCATGATGTTCTTTTCACGTCGAAAATAAACGGTAATGAATGAACAATAAACAATGAACTGAACTTTTTTCACATCTCGTTTTTTCCGTAAAAATCTGCTCTATATTTCTTTCGACTTCTTGTGCATTCCTCGTGAGGTTCTTTCAACGTTGAAAATAAACGGTAATAAATGAACAATAAATAATTAACTGAGCTTAAGAGCGTTATGCATTCTTTAAATACACAATAGAAACGTGCCGATCATGCAGAATGGTATGCGTTGTTCTTTATTACAGTTCCAAGTATTTTAAGTAGGATAGAAGTGCCGGATTCTGAGCGGACAGAATTATTTGTATTGCTAAAACGAAACGAAATTGTATCGATATTCTTGTTAACTCGTATGGATACTTTCGAAGTATCAACATGAAAATACAGGAAGGAAATAATGTGAGATAAATTATGGTGAAAATGGCCACAACTGGTACAGTCGCCACAACCGGTGCGTCTACCCTACTTGTTTATTGCAGTTTACTTCTTTATTACAGCTTCGAGTATTTTAAGCACTTGATCCATGACGTATGGCAAGGAAGGAAAATCTTCAAACATGCCATGCAACAAAGTATAGAAGATTAGACGATGTGAAGATTATTCAGGCATCGAAACGGAAATCCCGCTAATTGTATCAACGCACACGATGCCGTAACAGTTGATCCCACGCGGACGGTAATACCGAGAAAGACCGTCGGTAGGTGGATGTAAAAGAAAGTGAGAGACGCTCCAAGGTGGGGAGAAAGTGACCCACAGAGAACCCGGGAGCAACGCAGGTTCATCCTTGACTCTCTGGCTCTTAGTCTCGAACTGATCAACAGGCTTACGCGTCTGTGTCCGGTTCCACAGAAATTTTCAAGTAAGAAAAACATCATCTTTGAAAGCCTCGCGTTTTTTTAAATAATTTTTTTTATTACAACATAACATAATATCACAGCGTTAATAACGGACAAATAAATACTTAATTTTTCTTAATATCTGTTTCATTGTTCTTAATATATAATAATAAATGTCATTAGCGCTTTTACTTGGATCTCACGCAGGTGTTTTTTTTATTTCACTTGTGGCAACAATACACAGTTTCCACATCATTTTGTGCCACATTCATCGGCGTATTTAATTAAATTTACGAGCAATGAGTCTTCTGCTAGAATATAATGTGTTGACACTAAGTACGTCACGTGGAATTTCCGGGAGAAAGTTGCTTGTCATTGCATCGGATGTCAACCGGTCCCCGTGCCGGTGGCTCTCGACGCTTGGATCTATGCAGCGTGTAACAATTAAAAACGAGCGTTCAATGTTTAATTTTGAAGAAAATTTTAAGTGGATGCACCGGTCGTTGCCACTGTACCAGTTGTGACCATTTTCACTATAGTTTATTTGAAATGCTTGTTTTTTAATATTTTCATGTTGATACTTTGAAAATATCCCTACAAGTCAGCAAGATTATCAATACAATTTTGTTTCGTTTTAAACGATACAACTAATTCTTGTCTTTCGAACTCGGTGTCCACAACAAAAAGGTGGCCAAAACCGGTACTTCTGTCGTATGAAGTAAATAGTGAAAGAATGGTGAAGAATTGTGATGTTCAATGTTTTTTTAAGTTCTCTGCGATTACAGAATAAAAACAATGAAGAAACTCGAAGGCATAAGGTTTTCAGTGCTAATATGGATTGCAATCGTCACTGAAGTTCGCGGTGAGTTGATAGCAATTTGTTTGGAACGTTCGTGCACCGTGAAAGTAAGAATATTCGTCTGATGAACGGTATCTCCTGCAGCCGGCGGTGGTACCGACAACACGACGTTGCAGTTTCAAGAGCGGAGTTTTCAGCAACCTGGACCGTGGAGTCAGATTCTCGAGGATTGGACGGTATCGCGGGATTCCAACGCGCGTCAAGGCAAAGTGATGAAATACGCCGACAAAGGAATAACGGTTTCTTACAAGGTATCGGGACCGAACAAACGAGACGTTTCCGAAACCGATCTCTATCTTCTTGGTGAGTATACAAGCGGCAAAAAGGTGGGGATTAGATCAAACCTCGGTTTTTCATTATTTACCATCAATGTGGGAAGCGCGATAATAGAACACTTAGCAATGCAATTGATATGATTGTGATTGATACGACTGATATGCAATGCATAAGGCTGTCTGCCAAGGTAATTTCAAGATGAGAAGTTGTTTATTTTTTTTGTGGCTTTATCTGCGATATTGGTGCGAGGAATCATGTTGCATATTGACGGGGGGGGGGGGGGGGGGGGGGGTGGAAAACTAAAGACGAAAAAAAAAAAAATTGCTGACATTCATGATTTTTTTTAAAGCAAAGATTTCTTCAACGTTTTTAAGACTTATGTTTATGTGGGTATGTTTTATTACTACTTTTGGCTGTTACTTGGTTCTTTTATGTTTATGTGTTTATGTGGGTATGTTTTATTACTACTTTTGGCTGTTACTTGGTATTTTTTTTATTAATGTTGAAAATGGGTGAAATCGGACGTTTTGAAACAAAAAGATAGAATCTTCCTAAAAAATGGTTACATTTTGCAATCATTTTTCTTATTTTCAAAAACAGTTTGGTTCATTTTCTTGGCAATAATGTTAGCAAGATTTGTACTAAATTCCATGGGAATCGGACGATTAGTTTCTTAGCTACAGTGTACGTCAACTGAAAGCTACATTTTCAAAACTTGCGTACCGTCCTCCGCCATTTTTTAAAATTATTAAAAAAATACCATGTAACAGCCAAAAGTGATAATAAAGTATACCCTAAGTCTTAAAAATGTTGAAGAAATCTGTGCTTTAAAAAAAAATCATGAAAATCAGCCATTTTGTCATTGTAAGACTATTAAAATGATGACTAAATCTCCCCCCTCAAGAACACTATTAAAATGTCTATGTTGATAAAGGTGCAATCGAGAAGCTGGTGTACCGGGTAGATTTTCTGGAAAAACGCCTGCGAAGAGCCGAGGAACTTTTGTATTACGTGATATCCGGGAACAACAACAATGCAAAGGGTATGTGTCTGAAACCTTGTGGATCAGATCAAAAGTGTTCTGTAACATATTTTTCCTCAATGTTACGTCGTTCATGGCGGTACCATTATTGGGAGAAATTTTGCAATTGCAGACGCATGCCCGTCGAATTACACGAGGGTCGGCCGGAATTGTTATCACTTCGGTAGTCGGGAATTCGATTGGAAATCGTCTGCGAGCTTTTGCCGCGGTATGGGCGGTAATCTCGTGGAATTGGAGACAATCGAGGAAAATCAAGACGTTGTGAATTACCTACAAGTTACAAAGAGCATCAAGGGCAAGAGCTTTTGGACGGGTGGACTGAATCCCGGACTGTTGTGGATTTGGGCTGGTAGCGCCAGGCCGGTGCATCAAGACACGAAGCAGACTGTCAACGGGGACGGAAGGTCAGTCTTAACTGATAATAGGTGCATTCGACGAATGCGACCTTTGGCTTTGATTGCTTAAGGAGATCCTGTCGTATAGTCTTCATTTCACATAAATTCGAGAATATTGAGAGAGAATTGCAAACACGTCTCGACGTTATAAAAATCTGAAAAAATTCATGCACGTTAAAGGTACTGGAAATATTAATTTGACGTAATAATAAGTGTAACATGTTATTAACAAATTGATGAAAAAAAAAAAAAATTTAACAAATATCCCGGTGACCAACATTTTTATTTTTTGATGAAAACAATTCGTTAAGTTTTCTTAATACGTATGAATATTTTCAGATTTTTAAGTTAACTTTGAAATTTGTGTTTTTTTCACCCTATAAAAAACACAAATTTCAAAGTTTTTTCACCCTATAAAAACACAACTGCAAAGTTAACTTAAAAATCTGAAAAAATTCATACGTATTAAGAAAACTTAAGGAATCGTTTTCATCAAAAAATAAAAATTTGGGTCACCGGGATATTAGTTAAACAATTTTTTTTTCATCAATTTGTTAATAACATTTTACAATTATCATTACGTCAAATTAATATTTACAGTACCTTTAACGTGCATCAATTTTTTAAGATTTTTATAACATCGAGAAGTGTTTGCAATTCTCTCATTTTTCTCGAATTTATGCGAAACGAACTCTATACGACAGAACCTCCTTAAAGATCCGCAACATTCGTTTAATCAATAGACCGAGTCCAATCGTTTGTACGCCGTCATTACTGCGGCACAGATATAATTTCGATTTGTCAAAAGATGAACCGGTGATATAATCATTACTCAATAATTTCAGATGTCTGAAGTTGGACTACAACCCGGCATCGCGAATATATTCTTACAAGGGCGAAGACTGCGGCACGAGGCATCGATACATTTGCGAACTGACTACGGACGACGAGGCGGCTAACAAGATTCAGCGAACGGCGCGCACACTCCTCAAACCAGAAGATTAAAGGGCAGCAAGTTCGTCAATATCGTGGAAAACGATGCTCGTCACGATTAAAAATTAATTCATAACGTTGGGAACATTATTTATGTTATTTGCGAATTATTTTCAACACAATTCATGTATATATTTATAAGCATTCATTTATTTATTTGTTGTACATAGGAGTATCGATGGTAAATTAAAGTACAAGCTCTGATAACAAAATTTAAAAAATAAACGAGTAGGTCTCATGTAAGTCTCACTTGCGAAAAGACTAAGTAGCTTTCTTGGAACCGGGCCAAACGTCATTTATGACCATTCAAGACCCATCAACAACTTTTTACGGTCGCTTTATCCCTACATGCAATTCTGGCTACCTAAATAAGTCAGTCCAACGAATTCAATTAAACAACCAAAAAGCATCGAACGAAATCTTTTACTATTTATAGAAACTCATATCGAGTCATAAGATTCCCTTTTTCTCTGAATGTCGTCGTTCGATCTTGAGCGTTACCCATTCAGGCTCTTTATCACATTTTGTTTGGGAACTAATAATACTATGCAATTAAGAGAGAACGTATAGATATTCCATAATCCAACGCATGTAACTGTTTCCACAGTCTATTTGCATATTTCACCTAACGTTTAGACGCAGTGACACACAGTCGATATCTTTGCTAGATTTTACTCTAACTGTTGTCGGCGCATTCGTCACCGGACCATTTTTTAGCCAACACCGACGCAGCCTGTTGAGCCATTATCAGGCTGCGTTTTTCACCGCTGGCAAGCGCAACGGCGTCGTCCCCGCTAGTCACCAACCCTCCGTTCGCGGTAATAGCTTTGCGTGCTTCGTCCATCTCGTCGGAGTCGACACCGCGACAAAGATCTTCAACGACTGCCAAACGAAATCCTAGACGAAGTCCGTCTAGACACGTAGCTTTGACGCAAACGTCGAGGGCAAGACCGCAAACGTAAACATCAGTAATGCCATTGTCGTTTAGAATTCCGAGTAACTCTGTGGAATGCTCCGCTTCGTTGTCGAAAAACGCCGAATACGCGTCCATGTCAGGATTTTGACCCTTGCGCACCTGAAACAAAAAAAAATGTACACGAACAATTCAATATCTTATATTCTTGTTATAAGTAGAGAGTTTAATTTAAGAATTGTATCCATTGATTGTGCTGAGAGATAGCAAAGGTTTTTGTCTGTTCTATCAGAAGAGTACTCAATATTTTAAGTGTTCTATTTTAGACGTATGGAAATCGATCTATAAAAAAACAAACTAGTATGTAGAAAGTATAATTTTAGGATTTCACCCATTGATTGTGCTGAGCGATAGCAAAAGTTTTTGTGCTTAGAGATAGCAAAGGTTTTCGTTTGTAGTATCAAAAGAGAATTGAACATTTTAAGGGATCTGTTTTAGACGAATGAAAATCTGTGGAAACAAACGACTAGTACATGGGAAGTTTAATTTTTGGATTTTACCCATTGATTGTGTTGAGAGATAGCAAAGGTTTTTGTTTGTCGTATCAAAAGAGAACTGAACATTTTAAGTGTTCTATTTTAGACGTATGAAAATCGATCTATAAAAAAACAAACTAGTATGTAGAAAGTTTAATTTTACGATTTCACCCATTGATTGTGCTGAGCGATAGCAAAAGTTTTTGTTTAATCTATCAGAAGATAACTGAACATTTTAAAGGATCTGTTTTAGACGAACAGAAATGTATTTAAAAAAAAAACAAACGACTAGTATGAAGTCTTTAATACGACATAGACTCAACAAATTGTCCCGCCGCATGACAGTCCATAATAGCTGGTGCTAGCAGATAATGAAGTCCCCAGTGATTGTGCACGTTCGAGAGACCAACAAGAAACAATGGCACTACTATATTCAAACAATATGCGCAGTCGTGTCTGCTTTTTCTTTTATCTTATTAGGCGGGTTGTGTGTATACCTGGTCGGAGTCTGGTGCGATAATCAAGTCCTTGTGCAGCTGTGAACCCCAAGTGTCGATGACGCAATGTCGAGGCCACAATCGTTGCACCAAGTCGGGTTGCAGAAATCTCACCGTATCAAACGCTTTTACATCTTCCTTTAGAATCTGTTAAAAATCGTGCCGGTTATCAGTGCCGTCTCAGATGTTGTGTCAACTCTCAACTATTCAGTGCTGGTGATAATTTAAGTCGGAACTTTGCAGAATGTTCAACCATTCATCGTTTTTACGATAGTATTAAACTCGTAAAACTTCGCGGTCCGCTGTTGAGCTTCAAGAACAGAGAAAAATATCAACGGAGTGACAACAACATTTTTGTTATTGTAGCTGCAAATTTGCTGTGGTGGCTGAAAATTGTGCTGCGACAACAACAAACAAATTCATTAATACAACAATCGGCTTGTCATCACTTCCCGATTCTTTTTCTCCGTGAAGTTGCTGGCCTATTGAAATGCAAATTGGTAGCAAGCTTGGCCAGTTGTTGAAGGTCAACGCGTGAATTTCATTGGGAATTCGACTGGTTAAACCGTGTTTGTGAAGCGGCGCACCCGAAATACTCTTGGGATGTGTGAATAAACAAAAAGTCTATCTATATCAATAACTGCGACACGCGAGTAGTTAAGGTAGTTATGTCGCTTCCCGCTTATTTCGCATAAATTCGAGAAAAATAAGTGAGAATTGCAAACACTTCTCGATCGTATAAAAATCTGAAAAAATTCATGCACATTAGAGGCACTGAAAAATGTTATTAAGAAATTGATGAAAAAAAAAGTTTAACAAATCTCCCAGTGACGCAACTTTTATTAATGAAAATGATTCGTTCATTTTGTTTAACACGTATGAATTTTTTCATATTTTTAAGTTGGCTTTGAATTTTGTGTTTTTTATATCGAAAATATGTATGCAAGAACACAAATTTCAAAGTCAATTAAAAAATCTGAAAAAATTCATATTCGTATTCAGAGAAACGAATGAATAATTTTCATTAAAAAAATTGGATCACCGGGAGATTTGTTAAATAATTTTCTTCACCAATTTGTTAACAACATTTTGGAATTATTATTATGCAAAATTCACCTTTTCGGTACCTTTAACGTGCATGCATTTTTTCAGATTTTTATATTATCGAGAAGTGTTTGCAATTCTCTCTCACTTTTCTTGAATTTATGCGAAATGAGCTGTAAGCGACATAACTACCTTCTAAAATACTTGAAAAACGTCACGAAGGTTATCGGTATTTTATCAGTTTCGAAACTCCGAAGACGGGTTACATATTCTCGAATATTCTAACACATACGTCACTAAAAAGTTATTTTTCTGTGTAAACAATTCCTCACTCAACAAGTAAACTAATTAATGACTATTCGATTTTGCAACTTCGGTGAATTTATTATTCCAAGTATTACTTTGTCGCAATTATTATGGTATCCCCAAAATACACGAATTATTAAGAGAAACCTTGAGCTCTTATTTTCTGCTTCGATGTATTAATTACGGGTCATAATATTAATTTGCAAGTGTTTGTAATTCTATGAACAGATCGATAATTTTGATTGAGCCTTTGAGTGACAAATCTTACTTTTGAATCTGGGTGCAGCTCCCGCATATGCAAATTTTCATAAAATCCTATATGACTCTCCGGATGCCAGTCCAGAGAATATACAATTTTTTTCCAGCATTTTTCCTTAAGGAGACGGTTGATCGGCTCAACGACTTCCGCTCCATCCTCGCCAGAACCGCAATTTTTAAGCGCCAATGTGCCGTCAATAAAATCATTTTGCACATCAACAATGACCAAAGCGCATACCGGATTCACGGCAACGGTTATCCATTCGTCGTAAGCTCTGCGACATTAAAATGTTAGTTAAAGTAAATACGAATCATGATTATTTTTAATACTAAACGTATCTTTGCGTCGCACTAAAAAAAAACAAATCTTTTGCTTTTAGTTTCACATTTCAGAATTATGGATCAAACGAAGTGACCTGAATCAATAGTCGTTTCTTTGTTTGAGTCGGTTTAACGGCCAGATGCATTAAATAATTTTTCTAAAACATCTCGAGTTGCTGCTTTAATATTCAACACAAAAAAAATTAAGAGACGCGGCGGTGACTCAATGCCAAGTATGAAAATAATATTTGCCGGCCTTCAGGCGACGATTTTTGAACGCGGTGCTACCGCTGATCTCATATTACGTCGCCCGTTATCCGTCGCTTTCATATTGCATAATTCGAATTGCCTGGAGCAACACGTTGGGGGCGGAAAATGTACCAGTCCATATAAAAAAAAATCATATAATTCATATCACATGGCTACTGAACAACCGACTTAACAATCATTTTTGGTAATAGCGTGCGTAAAGCTCGTCATTTCGGTGAGGTTTCGCGCGCGTAAAGTGCTTGTTTTCCGAACATCGTGCGTAAAGTAAACGTCGTCACTCCGCTTACTTCATTGATGCAAATAATAGCTTTATTTGAACAAAATAACATGTATTTAATCCAAATAAAATTAATTTAATCCAGATGTTATTTGATCCAAATAAAATTTATTTAATCCAGATTTTATTTGATCCAATTAAAATTTATTTAATTCAAATAAATTTTATTTGTTTCGAATAGATCCCATCATAACGGTTCTCTGGGTGAGAGGACTCGCATTACTCACCGCTATTACAAAAAATAATATATGTAACTCGCGCGAAAATGTAGTACTTTACGCACTTGTTACACAATATACTATTTTGGAACAGCCGATCGAAAAGTGAACTTTGGGGAGGGGGGATTTAAAGTGCTCGTTTTCTGTCGTGCATAAAATTATCACTTTACGCACTACGTTTAGTTTACGCACGGAATTTGGAAAACTCGCATTTCTAACTCCACGGTAAACCTTCCCGAAAAACCTCGCACAATATACTATTGTGTAACTCATGCATGACTGTTCTCTGTTCGCCCCGCAAAATTGTCATGCAAAGCGCCGTTATTTATATGCGGTATGGTTACAAGAAATATAATGTGTAACGAGGACCAACATTGGGCATTGCGACTCGCTTGACTTCTGCCCTCGGCCGCAAACCTCGCACCCATCGCAATGGCCAATTTCCGGTCGTTCAACACAATAGACATAAATACAAAATATTTAAATGCACGATATACATAAATCACCGATGAAAACAAGCGATCTAATTTTGATGCATTTCTGTTCTCGGCGCTTTCTAAGCTGAAATAAAAAAACGGAAGGGGCGGTAAATAGAAACTAGCCGACAAACTTTCTTATAATACTTAGCGTCGAGATGCTACCGCTTCGATGGATAATTTTTAAATAAAAACTAAACGGCGACTGCTGATCCGTACGGTAACTTCTGCGTATATTCTAGTTTTCAGCAATTAAGGGAGCATCACAGTGTGACATCTTCAAAAAATCGTTTTTTTTTGCATTATCGGATAGTATACACTGTTATAAACATTTCCTCCAATTTTTTAATCGAAATTCGAATTATTTCGAATGGACCTGGCATCGCCGATTGATCGCACGTAAACGATTTATATGAAAAGTTCTCACTTCAAACGCGCTTTTCTCGAAATGGTGTTTTCAAAACGGTGTCCACTCTCAAAGGAAGAGTTTTCAAGCTATCCATTTCAAATTTGGACAGAACATTCTTTTTGTCATTCTCTATCGTCCTATGGAAGTTTTCTTTTAGGCTGTGGCTAGTCGTCCGGATATCGGACGAAAATGTGTACCCTATTCATCCGGAAAGTGGCCAAATTATCGCTAGTACTGGTTTTCATCAAGTTAAACTGCTAAATCCATTGCAAGTGGATCTAGATGCATGATATGTGATTATTCATCCATCAGAAATTGAAAATTAATTTTTAAAAATGTATCTGGACGAATAATATACGCGTATTCCTCCAGATAGATCTCGCAGGCAAATGAACTTTATCTGGATGAATAATACACGATTATTCGTCCACAAAAACTTGTAAACTTATTAAAATTGTATCTGGACGAATAATATACGATTATTCGTCCATCAGTTATTGAAAATTAATGAGAAACAAAATTATCTGGACGAATAATACACGACTATTCGTCCATAAAAACTTACTAAAGCGGAAATTATCTGCTTTTGTAAGGAATTTTAACGGGTTTTCACTTAAAAACACCATATACAGTACTAAAGCGGGCATTATTCACTTTAGTAAGGAATTTTTACGGATTTTCCTTTTTAAAACATAATATGTATACATCCCTAGCACCCACGATAACGGTGATTATAACGGCCATAATGACGGGAAAAATGACAGTCGTTTTTGTACACCTTAATAACGGTGCGATTCTGACCAAATCGCACCGTCATTATGTTGTACAAAAACGACTGTGTCATTTTCCCTGTTATTATGATCGTTCTCGTGAGTGTCAGGGATATAATACTAAAGTGAACATTTTCAGCTTCTCCCTCACGAAACATGATGTTGAAGTTGGCATCGTTGGAATGCAATGAAATTCAGGAAAAAAGTTAACTCTAATTAACCCAATTGATGAAATTAGGCATAAAAAGTCATCATATCAATTAGTACCTATCATGATTTTTTATATGTAATTTCATCATTTGGGTTAATTAGAAATAATTTTTTTTTCGAATTTCGTTGCATTCCAACGATGCAAACTTCAACATCATCAAGCAACATACGAAGCGTTCAGTCGAGATCGCGATGTGAATTTTTTCGACTTTCCGGACGAATAATATAACACAATTCGTCCGTTATTCGGACGTCTAGACACTCCGTTTTTTTTTAAATCTTCCTATTTTTTTACGAAAAACTGTCGAAAAAAAGTCTAAATTCGACACGTTTTGGCCAAACTGCCGTCATTTTGTCAAATAAAAAAAGCCTCCATAGGACGATTGCAGCTTTCCTACAGATTAATCATCTTTTTGAAATTTTTGTCTTAGATCAGGATTAATTTTCCATAATTTATAACAATATTGAACAATAAATAAATAACTTACAAAAAATAATTTTGTACTCTTCATTAGTGCTTTGATTTGTACAAAAAAAACCAGAACGATTAGTTTATCCTAACCATTAAAAAAAAATTGCGAAAATCAGTGATTTTTCGAAGGATTACCCTATGGTGATCCCGTAATAACGAACCACGAGTATCGAACACCCGAAATTCTAATTTGCCGCCCGGTGGTCGAGGGGAAGTGGATGCGACATCCGGTTTTCTCCGCCACCACCACGCTTACCTCTTCCACTCGTCGCCGTCGAGCAATCCGTCCCCGTTACTATCGAGAATATCGAATATATCGCGAATTCGATATTCCGCGTCTCGAGTTTCATCAGCGCCGAACAATTCGCCGCAAAGAGCCGTGAATTCCGCGACATTCAAAGCCCCGTCCGCGTTCGCGTCAAATTTCGCCAGAACGTCGTCGGCGGATTTCCAATCTTCCGCGCGAAAAGTCATGATTGCAAACGCTCGTCTCGCTTCTGGCACGCGGAGGAAAAATCAAGTCGCGCGCGGGAACTCTCGCCACGCAAATCAATAATATACTGCGGGACGCGTGGTAGTCGCGAAATCGGTTTTGCTGCCACACGAGGCCCAAACCGCTCTGGCGCTTTTTTTTTGTTGCCTTCCAGCTAAGTGTATTTTTACAGCGGACGGTGGCTCGGTTTAGCACCTAAACCAACGGCAGCGGCTGAACGAATGCTCTTAAAACGATAAGATTTTATTGACGAAACTGGCGCGCAACGTTGCCGGGTTACCGTGACGCGTCGGAGGCCTGCGAAATAACGACTCACGAAGAACTCTATTCTCCCGCTATACACAACTCGTCACACACGCGAATGGCGCGATAATTCGGACCGACTATTTTCACTTCCCTTCCGCTTCGCCTTTTTCTACCGCTATTACGTATACAGCGCTCGTCCCAGTTCTGATCCTTTTGCCACCACCTACCGCAGTTTCGCTGTTGCCGGTTCATCCGCGTGTCTACGTCCGTCTCTACTTCCGACACTCGGTTGCCATGTCAAAGGAGCCCTGCCGCACTACCCAACGTTCCGATTCGCTTTACTGAATCCCGATTGCAGGGAGTCTCGGTAATTGAAATTGCGTAACCCACGAGTCGCCGGCTCGATAGACAAACGACCGAGGAATCCCTAAAATCGCGAAACATGTCATTCGTAATTTACAATCTCGGATTTAAAAGAATATATATTCGCAGTCATGGAGAAGGCCATTTTTTTCAAAATCTTCGGTTTCTTTATTTTTATCTTCGCAATTTGTATATGTTTGATTTAATACGTTTCGAAAAGATCTGTACCGACTGTAAATACATATTCCATTCAATAATTAAAAAACGAATAAGGTTATTGTGCTTGTTATGCCCTTCCTGTCAATTATCCTGAGCTCGCTTGCCACTCATGCCGTTTATCGTTGGATAGCGTGACGACATATCCAATCGGCCGTGAACGCTTTCGCCTGTAGGCCTATGCAATTTCTCTGTTTGCTGTAGCTACGAGTAGCTCGTATACGCTGCAGTAAAGTTTCGTACGGGTCATCGCAATTGCACTTCATCAATTCTCCGACGTTGGTGATTACTTAAAGTCGATATTATGTCACTGACATTACATCGACTGATTACCCAGATAGACAGACGGCACGGATCGGACGCGGAAGGCTTCGTTATTTGCATCGTGTGCCGAGAATCGCGGCAGATGCTGCAAATCACGAAGCGTTCTACGTCCGTTCTGGGAAGTTCCAGTATAAAGTGACGATCTATTGGTGGAGGTTGGACAAGGGTAAAATATTAATTCACCTCTGTGTAAACAAAGTTCTTAATTAACGAAGATGCAAGCACTTTTTATTGCGTTAATACTATGTATAAAAAGTTAAGTGGGTATCAGTGACATATCTTGAGTATGTATGTATGTTTCGAAAGATCGGGGTAAACAGAGAATCTATAGTGATAAAACTGTATTTTAGTACCATTTTGTTTTTCGACTGTATGTCGGGCCAACAGTTTTAGCTACGTTTTTTTAACACTCCCATTAAAGATATGTTATGCGTTTTGGAGCAAAAGAGAATATCGGAGTCGATTCCTCACAGCTTTTCTTGCATAAAATAAGTCTATGCCACTCGGAGCGAGACGTCGCACTTCCCGCACGCGTGAAATAAAATTCTATATTATTTTAATGCACATCTGTATTAAAAATGATGAATTACCGGACAAAAACGCGAGAAAACGCTCACCTATGGTATACAGTAGAAACTATCTAATTCCACATGCATTCGCTCATTCAAGCACTCAAGCGTTTCACTTACATTATATTGCTTCTGCAATTCTCATTCGCATTTCTTCCACATAAATCGTTGAAACGAACAAACAACAATTGTGAACATTCACCATTAGGAACGGTTTATCGTAACTGTTTATCCGCGATCAGCAATACTTTGCAGAAATCCGTAAATGAATCTATTGCCGTTAAAAGCGGAAGGTATTAAGCAAGTCTTACAGACTTTTTGAAAGCTTAAAAAGAACGTCTTTAGTAATAAACTAATAATATCGCTGCGGTGACTTAGAGATATCATCGTTCCCTATCTTCATATCGCGGTATTGATCACGTACATTAACATGTAAATAAATAATATTATGAAGAAATGATTGGAGTCACAGCTCCGCTACTTTATATACGATATTTTATGTAAAATACATGAAATTTGGCATAGAAACTTACAGAGTTAGTGTCTGAGGTCTTGAAGTGCGTAACAATGGCAAAATTAATACAACGTGACGCACTATGTGACTCGCGACGCTGATCCATTTATTCATAAAATGGTTTTCTTTGTACGATTTGAGTGCCAATAAAACTTGCTTGGACGTGGAGACTCACCATTCGTTATATTAAAGCGACGAAACTGATTTCCCGATTTTTACTTTGATAAAATCGGAATGTCGACGATTCTCATAATTGCTTGTCGTTCGTTGCCTGCTCGCACATGGCGTCTCTCTGAGCGTTAACTTCGTCCGCCATTTCACGTACGAAGGGATGTCTGATCGATCCTTTGGTTGCCGTGAAAAATTCTTGCAACTGGCCGGGCATGTTGTCTCTTTTCTCGTACTCATAAGCTTGGGCTATGAGATCCAATCTGTCAAGATCCTTGACGTACTTGGCCTCAGCAGACTCTTGAGCTTCGTATTCCTGAAATTGCCACGGTTGTTTTCATCAGGTTTGAGAAATACGTTTGTCTCAGTAAAAGTTGTGACTCCCTAATTTTTATAGAAATACAATTGTCGGTACGATTTGTTTTGTAATTACGTTTTTATAATAATAACTCGTAATGGTTACACTATGATACGTAAACTTTTAAATAGAATAAAAAAATATTAATTTCCCACAAAACTTCAAGGTAATCTTATTGGAAAAAATTGAGAAATACTGTTAATGCATTGCGAAAATAATGGAGAACTGTGCTTGTCCATTTTTTTCACAATTTCTCCCAAAATTGAATGGAAAATTCGGTTTTTCTTGCAGCTAGTCAAAAGTTCACATATCACTTTATAATCGCTACAGGTCATCGTAATAAAATCGCAACTAGAAAATAAACTGTTTTGTAAACTTTCATTCTTAAAGTAATGCGGACTTACAACACAGATCTCAGTCACGAAATTATTAAGCAATTCCATCTTGAATATAAGAATTTGGAAAACTGTCCTTAAACAAGTTTTAAGCTCTTCTCACCCTGAATATCTTGAGTATTTCTGGGCCTCGGTCTCCCAACAGTTGGCAAATGTTGACCATAGCTTCTTCCTCAAGTCTGTGCTTCTCGTCCACCGGCACGCCGCAATGCGGCGTGATATCGCCCACGATGCATTCAGCGAGGTCATGAACCAGGGCCATTTGCATGATTCTGGAATTATAATCAATTTCAACTCTCCAATTGTTGTAATCAATCTACTCAAACATTTGTTAATTTAAGATGAACACTTGAATTTTAAGATAACAACCAGTGCAACGTAATTAAACTTTACAAGCTCTGCCTTTGACACAAGTTTTTTTTACATTAACTTTTTTTGACATTTTATTGATTTTTGACACATAAAAAATGATGACAATTGTTATGCTAACGAGGAAATCAGCATATAATATACATACACAGACACATATAGACACTTTCTCTAAAACACGAAGATTCTCTAAACCATAAAAATAGGAGACTCTAAAAATAAAAAATGATCGAGTGTTCGAAAAATGATCGAATATTCGAAGAATTATCGAACATTCGAAAAATTAACGAATATTCGGTAAATTCGATAATGGGAGTCCGAAAAAACAAAACAAAATTCATAATTAATTGAAACTTGTTAAGAAAATCAAGATTTAGAGACAATACTGATTATTTGAGAAAATGTCAGGTTTTTGTACAAGAAAATCAAGTGCTCGACGTTTTCAGGAAGCAATCTCGTACGTTCTTCCGTCACAATATCGCCGGCTGAAGAAAACCGTTCGAGAATTCTTCGAACAGTTGATCATTTTCCGAATAATCGAAATATTCGATAATTTCGATAATATTCAATAATTTCGATAATATTCAATAATTTCGATAATATTCAATAATTTTTTTAATATTGGAATTCATTGATATTTCTGTGCTTCAAATTCATCGATCATACAAAATTAGTCGAAGGAAAATAAAGGGGTGCTGCTGTTGCCCAAGTTCCTAATTAAATAGAACCTACTTTGTCCGATCCAAGTTGTCTTTGACATCCACCAAGAATGCCAGCACAGCCATTCTGTACATATGTCCACTTATTGGCTCCGGATCTGCAATATTCATTCGTACCCATCCAGTTCTCTTCATATGCTGTAAAAAAAAAGGTAGAATGATAAGAATTTCTTGTTTTTCAATGGAAACATGTATGTAAAACATAAAAGTTTTATTCACATTTCTAGTTGGAATGAAAGTAAAATAAATTTCTTAAATACATAGTTTTTATTGTTAGTTTAGCTCCTGACAATCTAGGCAACTGTTCGTTATTTAAATGGTTTGCCCAAGCAGAGATATCAAGCGTAACGAACGCTTGATATCTCTGCTTTTAAATACATACTTTTTTCTCTTTACCCTATAATTTGATTATTATTCAATGTTTAGTGAATGTGGCCTACACATTATATGACTCAATGTTTCAACTTTATGAAAAATCCTATAACATATTTTTAGCAATCAATTTCATGAAAAAAAAAAAAAAACAGTAAAAAGTAAATGCAACGAAGAAAAGTAATGATTGCTACATCTGTCGTTACTCGTTTCAGCATCAATGAAACAAAAGACTGTTTACCTACATTTCCAAGAAATGTAGAAACTTGAAACTAAAAGTAAATAAATTATACCTATGTAACAGATGGATCAAGACATGCATTTGTAGTTAATTTGCTGACCTAAAAAAATTGGAAGCTCTGAAAATATCGGTAAACAGTTTTTTTTACCATGACTGTGATAAGTGACATAACCTTAAGCGCGAATATTGAGCCGAAATATTGATTTTCGGGAAATAAAGTTAATTAACGGTATGAAACTCGTAAAAGCAACATTTTGTCCATATTAAGTAGTCACCGAGGCCGTAGACGTATTTTTTCAGCGCTTGATAAAAAACAGTTACGCTGCCTGAGTAAACACATGAGAAATTGATACGTCTAAATGTACAGATAATTGATAATAAGAATACCTTGAGTCGGCCGAGCAATTCCATAAATTCTATCAACTTCTTGACGTCCATGTTTCGTGGCTCTATTTTTGCTGTTATATCGAGGAAACTTTCTTAACCGCACCAAACTATTGCTAGAAAGTAATCTTTCGTGACAGCGCGAAGGCTGAACTACGCACGAATTCCGTCAGCGCCAAAAATTCGAAAGTCCAATCCGTCGGCCGTTAGTCACCGTTTCATCAAGATAAAAAAGTTGCTTTTGTTTTTCGGTCAAAATGTATAAAATTGCCAACAGTTATATATATGTATTTTACTATATATGCGCGAAAGAACAAAACACGAGAGCAACACAGCCGAGATGCTTTCCGTAGAACGGTCAGAGATTGAGTGAGCGTATATATTTTTCGTCCAGCTTCGATGCGCTCTGCCCCTCCAATCCGTTTGCTCTCTTTGTTTCATCAACTAAACAACCTCGCCCTACTCACATGGGTCCTTTTGAAAGAAATTCTATACCCGTCATCGCGTCAAGATTTTTCTTGTTATTATTAGGCTCTTGAGACACAGACCCAGGCATTCACGATCTGTTTCTCTGTTTCTCCCGTTTGTATGCATCACACGCACTTCTGGGATGCACGTCACGAAGAAATAAGTCTTAGGACTTCGTTAAAAGATTTTTGCTGTGACCAACATCCCGCTGTATGAAGTCCATTGTTCAACCGGGAGAATATTTTCGAATGAGAGTCGCCCTTTCTATGCTGTTAACAAATACTTTCTGCCACAAAAACGTCCTGGTCGGTTTATTGGGCGAAAAATATATGTTTTCCTGGCTATCGTACATTTTTTGTACAGGTATCGATTTTTTTTAGGCACACCGCCCGCTGAGTACGGTGAGAAGGCCTATTTTAGGGTAGCTAGGATAATTCTGAGGGTCACGCAATATAATGAATCAAAACTGAGATAAAAATATTTCTTTTAAGTAATGTCTTACGATTTGTCAGAAGTATATTTTCAGTGTTTTCTTGTTTTATTCGACATGAAAATTTACTCGGGAAATAAATTAGTGTTGTTTTCCCCTCCTGCAATCTTGTCTGGGAACCTCGAAGGAAAACGTCATGCATATAGTCACATTGTAGCACATTACCAAATACGTTGATAACGTGCTACATATAGTCTCTGTGATTGCCACAAATACGAGTGAGAGATCTAGCTACAACTTGCCAAAGTTCAATTCTCCATCATGATTTTGGTTTTGATAAAATACGAAAAAATCGTTCACTTCAGAACTCTTAGGTACGCCGACGCTTTTCATACTTTGTCCGAGAGATTCGTCGTAACCACGTCGTAACAGAGAACGCTTAGCAGTTTTTATTACCGTCTAAGGGGTAACACATCACCTTAAGGCGAAGCGAAACCACCGTGAGTGCGAGAGAGATAGAAAATAATTTTCGGACCAACAATACCCGGAAACTAGACACATGCCAGGAGAAATAAAAGTTTTACACCAACCAGAATCGAAAGAGGAATGGTGTAAAACTTTTCTTTTTTCCGGAAATGTTGGGCATCGTCGGAGTAATTGGTTACAGTTTTTATTACCGTCTGAGCAGGTTTAACCTCCGCTTAAAAAAACATACACAGAGTTATGCGTTTTGTAATTTTATTTCATTTTGAGTCTGTGTTAAAAATAAGTAACAGCTTTTTTTTCGATGGTGCAATCAAGTATCCGAACGTGTTGGCTTTCGGCCAAAAGAATCCAAGGAAACAGCATAGTACATCTGAAAATCGAAAAAAGGAATAAATACAAATCAAACGCAACAAAAAACCTTGAGTTTGAATTGTTAAGAAATGATTAATGTCGTGAAAATCGGGCTGCAAATGTAACGGGTGTGTGATGTCACATTTGTGAAAAATCCACGTATTTTATTGTATGCCCGATTGAAAACAAAGCGATTGAATAAAAATACATCGTCTGTCAAGCATCGGGCAACGATTTCAACGATTAAATAATTGAAAACGATAACAACGAGTAAACATTGTTTACTCGATACTCACTTCTTGAAAATATCTTATTAACGATGGCGCTGATAGCATTGCGATAATTTCAGCTCGAATCGAAGATTGAAGAGAAATAGGCTGTGCTAAACCCAGGGAACCGAATATCGTTGCAAAACGAACTCCGATAGTCTTCTCTCGAGTTCGGAAGGATTTGCTGAAATAATATAAAACAATCAAATACCATCAATCCAAATAGTTATAATAAACGCTCAGTTAGTAGTAGTAATAGAGACAAATTATACCGCATTTGCGCCATTAATATTAAGGTAGTTATTACACGAAGACAAAGTCATTAGACGCGTCCGAATTTTTTATATCTTGTAGTTTGAGAATTCATCGTTTATTTGCAAGAAATTCCGAGATACGTTACCGGACATCGAATCGAGTAAATAATGTTTTAAAATAGAGCTTTATACATGGCGTTATATAGAAAAAAATTTAAAATTTGATTTTTAACGGAGAAAAAGTATCTCAGAAATGAAATTGAAAACATATAAACAGCTCTACGTTTTCGTTAGGTCTTAAAGTAACCGATACGACCATAAAAAGTGATAGTCGCCAGACATTCCGGCGAGTTATTGTAAATTGAAGTGTGTGATCCGGGGTAACATGACGTTATCTAACCTCACAGAATCCCGATTTGAACTCAAATCCGTATAAAAAATCCTACTCTTGAAATGTCGTCACAATATAATGCGATTTTAGAAAATAAATTCAGAGGTCAGAATACCACACATAATTAGTTATTTTTGTAACATAGCCTCTGAGGCCTATGACTCCGGTGCACCGACATAAGTACCTTAAGAATGATTCATTTTATTAAACTTTACGTTGTCGAATGTTAAAAAACGAAAAATGTTGGCAATAGCGCCACCGTTCCCACCGGACAGACAGGTATTAGGAAACTTGGAAAGCGCATTGTCGCACATTACTATGCCAGTGTTATGGAGGTGGCTGGAGCTGTTTTTATTTAACTCCGTCACTAACGAGCACTGGCGCTGTACAATCGTGCATACTAAGCGTAGACGGTAAATAAACAACAAAAAATGGTGAAAAGTTGGGAGACGTACCATGTGATCGAACTTCTGAGCCTGATTCAGCAACCGTCTGTCTCCGACAGGCCAGTCTCGTTCCCACACAGTCACGGAAAAGTCGACGTTTACGATATAGGAATTGCTTGTCGCCGTCATCGGCTTTTTTAAGGAGTCACGGTTCAGCTTTATATCCATGCGGTTCATTGAGCCCTATTAAATCATTTAAAACTTCAGTATATGTTCTAGTAATGAGTGTTACAGATTTTTACTACCATTCAATTCGCGGTCATAAAGCTTGTATCGCTAGCTGATAAAGTATTTCGAAGAAATGTACGACGGTGACCCGGTTAATAATCACACGATATATAGTCAAGCGACATGAGTCAACGGGCCTCGACGAGTCAATGTACCCCAAGCGTATAACTGATATCACAAGACATTAAAGTGAAGTCAGCAAATAATTGGGGCTTGTAGATTGAATGAGCTGAACGAGCTATTACGTTTGGCGATGATGGCGAATTTCTTGGTTTATACATGTCAACTTACGCATCGTTGAGCTACGGTTCAGTGCCCTCCTTTTCCTCGTAAAAACTCCAGTTTTTACTGGCCATTGTAGCAAAAATTGTAGAAACCATTGTAGTGGCTTCTACAACTTTTCCTCCTTATCGTCCTGTAGGTGGATGTAGGGTTTTCGATTCGTGCAATAAGACTCCAAGATTGTGGCGGACATCTGTTTATAAATAATTCCGAGACTCATTAATTTAGTTGCACCCCGAAGTTTGCTTACATCGATCATTCTTTAAAATTTATCATTAAAAACTTTTTCTCCATGGTTAATACAGAAGAACGAAAGTTTATATTAATTAATCATTTCAGTTTGGTACATAAATAACTGTTTTTCACTACAAATTGAATTTCAATCATTGTGCATGATTAATTTCAAGCACATTGTATTGTATTTGTTCTTGTGGGAAATGAATTAAATGAATACATCTATCGCATTGGAAAACAAGGGTTTTTTTTAGTAATAGAAAAGTTTACCTTTGTCAGGACTGTGGTGATGGGTGTTGATCCATATCCAAGCAATGAAATATTTATATTCCCTTGCAATCTTGTTGAATAAGCCATAAGAACATTTAGACAATGTACCAGTCTCTACCCTGTAAATTGACCAATTTTCATGGTATCAGTATAGGTATTGTAGTCTTTGTCTATTTTAAAAATGGTTTATATTCAATAATTATCAGTAAGACTAATCAACAGATCATGGACAATCAATGTTTGCGTTTTTCATCATTAAATAACGTTATTAACCCTTTGTGGTCACACATATTTCACTAGGGTGTGTAAAAAAAAAAATATTTAATTTTTTTACTGCAAAAGTATGTGTTTTGACCTTAATATACACGTCCTATACCGAAAACACGCCTAACATTTTTAAATATATTTTTTATTTGAGATTTGTTACAATATAAGACCTCCATTGAGGCTGCTCTAAATATTGTTTGTCAGCGAATTCCTTTGACACAATTGATTGTCAAAGGAATTTTTTTGTCTTCATGGCTTAAGCTCGAGAAGTTGACCCAAACATCAATTGTGTCAAAGGAATTTGCTGACAAATAATATTTAGAGGTGCCTCAATTGAGGACTTTTATTGCAAAAATCTCAAATAAAAAAAATCATAACAAATTTCAGGCGTGTTTTCGGTGTAGTAGATGTACATTGAGGTCAGAACACAAACTTCTGCAGTAAAAAAAAATTAGAAGTAAATATGTATATATATTTTTTTTACACACGCTAATATTTCACCAATCTCAATGGTCATCGGGTAAAAATATAATGGAGATAAAAGAATGGTTTTGTGTCATTGTACTCACAGAGTGATCCATGTTCAACCACTGCAAATAGCATGATTATTGGATTCGTCGGAACAAGGCCATCTTCGATGATCTTCATTCACCAGAGATTGACTCCGATTCAATGAGGCAAATTTTTTAAGAAAACACAGCATTTTATATCGCATGTGAGATGCTTCTGCACCAGTTGCGATCAGTGGCTTGGCAAAATTAGTGGTTAACCGTTACTGCAAAATATAAATTGAATAAAACAATTAATGAGTTTTGCAACAGAAAAGTTATTTAAGGACTAGGTTAACTAAGATTATCTAATGATATTTATGGTAAGATTGTGTTATGGTAGCAACTGTAGAATTCATTATGATCATGGAACTCCAAAATACTCCAGTGAAAACCCTAACCTAATTTCAAGATTCACGCCTACCATTCCCGTAATTGTAAAAATAATTTGGCATTTTGCAGAATACTAAACAATAGCTTTCATAAAGTTAAAAAAGGCGAAGTTGATGTTTTTACAACCACGCGATTAATCAAAGAACGGAATAGCAGTTTGCAGTGTTCGAAGGACCGCGAGCCACGTGGCCACGCGAACGTTCACTACGAGCGATTAATGGCCGTCCTCGCAGTCGTTGAGTAATCGAGACTCGAAATCTGCCTCGAAATCGAGGATCCCGTGATTGTTGACTCACGATTTATTTGATTGATATTTGGAATTACACGATTCGAGAAGTAAATTACCAAATTTTTGACAAACTTCCAAAGCCACGCGGCAACAGTTGCACACATCCGCGATGGACCTAAGTACTGCTTCCTCTCCAAGCTCAGCTTATTTTGGAAAGTAACGGGTTATCAGAATGTAATAACCACATCCCTACCCAAAGATACATTATTTCAGCCTATTGAGTTTTAACTCGCATCGCAAATAGGAATTTAATAACCTTAATCTTAACAGTAGTGCTCACCTGAGGGCTAAATGACGAATGAACGGGGAGTGAAATCGTAAGATTCGGTAGTCCAGTAACGGCGACTGCTCTAGTCAAATGAGCTGCAGTGGCTTCATCGCAATCTTCTCACTCGTCTTTAGATCCCTTTATAAACATAATATTATATTAGATTCGGACGTTACGAAACTTTTTTTGTTACCTACTCGATATTAAGGAATTAATCCCTATTTGCGATTTTTTTTAGTAATAAGAATATTATTCTCTAACTCTTAGTAAGGTTTTCTTAGTCATGTATATTTAGTTCTAAGCTTTTGCGTGCGGACTCACCAGTCATCCTTAGATAAAATCCCTAACTTATCCTTATAAGCTAAGTGGTTAGTAACAAAAAAACATGAACCAACAGTCGGTACACTTACCGAGGAACAAGACGATAACAGCGAAAGATAGTTTTGTAGCCCTTGACTAGCGCGTTTTTATAGAGGCCGTGCCAGATTGTTCTCCCCAATAGAGGAATAAACAAGAAGACAAGATGATGAAAAACGTTGTACACATGCAATAATGCAGCAGCAGCAGCGGAAGCAGCACCCACCGTACCATCAGCACTGCTACACTAGCGAGCACCAGCTGCCAAGCAACCGTGAACGTCAGGCAGCGGCAGTACACGTGCGCCGATATTACTTAATTATTGAATTATCTCATCCGAAAACGTCTCATCTATCGACGCGAAATGTTTCAATGCGATGCGTCGGGTGAGGAAACGATGGTGAGCATTCGTCGTACGTTGGATAATTGCAGTGACGGAACGACGTCGCGCGTCGATTGCATACAATCGCACAAACGTCATTCGTGCACCGCAGCAAGTGTTATCTTTATATCGATTGCAGTGTCGCGGCGGCAGTCAATGTCGTTCACGATGAATATTTTTCAGGAACAAACCGAGGCCCGGACGTGTGAGGCTCGCACAACAACCTCGGAATTGTACAAAACTTGCGAGAATGACGAATATTACAATTCCGACGAGAGCGAGAGGCCGTCGGGCGAGCGATGGGCTCCCGTTGGCGCCAACGACGGCGACAATGATTTCGGCGACGAGTACAAGTGCGCTCGCAGTATGGAAAAGTAGGGTGGTTTTTCAATTACAATTTTAAGTTTAAACATCAGTTTATCCCACATTTTTAACACTGCAAGAGAGACACCGCATGTCCCGTAGACCATTCCCCTTACACGTCAAATTTGTTAACTGCAAAGACTTAAGGAGGACTTCTACCCTGGAGCACCCTTTTTCATTTTATTTTTTTGTGGAGAAACAAATAAATGTAGACGACTGTGGTTTTTTTCTACTTCTTATTTACATTTTAAAGTATACAATGGAATTGTTTTTTTTTAAGATAAAAAATATCGGCATCCCAGGTCCTCAAACACAGTCATCCAAACTAAATGTCTACCACTCTCTTGACTCTTGATTACACGTTTTTCCACAAAAAAATAAAATGAGAAATAGTGCTCCAAGGTAAAAGTCCCCCTTAAGGGAATATAAGCATGGCGACTGATGTCGCATAAGTTCGAGGGAGTCTGAGAGAGAATTACTAACAGTTCTCAATGAGATAAAAATCTGAAGAAAATCAAGCATACGGAAGGTACTAAAGAGATTACTTTGGACAATAATAGTTAAAAAATGTCATTAACAAATTACTAAAATAAATAATTGTTCAACAAAATAGCCGACAACCTAATTTTTTGTTAAAATGATTTTTTTATTTTTCTGTGTACATATACATTTTTTCACAATTTCCTGATTTTTAATTTTGACACAAAAAAAAATACAATTTTCAAACATCACAGAAAATTCTGAAATATTCATACATATACAGAAAAATGAAAAAATCACTTTCATAACAGAAAAAGATTAGGTTGACAGGTGTTTTGTTGAACAATTGTTTACTTCAGTAATTTGTTAATAACATTTTTAAATTATTATTGTCCAAAATAATCTCTACAGCACCTTCCATATGCTTGATTTTTTTCAGATATTTATCTCATCAAGAACTGTTTGTAATTCTCTCCCAAACTCCCTCAAACTTATGCGACATCAGTCAATACGCTCTTACTACCTTAACTTGGGATTATTGGATGTACTAACATAACTTGCAGTCTTTCGTGCGACATGGAGAGACTTAAGGTGTTGGAGGAGGAACAGGAAATGCTTAATTCATCCCTGATTGCACTAACAACGCATTTTGCTCAGGTAGAATATCAATGATTGGGTTCCTGTGATTGTCGTCGTAGCCACTCGCTAACCCTGCTCTTTTTTAGGTCCAGTTTCGACTGAGGCAGATCGTTGATGCGCCAGCCAGCGAGAAAGAAAGCTTACTCAAGGAACTCGAGGAATTTGCTTTTAGGGGCATACCAGATGTTCCCGGTAACTTGGCGTATTCCAGCGGTACCGTCACACCTGTTTCTCAGGCGCTTCACCGGCGTGATGTGAGCATTCACACTTTTCTTTAGCAACAAATTTTTGACATTCGAATGTTGAATATTTTCCTGCTTTACCGTAATTGAGTTGCAATACATATGAGGCATTCTACATGAATTTTGCCACCGAAAAAAGAATTACAAAATTTCTCTGAAAATCTGGTTCAGTGATAAATGCGCCAAATTAAAAAAATTTGCCTGAAGGTCTGAAGGTCTCAAATTACACAATTGATTCTGAATACGTTACTTTTTATTCTAAAAATTTCGATTTTGATATGACTAATTGTTTCCGAGATACTACACATTGAATGAAAAATGAAAAAATTGGTGTATTCTGGCCAATTTTTATTTTTTATTTTGAAATTTGGGATACCTTTTGATACCACTGAAACTATTTTTTTTTATTTTTGTATTTTTTTAAAATTTATGTGGAATGTCTCATGTGAAGTATGGAAAATGATTTCCTAACTAAATATATTCAAAGAGAAATTTTCCCTTTTCAGAATGTCGGAGTCCTCTGTGATGCGGAGGTTGAATCTAAAATGGCATTGCAAAGATCCAAACAAAGAGAATTAATTGGTCAACTGAAGCATCAACTGCAAGATCTGGAGGCATATGCCTATGAGACAGGTGGACAGGACTTACCACAGAGTGTGGTATTAGAACGACAAAATATTGTCATTGGTGAGCATTTAACGATTTAGTTGAGTCTTAATTTAATCATTTCAACGAACATCGTGAAATTATATCTAACAGCACCAATTCAATTTCAGATCACCTAAAAGAAAAATTGAATTTCAACGTCGAAGATATGTGCAAGTTGCCCGAAGACGACCTTCGGTGGCAAGTGGATCATGCTATTAACCAGGTAAGCCTTTTCGGCATTTCTTTTAATCGTCGTTAATCTCTTATTGATGAGAGCTTGAAATACTAAAAACCGACTAAGGAGATACGAAATGTTTGTACCATGAAGCATAAACATAACGATAGACAATCCCTGTTTAGTAATTCCCATTGAAACTGGTAGAAATCGATGAAATGGACAAAATTCCGGTTGAAAAATAATCGCTTCAAATAGGTTTCAACCGGATTTTTATCCGTTTTATTGCTCCTAATCGGATCTTTTAAACAGGAATTGTAACTACGTCTTTTGAAATATCAATTTTCAGATTGTTAGTCCATTAAAAATGAAAGAACAATTGGTAACCCAATTGAAAACGCAAATAGCTGATTTGGAAAGGTTCATAAATTATCTCCAAGGCGAAGTGAGTCCAGAAACATTGGCCTGCAGCTGCGCCTGTCCTGTGCACACCGGCGGCGTCGCGACTACGTCGGGTAGTTCGAAAAGAGCCGCGAGAAAAGAATCCGACGATGAGAATAGAACGAGAACCTTGAACACCGTGAAAAAGGTCGTTGCTTTGCTGCACATGTTCCTGACGTCGCAATTGGGTTGTGGCAGCAGTCACGTGCGTCGCACCTTCGAAAAAAATTCCGTGTACAATTGGCGAGATTTGCGCACGCGACTCGACATCGCTGTCGAACATGTTTTATCGACTATCGCGGAAGTTGATCGTCGCAACGACGACCAAGACAACGAAAACGACAGCGTCTACACCTCCGACTCGGACTCTTCGAAAAATCAATCAAATTCTCTCATCACGGTTGCCGTTCGCAATCACCTCGCCGTCTGCATTCGCGACCTCATGCAACACGGTCTCGTTTCCGATGTACGAATGACGAGTGTCGTGCCGTTCGTCGGTTGTTTCCCGCAAAAAAGTCACTCGTCCTCGAGCTCCATTCACGTCTGGCAACTTATTATCAAATATTACGAAATCAAGAACGGTCACCGATACAACTCGAGTCCAGTGCAAAAGTTGTCGCAGAGCTTCAACCTCGATCTCGTCACTGGAAGAGGTGTCTCGGCAAAACAGGTAACAGAAAATAGTCACCGATTATCAGGCAGTTCCAATTTCATTTGTTTTTTTCTCGATCACAGATGTTACTGACAACAATTGGCAATATAATCGCCTCGCACACGTTATACAAAAGAAGTTACGATTCCCACTTCAAGGCATTTATTTGTGCCGCACTTAAGTGAGTTCCAGAGGAAACTGTAATACGAAATCGTTGCACGCGCAATGAACCTGAATTTTTCGAATTAATTGTTTCAGCGCGAAGAAACTCGTGGTCTGGTTAAGGCTAATTCTGCAATGCCAATATCTCTTGGAAAATTATTACACGTCTTGGAGTTACGTCGTGAAAACTGGTAATATTATATTTTACTTGCAATTATTTCAAAATGAAAATTCGTGGCCCAAGCTTTTACTTTGTAATTACGAAAATTGAAATTTATTGGAAATAACTTTTCTTCTGTTCTTTTATGTAGGATTTCAAGATGCATTCCACACGCTTGACCGTCTAACGAATAGTGACTTTGATTTACCAGTTGATCTGGCGGTTCGACAATTTCAAAACATAAAGGATGCGTTTTGATGCCGAGAGGTAGATATGTGCGATAGACTCGTCCATCGAAAGACCCGTTGCCACTGACAACCGTCGGCATAATTTCAACTTAGTAAAACGTCGAAGAAAGTTAATGTAATATATCGATAGTATATTAAACCTGTTAATCCAAGAATAAGCGAGAATGCCTGTATGACAGAATGTTTCAAATCCTGACGCGATTGAGGGAGACGGTCCACTTTTGCATTCCCAGGTGTGCGCGATCGAGCCTCGACCGTACTTATCATCAATGCTAAATATGTAATCAAGAATTGGCTTGCAAGTTCGGATGAATAGTTAGAAAAATTGGTTTCTGTCCAGCCGCCGAGAGTAATTTTTCGATTGACATTTTTTCATTAAAAATTACATTTTCCGACATTGTACGTATAAATGTCCGAGATATGTTTTTCAATGTCTCAGTAAGTCGTTTTCAAGAATCTCAATAAGAATTTATCATAGTCTAATCTCTCATTTCTTTCTACTTTCCTAATCGAAGTTGGAGTACATCGCGAATGTAAACGCATTGAATGCCGCGAGCGCTGGATGAGAATGAATTGGCTGATGACCTTAATTTTGTAATTAATGCTAGAAAAATACAGTTATTTTTATTGTCTTTTATGTGCCGCGATTCAGAAGCATAAGTGGTTTTTTGCGAGTAGTACAGGTGTATTAAAGTGTCGCGAACATCATCTTCATTTTTGAAGTCTCAATTTAGCGTGCTAGAAATGTATAACGAAAATAAGTATCAACTTGTTTTACGATATAGCTTAATAATACTGAAAATTGTATATGAATGATGTGAAATCACCGTCAAATAATGCGTTAACGAAATAAAATCTATCTATGGCGATAGATGATACATAATAAATCAGTTAGTGACATTGACAGTATTTAAAATTTGTTATTCACCAATGATAAACTTATTAAGAATAATATGGAAAAATGTGAACTTTATTCTCTAATCTTGACGCATACACGCACTTAAGGTTGTCCTTGCGTTCAGCGTATATTTCGAATAAATTCGAGAAAAATGAGAGAGAATTGCAAACACTTCTCGATGGTATAGAAATCTGAAAAAATGCATGCACATTAAAGGTACTGAAAAAAGTAATTCAGCATGACAATAATTCTCAAATGATATTAACAAATTGATGAAAAACATTATTTAAGAAATTTATTGATAACCCACATTTGGGTTATCTAAAATCTGATTTTTTTTCAGATTTTAGAGTTCACTTTGAAATTTGTGTTTTTATAGGGACAATATGTGAAAATTCAAAGTGAACTCAAAAATCTAAAAAAAAATTCATACGTATTCAGAAAAACGAACGAATCATATCCATAAAAAAAATTGTTCATCGATGAATTTGTTAAACGATTTTCTTTTCCATCAATTTGTTACATTTTAGAATTATAATTATGCAAAATTAATCTTGTCAGTACCTTTAATGTACATACATTTTTTCAGATTTTATACCATCAAGAAGTGTTTGAAATTCTTTACCATTTTTCTCGAATTTATGTGAAGGACTGCCTTACAATCTCAGTATTTATAGTGCAACCAATATTAGAGAAATATTAATTCTGTGAGGTTGTTAATGTGAATTTCACCTACTGAAGTGTTATTCATAGCTGCAGTGAATTATTTGACATTTATTTCTATTACATCAAACTTTGTTCAACTGTTTGCCAAGTCTCAATAACAATGTAAAAATAAAATAAAAACCATATAGTAATTAAACAAAATCACTTTAAAGCTTTTTTCATACTCTACTATATGTATTTTTAAACTTCATCACAAACTGATTAAAATATCTTATCCCATATTGACAGTCTCCCTTAAAACTCTGAAGGAATAAAAAAAAGTTACATCTTTGTAGAAGCATTTAGAAATTATGAACGAACCGTGTATACATTCAGAGTTAAAATTGTGCAGCTGAATCTTTGAACTGTAGTCGGGTATGTTCTATTGCTGATCGACAGAAAATTGATGAGCGAGTAATTATTGCGACAATCTATATATTGAGAATAGAGATCAAACCTCTTTGTATCTCACTCTTGTTATTTCTCAGCGAAAAATTTCCTTGCGCTACATCTTTTGACAAGTATTTCCGGTACTTCTGGTTCAAGTGATTTCTTCTTTTCGTGGACGCTTCACTTGCGGCTATTTCATTCGATGCTTATTTTTCCTTTCCACCAAAATAGTATTGTCGACTTTGTGTTCGCTTTTTCCGCTATGGTCACGGTGTTTGTACATTGCCTATTTTGCATAGCCTCATTTTCATTCGCAGAAAGTGTATCTAAAACAATTCGTCTAATAATAATGAGATGAAACTCCGATGTAACGGATATCATACTATTTTTTATCATTCAATTATAATCGTATTCAAATGATACTTAAAAATAGCAACAACGTGCTCGCCAACACAGTAATTCAAAATGCGTGCGACACGTGACTTTGCAGCGGCCTGAAACTCGTTTTCAAACGTTTCTCTCTTGATCATTCTGTTAGATCCAGATCTAACGAAATGCCGATTTTTAGATGCCGTCTAGTCCGTTAGATGCTGTCTAGTGGTCGTATCGGGAAGAGCACGGACGTACGCGCTTTTCCCCATACGACCAGGGAGACGGGAGTGGCCAAGCGGAATGACCAACGTTCACCTCGGAGGGATGAACCACCCCCATCCACCGACGCATTGAAGATCTCGCTGAAACTCGTCTTCAAAATATTACGCGCAGAATATCTTCGACTGTGGTACGGAACACTAGTTCTCCTCTTGTATTTGAGCACTCCGGAATTTTCAATATATTTATATAATGTTCTGGTTCTCCGGTAATTTATGTTTTATAAATTATTGCACGCGAGATGGCGCGAAGGAATGTTTCGCCCGTGGAACACTGAAGTGCTCTTGTATTTGAGCACTCCGGAATTTTCAATATATTGATGTAATGTTCTGGTTCTCCGGTAATTTATGTTTGATAAATTATGTGCATGCGAGATGGCGCGAAGGAATGTTTCGCCCGTGGAACCCTGAAGTGTTCGGCTCAGAGGCGCGGGAACATCGAAAGGTTTTGAAATGAGAATAGAACTGAATTTAATGTCGAAAGCAAAAGCAATTATTTGTTATATGTTGGAAATTCCGTAGTGCACAAGTACAAGAAAAGGAACGAGTGTTCCGTAATATTTCGAAGACGAGTTTCGGCGAGATCTCCGATGCGTCAGTGGATGGGGGGTGGTTCACCCTCCGGGATGAACGTTGGCCAATCTTTGGTCATCGTGGCGACGTCGGTTCTCCTTCTCCAAGGGTTGTTGGCCACTCCCGTCTCCCTGGACGTAGCGGGAAAAACGCGTCCGTCCGGCTTGGCGCGCTCGGCGTCGATCGGCGGATCGGCGTCGACCGGAGCCTGTTGGTCACCACGTGTTGTCCGCTTGAGTTGCAACTTTTCGGGTAAAAGTCATGTACACTCCTTGTTGATGGTGGGTCTGTTGTTTGTCAAGTTGAGGACTCCTTGAATTGTCTTCATCCGGTGGTCCGCCAGTCCCGATGAGTTTCTCCAGCGACGTAAAAGAGAAAGCCCTTCTCTCTGCGCACTCTACGTTCTCATGTGACCATATCTATCTTTAAAATATCTACTCGTTTCCTATCCTCAGCATCTACGTTTGAATTAATCCACGTTTCGCGGGATTCGCGGAGTTCGCGGGTCCGACTATCGACCGTACGTTCGATGTAAAGGCAACCATACGTACGTCTGTGACGTTGGGTCACGATTACATCGAGCAAATAGTCGATAATTGAACCCGTTAACCCCGCGAAACGCGCGCATCGCGTATTAATTCAAACATAGATGATAGGAATAGAAACGTACAGATATTTTAAACGTAGAATTGGTCCCACGAGAAGGTAGTGAGCGCATGGGAAAGGACTTTTATTTACGACTTCGGAGAAACTCTTCGCAACTCGCGGACCACCGGATGAGGGCAATCCACAGCACCCTTGAGTCGACAAACAACAACAACGTGAAGACGCGCCAGAGATCGTAGGTGACTTTTGCCCGTTTTGCGATCTCAAGAGAGTCGCCACTTGAGTGGACAGGCCAACACGTGGTGACCAACAGGCCCCGGCCGGCGCCGATATCCGCCGATCGATGCCGGGCCCGCCGAGCCTGACGGACAGCCCGCATCGCGAGGTCCAATACTTGACCGCCAGTTTTTATTGCATTTTTCCGGAGCTCAACAAAAATATTATATAATTTCGCGCCAAAAACTCCAACTGTACAGAAGCTCTACATATTGGCTATGTTTTTCAACCGACGAGAGCCCGAACAGGGCCATTTGGTTTATTTACCTTTCTTTCTTTTGGTTTTGTATTCGTTTGTGTTTCCAACTACACTCTGTAATTTTGTTTACCTGCTCGAAATAAACGACTAATAAAAACAAAATAAAAAAGAGCCTGACGGACGCGCTACCCCCGCTGCAGCCAGGGAGGCGGCAGTGGACAACAACCCCGGAGTAGGAGAACCGACGCTACGATGACGACCGATGTTTGGGCAGCGTTCACCCCGGAGGGATGAACCACCCCCATCCAACGACGCACCAGAGACCCGCCGAAAACTTAGAACGAATAATGTTTACACAGAATAACTTCGACTTTTGTACGGAACGGACGTTCCTTTCTAGTATCTCATACTTGTATTTCGCATCGTATTTTGTTAATCTTTCAATATATTTAAACAGTTTATCTTTCACTCTTCAATATTAAATTCCGAATATTCATTTTCAAACCCGTCCTGCGTTCCCGCTCCTCCGAGCCGAACATTTCAGTGTTCCACGGGCGAAACGTTCCTTCGCGCCATCTCATACGCGTGTCGAGAAGCTAATCGTAAATTACCGGAATCCGGACCAGGGGCCCAATTCTCGAGTTCGCTCGAGATTCGGTCGAGCGCTCGAGATGTTCGAATGATCGACTCGAAAGAAACGAAAAAATGGGGTTACAGTAAGGTCGCGGAAACGCAAACTCACGGGTTTGACATCAGAGCCCCCTGCAATCGGTATAACAATAAAAGCACGATAATCCATCGCAACATTTTTCATTCACACGTGCGATGGAATACACATTTTAACCGAAACACGCAAAAGCGAATCCCCGCGGCGGTGAAATGACAAATAAAATCGGAGCCTTCGGTGAATTTCGCACTGCTCCGATCTATGAATGTTCAGTTTGCGTTTTTATCCAATGCAACAATTTGCAATCACACGGAACTCCCGTCGCATCCACGATCCAAGTCACTTGAAAGCGAATGCACAGAATAACCGTAAGTGGCAGTCGGTAAGACAAATATCTGTTTATTCCATCGGTACAAGTGATTGCCGGACGATGTCGCTAAGCGTTACCTGATTATGTAGTCAGGGCCGAAATACATTTTGCAAATTACGATCCCAATGATGAAAAAAGGTCCAGTATCTTCTGTAGCGTCTCGGAAAAACAATTATATCGACAAGGATGTTTCCTCGACTGTATCTCCTCGCATTTCCTTCATTGTCATCGTCATACAGTCGAGGGAACATCCTTGTCGATATAATTGTTTTTCCGAGACGCTACAGAAGATACTGGACCTTTTTTCATCATTGGGATCGTAATTTGCAAAATGTATTTCGGCCCTGACTACATAATCAGGTAACGCTTAGCGACATCGTCCGGCAATCACTTGTACCGATGGAATAAACAGATATTTGTCTTACCGACTGCCACTTACGGTTATTCTGTGCATTCGCTTTCAAGTGACTTGGATCGTGGATGCGATGGGAATTCCGTGTGATTGCAAATTGTTGCATTGGATAAAAACGCAAACTGAACATTCATAGATCGGAGCAGTGCGAAATTCACCGAAGGCTCCGATTTTATTTGTCATTTCACCGCCGCGGGGATTCGCTTTTGCGTGTTTCGGTTAAAATGTGTATTCCATCGCACGTGTGAATGAAAAATGTTGCGATGGATTATCGTGCTTTTATTGTTATACCGATTGCAGGGGGCCCTGATGTCAAACCCGTGAGTTTGCGTTTCCGCGACCTTACTGTAACCCGCGCTGATGCCTCCTTAAATCGGGGGTTTCCGGGTTTGGCTGCAAGGAGTGCTGTAGTCTCGGTCTTACTAGACCGTGGCTGTAGTCGCTGCGAATAGCCAGTCGACAGACCTTTGCACGCACAGTACTTAGCACTGTTAACTGCGTAAAAAGCATTTTGAGAGCATTCTGAATAAGGAATGCGTTCATTACTGACACCTGCCGTGGGGATGGGTGCTGGGGTTACGACTGCAGCTACCGCTGCAAAGCTAGTTGTAGCCAAGATTGGATTTACGAAGGGTGGAATCCTGGCCGGGTCGTATGCGGCGTCCATGATGAGCGCGATGGGTGGCGCAGCTACTCCAGCCGGTGGAGTCGTGGCCTCACTACAAGCTGTAGGTGCCACGGGATCTCTTTTTGCGGCCGCACCGGTCGCAATACCGGTTGTTGCCGTTGGCGTAGGCATCGGCGCCTTAGGATTGGTAAGTACGACGTGTCGATGTATTAACGAGTTCGACTGAAAAGAGCCTAAATCCAAAAGTATTAAATATTTCTGTCGCTGTTCCAGTACACCTTCCGATCTAAATGATGGAATGGACCTTTTGGAAATACCAGGGCTTCTTTCAACATTTTGTCGAGGGCTTTTTTCAACGCTGATGAGAAATTATCATCTAAGTATATCAACAACAATAATGTGCACCTTCAAGGGTTTCCAACTTTCCTCGTCGGCATTGACCAATGGCACACAAACTAATTATGAGAAAACAATATCTTATATAAAATGCATGTAAATGCTAGGACATTAAATAAATGTTACATTCATTATCCACTTTTTCTATATTTTCTATTTTTATCACGAACGAATTGTCCGGAAGTCAAGCAAGTTAATACCGTTGACTCCTGTTAATATGCGCAATATTAGAAATTCATTAACGATCTTAATGATGCAAGTTGAATGAAGTTTGGAATCCAGGGGCACAGGACAAAGGTTCATTAGGATGCGTAGCGTGGCAAGCACACTCGCGGGTGTTTATAGGAGTGGAAAAACCAATGTGAGCATCTCACATGTAACAACTGAACAGCCATGAAGGGACCAGCTGCTGGATGCCGGGACAAAACGGTGAGAGGTAGGTATCTGAAAAAGATTGAAGCTTATGTGAATATAACAAGGATGGAAAGTGAGATTCGCCTATTATTTGTAGCCGAACTTAGGGATTTCATTTATTTTGTATTATTTAAATGCACACTTACTGCACCTAATCTCAAACTTTGACGGATATTGACCATCAAATTACGTTGATATCCAACTCAGAAGTTGATCACTTTAATCGGAATAAAGCATTGAGTACCTGGATGGCTGAATTCGTCCAGAATCAGCATTTACCGATTTTTTCATATATTTAGAGCCAACTTCGGGCTGTGGAAAACTACTATGAGGTCAATGACGATGCACGGATTGTGTAAACAATAGAAAATTCATGTCGGTGAAGTTTGAAACGTTTCAAAGTTGAAACGGTTTTCCCAGCTCCCGGCTCCCGAAAAACAAAAGAATATGTCATGCCGAAACGGCGTTGAATCGGGCACAGCATATGATTATGTATTTATTTTCAGTAAAAATAAATTATTATTACCATGAACAATGATTGTTTAAGAAAGAACAGGTTTTTATTTATTTATTGGGAAAATCATACGACCGTACGATCCGCGGAAGCCTGTCAATTACGCAACGTTCCCGGAGTATGGTCGTGATCGCTCCTGACATTTTCATGAATTTTTTCAAGTACACAGACACGCTTGAGCTGTGCAACTACGACGGATTAGGGAAAAGCGAATTTGCTTTTATTTATTCGCAAATTCTCGACCGTCTAGGTCCTCCGGAACACCACCGTTTCACTGAAAAATTGCCGCGTCTCCCGGAGTAGGGTTATGGCCGCTCCTGACATTTTCATAATTTTTTTCAAGTACACAGACACGCTTGAGCTGTGCAACTAAGACGGATTAGGGAAAAGCGAATTTGCTTTTATTTATTCGCAAATTCTCAACCATCTAGGTCCTCCGGAACACCACCGTTTCACTGAAAAATTGCAGCGTCTCCCGGAGTAGAGTGACGCGTATCACCGATTTTTTAATGAATTATTTCAGGGACACAGACATGCTTGAGCTGTGCAACTAAGACGGATTAGGGAAAAGCGAATTTGCTTTTATTTATTCGCAAATTCTCGACCGTCTAGGTCCTCCGGAACACCACCGTTTCTCAGAAAAATTGCAGCGTCTCCCGGAGTATGGTCGTGATCGCTCCTGACATTTTCATGAATTTTTTCAAGTTCACAGACACGCTTGAGCTGTGCAACTACGACGGATTAGGGAAAAGCGAATTTGCTTTTATTTATTCGCAAATTCTCGACCGTCTAGGTCCTCCGGAACACCACCGTTTCACTGAAAAATTGCCGCGTCTCCCGGAGTAGGGTTATGGCCGCTCCTGACATTTTCATAATTTTTTTCAAGTACACAGACACGCTTGAGCTGTGCAACTAAGACGGATTAGGGAAAAGCGAATTTGCTTTTATTTATTCGCAAATTCTCAACCGTCTAGGTCCTCCGGAACACCACCGTTTCACTGAAAAATTGCAGCGTCTCCCGGAGTAGAGTGACGCGTATCACCGATTTTTTAATGAATTAATTCAGGGACACAGACATGCTTGAGCTGTGCAACTAAGACGGATTAGGGAAAAGCGAATTTGCTTTTATTTATTCGCAAATTCTCGATCGTCTAGGTCCTCCGGAACACCACCGTTTCACTGAAAAATTGCCGCGTCTCCCGGAGTAGAGTGACGCGTATCACCGATTTTTTAATGAATTATTTCAGGGACACAGACATGCTTGAGCTGTGCAACTAAGACGGATTAGGGAAAAGCGAATTTGCTTTTATTTATTCGCAAATTCTCGACCGTCTAGGTCCTCCGGAACACCACCGTTTCACTGAAAAATTGCCGCGTCTCCCGGAGTAGGGTTGTGAACGCTCCTGACATTTTCATGAATTTTTTCAAGTACACAGACACGCTTGAGCTGTGCAACTACGACGGATTAGGGAAAAGCGAATTTGCTTTTATTTATTCGCAAATTCTCGACCGTCTAGGTCCTCCGGAACACCACCGTTTCACTGAAAAATTGCCGCGTCTCCCGGAGTAGGGTTATGGCCGCTCCTGACATTTTCATCATTTTTTTCAAGTACACAGACACGCTTGAGCTGTGCAACTAAGACGGATTAGAGAAAAGCGAATTTGCTTTTATTTATTCGCAAATTCTCAACCGTCTAGGTCCTCCGGAACACCACCGTTTCTCTGAAAAATTGCAGCGTCTCCCGGAGTAGAGTGACGCGTATCACCGATTTTTTAATGAATTTTTTCAAGTACACAGACACGCTTGAGCTGTGCAACTACGACGGATTAGGGAAAAGCGATTTTTTTTGTATTTATCCGCAGATTCTCGACCGTCTAGGTCCTCCGGAACACCACCGTTTCACTGAAAAATTGAAAAAGTTGCGCACCGCGCACAAAGCGTCTTGAATCGAACGTTTCGCCTCCTCCACGATCTGAAAAAGAAGGCAATATATGACGTTGGCAATTTTTTTTTGTTTCTTTTTTGTTCGATTGAGTTAATTTATTGAATAATGTCGCAAAATCATGTTCGACTCAAATAAAATAATGACCCTCAAAAATCATGAATTTATAGAAGGGTACCCCTTGCGTTTTTTGCGACATTTTTTTTTATTTCGTTAAGTTTAAAAAAGACAAGCGAAAAAAAATGATAATAAAAATGACGAGCGCAATTTACCCGCGGCAATGGGAAATGCGTCGTGTACAGCAAAAATGTCGGCTCGGACTCGACGGATTCTTCGAGTCGAGACCCTCGTGAGCTCCGTGATTGCCGAGTTCATCGTCTTTCGGGCGATCAGGCGTATCTTTGCTGTTATGTTTGTCCTCTTTTCCTGTCGTCGTAGTTCATCATCCCCTGATCCGGCACCTCAACAACTTTCGTCGGCTTCAGATCAATCCCCGGAAACAGACTGTCTTCGTCTATCGGCTCACGATTGCGCGGCATTCCCGGCTTACTCGCCGCCGGTCCCTGAAAATAAAATTATACACCAAACATATGGTTTTGCATAGTTGGAATGCAACGAAAAAAAATATATATATATATTATTCTCGCGATTTTACAATATTATTATAACAATTGATCATTAGAATAACTTTTTATACTCAGTACAATCTTTCAGTTTGTTTCGAAAAAATATATATATTATTCTAGTGATTCTAAAAAATTATTATAACGATCAATTGTTAGAATCTCATTTTATAAAGTTCATGAGTAATGCATTGGACCTAGACGATCGAGAATTTGCGAATAAATAAAAGCAAATTTGCTTTTCCCTAATCCGTCTTAGTTGCACAGCTCAAGCGTGTCTGTGTACTTGAAAAAAATTATGAAAATGTCAGGAGCGATCACGACCATACTCCGGGAACGTTGCGTAATTGACAGGCTTCCGCGGATCGTACGGTCGTATGATTTTCCCAATAAATAAATAAAAACCTGTTCTTTCTTAAACAATCATTGTTCATGGTAATAATAATTTATTTTTACTGAAAATAAATACATAATCATATGCTGTGCCCGATTCAACGCCGTTTCGGCATGACATATTCTTTTGTTTTTCGGGAGCCGGGAGCTGGGAAAACCGTTTCAACTTTGAAACGTTTCAAACTTCACCGACATGAAAATTCGGACTTCACCGTCTATATTGAATGTCTTCCCTCTTTTAAAAAGAATCGCTGTATTGGCCACAAGAAAAGATAAAAGAAAAGCAAGGAGTGCGAGGGAAGCGAGCACGTTGTTGCTTGTGGTAAACAAAACCATGTCAAATTCATGTCAAATTTCAGCGTCGCCAGCGTCCCCAATGCTAAACGCCTATTGGGCTGTCTCCCTCGCATCTTTTTGTTTTTCGATTCACCTCAACAAACGGCTACGAGTATCAAGGAGTCAAAAGTTCAGCCCAATTCTGCCATACTTCCGCACTTCCGCACTTCCATATTTCTGCCATACTTCCAATTCTGCCATACTTTCTAACCAAATCTGAGCTCTATCTACCGAGTATTTTGGAAGAAAACAACTTTCAAAATTTCGAAGTGAGTATCACTGCCTTTTAGGCAGCGGCTTCAGCTCGAATTTTTTAAAGCTACTAAATCACACGCGCTGGCGCGCGTGCCTGAAAAACTTGCCAAAATCGACATCAGAAATTTGTTCTTTTCAAAAGATCGACTTTTATCCTATACCATAATTCTCAAGTCGCATATTCTACCGTCGAAAACACTGGTTATTAACCTTTTTTAATCGATTTTGAAAAAAACAATTTTTTGGCGACGAAACAAATATTTTTTCTGTCAGCTCATGGAATGACTAAAAAAAAAAAAATTATTTTTCGGAAAAAAGTCATTCCATGAGCTAAAAATCCGGCCCCGGGGAATTTTAGCTCATGGAATGACTTAAAAAAAATATATATATTTTTTCGGAAAAAAGTCATTCCATGAGCTAAAAATCCGGCCCGGGGAATTTTAGCTCATGGAATGACTTTAAAATAAAAAGAAATTATTTTTCGGCAAAAAGTCATTCCATGAGCTAAAAATCCGGCCCCGGGGAATTTTAGCTCATGGAATGACTTTAAAATAAAAAAAAATTATATTTCGGAAAAAAGTCATTTCATGAGCTAAAAATCCGGCCCCGGGGAATTTTAGCTCATGGAATGACTTTAAAAAAAAAAATTATTTTTCGGAAAAAAGTCATTCCATGAGCTAAAAATCCGGCCCCGGGGAATTTTAGCTCATGGAATGACTTTAAAAAAAAAAAAAATTATTTTTCGGAAAAAAGTCATTCCATGAGCTAAAAATCCGGCCCTGGGGAATTTTAGCTCATGGAATGACTTTTTTCCGAAAAATAATTTTTTTTAAGTCATTCCATGAGCTAAAAATCCGGGCCCGGGGAATTTTAGCTCATGGAATGACTTTTTTCCGAAAAATAATTTTTTTTAAGTCATTCCATGAGCTAAAAATCCGGGCCCGGGGAATTTTAGCTCATGGAATAACTTTAAAATTAAAAAAAAATTATTTTTCGGAAAAAAGTCATTCCATGAGCTAAAAATCCGGCCCGGGGAATTTTAGCTCATGGAATGACTTTAAAATAAATAAAACATTATTTTTCGGAAAAAAGTCATTCCATGAGCTAAAAATCCGGCCCGGGGAATTTTAGCTCATGGAATGACTTTAAAATTTAAAAAAAATTATTTTTCGGAAAAAAGTCATTCCATGAGCTAAAAATCCGGCCCCGGGGAATTTTAGCTCATGGAATGACTTTAAAAAAAAAAAAATTATTTTTCGGAAAAAAGTCATTCCATGAGCTAAAAATCCGGCCCCGGGGAATTTTAGCTCATGGAATGACTTAAAAAAAAAAAAATTATTTTTCGGAAAAAAGTCATTCCATGAGCTAAAAATCCGGCCCGGGGAATTTTAGCTCATGGAATGACTTTAAAAAAAAAAATTATTTTTCGGAAAAAAGTCATTCCATGAGCTAAAAATCCGGCCCCGGGGAATTTTAGCTCATGGAAAGACTTAAAAAAAAAAAAAAATTATTTTTCGGAAAAAAGTCATTCCATGAGCTAAAAATCCGGGCCCGGGGAATTTTAGCTCATGGAATGACTTTAAAATAAAAAAAAAAAATATTTTTCGGAAAAAAGTCATTCCATGAGCTAAAAATCCGGCCCCGGGGAATTTTAGCTCATGGAATGACTTAAAAAAAAAAAAAATTATTTTTCGGAAAAAAGTCATTCCATGAGCTAAAAATCCGCCCCCGGGGAATTGTAGCTCATGGAATGACTTAAAAAAAATAAAAATATATATTTTTCAGAAAAAAGTCATTCCATGAGCTAAAAATCCGGCCCCGGGGAATTTTAGCTCATGGAATGACTTAAAAAAAATATATATATATATTTTTCGGAAAAAAGTCATTCCATGAGCTAAAAATCCGGCCCGGGGAATTTTAGCTCATGGAATGACTTAAAAAAAAAAAAATTATTTTTCGGAAAAAAGTCATTCCATGAGCTAAAAATCCGGCCTCGGGGAATTTTAGCTCATGGAATGACTTTAAAATTTAAAAAAAATTATTTTTCGGAAAAAAGTCATTCCATGAGCTAAAAATTGGGCCCCGGGGAATTTTAGCTCATGGAATTACTTTAAAATAAAAAAAAATTATATTTCGGAAAAAAGTCATTTCATGAGCTAAAAATCCGGCCCCGGGGAATTTTAGCTCATGGAATGACTTAAAAAAAAAAAATTATTTTTCGGAAAAAAGTCATTCCATGAGCTAAAAATCCGGCCCCGGGGAATTTTAGCTCATGGAATGACTTAAAAAAAAAAAAAAATTATTTTTCGGAAAAAAGTCATTCCATGAGCTAAAAATCCGGCCCCGGGGAATTTTAGCTCATGGAAAGACTTTAAAAAAAAAAAAAATTATTTTTCGGAAAAAAGTCATTCCATGAGCTAAAAATCCGCCCCGGGGAATTGTAGCTCATGGAATGACTTAAAAAAAATAAAAATATATATTTTTCAGAAAAAAGTCATTCCATGAGCTAAAAATCCGGCCCCGGGGAATTTTAGCTCATGGAATGACTTAAAAAAATATATATATATATTTTTCGGAAAAAAGTCATTCCATGAGCTAAAATTCCCCGGGGCCGGATTTTTAGCTCATGGAATGACTTTTTTCCGAAAAATAATTTTTTTTTAATTTTAAAGTCATTCCATGAGCTAAAATTCCCCGGGCCGGATTTTTAGCTCATGGAATGACTTTTTTCCGAAAAATAATGTTTTATTTATTTTAAAGTCATTCCATGAGCTAAAATTCCCCGGGCCGGATTTTTAGCTCATGGAATGACTTTTTTCCGAAAAATAATTTTTTTTTAATTTTAAAGTTATTCCATGAGCTAAAATTCCCCGGGCCGGATTTTTAGCTCATGGAATGACTTTTTTCCGAAAAATATTATTTTTTCTTTTTAAAGTCATTCCATGAGCTAAAATTCCCCGGGGCCGGATTTTTAGCTCATGGAACGACTTTTTTCCGAAATTTTTTTTTTTTTTTTTTTTAAAGTCATTCCATGAGCTAAAATTCCCCGGGCCGGATTTTTAGCTCATGGAATGACTTTTTTCCGAAAAATAATTTTTTTTTATTTTAAAGTCATTCCATGAGCTAAAATTCCCCGGGGCCGAATTTTTAGCTCATGGAATTACTTTTTTCCGAAAAATAATTTTATTTAAATTTTAAAGTCATTCCATGAGCTAAAATTCCCCGAGGCCGGATTTTTAGCTCATGGAATGACTTTTTTCCGAAAAATAATTTTTTTTTTTTTAAGTCATTCCATGAGCTAAAATTCCCCGGGGCCGGATTTTTAGCTCATGGAATGACTTTTTTCCGAAAAATAATTTGTTTTTATTTTAAAGTCATTCCATGAGCTAAAATTCCCCGGGGCCGGATTTTTAGCTCATGGAATGACTTTTTTCCAAAAAATAATTTTTTTTTAATTTTAAAGTCATTCCATGAGCTAAAATTCCCCGAGGCCGGATTTTTAGCTCATGGAATGACTTTTTTCCGAAAAATATATATATTTTTTTTTTAAGTCATTCCATGAGCTAAAAATCCGGCCCCGGGGAATTTTAGCTCATGGAATGAATTAAAAAAAAAAAAATTATTTTTCGGAAAAAAGTCATTCCATGAGCTAAAAATCCGGCCTCGGGGAATTTTAGCTCATGGAATGACTTTAAAATTTAAATAAAATTATTTTTCGGAAAAAAGTAATTCCATGAGCTAAAAATTCGGCCCCGGGGAATTTTAGCTCATGGAATGACTTTAAAATAAAAAAAAATTATTTTTCGGAAAAAAGTCATTCCATGAGCTAAAAATCCGGCCCGGGGAATTTTAGCTCATGGAATGACTTTAAAAAAAAAAAAAAAAAAAATTTCGGAAAAAAGTCGTTCCATGAGCTAAAAATCCGGCCCCGGGGAATTTTAGCTCATGGAATGACTTTAAAAAGAAAAAATAATATTTTTCGGAAAAAAGTCATTCCATGAGCTAAAAATCCGGCCCCGGGGAATTTTAGCTCATGGAATAACTTTAAAATTAAAAAAAAATTATTTTTCGGAAAAAAGTCATTCCATGAGCTAAAAATCCGGCCCGGGGAATTTTAGCTCATGGATTGACTTTAAAATAAATAAAACATTATTTTTCGGAAAAAAGTCATTCCATGAGCTAAAAATCCGGCCCGGGGAATTTTAGCTCATGGAATGACTTTAAAATTAAAAAAAAATTATTTTTCGGAAAAAGTCATTCCATGAGCTAAAAATCCGGCCCCGGGGAATTTTAGCTCATGGAATGACTTTTTTCCGAAAAATATATATATATTTTTTTTTAAGTCATTCCATGAGCTAAAATTCCCCGGGGCCGGATTTTTAGCTCATGGAATGACTTTTTTCTGAAAAATATATATTTTTATTTTTTTTAAGTCATTCCATGAGCTACAATTCCCCGGGGCGGATTTTTAGCTCATGGAATGACTTTTTTCCGAAAAATAATTTTTTTTTAAATTTTAAAGTCATTCCATGAGCTAAAATTCCCCGGGCCCGGATTTTTAGCTCATGGAATGACTTTTTTCCGAAAAATAATTTTTTTTTTTTAAAGTCATTCCATGAGCTAAAATTCCCCGGGCCGGATTTTTAGCTCATGGAATGACTTTTTTCCGAAAAATAATTTTTTTTTTTTAAGTCATTCCATGAGCTAAAATTCCCCGGGGCCGGATTTTTAGCTCATGGAATGACTTTTTTCCGAAAAATAATTTTTTTTTTTTTAAAGTCATTCCATGAGCTAAAATTCCCCGGGGCCGGATTTTTAGCTCATGGAATGACTTTTTTCCGAAAAATAATTTTTTTTAAATTTTAAAGTCATTCCATGAGCTAAAATTCCCCGGGCCGGATTTTTAGCTCATGGAATGACTTTTTTCCGAAAAATAATGTTTTATTTATTTTAAAGTCATTCCATGAGCTAAAATTCCCCGGGCCGGATTTTTAGCTCATGGAATGACTTTTTTCCGAAAAATAATTTTTTTTTAATTTTAAAGTTATTCCATGAGCTAAAATTCCCCGGGGCCGGATTTTTAGCTCATGGAATGACTTTTTTCCGAAAAATAATTTTTTTTTTTTTTTAAGTCATTCCATGAGCTAAAATTCCCCGGGGCCGGATTTTTAGCTCATGGAATGACTTTTTTCCGAAAAATAATTTTTTTAAAATTTTAAAGTCATTCCATGAGCTAAAATTCCCCGGGCCCGGATTTTTAGCTCATGGAATGACTTAAAAAAAATTATTTTTCGGAAAAAAGTCATTCCATGAGCTAAAATTCCCCGGGCCCGGATTTTTAGCTCATGGAATGACTTAAAAAAAATTATTTTTCGGAAAAAAGTCATTCCATGAGCTAAAATTCCCCGGGGCCGGATTTTTAGCTCATGGAATGACTTTTTTCCGAAAAATAATTTTTTTTTTTAAAGTCATTCCATGAGCTAAAATTCCCCGGGGCCGGATTTTTAACTCATGAAATGACTTTTTTCCGAAATATAATTTTTTTTTATTTTAAAGTCATTCCATGAGCTAAAATTCCCCGGGGCCGGATTTTTAGCTCATGGAATGACTTTTTTCCGAAAAATAATTTTTTTTTATTTTAAAGTCATTCCATGAGCTAAAATTCCCCGGGGCCGAATTTTTAGCTCATGGAATGACTTTTTTCCGAAAATAATTTTTTTTAAATTTTAAAGTCATTCCATGAGCTAAAATTCCCCGAGGCCGGATTTTTAGCTCATGGAATGACTTTTTTCCGAAAAATAATTTTTTTTTTTTTAAGTCATTCCATGAGCTAAAATTCCCCGGGGCCGGATTTTTAGCTCATGGAATGACTTTTTTCCGAAAAATAATTTGTTTTTATTTTAAAGTCATTCCATGAGCTAAAATTCCCCGGGGCCGGATTTTTAGCTCATGGAATGACTTTTTTCCAAAAAATAATTTTTTTTTAATTTTAAAGTCATTCCATGAGCTAAAATTCCCCGAGGCCGGATTTTTAGCTCATGGAATGACTTTTTTCCGAAAAATATATATATATATTTTTTTTAAGTCATTCCATGAGCTAAAATTCCCCGGGGCCGGATTTTTAGCTCATGGAATGACTTTTTTCTGAAAAATATATATTTTTATTTTTTTTAAGTCATTCCATGAGCTACAATTCCCCGGGGGCGGATTTTTAGCTCATGGAATGACTTTTTTCCGAAAAATAATTTTTTTTTTTTTTAAGTCATTCCATGAGCTAAAATTCCCCGGGGCCGGATTTTTAGCTCATGGAATGACTTTTTTCCGAAAAATATTTTTTTTTTTATTTTAAAGTCATTCCATGAGCTAAAATTCCCCGGGCCCGGATTTGTAGTTCATGGAATGACTTTTTTCCGAAAAATAATTTTTTTTTTTTTTTAAGTCTTTCCATGAGCTAAAATTCCCCGGGGCCGGATTTTTAGCTCATGGAATGACTTTTTTCCGAAAAATAATTTTTTTTTTTTAAAGTCATTCCATGAGCTAAAATTCCCCGGGGCCGGATTTTTAGCTCATGGAATGACTTTTTTCCGAAAAATATATATATATTTTTTTACAGTCATTCCATGAGCTAAAATTCCCCGAGGCCGGATTTTTAGCTCATGGAATGACTTTTTCCGAAAAATAATTTTTTTTTTTTTTAAGTCATTCCATGAGCTAAAATTCCCCGGGGCCGGATTTTTAGCTCATGAAATGACTTTTTTCCGAAATATAATTTTTTTTTATTTTAAAGTCATTCCATGAGCTAAAATTCCCCGGGCCGGATTTTTAGCTCATGGAATGACTTTTTTCCGAAAAACAATTTTTTTTTAATTTTAAAGTCATTCCATGAGCTAAAATTCCCCGGGGCCGGGTTTTTAGCTCATGGAATGACTTTTTTCCGAAAAATAATTTTTTTTTAATTTTGAAGTCATTCCATGAGCTAAAATTCCCCGGGGCCGGATTTTTAGCTCATGGAATGACTTTTTTCCGAAATTTTTTTTTTTTTTTTTTTTAAGTCATTCCATGAGCTAAAATTCCCCGGGGCCGGATTTTTAGCTCATGGAATGACTTAAAAAAAATTATTTTTCCGAAAAAAGTCATTCCATGAGCTAAAATTCCCCGGGGCCGGATTTTTAGCTCATGAAATGACTTTTTTCCGAAATATAATTTTTTTTTATTTTAAAGTCATTCCATGAGCTAAAATTCCCCGGGGCCGGATTTTTAGCTCATGGAATGACTTTTTTCCGAAAAATATTTTTTTTTTTTTTTTTAAGTCATTCCATGAGCTAAAATTCCCCGGGGCCTGATTTTTAGCTCATGGAATGACTTAAAAAAAATTATTTTTCGGAAAAAAGTCATTCCATGAGCTAAAATTCCCCGGGGCCGGATTTTTAGCTCATGGAATTACTTTTTTCCGAAAAATAATTTTTTTTTTTTTTAAACCGACTGAGTAGGTGTCCCCTCGCCTTAAGGCGAGGCGAAACGGCCATGAGTGCGAGAGAGATAGAAAATTATTTTAGGACCAACAATTCACGGAAGCTAGACACATGCCAGGAAAAATCGAAGTTTTACACCAACCAGAATCGAAAGAGGAATGGTGTAAAACTTTTCTTTTCTCCGGAAACGTTCGGCATCGCCGGAATAATGGGTTACAGTTTTTATTACCGACTGAGTAGGTGTCACACCTTTTTTTTTTTTTTTTTTATTAGTCGTTTATTTCGAGCAGGTAGACAAAATTACAGAGTGTAGTTGGAAACACAAACGAATACAAAACCAAAAGAAAGAAAGGTGAATAAACCAAATGGCCCTATTCGGGCTCTCGTCGGTTGAGAAACATAGCCAATATGTAGAGTTTCGGTACCGTTGGAGTTTTTGGCGCGAATTTATATAATATTTTTGTTGAGCTCCAGAAAAATGCAGTAAAAACTGGCGGTCAAGTATTGGACCTCGCGATGCGGGCTATTTTTTGTTTCTGATTAACAAAAACACTTAAAATCTAAATAGAAAAGATAAGAATATATACAATATGTACATTTTTGTAATCCTAGTTAGTCTAATAGATGTATTCAGTCTTGGCTGGAGTAGGAATTTGGTCGTATTAAATGTTAATCTAAAATTAATTATTATGAAATATAGGTTTACTTTAGCTACCAGTAACGCTCGGTGTCACTTCTATGAGTGTCTTGGCTATCTTTGGCGGGGATGGCCATTGAATATTTAAGTTTTATATGGTTTTCCGGGGCCATGCAATTTACATTTTGTCGTAGAGGATTTGTTTGTGTGCTGCGTGTCTTTTAACGTGGTAAATTACCGGTATGTTGTTGATATGTTGTAGGTATCCTTGTGAGTCTAGATATACGAAAGCTTCTGGGGGGATGTACCCCGTTTTGAGGCACTTGGAAATGTATACCGGATTTATGTTAAAGATGTCGGAGATTAATGGGTTCGCTGTGTATTTTGCTGCGGCACTTATGTGATTTCTTGTGAGCTTTAGTATGTGGTTGTCGATTCTATTAATGTTAGCGAGGTCGTACATTTTTTGTTGCGATAAGTGTGTTGGTATTTGCTGCTATTATGGTCAGTTTTTTTTAATCTCAGGGATGTGAAGTTTCTGGCCTTATTCTCCATTTTCGATATTTAGGAGACTGAGGATGAATTTTATTTTGCTTGAGTTTTCTGCCGCGAGATTGCGGAGGCTCGTAAATTCTTCGTCCATTTTCGAGAGTATTGCGTCTTTGAGAGATTGTAAATCTGTCGGGTAATTAGAGCACGTGTCGGCGCGATTTTGCGTGAAGTTGGTCGGGTGGGTGTCGTGCGCGGCTCGAGCGTGGGAGGGCTGGGACCGAGGAATTCTGGAACTACTACATGCGTCGGCGTACTTGATTCCCGGTATTGTCAAATTGTCGATTTTTCGGAGCTTTTCGGCTCTTTTGTTTTTGGCGGCTTGGATTTTAGAGGAGATCTTGGCCTTAATTTCGCGGAGTTTCGGACACCCCCTGTAGGAGGCCGGGTGTCCTGTGTTGCCACAGTTTACGCAAGCAACTGGGATTTCGTCGTTCTCCACGCTTACCCTGCAATCACCCGGCATGTGCTGGTTCAGGCACTTTACACATCTGTAGCTGAGAGAGCAGTTTCGAGCTATGTGGCCGGTTCTCTGGCAGTTGAGACACTGCGTCTGTTCAAATTTCTTGAGTTTTTCCCATCTGACGATTTGGTTTGCTAGACGGTCTACTTTGGTGAGCTCGGAGACTCTGCTGTTGGCTGAGACTTGTAGGTGTCACACCTCGTCTTAAGGGAATGTGAAACCTACTCAGTCGGTAACAAAAACTGTAATCAGTCCTATGGAGATACCGAGAATATTCTGAGACAAAGAAAAACATCAACGGAAGCGCATTTTAATTCTCCGTCCGATGATATTTTGTTTTCATCCAGAATAAGAATAGTCTTGGAATGGTGTTTATTCAAAAATTGCAGCTATCTCTCTCGCTCTCACGTGTCACGTGGTACATGTTTCACATGCCCTTAAGAGGCAGTGATACACCGGTGGGATCTTCGACGACGTCGGTAATGTAGGGTTCTGTAATCCTAGTTAAATTGAATTTTTTTTGGAATTTCGAAACGCCAAACGCTCATGCCCTTTTTGCCATCATTGTCTATTTGTGTTTCAAATTTCATAGCGATCCGACGCACCGTTTCGGAGAAAACACGTTTCAAAGTTCTGAAGCGATGAGGGGGTGCTCGCGCGGGGCTCGCGGGGGGGAGGGGAGTATCACTGCCTCTTAAATTCTCCATGTAAACAAATAAACCGAAGTTTGTTCGATGCAGATACATGTGGGCATTTTTGGAATCGACTGTTGGTCGAAATACTCTCTCTCGTTTGTTACCACTGGCTGGACTAGGGCACCCCCTAGTGCAGCTATTGGTAACTCGTGCAGATAAACAAGCCAGAACAAGCTCAGTACGAGAGAAATATTGTTTTCCCAATGGCAGGTTCGACGTATTCGATATGTCCTAGTTATTGACCTGTCGACGCATTTTTCTTCGCAATTTTCAAACATATTACATACTTATGGAATGTCCAAGACGTATGTATTATTCTCCGAAGTAACGAAATACACGAAAAAGAAGGAAACAACGGCGCAATACAGAGATGCAAAGGCTGCTCGTCAGCGGTCGTTGACCCAGGTATTTAAAAAACAACAACAATCAGCGAGTACAAACACGCGGTTTGCGTACCGATTGCGGAGAAATTTTTCTTCCATGAATGCTTCAAAGAATTCATCGTTCATTGTAGCGGAGCTGTCGTATCGGGGGCTGCGACACCCGAAGAAGACCAATTTTGAGGTTAGTTTCCCGTTTTTCAGTAAAGCGTTTGTATTCAGCGATTACCGTAATAACAACGATAATTGTTTGATTTTCTTAATTTATCAGGATAACTAGAAAAAAATGGAAAAAGTTAAACGAAAAAAGTACTCGGAGGAAGCATTGAAAAATGCTCTGGCGGCAGTCAAGAGCGGCCGTACCATAAGAAGCGTCAGTAAAACATTTGGAATTCCAAAAACGACGCTATTATACAAGCACAAAGGTATAATACCCATTGGAAAGAACATGGGACCGCCGCCCGTGCTGTCCCAAGACGAAGAAAACAAACTCGTATGTTGGATGATACAGGTGAGCGATCGGGGTTTCCCGATAACAAAGACACAGCTGATAAACAGCGTCGAACTGTTGATAAAGCAACTGAAGAAAGTGACGCCTTTCAAAGACGGCCGTCCCGGTCGTCACTGGTACGAAGCGTTTCTGCGTCGTCACCCCGAAATTTCGGAGCGTTTCTCGAGAAACGGTACGACCGCGAAGTCGTCGATACAGGAGAATTCGCTGCGGGAATGGTACGAGAGGGTCGAGCGATATTTGAAGGAGAAGGAACTGACGGAAATCGATACCTCGCGTATGTTCAACACGGACGAGATCGCCTTCTTTTTGAGTCCGAAAAATGACAATGTTTTGATAAAAAAGGGCGACAAAGCTTTGCACAATTTCGTGCCGTACGACGACAACGAGTGTCTGACGACGCTGTTCATGGCGAGCGCAAGTGGAATACTCGCTCCGCCGATGGTGATGCTGTGCTACGAGCGAATACCCTACAGCGTCTCGCAAAGCATACACGAATCCTGGGGTATCGGTAAATCGGACAGCGGCTGGATGACCGGCGAATCGTTTTACGAGTACATCGTTAACGTCTTCGAGCCATGGTTAACGACCAACGAAATACAGCGACCGATCGTTCTGTACGTTGACGGACACTCGTCATACTTGACGATGGCGCTCGATGATTTTTGCTCGACGAAGGGAATAGAATTGATCGCGCTTTATCCAAACGCGACGCATATAATGCAGCCGTTGGACGTTGCATTTTTCCAGCCGCTAAAAGATGCTTGGAGAAAAGCAACGCATCAGTGGCGATTGGATAACGCGGGAAAACGACTGCGCAAAGAGAACTTCGCCTCGGTTCTCGTTCAAGCCCTGAGCACCCTCGATATTGGGGAAATTATTCCCAACGGATTTCGCATGAGTGGACTGCACCCTTTCTCCGCGGACGCGATAAACCACACGAAAAATGCGAAACCAGCGCCGAATCCTACGATCGCCGCTGCTAATTCGCTCACTCGCGAAATGAACAAGAAGGGAAAGGAGGTGATGAAGCATTTGAAATTCTTCGAGGAGCACATCGAGGAGAGTTCGCTAATCGCTTTCCGCGACGCTGAAATTATCGGCAAATGGTACGGAGACAACAGAGACGAGAGTCTCTTTCTTTTTTGGCTGAAACTTCGGAGACTCGCGAATAATGAGACCTAAACACGATTTACCGGTTTTCTCTGATCGCCGTTTTTTTCGCCAAACATCACATTTCCCGTATGCCTTTCAAGCTCGCGTTGTGTAAGGTAGTCCTTGCGTCTAGTATTCATTTCGTATAAATTCGAGAAAAATGAGAGAGAATTGCGAACACTTCTCGATGGTATAAAAATTTGAAAAAATTCATGCACATTAAAGTTACTGCGCCGACTAATTTTGTATAATAATAATTCGAAAATGTTATTAACGAAATGATGAAAAAAAAAATTGGTCAACAAATATTCCGATAACCTGTTTTATTCATTTTTTAAATATTTTTGATTATAATGAAAATGATTCCTTCGGTTTTCCGAACACGCATTTTTCCAGATTTTTAAACTCTCTTTGAAATTTGTACATATTTTTCATATAAAAAAAAAACAAATTTCAAAGAGAACTTAAAAATCTGAAAAAATGTATACGCATTCAGAAAAACGAAGGAATTATTTCCATTAAAAAAAACTTGGGTCATCGACATATTTGTAAAACAATTTTTTTCCCATCAATTTGTTAATAATATTTTAGAATTATTATTATGCAAAATTAATCTTTTCAGTACCAAGCAAGAATGTAAGAAGTATGTGCAAGAATGTTTAAAGATTTTTAGACCATTGAGAAGTGTTTGCAATTCTCTCTCATTTTTCTCGAATTTATGCGAAATGAATACTAAATGCAAGGACTACCTTAAGATAGCTCCAGCGGTACAGTTCAGTCAAACGTGAGTTTCAGTGAAAATTTCGATCATATCTCCATGGGATCAATCTCACCAAAATCAAGCATATAGAAGGTGCTGAAATGATTGATTTTCCATTATATTAATTCCAAAATATTATTAACAAATTGATGACAAATATTGACAAAATTGTCAATTTTTTTGAAAAGGTATAACTTTTTACAGAATTCTTTCTAATTTTTAAAAACTGTATTTATTAAATATTTGATTTCACATGTATTTGCGAATCAACTTCATCAATAGTCCGGAAACTTTGTGGTGTAATAGATGGTTTCATGACAGGCGCATATCCAGAAATCCTTAAGTTACACACAACAAAAAAGAAAAAAAATAATCTATTTGAAAAAAAAAAAAAATGCATAATTTTTCATTTTTAAAAATGGTTTGACAGGTGGTTTGATGAATGATTTTTTTCATCAATTTGTTAATACCATTTTGGAATTATTATTATGCAAAATCAATCTTTTCAGCACCTTGAATACGCGTGATTTTTTCAGATGTTTATCCCATCTAGAAGTATTCGAAATGTTCACTGAAACTTACGTTTTACGGGACTCTGACGCTAGATCTACATTAAAACGCCTACGTTTTACCTAGAAGATACGACACTGAACGTATTGTTAATATTGAAATCGAGCCGAGGTCAATCATGACGATTCGACTTGTTTATGATACTTTATAAGGCGGCTGCTGGTGGATCGAAACCGCCGCCCCTTGTCAGCTCCAAATAAACCACTACGTAAGAAAAAAGAAGAAAGGAAATCGGTTCCAAACTGTATTTATATACTTGAAAAACAGTGCGCTTTATTTTCAAGCTTTACTATTATCTTTTACTGGAAATGTCTATCTTGTGAACGGTATGAATACCGTCCGGGTATTTTATTCACACGAACTTTAGAAATTCAATTTTTGGCAACACTCCGAGTATGGTTTTTGAACGCAGCTCGGTGTATTTTACATGCTACCCTGATTGGGCAATTCGGTAAGTTCCTATAGCTAACGTTTTATACTGAGTGATTCCAATTGTCAATCAATCGGTTTCAATTAATGTCTGTAGGAACCTATCGGATCTTCGAAGCATGGTATACACCTCCTATACTTTAATTACCTGGGTTTTCATACCGTGAGTCCGAATATCAGTTCTTAAACTGAGAAAAGATGTGAAAAACTTTAACTGAAATGAAAAGGCGCTCCATGAGATGGATCTCGACGAGGAATGACTTATTCAAAATATGTTTCTTCGTACTTCGCCTCATAGCCAAGAATGAAATGTCTCATAAGTCATTTCCCGCTAAAACAATTATTGTATGAATATGGAGATAGTTATTTTTATAGTAAATAAAATATATGCCTACGGTAACATCGTGAAACTCGATTATTACAATAATTTATCGGTTAATCCAGTGATGATGCATCTATTAGCGATATTGGATTGCACAAGATATCATCCCTTCGTGAATAATACAAAGATACGCCATTTTTAATTTTATGTAAAAGTTGTACATTTCTAAAGGTTTTATAAAAAGTAACTTATACATGGGAAGAATACATTCCTGCATTATGATCTCGACTTACGCGATAATTCAAATGACAGATAATAACAAAGAAATACTGATAAAGTGTTTACATCATAGAACAAAAATTGGTCAGTCAGAGGTAATGTATTTATGGAATCGGTAAGTATTATCACAAATTTCACCGAAATCATTGTTGAATTATCGTGAAATTACTTCAGAGTAAAATCCTAACGCGCGGTTGATATTTGAAATGCTTATGCAGAAGTGTAGTTTAAAGATACATTAATAGTTAGGATTTTGCTTAAGCACATTTCACGACACTTTTATATAAAAAACGCATACGTTTCAATTATTCGAAATTGCCAGTAACACTCACGGAGTAAATACCCGGAACAAACAACCTTTTTGTTAATTATTTAAACACATAACATCACGGCAATGTCGGTTTTGACGAAGTACACATGGGAAACCTATATGTTAAATGACATTAATATACAAATATTATGTAGTATATACATATATATCGGAAGAATACACTTACACAATATGTACGGATTTCGCCTACTTTGGATAATTTTTATCTGAGCTGTGTACACTCGGCGCGTGATCGCACCACGATACTAATCTTGTAACAATTTCTCGCTGTGATTTTTCATCGAAAAACCTTAATTACATACAATTGCGGATAAAATTATAAAATTTTCAATACACACATACAGATTTCGGCATCACATGTTGCTGCAATAAACCATTCAATCTCTTCAGCGGCGCATATACCAAATTTGAATTTTGAAATTTGATACATTTAAAAAATATATTCAACATCGAATGATTACGGTTCAGACTTTTTGATAAATGCACGCGGTAACTTCGTTATAAGAAGAGACGTTAATTATGTGAATGCAATATTGCTGTACATAAGTCATGCAACGACCATCTCGTAATTTACAATATATACTAGACATTTCATCATTTGCTAGGCTTCGATGTTCATCCTAGCTTAATTGAAGTAGGTAATTTGTCGGCACGGCGACAGTATTACGTATGTTGCTATTATACACACCGATATCGTTCGTTATATTGGAATTCAAAAAATCTGCATTTCTCAAGATCTATTTGTCGGTCGACTAATTATTTGACACATAAACAGTCAACGTATATTCTACACCGTATGAAATAATAATAGTAGAATAGTAACTAATAATTATTTTTTCGTGAAGTAATTAGCCGATGGAAAAACCATAAAAATGCATGTAGAAAAAGTAAAGTTGAACATTTGTAGAAAAATTCAGTTGAATTCCCATTTAAGATCTCTTGCATTTCATAATTTCAATGTAAGAAGCGTACAAGAATGGATAATCAATCGTGCACACACAGTGACGAATCCCACGTAAGTACGATACATGGAAAAGATATTCCCGGATCAATGTTCTTTCATTCATCCAAACATCCGCAACTGAATTATAATTAAATAACACATAATTTACAAAGAATTATCCACTTATGTACAATTTCGGGTCCCGTTCTGTGGTGAAAAGCTAAAATGGATTTTAATTCGCGGTACATCTATTTGTGCTATTGCTAACAGTTGATTGCGTTTACATAAAAGTGCATCACGTATCAGATATCATTGTAAGAGCTGCGCGGAAACATTTGTATCATTACTTTTCTCCAGCGTGTGAATTGAGTTTGTCCAAAGCTGCCATGACAGTCATTATTGGTTACTTAAAAAAAGTAGTCTCAAAATTAGGACCTTTTTTCACATCCATTATCAAGTAGATAAAAAAATCCCTCAGTCTTAATTTGCTTCGATTAACTAATAATATTACTACGATGTCGTAATATGCATAAAGTTAAAAAAAACATGCAAGTGTAAATTTATATCCATTCAGTGGGCTACAAGTCCCAAATACGAGGAAAAAAACTGATATATATAAGAATCTCGGTCTTGAGATGAGCGTTAGTGAGCTCAATAAGCTTGCAAGCTTATTGCGAAAAGGTGCTATAAAACGTTAGGATGATATAAAACGTTAAAAAACGTTTAAAGACTCGGTGAATCAATAAAGATATCTCGTCGACATTCCCAGAATGGAAACAGTCGCGACTCTCAACGAATTGCGAACCATTCTATTGTCAAAGTTCTCCGTTTAAGGCAGTGATACGAAGTGTATATCGATTCCAAAGTTGCATACAAAATGTTTCGGTTATCGCTCGTTCCAATATGGTTTGATAGACCATAGACAGTAGCGTTGAGCCGCCTCAAGAGCATCAATTACTTGCGATTAATAAAAATAACAGGAGCTACGGTATATACAGAGAGAGTGATACATATGGATACACACCAAGGGCGCCCAAGAGGTGGTAAAAAGGAAAGATTTCACAGAGTCGAGAAAACCATTGCCAATGAGCAGAGATGTCAAGCGTTCGTTACTTTTAAATACACACTTTTCTCTCTTTACCCTATAATGTGTTTATTAATAAATGTTCAGTGAACGTGGCCTACACGTTATATAACTCAAAGATTCAACTTTGTGAAAAAGTTCTTAAAACACATTTTTGGCAATAAATTTCATGAAAAAAGATAATAAAAAGTAAATGTAACGAAGAAAAGTAGCGATCGCTACATTCGTCGTTACTCGTTTCTCGTTACATTTGCTTTTTACAATTTTTCGTATGAAATTTATTGCCAAAAATGTGTTTTAAGGATTTTACATTGAGATAAAACCATGAGTTATATAACGAGTAGGCTACGTTTACCAAACGTTTGATAATACACAAATTATAGGATAAACAAAAATAAGTGTATTTTTAAAAGTAACGAACGCATGACGTCTCTATCGATGAGGCAACGATAAGGATACAAAACACGGTTTAAATGTGAATACGCAGCGGAACGCTCTCCGACTTATTATCGGCTTCGAGTTCCTGTTTTATCGAGTCCAAGGTCTCGTAAATGAGTTTGAACGTAGGCCTGTCGCTGGGCCTTCGATTCCAGCACAATTTCATCAGTTGATAGATCGACGCTGGCGTATTGTCGGGGCATTGTAGGACGTTGCCCTCCTTTATGTACTTCACGACTTCCTCGTGAGTCATGCCGTAGTAAGGCTGAAGAGCGAAGCTAAAGATTTCCCACAGACACACCGCGAAAGCCCATACGTCGGATTCGATGGTGTACTTGTTGTAGAGGATACTCTCGAGCGGCATCCACCTCACTGGGATCGCGTCCTGCTCGTCGCCTTTGTAATAGTCCTGAAGATAAATCTTTTGCGACAGCCCGAAATCGGCGATTTTCACGACCATCAGGTCGTTTATCAGACAATTTCTCGTCGCGAGATCGCGATGAACGAACTTTCGGTCGGACAGATAGACCATTCCGGAGGCAACTTGACGCGCTATATTGATGAGATCCATGTGGGTAAGACGAGAGTCGGCGAGGCCACCGTCTTTCTCGGCACTGCGAACGATGTAATTGCCGGGGGAACAGGTGCGAAGAAATTCGTTCAAGTCTCCGCGGCCCATGTACTCGAAGAGCAGGCACATCGGGCGCCCGAGCGCGCAGACACCGAGAAGCTTCACGATGTTCGGATGGTCGAACTCCGCGAGGAGACAAGCTTCGCGCTCGAAGTCAACGAGGAGATCCTCTGACGCCTCCTCTTTTAGCATTTTCACCGCGACGTTTGTGAATTCCTCGTTCTGCACGAGGCCCGGGGCCTTGGCTTGAAACACACGGCCGAACGCGCCTTGGCCCAAATCCCTCACGTATATTATATTGTTTCGCGGGAATTCGAGCTTCTCCAGTTTCGGATTTAACTGCACACCGGTTTTGTGATACGCGTCGTTACTCGGCAGTTTGTCCAGATCGATATTCACATCCTGAAGTCAGAAAAGAATATAGTTTGTCGGGTCGTTTAATAATGCCTATCTTAAGGAGGTCGTCTGGCGGAGTATTCAATTCGTATAAATTCGAGAAAAGTGCGAGAGAATTGCGAACACTTCTCGATTGTATAAAAATATGAAAAAATTCATGCACATTAAAGGTACTGAAAAGATTAATTTTGAATAATAATAATTCTAAAATGTTTTTAACAAATTGATTAAAACAAAATTCTTTAACAAATATTTCGGTGACCCAAGTTTTTTTGTGGATGAAAATGATTCCTTCGTTTTTCTGAATACGTATGTATTTTTTTCAGATTTTTATCTAATCTTTGAAATTTGTGTTATTTTAGATGGAAAATAACATAAATTTCAAAGATTAGATAAAAATCTTAGAAATTAAGAATTAAGATTAGAAAAATAAAAGTTTTACATCATGCAGAATTGAAAGAGGAATGATGTAAAACTTTTCTTTCTTCCGGAAACGTTAAGCATCTTCGGAATAATTGTTTATAGTTTTTATTACCGACTGAATAGGTTTCACCTCGCCTTAAGGTAGTTATGGCGCTTACAGCTGATTTCGCATAAATTCACGAAAATTGAGAAAGAATTGCAAACACTTATCGATGCTATAAAAATATGAAAAAAATCATGCACATTAAAGGTACTGAAAAGATTAATTTTGCATAATAATAATTCTAAAAAGTTATTAACAAATTGATAAAAAAAAATGGTTTAACAAATCTCCCGGTGACTCAACATTTTTTTTATGAAAGTGATTCGTTCGTTTTTCTGAAGACGTATTGCAAAAGTGTCTGCAATTCTCTCTTATTTTTCTCGAATTCATGCGAGATGAGCGGAAAGCAGTATAACTACCTTAAGGGTTAGCTGATTGTTCGAAATGGTCTACCCTTGTTAGCTTAACAAATCATCGACGATATTTTTGTAGTTGTACGAAGAAAGGAAATTTATTATTGACAATATTACCCGACTCTGTGTTGGATTGTATCCTTGATGCCGTTTGTTGAGTCTTTGGCTCAAAAATATTGACAGCAGTGAACCAACGATCACTATAAATCCGAGCGAGGAGAGTATCATTATGAATGTTGGTGTGAAAAAGGTTTCCATCGTTAAGTCTTTCGGATCTATCTCCATTATCAAGTCCGTTGAATTGTCTATAATTAAGATAAAGGGTAATGTCACAAAAACTATCTTAGGTTTTTTCAATTTGTTTCATATAACGTACCACATATTGGAATGTCACAATGTTGCCATCGTACACGCGGATCCGTGGTAAAGCACCATGGCATGGGCTCGTCGCCCCCCGCATTACGACAGTAATTTTCTCCATAACGTATTTGCGGAAAGACGTTAGGCGGCTTGTCGTGGCTATGGGGCACTTGGTCGTTCCATGATTGGCAGTCAAAGCCATTTTTCGTCCTGTTCATCTTTCCCATGTAAAAACGTCCATTTTCCCGAACACAATCGTCTAAAAGATAAATAAAGTAAATATTTTGTGGAGTTACTTTATTTTTTTCAATACTGCGGGTAGCTGACTGTTCAAATGATACTTACAAGTGATCAATTCCTCATTTACATCAGTCAAGTGAACATGAGAACAAGTGACTTTTGTCTTGTCAACCTTTGGCAACTCGTCGCAATCTGGCAATCTAAAGTGACCACGAGATCTGATATAGATTCCTCTTTGTTTATTGTCTTCTATAAGGGCCCAGTCGTTGAAACAGAACTCATGACGAACTGCCATGCAGTCCTCGTAACAGAGGGGCAAACCCATTGACTTGTGGCATTGTGGAAATGCGTACATGCACAGTAGATTCTGCAATGAAACAAGAAATACAATTTTTCTGCTGCTTTCCATTCTTTACATTTTACTCTAGAGCGGTATACGTGGGTCACACGTGCCCAGAAAAAATCAGAATTTTACAGCTTTTAACGTGGCATTGGCGGTACAGTCACGTCAATCGCGTATGCGATTGATTTGAAACAGAGTTGTACATCCCTCATCATTATAGAAATAAAAATGATGGTTGAAGAAAATAACTCGGTAAATTCGTATAACACTAAAATTACAAATTCTACTTGTAAATAACTGTGTTATGTACCTTACTGGTTATTAGCATGAGCAGAGTAGTTTTTCTATGATTTCATTTCTATACCTTTGTTTCTATATTCAGCAGAATCTCTGTAATTCAGATCTACCTTAATTGCCACTAGTTTGCATTAAAAAATATGTACAAATAATGTTACAAATTGCAGTTGACTCAATACACAGTTGACTTAACTGTACCATTGATGCCTCCAAAAAATATGTGTATTAGGGGTTAATCATTTTGCAGTTTCAGGAGATAAAGAATTTTTTCTTAATTTGTTAACTGTGACAACTTTGTTTGTGCACATCTGTGTATCCATGAGGGCAATTATTTTTGTATAAAAAAAAAAGATTATTTATTTATTTATTTATTCTATCTCAGGGGTAAAAAAAAACTCAATTCCAGGGAGCAGGGACTGGCCCTGGCACCCAATACAATAGGTTGAAAGTGGTGACAAATTGCCATTTGGTGGCTTGTACAAAAGTGTATAAAATAGAATATAAATCATCAGTTAACTCTCTAATATGACAATGCAGTAAGAGCTAAATAGTGTGTACGGTCAAACAATCTTAATGAGAATCAATCCCACAATTGTTTAGTGCAGAAAATTATTCTGAAAATGTCATACCTCAGCCGCAGAACGACATGGTTCTTTGAGTTTCTGTATCAAATCTTCCCACAAATTGGTGGTAATACGTTCGTTCAACCAACCGCCAGGATTGTCCGATGTATTGTGGAACCAAACTTTGCCAATACCTGTGAGGTACTTTTTACACACTTTTCCATTATATATCCCACAATAACCATCCACTGCCGTTTCTAAAATGAAAAAAGAGTTGTTGAACAAAATCATAAATCTACAACTGTTTCACATTGCAGAAAAAATAGATATTCTTACTATTTTGCAAGGCATCCACGAATAAGCATCCGGTAACAAGGAAAATAATCCAAAGAATGCTGTTTGTCATTGTTAGAATTGTAAAAACACTTCTATTTCAGTGTTTGGTGAGCAACGTGGTGTAACTTTTTTTTGAGAAACAAATAATTTGTTGAGCGCATGTTTTGCTTTCACTCTTTCAAAATCCTGTTCCTTTCCCCTTCCACTTTGTCGAAAAAAAACAAACGACGCGATAAATTTTGCATAAGCGACGTCACAGGTTCGATATAATGCTTTGCCAAGCTTTTCAGATACGTAAGTGTTAATTTGAATTAACTGACGAATAGAGAATACATTGGTTCACGATGTATTAGAAGCATTGAAGGTTAGGAGAACCGCAAAAGCCACTATCGGTAATTAACGATTGATGATCAACGAAATCTACGAATTTTCACTTATTTATGTCGTTCAACGATCACCGGCGACAAACTTATTATGGCTGTTGATCGAAATCCGACAAGCAACAATTGCCCCGTCGGTTGTATATAAAATCACTGTGGCTGTCAATATGTATGTTTGTGGACCTACAATTACAACGGTGTGAAAATGGGTGCCATGCGACATCTTGCGGCGGGTTAGTGAAATGAATTCGTGTATACCGATTGATGCTACCGCAGCAGAGTTGTAAATCCCTCATTTTTATAGAAATAAAAATGATGGTGCGATTGGCGCCTTTTTATAGAAATTAAAATGATGGTGCGATTGGCTCCTTTTTCTAGAAATAAAACTGATGGTACGATTGGCTCTTTTTTATAGAAATAAAAATGATGGCACGATTGCCTCTTTTTTTATAGAAATAAAAATGATGATATGATTGGCTCTGTTTTATAAAAACAAAAATGATGGTACAATTGGCTCTTTTTTATAGAAACAAAAATTATGGTACGGTTGGCTTTGTAATTATGTTTTTATAATAATTACTCGTAATGATTATAATATGATATGTATACTTTTAAGTAGAAGCAAGAAATATTAATTTCCCATAAAACTTTATGGTAATCTTATTGAAAAAATGGAGAAATACTGTTAAGGGCATGAGAAACATCCGCGTCGAGCCCAGTCGGTATCAAAAACTGTAATGAACGTTGACGGATGTTTGCGTTTACAGCTAAAAGAAGAAATTCATTCCCTGCGGATTTCACCAGTGCACGGAATGAATTTATTCTTTTAGCTGTAAACGCAAATATGCGTAAAAAACGTTCATTACAGTTTTTAATACCGACTGGGCTCGACGTGGATGTTTCACATCGCCTTAATGCATTACGAAAATGATGGAGGACTGTGCTTGTCCATTTTTTGCACAATTTCTCCCAAAATTTAATTAAAAATGTGGTTTTTCTTTCGGCTAATCAAAAGTTCACATATCATTTTGTAATCACTACAGGTCATCGTTATAAAATCGTAACTGGAAAATAAACTGTTGTGTAAGCTATAATTCTTAAAGTAATGGGGACTTACAACACTGTACTGTAGAGATGCAGCATCCCGTTGTTATTGTTACACATAAAGTCTACCAATCAAAATCATAAGTCTGGTTTGATGCCTTTTGCTTTGCAACCGCGTTGGCGCCGAAATAAGAATGCGATTTACACGTAATATTTTCAGGACACTGAAAAAAAAAACGATTTTTCAAATTGTTTTTATTGTGACGTAGTACATCGCAGTTTTGACCACGTACAAGGAACTCGTTTAGTCTTCATTTAACAAATCTACAATTTTTCCTTATTCAATATACCATACGTTCAAGATACTTATATAAATAAATTTTTGTTTCTAAGTAATAATTGTAGAGGATTTCATTCAACACTCGAAAATCACTAAGTATAACGACGGTTAGCTCACATACTGCTCGTTTTATAAAAACTCTTCAATAATAATTTTAATATGATTTTGTGATGCTTTTTATCTACTAAAAAATAAAACACGCACATTACGGCATACAGGTAAAATCACTGCAAAATTATTGCAATACGTGAAGATATTGGGGGATATGTTAATGCGTGTGCGCGAATAGAAGCTACATTTACAATTTTAATATTCTCAATTGTTCAAGAACAATTATGATTATTTGTAGATGATGGTAAAAATCGTACAAAAATTGTATTTTTCGTTTTGTCATAGACACGCGTTAACATAATGTTTTCTCCTCTTATACTTTTACTTCATATATTCTTCTCCTTATTCTTTTTCTTCTTCTTCTTATTCTTCTTCTTTTTCTTCTTCTTATCATAAGCGATGTCATTTTATAACAAACTTGTTCATGTGAAATTGCATAAATATTTAATTTACAATATATTTCTTATTAAAATGTACACAATTGATTGTGGGATGGGTCATCATTGGCGTGCGTAACCGATAGGGAGATTGAGAATGCATCAATTTTCATCTTATGTAGCAATAAGATATATTCATGATTTGAATTAATAACGATTGGTCCAATACTGTTCCGGCTTTACTTTGGCATAGAACAACCCTCAATTTGTACACCTCCGTTTCGGCTGTCACGTCCACTGTTTGAGTTATACAGAAATAATGAAGTTTTTTTATCTTGCGAAATTGTTAAAATAATAATTTCTCCTGCTTGACCACTTGGATATCGAGCGTCTCGTGACTAGAATTTTGTCGCGCCGCATCAACCAATGTCTCACATTGTCAAATTGCCGCGATTATGCATGGCGGCTGGTTTCGTTTCCAATCACGTCAGATTAAGAACAGGATTTCTAAAAGAATTCTCAGTTGGTCTTTTTCGCGTCAGCTTTCTCGTCCTTTGCCTGACCACGGCCCATCAGCTTGGCCAACGAATCCCAGATTCCTCCGAGGAAGAGGGCGCAGAATAAATTCTCGAACGGAACGAACGGGTCGTGAATGCCGAGTAAAATAGACGACAGCTAGAAAGAAAAAAAAAACGGAGCATTGCTATTAATATCACGATTGTCAGCCAGACACGCGTACCACGTATTCTTCTCTGCTGAAAGCGTAGGCAATAGAATAATACCTGTTTTTGTTTAAGTAACTTTTAAACATAAATATAGAAAATAGAAATATCGTAAAATTATACCTTGAAATAGACGAAGAAGATAACGATACCGAAGTAGACCAAAGCATGGGGTGCAGAAATTAGATCAGTCTTTTTATCCAGGACGAAGATTATTGACGCTACCATCGATGCTTTTGTTGGGCTATGAAAAAGATAGAGAGAGAGAGAGAGAATAAAAATAACGTGCATAAAACAAACAATTTTTCAAATTATCATAGTTGATATGTCGAATTAAATCAGTTATCTCGTTTCCGTATCTCAAAATTTGATTTAAAGATTAATATTACATTCATATATATCTTATGCTATGCGAAGATTGTTGGAATTACGCACAAGCTTGGCTGCATGAATTCCATCGCCGTTGGCGTCCAGACCCCACGGATCAGGCGTTCGAATAATTTCGTGAATCCCGCGCCGTTGCCTGGAGAATTTGAAATATTACAGCAATCCCACCGCCCGGTAATAATGTGTCGATCGAAATTTTCATGTCAATGTCAATATAATTATTATTAACTGACCTTTCAGTGTTCCGATAAGTATCATGATGAGATATGCATTTGGATAGAGTTTTCCTGCGTGCGTTACACCGTCATATACTTTTTTACACCTATTAGAGATTCATGTAAAAAAATAAATATAATTTAGTGAACAATCCATGTTATTTACCATACAAAATTAAGTAATACCAAACATGGCGCTTAAATAACCATAACAGCTTTGATTTTCATTATTTCCACGACAGACTCTTACCTGTATATTTCCTTCATTGCCGAACATATGATTTTTATCGGTAAAAATTTCGCAACTTTGTATCCAATGTCGAAAGGTGTGTAGAATATTACATACCTATGATTAAACGAATTTAAATGAATATTGTAATAAAATTATAGCGCTAAACGTGACATATCATCAGACAATAATGCAGTATAAAAAAAGTGAGTGCGGTTTGATTTTACTAACCAGACAACAGTTGCGACTAATATTTGCGGTGTATTTTTCAAGGGCGCAAGAATTGGTTCTCCTAGCAACCCATTGCACAACATTCCACCAGCAAAAACTACCAGCATGGTGGAGAGCCAACATGACAGAGGGTGTTTTCTTGAGAAAGCTTGTGCCCCTTAAACAAAACAAATTATCCTTCGGTTTTAATTAGATATTTTGGAATTATCATTTACTTAAAAAAATATATATATTATTCCCGTCAAACATCAGTTTAAGAGAATATTTCGATCACTTCTCTGAGGGATAAAAATCCGAAAAAATCAAGCATACTCAACGTGTTGAAAAGATTGATTTTGCATAACAATAATTCGAAAATATTAACAAATTGGTTAAAAAGAATTGTTCAACAAGTCACCCGTCAATCTAACTTATTTTTCAAGTGAAAATAATTTTTCGATTTTTTTTAATACGTATACATTTTTTCTGATTTTTTTTTACAATTTTTGAAAACTTCATTAAAGAAAAGTATTTGAGCTGTATTTGCGAATCGACTTTATCGATTGTTCAGACACTTTGTTGGTGTAAAAGATGTTTTATGACAGACGCATATCCGAAAATCGTAATTTGACACACATAAAAAAAAATTATTATAATTTTCAAAAATTAGACAAAATTATGGAAAAATTCATACGTATAAAAAAATGGACATATCATTTTCACTTAAAAAATAAGTTAGATTGACGGGTGATTTTTCGAACAATTTTTTTTCATTCAATTTGTTCATAATACTTTGGAATTATTGTTATGCAAAATCAATCTATTCAGCACCTTGGGTATGATTGATTTTTTCGGATTTTTATCCCACCGAGAAGTGTTCGAAGTTTTCTCTAAAACTCACGTTTTACGGGACTGTATCGCTAGAACTACCTTAAGATTGCGCATCGTGCAGTATTCCGGAGTAGTAATTTTTAAGTTAAATTATCTTCCAGGCACATTCAAAATAAACCGTTTTCAAAGACCAAATTCTTCCGTCTGTAGTAAAAATCTCTGTAGACTTTCACACGTACATACAGTCTGGTGTAAATGAACGTCAACGTGGTGTACGGCAGTACAAGCAGGTCGGGCGGAATCCTTAGAACCATTGATACAAATCCGCAAACGCAAACACTATTGACCAGACTCGACCACCCTGGTGGATAGGGAAGGCCAATTGCATCTTCTTCTATGTTTTTTTTTGTTCTATTCACCAAGGAATTACGGTCGGCTTCTCAGACGCCAACAAACCAGTCGCGTAATAATTTCAAGGCAGTCCTAATTTTTTGTGGCTGAATACCCTTCACAGTCTGCTGCTCGGGAAAGCGACTGATATGCTTCAGCAATCTCTGAATCTCTGAAGGTTTACAAATCTTTGTGGGAATTTTATGTCGTAATTAATGATAATATTTTACTGAAATTTAAGGCACTCGAAAAGGCGTGATGTTTCGGTAATTTTTTGAAATTTATTCTACATCATGGTGGCCGCTTTTTTCTCCGAAAAAAATTCTCTGACTTTTCCCTGATTTTTCCCTGACCACAGTTCTAACGATTTCTATTAAAAAAGTGAATGATGCCAATGAAAATGTATTCAAAACCGGTGCACGTCTTCGATAAATTATTTATTTTACCGATAAACGTTGAATCACATTAAAGACTATTGTAACTATTCATGTTGTATTATATTTATTATAATAATATATAATATTTTTCAACCATTTTATCTATTTATGGGAGGTAGGTGGCAGCGCCAATTTTTCACTTTTCCCTGACCAATTTTGAAATTTTCTGACTTTTCTCTGATTCTCTGACCAATTTTGCAATTTCCTAACTTTTCCCTGATTCCCTGAACAATTTTTTTGTTCCCCGACTTTCCCGGTTTTCCCTGACCGCGGCCACCATGTACATTCATTACAATCCATTGTGATGTGCCATCTTCTGATTTCAGACACGTGTCACGTTTCAATTTCCGATAAATAATTTCCCGAAACGGAATCACGAAAGTGTCTTCAACTCGGTAGAATATTGGTCTTTTGTATCGATTTGTAACGGGAATCAGTTATCTGCATAAAAGGATTGATCATTATGTCTTAATGAAATTGTATACTTAAGCAAATTAAAAAAGCTACAATTTCCGCGAAATAAACTCTGTTCCTACGGTATAGTGGTTATCGCTCGCGGTTTGCATGCACGTGAAACTAAATACTCTTTGCTCTTTGCTCCTGTCTGAAACACTCTGAAAATAATCAGCAAGAGGCATTCAACATATACACTTTGTAAAGTTTTCAATCCTAGATTTAATACAGAGCAGCTCATAACTTATTGCATACTTGGTAGATTAAATTTTTATTTGTGTCAGATGAAATATTACATACTCAGTGCATACATTTTGTGTTTAAACGAGATTAAAAAAATGCTGCACAATTTTGTATCTCTGGGAATCTCTAGAAAATTAATTTTTCATTTTGAAAGGATATTTTATATTACATATTTGAGGAGTTGTGGTTTCTTTTCAATGCATAAAGAAACCTCCAGGCATAAAGAGTTAAGAACTTTATTAAATTTGAAAATAATCTTGTAAATATGATCGAAGTGCTAAAACACAAAATGTGATCCTTCATTGGCTCATTGACATCAATGATTTATCTTTATTATCTGGACATGAAAAAAAAATACATTGAAACAGACAAAAAAATTATTTTTAGTCTCTGCACCATTATATAGAGTCAACATTTATTTGGCATATGCCTGAGACCGTTCTACAAGGAAAACTGGCATTCTGCGCCAAGTACTAAATTAAAGTGCATTTTTGTGTAATTATGTATCAGCACAGACATAATTGTTTTGCATGCGAAAGCAGTGATAAGTGTTTTTTTTTCTTTCCTAGTCTAAGCCCAAGTACCATATATCCAAGAACTACTCTATTTTAATCTAAAAACTGCTGCTATATTCAGCCCGCTTGCCAGTGTCTACGAACTTATCACATATTTTCATTTTTTTTAAAGTGTGAATAAAAAGTTAATGCGTAAAAGTGATCAACTTTAACTGCAACACACATAAGCAGGATGGGCGTTGTGATAGTTATTTTTGATAAACATAGCGTTGGAGTGTCGTTTGGTTTAAAATATTAAAATAGATGGATGAAAATTGTCGGGTATAAGAGAAGTCGCGAGGAGGGTAAGTAGTCGCCGCGACGAGCTATCTCAAGGCGCAGAGAGCCTCGGGGAGCTTTAAATTTAGAATCAGCCCGGTGGGCTTTGGCTTACCGGGTCCTAAATCCTCTCTGACGTGTAGCGCGCACAGTACACAGTGCGCGATATCAAAGTACGGGAACATTTTTAATTTAATGACCTGATTGGCCATGTCTAGAAACGCTTCGGGATCCATCGTGTTTTTCCGTTTATTTACTTTCCCGTTTAATTGTCACCGTTTAATTGTTGTATATTTTAGGCTGTCGGGCCAATACTCGGATTCGAAAACACTCCCGGCAGCCTCGATTGCGACGCTGGCTTACGCCGTTCGCTCGTCGTCTGCTTCTCGACGATCCAACGTTTCAAGGCGAACCACTGTAACGCCTCGGAGAACCCCCTAACCAGCTTTCCGTACTTCCTCAGCGGCTCACCAGGTGGCACCTGTTACCGCCAGTCGATTTGTTTTTGCCTTTTTGCACCTACGACGGCGACGACAAACGGGAGGCGATGAGAATCTGCTAATAACGCGGTGGATCATTCTCGCTCGCTCTGCTGTGGCATCGTCATCGTCGCTGCTATTCGGAAGCTGATTGTTAATAACATATTATATAATATATAATATCTCGGCGATAATAGTGAAGATTCAACGAAGAGACAAAAAATGTCGTTTGCGGGTAAAGTAGTGCTGATAACCGGCGCGAGTTCCGGCATCGGAGCAGCGACGGCGATTCATTTCTCAAATCTCGGAGCATCGGTGTCGCTCGCCGGCCGCAATATCGAGAATTTGCAAAACGTCGCGACGAGATGCAAGGGACCGAAACCTTTCATCGTCACTGGCGAGCTCACCAACGAGAACGATACCAAGAAAATTCTCGACGATACGATCAAACATTTTGGAAAGCTCAATGTGCTGGTTAACAATGCCGGTACTTTGGAGAACGGAAGCATTGAAAATACCAGTTTGGAACAATTCGATAGGTAACTATGTCAATTTTGCTACACAGTTACGCACTTTTGACACCTTGACGGTATTTGCGGTGAAATAAAAAATATACGATGGACAGATTAGGAAATATATTTTAAGGTAATCGTCTCGGTACCGTCCGGCAAAACGTGAATTACATAAAAATGTGGAATGAATGAGGCATATGGAAGATGCTGCAGACTGAGTTTGCATTATAATGATATCAAAATGTTTTTAATAGATTAATGGAAAAAATGAATTGTTCAACAAATTACCCGACAACCCAAGTTTTTTAAAATGAAAATGATCCATTAAATTTTCTGAATACGTACGAATTTTTTCCGAATTTTCTCAAATTTTTCTGAATACATACGAATTTTTTCCGAATTTTTTCTAATTTTTTATTCTAAGCGTCTAAGCAAAAAATGTAGACGATATTTTTAACAAATTTGATTCGGCTACCTTATATTAATTAAGACAGCTTTTATCGAGTTTTGAAATTCGTTGCCGGTTTGACCTTTGAGACTCGCCGCAAAAACCAAGGTCGTTCGACGTCTATCTCTTTCTCGCTCAGTCGCGCGATGCACGATTTTCTCGCATCGGTAACACGAATATCCGGAGTCCTTGAAAATGTAAAAAAAAAAGATGGATCGTTTACAGCAATAAACAATTGTTTCAGAGTCTTCAACTTAAATGTCAGATCTTTGTATCATCTGACCATGCTTGCGGTTCCGCATCTCGTGGAATCTAAAGGTAACATCGTTAATGTTTCGAGCGTCGCCGGCTTGAGATCGTTCCCCGGGGTTCTGGCTTATTGTATGAGTAAATCCACGGTCGATCAATTTACGCGATGCGTCGCTATTGAACTTGGCAGCAAACAGGTAAGAGACATGGAATACACGGCTTTAAATAATCGTATTGTTCTGCATTTGTAGTTATCACACTTTTTTTTATTTACTCTAATTACCGCATCGATTTATTTAATTTTCATGACTTATAACAGGTGCGAGTGAATTGCGTGAATCCAGGCGTTACCATAACAAATCTACACAAGAACAGCGGAATGAGCGCAGAAGAACTAGAAAAATTCTTCGAGCATAGCAAATCGACGCATGCACTTGGCCGCACGGGCGATGTGGAGGAAGTTGCAAAGACCATTGCATTTTTGGCTAGCGACGATGCGTCTTTTATTACCGGAGCGACATTGCCGGTCGACGGCGGCAGACACGCTCTGTGCCCACGTTAATTCCACATTCCGAGCTGTTACATAATATTTTGAAAGTTCGTTATTATCTTGTATCTATACTTTTTTATTCCAGTTTATCTGACAGTCTATAGATAAAGGAAATCTTCTCAAGCTCGTCTTATCTATCAAATGTACGTCAGAAAATTGTATTTTTATAACGCAATAAATTCGCAGTCAAGACGAATGGTCAAGGTTCTTTATTGGTTTGTACAGTTTCAAGCATTTGGTCGATGTCTCGCTTCCATATGTATATCGCAACGTGCCCTGCTTTTGGCACACACGAACTTCGACAGGTGTAAACCAACAAAGTCACCCAACCGACACTGTATTCTGAAAGGTGGGGTGGGATCGTTGCTGCCCTCATCGCCAATCCTACAAATGCGCTCTATTTAATGGACGAAGCTGTTTTTTAGTGGAGTGTTAGTGAACAAACCCCGATTATCCGGATTGATCTCGCTGTGGGTTACGTACCTTTTACTCCGCGTGTCGGCAGAGTAGCAGTATTTAACAAGAAGATGGTACTTAGTTCAAAATATCCGAGAGCAAAGCGATCTTAAGGTACTATCAGCGCTATACCTAACGTCGCATAAGTTCGAGCGAGAATGAGACAGAATTACGAACAGTTCTCGATGAGATAAAAACTGGAAAAAATTAAGCATGTAGAAGGTGCTGAAAAGATCATTTTGGCATAATAATAATTGAAAAATGTTATTAACAAATTACTGAAATAAATAATTGGTCAACAAATTACCCGGCTTCCTATTTTTTTTTATTATGAAAATGGTTTGTTTATTTTTCTGGATACGTACGAATTTTTTCAAGATTTTGTGTGATGTTTGAAAATTGTGTTTTTTTCATGTTAAAATTCAAAATCAGACAAAATTCTGAAAAAATTCATACGAATTCAGAAATATCAACAAATCATTTTCATAACAGAAAAAATGGATTACCGGATAATTTATTGAACAATTATTTATTTCAGTAATTTGTTAATAACATTTTGCAATTATTTTTGTGAAAAATAATCTTTTCATTACCTTCCATATCCTTGATTTTTTTAGATTTTTATCTTATCGAGAACTGTTCGTAATTCTGTCTCCTCGCTCGAACTTACGCAACGTCAGATTAATCGCTCATACTGCCTTAATTAAATTTCTGCCTCATCTCAGCAATTATCATCTCTCTCAGCGGATCTAATGAAATACCTAGGCCAGATATGATCATTAAGCACCGTCCAGGCGTTGGTCCTGATGAGATGATCTTCACTGATGATGCCGATTACCAAAACACTAACTAGAGTGAGCAAGAATAGTACGATATTGTGCTCATATCTCTGGCAGCTAACGAGTTTCCAGTGAACAAAAACACTATAGAGACGTTAGAGTTGGCATGCTACCTTCAACCGCTCAGATTCGGTTTTCATCCACTGTAAATAACGTGGTATAGGCAGTAATCTTCTGTATAAAACGAGTCTAACACACCTTACTCATGATAGTAATAGTAGAAGGAGCGAATAATTGTGTGTCCGGGAAGTACAGGCGACTTTGATGTATACTACATCAACGTAACGTTGTTCTTGCGACATACATATTGATTTATAGGCAAAATTACCCAAAAATTCTGCAAATTTTTCTTTCGAATACGTACATTTTTGGCTATATATTCGATCAATTATAGTGAGAGTAAATAAATATTAGGATATGCAGTGAACTATTGAACAACGTACACATCAAACTTTGAAAGCTCGTTATTATCTTGTACCCGTACTTTTTTATTCCAGTTTATCGGATAGACTACAGATAAAGGAAATCTGTTGAAACTTGTCTTATGTATTAAGTGGATGACAGAAAATTGTGTTTCTTATAACGTAATCAATTCGCAGTCAACATGAATGGTCAAGGTTCTTTATTGGCTTGTACAGTTTCTGACGTTTGGTCGATGTCTTGCTTCCATATATATTCCGCAACGTAGCCGGCTTTTGGCACACACGAATTTCGACAGGTGTAAACCAACAAAGTCCCCCAATCGACACTCGCGAGAACATCATCAAATTTCAGGTAGTTGAGCAGCTGAGGCATTATCTGCAAAGTTATTGAACGATGTATCAAACTGAATACGTATTATTTGATGTACAATGGGAAATCGAAGAATTCTCTTTATTGGGCTATTGCCGTACCTGGAATTCGAATTGTCTCACGTCATTGCAGTTTTCGCATTTCGGAACATCCGTCGGCCGGCCCCTTGCCGAGATGTACAACGGCTTTCCGCCACGATCGTACCTATCATCAAATCAATTATTGATGTAATCAAAGAAGAAATTACCATATATTTTGTATTAATTGCAATGAAAACCTTTAACGGTATTTGTTAATGTTACGAAATTATAAGTACCTTAGTACTTGATCCGGTTGCTTCTTAATTTTCTCACTGAATTCTACGAAAGTTTCATCCTGTTCACCGTGCGCCATGTTTTGTAAATCAGTATCTATATCTTCTTCAGATTGCAAGGTTCCTGCTTTGCCACTCTTCACAAGTGATTCAAAATGTTCTATCTCTTGTCGTTCTTTTTCACGATCGACCTCTTCGCTTTCGTCGTTTCTTTCTACTTCCGTTTCCATCACTAATTCGTATTCCGGAAATAAAATACCGTTAGAGCCCATGGAAGTTGCAACGGCGTTTTTTTCGTCTGATAACTCGGTGTTACACTCTTGTTTGTGTCCAGCTTTCCAATGTAGAAGTTGATGGGCGCGACAACAGTAGTTTACTTTTTTACATTTCGCACAGTGACTTGGCGCCAAAATGCCACACATTTGGCAAGTTTTTACCCACGTATTGGCGTCTGCATAAGAAAATAAGTCAATAGAAATCAATTAGTAGCAACAAATATTGCCATATCACTATTTTAGACCTGTTCAAAATGGGGAGTATTTTTAAATTTTGATGCTTATCCAAATTTTGTGCATATGTATGATGATTCTATGACAAGCGCTCAATATTGTTTCCCATAAATTGAGATGATCAACTGTTGATTCGCATACGGGGCATTCCAAACCGATTCGACCTGGGTCGGACCCTCGACGTCTCGGATTTGGTCGAAATTTTTTTATATGATTGGACCAACTCCAAAAAGTACTGGTATTTTTTTCAGATTTCTTTCATTTATTTATTTTTTTTACGATTTTTTAAAGGTAATATATCGTTAGCCCATATTTAAAAATCTGAAAAAATTCTCAAAAATTCTGCAGGAAATAACAACATTTTTGAGTCTAAAGCCAAAGTGGGCCGGGTTTTGCTTCTATTTTTATTCTATAAAAAAACTATTAAAAAAATTAGAAACGAAAGAGGTAAAGTTATCAAATTTTGCCAAAATATTGCTTTCTCCTGCAAGTGCTTTCTTTTCGTAAAAAAAAAAAATGCGATTCATAGAAAATACGTTCACTGTTAAATCAGGCCGGAATCGCAAAACAAAGTTTCTCTCTGAGGAAGCCAAATAATAATGATATAATTTCTTGCGGAAGAATGTTTATGGAGAAAAGAGGAAGTGCTGTGAAAATGTCAATTTTCATGTTTTTTTGTTATTTGTAATACAGCAATTTCTAGAATTCTATAAATGTAATTCTAATATAATTTGCAATACAACAATTTTTAGAATTATATAAATATAATTCTATTTTATCTAGTATATAGACTTTGATTCTTATGGATATCAATGATTCTGGAGTCAAATTAACAGTATTGAACATACGCTTTTTTGAGCTAATGACTGTATGATCAGAGGACAAGCATAGCCCAATTCTGCAATACTTCTGCACATTCTACCAAAATTTGAGCTCTATCTCCTGAGTATTTTGCATTTAGAGCTAAAAGAAGAAATTCATTCTCTTCGGATTTCATCAGTGCAGGGAATGAATTTCTTCTATTAGCTTCAAATGCAAATATGTGTAAAAAAACATTCATTACAGATTTTATTACCGCGGACGGTATTTCACATGCCCTTAAGAGCTGTTTCACAGTGGTTGGAAAAGTGTTTAATCTATGTGCAACAGGTCTCATTCGAAAGAGAAAAAAAATAATAAATATTGTACCGGATACATTTTCCGTTTGTGATGTATTGACAGAGATAATTTGAGTTACAATGGAAAGTAACCAAAAAAGGACAATTTAATTGATTTAAATATTTATCTTGATTTGAATGTTTATCTTGATTTAAATGTTTATCATCTGCTGTTTCTAAATTAAAATATATATTTTGCACTGTCACCCAATTAAAAATTGTATCTTTATTGCCCACACTTTTGATTATCCAAACAGAATTATTCAAACAAACAGCTCCAATTGATTCCAATAATCGAGATTGTATTGTAATTATAAACTTTTACGATAGAGCTTCCTCTTATCCTTATTGCCATAAGAGAAACGGAGAACATTTTTGTCCTGAACTACAACATTAATTAGGGTAGATGTATTGTTAGTCGCCACTGTATCATTTATGGCAACTTTTATGATTATATTCTTCAAATTCTCATAATTGCATATTGATTTTCAGATCAACACACAATTATGAAAATTGCATATTGATGAATTGATATAAATTTGCTGACTGATATGCTACATTTTTTTTATTCAATTAATTCAAGTTTTGTTTAAATTTGTTTGAATGTGATCGCTACAATCAGATCTACGGTGGCCAAAAATTGTATGTTTATTTGTATATCCTCATTATAAAGTACGTACCAATGTCGGGCCTCCAATTTTCATGTTCATCAGGTGGTTCGAATGGATAGAATTCATTTTCTCTTGGTAGTTGAGATCGAAGGATTCTCAAGTTGTCGCTGTTGTTTGCTCGGCAACACGACCCATTCTTGCAGACGAATACATACAGAGTTCTGTGAAATGCCTGAGGGTCCTCCTCGAACGGTGCGTATATCTGACAGAGATATACGCAAGGGTTTTTACAAACTCGGCACTCGATGTCTCCAACAGTAGGGAGATCTTTGAGGTTAAGCCATGCCGGCTTCCCACCCACTTTGCTCGGAAAAAACCGACTTTCCAACCTCCAACTCTCACATTCCTCCGCGAAACCTATGTCAATCTTGCTCATCTTCCACTCGCGAAATTTCTTCAAAATGTTACGTTCTTTCTCTCAAAAACGCACTTCTCTCTCTCCGTATCATACTTGGCCTAACACATGGCGTACGATAATAGCTTTCCTTCTTTTTTGTTTAAATTCTTTCCTCTGCAACTACCGCCCTCTTCAGGCCATGTGTCCCACCACCGATTTCAACTCGGATTTTGTTTCCATTTACCCGTTAAATTCTTTATGTATTTTCACACATTAGAAATTCCGAAGATACGAAATATCAAAGGTACACGAGATAAAGTTCAAACTATAACCAGCGTCATTCACATATCGATCGTATCCCTAGTAACAATTTTTGTGTTTTTATGGAAAAGTTATCCGAATTGGATGCATATGTCCGCCAAAATGTTATCTGAAATTCATCCTACGTCCTAAAGCTAACTTTCGGACATCGGAAACCTTACAGACAACATTTTGGCGGATATATGTAATCCATTCGGATCACTTTCTCGTAACAAAACAAAAATTGTTACTTGGGATACGCTAACCGGCTGTAAAATCTTGTCACAGGAATCGTGGGAATTAAAGGTGGGAAACAGAAAGCCGAAAGGACGAATCATAGAACAACGTTTGAGCGTCGCGTACACGGATAAAGAAGTAGGAATATAAGCAGCTCTCACGAGCAAACAACAAGGCCAGTCGTTCGAGCCGCGATGTATCGTGCAGAGTCCGCTAGTTTTTACGGGAAGCCCGGACGCCGGGCTCTCGATGCAAATAAACGAAATTAGGATTCGCCGTGAAAACTGAAAACCAACAGGCGTCGAGTGATTGCACAGGCGCAGTGCGCGGGACGACCGCCGCGGCGCTGCGACCAAGAAATAATATCAATGGGTGGCCCGTCGGAGTTAGTGTGCGATCAAGATGGCGGACTGTGCATCAGAAGTACGACGGCGTTCGCCAACGAGTAACGAGAACGTTATGAATACGGCGGTAACGATGATTAACAATGGACGCGTGCCGCAGCATCCGATAAACGCGCAAAATCCGATGGGTCAGGGGCCGCGGTGCGTCACGATATACAAGACGGAAACGGGATTCGGGTTCAACGTACGGGGACAGGTCAGCGAAGGTGGACAACTACGGAGCATCAACGGCGAACTGTACGCACCCCTTCAACATGTCAGTGCGGTTTTGCCGCACGGCGCCGCCGAAAAGGCCGGGGTTCGCAAGGGCGACCGCATTCTCGAAGTGTGAGTCAAGCTTTTTTTTTACCCCTTTCTTCGGCACTCTTTATTCTTACTGTCCCTTCCCGTGCACCGTAAAATCAGTGTCCTTCAATCTCGGTGTCTCCCGATCGACCCTTCGTCTGTGAGCGTCTCGAAACACTTGTTCGCGACTGTCAATTGTCCGTTGTGCATCCGACGAATGACATTTGTGTTTTTTTTTCTTTCTTTTTTTCTTGATCAATTTAATTCGCGAGCGAATAATTTTGAGCTCATTCGAGGTTCAACCACCGTCTCGCGGACGCGACGAACGCACTGTCAGTCGGAGATCCGCACAACGGCGCGTGACCTCTACGCTGCAATCTTCGTGTGAAATAACTACACAACGTGTGTATAATGCCGCGGCTTCCGCGGCTGCACAGCCGCGCGCGCGAGATGCGAGATGCACGGAGAACGAAATTGTTGGAATGCCGAGGATAATAATGACAAGCGTTGGCCTTGCCATTGGGCGCCAATATTGAAAAACTGTAGTACCATGTCATTGCCCTTGACGCGCTCGGGTTGTCGTCTCTTTGGGCGAATATTTTTTTTTCGACATTTTTTCCGCGAAGTTCGAGCTGTACGAATAAAAATCTTCAACCGTTGCTTGGCTCTAACGTATTTTTTTCCGAAGATTTTTGACCAAGCAAAAAAATGGGAGGTCGTGGTGGGCGTTTTAGTCAAACGACGTCACGTCTCTAATTATTATTCAGCGATATTTAATACGACTCGCGGCGGATTACATTTTTCTCTGTTATATCTCTTTGTGATGACTGTTTTGCAGTATATTATCAATGTCTCTACTTTCACACAAGCATGCTTCGTTGCCGATAGCACCTAAACTATCGATTTTTCAGTAACCGGCACAGTTATCGTTTCCGAAAGGCGGAAACGGTTACGGCGTTTTTTTGCGCTCGATAATATAACGGATCGACGCTAATTTCTCATGAAAATGCAACGTGAAGAGACTCTAGTAAATAGTCTCTTCGTGAAGAAACATTTTTATCAGAAATAATTCAAAGAATCAGCAATAATCTAAAGAATCAGCAATAATCCAAAGAATCAGCAATCATCCAAAGAATCGTGATCCTATCATTAACTCCCGGCTGCTAAGACGTAGAAGTATATGCATTTAGATTACTGAAGAATGTTCACCATTTACGTTTATGTAGTATCCATATATAAAAATGTACCTATCGATAAAATCACGTATTTGATATGATAACATTGATTACGTATATACGTGAAGATAGTCGCAAAACTAATAATGTGCCAAACTTGCTTATTTCCGATGTTTGTTGGTGATGTTCGTGCGATAGTGAACCGTAAAATCAAGATGGCGGCAATAATTGTCAAGCGCAGTAAATTTAATTCGAAACTCTATTAGCTATAGACTATACTTAATTCTTGCCACTTTGTACGGTTATTCGTACATTTTGTACACAAACATCGGCTGAGGATGATTGCAGTTTGCGTCAATGAGTTGATAGGTGTAGCATTGGAATAGCTCATAGAACTTGCGGAAAATTGTGATAAAACACCGGAGTTTCAGAAGTAAACATGCGCTTTCGCGATAATTGCAACAAGGGTTCTACACCCAGACGGCATTTTTAAAGGTCTGCCGTAGTATGGCTTCCGCAGAGCTCTCATGCCTAAGCTTGAGTCCCAGCCGCGGTATATCTGTAGGACGCATTGTTCCGCGGTCAAGGGCGCCGATATACCATTAGACATAGCTCGGGGCCTTCGTCACCGAAATTTATCCAAATCATTGGGTATTTTCGTTTATTTTATTACCAATTATTTGGCTCTTGACACTTGACATCATTTATCAGTGGTTATCATTTAACTTATTGACAACGTGATGTCTGTGAAAAGACCGCGTTTTCAAATCTTTTTTTCAGCTGCTCCGCGTAAACAGCGATTGGCTCATTGTTGGCAAATTTTCATTCAAGATCCGTCTTCATTTTAGTTTCTATTGCACTATACACCGATGTTCATCCTATAACCCGAAGTTACGTCATAATTCAATACGAAGTTTCAAGATTTTTTTATTTTTTTATTATGATGAAATATAAAATGTCGCGGGTTTAAATATTCGAGGTTTTTTTGTTGCATTTTTGTTATAATATGTTTTTCACTAGTTTCTACTAATAACCAAAGATAGCATTTGTTATCGTACTGCAAACCTGTCGCCCGGTGAAGCTACGTAGTACCGTTCTTTTTTACCATCTTGAGAGTCCGGGACGCATTCACTTTCAGCCGATAGCTACACGCCTCTCACTATCGGAATGCCAAGTGCCTACTTGGCGAGGTTGGTCGGTTATTCACTTTCGACTCTCGACCAGAGTCGAGGATGTTGTCTCCGCGAATTATCCCGATTTTGCCGCGGCACTATATTTGTTGTTAAAATAAATGAAAAATTGTAATAAAGTGTAAACAATAAACAGTGATATAGAGGGGAATTCAACGAGTGTAATTATTAGTTCGCAACGAAATTTTATATTCTACACTGAATTTTCAAGTGGGTCTTAAATCCATTTATAATGTTGACGTGTTACGTTTCGGCGATACAGCACAACTGGATTAAAAATCCGGGATATTGCAATAAAATTGGCGGGGAAAGGTCAGATGTCGAGTCCGTTCGGATAAGGTGAAAATTCTCACCTCTAGTTAGGATGCAAGACATGTTAACAGTTTGATAATTATTCTTCTTTCTTGTTTCAGTAATAATGTCAATGTTGAAGGTGCAACCCACAAACAGGTCGTGGATCTTATTAAATCCGGTGGGGATGTCTTGACACTTACAGTGATCTCAGTGACTCCACAAGAGGCAGAGAGACTGGAGCCGTGCGAAGATTTAAGGTAACGTTGTCCAATATATTTACTTTGTTCAAAATATCATCCTTAATATTACTTTTCAGCATTTTTTTTGTTTTTTTTTTCGATTTCATCATGGTTTATATATCAGTGACTTAAACGATCACAGAATTAGGTGATGTTTTGAGGGTTCAATATTAAGGTAGTTCTAGCGGTATAGCCCGACCAAGCGTGAGATTCAGAGAGAATTTAGGACACTTCTCTATGGGATAAAAGTCTGAAGAAATCAGGTATATGGAAGATGCTAGAAAAACTGATACTGCATGATAGTAATTCCAAAATGTTATTAATATATTATTAATGAAAAAAATTATTCAACAAATCACCCGTTATATATATAACGGGTGATTTGTTGAATCATTTTTTTTTTTTTTTTTCAAATCTTTTCAGAATTTTGTTTTTAGATTTTAAAACATTTTTAAGCTGTATTTTCGAATCTACTTGATCAATCGGCCAGATGGATTTCTTGGATGTAATGGGTAATTTGACGACAGACAGATTGCCAAACTTTATGACCTTCCATACATTTTCGCAAACAAAAAAATGTTTAAATACAATTTTCGAAAATTCAACAAAATTCCGTAAAGATTCATATGTGTTCTGAAAAACGAACAAATTATTTTTACTTCAAAACAAAAGTTAGTTTGGGTGATTTGTTGGACATATTTTTTTCATTCACTTGTTAATAACATGAATTACTATTATGCAAAATCAATCTTTTCAGCATCTTCCATATGGAAGATGCTGAAAAGATTGATTTTGCTTCATTTTTTCAGTTTTTTGTTCCATCGAGAAGTGTTCGAAATTCTTTTTGAACCTCACGTTGGGCCAGACTGTACCGCTAGAGTTATCTTAATACAGTACCATTATCTTTTGTCATTAAGAGCAAACAATTCTTTTATTAATCAATAATATTTATTTACAAATTATCTCGTTTGATTCAGTTACTCGTCGGTGGACTATAGTGAGAAACGCTCTTTGCCAATCAGCGTGCCGGATTATCATGTTCGTGATAGGAAGCACGAAAGATACGTTGTATTTAATGTCTACATGGCGGGACGCCACTTGTGCTCGAGACGGTATCGAGAATTTGCCGCGCTCCATATGGCCTTGAAGAAGGAATTCATCGGCTTTAATTTTCCTAAGCTGCCTGGAAAGTGGCCTTTCCAGTAAGAAGCTTGAAATCATTACTTTACTCATGTCAATATACCTTAAACTTGGATTGGTATTGCGATGAAACTCCGAGGAGGAAAAGAAAATAATGCTTTTCTTAAATCCCCGATTTTCCTTTTTACGAAATACAATAATAACGACTGATTGACAGGCTGAGCGAGCAACAGTTGGATGCGAGACGTCGAGGTTTGGAACAGTATCTGGAAAAGGTATGCGCCGTTCGTGTGATAGCGGAGAGCGACGCTATGCAGGAGTTCCTAACAGACAGATTAGAAGAGGATGGGGACCAAGGTCCAGCTGTTGATCTAAAAGTTCTTCTACCGGATCGCGAAGTCGTCACCGTAACAGTACCAAAAGCTGCTTTAGCGAAAGATGTATACGACGCCGTGTGTTACCGAGTAGGCTTGGACGCTGAGACGGCAAAATACTTTTATCTATTCGAGATCGTCGAATATAATTTTGGTAAATATCTGTGCAATGGATTTCACGATTTTTGTTTACTGTGAGATACTTTTTTCTGTTTTGTATACACCAGTAATCTTGTAATTAACGTAATTAATTGGCAAGCAAATGTGTACATTGATGGCAAATTTTTGATGATCCGTGTTTCACTTAGGAGGTTAAATAGTGTACTACGATATAAGTGCGGTAAACCTTGTGCGTAACGTGCGTAAAACCGCGTTTCTCGCATCGAGTAAAGTAATAGTGTATTACGATACGAGTGCGATGAAACTTTTTTGAGACGAGTGTAAGTTTGCGGCAGGAGCCGAAGGCGAGTGCTGCAATTATGCTCGCTACAAAAAGTTTCATCGCACTCGTATCGTAATATGCTATTCTTAGCTCGCGTAATGAGTCTCACCCACGTCAGAAAAATGTTATCGCAGCATTATCGTAAAGAACTAATAAAAACTAATACTTCACTTGGTGCGATAATGGATGTTTTACGCACGCTTCGCGTATGAACCTCATTTTCACACCTTGTGAAGTAACATTTGGTACAATACTCGTTGGAAAAACCTTTTCCAACTCGTGTGAATACAACACTCGCCTTCTAGTACATTACGATACGAGGGAGGAATGTGCAACTTTTCTCCGAGTGTGAAGTTTGATGAAATTCACACGAGGTCACAAGTTGCACCCCTCCCGTGTAGCGTACTATACATTTCTCCCGATTTCGCTAAAAAATAACCACATTTCTTGTCCGCAATGCGGGCGAAAAATCGCATTACCTCCCTAGGGGGGTAATCAGCTTATTCCTGCCCGCGCGGGAGTAATCAAAACCGTACTACGTGTGCGTGTCGTCATTTGTAAAAAATGAGCGATTTTCCGTCCTCGTTGCACACACGAAATTTGGTTATTTTTCAGCGAAATCGGGAGAAATAGTAGCTTGTGATACTAGTGCGTGAAAGCGGCCGTTATCGCGCGGAGGTTAGGAAGCGGCGAGTGCACCGCTTCCTAATCTCCGCGGGACGGCCGCTTTCTCACACAAGTATCACATTAGTATATTACGATACGAGTGCGACGAAACTTTTTCGAGACGAGTGTGAGTTTGCGGCACGAGCCGAAGGCGAGTGTTGCAATCACACGAGTTGAGACTTCTTGCACGGTCTTCTTGCACGGTCTTCTTGCATCGGACTTCTTGCACGGTGTGATATAAACTACTTTTTGTAACGAATGTCAACGTAATGTCGCACATCTTCGTGCCTGAAAAGCGTTGCGTGAAATTATCTTGTAGATAGATTCACACACGCCAATGTGTACGTGAAGTTATCTACAGAACTCTAGATAACTTCACGCACCAGATGGCGTACGTAAAATTATCTATGTTTATCTGAATATAATACTCAATTTCACGCACGCTTTGCAGGCACGAAATGTGCGACATTACGTGCATGAGTTACAAAAAGTATAATGTGTGACGACGAATGTATAATGGGTGATCACCAATTTTCGGCCCTTGCTACATAAAATATTATTGCCTTATCTCTTATACTTTATTGCAGATTACTTATGATAATAATAATATTATTTACATTATAACACTGATTCTTACAGAAAGAAAATTACAGCCTAACGAACATCCGCATACTTTGTACATTCAAAACTATTCAACTGCGAGCGCTACTTGCTTGGCTATTCGAAGGTGGCTGTTCAATGTCTCGAAGCCCTTGAGCGAGCAAGCGCTGACATGGATATTCTGGCAAACAATCGACGAGGTTAATCGAGGCCATATTACGGCGGGCGAAAGATTGTATCAGTTAAAAGCACTTCAGGATGCATCGAGAAAGCATGAGGTAGGGCTGTACGGGAAATCTTGGGAGACTTTCCATCTAAATTCGTCTTAGGTATTCTATTAATAATCTTTCATATATAACTAATCTCCCATTACAAACCCTTTAAATTGCTCTTTAACCTCTGACCCTACTTGGCCTACGTCTGTCGATGTACGAAAAGATTCTTAGTGAATATTTCTGAAAAAATAGGTCAACTTATGTTTTTATCATTTCCATGGTAGAGAAGAGGTTAAAGATCAACCTGTATTTCTCTGTACAAATAAGTCAACAGAACCTCCTCAATGTTTCCACCTGGCTGACATTTAAAGCTACCAATTCGCTTAAGATATTATTGAGATATGTAGGTTGTAGCTTACGTTTTTGTTGCTTTCTTTTAGTATCTAAAATTGGCAAAGGAGCTGAGCGGCTACGGCGATATAGTTTTTCCACATTGTGCTTGCGACTCTCGAAAAGAGGGGCATGTGATTGCTGCTATTGGAACAGCAGCTTTTAAACTCCACGCAGCTAAGGAAGATGGTACCCTAGAGTCACAGGTGGTCGAATTCCCGTGGAGAACCATAACACGGTGGGAGGTTGATGAGGAAGGAATGGCCTTTTGTTTTCAATATACGCGTCAGGATAATCGTCCACCGCGTTGGCTCAAAGTTTTCACACCATACGTAAGTATATATATCAACAGTTAATAAACTTAAATTAAAAAAAAACAAAAAAACAAAAATCAAAATTTTCAGTTGACGTACATGCAATATTAGTACTTTGCGATACGAGGGCGAGAAAGCGACCATTATACGCAGCTTTGGAAGTTGATCGCACCAGCCCCACGAGTACGATCAATTTCACAACCGTCGTATGATGGTCGCTGTCTCGCTCTCTATCGCGTAATACTTGTAACAAATGCGTGAGAAGTGCTATCGAATGTAATGCCGCGCGCGTGTGAAAAATGTTTCCCGTGCGAGAAGTGCGTGCGAGAAGTAAAATTGCGGCACTGGCTATAAAGCGCCATTTACGCCACGCGCGGCAGGCACGAGAAGTAGCACTTCTCACACATGAGTTCCAAAAAGATATTTATACCACAGTGTGCGCAAACTGCCTACTTCACGCACACTTCACTTGCGTGCGTGAAATAGGCACTTTACGCACTGGTGGCATAAAATTGTATACGATACTCGCGCGAGAAACTTTTTCTGATCTCGTGTGATTACAACAGTCGCCTTCGGCTCGTGCTGCAAACTCACACTCGTCACGGAAAAGTTTCATCGCACTAGTATCGTAATGTACTATTTAGTTTTCCTTCAGACACGGCGAGCTCGTGTAATCGATTTCTTTATACACTATGTTGCATTGACTCTTTGTTAAACGACTCAACAGTTTGCTTTTTTGCGTACTATGAATTTTTTCACGGCGAATGATTACTTTTCCACTACAGTACACGTTCCTGTCCGACTGCTTCGATCGAATAGCCCAGGAAGCAAAGTGGAGTGATCCGGGGGAATGACAGAACGCTAACCGATAAGAATACTTGCAATTTGTAAAATAAACGGTGAAGAAATAGCGGAGGCCCATCGCCGTGGATTTATTACAGCATTGGTTGTCTTCGATGATTGGTTTCTTTGTTTCTCGCAACCGCTCCTCCGAGCACTCATTGCTGTAATTAACGTGCTTCACGACACACAACGGCTTGTCATGTTCAAGAAAATCGTAAATGATTATTGCTGCTGCCCATATTCCATGCATATTCAACAGATAATAAGATATAGTTTTATTTTCTAAGTAGAAGAGCAATTAACTGTGGTAGTACGACCGAGGCGTCCCTGTAGCGTGTTGACGAAACAAACGAACAAAATGTTGTGTTAAAAGAATATAAATTCTCCGTAGAAGATTATGAAATTGAATGTTATGTCTAGGTACTCTGTCGGTTCAATGATCGAATTAGCTCACATTAATATTCTTTATTTTGCCTGGTGCAAAACATGTGCGAAAAGATTCCAAACATACTAGTGAAGGGTATTTGAAAGATAAAACATTCAATTCCCGCCTAGTGACGATCCGTCGTTCGGCCTATGAGTCGCTAGTCGCTAGTAGTGCACTACATATATATATTAAAAAGGTATATATATATATATATTACATGAAAAATAAACAAATTCGCAAGATAAGCGTAATACATTTCCAGCATCGAAATCTCTGGCGATTAGTCGGAAATTGAAAATGTTCCTCCTCGTTAGACTAGTAGTTGTCGAAATTCCTAATCACTACTTTCCATTGACAGTTTAGTTAAGAAATTTATTGAGTGATTGAATCGTTTACGTCTTTGAGCGTAATAAGCAAGTGCTTGTTGTTATTCTTCATAATTATGTTGTAAACATTATCGTACAGGGACGGTTACCAGGGGGTTTTCAATTCAACCGAATTCGAATCGGATAACATTTGAAAAGCTGGCTTTTCGGTGAATTTGTCAATAGCTTGAATTGTTTACTGAGGTCCGTCGCGCAAATTGCTGATAAACGATCAAGGGGTGTGAAGTGTTATTTTGAAAATTATAATACACATTAGACAGGACAACAGCATTAAGTTAATTGTAACTGATCGCTAAAATACGACACTTCCAACCGTTTGAACTTTAACTAAAGGTCAATCCCAACAACGTTCAGTCCGCACAGATTGCAATACTACGGAATAAAAAAAGGCCCGATGTCGTTTGACTGATATAAACATGTAATACTGACTGTTGTACTGTTCTAAAAAAAGTGAAAAAGCGAAATGAAGACGTAAAACTGTGAATTCGTTTAGTAATTACATGAGGCAAACAACACCACTAAGAGTTCCGCTGTAATCATAATAATATCAATACTCAATATTATCGTTAGCAAGAGGATTGTCGCACGTTCAACATGACAATAGGATGCAGCCATTGCGTCAGTTTACCGAGACAATGCGTTTTCGATTCAAACGGGGCTAAGTAGCTTTTTAAAACCAAGGTGAAGGGATCGTTCGTTACATCAAAGATTAGCGAATGGATGCAACTGTCCTATTATTCCGCTTCCCGTAGCCATGCCTCACAATCGAATGAATACCGTTTCAAATATCCTGGAAAAATCTAGTTGAGACAGAAAGAAAATTAAACAAAAATGTATGTATGTACATATGTATGTGTTTATACACGAAACCACACGAACACACAGACACCCACTACATACAGATTCACATCAACACAGAGACTCTTAGATAAATATATATAGAGTATACATTATATATATATATATATAGAATTATCGTTAATGTTTTTGAACTTTATTGAAAACGATATATAAAGAGTGATTGCTAAAACGACAAGATACGATCGTAAGTTTGGCGGAGGAGGTGGAAAGAATATATATCAAGTATAAAGAATATAAATTAACTCATGATGTGTCACGATAGTAATAACAGTGACGAGTGGTTCATAAAAAAAGAATACGTTCGGCGAGATGCAAGTATTAAGTTAGCGTACTTTTTGCGTCACTGCGAAATGTGACGATAAAGATGTTGAGTTACTTTGTTTTTCGATAATTATTCATTGTAAACCCTAGTTTTAATGCTTTAACGCCACATTGAATTTGGTTGTTGCTCGAGATTCTCGTGACGCGACCTCCCGGGTTTTCCATCGCAACTGTTACACAGATTACTTTCTATCTTGTTCGCCTTTATTTACTTTTAACGTCGTTATTTAAAACATGATATTGTATCATCGTATTTTTACCGCCCTTTGGGCGTGATCGAAATCTTTGTAGCAGGCATAAACAAAATTGTGATCTCTGTGTCGTTAATTGGTTTGTAATTATTTTCACCAAAGAACCATCACCTGAAGAACGTCTCGTTTCTATTTGTATGGTTGGTGCTACACTTTGAAGGCGGATGCGGAAAAATCATTTGTTAATTCTAAAGAAAATCATTTACAGGGAAAAGTGATAAAACGATAATCGATAGGGATATAACGATATAGATTATGCTAGTTGATGTGTGATTATTGCGGAAAACCCGAAGGTCCAACTTATTTTGCGATTCGACAAAACGTGCAAAACTCGTAATAAACTTGTAAAGTTTATTATTTTGCCGTGTATTGTATAACCGATCGACGAGGAATAATTTGATAATCATTCAATCGCGTTATAAAATCACATTGTTCTGTACTAGTTCTCACTTAATGTCAAGTAGTTCTCGGGAAATCGGGCTTATACCGTGGCATTGGTCCCTTAAGTGATTATTGATAAAGCAAGAGATCTGTTTGAAATATCGCCAATTTAGTTTTTAGTAACAACGTAATTTAATTATTGTTAGTCTAAAAATCATATCATTACCATTATCCGTCGATCAGTTAATTCATTGCCTATAGCCATAATGTGTAACAACAACGATCCATCGACCTATCATATTTTCAAAACCTCCTGCTGAACGTTATTTATTTCAGGATCAGGATATAATTTGACACTTTATTGTGAAACGTGGTAACTAAAAGAAATAAGGAGAAATAAAACTGGCGGAGAGAGAAAGATCCATATACTTTAATTGCAACCTCTTATTTTTTCGTACTTCCTTCTACTATTGATTTCCGTACGCTATAATTATCCTTGTAGTCTCTTATTCGTGATAATTCAGTCAGAGAAAGACCTTTTTTTCTTTCATTCTTTCATTGCGGCGTCTGTCGAATCGAGCGACGTTTCGATGCAACTGGCCAGCACAACTTGGGAGTCGCTAGCTAACAGGACAGCATAGGGTGTGCGTACGTTGCCTATTTCTCGTATGGAAGGCTAATAAAATGAAAGACGCGAGCAACACGTCGGAGCGGGCAAACTAGCACTCTATGTTGACCGCAGTTGATTATAGTCAGTATACCTTAACATCGTTTCATTAACGCGTTCTAATACGTATCCATTTCCATGACAGACGGTTTTATCAAGTTACTGATCTCATTTATTTCTCACATTTTAATTTTATTAATAAAAAGAAGGTATCACGTCTCGGTAACTATATATTGCTTACGATTTACTTGATCAGACATTTATTTATTTATTTCTCAACATCATATCACACAGTACTCATAACTCACATGCAAATTATTTTTACATTACTATCGCTACGAATTATAAATAATTGTTAATATTCGTATGTCGACAATAACAGTCACAAATTTTTCAGTAATGCATTAATTTCCGTGTATTACTGTAACGGCGAATAAAAAAGGTTTATTATTTATTATCTCAAAACGTCTGGCGCTGCTTCCATATTCAGTTTCTCGAGTTCCGTCGCAGACTCTAACTCTGTATTTTTTACTTTCAGGGGCCTTCTGGCTGACGTTTGTACGGACTTAGAATTTTCGGTATGCGGTCTTCTTCGTCGCGTTACAATTCTTCTCACCTTGGACACCGGACGTTTTCTCAACGAAACGTTGTCATCATTGCTAGCGATATTAGTGGGCATTTTTCTAGATGGAATTCTAATCGGCGCCGATTGATGGCGAATTGGTTTCCCATTCGAGGCCGTTTTTGTCTCGTTTTTCGTGTCCGATGTTGCTGTTGCAGATGACGTTGTCGTATCGAGGGAATCGTGTTTCGCAGAATGAGCAGTCGATGTTTTAAGACGAGTACCAAATCCAATTGGTCTGTTTCCAGAAGGCCGACCCGTTATCTCTTCGATAGATTGATTGTCTATCATTTCCCTATTGGCCGTCGATTCGTCATTACTGTTATTGATTCGTTTAACGGGATTATTTATATCCGCCTGCACAATCGGCGCAAGTTCATCCACCGACATAGATTCGAGCATTGTTTTGGTGACATCCTCCAAAATGATATCACTGACCGATGTTTTCGTTGCACGATTGTCCTGCATTGTTGGTGGTGTTGTCTGTTCGCGGGGGTCAATATATTCCGGATAAACGTAAGGCAGAGGCACGATAATTCCTGGCGGAAGTTGATAACGCAATGCTGAACTGACATTCTTGTTTTCCTGATCGACGGTTTCAACCAGCAGCGTTCGGTCCCACATAACGACGGCCCAGGCCATCAGGCTAATCAAATGTATTGGCCTAAAAAATATTCATATCTTATGAATCAAGAATAAAAAGACGTTATTCTTATATTGATAAATATTGTTTGGTCAAACAATGCTTGACACTGGCAGTTTATTGTATATTTATGTAAAGATAAATTAAATACAACTTTAGCAGCAATAGATGCACTGTTAAAAATGGTTGGAAATTTACATTGCCCGAAATTTAATTCGTCAGCTGATATGTTGAGTTTAATATTGGAGTGTAGTAAAATTACAAATGTTTCTAATAAACTTTCTAATTTTCACAGAATTTATTCAAAATTACTTTCATTTTATATCTCACGTTTGCATTCAATTAAAAATGCCAGTTTATGCAAAAGAGCTTCCTTTGCCTGTAATCGAAGCTAATGAACATATTTTTGACAGTGTTCTCACCTCAAGCTCATTATTCAGCACGGCTTCTTTCCCAATTGGTAATGTAGGAAAATACGTGCGCTATTGGCACGAAAGATGATGCAGCAGCACTGCCGAATACACTGGTAGAACAATGCAGGCATTTTTCTTTATATACCATCAAGTTATCGACTATAATTCGAGTCCGCTGCCCCACTTGGTGTCAACGGTCGATTTGACGCCTTATGTACGTACGGTGTATCGAAACATAAGAATAAGAGCAGAGAAACTTGTGGTTTTCCCAATTTCATCGAGGGAAAGCCGCATAGTTTGACATCTTTATCGGTGAAAGTAATTTCCACACTCACCTCCCGTGCGAGCCGTTGCACCGTACTAATTATACCCCTGCCACAATGTTGCTCGCTCATCGATACTCACGTTATTATAAACAACAAACATTACATCTTTCTGCATCCTAAGACTTATAAAAAAATGTCATTATTATTCGATATAATACAGTAAGAAAACTTAATGTACTACAAAAAATGGCTTCTTCTATTAAACCAAAAGTTACCTGTGTCATAATTCAGTTACTGGGTAAATTATGTATTGTGCTATAAACACGAAAAAACAACATTTCTGTCCTGTCAGACCATTCGCGTATTTTAGAGTCATCCATACATTTTCCCATTATTCTCGCATTGCTTTAGTATTGCATAAAACATTTAGTATGAAATTTCCGAAGGAAGCTCTCTTACGCAAACCGATATTTTCAATTTAATACACAAATGAGACATAAAATTAAAGCAATCTTGACTAAATCCAAAGAAAATTAGGAAGTCTAATATATAAATGTATAGTTTTACCATACTCGTGTATTTAATACATTAGCTAACTAATTAAATTTCGGGTACCGTAAAATGCAAACATTTTTAACAGCGGAGAAGTTTTGCGCACTCGACGTTTACGCAGTAGCAGCGTTACTGGCCTTTCCAATTGTAGGTCAACGAAGGGCGTTGATGGGGAATTTTGCGAGGAAAAAAATGAACTAACGAACTGTCGTGGCGGTGACGGGTGCAGGATGAAATCATGAAATGTCGTTGTGCTCGCGTTCGTTAGTGTAACGTGTGTTATCCGTCACTGCCAAGTGTAATATATTAATACAGTGTACGTCTAGCCGCACACGCGGTGGCAGCGCGGCCGTTGACCTTCGCTAAGGACGCACTCGTGTCCCCAGGCCGGGTCACACTCGAGTCTTGCGTTCGTAGGGGAACATGTTCCGGCGCGGTTACATCGACACGTGGGGACGACTATCAATCGATAAGAAACCGCGCGCGCGGTCTTCTTCATACTATCCTGATTCCAAGTATTTGTTAAAAAGGCGGTACAATGCTACCAAGAGACTCCACCCACTACCTGGATGAACCACTTTTAGCTTGCACTTTCGAGTGTTAGATTCACATTTTCATTGAATTCTTCAGAGTCGATTACGCCGGTTGTGAGCCCGCATTGATATACACGAGAAATTACAGAAATTCCATAATTTTTTCAACGGTTACGCTGCAAACTGTAAAAAAATGTTCTGCCTTTTCGATTACAAATATCCAGGAGTTTAGTCAAAACCAAAGCGAAGCAAAGCATTGTCTTTAAAATGATGCACGTTTCTTGGCGAAACTTTCTGCCCATCGTTTTAACACTGGAAAACATAGACGTTACAATGAATAATAGAACATTTTATGTTACATTATGTGTAGCAGTAATTATTGTAAAGTAAATATCTAACTGTGTTACTGACAATATATTATTAGCAGGATCAATCCCATATTGTACGCAGTACTGTCCACGCATATATTAAAAATTACCGTCAAAATGTTACCGTGTTATACAGTTAAACTTTTACTAAATATTTTTACCAGTGAACTTACCCTATAATCTCGGTTTTTCGTAAATACCGCTTCAGGGAACGATAGACAAGCAATGTATCCTTGAAATTAGATCACTTTTGTGATATTATAATCATATTACCAATTTAAATTACCTTTGCGTTTAAATTAGAACAGGGAATTCGAGGTTCAGCGCAAAACACTTTTGTGCAAACTGTCGAGTGGAATGTAGACTGTTAAAAATGTTTGAAAATTTACATTGCCCGAAGTTTAATTCGTCAGCTAATATATTAAATTTAATACAGAATTGTAGAAAAATCACAAATTCTTATTTTTAACTTCCCAGTTTTCATAGGATTTAATTAGAATTACATTACTTTTATACCTGTGTATTAAATTCCCCATAGCAGTTTACGTCAAAGTGCTTTCTTTGCCGACAATGGAAGCTGGCACAAAATATTTGTACGAGTGTTGAAACGTCATACGCAACTTCCTCGCTTCAGATTACTGATGACAACAAAGAAAAAGATTTTTCGAGCTCACCTTTATTTCGCTTTTGCGGCTCTGATCTTTCATGCGTGAACGCGCGTCATCTCGCTCGCATACTTACTACTTCGCGGGCTTGGCCTACTTTCCACCGTGCAACGTACACTTACCATCCGATCGATCAAATCTACCAACTGACCATTTCTGCCGATGCAACGATGCAGCTTTCCTCTGTTCTGCTGTCCTGTCCATCATCGCAGATATTTTTCACTGGACGCGCCGTCGTTGCCACTATTCCAAGGGTCGAGCTTAGATATAAGGCTCAATATAATATATAAGGCTCAATTGCACCGATCAGCTGTCCGCGACCATCGCAGATTCCACCGGAATCCCCGTGGCCCTTTCACCGGGTTGGAAAATCCACAAGATTCGACGACGCTTGATTCACTTCGCCCCGGTCACTTTTTTCACCCTTCCGCGGCTGGAAAAAAACGTGTATGGGGTCATTTCATCGTGAAAAATCAAGCGCCGCGGCTGGACTGTTGTTGGAGGCCGAGAAATACCGCCCGGTCTTCGAATTGGCGAACCTGGTAGCAAGCGAACATCTCGAGCGAGGAAGTAATTGGCGAATTCTTACCACCACCGCGAGCCCGTATCGCCGCACAGACGCCTCACACGAGTTAGCTCGGAGCGAAGTAACGCGTTATCGTCCACACATACTCGTTGGCTGTATGTAAAATCGCGTTGGTGAATTGTGTGCGTTGATAAAATGTCGACTCGTGGTGGATGTGAGCCGATTATGACTCCTCGCCGAAAGTCTTTTTACGAAATAAAATGAGATATATCAATTTATCAATATTGAGTGTATCGGTTGAAAGTTGAAAATTATGAGAAGTATGAGACGTAGATATCGCGACTTAACGTTGTTTCGTTTAAATTGCAACACACGTGTCTCGAATATTCTGTAGAAAAATGTGCAATGGAAATAAATGAAAGAATACATCGTCAAATACTGAAATAAAAACTTGATGAGACGATACGTGAATGACGATGCTACGCATACATAGAGTCACAAGTGGTCGTAGTTGAATAACTTATAGGTGTCAATGACCTTTCGCGACATTTCAAGTTCGGGACGTCTCGGGGGATTTGGTTTCTCGCGGTCCCTCGAGTTGTACGCGCTTCTCGCGCGCAGTTCGTCTTGGCTCTAGTGCGCAATGGTCTCGAAAGCGTCCCGAGAGTATCAGGAGAGCATCAAGATACGCGGCACACGTTGCGCGCGCGCGCGCCCGCGTTCCGAGCTCTTCGCAAGCCGTCCATCTGCTGCTATGTACTCCTGGGCATCGTCACTCAGAAACTCAGAATCTAAGAAATATCGTTGCGTGCTCGACGTTTGAATATATGGTACTCAACCAAGTTTTACGTATACATTATCGAATTGCGGATTCTCGATTAAATTCACAAAAAAAGAGCTTTATTCACGCGACCAGCACACGGATAAAAACAAATGTTGTCAATTCAATTTCACTTCTAATTCCTACAATTTCGTACGATATTGAAGCAATAACTCCAAAACAGGCAAACGAATATTTCATTGTCTTAATGTTAAATCGGATTCTGACAATAATAACCAGAGTTAATTTTAAAACATTGTTTTTGGCAGCCCACAAGCGAAGGTTTTATTAAATCAATGACTTTTTTCCCGTGCACTGACGAATCGTATAGAATTAGACTAAAAAAATCTTTGTTTCGGTTTCATTTCATTTGTGTAAATTCGAAATGCCTGACGAAAAATATTTTTTGTTTCATCGCTCCCTAAATCCAGTTTACTATATAAATTACATAGGTCAAACTCCGGACGTTTGGCTTTTCTGCGTTATAATTAAATGTCATAACAATAATATGTAAACCTGGCCCGCTGCGAATGCGCTATTGCAGCCATTACGTAACCTCATTTAGTTGTGGCAACACATAGTTGAATTATTGTTGACCTACTTTACTGATTTGTTCCGATTGAATTACGAATAGAAAATGTTGCAACAACCAAAAATGAATTAAAAGGGCGACGAAATTTATGGTGGCCAAAATACCAATCGAACGTAGCAACGAGGTTCCATAAATGACATGCTAGGAATAATTAATAAGCTTGGCAAATTGTATTCGTAAGATTTTTTACAAAAATAAAAATAAAGTTATGAACCCCATCTATGTTTCAATGAAGTTTGGATAACGAAGAAAATGCAGTCTTCAACTATTTATTAGGCTATCATATTGATTCTTTATATTGCTTTTTCACCCGACTTTACAACAACAACAAAAAATATTGCAGTCGTTGCATGCTCGACGTTAAATACGTGGTACTCAACCCAGTTTTATGTATTATATTATCAAATTACCGACACTCGGTTAAACTCATGACCATTAGCGTTACATGCACGCGACCAACACTGACGAATTTTATTTGATTGAACTTAAAAAAGGATTTTTGATTTCGGTTTCATTTTATTTGTGTAAATTTGAAAAGCAGTATGAATTTTTGTTTTGTTTTAACACTCCTTAAATTCAGTTTAATAAATAAATCACGATAGGTCAACCTCCGGACTTTCGGGTTTCCTGTGTTGTAGTTAAATGTCATAACAATAAAATATACACTGTATTGAGAAAAATAATTAGTTGCCCTGACCAACTTATTAAGCGCAATCAATTAGTTGGCCCAACTAATTTTGCCGTCGTTTTGTCGCTAATTTTGTCGCCATTTAACACTTATTATTCCTCTTCGTTGCATTTGGTTCTTTTAATTACTATTCTACAGACCATTTCCATTAACCGTTTTACATAGCATGAATTTAAATACAGCGCAAACGGCACGACTGGCAGTAGGTACAGTGGGCTCTATTATCGGCGCTCTGTTTCGCTGCTGTCGTTTTATCCGACCGCTGTATACCGACTGGGATGGCCCTATTTACAACTCATAATCACCACTTGCGATAAATCTGGAGAACATCTTGATAAATATAATAATGCCATTTACTGCGTTGCATAAATCGTTGATTGTTAATGATAACTTGATATCACCTAATATAAGTACCTGATGACTCATCAAGACCCTAAAACATACACATATCGTACTGGTGAAAAATATGTCAGCATTAATATTCAATACGAAGATTTTATACATGCTGTGCTGGAGTTTCCGGTTGGTTATCGATATTTCGTATAAGCTGCACAATTCCATGTGACATAATAAACGGCATGGTGTGCTGCACATCTGCGTGCATAATGCCCACCCTCGCGTGATACGAGTTCGAAATGAGTTGTGTACGTCACATGGGCGGTAGTGGTACCCAAACGCTTGACAAGTACAGCCCGCAGGGAGCTAGAGTGGTGTGAGCGCGTCTGGGTGGTGTCTAAAAAGTAGTTATATCTGGATATCTCGCAATTAAAATCGTAATTAAGCGACACTCAAGTCTACGTCTGAGGATGAGGCTCACTTTCGCATATATTTTATACAATAATTGATGAGGGGCACGTTAGGTCTTTAACGTATATCTGCTGCACATATGCAGCATTCTCATTCGATTCAGCCACTTTTTCGACCCCGATTTGTCCCATAATTATGATATATCTAATTAGATATATCAAAATACCACTAAAAAGCACGCTATGCGAATTTTTTCGGATTTTTTACCCAACATTTTAGAAAATGCCGTTATTTTTTCGAAGCGGACATATCTCGGAAACTTAAAGTTACAAAACAAAAAGACCTCCACATCAAAGTTGTCGTTTTTTGTTCGCTTTCGAACAGAATATATTTTTTTAAATTCACGCTCCGGTAACACTGATTTTTTTAAATTGAAAAACAAAGAAATCGTACTTTTTAATTTAAAAACGGATGTTTTTTCTTGGCTGAAAAAATGACAGAGTCTTCTTGTATGTCTGACGACATCGTAAAAAAATCGCCCGAGTGGCACGGGTCAAGATTCTTCCACATAACGGATTTTCCGGAAAAACGGTGGCACGGGTTTTCGGAACTTATTCCATTCTTTTTGCGATATCGACAATCATGCAGGAATACACTGTAATTTCTGCGGCCAAAAAAATATCCGTAAAAAAAAAAATCCTCCGGTTTTCGGTAAAAATCACTATTACCGGATCGTGAAAATTATTTTGTACGTTCCATTCGAAAGCTAACAAAAAACGATAACTTTTAAGTGGAGACTTTTTTCAGAAACTTTAAGATTCCGATATACGCACGCTTGTAAAAAATTAACGGCATTTTCTAAAATATGGTATAAAAAAATCTGAAAAAATTCGCTTAGTGTGCTTTTTAGTGGTACTTTGACATATCCAATAATGGGGCAGATCGGAGCGGGTCGAAAAAAGTGGCTGAATCGACATAGAATGCTTCAAAAATTGTGAAATTAATCAAATAAAAATACCTTGTTTACTCGTTATTGCGGGTTTTAAATTGAATGACCTTTGCTATTAAATTATCGATTAATATACAGCTCTCTTCGGCTTTCAAGCACCAGATAAAAAACAAATACGTTGTTATTGCATTATTATCAACTAATTCAATTCTTTTGTATGCTTTATCCGTCGACAGATAGCCAGCGTAAACATCTGATATTTACGCTATCTATAGAAATATAAGAGACGAAAGCAACCGAAAAAGGGCCGAGTTCGGGTAAATAAGTGTTAGCGGTAGCGTCGCGTTCAAAAGAAACGTCGTCCGGAGACTGAATTAATTTTTTTCCAACACCTGACGTCGAGATGCTATCGCGTCTTTTGATGATAATCGTTTTCAAGATCATCGGAAATGTTCGTCAATTTATAGCAATATGCAGCGACGTTTGAGACGGGGATGGGAATTGGTGCAGTCCATCGCAGCACAGAGAAAAATATTAATGGAGTGATAACAATATTTTTGCTGTGGTAGTTGCAAATTTGCTGTGGTAGCTGAAAATTATGCTGTGATAACTGAACATTTTCCTGCGACAACCAAAAATTCGTTAATACAACAATCGATTTACTATCACTTCCTGATTTTTCCCCCGTGTGATTACGGTCCCATTAATTGCAGCATTAGACATTAAAACTTTGTGTATGTGGGGCATTCCACCTGGTTTCGACCTGGGTCTGACCCTCGACCCCTCTGATTGGGTCCGCAGTTTTTTAAATGATTGACATAACTCTAAAAAGCACTGATTTTTATTTAAATTTTGTTTAACGTTTTTAATTGTCTACGATTTGTTGAATCAAATTAGTCGATTAAAAAATCTGAGAAACCTGTTTTCGCAAAGAAAAATTGTTGGTTATCAAGCCGAAGTGGGCCGGTGAATCCTTCAATTTTTTTGGCCTTTTAAAAAAGATAAAAATGGAAAAAAATGGATAAAAATAGAAAAAAAAATAGTAATTTGACGATGGGCAGTAGCTACGAAATCTTTGTATACAACACAGGACTTTTCAGATTTTTTCAGATTTTGCCAATGAATATATATATACATATCCATTGGCAAAAATCTGAAACAATTTTTAAAAATTGTGAAATGTCATGTGTGGCACACAAAGATTTTCTAGCTATTGCCCATCGTCAAGTTACTATTTTTTCTATTTTTTCCACGTTTATCTTTTTCAAAAGGCCGCAAAAATAGAAGGATGGCCCACTTGGCTTGATAACCGAAAATTGTTATTTGCAAAAACGGATTTTTCAGCATTTTTTTCAGATTTTTATATTACGTCTTTTTATAATTTGTTTAAACAAATCGTAGATAATTAAAAACTTTACAAAAATTAGTGCTTTTTACAGTTATGTCAATCATATAAAAAATTGCGGACCGAAACGGAGGGGTCGGGGGGTCAGACTCAGGTCGAAACCAGGTGGAATGCCTCATGTACAGCAACACGTTTTGTAATCGTCGGTAATCCAGTCTAGTTTCATACAACTGCCTAATCATTCTGTTGAATCGCATTATACTGTGTGTATACCTGGCTTGTGGCTTAACTCACGACTTCTCAAGAATTTCTAGCTTCATCGAGATTAAGGACAGTCTTATTCAGGAACGAAAATACTCCGTTCGTCGTAACTCGTTAATTTTCAGTAAATAACCCTTACAATAAATTGCTTCTACATAATGGTATGACGCAAGAAAATACGCATACAATATTGACACTTTTGGATTCGAAGTCTGATTTGCGAATTCTGAAATCAGAACAGTCGAAAATTAACTTTTTTTTAGGTCACTCGCTAAAGGTTCAAGACCGATATTACCGGGGTAGCTACAATCTTTGATTTGAGAATGATAGTATAGGCCAAACGTCGATATCTTGAAAAGAGAAACGTCGAAGGGTCGATTTCGGTACTGTTTGACCGGTACTCGATCTATAAATTCTGACATGTGAAACGTCGAAAAGTATGTATGGAACATTGTATTCAACCTTGGTCTGACCTTCGACCTCTTCGATTTCGCCCACGATTTTTGTGTATTATTGTCCCAATTCTAAAATGAGCTCAAAATTGTTCTCCGATTTTTTTTCAAATTAGAATACTTACAATTGTCCAGGATGAAAATATTGTTAGCCCGGATTTTTTAATTTGAAAAAATTCGCAAATATCCCGTATCAGGTGTACAAATTTTTAAGCCTAAACCTAGAGTGGGCTGAGATTTGCTTCTATTTTTTCGAATTTTTTCTAACAACAAAATGTTTAAATAGTGAAAAACTCCGAAATAAATAGAAGCAATTATCAGGCTACTCCAGGTTTAGGCTTAAAAATGTTATACCTGATACTGAATTTTTGAGAATTTTTTTTCCGGGCTACCAATATTTTCATTTTGAAAAATAGTAATTCATTCAAATATAAAAAATCGGAAAAAAATGTCTAGCTCTTTTTGCGTTGAGGTAACAACACAAAAAATTGTGGACGAAATCCGAGAGGTCGAGGGCCAGATCCAGGTCGAATCGGTATAGAATGCCCCATTTTTTAAAATCACTTAAAAAAGGTACCAAGTCAGAGTTTCCGGGGTTCAATATATAGATATTCAGAATGACGGTACAGGCCAAAACTCAATATCTTGTAAAGGAAAAAATGCGAGAGGTCGACTTCGGCACTTTTCCATCGGAAGTCGGGTTTACGAATAGTGCGGCATCTAAAACCTCGAAAAAGAAACCTTTCCCGAAAATAAATCGAAAAAATCTCATGACGGTAATTTAAATGTAAAATGGACACAATTTAACAGCTTGATCAATATATTATATAATGTTGTCGGATCGGTTTTACCAGTCGCTTAGGGAGATGCACAAGCTGTTTTAAGTTTTAAAAAATTGGTGGATAGAAATTTCTTACATTGTTTTATTACGTCACATACGCTTTAATGGATTATTACTACTCATAGCTGCGTACACAAATATAGTGACGATCGAATCGTGTGATTGACCTCCCTGTTGAAGGGTAAGCGCACATGAATAGCCAATAGCGACACACGAGTAACCGTGCGTCAAAAACTAACGAACCAGCAAATTACTTGGCAAGTATTACTCATGACAGGTCATCTCTATAACAAAGGAAATGCTTTCGCCCCCCCCCCCCTGCGAGAGAAATGGGATAGCGCACTCTGACGGTTGCACAAACGATATTATTAAATCAGAACGATATTCAATATTTAAATTTGAATAACCATTTAATAATTTTTATTCGAACAATCAAGTTAAAATGGAAATCCTTAATAACAAAATCCGCGCTTGAGGTTTCATGTAACAACGATAACGGGTTCGTTATCGAAATAATTTAAGAAAAAGCTGCGTAATATATGGATATACCGCAGATATAAATGAATATATTGTTTTATATTTGACGGCTACATAAACGATTTTATTAAGTCAGAACGGTATTCAATATTCAGAGTTGAATACACGATTCATATTTTTTTATTTGAAAAAATGAAGTTAAAATGAAAATTCTCAAACTCAAAACCCGCGGTTGACATTTCATGTAATAACGATGTCGGGTTCGTTATCGAAATAATACGAGAAAAAGTTGCATAATACATGGATATGGCAGATATAAAATAATGTATTCTTACATACCTGATGGCTACACAAATGATAATATTAAGTCAGAACGGTATTCAATATTAAAAATTGAATACACGTTTAACAATTTTTTATTCGAAAAAATGAAGTTAAAATAAAAATTCTCAAACTGAAAATCCGTGATTGAGATTTCATGTAATAACGATAACGGGTTCGTTATAAGAAAGATAAGAAAAAGAATATATTCTTTAATATTTACCCACATATCACGCAGCTTTTTCTTATATTATTTCGACAACGAACCCTCGTTATTATATGAAACCTCAATCGCGGATTTTGTGTTCGAGGATTTTCATTTCAACTTATTTCTGTTAAATAAAAAATGATTAAATGTGTATTCAATTTTGAATACTGAATACCGTTCTAACTAAACAAAATCAATAAAATTGCTCTCCAATTGCTCCCCTCATTATAATCAGGCGGCAATTGGCAAATTGTATTTACCGCATTTTTGAGCTTTCAATGAGAATAGACAAAAACAGTAAAGTTACAATATGTAAAAAGGCCATATATTGCTTAAGGCGCTTAAGGCGAACAAGTACTGCGACAGAGGTATTTAAAATGGGTTGTCGCAGTGTGGAGTCGAAATTGTGTCAAATCGAGGCCTTAAAAAGCGTTAACTATGTGGCTTGATTCGTGACGACTGTGTCTAGGATGGATTCGAGATTCGCGAGCCGGGGTAAAAGGAGTGTGGACGGGCTGGAGGTTGGGCGTTTACGAGGCGCCGCGACGACGGCGCCTCATCGATCTGACTCGCCGAATACCGCAGCCACTTACAATATACACCGACTTGTGTCTCTCGTTTATGGGAAATTCACGTATCTGCAGAGATCCGCCAATATACAGGCAAATGGAGCGAAGCCTACTCGACGATCAACACGAATTTTCAGCATTAAAACGAAAATCTTATTCCTGTTCCTGCCGTTCCACCCATTTCCTCCTGCGCTCCATCATCGAGCCGTGAATTATTAGGCCAACCTGGCTCGCTGCGAATGCACTATTGCAGCAATTACGTCACGTCATTTAGTTGTGGCATCACATAGTTGGATTATTGTCGGCATACTTTACTGATTTCTTCCAATTGAGTTACGAATAAAAATGTTGCATCGACAAAAATGCATTTTTGTCGAAATTCTTGTCGAAAGGGCGATGAAATTTAAGGTGACCAAAGTCATGAACGAACGCAGACTCAGCATCGAAACTTTACCAATTACGTACAGGAAATAATTATTAAGCTTTGCTAATTATTTTATTCGCAAACTTTTTTCAAAAATAAAAATGAAACTACAAAATCCATCGATCTGTCTCATTGAAATTAGGGTTAACGAAGAAAATGCAGAATCATCGATTCGGCTATCATCCTCATTCCTTATATCGTCTTTTTTTCACCCAACTGTACAACTAACAAAATATCGCAATCGCGCTGCCATTTGCGCAGTCGTCGAAAAATGCGTCGCAGCCTTTTAAAGTGAAAACAGCTCGAAGCTTTCGAGCTTTAAGTATACTTATCGCCTCGAACTGAGAATTCCGGAAGAAACTTGTTTTTCCGCACTCTCACTTTCGCAATACGCATTTCCCTCCCCCTTTGGCGCGTGTAGCGCGCGCGCTATTTCGCGATAGATTTTTTGGGCTAGCCGTATAAGGAGAAGGCGGCGGATTTTCCGTCGCCAGGGTGAGAATCGAGCAGCGCGAGAAGAGCCGCGCGGAGGCTCGATGCGTCAGTCCGAGGAGCGCGTAGTCGAACCAAGTGGCGTCGTTTCTGCGTGCGTCTGGTGCGTAGGGCCAGCGCGGGGTGGTTGCGGCTCGTTGGGTGGCTCTCGCCGCCGTAGTCGCTATATACAATTGACTATACCGCGCGCCGTGCAGAACGGGGAAGACATTGATGTTTTCGCGACGGATAGTAAATGCCGGTCAATACTAGCGCCGCGCATTGCGGTAGTGGGGGCTAGCGGAAGTATACTACCATACTGATCAAGACGTCTATCCGGTTGAGAAGTCAACCTCTCTCGCGCTTCTATTGACACTCTTTCATCCGTACGTAGCATCTACTTTCTTCCGCGCATTGCTTCTCGTTGCCACCCGCGCGTTCCTGCTCATTCCGAAGGATGCGGCATTCCGGGCCTGCGGTAAAAAGCCCGCCTCGTCACATCGGCCGGCTATGCCGAGTGACATCGCTGCTCCCGCAGGTTCTTCAATTTTCTTAACAACTTTCAGGCATCATCGACGACAAGACTGTGGAACCCCATAGCACGATAGCGGCATTCCTACAGATTAATAATCTTTTTGAAATTCTTGCACTGGGAAAAATAATTGGTAAGACCAACCGAATGTGCGTTTGTGGGTAGTGAAATAAATATTTCGTTCCATGAACGAAATAACAGTTATTGTGAATTCAAGAAAATTTGATTCAACTAAGCGTTGGTTCGTTCAACCAAATATAATATCGAATTCACCAAATATTTATTTCGCCGTCCGCAAACGCACGTTCGGATGGTCTTACTATTTTTTTTTCTCAGTGTGGTTCAGATCATTATTAAGGCCGCAATCCTGGACACCATGCAGGACCTTAAACAATATTAACAAACAATAAACAATAAATAAATCAACTTACAAAAAATTATTTTGTACTCTTCATCACTGCCTTGATTTGTAAAAAAAAATCAGTCCGATAGCTTATCCTAAACATAAAAAAATCGCGAAAATCAGTGATTTTTCGGAGGATCATACTGTGATAATCCCTTAACCGGGATGCTTGGGACCGAAGAATTCCCGGATGATCGAAATTCCGGTTAATTCGAATTAAAGAGCGAAGTGCATAAATTGATAATGAATACAGATGTAAGTTTATTTTGACTAGTTACAATGAGATTTGGTACAAATTACACTTTATTGTTGGATAGTACAAACAGTGTATACAGTGTTCTTTAAAAATGTGTTAGTGTTTTTTTTAAATAACGTTAAGTAAACAAGGCACTTTTTTCGAAGTACTCAGTGACTTTCGTTTGTTTCTGGTACTTGCTTCGCTTCGCGTGAAGCGGATAGCTTCGTTAATCTGACTCCGGTTAATCGGGGTCTACTCTATATCACCGGGACACGAGTGCCCCTTTAAATAAATACAAAAACACTTACTCCTTAATGGAATTAAAAGAAACAGCGTAATCGCTTTAAAACTCCGCGAAAAATGGATGTTTGCGTGAGCCATTATAGGCCTTAGATCTTTTATTTTCTGTCATTAGTTTTAACAGTGTTTATTCTGTTTTTGTTTTATATTTATCATGTATCGCCGTCTTAATAAACAATAAAAAAACAACAAATATATCATTAAGCAGACTGCTACTGCATTGCGGTTCGGGTACGAGTTCTGTAATCGAACTCTTAACTGATGTTTCAACTGAGTCTCGATTAGCCTCTGCTTCACGAAGATAAATTGACCTTTTCAGGAATTTTTCTTAAGCTTTAGTTTATCTTCATATGATCAACGTTTTTTTTAATGCGTAAAAATTTAGGACGTTAAAATGCTTTAACGGTATTCGAACCAGTGCCGAATATTTTGTATTGTTTTTACAAAATTTTACTCTTCGTTAATAATGTCAGTAAAATCAAAGAAATACAAAATACAAAAAAGAACTGAAATATTTGTACTAGTAACAAATATAATAATGTTTTTCCCTTTCACAACACTGATGGCGTAGATGAAGATCGGTGACGCAATTGGTGGCGGCGGATCGCCGCTAACCTATTTCCATTTGAAAAATTGGTTAATTATAGTAATTTTTAAGTTTCCAGAGTTTCCAGAGACTGAGGAATTTTTCGTATTTTAGTTTGTCTTCAAATGATCTCCTTTTTTTAAATTAATTACAAAATTCGGGAAGTTGAAGTGCTTTAACGGTATTAAAAACAGTGTCAAATCATTTTTATTGTTTTTATAAAGTTTTATCCTTCGTTAATTATGTCAGTAAAATCAGAACTAAAATATTTGTACTAATAACAAATATAGTAATGTACTCCCCTTTCACAAAACTGATGGCATAGATGAAGATTGGTGACGTAATTGGTAGTGGCGCATTGCCGCTAACCTATTTTCATTTGAAAAATCGGTTAATTACAGTAATTTTTCAGTTTTCGGAGTTTCCAGAGACAGATGAATTTTTCTTAAATGTTAGTTTGTCTCCAAATCATCTACGTGTTTTTTTTTATTAATTAGAAAATTCAGGACTTTGAAGTGCTTTAACGGTACCTATTCACACCGGTGCTAAATATTTTGCACCGTTTTAACAAAGTTTTACTCTTCACTAATAATAACAGTAAAAACAGAACTAAAATATTTGTACTCGTAACAAAATAATAATGTTCTTCTCTTTCACAAAACTGATGGCATAGGTGAAGATTGGTGACGCAATTGATGGTGGCGGATCGCCACTAACCTTTTTCATTTGAAAAATCGGTGAAATTCAGTAATTTTTCAGCTTCCTGAGTTCCCACAGGCTAGTTGCCAATGGTGATTTTTACGACGTATCCTTTATCTTAAGTCGTATGCGGCGATCGGTCCGCACTATGATGCTCGTCGCTGGCGCCTAAGCTGCCTCATTGCAGACTATTGCGGGACACGATGCTGCAGCAATCTGCGTGCCCCCTTGGTGGTAGCGATTCATTTTTATATCAATATCCATGGAGACCGCAAATAAGGTCAAGCCGCTTGCTCTAGACCAGCTGCGAAAATTTGCGGTTGTATTAGGTATGCAGCTGTCTTGTTATTCGACAAATAAATTCGTCATTTGCGACGAGTAACATAACAATAAATATCGTTAGCCCGTTTTTATTGTCCCTAGATAGCATCCTAATCTAAAGTACATTACTCAGAAAACAGGGTGATAATCGTTACCCATACATAGCCCGAATTACAGCATTGGAACAATCCACCCTTCGATCCACCAACCAACAAAAACCTTTTCTCGTGCAGCCAGACGACCGCCTGTTTCATTATGACGCATAGAATTCGAATCGATGAAAAGTACCGTAGAACGCAGCGCACGTAGCCAAGTCTACCGCTACGTGGACATAATGTCCAGTCGCCAGCCGGCGAATACCGATTCCCAATTTTTCCAGCGTTGATTAAAAAACCAGCGCATTGCTTTCGCGATAAATCCCAACCAGTTTCCATCCCACAACACACACACACACATCTCGTTTCCGACAATCCGAGTGTCGGAGAAAAGATAATCGAGCAAATTGCGCGGCTAAAAAAAGCCTCCTGTCGACGGAATTGGTTGCGTCAACCGATTCACTCGCCTCTCGCGTCCAAACCAATTGGGATGCTACCAGCCCAATTGGTCTGGTAGCGGCACGGAGGCGACCCTGTCCAGCCAATAACTCTACTTTCCGCGGGGCGACAGATGGCGCTGCGCGCCGGCATCAAGAAACTGCCGGCTCGCCTCTACTTAGCAACGACCAAACGTCAAAATCCATTTTTCGCTCACGTTGCAAAAACCCCTCCCGACAAGATCCGCCTTTCTCGGACCTGTTTTTCTTTTTCCGCCGAGTTCGATGATTGCAATCGCGTGTGAAGCCGCGTCGACACCGCGAATCGTCTCGGTGTCTCGTCTTACCACCGATCCCGGGGATCGGATGTCCCTCGCTACGCAGCCGAGGCGCTAAGGCTGCGCTGCGCTCGCCACGTGCGATCGCTCGCGTCGCAGCGGCGAGTAACGAGTTACGAGGGTCAATAGAATAAGCGGGCCGTCGTCGTTGTTGCGGAGCTGGCACAACAGGGAGCGGCGAGCGGCGAAGTCAGAGGGGCCAGCCGGCCGGCTTGTCGTAAGCTTGCTTTGGGTTCCCGGCGGCGGCCGCTCCGATGTTCCGTTACCTCTGCCCTCTGCTCGGTGCAACGTTATATCGCTACGTAACATCCGCGGCCGCCGCTGTAGCCGCCGCCACCGCCGCCGCCGCCGCCGGATAGCAGGGTGAATTCTGGCGCTGAGAGGACGGAGAAGAAGGGGTAGGCTCGCCGCGGCTCCTCGGCCAATGGGAGCCGAGCGGCCGGCCTGGCGGGGGTTGTGGGGGCTCGCGGTGCGCTGATGCGGCGGGGAGGGGGTTCCGCCGCTGCGCGGAAGCGGCGCAGGGGGTCTGCATAGCCTCGGCCGTCGAAACTGTCAGAGAGCCGGCAGCCCGCAACGTGAGCTGCTGCCGAGGTTTCTGGAGTTTAAAAGCTGTGACCATTGCATTATACACGCCAAACCACTCAAGATTTCCGTATACGAGAGAATAACAAAGAAGAGACAGAGAGAGCGAGAAAGCGAGAGAGAGAGAGACAACACAACCGTAACACGGACGGCCAGCCGTCCTGGATCGTCCGTCGAAACGTTACTGCGGACGAGATCTTTCGGCGAGATAATATCACGCAATAACCGAGTGGAATTTCGAGGCTGGTGACAAAAATCTACGGCGCGGGTGGGCTTAGCCGCCTCCTCACGACCTCGCTATCTTCTCATCGCATATATATATATATATATATATATATACATACATACATAGATATATATATATATATATATCAATCGCCCGACGAGCCGCGGGGGAGGTGAAGCCTTCCGGAAAATCCGCGATACGCTGGAATAAGCCGGGCGACATTGGGTAAGTCTGACAATTGTGACGAAATTTCTAGTCGGTTTGACAATTTTCGCTTCGCCAGGCTCGCAACCGATTTCGAACGACCTTGGGGAAGGGGGTGGGGGGGGAAGCCAAGGGCGAGATGACGGCGGTTGACGACCGAAAGGTCGCTCAATCGTGGCGTCCGTCTCGCCCTCTGCGGCCCCCTCGTCATATACGGCGTAGTCGTCGTCGTGAAAGCCAAAAAAAAAACACGTATTGTATTCCCGGAAAAAAATGTCGTACTGTCGGAAAGGACGGGCTGGGTCAGCCGCCGGGTTGCGTGTCAATTTTAATGGTTGTGCGGGAGGTTAGAGATAAGGAGGGAGGGGTTGTTACTAGGGGGTGCTCTGCAGTAGCAGCGGCAGCGGAGCAGCAGTGGCGGCGAGTGGGTCGCGAGTGGGGCGAGTCCGAAAGTTTTATTCCAATTTACGAGGGGGTTCCCTTCCGCGGGTGCTGCCGAGTCGGTCAACAATTACCGCCTATCCCGATCCGGTCGGGGCCTCTGAATTGTTTAATACTTTTCGCGGAAAGCTCGGAACCCCCGGAGAGCTTCGTTTTATATCGTGAGACAAAAAACGGGGGTTGTGGATGGGGGGAGGGGAGGAGCGGGGGGAAAGGAGCCGGCTGGCGCGACTCTATGCGCCATTCGGTCTCGGGGACAACTGCCGGCTATCGTGAACCACCGCTGTGTACTCATTTGTGCACCTTGCTTCTTGCATACAAGTCTGTCGGGAGACACATTGTCGCGAGTGTGTAACACGGTCAACGGCACCCGTCATTTTTTTTTGCACAGCCAAGAAAAATTTGGATCAATGATCTATACTTACCTTGCCAGGTAGCGGTGTCGCTGTTGCTGCCTCAATCCTGCGCAATTGCGATTTCAATTCCCATATAACTCTCCTGCTCGGCTGCACGAGAGCGGCGAGACCGCTGCTCACTAGATTCTGCGCAATGGGGCTCGCCGGGTTGTGCATTACTCATTGACCGCACCGAAACGTCTTGAAAGTCATTAATCGCTCTTACGATAATCATTCATTTATTGCGTTATTCGATCGGGCTTCGAGCGATTAGTCATTGCGCGACGGAGTTTCGTGCCCTTCGGGGATTTCGTGGAAAGCCGGTCGTTCCAAAAGTCACCCGTTCAGCCTTGCTCGGTCGCACGTATCTGACACAATTCATCGCCCGGTGTAACGACGATATTCAATTGCGTTGACGAGTTCATGTGAATTATTAAGGTAACCGATTAGAAATTTTGTTTCGTCGTTATGTGAAATGTTATATTTTTCATTATGATGCGCTGTGCCCAAAGGTGGCTAATTGTTTAAACATGACTCCACGATCTCGATTTAATTTGGCCTATATTGAAATAAAACTGAAAAAAATGGAAAGCAGCTAAAACACAAGTACGCAGTCGACACTGGTGGCGCGGTTACCACATCCGGGTGATTCATCAGTGCCGCCGCCGTCTCTGAAGAGTTATCCTTTGTCCACTCCAGTTAACCGTGTGGGCCTGAAGTTTTGCTAAATTTGGTTGAAACTGGTTAAGAGCGTTTTTTTAAATTTAATTAATTTCAACCCGCTGACTATGGAATACTCTAACCGATGAGTCGTCGGTGAAATTGAATATCGTGCATAATTAAGTCTGACATAAATTCGGACATAATTGACGTCACATTGTACCTAAAGCATATGACATTATTTCGCATTAGACAATTTTTTGATTGATGCTTGATGGCTTATTTGTTAATTAATCTTATGGTTTGGTTCAGTCTGTAGGTATGAGTACCGTGGACCCGACCGGCGGTGGGGGAGGGGGAGGAACGTCGACATCCATCGACGATAACGCTAGCCCGGGTACACCCTCGACGGACATTGCAGTGCCACCAGGATCTCAACACCAACAGCATCCACCGCCTTCGCCCCTCAGCGGATGTTACCTTCTTGTCGTGCTTCCGGAACCTCATACCGCACAACATAGAGATCTCATCCTTAACCGACTCGCCAAAGGTAGGTTCAGCAAAGAGTCAAACGTTAAACGATTTATAACATAGGACCTACAACAGTTATTCATATTAATGATGTTATAGGGAACAATGAAATTCGTGACTTTTATCGATACAAATGTATCAACTGGTGAAGTATTTTTGTTGGTAAATACAATTGAATAGTCAGCGCATTGTTGACGGAACTAATAATAAGAATTTATTATTTCTAATTCTAACGTATATTTTACCGAAAACTGTTGAACTCCGAAGTTATTCGCAATGAAAAATGTATTTGTAGAATAAGAACTGCAGAATACATGTTTTCGATATTGTAGGGTAGGTTGTCTTCAATGGTCAAAATGATTTCCGAAATAGCTGGACGGGTGCATATTTTTCGTGAAGGCTATATCGTGCTGGTTAGCTTTTCTTCATTTCGGAGCGGTTTATCCCGTTACATAACCGGCACTTTTGCCGATCTAACGGTCTTTAAAGCCGGCTTATATCACACACCTAAAGGCACACATTTCATACAGACAAACTCATTCGCAGCCGGTCTGCTGTTACTACTTACAAGAAGTATCTTGCCTAATGGGGGCTAAAACAGTTCGCGATAAAGAAAAGCAGCTTCTCTCGATCAGAAAGAAAAATCAATTGCATACGGTTTAACCAATTGCTTGACTGGCCAGATGACTGGTAGCATTAGTCAATCGGTTCTTGTCCTGAGCAGCTAATTAGCCTTATTTTATTGCCAATTAGTTTGAAGGAAATACGTTTTTCCTACGGGTATATTCAACCACAGTTTTATGACCGTCATAAAAAGAAACGATAATAGTCCTCTTGTAATTAACGATTTTACAAAGAGCTGGCAAGTTGAAGGTATCTATCCATAGGACTGTTGGATTTTATCGTTCGTATAAAAAGGAAAGAACAAAGACAAAACTTAATCGTGTCTTTGTGGGAAGAGACCCGAAATGGGAGCGGTTTGAGACGTATTTTGGCTTGGCTCATTGGCCGAGAAGCTAACCGATCATCATATGGCAAAATTCCAGCTATCGTATTTCATGTCACGATTCCATTTTAAAATACAAGTATTCGCACGCGTTATTGGAGCATGCTAAGATAACGCCGTGTCGTTCCGCAATGCGTCATTGTGTTTTACATTAAAAACTCGCCACCAGTTATCAAATATATTGACTATGTCAACGACACTTTCCGAACGATCGCCGCGTGAAGTCCGGAACTTTAATTTTAATCGATATCACTGGCGTTGTTTTTTTCCATAAATTACCGCTGTTTGAGCATATTATCTTCATAAGCCTATTTAATCCTAGATAAAAACGATAAAAATAACATTTTATCTTGGATACGATGCTGCTCTTCTTTTTTCTCGCTGAATCGTTAGTGTGTTACTGTATTATCGCGCATGATTGTTGCTATTTTATCCGTATCCTAATCGGTGACATCAGGAGCCCGTGTGCAAATTAGGTTTGTCAAATGCCAAGTTTTACACTAGGTCGTGATGTTTTATGTGTGAAGGTTATATCAGCGGGAAATGCCCTATTGATTGAACTCCCGAAACTTCAGTGGGGTGGAAAATGAATCTTTCGGCTAACCCTGGGTTCGGAAGGATATTGAAACTCATAGCCTCCGACATCACTGACTAACTTATCTGCAAAAATATCTATGAGAATTTCAACGGATACAGGACATTCTGGATAGAATAGTTGGGGAAAATTGTTGAGGGCCTCTTGAGTTCATTGTTACTTTCTCCCGTTGGCGACATTGCACTTGTGCTCCGGCGTCGTGCGACACGTTCACGTTTTATTCTGCTCGTCTCGTCTGGCGTAAATTTAGCGGTTGCTGGAGAGCAGCGCGGTTCCGACGTTGGAAGGGACAGAGATCTCGAGACCCCGAAAGGTTTGCTGCTCCATTTGCCGCATACTACAAAGTCTAAGAAAAAGACAAGCGAACCCCTTGCAAGGTCTCAGTGCCGGGCGGACTCAGCCAGTATTCTCGCATTAAAGCTGTTTCGCGAGTTGGAGAATGCCAGAATAGGCGTACGTCACCAGGGGGTTGCACCCAGTTCAAAACAGAATCTCTGTTTATATTTATAGACTGTTGGATGTCGCCTCGAAGGGACTACAGAGACCAAATACACGCGTTTTATCATTCGCGTATCAACGCCCGATATACGTTGCTGAAATCCATTAACTATCTAAGCAAAATCTGATCAGCCTATGTTGTTTCATCCGAATATTAAATTCGATATGATCGAAAGCCTATTGATCTTGCGAATAAGACGCAAACGCAGTCAAGCAAAACAATAATTCAAGAATCTTTTGACGGATTTATATGAGAGCGATTACCACTGATGGGGGATGATCCGGGCTTATTGTCGAGAAGAATATATATCCCGAGGCATTAGGATTCACTGAAACTCTTCAGTTATCCGCTGTATAGACATTGTGTACTTGTTTTCATACCTTTGTCGAGTTCTCGAGATTTGAAATTCGAGTGTCATCGACGACCCGATAAGTATTCTGTAGCAACGGTACATACCATTCTTTGAAATGACGCAATTCGAATAGTTTTGACAATATTGTACATGGATTGGACGTGACAGGACGATTTAAGAAGCAGATATGATTCTGAGAACAGTTCTTCCTAAACTGTTTTTTTAACGAAGGAAATTTTATCAATGCCCCAAAATTTGTTTTCGTTGTTTGATTTGATCGTAATGACGGTTCTTCTTGCGATGCATTTACCTCAACTGAGTGGAATCAATAATTCATAGTAATTACGAAAATATTGTCCTATCGATGAAAAAAGATTGGAAAGAGTGACCAGCTTTTATGGAACGATTAGTAGTAGCCCATTTTGCTTTTGTACCGCTCTGATATTCAGACATTTATATGCATATTCCAGTGTAAACGAAAAGGTCGGAAATCAACATTCTCTGTGCGCGGAGTGTAACAATTGCCGACTGGTTCTTGCCTTTTATTCGTTACGGACGAATCGACGCGATCCCCCTCCCCCCCCCCATTCACGTTCCAATGAAGAAAGCTGCACTGTTGCGGAAACTGGACCAGTCACTCCGTCAAATGCCAGCGAAGCAAGGCGACCATTGACTCTGTGCTCGTAACTTATCGCTGAAGATCAAATATATTCAGTCATAATCCAATATCATTAGAAGTAATTGTAAACATATTTACAAAATTGCAATCTATTCGTAAATAATTTCGTTTTAAACAAATAACGTATCCGTACGATAAAATGTATTCTCGGGTAGGTTGAAAAAAATAATTTCATCGAAGTTTCGAGCCGCAATTTCAAGAGCATAGATAGCTGCTGAATGTCATTCGAGTTTTTGATTCCAAATGGTTATGAATTAACGACGAGCGCGAGACGAATTCTAATAGCATGAGTAACGGTTAATTGATATTCGTGAGGCATAAATGACGACAGTCGGCTCGCCCTGGTATCCCGGATGCTTTTCCTTTACTCTTTACGCTCACCGACGAAATAATTGTGATTTTTTTACTTTTAAAATGTAATAGTTCAATAGATCTAACGCGTTCATTATTTAAATAACATTAACAGCGGATAGCTGTGTTTTAACGAAAAATGTTCACATTCACTTGTGCCCATTTCACTCTCCCTAAACTTCTGTATTAAAATCCGGTGCGCCATATATTCCGATTTTTTAATCAGTGCTGCATACATTTTTATCGATTATTATGACAAGAATTGGTAAATAACTTTTTTTTATCAGCGATCTTGTATGTATTTTCCATTTTTCCTGCTGCAGTGGCGTTGTTTTGTTATAGTATCGCAGAAAGTCTATAATATCGGAAAAGCAAGAATCCTCGAGGATACATGAGAGGAACCTATTTTAGTGATTCCTGACATGTCCCGCGGGTCATCGCCTCGAAATAGATCGTGACTATATCCGTGTGTACATAGTTGAATGCAAGTACTGTTTATACGTGCTATGTATATACTGTAGCTGTCCATGCAAGTCCGTGTATATCATGCAGGTATGTGTACGGACTATGTACGCTTGCACACACTCACATGCGGTTATACAACTTGGACTATATGCTTGTGTCCATGTACACAAGTACATCAAGTACGCAGAGTACTTATCATGTACGACGACATTCGCACATTCAACTAATGGAAACAGCGATAGGTCAAAGACTGTGTCAACAGCCCCACCGTCCATCTAATAACTCTCCCCAGTTTTGTATCTTTCTACTTCATCCTCCTTTTCGTACAGACAGCTTTCGATTTCGTTTTCAAGATTTAATGATGTATAAGCACAATCGTTGTCACGCTTAAAACAAAATTTGTGTTATGAGATCGACTCGCCATTACCGAATTCCTATTACCAAGAAAGTCTCTGTAAACGAATCCATGGTTTAACATCAAATTCAACGTAACAAGACGACTTATAGACAAGATGGTTCAGTAAACTAAAAAGCCTCTTAGATTCTGGAGGACCATAATAAGGCGGACGGACGAGAATCGCGGTAATTTGGCGTCAGACACGCATAGTTTTACTTGTGGAATAGTATTATTCCGTCTGAACGCAAGCGTGGTTTTTGTGATATTATTATCTCGTGGAAAAACGCTCCACAAGTGAGAGCTGCTTGACAATTTAAACCGCGGTGTCGAGACTGACGTTCGCGAAATTATATAAGCCGTGCAGAAGCGCCAATTAGAAGAAGAACCCAAAGTTGGTGCACAGTTCACCTAGGAATGCCATGGTATATTTTTTTGTTTTTTCTTCTTTTCATGAGGCCGTTGATTTATAATTACTTTCAAATGAAAAATCTCACGCAAGATCTATATACAATTTCCTTTATTTTCCTTTTTTTAGGAAAGAGCAATTGGAGTGCACCATAAATGTTCAGTCTCAGTTTTTTTTTAGTATCGATTGGCGTGAAGCAATTTCGTAGCCACTCTGTACGAATCCCACCGGTCTATATTACGTTAAATTGACGGCAGTGGTTAAGAAATTAGAAATACTTGCTAAAGACAAGTTAGGGATTCAATTGAAGTAACAAAGCACACGTTATAATGTCGAGCTTTTGTAGATTTTATACCAGGCTGTAGATAATGTAAGGTGAGACATAATGTCATGCTTTCAGAACTGCTTAAGAGGTACATGGAAACCTGGGACCGAACTTCATCTATTGTAGGTGGACCACGAGTTATCTATACTAAATGGGGTTTGGGACCCAGGTTTCTTGCGGTTACCGAATTTTCGGAGATTCTCTTGAGTGTAGAGAATAGCCCCGCAGGGCAATAACATGCAAAGTAAGATGGTGAAAAGGACTATAAAAGGGAAGAATAAAATGATGAAGGAGAGAAAGAAAGAGACGATAAGAACGGTGTGGTAAAGGTGGGCGCGGGGGAGTAAACGAAACGGAGAGTAGCTGTAGCTAGATGCGGCATGCGCACGGTGGTACCTGCCTACGGCCACATCCCCGCAGTCCCAGAACTTGGATCAATAACCCATCTACTCGGCAAGAAGGAAACTCGTCTCTGAGCCGAAATAACGATGTCGTTTCGTCACCCTTACTGCGAAGCACGCATAGTACATGACGCACGACAGACTAGACACCCAACGAATGATTTATCCAGTTGTGATCGCTATTCAATGGATCGGGCAACGCGAAATTTATATATTGTTCATCAAGTGATTAAGCTGATCGGCATCAAAAGAGACGGCTTTCTTTGTGCCGACCACTTTTCTAATCAAACTACAGCAATCATATAAATCGTCCATTGATTCCTATATAGCATATGTTCGAGCATAAATACCCTGTAGCTTTTGACGGATTATTTCTTCTAGAAAGCCATCGTTCGTGGAGATCGAGTTCAAGGCCGTTGAGGGTGAAAACCGTGCTCTTGACCCCAGGTCACTTAATTGTAGCGGGCGGCTCGTACATTCTTCCCTGTCATTAGAGTCACGACAACTCTCGGGAACGTACTTTTCATCGCTTTCACATGATGTGCGTGATATGTAGAAAATAAAAAAATAGACTAAAGAAGCTGCATCACAGTACGTATTATTTCCGTACATCTATTTCCACGGAAGGTTCGCTTTTTTATTCGAGTCAAACATGAATGATGTCATGCCATGGCGGACAGATCTGGTGTTGGTATCCATGAAGTGTTAATTTTTAGTCTATGATGGTACATTTTTATAGTTGTGGTAACTATAAAATAATTATTATTATACAGTTACTTCAATAATTACTTTGTAGAAAACCCATTTAACGCAACGAGTTAGATCATTCCTAATACAGTGACATAACATTTCCAGCAAAAATGAATGAAAGTCATCTCAAAGTAGATTTGAAAATATACATATATTTGTTTGCTGTAAAAAAATGCAGCTACGAACGATATGTAGAATCTGTAGAAGTTAATTGTGTTCGACAGAAGTTGATTATAAAAGTAGCTGTTATTCATTTCTCTGACGTAATAGCATTATGCGCGCGTGAGTTTAATAGTCGCGTCAAGTATTCAATAGAGAGATGTGGGCTTTTCCAGCCTCGAATGAAAGTTTTCTCAACCGAGACTCCACGGCCTATCGGCGCATCGACCGCCTAATGTATATACATATACGATATTATCGAGCTTTTCATTACATCTCTATTTTATTTGACGGTATGAAACACTATTCAAAATCGCGATGACGCACTAAACATAAATTACATATTTGAGGCGTAACGAAATAAAAAATATTGAGTTGAGATTTAGTCGAATGTTTTATTTCCAACAAACGGGCTTTCTTCGTGGATATTTTTCGAACAAAATTCACTCGAAATAATCAGGTTGAATCAGTAACCTGATTGTAATTTATTTTAAAACAAAGTGATTTTTCAATACGGCGATTAGTAGGGTTTTTTGAAATCATAATTTTTGCCTCGTGACAAGAATTTTGTTACACATGATTGAACTTTATAGAAAGTATGTTTCACGGACAACGTCCACCGAAGCCCTTCCTATATACGCTTCAGCGACTGTACATAGCTAATATAGGAAGGCATACTTACCGGCATGAATCACAATTGAGGACGTGCGAGTAGGGCCGAGAGCGCGGAGGGATCAATGTAGACAGTTCACGTTACACGAAGTGTGCGTCCATTGTACGCGAAATGTTGTAAGACTCCGCAATTCTATTACTATTCCTTTATATTTCCAAAGTAAGACGCATGCGAAAATGAAAAAGACAAGAATAATAAAAGTATGGAGATTTTGCAAAATTAACAATTACCGAATTTCCGCATTCGAGTGCCTAGTATAAAGAATATATGACAAGTTACAGCATAATTGTCATTAGTTCTTACTCTTTTAATATAACGGAAGAATACAATTATTTTATTTTATACAAATATCGCATGCAATTAATGTTTATTTAATATTGGGGTCTTTGTCTTTCTGTAGGCTGTGAAATGCGGTTTCGTTTATTTCCTATATTTTCTTTTTTGTATTTTCGTAAGTAATGGGTAGATTGTAACTGACAGTTAGAGAATGTTTACGAAGCTTTTCATCGTTGCAACATTTGCCGCATAAAAACAAATGTATGTGTCGCAATAGTCGTTGTTAGTGATATTTCGTAAAGTGACGAAGTTTTCCCGTTTGGTGAAAAGAAGGATATGCGTCTGATCACGTGACGCAGAATTCCGAATATAGCAAGGCTAATTTTATCACGGTATTCGGCCGTTCCACGCACTCTGCTCACTCTCCCTTTCTTTCAGTATCTCGCCTGCTACAAATCACCCGACCGCGCATCTATTCCGTTCTTGAACCTGACCTCAGCGCGACGTCTTCGAGACAAGTTCATGACTATTTTCGTCATTATCCAAACAAATGCTCTATAAGATATTCATCTATTGCGAGATGTTTAAAAAAATAAAAATCTGTTCGTTAAATCTCGGTAGATCAAGACAACGCAACAAGTCACCTTGCAGTAGCAGAGCTTTTTCCTTGCGAGGGTGAAAAACGAATGATATGCTCAGCGTAGTAGCATATGTATATTGAGACCACACATATTGGGCTTTAATTCGTCCGTTGGAATAAATTTAATTGAACGCTCGATGCACAATTCAAATTGATATTTTGCATAGCTCATTGGCATGGAGTGTGCAATCGTGCGCGTAATATTTCAATATACAGGGATGATGATAGGCTGGTCCGATGGGATCCTCGCTATATGCGGGTTATACCTGGTAGGATTCAACGAGAACTGCGGCATCAGCATTTTTCTAGTGAACTTTTTGACCTTATTATGAAACAAAAGACTTCGATAACTCGTCATCGTCTCAACACCTCAAAAGAAACAACATGTATATGCTTATACGTTGTATTCCCGCAGAGAATCCATGCATATATACCAGGTGTTCTATTGTTCGTAAGTTCAGTTTCTTACGCAGTGCCTTTATGCATTTAATATTAAATTTATGATCTGATTTCACGTTGTCTAAGAGAATGGTGACAGAATTCTGAGGTTCAACAAGGTTCAGAAGAAACATTGACAATGTGTGTTATTGTACATTGATCGCAACGTGCGGTTGGGAAAAGTTACTATGCTGTTGGGTCTATGGCCGTAAATTCTATTGGTGCTGCAGCTTCGGCGACGGTCGGCCTCATGAAAAGTCAGCATTACCAACTTTGGGAAAAATTGGCAGTTCCAATCCAACCATACGACGAGTTAATTTGTTACTCTTGATCAAAATGATGCGAAGAGGCCACGGTAATGTCTCGAATATCAGAAAAAGCGGGAGCGAGGGGTTCGGTGAGCATTAAGAGGCACACGACCCCCGGCACGGCTTCTCTTGTATCACCCTCAGGGCTTCCGATCAATTCAACGTACAGAGCACCGGGTTTGTCCTTTGTGGAGCATCAATTTAAGTGTTTCAAGACGTCCGTGCTTCTTGGGACACCGCATCTCTGAAGTATTATACACGGATGCGCGGCAGCTTGAAATTTTCATTTATTAATTTCTCAACTTGAACACGTGCTTGTATAGATCGGGCCATCACTAAAAAAATATTGTTGTCGAATTCTAGATTTTTATATTTTACACCAGTTGCTGTGAGTTCAGAGTTGAAGAATTTAAAAAAAACCAGCCGTTCGGGTCGGGAGAAGTGTTGTATTCGTGCGAGAGTGTTGTATTACGTGACGGCGCTCACGGATCGGAGATTAACCGTTGTATATGCAGTATATGCAGGGTAAACACACAAACCGCGCGGCAGCTTGCTACCAATCAGTATATTCAATTTTCACACTTTTCCATTGTTCAGTTTATCAGAACGAAAATTCATCACAGTTGCGGTTTAGCCCGATAATCAGTGGGAAACCTATAGTAATCAACAAACTTGATATCTACGTTAAGATAATTAAAATGTATGTGCACATTTTTTATGATTTTTACCGTATGCTTGCAGAGATGGTTTTCTTACTACTCTAGCGATTCTATATAGAAAAAAGAATAAACAAGAACATGAGGATGATTTTTCCTATAAGATAAATGAATTTAAAAAAGCGTGGCCGATATAGAACAAACAATTTAAATGATATACTGACGCAAAACCGCAGACACTTTGATCGTATTTTTTCAGAATAAAGTAGGATTAAGAGACCCAAGTAATGCACACGCCTGGGGAAATGCCGTTGGCATATATATATATAGGTAACAGTCAATAACTATTATGAAACGTGCTGCAATTTATACAATGTATGAAGTCCAAAATCCTAAATTTACATAAACATCTGTGAATATTTATCCTCTCGTTCAAATGCAATTATTATGGTTCTCCGTAATATTAATTTCTGCATAAAAGTAAAGAAAAAAACAACATTCAACATTTTTCATGCATTAGGCATAAATGATTGACGATCAGGATATATACTGTAATGATATATATGGAATGAAAACAAATTAAACCCGATCTATGCAGCACAGTGTGATTCTCAATATCTTTTCCGACATTCAATATTGTCGGTTGGAATTACGCTCGACGAATTGGACCATCACAGGCACGTAGACTTATAGCCGCACGCATGCGGTCATGAAGGCGGAAAGGTTCGTCGTTAAGCAACGGTTCGTTCATGCTCCGAACATTTTACGGCATATATCTGAAGTACGATGTAATGATAGACATTAATAATAAATTTGAGAAAGAACAATGTGGCCGAATAGGACCCTCAACTATCATACGTGGATTGACGTACAGAGGATACGCATTTCAGTTAAACTGTTACTTTATCTGTCATCATATTCGGAGGGTTCGTTGGGTCGATTATATGCCTAAAATATGCACATAGTTGTACTAATATTTACTTCTGCAGCATAAAAAACACAAAGACGTCGTTACTGATGCTACAAACAATTTGTTGAAACAACATAGATTTCATCGATTTCACATAATTCCATATTCAAAGTATAGTATTGAACAGTGAAGGGTGATCTCGTTTTGAATGTGCATGATGAGGTTCAACAGAGTATTATGTGTATTATCCGTACGACTCTTTTGACGTCAACGCCGCTTTGTACTTGTTTCGATCATTCGCGAACCATCTGAGAGTTGCATTGAATCGGTCGAATGGAAAATGATGAGTTACAAATCTGAGCATGCTTTGCGTCATGTTGAAAAGACACCTCGTTGATTCAATAGTCAGCATAGCCGGCTCACCTCGAAAAAGATGCTTCCTCTCGATGCACTCATGTCTATATGTCTCCCTAGTTCGTGTTTGGCTGCGAATGAAGGACGTTTCGTGGATCTTTCAGAGGCTTCCGCGACGAGGGCAAGCATCCTGGAAGGATGCAATTTCAGACGTAGCGGCTCCGTTGGCTCAGGCTCGGGATTATAGCAGGGTTGGGTTAGAAATGGGATGTGCACCGATCGATTCCCGCTGGCTACTAAGAACCACGTGACGGGGGTGCGGCGTCCGTGACGTCACACCGGCGCCTGTCCCAAGCAATTCCGCGACAACCGTCCAGTGTGATGGACATTAATCGGAGCCGATTTTTATCGGCTCTAAAACCTGTAATGAATAATGTCTCGACGGAGCGATAGCTTCTCGCACGAGATAATTATATAATCATGTGACAATTACATTGATGCAGAAACACAAATTGCCAGATTTATAGTGCCTCGGTAAATGACTGTACATCTTGCTGACGTTCATTGTATGGAGCAATCTACAACGCCTTGGAGCGAACCAGTATTTTCCTCGCGAAGAAAAATAATCACGTAGCGAGAAGATATCGTTTACTGTACCAGCATTTTTTACGCTGCCACAGCAAATATTTAGCTGCCGCAGCACAAAATATGGTGTCACTGGCTCGATTACTTTTCTCCGTGCTTGAGCCGAAGAGAAAGTGAGCGATCACCCCGATTACCCATGTCCCGCAGATTCAGCTAGACCCACGCACAGTTCAACACTGGCTTGAAGTGAATTACAGGGTTTTTTTAAGTGTCCAATTGAGAGTATTGAATTCATAAGCTTTTCATCGGAGAACAGATGGGTGTGACAGTTCACCTTGCTACCCTTAACCTTACATCGGCCAGCCCGTGAGCCACTCTCACTCTACGAAGCCAGACATGTGCATCTTAGAAGGAAAAGCGTGCGCGCTTATGACCCACTGTCCTATCTACCCCGATACTGAGAGTACAGTGGCCTCTGTGTAAGTGTGCGCTTTTTCAAGTGCACAGTATAGCTGTATTTTTGCGAACAAACAACAGTCAATATCTCGTCACGTAGATTCATGTTAGTACATTACGATACGAGTATGGAAAAACTTTTTCTGACGTATGTGACTTTGCAATCACACGAGTTCAGAAATAGTACATTACGACACGGGGGAGAAAAAACGTTTTGTCAGCTCTTGTGAGTTGCAGCTGAGCCGAAACCGAGTGCTGCAATCACACGAGCTGAGTAAACGTTTTTCCGCCGAGTATCTTCTACTATTTTACTTAACAAAGTATGGAAAATAAGTTTTCCGCGGCACAGTAATGTAAAAGTTCTTCCAATGAGTATTGTACAAAATTTTAGGTCAAAAGGTGCGAAAATAAGGATTTCACGCACGTGAAGCGTGCGTACACCGTCTATTATCGCACTCACTGATGTAAAGTAATAGTATTAAAAATGAATGTTCGATGAATTACTTTTGTGTTCATGATTCCCACTTTCTTATTAAAAAAGAGTAAAAACTTACATATGCAATGAAAAAAGCGCGCTCTCGCAGAGAAGTTACGTCTGCCATATTTGACTTTCGTTAACGGCATCCATCAATGCGTGACGTTGGGTGCTATCTCACAAATAAGTGGATATTCTACGATTATTAATAGTAATCCTTATCCGATGTCGAGTTGCTGCATAGTATATAGAAGATACGTTTATATATGCCGAAACAGCATACTGTTATACATACTAGAATGTAGAGATGGACTCTGTTGGTACAAAAAACATTTTTTTCGTAATCGGACATTTTTTTTCGTTTCTATTACCTTGAAATATAAAACTTTAAATGGTTGATCGCGCAACATGTCGTTTCACTCACATTTTTTTAAATGACACCTATACTCGCACTATCCGGGTAACATGTAATTATGCAACTGATTTATTGTTGCAGGATTTCTTTCGTGGGATAAGGACAGTTGTCATGTAGACTTGGAAAAGGAATTGCAAGCCCTAGTAGCGCAGGCACCAGAAGGCGAAGAGGCCAGAAACGGTAAATTAATGGGTTCTCCATTACCATTCGGCTTACTCAATATATACTGATTAATTCAAGATAATGTCTTTGATTGTTTTACATTTGTGACTTTTAGGTGAACGTTTAATACAGTACGCGACGGAAAATCTCGTAACCGAGGTTTTAATACACCCACAAACAAATACATTACTTCAATGTATAAGAAATCTTCTCGCAAGCTTTACAAAGCATCGGCACATCATTCATGCTGGATACACATTCGGTGGAAATGGTTCCTGGATACTGCAGGTGCGTTAAATACTATTCACACGGGCCTCGAAAACTTGATATTGGTCCCTAAAAATGAGGGACTGTCAAAGATGGAACAATGTGAAAATCTCATTTATCTATTTGACTATTGATTACCAAAAGCATTTTTATTAACTAATTAGTGCGCTGGATATTAATCATGATTTCTATTTTAGGATGGAACCTTTAGTCTTGCTGACTTTTTGGATGCATTCAGCGAACATGAAGTGCAAAGGGTTCTTCGAGCTTATGAAAACAGTGTAACCGTAGACATTAATTGCGCGGGTGTAGGTGAATGGTCCACTATTCGTCTATCGAAGGAGGTTTGCACTAGGTAAGGGTTTAATTGTTTTCGTCATAAAGAGAGTGATATAAAAATGGTTATCAAGTCCAACGACACCACTGAGGAAAACTGCTCGGAAATCTGAAGGATATATTTCCTTTAATTGAAGTTAATTCAATTTTCAGGTCTTGCCGAGTAAGATTGAATCCCGATGACGTTCTCACTGCGGGTGTTCCTGCCATTGCCAGTTTCACAAACTATGTCGGGCAATATCTCGTGCCACAGACGTTGGATCAACTTATGGAACCGTCCGACGTTGTTGGTAACATTCGATTCAGTCATCCGACACTGTACGTCTTCCCGGGTGGACAAGGAGACGCAGCACTTTTTGGCATTAACGGCTTTAACATGCTCGTTGACGGAGGCTTCGCGAGAAAGGCATGCTTCTGGGATTTTGCCAGACATCTCGATCGGCTGGACGCTGTTCTCGTCACCAGAGTAAACAACAGTAACGTAGGCGGCATGTCGAGCGTTTTACGAAAGAAGCGGGAGATGCACGTTTACCCGCAAATAGGACACTTTTTCTGCAATCTGGTCGTAAGTACCCTCGTATTTTTTATTTTTGGAAAACAATTAGCAAATAAAGATCTGACTAGCTTATTATGTAAATCATCAAGCAAAGTTTCCCCACAATTATCCATAGAAGAGTAACTACAACAGTTTGACTTGTAATAGACATTTCTAAATAAATAAAAATAACTTAGCACTTGAAAGATAATCGGATGATGTAGACATCAAGATATTCACAGAAAACTTTTTCGTCAGTATCAACGAAAGAGCAAAATGAACAATGAAACATTTATTTGAAATACAGGAAAGAAGACATTCAAATTCCCCCGACGGAGATAAAGATCTGGATCCACTGACGTTGAATTTAATAGACATCGGTCAAGAGATGATGGTTGATCTGAGGCAAATAAATCTTCGCGCGCATCCGTGCTACAGAGATCCTAATCCGATAAATCTATACCACAAAGTTGGTCATGGAACATTGGATATGTATGTGCTCAGTCCCAGTAAAGATAGTCGCGAAGTAAGGGAGTTTCTTGCCAAGTGGCATTCGGCGGACTCAAAGCTCTTCGCCGGATCGCATAAAAAAGATTCCAACAATTTGACGTTTCCAATCCAAAATTTGGCATCGATATGCGCTCTTTTAGTTTGGCAGCCAGCTAATCCTGAGGATACGATAACGAGGATTCTCTTCCCCGGTAGTACACCGCAGCACAAAATCTTCGAAGGTTTCGAACGGCTTAAGCACCTCGATTTTCTCAAACATCCAGTGTGCTCTGCAAAGAGCCTTTCCCCGTCGACTTCGCTTTTGACCCTGAAGGACAGACCAACGATAAAGCAAAAGTTGGGTCTCATCGAAAAGGAATCGAAAAAGACTTTTGAGCCGAGGAGAGAAAAACGTGACTTGCCCGAATCCAAGGCGTCGAAAGCGGCCGCCGAAGATATTGTGTCGAAGCCCAGCACGCCCCAGGCAACTCCGGTTATACCTGTAGCAAAAGCACAGCCACCAAAAATTGACGTCAAAACGAAAAAAGTCGTGGAGAATAAGAAAATCGAAACGGAGAGCAAGAAGATAGAGAAAGATTTGAAAGAAATAAAGAAGGAGGCAACGAAGAAAGATATTGCAAAAATGGATAAAGATGTCGAAACAAAGAAATCAGATGCGATAAAAATTAAAAGTGATAGCGAAAAGACGGCCCTCACTAAGGAAACTAAGGCCAAGGTGGAACCAAAGAAGAAAGATACAAAAGATTTAAAGGTAGGAAAAGTAAGTAAAATTGAAATGCCCTCGAAACCGGCGGCAAAACTTCCGGATAGAAAGCCAAAACCGGCAGCAGATAAAAAAGATTCAATCAAGCCATCGCCGCCGACCCCAAAGAAAACTATAAACGGCGCGGCGACGAAAGTCGAGGTGGCGAAGGCAACACCTAGGCCGATAACGAAACCCGCTGGAAAACAGCCTCCATTGTCGATGCCAGCTAAAAGTGCGAAAGATGCAAATAACAGAAAAGTGGTTGAACAGAAAAATATTGAAATAGCATCTGCCGCTAGTGCGACCGTACCTGTTTCGGCAAAATTGGCAGCTAAGCCAAAAACTGCTGAACGAAAACCAATCAGTCGTCGTACGAAGCCAGTGAGCCCAAGTAAAGCTCGCGTACCAGGTAGCCCAGCTAAATCCACTCGCAGCACACCGACAACATCCGTTAAATCCGACAAAGATGGGGTGATTAGAAAGGTAAAAGGCGATCGTGGAACAACGGATTCGTCAACGGTATCAACGCCATCAGGAATTGAAATTGATTCGATGACAAAGCTGGCTGACAAGAGCCTCACTGAAAAATCCGAAGATATGTCGCTCGACTCTATAGAAAGCAAAGTACTTGCTGATTTGAAAGAAGAGCGAGAAGTCGTAGAAGAAATTGAAGCAGTACTGCAGAAAGCCGAAAGGATCGAAGAAGCAAGAAAAGACGATCATCTGGATGGTGATGATGACATAACTGCGGAAGCAACTGACAAAAAAGAAGATGACATGACCGAAGACGACGTAACTGCGGATATAGAAGAGGCCCCCAAAAAGAAAACTTCACGGAAAGCAAGCCAAGAGCTAACCGAAGAAGAGGAATATCTCATAGTCGAAAAAGAAGAAATTTATATTGAGGATTCAGCCCAGAGCGGTGAGGGCGAACAGAAGCACGTACTCGATGCTGTGGAATCGGAAAAAGTGAAACCAGTGAGAGACATAGAAGCTGCGAAAGAGGAGGAAGAAGCCGAAATTTCCGAAGAAAAGGAGAAAAGTGACGTTCCTGAGAAGAAGTTGCTGTACTACGACGATGTAACTGACAAAGAAAAGGAAGCGGATGAAATGTCACCCGGGCACAAGGAACAATTGAAGGAAGAAATGAAAGACATTATCGCTTCTGCCACCGAAATCGTTCAAAAGGTAGAGGACAAGGACGATTCTGGGAAAAAAGATAGCGAGGACATTACGAAAGAACCATCGAGTTTAAGTCCCGATAAATTCGATTCTTCAGAGAAGAAAACAACTGACACGGACCCGATGAAACCCGAAGTCGATCAAAAGGATCAGCAAGTAGCTGAAAAGATGGAGGAGTCACAAGAAAGAATATCAACGCTAGAGTCGGGCGCGACCACAACGGCGCCTACTTTACCGGAAGATGAACGAATACCCCTCGACGATATAAAAGAGGTGATCGATGAGAAATACATTGCCGATGATGATAAGGATAAGGAAAAAGATAGCGTAGAGCAGGTAAAAGAAAGTTTTGTACCCCCAATACCTACCGAACCAAAACCAGACACAAAGTCATTCCAAGTTCGTCCAGCACTCCAAGGTATCCAACGCGAAATTGTGAAAACACCTGACGAAGTTGCCGACTTACCGGTACACGAGGAAGTTGACCCAAAACTATATCGAATGGAAGATTTCGAAAAAGCTAAAGAAGAAAAGCCGGCTGTCGCACCGACCCCGCAGCAACAAGAACCCAAAGAGCCACCAACACCGCCTGTAAAAGAACAAAAAGGTGTATTCAGCTTTTTCGGGAAAGTTGCCGGAAAATTTGAGAAGGGAATGGATAAGCTGACCGGAAAATCAAGACGTGATTCCGAAAAGGACATTGACGAAAAGTCGTCTTCTAAATCAAGTTCACCGAAGGAAGCAAAACCTCAAGATATTACTTTACCGAGTGACGTTCGAGTTGACGACGTTAAAGAAGCGCTTGCCAAAGTTAAGTTACCTGAAATATCGGAATCTTTCGAAAAAGGAGAGCCGGAGGTCAGTAAAGTTAAAGTGGCAGCTATCACAGACACAGCTGCTTTCTTGCAACGTGAAATCGAGGATCTAACGAAAACTACCCTTCCCGATCAAGAAACCAAAGTTACAGTTGAAGATGTCAGTAGTGTCAAACCTGAAGCGAAAGCAGAATCGATGCCGGTGGTATCATCAGATCCGGTATTCGAGACATGCGTTTTGAAAGGTCAACAAAAGGATATATTAGCGGGTCCCGTTGCAGATATTGATGAAGACGTCGAAGATGTTGAAGCGCTGCTGGAAGAAGCCTCGAAGAAATTCAAAACCGTGAAAGACAGCCTTCGTGATTCGCTCGAATCATTAGAAGATAAGATTGTCGAGGAAGAGATGGTGCGTGCTGAATTGGCAGCTGCATCGAAAGACGTCGTAAAAGATACTCTATCCGAAGTCGTTGAGAAGTTGGAAGAAATAAAGCCTCATATGGAAGAGGTGACGTCTTCGGATACTAAAGAACCGGAAAAAGTTAAATTCGTTGTTGCGAAAGCCGATCTCGAAATCGAAGAGTCCATTTCTGATGAATCGGAAGTTACAAAGGATTTCAAAGAAGCTGTCCGTGACGTCGGTGAAGTTCTTGCGGGATCAGCCGGAATTTTGATAGAAGAGAAACCAAAGGACGTTATAGAAATAGTTAAAAAAGTTGCTGAGGAACTTAAGAAAGACGATTTTCTATCGCACGATTTGCTCTTTGACAAAGACGGTATTCAAAAAACCGATGAAAAAACAAGAGAAGACGAAATCAAATCCGTTAAACCGACTATAGAAGAGATCATTCCCAAAAAGGTAGGAATAACTGAAGAACTCCCGCCTCAGGAAGAAATCGAAGAACTACTGGTGAGCAGTACTGAAACGAAGCCTCAGGAGAGTTACAAGACAGCCAGTGGCCCTGAAGTTCAGGAAGAACCGTGTATTAAGAGCGTCGCCTCCGGAGAGATTGACCTTGCGTCACCTATTAGGGATTCAGCTGCAGATAAAATCGATGCGATGAATATTTGCTCTGATTTAATGGAGGCAGAACCTTGTCCATCGAGGCGTAAGCGAAGTATTCATGATGAGGATGAAACGAAGATCGATGTATTGGCAGCTGGAGTTGAGTCAGTTTGTATTAAAAAGACAGTGACGAGCAAACAGGATGATGAAAATCGTGAAATACAAGGGTCGGACATAGTGTTCGATCGTAAATTATCACCTGATAAAGCGCAAATGGTTATTGTCACGCCAGATTCAGCACCAACATCACCACAGTTTCCAGGCGCCAAGATACAAACGAAAGAAGAGGTCGATGAGACTTCTCAACTACCATCTGATGTAAAGAATGAACTCGATAAACAAGGACCTCTTGAAGAAATAATTGAAAACTTGGTATTTTCCAAAAAGACAAAAATTACTATTCAGATTGTCGAATACATTACTGTAACTCGAAAGATACCCCGGGAAAGAGTTGTGTACATTATTGAAGAAATAATCGTTAGGAAAGGGGTGCCGCGAGACAGCGTTGTTGCAGATCTTGATCTATTAAAACCCGATACAGTATCCAGTGAAAAACGCGCAGAAATTGAGGAATATATCGATCAGGAGTATATTACGAAAAACAAAAGAATAACGATCGACATCGTTGAAGAAATTGCAATTAAAAAGTTCGTTACCAAGCGTATCGTCATTGAAATCATCGAGGAGATAATCGTTAAAAAGAGAATTCCACGTGACGCTGTTTTGGACATTTCTGAAGAAGAAATTGCCCACCTTCGCGGACATGCTAAGGAAACCATTTCCGAAGAAGAACCAGTGTTCAAAACGAGTCCAGTGATTGACGTACAAGTTGATGAAACTCCGGTAACTGACTTTTCGTCCTCAGATGTACGTTCCGAAATTGAAAAATTCATCGCCGATGACATAATTTCGAAGGGAAACAAAATAACACTTCAAACTATCGACGAAATTGCTTCTGCAAAACATGTTCCCAGACGGTTTTTCATTGAAATTCTGGAAGAAATTATAATACAGCGTAAAATTCCAAGGTCGTCGATATTGGATATGTCTGAAAAAGAATTGACGGACTTGATCATGTCCGAAACAGAAAACATGGACCGAGAAGAACGTGTCTCTGAAACGGAGAAGGAAGAACTTGATCTAGCTTCCTTGCCCTCGGAAACGCGGCTGCAAATCGAGAAAAATATTATCGATGAATATATAACGAAAAATCGCAGAATAACACCTCACATATTTGAAGAAATTTGTGTATTGAGCAAAGTTCCTAAGCGTATAATTATTCAAATTATTGAGGAGCTCGTGGTGAAACGCAAAGTTCCCAGGTCATCGATTCTCGATATTACCGAAATTGAATTGGAAGAACTGTTGGCAGTTGACAAAGAAGAAGGTGAAAAAGAAAGCGCGGCCGTCGCCTCGGATGATGAGGACAGAAAGCATCTCGAATCCGAGACCGAAGACTACGAATCCATAACAACGGAAAAAATAGCCGAGATCGAAAACAGCATCGTTGAAGAATACATTTCTAAGTCTCGAAGAATAACGCCTTACATATTCGAAGATATTTGCATCCGATACAAAATTCCTAGACGCATTCTAATTGAAATAATTGAAGAGATAATTATAAAAAGAAAGATTCGAAGAGGTTCGATTCTTGATATTACTGACGTTGAATTATCGGAACTTCTAATTGCGGCGGAAGCAGGGAGCGAGGGAGAAGAACTCGATGTTAGACAGGTTGCGGATCATGATATGGTGCCAGACGATGCCGGGGAGGATAAATTGGTTGACGGTTTCGTTAGTATCCCCGGAAAACATGTCGCATCGACAGTAGCTGTTTCAACAACAAAGACGGTAGAATTAGCTGAGCCAGCTTTGAAAGAGTCCGAAAAAGATGTCACCGATGATTTTGAAGCCGTAGAGCAAGAATACAAAATCCATGGAACACCGATTACGACGGCTAGACAATCGATTTCGGTAGTTCCCGGCGCTAAATTGGACGACGGAAAACTCTCTGACGATATGGAGGAAGCAATTGAAGATGACGTAAGTGACGTTGTTGAAGCAGATGAAAAAACTATTGGTGTCGTAGCACCGACAACACTTGCAACTTCAGCGACCGAGAAATCTGAGGATGTTTCAGAAACGTCTGAAGTCGTTGATACAACAGAAAAGTATTTGATCGAAGCCCAAGAAAAAGCCGAGCTAAAACACGAACAGGATATTAAAGTCAGTCCTACTCAAGCAGACGCTGTTGTTCGAAGAGATTCTGCAACAATGGAGAAAACAGATGCTCATACTGTCACAGAAGTTGGCAAGCCTCGTACAGAAAAACTAGAAGAAGAACCAAAGCAACGTACAGTTCAAGAACCTGGAAGAACGAGTCCTGTGTCCGAACATAAAACTGAAGCTACGCGTGTAAAGCGCAGTATTGATGAGATAAGTCGGAAAGATTCTTTGACACTTGAAGAGCACGTTGAAGCTGTATCTACAAGGGAAGTAGAATCACCGGAAAAGAAAAGCGTGGATGAAATCACAGTTGACGACGAACCTCCAGTCCCGACTGGCACGGTCCGTCGAATGTTGGTAACTGCTAGTAGCGAGGATGGTGGTCAAGAAACGGAGGTTTGCCCAAGTGGGAGCATAACCTTCACCACGTCAATAACTCCGGACGACTCATTGAAAAGTTCACCCGTCAAAACCACCCCTGATCAAGATTCATTACTCTTGGATAAAGAATCGTTAAGGTCAGGTGCCAGTACACCTGAAAAAGACAGTGTGTCAGGTAAATCAACGCCTGGAACAAAGGACGGTGACAAAATAACGCCCGAGGACAGCCTAGACAAATCCCCATTGGGAACCCGGGACTCACAGGACCTCGAAGACAGTCTTGACAAGTCGGATCCAACTAAGCTGAAAGAAGCAGAAAAACCTAAATCCCTAACAAAAATGGAAGAAGAGAGCATCGTCAAAACTACTGAAGCAATTATTGAAGACAAATTAGACGAGGAACCGTCAACTGAACCCCTGAAATGCTCCAGAACACCAAGCGTTGCTGGTGATATGATTCCCGAAAAGGATCTAAAAGAACTAACCGACTCTACATTGCCTACCGTCGACGGTGAGCAGGTTGATGACAAGGCAACTGTTTGTCACTCCAAATCACCAAGCATTGCTGGCGATCGACTTAGCGAAATGGACGCTTCGGACGTACTCGACAAATCTCGATCGCCCAGTCTCGCTAGTGAAACTCATAGGGAGATAGAATCCGCCGAACGCTCAAAGTCACCTAGCGTTGCTGGTGACAAACTTGCTGAAACTAGTATTGTTGACGATAAGATCGACGGCAAAGCACCCGTCGAACAATCCAAACCATCCAGTATTGCCGATGATAAGTACAGTGAAAAAGACGCATCAGAGGTAGATGAAAAATCTCGATCACCCAGTGTTGTCAGCGAAAAAGCTGAGGACAAGGATCTCGCAGTACGTTCAAGATCACCCAGCGTCATTGCTGGTGATAAGCTTACGGAAAAGGATGTTTCAGGTGAAAAGCCACGATCGCCTAGTATTACCAGCGAAAAACGCGAAGCTAAGGAATTCATCGATGAACCAAAATCATCGAGTATTGATGGCGATAGGCACAGCGAAAAGGCCACTTCGGAAGTGGATGAAAAATCATTGTCGCGCTCAAGATCGCCTAGCATTATTGGTGATAAGTTTACAGAAAAGGATATAAAGGAACTAGACGATGCCATTAAATCGCCTGGTGCCATTTGTGACAGTGTTGCTGGTGATAAAATTACCGAAAAAGATCTAAAAGAAATAGTTGATGAATTCAAATCGCCTGATGCTCTTGCTGAAACGATAGATGAAAAGGTGCTTATCGACCGTTCAAAATCGCCCAGCATTGCCGGTGATAAGCCCACTGAAAAAGGAGCTTCGGAAGCAGATGAAAAATCGCGATCACCGAGTGTCGCCAGCGAAAAGTATGACGATAAAGAACCCACTATAAAGTCAGGAACACCTAGCGTCGCCGGTGATAAGATTACCGAAAAGGATCTAAAAGAAACAGTTGATGAATCCAAATTACCCGATGCTCTTACTGAAACGACAGACCTCAAGACGGTTGTCGATCGTTCAAAATCACCTAGCATTGCCGATGATAAGTACAGTGAAAAAGAAATTTCGGAAGCATATGAAAAATCAAGATCACCCAGTATCGCCAGTGAAAAGCATGACGATACGGAATCCATTGTGAAATCGGGAACACCTAGCATTGCCGGTGATAAGATTACAGAGAAGGACCTAAAAGAAATAGTTGATGAATTCAGATCGCCCGATGCTCTTACTGAAACGATAGATGATAAGACACTTGTCGATCGTTCAAAATCACCTAGCATTGCTGGTGATAAGCACAGTGAAAAAGGAGCTTCGGAAGCAGATGAAAAGTCACGATCACCGAGTGTCGCCAGCGAAAAGCATGACGATAAAGAACCCACTATAAAGTCAGGAACACCTAGCGTCGCCGGTGATAAAATTACCGAAAAGGATCTGAAAGAAATAGTTGATGAATCCAAATTACCCGATGTTCTTACTGAAACGACAGACGATAAGATGCTTGTCGATCGTTCAAAACCACCCAGCATTGCCGATGATAAGCATAGTGAAAAAGAACCTTCGGAAGCAGATGAAAAATCACGATCACCCAGTATCGCCAGTGAAAAGCATGACGATAGGGAACCCATTGTGAAATCAGGATCACCTAGCATCGCCGGTGATAAGATTACCGCAAAGGATGTAAAAGAAATAGTTGATGAATTCCAATCGCCTGGTGCTCTTACTGAAACGATAGATGACAAGATGCCTGTCGATCGTTCAAAATCACCTAGCATTGCCGGTGATAAGCACAGTGAAAAAGAAGCATCGGAAGCAGATGAAAAATCACGATCACCCAGTATTGCCAGTGAAAAGCATGACGATAGGGAACCCACTGCGATGTCAGGAACACCTAGCATTGCCGGTGATAAGATTACGGAAAAGGACCTAAAAGAAATAGTTGATGAATACAAATCGCCCGATGCTCTTACTGAAACGATTGACGACAAGATGCCCGTCGATCGTTCAAAATCACCTAGCATTGCCGGTGACAAGCCCAGTGAAAAAGGAACCTCGGAAGCGGATGAGAAATCGCGATCACCTAGCATCACCAGTGAGAAGCATGATGATAAGGAATCCACTGTAAAGTCCGGAACTCCTAGCATTACCGGTGATAAAATTACTGAAAAGGACCTAAAAGAAATAGTTGATGAATTCAAATCGCCCGATGCCCTTACTGAAACGATAGATGACAAAATGCCTGTCGATCGTTCAAAATCACCTAGCATTGCCGGTGATAAACACAGTGAAAAAGCATCTTCGGAAGCAGATGAGAAATCACGATCACCCAGTATCACCAGTGAGAAGCATGACGATAGGGAACCCACTGTGAAGTCCGAAACACCTAGCATGGCCGGCGATAAGATTACTGAAAAGGATCTAAAAGAAATAGGTGATGAACCACAATCGCCCGATGCTCTTACTAAAACTATAGATGACAAGGTTCTTGTCGATCGTTCAAAATCACCTAGCATTGCCGGTGATAAACACAGTGAAAAACCATCTTCGGAAGCAGATGAGAAATCACGATCACCCAGTATCACCAGTGAGAAGCATGACGATAGGGAACCCACTGTGAAGTCCGAAACACCTAGCATTGCCGGCGATAAGATTACTGAAAAGGATCTAAAAGAAATAGGTGATGAACCACAATCGCCCGATGCTCTTACTAAAACTATAGATGACAAGGTTCTTGTCGATCGTTCAAAATCACCTAGCATTGCCGGTGATAAACACAGTGAAAAAGCATCTTCGGAAGCAGATGAGAAATCACGATCACCCAGTATCACCAGTGAGAAGCATGACGATAGGGAATCCACTGTAAAGTCCGCAACTCCTAGCATCGCCGGTGATAAGATTACCGAAAAGGACCTAAAAGAAATAGTTGGTGAACTCAAATCGCCCGATGCTCTTACTGAAACGACTGACGACAAGATGCTTGTCGACCGTTCGAAATCACCTAGCGTTGCCGGTGATAAGCTCAGTGAAAAAGCAGCTTCGGAAGCAGATGAAAAATCACGATCACCCAGTATCGCTAGCGAAAAGCATGATGATAGGGAACCCACTGACAAGTCAGGAACACCTAGCATTGCCGGTGACAAGATTACAGAAAAGGACATAAAAGAAATAATTGATGAATTCAAATCGCCCGATGCTCTTACTGAAACGATAGACGACAAGATGCCTGTTGATCGTTCAGAATCACCTAGCATTGCTGGTGATAAACACAGTGAAAAAGCAGCTTCGGAAGTAGATGAAAAGTCACGATCACCCAGTATCGCCAGTGAAAAGCATGATGATAGGAAACCCACTGGAGTGTCAGGAACGCCAAGCATTGCCGGTGATAAGGTTACGGAAAAGGACCTAAAAGAAATAGTTGATGAACTCAAATCGCCCGATGGTCTTGCTGAAACGACTGACGACAAGATGCTTGTCGATCGTTCGAAATCACCTAGCATTGCCGGTGATAAGCACAGTGAAAAAGCAGCTTCGGAAGCAGATGTAAAATCACGATCACCCAGCATCACTAGCGAAAAGCATGACGATAAGGAATCCACTGATAAGTCAGGAACACCTAGCATTGTCGGTGACAAGATTACAGAAAAGGATATAAAAGATATAGTTGGTGAACACAAATCGCCCGATGCTCTTACTGAAACGATTGACAAGATGCCGGTCGATCGTTCAAAATCACCTAGCATTGTCGGTGACAAGCCCAGTGAAAAAGGAACCTCGGAAACGGATGAGAAATCGCGATCACCTAGCATCACCAGTGAGAAGCAGGATGATAAGGAATCCACTGTAAAGTCCGGAACTCCTAGCATTGCCGGTGATAAAATTACTGAAAAGGATCTACAAGAAATAGTTGATCAATCCAAGTCAACCGATGCTCTTACTGAAACGATAGCTGACAAGATGCCTGCCGATCGTTCAAAATCTCCCAGCATTGCCGGTGACAAGCCCAGTGAAAAAGGAACTTCTGAAACAGATGAGAAATCGCGATCACCTAGTATCACCAGCGAGAGACATGACGATAGGGAATCCACTGTTAAGTCTGGAACTCCTAGCATTGCTGGTGATAAGATTACCGAAAAGGACCTACAAGAAATAGTTGATCAATCCAAGTCCATCGCCGCTCTTATTGAAACGATAGATGACAAGATACCTGTCGATCGTTCAAAATCTCCCAGCATTGCCGGTGACAAGCCCACTGAAAAAGAAACTTCGGAAGTAGATGAGAAATCTCGATCACCCAGTATCGCTAGCGAAAAGCATGACGATAGGGAACCCACTGACAAGTCAGGAACACCTAGCATTGCCGGTGACAAGATTACAGAAAAGGACATAAAAGATATTGTTGATGAATACAAATCGCCCGATGCTCTTACTGAAACGATTGACGACAAGATGCCCGTCGATCGTTCAAAATCACCTAGCATAGCCGGTGACAAGCCCAGTGAAAAGGGAACCTCGGAAGCGGATGAGAAATCGCGATCACCTAGCATCACCAGTGAGAAGCATGATGATAAGGAATCCACTGTAAAGTCCGGAACTCCTAGCATTGTCGGTGATAAAATTACTGAAAAGGACCTACAAGAAATAGTTGATCAATCCAAGTCAACCGATGCTCTTACTGAAACGATAGATGACAAGATGCCTGCCGATCGATCAAAATCTCCCAGCATCGCCGGTGACAAGCCCAGTGAAAAAGGAACTTCTGAAGCAGATGAGAAATCGCGATCACCTAGTATCACCAGCGAGAGGCATGACGATAGGGAATCCACTGTTAAGTCTGGAACTCCTAGCATTGCTGGTGATAAGATTACCGAAAAGGACCTACAAGAAATAGTTGATGAATCCAAGTCCATCGCCGCTCTTACTGAAACGATAGATGACAAGATATCTGTCGATCGTTCAAAATCTCCCAGCATTGCCGGTGACAAGCCCACTGAAAAAGAAACTTCGGAAGTAGATGAGAAATCTCGATCACCCAGTATCGCTAGCGAAAAGCATGACGATAGGGAACCCACTGACAAGTCAGGAACACCTAGCATTGCCGGTGACAAGATTACAGAAAAGGACATAAAAGATATTGTTGATGAATACAAATCGCCCGATACTCTTACTGAAACGATTGACGACAAGATACCCGTCGATCGTTCAAAATCACCTAGCATAGCCGGTGACAAGCCCAGTGAAAAGGGAACCTCGGAAGCGGATGAGAAATCGCGATCACCTAGCATCACCAGTGAGAAGCATGATGATAAGGAATCCACTGTAAAGTCCGGAACTCCTAGCATTGCTGGTGATAAGATTACCGAAAAGGACCTACAAGAAATAGTTGATCAATCCAAGTCCATCGCCGCTCTTATTGAAACGATAGATGACAAGATACCTGTCGATCGTTCAAAATCTCCCAGCATTGCCGGTGACAAGCCCACCGAAAAAGAAACTTCGGAAGTAGATGAGAAATCTCGATCACCCAGTATCGCTAGCGAAAAGCATGACGATAGGGAACCCACTGACAAGTCAGGAACACCTAGCATTGCCGGTGACAAGATTACAGAAAAGGACATAAAAGATATTGTTGATGAATACAAATCGCCCGATGCTCTTACTAAAACGATTGACGACAAGATGCCCGTCGATCGTTCAAAATCACCTAGCATAGCCGGTGACAAGCCCAGTGAAAAGGGAACCTCGGAAGCGGATGAGAAATCGCGATCACCTAGCATCACCAGTGAGAAGCATGATGATAAGGAATCCACTGTAAAGTCCGGAACTCCTAGCATTGTCGGTGATAAAATTACTGAAAAGGACCTACAAGAAATAGTTGATCAATCCAAGTCAACCGATGCTCTTACTGAAACGATAGATGACAAGATGCCTGCCGATCGTTCAAAATCTCCCAGCATCGCCGGTGACAAGCCCAGTGAAAAAGGAACTTCTGAAGCAGATGAGAAATCGCGATCACCTAGTATCACCAGCGAGAGGCATGACAATAGGGAATCCACTGTTAAGTCTGGAACTCCTAGCATTGCTGGTGATAAGATTACCGAAAAGGACCTACAAGAAATAGTTGATGAATCCAAGTCCATCGCCGCTCTTACTGAAACGATAGATGACAAGATATCTGTCGATCGTTCAAAATCTCCCAGCATTGCCGGTGACAAGCCCACTGAAAAAGAAACTTCGGAAGTAGATGAGAAATCTCGATCACCCAGTATCGCTAGCGAAAAGCATGACGATAGGGAACCCACTGACAAGTCAGGAACACCTAGCATTGCCGGTGACAAGATTACAGAAAAGGACATAAAAGATATTGTTGATGAATACAAATCGCCCGATACTCTTACTGAAACGATTGACGACAAGATACCCGTCGATCGTTCAAAATCACCTAGCATAGCCGGTGACAAGCCCAGTGAAAAGGGAACCTCGGAAGCGGATGAGAAATCGCGATCACCTAGCATCACCAGTGAGAAGCATGATGATAAGGAATCCACTGTAAAGTCCGGAACTCCTAGCATTGCCGGTGATAAAATTACTGAAAAGGACCTACAAGAAATAGTTGATCAATCCAAATCGCCCGATACTCTTACTGAAACGATTGACGACAAGATACCCGTCGATCGTTCAAAATCACCTAGCATAGCCGGTGACAAGCCCAGTGAAAAAGGAACTTCTGAAGCAGATGAGAAATCGCGATCACCTAGTATCACCAGCGAGAGGCATGACGATAGGGAATCCACTGTTAAGTCTGGAACACCTAGCATTGCTGGTGAAAAAATTACTGAAAAGGATCTGAAAGCAGTTGAATCCCAACCGTCAGATACTGTTAGTGAAGCGATGGATGAGAAGACGCTTCCTGATCGCTCAAAATCACCTAGCATTGCTGGTGACAAATACAGTGACAAAGCCTCGGAAGCCGACGCAAAATCCCGATCACCTAGTATTACTAGCGAAAAGCACGATGATAAGACGTCCACTGTGCCATCGGGAACATCTAGCATTGCCGGTGATAAAGTTACCGAAAAGGATCTACAAGAAATCATTGATGACAAAGCGCTTGTCGATCGTTCAAAATCACCCAGCATTGCTGACGATAAGCAGAGTGAAAAAGAACCCTCCGAAGCTGATGAAAAATCGCAATCATCCAGTATTGCTGATGAAAAGCATGATGTTAAAGAATCCACCGTACACTCGGGAACATCTAGCACTATCGGTGATAAGGTTACCGAAAAGGATTTGACAGAAAAAGTTGATGATTCCAAATTGCCTACCTGCATTGGTGAAACAATGGATGACAAGGAACCCGTTGACCGTTTAAAATCACCCGACATTGTTGATGATAGGCACAGTGAAGAGGAACCGACTGTGCAGTCAAGAACACCTAGTATTGGTGGCGATAAATTTATCGAAAAAGATTTCAAAGAAATACTTCTCGAATCCAAATTGCCTAGTACTCTTGGTATACCAATGGATGTCAAGACGTCGGCCGATCGTTTGAAATCCCCCGACATCGTGAGTGATAAGTCCAGCGAAAAGGGAGCTTCGGAAGTAGATGGAGAATCGCGATCACCTAGTATCGCCAGCGAAAAACACGATGATAAGGAACCTACTGTACATTCACGAACTCCTAGCATTGCAGATGATAAGATTACAGAAAAAGATTTGCAAGAACTAGTTGATGAAAAGCTGGATGACAAGGTCCCTGTCGATCGTTCAAAATCTCCCGAAATCACTGGTGAGAAGCACATTGAAACAGGAGTCTCGGAAGCAGATGAAAAATCACGATCACCTAGTATTACCAGCGAAAAGCACGACGATAGAGAACCCACCATAAAGTCGGGAACATCTAGCATTGCTGGTGATAAGATAACCGAGAAGGATCTAAAAGATATAGTTGATGATTTCAAATCGTCCGATGCTCTTACTGAAACTATAGACGACAAGATGCTTGTCGATCGTTCGAAATCACCTAGCATTGTCGGTGATAAACAAAGTGAAAAAGAAGTTTCGGAAGCAGATGAAAAATCGCGTTCACCCAGTATCACTAGCGAGAAGCATGAAGATAGGGAATCCATTGTGAAGTCAAGAACATCTAGCATTGCCGGTGAAAACATTACCGAAGTGGATGTAAAAGAAATAGTTGATGAATCCAGATCGCCTGATGCTCGTACTGAAACAATAGATGATAAGACGCCTGTCGATCGTTCGAAATCTCCCAGCATTGCCGGTGACAAGCCCAGTGAGAAAGGAGCTTCGGAAGCAGATGAGAAATCGCGATCCCCCAGTATCACCAGCGAGAAACATGATGATAAGGAATCCACTGTACCGTCCGAAACTCCCAGCATTGCCGGTGATAAGATTACCGAAAAGGATCTACAAGAGACAGTTGATCAATCCAAATCAACCGATGCTCTTACTGACACAATAGGTGACAAGATGTCTATCGATCGTTCAAAATCTCCCAGCGTTTCCGGTGACAAGCAAGGAAAGGAAGCTTCCGAAGCAGTTGAGAAATCGCGATCACCCAGTATCACCAGCGAGAAGCATGACGATAGGGAACCCACTGTGAAATCCGAAACACCTAGTATCGCCGGTGATAAGATTACGGAAAAGGATCTAAAAGAAGTAGGTGATGAACCCCAGTCGCCCGATACTCTTACTAAAACCATAGATGACAAGATGCATGTCGATCGTTCGAAATCACCCAGTATTGCCGGTGATAAGCACAGTGAAAATGGAGTTTCGGAAGCAGATGAAAAATCTCGATCGTCGAGTATTGCCAGCGAAATGCGCGATGATAAAGAAGCGACGGTGAAGTCAGGAACACCGAGTGTAGCCAGTGATAAAATTACCGAAAAGGATATAAAAGAAATAATTGACGAATCCAAATTATCCTGCGCGGTTAGTGAAATGTTGGGTGATAAGGCAACAATCGATAGTTCGAAGTCACCCAGCATTGTTAGTGATAAACTCATTGAAAAAGAAGCCTCAGAAGCAGATGAAAAATCGCAGTCACCCAGTATTACCAGCGAAAAATCTGATGACAAGGAACCTACCACGAAGTCGAGAACACCTAGCATTGCTGGTGATAAGATTATTGCTGAAATGGATCTGAAAGATATGGCCGAGGATAGGAAGTTACCCGGTTCTCTCAGTGAAACGATAGATGACAAGACGTCTGTCGATGGTTCGAAGTCACCCAGCGTTGCTGATGATAAACATAGTGAAACAGGAGTCTCAGAACCAGACGAAAAGTCACGATCACCGAGTATTACCAGTGGAAAACCCGATGATAAGGAGTCCACCTCGAGGTCGGGAACGTCCAGCGTTGCCGGTGAAAAGATCACCGAAAAGGATTTAAAAGAACTCATTGACGAAACCAAACCACTCAGCGCTCCTGGTGAAAAGGTGGATGAAAAGGTGATCATCGATCGTTCAAAGTCGCCGAGCATTGCTGGTGATAAGCATAGTGAAAAGGATACGTCCGAGTTTGATGAAAAATCACGATCACCTAGTATTGAAAGCGAAAAGCACGACGATAAGGAACCTACCGCGCGTTCAAGATCTTCGAGTGTCATTGCTGATAAGGACACTGAAAAAGTGGATCCAAAAGTATCCATCGAAAGTTCGAAATCACCTAGTATTGATACTACTAAACTTAGTGACAAGGACGTTGCCAAGGTACATGACAAATTGCAATCGCCCAGTACTGCTATCATCAAGCACGATGGTCAGGAACTGGTCGACGATGCCGAAATTACCGAAAAGCATTCAAAGAAATCGGACGAACAATCTGTTTTCTCCACAACTTTGACGACACCTAGCACAGGTGGAGATAAACATAGTGAACCATCTAAAATTGGCACCACCAAGCCCGATGACAAGTCCAGATCACCAAGTATAGCAGATGAAAAATCGAAATTATCTAGTCCTGACAGCGAAAAAACGAGTGATAGTATAGTCGGTAGTGAAAAGGATATTGGAAAGTTAGCCGATACATCACGAAAATCCAGTCTTGCGAGCGAAAAGCACAGCGAACATGAAGCAATAGAGGTAGATAAGTCGAGATCGCCAAGTATAGTTGGCGAAAAGCCCGACGAAAAATTGCCAATTCTTCGTTCAAGATCAGCAAGCACTGCAGATGACAAACATGGCGAAAAGGATATAACTGGGCCGACCATCGCTGACGATCATGATAAGAAAGAACCATCTGATGACACCGTTTTGGATGGTAAGCAGATCGAAATAGAAACGACCAAAACGATTGAGGAATTCAGTTCACCTTTAAGCACTGACGTTAAACAGAGTGAACGACAACCGGTCGATCTTTCAAAAACATCTGCCAAGTTAGACGATGGATTGGGTGATACAAATCTTTTGACTAAAATCAGCCCTCGTGACGAATCCGTGGAAGATAAAAAATCAACTGATACAAGCCACGTAACGGTCGATCAAACTGAGAAAAAAATTGTTAGTAGCGCAGTGCCGGAATTGGAACGTTCGTCGCGATCACCCAGTATCCCGACTGGTACCCTCCAAAAAGAACTCGATGACGATGAGAAAGATGCTGATAAGCAACTTGCTGATAAATCTCGATCTACAAGTATCGCAAGTATTCATGATAGTAAACTTGATGAAAAATGTGCCGTTCAAGCTCTGCAGAAACTTGCTGAAACAATAGCAGACAAATCAGAGGAAACAAAGCATGTTACACAATCGCCACATGACGAAACAGAACCTCACGATACACCGAAAGATCGTTCTCGTTCCCACAGTGTATTCGATGCAGGTGAGAAAACTCCTTTGGGCCGATCGCGCACAGCAAGTTTATTCGAAGATAGGATACCTGAAGTATCATCCTTACGCGATGGAGCCAAAGCAGCGTCCCAAGAGCCTGGAGGTATTTCCAGTTATGAGGAAAGTGACGAAACAAAGCTTACGAAGGATGTTTCGTCAAGAAAGTCAAGTTTACGGGACGTGGATGATAAGAAACATTCAGTGAGTAGTGATTCTAGAAAATCTAGTCTTGTGAAATTTGAGGATGCAGTTTCAAAACGATCGAGTGTGGGAATCCAAGAAGACATCGCTGGACAGCTTGCAGAAGATTACAATACCACGACTGACGAAATATCGAAAGTCGAGACGTACATCGTAAATAAATATATTATGAAAGAAGAAAAGATTACCTCTCGAGTAGTTGAAGACATTGTGATGCTCTACTCAATGCCAAAGTCTATGATCTTACGGCTTATTGAGGCTATTATTGTGAAGACGGAAGTGCCTAGGGATTTCGTTGTAGATTATCCCGAATACGACGAAACATGTGATTCAGCTGTTACGTCGAAAGATGATCACGTTGACGTGATCGATATTTCTCCTGCAAAGCGACAAGATATTGAAAGTTATATACAGGAAGAGTTTATAACAAAAAATAAAAAGATTTCATCGAAAGTTCTCGATGACCTGGTAACTCTGAAATCGGTTTCAAGGCACATTATTATAATAATCATTGAAGAGATTATTACTAAGCGAAAGATACCCAAAGCGGAGCTTCTCGAAGATGGAATTCTTGATGCAAGTCCCAAAATCTCGGAAACGGACAGTTACAAACCGATGGAACAAGAAAGGAGACTATTTCATGAACAAAGTCTTCCTTCGATAAGTACAGAATTCGACAGGTCTTCACATCCCTCAATTTCAAGTTCAGATATTCGAAAAGAGCACGAATCAGGTATATCCGAACAGAAACGTGTTCAAGTCGAGACTTACGTGATGGAAGAATGCGTGAAGAAAGGCAAGAAGATTACGGTATTAGTTCTTGAGCAAATAATGACGAAAATGTCGGTTCCAAGGTCCGTTTTACTGGATATCATAGAAAACATCATAGTTACACGGAAAATGTCGAGAACCACAATGGTCGACGATGCAATTTACGATGATGTTGATACAGAGACGAGCAAATCACCGGAAACCTTGTCAACGAAAGATCGAAACGTCGAGTTTTCCGGTAAGTCCACACCAGACCCAAAGTCTTCTGGATATTCGACACCCGAGACTCGACAATACGATGATAAGTTTAGTAAAGAAATTTCCTCATTTTCGAGTGACTATGAAAGTCCCTTCCACAAAGCTTTCGTAGGTGGAATGACGGAAATCAGGACAACTCATATAACAACACTATCTGGTAAATCTACACCAGACTTTGTTGCCCGTGGTGAAACACCTGACTCTCTGTCAGATAGTATAGTAAGTAGCATTCAGACCAAGACCGAAGAACAGGTGTCTTCCGGTAAGGAACCGCTACATACTTCGGTTCACGAACCTAGTGATACGCTGGAGCAGGCTCCATCGATTTCTACCACACGGGTTGCTATGACAACTGCTACCACAACTACAACGTCCGCATCGGGCTCTGTTCCCGAGCAGAGCGACTATGCAGTTACCAGCGAGAAAGTCACGGGTGAACAAGTATTTTCCGACGAGCTGAGTAAAAAGCTGAAACGGGATACCATTCACGTCGAATCAAAAAGTCAAGTCGGTGACATGCCTGACATGGCGAAGGGAGTATCGTCAGATACGTTGGATGAAGAAGAACAGCCTACTGTAACGACTAAAATAATCAGAAAGGAAGTTGTCAGCGAAGAAGAACCCGAGGTTATCACACGGGTAATCAGAAGGGAAGTCATCGGTGATGAAGAAGAAGATCAACCCGAGATAATCACACGGGTAATCAGAAGGGAAGTTATCGGCGATGAAGAAGAAGACCAACCCGAGATAATCACACGGGTAATAAGGAGGGAAGTAATCGACGATACAGAAGAAGACCAACCCGAGGTAATCACACGGGTAATCAGAAGGGAGGTTATCGGCGACGAAGAGGACCAACCTGAGGTTATCACACGGATAATCAGGAGGGAAGTTATCACCGATGAACAAGAAAAACCTGAAGTAATTACAAAAGTAATCCAACGCGAGATTAACATCCTCGACGACGATATACCCCACTACGAAAAATCTGACATCCAAACGACGCCCGAAAAAGGAAACTCTGCGATAAGTGCGGATATTAAGAGAACGATTACAACTGTGACAACTGTGACCGAGCCCGATGGCAAAGTAACTACAAAAAAAGACGTGCAGGAGAGTACCGACACACTTGAAGGTGATGAGCTATTGGAAAAACTCATTGATTCGACAAAAACAGATGATAGCGATACACTGACGGATGCAAAATCAATCGAAAGTTTGAAAACGGAAAAAATCATAACGGAGACAATTAAAACCGTAGGATCAACATCAAGCGCGTCTACGACTGGAATAAGAGGAGATAGTATTTCGAGTACTTCCACTCCTGCCTCTGCACTGCGGGATGAAAAATGTGATACTCTTGGTAAGAGCAAACTTGAGAAAATAGTCGCAGAAACCGTCGATCATCCGATATCACCATTAATCAAAGATCTCATATCGGACGAGCGAAGCTACTCCGGAAAATCCTCACCGGAGATAGCACCGAAGGATATCGGCAGTTCAACAGGAAAGTCAACACCTGATATCTCAGCTTCACCGTTCACAAAAGACAGCGGCGCTGGGACTCTGGTGCAGACATCTGGAAGATCGACACCTGACAGACGTGCCGATAGTCGCTCGAGTACCGCAACGCCAGAAGGTTTTCGATCGAGCGAAGTCATCCGAACTACTATAACTACTACTCGAACCATGTCTGAAGACGGTGATATAATCACGACTACAAAGGAAATAACCGAAGCGACTAACGAAAAAGGTGAAGTGACCATTTTAAAGGAAAAGACCGACGTTAAGGTCGAGGACAGAGTTTATCCCAAAGACATTGGTGAAAGCAGCCCGAGAAGTGATCACAGCAGCATGCACAGTCGAGCTGGTACTCACGCATGGGGAAGCAGCGAAGATAGACACACATATTCGGACGAGGACGTGCCGGGCTCCCCACTCTCGACAACATCACAAGTAGGCTATTCACCACAATCTACGTATCACTTTGGGGAGCAAACTTTTGGCAAAGACTCGTCGCACAAGAGCATAGAATTTTCCGAAGCCGATATGAGTAGCAGCTTCTATGGTGAACTACCAGATCTGCCGCCAAGAGTAACAACCTTGAAGTCAGCTTATATGGAGAGCGCTGGTAGTGATGCTTCGGGAGCAAGTGGTCATGCGCCGACCGAAGGTGACTTTTCGTTTAAGAAATTTACAGTTGAAAAGGAATTCGCCGGTGGTTACAGTGAAAAGTCCGGTAGCAAGCGATACGTCGATGACGCTGATCTTGACTTCGAGAAGGCCCTGATGGAACGCAAAGAAATGAAGAGAGAACGAGACGACCATTCCGGTACAGCTACAACCGGCTATACGAATGGTAACCTGGCAAAACCATCGTCTTCGTCATTAAGTGAAGAAAGCAAGGATCCGAAGGACGATGCTAAGAAGGATCCTTTGGCCGGTTGGGGTACACCTCTGGGACTTCCATCGCCTAAACCACCGAGAAAATTCAATTTGCGAACTACTGCCCGACCGACTGACTCTGCTGATATTTCACCGGATTCGCTCAACTTTGACGCTATCAATGATTGGGGCGAACCGTTGAGATTACCTTCACCTGCCCCGATAGCTGACGAAGCTTCGAACAAAGGCACACCTGTCACTCCGAAGAAGGAAAGAAAGCAACCAAAAAAAGTAATATCCGAGAACATAAAGAACAGAAAACGGTCGGATAGTCCGTCGAAAAATGAGAAAAAGACAAAAGACGCAAAAAATAAAATTCAACCAGTTTACATGGATCTCACTTACGTTCCCCATCATGGAAACTCATACTATACGTCACTTGAATTTTTCAAGAGAGTGCGGGCTAGGTATTACGTTTTCAGTGGTACCGAACCCAGTCGCGAGGTCTACGATGCCCTCCTCGATGCTAAGAAAACCTGGGAGGATAAAGACTTGGGTAAGTTTAAACACACTAATAGAGGGTGCAAACCAGACCTTTTCATAATTACTAGATAAATACACGACAATCATTTTCATTAGAAGCATTTGCAATTGATTAGTTAATAATGCAAATGATTCTAGAATTCGGCTTAATGGCTTCAAGTTATATTATGTCTGATAATTAAATTGTGCTGTCTTACGTTGTTTCAGAGGTAACCATGATTCCAACTTATGATACCGACACATTGGGATACTGGGTTGCTGATAACGAGGAAGCGCTTGCCGCCAATCATATCGATCTATCACCGTCAGCATCGCGATGCACGATAAATTTACAAGACCATGAGACCAGTTGCAGCGCCTACAGGCTCGAGTTCTAGGAAATGGCAGCCTGCTCAGCCGTGATAGTCGAGTTCTGAGCCCTGTCCGGACCAAAACCAGGCATCATAGTCGATCCGGACTACCCAGAGGTTGTTCATAGATGAACCTAAAAATATCCTGTCTGTGGCTTCCGAGACACTGAATCTGTTTTCAAGCCCGAAATGGTCGTGTGGAATGCAAAAACGATGCTTTCTTCCGAGCTGGATATTACTTACTTACCCTGTTGTCGGGCGAGGGGAGGGGGTGGGGACCACAAAAAATCGTTGCCCGCGGCTAGCGAGATTATGTTTGCGAAGCCGTTCAAGATAACAAGGTCGCGGTGCCCAAACGGCAGCGACACAATCTCTTGAATAGCTTGTCGTATCGAAAAAGAAAAAGCTAAATACACAGAAAGATATTTGAAAACAGGTTAGTTGTTTACAACGACCTTAAAAAGCTTGCACCAAAGAAAAATCGACAATGATAAGCGGCAAATGAAGAACAGTTTCCACCCTTTCCTCGTCATCGCAATGCGATACAGATAGTAATCTCAATAATCCGGCACTGCTGCCGCTTCACGAATACTGCATAGTAACCCGACACGAACCCTCGGCAGAAGCATTGAAAACATTGAAAACAAAACTGGCGTCAATGTAATATTAATAATGAACGATAAAAGTATGCGAATGTTCTTTATAGAAAATATTAAGAGCAGTCCATAAGCGCGTTTATCGGAAATGTTAATATTCGTACCCAGGAGAGTGCTCAGCGTTATTGATGTTTTTCCTGCGGTATTTTTAAGTACAATATTCTGCGCTATAATTGAGTAATTTATCAGTCTATTGACACGGCATCAACGTATCTTTCTAATCGCCATCACTGCGTCACAGTTTATCAAAACACCGCAATGACATAGCGCTTCCTACTGGTAACTCGAACTGGTTTATTTCAATTTCCATTACGATGATAACCGTTCTAAGCACATACCGGCAAGATTCGTTGCGAAATCGACCAGCAGGGAAAAGCTATACGAACGTAAAAAAGAGAAAAAGAAACGAATTGTAGCCGGTGTACCTTAATGATTGTCGGACGGAGTCAGTGCAGCGCGTAATGGTGACAAAACAAGTATGGGGCTCGAAAGAAACAACGGCTAATAACAATCGCTGAGCAACTTCCAATAGGAAAACATCCTAATGAGCATTCCGTTTTATCGAACACACGTTGCACATCAAGTCTTGAAACATCCATCCAAACGTCCGAGTCTGTTAAAAGTACATTAAATTATCATTTTAATGCGGACGGGTCCACCGCTGGCTTCTGAGCCTGAACAGATTCGAATCATGCGTCAATAGAGGCTCTCTCGCCGACTAATGATTCCGATGATTCACGCGAATAATACGCGTAGTTAGGACTCAAAAACCATCCCGTCCGTCGAGTCTGCTCCTATGCAAAAAAAAACAAAATAACCTAAAGACATACTTAGGCCATAGACGAAAATGTACAATCCAAGAGCGATTCAACTTTTGTACTTAGCCTTCGGCCAGTGATATTGGTTATAAAATTGGCCAAAATAAAGAACGATGATGATGATGACGATGATGATGATGATGATGATAATGATGATGATGATTTTAAGGGGGTTGAAATAGCAACGGCGATGACGATGATGATGATGATGATGATAATGACGATACTTAATACGACAACGACACATAAGATGAGTTTTATGTAAGTCATATTAATTACGTAGTTTTCCAACGCGAACCATTCGTTGTCATTCTTTTCCGATTATTTTTTTAAAATAAATTACAAGTATAATTATCGTAACAATTTATATGTACCGTTATTACAGCCATTTTAAGTTAGATTCATATGCATCACCAGGTCCTAATGAATTTAAGTGATGCGATGAAATAGATCGATTAATTGAATCATGGCCGTCCGCCCCGGTTGAAACCGAATTCAGATAGCTTTAATGGAAGTATGTTTTCAAGTTTTTCTATATTGTCCACCTGTAACCTTTCATAATTTACGAGAATTAATTTAGCTCAATATAGCCCTAGAGGCTGCTTCCCTGTTTCTTTACCGTTTTTAGCAAAGGATAAATGTGTACGCTGCGAATATTTTGACCACCCTTTTACATTTTCCTGTGATTCAAACGCACTTGTCCAAGGGCAAATGCGTATATTTCTTTGTAACGTATACACCAGATATTAGTTTATACGATGCGATTTTAAATAAGATTTACTAAGGTAATACCGTATATTTCAAAAGAGTTTAAAAACTCAAGTGATTATTAAAATATAAATAGAGCTGATCTGCGATAAGATTTTAATATGCGAATTATTACATACAATAAATGATAGTAGCAGCGATAAAACATGACTGAATGGAGGGAAAAGATTATAAAATCACAAAGAAAGTAAGACGCTGTCGCGAGAAAAGTGAATCCAATAAGACTCCATTATTGACATGATTATGTTACAATTAATTATTTTTAGGGTTTTGCGAATACGGTTGAAATCGAATCGAGTATTCGTCCATTCAAACTTCCGAACAGCATCCAATAATTCGTATGTTTTCAAATATTTTCTAGATGAATCATATTTTTTTAACATGTGCACGTGGAAATAGTGATGTCCAAAAGTGGGTTTAAAAAATGTTGGTGCAAATTTTTTTTATCGCTAATGGAAAAAAATATAATTGGCACAATAATTGAGCGATTAATCTAAACCTTTGCAAATAAATTTATTAGAACTTGTACTTTTTTATATTCGATTTAGAAAAAAATGACTAATGCGCTTCATACTATTCAATTAACTCAGTGAACGAAAGGAGCGAATATCGGGAAACGATGCAAATTATATCTAGTATATGGCTAGCACACTATTTTTTAAATTAGCAACAAAGCTCCTCTATTATTTTGATATTTTCTTTACAACATTCTTCAAAAAGTTATCCGTATATCGAGAAGTATAAAGGTAGCCTAAAGTTAAATTTACTATCACTTTTAGGTGAGCGCTCGTGATTTTTTCCGAAAATATTTGGATAATTTTTTGAAAAATGGTGCCTGAGATATCATCTGAAATTAAGAAGCTCTTCGAATTTCAAATCGAAGTATTCGTATTCGACTTGGGTAGAATTATTCGAAACTTCAAATATTCGCACAGCCCTATTATTTTTGTATCGTCAAAGATATCATCATCTTGCATCGTCCTCCTCGATTCTACGGATCAATGCCTTTTATATCGTACATACCCACTACGTACGAGAAAACGGCTAAACGATGGACGATGACGTTCAAGTATGTATATGTATTTATGTATTATTTATTGACGATTAATAACGACCAGCTATCTAGGTAGGGTGTTGAAATTATAAAATTAATTGATAACAAAAAATTCTCAAAGAACAAACCAAACTATATACACTGATGAACGTAACGAAGAATAAAAATTAGGAGCGAGCTTTCACGGAAACAAAAAAAAAAAACAATTACAGTAGAATGATTGCGATGAGCGGTATGAGGCAGATGATAATGCAAAAGTGAACACATGTGCGATCCCCGAATCGTGGTGCACCTCAGGGGTTGATAACTATTTAATATGCTTTATGAAGTCAGTCAACGGATAAAGTCATTCAACATTATTTTGTCACATCGAACGAGGAACGAACTGATTTCATCGTTTCCGATAGATGAACTCAGTTCACTCTATAATATGTATTGATAGGTACAACGTTACTCCGACAGCTCATTAATGTCATTGAAGAAAAGAGAAACAAAAAAGCAAACAAACAAATGATACTTTATTTAAAAAGTTTGATGTGCATTGTTCTAGTCAGACATCTCGTGCAAATGTTTAACAGCAAGTCGATCTAGTCATCTCAGGACCATTTGTTTGTTTGACATTTGTTGTCACCTTTTGAGGTGCTCGAGCGCGCGCGTTACGCTTTCGAAAAACGAGCTAAAATTTATTGTGGAGTGTTCATGGTGCTATGGTTATTATTATAGAAATAAAAATGTTACGCTATATGATTAAATGATAATATAATAAATATGCGATACCCCCTCGATTGCAGAATTGGCTTCGCGATAACCGCAATGCTTTTAATCCTCTACCGTCTTCATGTTGGAAAAACGTACTTTAGTTATATTACTTACATATGACACAAAGGCTGGACATTATCGCATTCTTAAAAAACAGAATAGATAAATAACAATCCTTGATGACAAAACAATTGAAATCTGGTCTTGTCATTTTTTAAACTAAGTAGATCTAGAACGATAGATACAAACTTTTTTTTTCATAAAGCCCTCAAAATGATCTATCCACAGTTTTTCTTGTCATTGTGGCAAAATACCTTCGTCTCTCCGACATAACTTACTTCAGAAATAGGCAAACTTCTACCACTACACCTTATTAACCAGCGTACAGAGTTCAAATCGATATCCTCATGCGATATCCTCAGTACGTCCGAACACCGACGAATTCACCGAAAAAGCACTGAGTGCTTTTCGAACATTTAAAACACAGAGATTTTGTTCGAAATCACCGAAAAAGCTCCGAAAATTAATGTCTTTGAGCCATAAAAGTGCCGTGCTTTTTTGCTGCTGATCATAAAAAAGACCATGAAGCGCGGCACTTTCATGATCGAAATACACGAATTTTCGAAACTTTTTCGGTGCTTTCGTTCAAAACGTCGGTGTTTTTGACGTTTCAAAAGCACTCAGTGCTCATCGGTACTTTTTCAGTGACCGTCCTTCGTTCTTTCGGTGCCTCTTTCAGTCTGCTAACCTGCTAGGGATCCGTAAAACCCTATCAAGTACTCTTTCGTTTCTCGTCACAAAGTAAGTTATCTTGGTGTACAACTCCATAAGAATTTCTATTCGCTATTTATTGCAAGATCATTAATTTTCAAGAAAGTTCCTATTTCTTCATCATTTCTGTCCAGCGTTAAATTTGTATATAAAGCAATTCAATAATTCCGCCCATGCGACTAGACAAGTTGCTCTTATTAAGTCAACAAAATATTAGAGCCTCTAGCGCGCGGAGAAGCTGGCCAGGACAACGAAGATCACAGTTTGCTGCTGAAAGGTGAGAAAGGTAAGTTGCGCACGGAGGGTAAATTTCAGCGGAAGGTAAATTGCAGCGGAGGATCAATTACAGCGACACAACTGTCCCAGGATCCATGCAGAATACAGCAGCAGCGTACTGTTCTCGTTATCCTCGATGTCTTTTTCTCTCTCGCTCCACCGCGGCCGTCGTTGATTCTATCTCTCTCGCGCCCATCTACGTTTCTCGTCGACGTCACGTGCTGCTAGTATCGATACATGAAAGTTACACGCTCTGCCCGAAATACCAGCAACCCGGTAACCATGGTGCACGGTTCTCGGGCTACCCTGTAACCTCAAAGCCGCCGATCGCTGGCCCATGATTTTTTGTTGCAATTTCCACCCCGAGAGACGGAACTGATAAGCGAATAATTAGAAAGTATATACCTACCTACGATCGTATATATACGTGGTGGCCTCGACCGGACGCATATTATTCTCGGAATAAACCGAGACCCGACGTAATGCGCGTGCGGCGTACACGAGAAGCCGCAAGCGCGATAGATGCCCGAGAGCATGGTATAACAACAACAGGGGCTGCTTTCCCGGGACGCCCGCCGTGCGCCGCAGTCCTCTCACAATCAGCGCAGAGTGGTGCAGAACGTGGAGATGCCCACCGTTCGTGATTCCGGGGATGCTGCCGCTGCCGCTGCTCGTGGCTATCCAGTTCGATACTGGATGTATCGAGAGGCGCACGTTAGCTCGGCGCGGCTCGCGAGCGTCTCGATATTTAGACAACATTGACGCGTTGCTCCCGCGACTAAAAGCGCCGTACACTCGTGTCAAGGACACCGATAAGACTGAGTGATGCGATTTTTCCGACAATTCGATTAAAGGCAGTAACAAAAAAAAACAGAAAAAAAATAAACACGAGAATATGGAGACAAGGAGAGGGACTTTGTTTTCCAGGACGATAAGCGACGGTCGTAGCAGTCGAGCGCGGCACGACTTGCGTGCACGTTAAAAAAACTAGTGAGCGAGAGTGCGACAGTCTTCGGTCGTATTGACCGACCGCTCATCGATAGCCACTCTCGGCCTTTTATCATGGATTATCACCCTTTTGCACTGTGTGCCGCATGCACAGAATGGACTTGACCAGTGGTTCGTAAGCTTGGAAGCCTTAGTAGACGTACACTTTCACTTTGCGCCCCTTTTCTGTCTAATTTCCTGTGTGTTTTGTGGTGTCAAACTCATTACGAACTGCTATGCTTTCATTCGTTCCCTCGAGCCTCTGACAATGGTGTCGAGTGACGATTGTAAACGAAGCGACATTCGAGCTGTAACTTTGTATACCTATCGAGAGAGAGATTAAATTGTGCACGTTTAACGATAGTTACGGGAGACTGCGCGCCACAAACAGGCTCAGAGTTTCAGGATATGCAATCAACCATTGATACAAATTATTGATACCCTTTATTAATGTTATTCCTCGGGACGTTATATTTTCACCTTTCGTATCTGCACATTCATGCACGTGTGAAGATGAATATGTGTCACGAGCTTGAACTTGTCGGCACGTCGCCAATTTTCGACTCATTCATCAGGACCGGAGAGCGGAGAAAATAACGTTATCTGCGTATCTATCATCCCGCCGGAAGTGCATCTTACTGGTTGAGAGGAAACAAGCAACGGACACGACCTGTTGTGGCGCGAAAAGACAGGCCAGACAAAACTTATCCGCGAACGGGCGAGTGATATAATTGGCCCGTCGTTGACGGGACTGACGGATTGCTAGCAGTTTAAATGGCAAGATAGGTCAGGGTCGCACATCGATTATCGCTCGCGAGCTCTCCCGTCTCGTTACCCGTATAATATGTCGTCCCCAAGTATCCTGTGTCATGTTGGCCCGATGCAGCGGTAACATAGAGCCACTTGAAATGAAAATCCTTCGTACCGCTGTTTTCATTTTTTGTTGTTGTTGTGCCTCCTCTCGTGCTTTCGCATGATTAAAAATCACTCCATCGATGTCCGTCGGTGACCATCCAGGTCAATCTGTTGATGGACTGGTCCCAAGCGTGCATATAGAACGATACAAGAGTGCCATTAAAGTAATTCGTTGAACGTACTTCAACGTGCCCTTTTGCTTTCACTCGGCGACAGTCATATTTCCCAATCGCTGAAAGAGGCTTATGTACTGTACGAGAACAATTTGCTTTTTCACCCTTCAAAGCGTATATTCATTTCTTACATATAGAAAAACGTATATATTTTATTACATACAAAAGCGTATATTTTTTTCTTACATATAAAAAAACGTACGCTTTCCTTACACTCTGAATTCCTTATCTTACTTTACACTTGAAGTTTGGTGCTTGGTTTGAAAAATGTTATCAAAGAAAAATCGAATGGAAGTACGTTACACACCGGTATGTTGATGTGCTTCAAAGGGTTAAAAATGTGTATTTCCTTCAGTGGTTGTTTGTTATGTTTAGGGACCATAACCGGGTGCGAGTAATGAATAGCAGATTCGCGCAACTACAAACCTTCTCCTTTCAACGTGCTCTGCAAGATATAACACGTTAATTAGACTGCCTCATGACGCGTTCAGTGTCCACTTCCAAGAGCGCCACTGACATATAATACTGACCTGTTAATCGTCTCTTTCTGCGTGGCTAAGTTGTACTTTAATAATCGTTACATTTGATTGTTGGTACGCGGCGAATGAGATCCTGTCAAGAGCCTTCGTTGGTTTTCCATGATAAATGATTTGCTCATTATTACGAATCTAAGAATGATTGTCCAAAGTATGGATGCCTAAGAATGTTTTTTTGCCAGCAGCGCGAGAAAAACCCTTAAATTATAACTCCGCAAACATTAACCAGATACATTCAAGCTGATGCACATGTTATGCTCGGAATGATGATTTTAGTGTGCCAAAGTGCAGTGACCTGGGATTAAGTGGAAAAGTGAAATATAAAGTGGACAGATACACGTGAAGACAGAGTACGTCGTGCGCATATAGTGTCGAACTATATGCAGAGCTTTCCTGAGAGCTGATGGTGCACCTTTACCCAGAACATCATCACGAGAACGAGAAAGAAGCAAAGTACAAGGAGGAGAGAAAACGGCGGAGAAGAAAAAAGACAATTCTTTGTAGAGAGCGGAGAGAGCCGTCGCCGCCGCCGCCGACGCCAACAACAACACCAACAACAACGACGACGACGACGACGACGACGACGACGAGGGAATCTCCAGAATCGCCGTCATCTCGTTGCGGCATTAAGCAGCTGAAGCTACCACCAAGTATAAACAATACCGAAAGTGAAATTAGGCTGGGCAAGAGAGTTTCCTCGTATGCAACAGAAAACTTTACAGTGAGACTATCTCATCTTTATTTATAATATGTTCAACGGGGCTGAAGAACGACAACCGTGCAGGCGGGGACACGAAAAATCGCCACCATGAGGAAAAGAAGAATAATTCGTAGACAAAGGCAGGTCGAAGAATCCTAAGCCCCAATACAAAACACGACTCAAAGGTTTTTATAACTTTTTGTTATTCTATGCAAATGATAAAATTTGAATAAGAACTGATTAAATGATAAAATTTGAATAAGAACTGATTGAATGATCAAATTTGAATAAGAACTGATTAAATGAGCAAATTTGAATAAGAACTGATTAAATGATCAAATTTGAATAAGAACTGATTAAATGATCAAATTTGAATAAGAACTGATTAAGATATAAAATTGAATGAATTAATAGCTTCCGACATACTTAATTATTCTTGTGTCGATTTGAAAATGTCCCTTAAGTAGGGGGACTGAGGTTGTTGGGGTTTCTATAGGGCCCATGGCCCGGGCCCGGTTTCACGAGCGTTGGTGGTGGCTCATGATGGTCTTGACTCTCTTATCCGGATATTGTCTGAACGTCGTCGTCGTTGTCGTCGCTGTCGCCGAAGGGAATCCGGTTCGGCCCTTTTCCTACACCTCCGGATTTTCCTCTTACTCGTCTTATTCGTCATCCTCATCGTTCAAAGAACAGCGATTCCGAAGCAGAAGCAGCAGCAGTAGTAGTAGCAGCAGCACAGACACTATTGCTACTTCCGCCGGGACTGATGTCATTATTTTTTTGCGCGACAATTGCGACGGTCGATTGGGTACCGAGGAGATCCAAGAATTTCTTGCTACTTACCAAAAGACTGCCAAACTCTCAGTCAGCATGATACAAAAATCACGTGAGTAAACATTTTCGAGATAATCTTTGCTCGCCTTCCTGAGAAACGAAAAAGATGTTGCTAACTATAAATTTATAGTTACATACGACCTCAGCCATTTTTTAAAAGTTGTCTTTGCTGTTTATAAATACAATTAGTAAATAATAGCTGCAGTAACGAACTGTATTCTTTTGAAAATGTTGCATTGCATGACAAACGTTTTTCGAGTTACCATGCATACAATCGTTACTATAGGTATAGTATTATTTGCACAACAATTCAGCAACTGTAAAATGGTCATTGCAACAATTCAGCAAGTGCAAAATGGTCATTGCAATGTTAACAAAATAGCGCAAGTAAGTATACTAAAGTAACTATGGTCGTATTTAATTATATATCCGTGGTTAAAGTAACTACAACATTACATTGGCAATTATGAAATTAGTTATTGTAAGTATAATGAAAAGCAATGTGTAGTCATTGCCTTAAACAATGTATTTAAAGGTCAACGCTGTGCGATACACATTGATTCTAAACGAAAAGGGAAGATAGTGGCACGATCGGGATGAAAGCTAGCGACACCGATCGAGGGTGAAGTTGAAAACTAGGGAAGATGCAAACAGTGTGCGGGGCACCCCAACACATTGGCACGAGTGTCGCCTCACAAATACCAGCAAGGGAACGACGGACTGCCTGATCCGAGCGTCGTTCCATTTAGTTACATAGGCCGTGGATCGATAGAGAGGAAGCGTCATACATTCTCCACTCATGTTATTATTGAGACGGGCGGCGGGAGGGGAGGAGAGAGAGCGAGAGACTGAGAGAGTGAGAGATTGTGAGAGAGCGATAGAGCGAGAAAGTGAGAGAGTGAAAGAGAGCGAGGGAGCGAAAGAGCGGGAATTAGAGTGGGAGTGGGAGTATTTGTGGGAATGAGAGGGAGACTGAGACTGACACTGACACTGTGACTGAGACTGAAACGGAGATTGGGACTGAATCTGAGACTGAAACTGAAACTGAAACTGAGACTGAGACTGAGACTGAGACTGAGACTGAGACTGACACTGAGACTGACACTGAGACTGACACTGAGACTGACACTGAGACTGACACTCACACTGAGCATGAAAATGAAAATGAAAATGAGAGAGAGAGAGAGGGGGGGGGAGGGAGGGGGGAATAAGAGTTTTCTGCACTGCGACCATCTAGTCCCGTCAATCTACTTCCACCACTTCGGTGCCCGGCGTAATACCGGGAGATGGGCCGGCTACGTAAAGAATCTTATGATGTCAGCCCTCTCAATGCATCATCCCTTCGCAACTCATCCTTTGCAATGTCAGCTTAACTCTACATAGTCCTTTCCTTCAATGAATCCTCAACCTTTTCAATCGATGAGAGATCAGTCGCTCCTCTATACGGTCTTTCAAATCTGAACGTGGAAGGATTTCACAGCATTCGCGATTTTTTCATTGAAGCGCTAATACGTGTAACGCTACCCTTGAGTTAATTTTCCTGATCTTTTCGTATTTGCTGCAGTGACATGTGAGACCAAGTCTTGGGGTCTCGGTGTTCTCGTTCAGGCTCTTGGACAAGCGAGCACCAAGGCACTGATCGCTGCACTCGATCAAAACACGTGCGAGGTTGCCGCAAGACTCGCTCATCTCTGGGATAAACCACTTCTTACCTGGACCTGTCCCTTGGTAAGTTGTTTATACCATTAACGATCAATCCCAAGTTTATTCATTCCAAAATGTAAAAATTCGAAAGGTCATAGTGAAGCGAGACACTGATTGTTATAAATTGTTCTTGTAATTATTGTTAATACAAGAAAGACAACAAATTTGAATGAGACTAGATCATTTACAATTATGGCCAGAAGAGCCCGGAACTGATAATAAAAGCCAAGCTCCCGCTACATATCGCCATCGACATCGAATTCATTCTCGTCTATAGCCGGTATATAACGTAACTGAATAAATGGCCATGTACGACGGAGGGGAGCCGGCGTGATACCTAGTTTCACTTTCTTCCCCGCTGTGGATCTCCTGCCTGGGTCTTTGAATACACGTACATTTTCGACGAGCTTTGCGTTATCCACCCTCTCTCTTAACGCCAAGGCCTCCGCTCTGAACGTCAAAGTATAACCGGTGTCATATAGTGCTAAAGCGAAACCCTATTTTTATTTCAAAAAATATCTCCCACTTGTATATATATATGTTTCGGTTTATCGTTCACTAGACTTAAAATAATGAGCGTAATAACATTGAAAGCAATTACGTAAACGTTAATTAGAAATGGGTAGACGTGTACAAGGTTTAATCTTTTGAACCTCGGCTATCCGCTATCCCTTGGTATCCAATTTGTCCGGAATAAGCCTACGGTTCTGATTGCAGAGGTTTATCGAACAAAGGGAATTGTCGTCCACTATCAGGCTTTCACCTTCAATCCCGGCTGTCGCGCAGGCTCTCGCCCAAGTATTTCTTCACTTCAGATGGAAAACGGTCGCTATCGTCGGTACAGGTAATTCAACAAGAGCAGACACTCCTCGCGCAATATTAAGTATACGTTCCACATCAAGTGAAAGTGGCCGCGACTTTAGGACAGAGATCGTTTCTTATACGATACGCTAAGAATATCAAACACCGGAGACGACACGTTATTTTCTTTTTCGTCACATTTCAAGCTTCACTGACAGAGCAATAAGGGAAACATGTTGCATCGCTGCAAGCTTCTTGCGCATGCTAATTATTTGTTAATACTTTGCTTTTTCTTCATAAACAATGTATAAATTGCAATTATCGGAGGCTTCGTAATGTTTCGAAAATGTCAAAATTTGCAAATTTTAGATCACGAACCATGGTCGAGTATGGATCGATCGGTGGTCGGTGCTCTCCGGAGTATCGGTATAATACCGAGACATCACGCTGTACTTTCCTATCACGGAACGAGTAAGCAGATTCATGGGACCCTGAGACCATTGCAAACAGTTTCCTGCAGAGGTGCGTGACGCTAATCACCCAATGAAAATAAGCGCACTTTGTTACCTTCTAATATGGTCCTCACATTAGCCGAGGCATTTTATGTGCTATTCTAACATATTGTTGCCACCGTATGTACGTAAACCTTGCGTGTAAAATAAGTCCACAGTCATGAGTGGTGTTCATTCTTGTCTTGCTGTGAAAATCAGGGTGTCGTATACCATCCCTTGCGGATCCGACACGACTGTCATTTAAGTGTCGTTCCGTGGTTGTAGTCGTATAAACGTCGTATAAATTCACTGTTAGTCTTGTAACTTCTATGAGACCCGGGATAGACTGCAACGCCACTAGTTGTTTTGTGCAATTTTTATCTTAATTTTAAACTGTTATTCGATGACTCTGATAGCCAATATGCGACTGCAAAACAACTATAAATAGATCTAACACTGGGCATTCATCATTGAACTCAAACTAGACAACAATACGACCAAAGGCTACTTGTACGTGTTATTCGAGTAAACCATTATTCGACCATTGAAAAACATCTCGGATTGATAGCGGTTTATTAGTCTAATTTGCATTAAATCCTTGCACATCGCAACTAGTTGTTTTTGTGTCCGACCGACGTTGCCTCGGATCGTAAGGGATACCCGCGAGAATTTTTGCTGAAATGCTTCAATTCTTTCAACAGCGTCAAGTGCATTTTTTCTTCTGTATTCATCTTGGCTAACGAGATATAACGTACAATCGATAGGGTTTCTAATTTGCCTAGTATTCATTCTATCTGTCAACAGCCATCGTGCTCTGTTTGCCCCTGGAAGATGAGGTGTTTGCGGGTCGGGTTATTGCTGAGCTCAGTACAATGCAGGAGTCACGCTCGACTAACTCTGTCATCGTTCTTGTCCACCCGGAAGATCCCGATCTCTTCCTACCCTCAGACCTTTCGATGTCGTTGCCGTTTCCATATTTCACGTCCTCTTATTCTCCGCTGGCAAACGACAACGGCAATGACGACAGCGACGACGGCGATGGAGCATCCACAGCTCCGGACGCGAAACCGTCGAGCACGAGCCCAGCGACAATCAGAAGTGCCGAAAGCAGCATCATCCGAAATAACGAGAAAGCCGAGACTAAGAAACGCTTTCCACCTTTGGACGATCCGGAGTTCGATCTGCCGAGCAATGTACTTGTGATTGCACCGTTCGATCAGAGGTAATTGACATTGCGTAAGTATAAATTTTCGAGAATATCAATTTAGAGTTTTATGCCGGAAGGAATCTTTTTTGGCTAATGGATTTTTTCGTCCACCCGGCGGCGGTGCCAGCGGCATATATAATTCACGATATTTCTGTACTTTTTTATAGACACTTCCGCGAGCGTTCTATAGTACGTACTGCATGCGACACTGCATTAATGGCATAACTGAATACACAGTACCACTCAGTTGAGTTTAATAACGTTACCCTACGTCACACGAATAGTTTGCTATTCGCTTACTCGAGCCGCTAAAAAATGACAAAGCCAACGCTCTAAATAGATAATTGAGGATGTGTATATTTGCCTGTCGACGTAAAACTATCTATCGCAGGCACACACAACATATGCATATCCTACTGAAAATGCCATCAGGTACGATCTTGAGAAAGTTTACAACGGATCGGAAGAGTACGCAGCACCGAGCATAGTCGATCGTCTCAATGAGTCTCTCAAGATTTTGACGCGTGACAATTCTTCCATCAATACGAACAATAACAAGATGTACACATACGGGATACTTGCATGGCGCGCCAGTGGCTGGAGGCCCGTTCTTCAGGTCATCGAGTATGAGGAACGTCTGCTCGTTCGACAACTCGTGGAAAGCAACTTGGCCGATAAGGAGACTTTTGACGTACTCTGCGAGGACGAAAACGATTGCTCTGGTAATAACTGCAAGAACACTAACATTATTGATTAAATGCACAAATGACATGGTACGATTTCCGTTTTAAATTTACAGCCGATCTCACCATTCTGCCGCTACGAACGTCACACATCGTTACCATAATACTGGGCTCCTTGCTCTTTGCTGTTGTCGCCCTGGTGATCGCTCTATTGATACGGTAATTTTTAATTTGATTCCTCTTTTTTCGCCATCCAAGCGCATGGACAGAAAAAAACAAGGATAGTTCCTCCAATTCCGAGTACATTTTACTTTTATTTTTTATGAATTTTACTTTTATTTTTTATGAATTTTACTTTTATTTTTTATGAATTTTACTTTTATTTTTTATGATTTTTACTTTTATTTTTTATGAATTTTACTTTTATTTTTTATGAATTTTACTTTTATTTTATTAATTTTTCTTTTACGTTTTACTAAAGAGAGGTGCGCTCCATGACAAAAACACATCAGGAGTCGTTCTTGCTCTAATTCGTCAGTAAAAATGACTGGAATAACACCGGACTTTTTAAAAGCGAATACATTGGATTTTTCGTGGTGTATTGTGGAAAATGCTATTTTGTCAAGACATCGAACAGAACAAATACTGGAATGCATCGTAATTTGTGCTGGAATGTAAGTTTTCTTGGTTTCACCGTAAAAAGTACGGTGTACACCGAAAAAAAAACCCATTCTTATTTCGAATAATGCTTGATTTACAGGAATTAAAAGAATTATTACCCAAATATCAGTCATTTTTTATGTACGGCACATAATTGTTACTAGTTTTTTTCTTCGTGCCGAGCCATAAAAAATATAAGCAATCCTCTAACTCGGACAACCATAGCTTATTCCTGGTGCTTTTCGTACTTTATAAGATAACGATAAGTAACTTTAGAAGGTACTTTATAAGTAACGATAACGTTCACTTAAGCGGTTTGCGTGTATTTTGATCTAGAAGGCACCTGTTGAACAAACGAATGTCGAAAGGTCCCTACAAAATTGTCCTGACGGCGTCGGATTTCGTATTCCCTCAGGTGCCTGATTCCCGGAGGGTGAGTCCAACATTTTTTACTCGCTCCTTCTGTATTCATCCCATTTCGCATTTATTCAAAAAATATGATGTATCCACTCTGACTGCACGTTGCACGATAGGTCGACGAGGGAATAGAAGCGATGCTTTGTTGTTGGCTACAGCAGCTCCAGGAGTTCGGCGGGCCGGAAGTCGAAAAACCGGACCTCCTACAAGGCAGCGTCGGTTCACTGAAGCCAGCCCGCGGGATCCAGACGAGCACGGGTAGTCTTGTCAGACATCCGATACTCAAAGATCCTCGTGCCAGATACAACGTGGGTACTCTCGCGAATATATGAGGGGAAAAAAACCTATTCCACTTTTTTAACTTCGTTTTTAGCGATTTGCAAATATTCCGCTACGATTGTGTAATTTCATTCTTCGAATAAAGCTGACCTTTCGTGGCCAATCAACGAGAAATGTGTGTATCAATTTTAGGGTGATCTGGTTCAGCTGAAGGAGTTGCCTTGTCAGAGTACCTTCGAGCTCAAAAGCAAAGCCATGGATGTTCTCGTAACGGTAGGAGCTGCGCTTCTAAATTTCACGTTAATTCAGCTCCATGCACGCACCGTTTTAACCGCACACTATGCGCACCGTTATTGCCAGGTACACGGACTTCGGCACGAGAATCTAAACCCTCTGATCGGCTGTCTGACCGACCCGGCGAGGCCGTGCTTAGTTTCGGAGTACTGCTCAAGGGGTTCGCTCGAGGACGTCCTCGTGCAGGACGAAATCAAGCTCGACTGGTCCTTCAGGCTCTCCCTACTCACGGATCTCGTGAGGGTAAGCTAAGCCGTAGCACGCACAAGTTTAGCAATTTCGCACAATCCGCTACCCGAATACTCTATAGGTTCCTCATAGAGGTTCCTATAGAGTTGTAAATTCCCATTAGTTAACAGTTTTTATCTTGCGGTACGGTTTGTTTTGTAGCTGTGATTTAATAATAATAACGTGCAGCGATTATAAACTTTTGAACAGGTCCAAGGATACCTCATTTTTATTTTAAAAAAATTGTGAGCACTTGCGAAAAAAATTGAAGAGGATCGTCATCCGTTACTTTTGCAATGCATTACAGCATTTCTCCATTTTTTCAGGAAAATTACCATAAAATTTTATTGAGTGTAAATATTCTTTGCAGCCATTAAAAAAGACACATATTATAATTACTTCGTGTTACTATTATTAATTAATAATTTAAAAACCAATAATACTATCAACTTTATTTCTAAAAGATTTAGGGATTTACAACTCTGCTCAGGGCTTCAATAATTAGCATGAGAAATCACGCGACACTCAAGAATAATCGGGTTGCAATTAAAGCTCCATTAGTTTATACGTCGTAGACGCGAATGTGCAACTTAATTGCGAGATAACTGTGTCACATAAGAACCATCATTATACCATTATACAGGGCATGAAGTACCTGCACAGCAGCCCTATTCGTGTCCATGGATATCTCACCTCGAGAAACTGTGTAATCGATGCGCGCTGGGTTCTCAAGGTCACGGATTACGGGCTACCGGCATTCTACGAGGCTCAGAACGTCGTACCACCCGCCAAGACCGCCCGAGGCAAGTATAGATCCATCAAGCTATTATCCCGAATGTCGATCGATACGCAGCAGCCGTCAACATTTAATAGTTTTCTTTATTATACTCCGAGTTTCATTATCATTAAACTCGGGATAAAAATGAACATAAAGATCATTCAGGAAAATATTGCAGAAAAATAAATAAATGTAGTATAAAAACACTTAAATTGTTCGTTATTCATTTATTATATATTTATGAACAATGGATAAATTAAATGTTAATCAGCGTTTATTGCACAGAATATACCGCTCAAATACCAATTTATATGCTTTCAGATCTTTTGTGGACTGCGCCAGAGCTCTTGAGGCACGCGAATTTTCGGAAAAGGGGCAGTCAGCCCGGCGACGTCTACAGCTTTGGGATAATCATGCAAGAAGTGGTCGTGAGAGGCGAGCCCTTTTGCATGCTCGCACTTTCACCCGAAGGTCAGTTTTTAATTTCTTATCGTGTCTTCTTCCTCGGTCCATCTGTACGTTTTCACTTCTCACACTTTGCAGCTGTCTTGAGCATTTACTCTGTACAGTGTATATTTATTTATCGTAATTGTATTTGTATTTTCCTGAATGGCTCAATCGCTGTATAGCAAGTAACTCTTATCACGAATATTGTATAGTTGATGGCATCCCGGTAAAACGTGCGCGTAACACACCATCATCGGTATCGATTGCCCGAGTAGATGCAGTCATGTGGGGTTCTTCTCCTCTGTGGGCGCATGAACAGCGCGACAGGCTATAATTAAGTTAACTTTGTCGCACGCACCCGAGCTGTGATTTAATTGACGATGTGACGATATGACACGCTTTTAAAAGCTCACATGCCATAATTGACTCCCATGGAGCACTTTATTTACCGAGTGATTACTGCAACTTGGTTTTTTCATCACCGCACCGTAATCGTGTTGGCAGAATAATAGTAGTCAAGTATCACTTGGGCTGACTCACAATTGTCGCAAAATTATTGAATTGCATACAGTCTGCGCGGTGAAGTTAATTTGTCATGAATATCAGCATTTCAAATAACTGGGTATTTCAAAGCGTATTCTCATGCGAACAGATATTATCGAGAAAGTCAAGAAACCACCACCGCTGATCAGACCTTCGGTGAGCAAAGGCGCGGCCCCACCCGAGGCCATCAACATCATGCGTCAATGTTGGGCAGAGGCGGCTGACATGAGGCCTGATTTTAACGCCGTTCATGATTTATTTAAAAAATTAAACCACGGAAGGTAAGTTAGCGACAACGAAATTTTCATCGATTTTTTTCACTCCAGATGTTAGCTATCGTCACTGTTATTTTATTAAATGGGTATCAGTTGATATCTTATCCAACAAAATATTGAGATAAAAATGTTTCCAATAACAATCGGTCCGTCGCAATATTCCGTATATTTCCAATATCCGTGATCGACTCGTAGGCCCGAAGTGTATTTCAGTGCATGCGAGTAATCGACAATCACCGAATCCAATTTTCAGGAAGGTCAACTTCGTCGATACTATGTTTCAAATGCTCGAAAAGTATTCGAATAATCTGGAAGAGTTGATACGCGAACGTACCGAGCAGCTGGATATGGAGAAGAAGAAAACGGAACAGCTACTAAATCGCATGCTGCCCAGGCAAGTTAAACGGCGACAACGGTTATCCTTAATTTCATCTTTTTCCATAATGCAATCACTATTCGTTTTCGAACTTTCCCTTTTCTGCCTATTTCTCTCTGTTTACTTGCACGTAAGTATAACTTTGCAGTTTTAATATTGCAGCTCTGTCGCGGAGAAGCTCAAGCTTGGAATGCCGGTAGATCCCGAGGAGTTTGGCGAAGTAACGATTTATTTTTCGGATATTGTCGGCTTTACCACGATATCCGCATACTCGACCCCTTTCCAGGTCGTAGATCTTCTCAACGATCTTTACACCTGCTTCGATGCTACCATCAATGCATACACTGTCTATAAGGTAATTTACGTCGGGCGGTGCGATAATGGACGTTTTACGCATGCTTTTCGCCCGTAAAACCCCCATTTTCACACCTTAAAAAGTAACGTTTTATACAACTAGGCTAATCACACGCGCTGGCGCGCGTGCCTTAAAAACTTGCCAAAATCGACCTCAGAAATTTGTTATTTTCAAAATATCGACTTTTAACCTATACCATAGTTCTTAAGTTCTATATTCTACCCCTAAAAACACTGGTTACTAACCTTTTTTAATCGATTTTGAAAAAAAAAATTTGGCGACGAAATTTTTTTTTTTCTGTCAGAAATCGTAGATCCGGCTCCAGACCGAAAATTGCCAAAATCGACCCCAATTTTTTTTCTTTTCAAAATATCGACTTTTAACCTATACCATCGTTCTCAAGTCGCATATTCTACCCCTGAAAACACTGGTTATTAATCTTTTTTAATCGATTTTGAAAAAATTATTTTTTTGGCGACGAACATTTTTTTTTTTTTTTTTAGAAATCGTAGATCCGGCTCCGGACCGAAAATCGCCAAAATCGACCCCAATTTTTTTTCTTTTCAAAATATCAGCTTTTAACCTATACGATCGTTCTCAAGTCCCATATTCTACCCCTGAAAACACTGGTTATTAATCTTTTTTAATCGATTTTGAAAAAATTATTTTTTTGGCGACGAAATTTTTTTTTTCTGTCAGAAATCGTAGATCCGGCTCCGGACCGAAAATCGCCAAAATCGACCCCAATTTTTTTTCTTTTCAAAATATCAACTTTTAACCTATACCATCGTTCTCAAGTCGCATATTCTACCCCTGAAAACACTGGTTATTAATCTTTTTTAATCGATTTTGAAAAAATTATTTTTTTGGCGACGAAATTTTTTTTTTCTGTCAGAAATCGTAGATCCGGCTCCGGACCGAAAATCGCCAAAATCGACCCCAATTGTTTTGTTTTCAAAATATCAACTTTTAACCTATACCATCGTTCTCAAGTCGCATATTCTACCCCTGAAAACACTGGTTATTAATCTTTTTTAATCGATTTTGAAAAAATTATTTTTTTGGCGACGAACATTTTTTCAGAAATCGTAGATCCGGCTCCGGACCGAAAATCGCCAAAATCGACCCCAATTTTTTTTTCTTTTCAAAATATCAACTTTTAACCTATACCATCGTTCTCAAGTCGCATATTCTACCCCTGAAAACACTGGTTATTAATCTTTTTTAATCGATTTTGAAAAAATAATTTTTTTGGCGACATTTTTTTTCTGTCAGTAATCGTAGATCCGGCTCCGGACCGAAAACCGCCAAAATCGACCCCAATTTTTTTTTCTTTTCAAAATATCGACTTTTAAATTATACCATCATTCTCAAGTCCCATATTCTACCCCTGAAAACACTGGTTATTAACCTTTTTTAATCGATTTTGAAAAAAATTTTTTTTTTGCGACTGTCCTGGCAACCAATCACAGCTCTAATAGTTTGCTAACAATGCTTTCCGTTAGTCATGAACTTTTTAAAAGAGGGATACTCGTTGAAAAATCTTTTTCTCAACTCATCATTGCAAGACTCGCCTTCAGCTCGTGCTACAAACTCACAATCGTCAAAAAAGGTTTTGCCGCACTTGTATCGTAATATACTATTTTGTAACTGCGTGCGTAAAGCTCGACTTTTCGAGCGGGTTTTGCGTGCGTAAAGTGCTCGTTTTCCGGCACGCGTGCGTAAAGTAACCAAGAGTGCGTAAAGTTCCACTTTACGCACGAGTGAAAACCCCCTCGAAAAGTCGAGTTTTACGCACGCAGTTACAAGAAATAGTTAGTGTAACTCGTGCGGAACTGTCCTACTTTACGCACTTGTTGCGCAATACACTATTAACGAGGGGAGACAATCGTATTTTGTGATACTAGTACGTGAAAGCAACCATTATAAGCCGGTTGGGAAGTTAATCGCACGAGCCTCACGAGTACCACAAGAACACGAGCCGAAGGCAAGTTGTAGCCTGTGGTACAAGGGCGGCGAGTGCAATCAACTTCATAACCATGGTATGATGGTCCCTCCCTGCTTAATAACTCCGATTGACACTGATAGAAACCGATCAAATGGATGAAATTTCGATTGAAAACTAATCGGGTCAAATAGGTTTTAATCGGATTTTTGTCAATTTTATTGGTTCTTATCGGATCTTTTAACCAGAACTGTCTTGCACAAGTATCACTCGGTACGATAATCGCACCGAGTAAAGTAAAAGTTAATTGCAATGCATATACGAAATATAAGAAAACTATGCTCACGGTTTATGTACTAGGCGCGGCCCGTAACCACTAGGTTGTCGCGCCTGCCCTGTTAAGTATGTCAAAATTGACACCAAACTGACTTTGTTTACCACGGACTTACCTGGCAACCAATTACAACGCGAATAGAACGATGACAATGCTTTCCGTTACTCATGAAGTTTCTAAAAGAAGGACAATGACCAGACTGAAATTGATGCCAGGTGGAAACCATTGGGGACGCGTACATGGTGGTCGGAGGTTGTCCGGTTAGAATACCGGATCATGCCTCGCAGATCGCAACAATGGCACTCGATCTGTTACATCAGAGTGGCAAGTTCAAGCTCAAACATTTGCCGAAAACGCAGTTGAGGCTTAGGATAGGTCTTCATACGGGTGAGTCAGCGTCACAAGTAAATTTTACGTTTGTATTGCAAGTGAAAGTACCGATCTCGCGAACACCATGTTTTCATTGAATCTTTCGAGAAATTGAAACCCGAGGCACGCCATGACTTAAACGTTTTTTTCTCTCCTAAATGCACAAAACACAGGCCCGTGTTGTGCGGGCGTCGTCGGACTTACAATGCCGAGGTATTGCCTATTCGGCGATACAGTGAATACAGCCTCGAGAATGGAATCGACGGGCGCACCCTGGCGAATTCATCTCAGCCAAGCGACTAGGGATCGTTTGAACGAGGTTGGTGGTTACCACATCGAGTATCGCGGCCGAACGGACATTAAAGGGAAAGGAAAGATGCCAACGTATTGGTTACTTGGGAAGCAGGGTTTCGACAAACAATTACCGACGCCTCCTCCACTCGGGTATGCTTATTTCTCTCTCCTTTCTGCTTTCTCAGCAAACCATGCGACCTTGAAAGACTATGACAAAACGCCCATGACCCGACCAGTTGTTATGTGCGAAAAAGTTACCCTAGCAGATCCGTACCACTGACAAATCACCGAGAAAGCACCGGTTTCTCACCAGGTTCCCACCGGTGGGTTTTGGCCGGCCGACCCACCACCAGATGTTATTTTCACCGTCCTGGCAGGAAGGTGAGTTTTTGCGCGTCCCGCGTCCAGTAACGGTGGGACACACGGTGGAAACACGATTGTTATCGAAACAGAATCCTCCGCCAGTTGACGGTGGGTTCACGGTGAAAGTAACAAATCCGACGGTGGATGAGACGGGAAAAACCCATCGGTGGTTTGAACGGTGGTTCGACGGTGGTACAGATCCACTAATGAACTAACATAAACGACCACTGATTTCGATAGTACGGTCGTTTTTTTCATTTGCGACTAAAAAGCGATCGTGAAAAGGGATCGTTCAGAGAAGCCTCAGTTGTTAAGTGAAATGAATTTTCAGCACAAAACGACTAAGGTAAATGCACCTATTAGTAACAGCGTTAAGAATATGCTCCTACTAGTAGCGCCCTCTAAAGCAGTGCCATTGCTGTGACGCAAAATGCATTAAACGACCACTAATAGGAGCCCTGCCAGTAATAAGTACGTTTACTAGTCGTTTTTCACGTTCATCGTATTATGATTACGTTTGCCAGGGTTGCAAATATAGCTTATACTAGCTTCATCCACCGGTCTATAACAATTTCGCCGTCCTCATCAAAAACACTAAGCCCATAGGTGTTATCATATTTATAGTTAACTGGTATACTGAATATAGTACTGAGAGATAAATAATGGTTCATTTCTGGCATTTCGTCATTTCATGCCGCCTGCTCAGAGAGGATCACGGGTAATTATTAACCATAAATATCTTGCGAGTAGAAAAGTATTTGCAAAATGAAACGAATCTGATAATTTTATTTCCGTGAACTGAGTATACCATTTTTATACAATCGTTTTATTTGTCAAGGCTGGAAGAAAGCCTAATACTGGGAAGTTTGCCGGCAAGCGCTGCGGAATCTGTGTCGACGGATGGCGTTGCTCCTGGGCAGCAGCAACAGCCGTTCGTGCCATCCGCGGTCTCCGAGGACGACAGTTCCGGCGAGTGCAGCTACTCGTTCGTCACGAACTCGGAGTGCGAGCACGGTGTCGTGGCAACGTCGTCCGTCCAGCACTCTCAGAGCGCTCACCCATCCGGAGGTGCCACGAGCGTGGTGAACTCCTCGCTGACGATCGGTGTGTCGGGAGGAACGAAACTCTCGGATCGAACGGGGACGTGTAGAAAAATCGCCGTGTCGATTCACGACGAGAGGAATCTCGGACCGTTAACGCCGACCGCCAACTACTCGATAAAGACGAGCGAGGCCGTCGAGATTCTGCGGGACATGGTGAAGACTCCCGAATACGGGAGCGCGACAGTGACGAAGAGCACGTCCGGCGATACGCAAATATCGTTGGGCACCCCGGTGTCCGCGAGCGAAGTCGCTGCCGCGCTTCTCGGCGCCTCGAACAATTCATTGACGTCGATCCAAGGCTCTGCCTTTCGGGGAAGGCACAGAAGGGTCGGCGTCATTGGAGAAGACGATCTCAGCACGCCTTACAACCATTACCGATGTCTCTCCCCGAACGAGCATTACGGTAACTTGGCCACCGACATCGGACAATTACACCAGTGGAAAAGAAATATACACGAAAATATATCTGACATATACAACTTTTCGGACGATAATACAATAAAATACATATTGATTATATTTTGGATATATCTGAGATATATTTTTCGCTCGCGCATATTTCGTATATATCTTAAAATATATCCGACATATAGAAGTTTTTGGACAGAATATATCTTGTATATCTACAATACATATTTTATATATCTTGCGTATATTTTATTTCCATATGAGAATTCTCGTTTGATTTTCGTGGCTTAGGTTTGCATCGTTTGATTTGTCTGTGGGTTACAGGTAAACCGTCGAGTGGTCGAATGCTCAAGAGACAATTCAGTCTTGATCGGCCGGATGAACCGGTATCCATCATTTCGGATCAGCACCTGACCTCGAGGCCGGCACCGCGATTGTACAAACAAAACAGCGCCGGTGCGGCGAACGACTTGGAGAGGATCGAGGAAGTGCCAAGCACTCCGGGACCTCAGCCGTCGCGCCGAGATCAAATGTATCGACACGCAGCGTCCATGTCTCTCTCGGTCGAGTCCCTCACACTGCGCTGATGGTTATAGAGTGGCCAATTCGAACACTGCAGCCACTGCTAATATTACTACCCTAACGATACCACTTTTATTACCGTAACGTGTAATGTCAAGCCGAATGAAAAAGAACGGAACAAAGGAGAAAGAGAATGGGGATGGTCAAATGAGAGAGACTAAAAGTGGAATAACAATCAAACTGAAAATATCATAAACTTTAATTAAAGTGCCAAACTACCTCCCCCATGTATACAGTCCGCGCCACCATAGACATTGGAAAGACGCCCGCAAAACGGGTCAGTGAGATCGTCAAAGAGACGTATATGATTCTAGAGATAATAATTAAGAGGAATGTTTTCGTTGGAGTTATCGCTGAGACAATGAATTTACATTGTCGCTAGTCATGACCGGTGGTATTGCTTCCGTTGCATTCGTGATTAATCATAAATGGTGGTTTATCAAAACGTTTGAGGCGAAATGATACACAGTCGCTTCCGTATTTTCGAAAAAAAAAAACAGTTTAGATCCCGTGCCGAAACTAAGCGCGGTTCACTCGTTTTGCACGAAATCTATAGACATAGTCACGTGTAGATGAACATGCGGATTACAAAATGCAGCCATTTCTCTCGTACGCGGGTGTCTGACGCGTGTATCATTGCGCCTCAAACATCTTTTCTATCGGCCTAATAATGAATTCGTGAAACTTGTATCTACTTGTCGAACCGAGTTGAACTTGGTTGTTGATGAACGGCGAGCATGTAATAACGTGTTTGCATGTGTCATAAACGTGCACATCGTGTTAAGGGTGTCCTCGAATGTCGTGGTGCACTCGAGTACTGAGAGAATAACGTAGGTACAATGGAAAATAGGTGCGTCGATATTCGCATAACATTCCTTGAACCACTGTTATTATAGTATTATTATTCTATATCGCGAGCAATAAAGTATCAATTGCTCGGTGCGAGTTATTCAAGGGATCATTGTCCTCATTGCTATTATGTAAGAATAAAATTATTATTAGTAATAATAAATTACACTAACTGTCACCTTACGCAAAATTGATAATAATGCTATCGATATTATAAATGACAATCGTTGGCTGTCTGTCTGAATGATTGGCTGGAATAATACGTTTTTGCGGTCACGAGAGTATTCCGAGGATTCCGTGTCGGATTAGGCCACTGGCGAACGTTTATTTATTTTTCCGTAGTTAATGTGAAACTCGGAACGTTTTTCTCCATGAAAAAATCGTTCCTATAAATGTTATATGTATATAAATAAATATATATATACATATATATATATATATACTGCAGTGGCCGCACCGAGGCATCAACAGAGATTTATAAATATTTACATGTTGTTAAACGGTTGATGTTAGAGATCCCCTGGTTGTTGTTGTTGTTGTTGTTGTTGATGTATCCCTTTAGTGGTACCTCAACGTACCTACGGACAACCAACAGGCATCACTGTACTTTTAAAAGGAAACATTATATGAAAAGAATACTATTTCGTAGAGCTTCCCCCGAGACGCGTGGCCCTCGGTTCCAGCGTCTTGACTATCGAGAAATTGTAACGCAACAAATTATGTTTTACTATATTTATTTACAAATGCATCTTGGACTGCTCAGGAAAACTACTATACTTTGTCAAATAGCTGATGAACTTTATTTTCATCTTTTCGCTCCAACTGCTTTAATTTACATACTTTTGTACTGTTCACTTATTAAAATATCTCAATTGAGTAGGATTCTTCGCTCGACGCATAACAAATGAATAATGTCAATTAAGGAATGAGGAAAAGAAGAATCAAACTGCGACGACCTGTGTCTCTCAACCCTCGTTCGACTTACCTGTTACTGCTACGTTTTACCTCGAAAAATTGTATAATTAAAGAATGATAAACGGACGAATCGTGAGGATCGCGATGCGCAAAGCGTAACAATACTACGCGTTACAAAACAAATACTGTTGAAATATTTATTTAAAGTAATTTACACAATATCATAACTATATATATATATAAACTGTCTGTGTTACTACCACTCTGATACTTTTACGGATGGACGTTAAGTGTTGAGATTATTTATCGTAGCACATTGTATATTCGGCGGATATTGATAATTTGTATTTCCAATAGGCGCTCGACGTTATGATAATGGCGTATCAAGTCACCAACCACACAATCAGCAATAAAGATGGTATTAGAATTAGCGGTATCGTTGCAATTGTTGAAGGATTATGTCAGAAAAAGACGGGGACAAGATTCAGTGACACACATTTTTATTGTGTTAAAAAAAACAAACTTGTTCGGCGACGATGCGTTACATTAGAAAAATAAAAATAACGATAACAAACATGATGATAAGGAGAATCTCAATACGTGAAATGCAATAATACTTCATGTATAAAAATTCCACTTACACATAACTATACATAACACGTAATGCGAAGATAGGAGAGCGTCTGCAGTCGATGGATGCTGCAGGTGAGTTATCGGCGCTGTGCTTTACCAACTGCTGTGGACAATAAAAAAAGAGAAATTCCATGAGGGGTACATAAAATGATAGCCACCTCTCTAGCCGTAGTGGAACTCGGCGTGTGTAGCGTAACGTAGGTATGATTTAATTACCCGTAAGATGAGGAAGGTTCGGGCCGAGACCACGATGGTTCGTGCAACTCAGGTGGAGCCTGATATACCGGTCTCTCGACGATTCTCTCGACGTAGACTGGTTTGTCCACGTACTCGACGTACTTAACCGGCGGAGCCACATAGACGTGGTGAACTTCCGGTCCGTGATGATATCCGGCTTTGAATCTGTCGATCGGCATAGAAAGAAAGAGTGAAATTCGAATTTCAGTTATAAGTGCGCAGCAGGAAAAAAGGAACATTTAACGCTTACCCTTTGGCAATGCCCAGACCAAATCCTAGGAGACCGGCGCCCAGAAGTTTCTTCTTGAGGAACAATGTTCTTTTGACTCTTTCGTGCGTTAAACTGCCATCATCCCCGGCTGCTGCAACTGGCACAGCTTCAAAGGCACCGAGACCTTGCTGCTGCTGTTCTTGTTGATTCTCCGCGTTGATGCACAATACGAAGTAACAGCTGAGAACAGCCAGGAAAACCGTGCGTGGGTTCATCTGAAAATCACAGTCAAGTGTTTAGTTTAGTGAACATAATGTTTTTAAAATATTTCATATTTAAAAAAATGTTTCATATTTAAATAATGTTTTTTAAATATGAAATATAAAAAAAAATTCCCTTGCTACATATTTTTTGTAGGTATATACGAATTACTTTTCTCTACATACAGTTAATATATCTTTTTCTTTTCTAATTCCGATTAACCTGAATCTAAAATTGTTTAGAAAGAGAAAAATAAAAATCTAATTTTCCATTCAACTTACTGTATTTTTTTTTTTTATAACTAAAGAATACATATGACTTTGACGTGTATGGGTAATAAAATGTTTCACCTTGTCAAATAGGATGGCAGGTCCTGCGATGGATGAGTCCAAAGATCTACTGTGACATCGATTGAACAGCTATTCGATTTTATATAGCGCGCACACGCAGCCCCAATGAGTAACCGGGGTCTCCCTCTACCCAGGCCACCGCTGTGTACGGCGATACGAAGCGCGTAAAGTCGGGGCGGGAGACGCGTGGCTCTCGCACGCGCGCATTCACCTCGCGCCCCATCGCCAGCCGCGGCAACGTGTATAGACTGCGGCGGGTGCCGACGCTCTTGCGACAAGACCTGTTGTGCGCTACAACTGAAATGTTATTCCACGTACTTCGGTGGACTGCATGGTGTGCAAATAACAGTGTTACCCAGGTAGACGTTAGTCGCTTTCCACTTGTAGTCAAAGTCACACGCTCCAGTAATTGCCGAATGTTTTTCGTGAAGAAATACGTAGCCCACATTGAGTAATTGGGGCCTCGCGTTAGACTTTGAAATTATCTTGAGGGAGCTGCACCACCTTCAGAGGCAAAGCTACAAATCCATATTCAGGAATTTTTTTCTTTATAATTTATATATTATTCAATTAAATATTTTGTTATATAATATTAGGGTATACATTATGTTTTAGACAAACCACGGGGAAACCTTCGATTATAATTTTTTTTTTCGATTATTAAATATTTTAAGTAGTTGTACTTAAACTTCAGAATTGTAAATCCCTAAATCTTTTAGAAATAAAGTTGATGGTACAATTGGTTTTGTAATTATTAATTCGTAATAGTAACATGAAGTAATTGTAATATAATGTGTGCATTTTTAAATGCCCGCAAAGAATATTTATTCTCAATAAAATAGCATGCCAGTTTTCCTGAAAAAATGGAGAATCACGGTTAATGTATTACTTACAAAAGTAATACAGGAGCGTTTTCTTCCATTTTTTCACAAGTCTTCACAATTTTGTTTCCTCGCAGAGGAAGCTTTGTTTTTGTGATTTTTTTTTTTTCAAGATTTTCATGTTAGCATGTTCAGAATCCCCTCAAACGCCGAGGAAAATGTACAGTAGTAACTCCTCTTTAATTAGTGGGATTTTTAACAAAATGTATTCACATATACAGATTATATCGAATTTTTACTTTCGAAAAAATGCTGTATGCTCTGTAACTTTTGTAAAAGTTCGATGAGTAAGCTAAACTAGGGAAACAATAACGCGCGCTTATGCGCGCGGACAGAGGTTACTGCAACGCTGATATCAAAATTGCGACAAACTGTCAAATCTCGCGCTATTAAAAACAATGACTAACGGTCCTTACAATCCACGACTAATCAGAGCTCGAATAGATCGACAACAATGGTCACGTTAGCGCGAATTACGGACTTTTTAATATAAGAAACAATAACGCGCGCTCACGCGCGCGGACAGGTTAGCCGCGCTGCAGCGCTTATGTCAAATTGCAACAAACTGTCAAATTTCGCGCTATTAAACAACGACTGCTGGTCGTCACGGTCCACACCAATCAAAGCCCGAATAGATCGACAACAATACTCACGTTGGCGCGAATTACGCACTTTTTAATAGAGGACTAGGGGAACAATAAAGCGCATAATGTAAGATGGTTCTTAATAACTAAAAACACGTTAAATGCTGTTTACTATTGAATTTCGACGAAATCGGTAAAGCGGTTTGGATTTTATAGAAAGTTTAATTTTTCGAAAAAAATCAATGTTGCTCTAAATCATGTCGAATCTCAACAAATCAATTGAAATATAGATTGTTTCTGTAAATTTTCGCTCTAACTTCCGGAAAAACTAAAAACGTAAAACAACACCTTGTACATAATGAAAATAAGATATAACGGTGTTTATTACAGTGTTTTTTGTGTTATATACCCGTAACATGTTATAAGACTAGGGGAACAATAAAGCGCATAATGTAAGATGGTTCTTAATGACTAAAAACACGTTAAATGCTGTTTGCTATTGAATTTCGACGAAATCGGTAAAGCGGTTTGGATTTTATAGAAAGTTTAATTTTTCGAAAAAAATCAATGTTGCTCTAAATCATGTCGAATCTCAACAAATCAATTGAAATATAGATTGTTTCTGTAAATTTTCGCTCTAACTTCCGCAAAAACTAAAAACGTAAAACAACACCTTGTACATAATGAAAATAAGATATAACGGTGTTTATTACAGTGTTTTTTGTGTTATATACCCGTAACATGTTCTTCGTAGGAATAATGTAAATCAAATTTTAAAGTACAACTTTGCACATTGCTTCATCATTAATTTTCGTTTTTCACAAAATTGATGCCAAAATTGACTATGAAGCTTCTTCATAGAGGTGGCTTTGTGAAAATCGAAAATTAATGAGGAAGTAATATGCAAAGTTCTACTTTACAACATTAAAAAAAATGGTTAATGAAGTATCTATGCAGCTATTTAAAAGTTCGCACGTAATGTTATAATCGCTGCATTTTATTATAATTAAATCACAGCTACAAAGCAACTGCATCATTTATTTTTAAACTAATGAGGATTTACAACTTTATTTAACTCAAACGCCTTATATGTTCGCTTGGCAATTTATCTATTTTGCTATTACACTGCGTGACTTTGACCGCTTTACTCTCGCTGAAAACCATCCCAGGAACAGTATACGACGATTTGCATATCCATGGACGAGAAATTTGGAAGGAAAAGACGCAAATGAAAAGACCATACATGATGTATTGGGAATACCAGCGCCGCGACACGCGTATGAGTTGCGATGTCGCGTCTTGCGAAAGTTGGACATACACCATGTGTACGGCGAGTACGCACTTTCCATGTCAAATAGACGTTTAATAATGATGGGCCGTCGAGTAATTCGATGACTGGTCGCTCTCTACTTTTTAGCATGGGTCCGTGGTTATGGGTGGACCGCCGCGCGTTACCGCAATAGCACGACACGTTGATGCGACAATTGCGCGTGACGCGAGGCGTCACGTACGGCCCGTGCGTTATTTGGTATTCCGCAGGCGGAAGCGCTATCTGATACCCTTTTTATCTGTAATGCCTATGGGGATCGTTATGCAGTCCGCGCCACGGCCACTACGTAATCAAGGCAGACAAACGCGAGCATGTGGCGCGTGTGGTCGTCTTCATTCACCAAAGTCTACGTCTGGCTACATATATGTTGATCGAGAGATTCGCTTCCTACACATTCGCGCGAACAGGCACAGGGGACGGCAACATTTTTTTAGCATGACGAGAAGCTACCAGGTGTCTTCATATGCATATTCCACATAATTATAAAATACTCGAGGGACTCCTCTATAAATACCTATACTAATAAACTTGAATGCTCTTCTCGAGTTAAAATAGAACCTTCGTAAATATTTCGTGTAATAAAAATGGGCAATAACTGCCACTTTGGGAAGTTCTATGCAGAGTCGTGACTCACTCTTCAACCTGTACAGTCTATCGACATTCATCTGAGATTCTACCCGCGCAAAAATCAAAGTATTAAAATAGTATTTCTGTAGTATGAACCGTCGAAGTATCCAAACTATGTCGTATTGACCTTAAAAATACTTCATTTAATACTCAAAAATATTGAATGCTCAATCACAGGAGTATTTTTTTAGGGTACAATTTGCGACTAATAATGGAAATCTAAGGTAAAAAACTGACCATTTTCAAAAACCTACAATTGACAAAACGTCTAGCCTAAGTTTTTAATTTTTTTTAGTTTTTGACCTCAGAATTCCATTACTAGTCGCAAATTATACCCTAAAAAGATACTCCTATGATTGAGGATTACATTTTTTTGAGTATTATAAAGTATTCTTTAGGCTAATACTTCATACTTTGGATACTTTGACGATTCATACTACAGAAAAACTATTTTAATACTTCGATTTTTGCGCGGGTCTGGATCATTCTCAAGCTCCTCTCAACCTCCCTTGACTTCAAATGGGTAATATCTGCCATGTCCGGAGGTTCAACAAAGCCTCTAATCTTAGCGGTAGCCTTCGATACAGCCTTTTCGTACTAAAAAAAGAGGCCAGAAATTTAAACTTGGGTTTAGATGATAACAGACTAAAGTCCGAACAACGGATGTAGGTTTGGATAAAAAAAGAACAACGAACGCACAGTGAGTTACAAAGTACATAAATTATTTATTAATTAAATTAAAATAATCGTTAAGACGAAAAATGTCGAGGCCCGTAAAAGAGCGCGAATGAGCCTCAAGCGTTTGGTGTTGTCTCAATTTTCCTCTGTTCTCGAGTACGTCAGGTGAATTTACCAAGACGATCTGCAATGTCATTGTAAATGTGAATTGTAACACCAGTTTGTGAATTGAAACTGGATTGGCGAGCAAATATTGAGGTGCATGTGCGCTTACCCAGACCACCCGGAGTACGACGGACGGGAATAATATCCACCTCCACCGCTGGACCAACCGTGTCCGTATCCACCATTTCCATAGCCCCCGTTTCCGTAGCTACCGTATCCTTGGTGTCCGCCGTAACTCTGATATCCGCCATAACTTTGGTATCCTCCGTATCCACCGTGACCTCCATATCCGTGTCCACCGTATCCCCCACCGTATCCGCCACCGTATCCGCCACCGTATCCGCCACCGTATCCGCCACCATAGCCCCCACCGTATCCTCCGTGACCGCCAAACCTGGTGAAAGATTTTTTTTTATTTTAGCGAAAACGGGTATTTCAGTTTATTTCTCGCTGCAAATGTAATTTATCAATTCGTAGCAGTGCATCGACTGCACCGCCCTCGGACAAATATAAACTTACTTCTTAGCCTTGTAGAGACCGGCTCCAACAAGGCCAGCACCGAGAAGCGCTTTACCAGCGAGAAGGGTCCCTCCGCCGATTAAGAGTGCCTTCTTTTTTAGGAGAAGGCCACGCTTATCGCGCACCAGCGATTCCGTCGGTTCCTCGACTTCTTCGATTTCCTCGGATGCTGCGTAAACCACCGCCAGCATCAACGCTATCGCGCTCAAAAATAATAGGTATCGGAGCTGCATCTGATTACGAAGAAGAAAAAAGGGTTTACTTAAGGATCTTATTTAAGTTATTATTGGATCCTGAAATTAAATTTTTTATGAATCCGCTCATCGAAATCATAAAAAAACTTCACACGGGAAAAGAAATATCATTGATTTAATAAAAACTTCACTTGCGGGCTGCCAAAATCAATTTTTTTTTAAATAAACTCTACTTGTGTTATCCCAATCCGAATTACGACAAAAATAATAAAATATTCATCTGCCTATTTTAAAGTTATCGTTTTAATATCATACGAGATTGTAGGAATTAGAAGTGAAATTGAATTGACATCAGTTGTTTTTGGCAGCCCGCAAGCGAAGGTTTTATTGAATCAATGACGTTTTTTCCATGCACACCACAAAATGTAGAAATTCAATTTACGCTCATTGCCGCCAAATTCTACTTCCGTTGCTCGGCTGTCAGCAAATTCGCTATAAACAAATTGAATTCGCCACTAAGATCCAGTCTCGTGATTTTATACATAAATTCAATTCTTGACCAGCCGAAAATGCACCCGAGATTAAATTACACGGTTTACAGATACTAAACGACTAATCCTTCTTTGAAGAAAATTATTAATAAGGATCACAAAAAAGTACGTTCTTGGAAACCTTTAACACTGTTTTAATGATTTTGCGTGATTTATTATTATTCGGTACGCAATAACAGTAGTGCGTAATGTTCAAACGAAAGAACGAAGAAAATTGCAACAGTAGAATGTGGTACGAACCTCGTATCGGTTGTATACGCAGACTATAAAATGACGGCATCTCGCGAAGACATGACTTTTATAGGATTCTGGACCCGGCGTGCATCCCTTCCACTAGCCAAAGCCGCAGCCGCCGCCCATCTTCTTGGTCTTCTTCGTCTTCTTCTCCTTCCTCTCCCTCGCGATTGTCCTCCCCACCGCTGCGTGCGGACGTATATACACTAAGTATATACATGCATAGTTGCATATATTAAAAAAAGGCGCGCGCTCAGACAACCTTCGAACGGACTCCTCTGCTCACGTTGACGATGTCCGCCGGCGGTCAACCGACCTTGAACTCGCAGCCTCTGCAACCATCTCTCACCTTGCCATCCACTATTGCCGCTGCTGGCGAGCGGGCGGAATGCGGACAACTGTGGGGAAACCCCTAACGTTCGTCCCTCTCTTCGTCTCCGTCAACTAAAATTAGACACTCCACAGGAACATATTAATTAACTTATCTTTGCATTGGGCTGAAAAATAGAAGTCGATCGTGATCATAAGATGCGGCTGATTTGAAAATCTGCAACGGAAGCTGCAGTAACGAAAGGACTGAATGGTCGATTTCTGACATGTATATTCAGAGACACTCGATTCGAGGCACGAGTTTCCTTTTAAATAAAGAAAACACTATAATTTTGTGAATAATTTGAAAATTATTCACAAAATTTTCCCGAATTATTATTGATGTTCGCGTGAGCCAATTGTTCTTTATTTTTGTTTACTTAAAAGATTTAGTTCTTTATTTTTTCCATCATCAATATTAATAGCGTTTGTTCTATATTACTTCATATTTTACATGTATCGCTGTCTTAATAAACAGTTAAAAAATATAGTATAATCTATACAGAAGAAGTGAAACAGAGGTTTAAGGGTATAGGTTGCATAGCGAGAAATTTACTTCAAAACTAACCGACATTAACCTTTATCGTCGCAAATATACAGAAAGGCAACCAAATTTATTGTTAACCAATTATGAAACTAGTATATAGAAAAAAATTCGACACTGGTGACCATAAAGTGGCCACCATTTTTTTTGTCCAGGCAGGAATTTTTCGTGCCTTCTGTAAGCATAAAATAGCTGCCATAACTATAATTTTTTATTGCTGTATCGTACATTCTTCGGCGTTACTATTGCATTGTCGTCGGGAACTACTTTATGACAAGGTTAAGTATACGAAATAGCTCTCCATGGATATGTTTTATGCCTTCTGCAAGCATAAAATAGTTGCAGAACTATAATTTTTTATTGCTGTATTGTACATTCTTCATCGTTATTATTTTATTGGCGTGGCAAATATTTTACGGCTGCAGTAAGTATAAAAAATAGCTTCGCGGGTATTGTTTATGTCTTCTGCCTTATTATTTTATTGTCATGGCAAATATTTTATGACCACAGTAAGTATACAAAGTAGCTTCATCGGCAAAAAACTGATGTTTGCCATTTTGTTGTGTTTGCCAGCTTTACAAATTCCTCAACGACAAGATCGTTTTATGATAATATCACCTATGGAATAGTAACTGTAATACGTATTCTAGTTGCCACAATAACTTTCTATTGTGATAACAATAATATCCTAATTATCACAATTACTGTAAGGAGTTAAAAAAAAGTTATTCTGAATCCGGTGATGTGGACGAGACTTGGAAAAACCACGCCCGTGACATATTGTTGAGACACGGATATGCCGTGAAAAAGGAGAACGAAGAAAAAAGTACTTGCTCGCATGTAAAAAAGCCTCAGAATATCTTATAATAAAGTAGCGTGTATGTATGCCGAGCGCGCGATCCATGTATGGGAGCCACGAGGCGTCGCACACGGCAGTGGACCGTCCGAAACGACCGAAACTCAGCTTCAGCGTCGACAAAGCAACGGCTATTGAGCCAATGACTTGCGGATACCGACGGATCATCCCGGAGTATCGTTAACTCGCTAATCAGGAACCCATGGTCGCCGCCCGGCTCGTGAGAGTTGTCACATAGTGTTATTCACCGACCTGTTGCGTCAAAATTAACATGCTTACAGTCGACGACCAGATAAGTTAAGATCCCTAGCTGTAGGTAATTCAATTAGGCACGAACGGATAACTGCACATTTTTTTCTAATTTTACTACCTCGAACAGGATGTTCCAGAATAACCCGAGACCTCGAACGCACCATATTTACTATACCCAAAACACTATATTTGCCTCTAGCAAAACCCTTTCTCTTGGGCCTTTCAGATATTCGACACCTTTTTCCGCGTCTCAATGGCACACAAACACGGAGCCTCATTCTATACATGTAAAGCTGCAGGCGTTCGCTGTAAACACTTTAATTCATTCTGTAGTCTGTAGTCAGCAATACGTTTAATAATAAGAGTTCTGCGCTTTATCTATTAACTTGTCAGAATATACAATTAAATATGACAAGGGTATATGGGGCATTCCATACCGATTCGACCTGAGTCTGACCTTCGACCTCTCGGATTTCGTTAACGATTTTTCGTCTCATCGTCCCAACTCTGAAAAGAGCCAGAATTTTTTTGCGATTTTTTTCAAATTTAAATTAATTACAATTTTTCGAAATGAAACTATTGTTAACCTGGACTTAAAAACCTGGAGAAGTCCGATTTTTTATTTATTTTTGTTGAGAAACAATCCGAAATAAATAGAAGCAAATCTTAACCCACACTGGCTTAGAAATGTTTATATCAGATACGGGATTTTTGAGAATCTTTTCAGATTTTTAAATCCGAGTTAAAAATATTTTCATCTTGAAAAATTGTAACTAATACAAATTTGAAAAAAAAAAATCGGAAGAAAATGTCGTGCTCTTTTTAGTGTTGGGACAATAACACAAAAAATCGTGGACGAAATCCGAGAGGTCGAGGGTCAACCCAGGTCGAATAGGTATGGAATGCCCCGTATATAATTAATGAGCACAATGTAGGTAACAACGGTCAACTTTGCATTAGTTGAAAACCTTCAACGACATAAGTCTATACATATTCACCTATTTATTTATCTATTTATCTATCTATCTATCTAACTAAGTAACGTATGTCCGCCCGCAATGACGCAAAGTTCTCGGAACGCCGTAGACATAACCAGCAAGAAAGCAGCGTAAATATTCCACCGGTTCCGCAATATTTGTTGCTCAAATATCGAGTTTACTTGTGCTCACTCGTTATTTTACGTTTTTACGAAACAATTTAGGGACCCAAGTAATCACGATAACTTTGATTCTTTAAATAATAACTGATGGTAAAAAATAACGCTGCATAAAAGAGATATTTTTGCATAAGAAGATGTATCGAAATTGTTTAAAATGACTTTTCAAACAACCGTACATAAAATACACCACGAATATAGTAAACTAGGGTAATCACACGCGCAGGCGTGCGTGCCTGAAAAACTTTTCGCCAAAATCGACCTCAGAAATCGTTTTTTTGAAAATATCGACTTATAACCTATATCATCGTTCGTAACTCGTACTCGTATTCTACCGCCGAAAACACTGGTTATCAATGCTTTTTACTCGATTTTGAAAAAAATCATTTCTGGAGACGATTTTTTTTTCTTTTTTTTTTCAGAAATCATAGATCTGTCTCCGGACTAAAAATCACCAAAATCGACCTGTATTTTTTTCTTTTGAAAATATCGACTTGTAACCTATACCATCGTCCTCAAGTCGTATATTCTACCCCCGAAAACACTGGTTATCAATACTTTTTACTCGATTTAAAAAAAATTATTTTTGGAGACGATTTTTTTTCTTTTTTTCTCTGAAATCATAGATCTGTCTCCAGACCAAAAATCGCCAAAATCAACCTCTATTTTTTTCTTTTGAAAATATCGACTTGTAACCTATACCATCGTTCTCAAGTCGTATATTCTACCTCCGAAAACACTGGTTATCAATGCTTTTTACTCGAAATTGGAAAAAAATCATTTTTGGAGACGTTATTTTTTGTCAGAAATCATAGATCCATCTCCGGACAAAAAATCGCCAAAATCGACCTCTATTTTTTTTTCTTTTGAAAATATTGACTTGTAACCTATATCATCGTTCTCAAGTCGCCCGAAAACACTGGTTATCAATACTTTTTACTCGATTTTGAAAAAAGTCATTTTTGGAGACGATTTTTTTGTCAGAAATCATAGATCCGTCTCCGGACCAAAAATCGCCAAAATCGACCTCAGAAATATTTTCTTTCAAAATTTCACCTATAATAGACTAATCAATTTTACGCTCTGCGCTCTTATAAAGCTTTAAAAGGTTACGGGCACTGCCGCACCCGTTGTCTTATGTCAAATTTGACATCAAACTGATTTTCTTTAAAACGGACTTTTGTGGCAACCAATCACAGCTCGAATAGTTTGCTAACAATGTTTTCCGTTACTCCTGAACTTTTCAAAAGCAGGATCCCCGATGCTTGTGAGAAGGTCACATTTTGACTGGCTCCAGCGACGGAAAAGTAACCACCAGTTTTTTGTTTGGTTGTTTCGAAAGTCGTGTTGGCCATTCGCGAAAGATATTTTAGTGCAAAAGACAAACTAAACGTAGCATTATTTTTTTGATAATTTCGACAGTTGCCGTCATTGCTAGTGCAATTATATAAGTATACACGTATTAGTTATTAGTCACCGATTAGCATGGATTTTATATCCGTAGTTTGAATTAATGAATGAGAAACCGGATGATACGGCGATGGCTACATTATTTTTATCGTATCTGTGAATGACGCAAGGGCTCGTCAATTTCTTTCCGCGTTCAACGCCACGGCCGAAACGCACCGGCCAATGCTTGGGTTGGTAAATACGTATCAAGCGGCAACAACGACGAACGCGGCGGGACTGGCGGGAACAAAATTGAAACGCACGCGAGGTTTTATAGTATCGCGGTGGCGCTGGCGTAGTTTGTATCCAGCGCCACCGCGGTGTCATACCAAAGCATCTCCCTACCATACCGACATTTCCAAGATGGAACTTACATTGGAAAAAAAGAAATTTCCGTAAAGCACTTATCATTTTTTTCTCGATATTGACAAAACTACCAATTTCGAACGATTTTAACGTAATCTTGGGGGAAAAGATTCGATGATTTTTATATAGCCACATGCAGAACACTACCTTGAAGGTAATGACACCGACTGATTCGCCGTGAGTGTATGCGAGAGAGAAACGATAATATATCACTGGCAATGTCGGTGGAGCGACAGAGAGAACGACAGAAATATGCAGAAAGCATGTGAAATACCGCAGTCGGCATCAAACACTGTAATTAACTTTTTTTAACGCATATTTGCATTTACAGCTTCAAGAAGAAATTCATTCACTGCACTGCTGATATACGCAGTGAATGAATTTATTCTTGACGCTGTAAATGCAAATAACGGCTATTGGATTGCAGAATTTTAAGACGCAGTTTTTTACCATTGCCTAAACAATCGACCGTGGCGGAAAGTACACGTACGACTTTGTTACCAACCGAGTATGTCGAGGCATTCACGTATTTTTCTTTTTTTTTTGCAATTCATTTATTTAGTGTAGATAAATATTTACAAGATGGTTTGGAAACAAAAACGACAGACCAAAGAATGAAATGTGAAATGTGAAATAGGGCGTATGGCCCTACTCAGGCTCTCGTCGATCGAGGAGGCATTTACGAATCATAATCGCAATGTGGATAGGTAGGTACAGACAGTACTGACGTAGCGCGCAACTACGCGAGCCGCTGATTCCGCGCCTGCGCGTTCCACGAGCCTTTACTTATCACTTATGAATCAGCTGATCAGCGACGACGATCAGCGAAGCAACGAGAACCGTTGTTCCTCAAGTTCTGTCACAACCTGTTAAATCGAACCACAACAGCTAGTCAGCGTTAAAAATGTCTCTGAATACGGCTCACGCGAACGGAGGAGTTCTCATACACTCGGGCGAACGGTGAGTCTCTTTCCGTCGAAAGATATTCAAGGCACGAAAGCGCAAGATGTAAACATTCGTTCGGCGCGACCGGAACATTCTCGGTGGTGACGTTTCTAACACCTGCGATTCACGGTGCAACGTAGTACCGTCGTTGCAGTACGATGACACCGCCTACCGGCTCCGATTCTCCTTTTCCACTCCCGTGACGGACTTGCAAAATGCCACGAATACTCGTAAAAACAGCTCAAATCCGCTCGATCTAGTGCCACCCACTAACGATTAACCTTCATTCGGTCGGACACGCATAAATCTAGCTTCTGTATAACTCTTGCTTCAAATTGCATCAATTACCGTCATACGAAACGGCCACTCCTCGTATCCTGCGCGACTGCGAAGGCGCGATTTTCAAACAAATTTTGACAAGAGAAAGAATTACGTTTATGATATTAAATGATTACTGATTTTATCATACAATTGTAAACAGTATCAGAACAGAATACCTGATATCAAAATAACAGGTATTCTATCCTGAATATCAGATTGAAGCAATGTATTAGCTACATTTAATTTGTACTGGAAAAAACTTAAATTGATTGCAACTGGATGCAGTTGTATTCAACTACATAATTTTAAAAATATTATTTCATAATTAAGCTATGATTACGCGGTGCCCTTCCTGACATGTTGCTTCTAGACGTACGTTTAGTAGGCACAGTTATAAATCTATTATTGAAAGTGAAATTTCGTGTCTCCGTTAATTCGTTTGATATAGTCCTGAATTCCATTCTAAACAATAATATTTTGTGAAAAATGATTGAGCGCAATGAAAATACTATAAGCAAAGGACCCATAAGTTTTCTTAATAGTTGTGTGTTAGGCCAAAAACTTTAAAACTGCATAAATCTATTGACTTACGCAAAATCTACTATCAAATATTTCTGTTAGAAATGCTCCATAAATGATTGTAAGTATTCAGTTGCAGTTGCTCATGCGCTCACGAAATGTGCCCATTAAAAACTAGATTGTTTGACAAATTACGGTGTTGTAATTAAATAAAAATTAATTTTCTTTGTTGTTTCTGTAAATTGAGGGAAAAATACTATTCATCTTAATTTTTTTCTTTACAGGATTCTTTTGTTCTGCGACAATGTCACCATGGAGTTTCATGGTCAGGAGCAGCCGGAGTTTATCGGAACAAAGCGCGGCCGACTTTATCTCACGACACACAGAATGATATTCAACGCGAAGGAGCAGAAGGAGAGGATGCAATCCTTCAGTTTTCCGTTCGTAACGCTAAGCGAGGTTGAGCTGGATCAGCCGATGTTCGGTGCTAATTACATCAAGGGCAAGTGCCGGGCACAGCCGAACGGCAACTGGATGGGCGAATGCAAATTCAAGCTACACTTCAAAAGCGGCGGAGCTATCGAGTTCGGTCAGGCAATGTTGCGCGCCGCTTCAATGGGTACGAGATTCGAAAAGTCGTCTTATATCGTTTTATGCTACTTGATCGATCGGGCGGACTATCAGGGGCCCGAATGCATTTTTAGGTACTTCCCATTGTAGCTACTTTCACAAAACGTTGTGAAACATTTTGCCGAAAAATTATTTTGTCGAATCGTCGATTTGCCGAAAAACAGATTGCCGAGCGTCAATCTGTTTTTCGGATTTTCCGAAACTTTCGCAAAACGCAATACGTTTTTTTCGGTTTTTCCGAAAAAAAAACGTATTGCCCGTTCACGGTTTTCGGTTTTTTTCGAAAAAAACGTATTGCCGAAGACCATCTGCCAGAATCGTCATACATTGCCGAATCGACATTTTTCCGAAAAATCAGATCTCCGGAATTAACTTGCCTGAAAAGTGATGTTGCCAAATCTTACAATTAATCTTTCATAAGTTAACTTCCATAATAAAATATCGACTGGAGAGTCGACTGGAGGGTCAACTGGAGGCGAAAGTGGCACCGATACGAGTGTTGTAAAAAGATCAGTCCGTTCTTTCATTTTTTCATCACCGAATTCCTTTCATACATTTTTCTCGAATGCATGTGGTGGGAATGAAATAAAATAAAGATCCGACAAAATGCCGTTCAGCAAAACAACATTCGTCTATATAAAGTCACGGCGATATGTCGATTCGGCAAAATGACATCCTGCATTATCATTTTTCGGCAAAGAAACGATTCGGCAATATGGCTTTCGGCGAAACCACGAATCGGCAAAATGATTTTTCGGCAAAATGATGCGGCCCCGTCCCTCGCTTTCGGTGACCAGCGCAATTTACAACAGCCAATCACGGATGCAGCATTTCGTTTTACTGATGTATCATTAGCTGTCGTGCGCTGCGCTCAGAAATACCTAAAATGCATTCGGACACTTGATAGTCTGCCATCGATCGCTTCGTTCGAGCGTTGCAAAATATTATGAAGTGCACTGCTACCGATTTTCACTGCACCGTAAACCAGTTTCGTGATTTCAATTCAAATACCCATGGTAGCCCTAGTGTGGAGTAAACGACCCGAGAATACATAAATGATAACATGATATGCAGCTCAACGCAATGGCCCCGGATTCGATGCACCCCCTCCGTACCAGCCCCCGACAACAGACTGGTACGCGGCACCACCACCGGCTTACGAAGCAGCCCCTACAGGATATTACGGGTGGATGCCGCCGAAAAACACCTTTCCGGATGCGCCACCAGGTTTGCTCTAATCACCATTCAATCAGATCCCTCAAACTCGAGAATGCAATATTGAGGACCCTGCTTAGTAATTCCGATTGACGCTCATAGAAACCGATGAAATGGACAAAATTCCGATTGGAAAATAATCGGTCCAAACAGGTTTTAATCGGATTTTTGTCCGTTTTATTGGTTCTAATTGGATCTTTTAATCAGGGGAAGCAATCAGGTGTAAAGCATATTCGTCGCCGACGAATATGTTGCAGAAAAGCCCGGCTTTAAATCTGCGATCGCAATCGGAATTAATCACGTGAATTGAAGGATTACGTGGTGTATACTAATGACGTTGAAATTTGCATCGTTGGAATGCAACGAAATTAAAAACAACGAAATATTAATGAATGCAACCGATTATGCCGGCTATAAAAAGTTATTATAACGACAAAACAAAATTATTTCACCCCCTGACGGGGGTGAATTATTTACATTTTTATGGAATTCATATTTTGTTTTCAATTTCGTTACATTGCAACGATGCAAACTTTAACGTCATCTATACTACAAGGCACTGATATGCTCGTTTCACCGAGAAACTCTCAATATATTTCGCATTCCACGCTTTCAAGTTCGAGGGTTCGGATCGTAAATCCCGTGTAAATACTTCTGTTTACAAATAACATCGTTAACTCGAATAATTTCGCGATTAAACAGCAAACAGCGTGTATATGACGGATATGCCTCCGCCGTACCCGGGCATAAACGCGCCGTATCAGGGCTACGCGAGTGGACCAGCGAATCCACAGCAGCCAGGTGGTGTATGGGGTGCTGCCGGCGTTCAGCAACAGAGCGGATGGGGTGCCGCCGGCGTTCAACAACAAACCGGATGGGGTCCCGTTCCTCCGCAGCAGCAGCAGCAGCAGCAAAACGGTGCACCCGGATGGGCCAATCCTAACTACAACGGCCAACCGATGTCCCAAGCAGGTGCGTATCCCGGTTATGGCCAACCGAATTACAACAGTTACCCGCAAAATCCACCGCCGTACTCGACATATCCGCAAGCTGGTCCTTACAACCAGGCGGGGCCCTACCCCCAGCAAGGACAGTACAATCCCTATCCGCCTCAATATTAGCCACTTGAATAACCTCGTTAGACTTACGATTTTCACGAGCTAACGCCGAATCGACATATTGGATCTCGATTTACAAGTATAGACGTTTTTCTCCGAAAGCCGTTGCTTAGCTCCCGTCGTGTCTGGCTTTCCGTTGATCCTTCTGGTCCTTGCGATTCGGACGGTGTGTCGGCTATACTCCAATAGCCAATAGCGCCGGGAGAATTCTCGAAACATTGCGGTGAGGCTCATCGGCATTACCGCCGTTATTTATTGCCATCAGAAAAAAGTGTGGAATGTATCGTTAAGGTATAACAAAATAAATGGAAATAATGTTACGATAACGATACGTTTCTCTGGGAATTTTTGTAATTCAAGAAAATGTGAACACAATCGCTCGATTATTGACAACTACATTTGTCATTCGCGCGATTTTATGGTAACAATTTTTGACAAAAATACATGGGTAAATGTCGAGATTTCTTAGCGCAATGTTTGAAACGTAGCTCGCAGAAGGGAAATGGCCCGGTGATAGTACGTTGCCGACAAAATGCTATCCCGGCAGTAGTTTCAATAGCCTCCCCAGTCAGGCACTGTTTAATTATACATAGAACGATACTGCTCGAATTATCACAGTGTTTCGTTCGTAGAAATAAATATTTATCCAGAAATAAATCGGCCATGAGCTGTATTCACAGTCGTGATGCGGCTGCTTCTTTGGAAAAAAAGACCCCTGATGAATTTCTAAGTAGCCGATAGTGTTTCGAGTCAAACTCGTGCGAGTCAAACTCGTGATTCCTTGTTTCCGCACCTCAAGGAACATGCCACAACTATGAGTACGGCCATAGCAATTGCACACACTTATACTCTCATATTCTACATTTACTACTATATTTCAAATATGTTGATTGTTACAATAGAATTTATCTCGATTCTTGTTATATATGACGATCGCTTTATACCAATGCATATACAACGCAATATTAAATAATTACTATTAAATATCAGTTGCTGTTTTCATTGAACACCTGCCAAATTCAGTCGTTAATTAAATATCAGCCAATAGATCAGCAAATTTATAAATGGTAAATGTTCCCATTCGTTACGAGCTGCCGAGAAAATTCGTTGTAAACACCCTTTTATAAAACCGCACTACTTGAAGTCGATCCCGGAACCCGAATACAACGACTTTTAAATTACGCATTATAGAATTCGGATTTCCTGAAGTGATAGAAAAATGATTTACGATCTTAATCAAGTATGCGCTAATTTGATTTAAGACAATTGCTTTCTTTTAAAATCTGATAATAGTAGTTCATTTTTCGTATATTTTTTCAGACCATAATTTTAAATGTTTAAAGCTAAATAAATGGCGACTTGTTCAATATTCACACAAGTATATTGAGTCTTCTATGTTTCGCGAATAGGGATATTTACCTTACGCATGCAGACGATGTATTTTTTTAAGATAGAAAAAGCAAGCAATAGCAATCACGCAATAAACATAAACGAAATACAACGATAGTGATGATGCCGATGCGATATTCGGTCTCCACTCTGATCGTTCCACCTGGTAAACTTGAATACTACTTATTACGCAATGCTGTTGCATAATACATCTTGGGCTGACCTGTGGTAAGATTTGCTTTCACCGAGCTCACTTATTATCTCACAGTCATGCCGAAAGTCAAACGCGGTACAACTCGAACCTCTCTGTGTCCGTCAACGATTGAAATACAATTTCTGCAGTGATATCTTGAAAATTCGAAAATATTTCAACCATTTTTGAACCGCGAAAGACCAACGTTAGTAGTACACAAAGTCAATGGAGCGCGCAGAAAGTTACCGCTGTAAATTTTACATCAAAATGTAACTCTATTTCAAAATATTGTTACAACGAATATCAGAAAAATTTCTAAACATATTTAATATGCTCGGTGATTCGTGGTGCACATATGTTTAAACCGGTGAAACAAGTGAATTACAGTTGCACCGTTGATGTACTAATGAAATTTATGAAGTCGACCGGTTTGTAAACAAACACAAAAAGATATCAAGATGCCTGATTGCAAAAATTACAGTGCATCAAAGGTGTACCCTTGTGCGTAAATTTGTTGTCAACTTTAATATCATGACGATTCGTATCTGTCGTGACAAAAATCATAATCCGTGACTTTACTCTTTTGCACGTAGATGCCAAGGCTGCGGAAGCTGCACAAAGTGCGTACTATGATCCTAATAGACCACAATGCGCCTACGTTCCACCGCCTGCATATTATGTGAGTTTCTTTTCTTCCACCGGTACAGAGGTCGTTCGATCGAATTTCCGCAATTTTTTTCATAGATTACATTATCATTTCTGACGGTCAGAAAATTCAGTCAACGTATATAAGAACACACATTGAAAGTGAATTCGGAAACATTGTCGTCTGAGCCATAGTTCATGGAATTATTAATATCACGCAACATTCGTCACGGTATGTGAATCCTGCGGATAAATTCGATCGACGCGACTCTACTGTCGACTCGACGCCAACAGGTTTTGCAATTTCTTTCACTTGACGTTTTAGGAAAGCCCGCCGAGTTTCCAGCAAGCGACGGAGAAGAAAGACCAGTGAGGGTGGCCACGGTTGACACGAATTTGCTAAGCGAAACAAATAAGAAAAGTATTCTAAACGGCATCGAACCTCGTTATTTTTGTAGTCGTATACTTTTTTTCGTTCACATATAGCAAGTGCATTCCTTTGCGATCGTCACTTTTGAATTCAAGCGTTTCGGTGACCATGCATTTAATTCAAATGTTTTTCCTTTTCTAATTTGGATTCTGTGTGTTTCTTCTGGTTTACGTAAGTACTTACGTTTTTTTCGTCTGTGTCTCGTACGTAAAATATGTTGAGTACTGCGTGTGTAGAAGTAAAAAATATCGAATTTGTAAGCGCGTCCAGACGCTCAACAAATTACGATATAAATCTCATATTATAAAAAGCAAAACGCCAGGCAAATATTTATCGTTATTGTACATTATAAACTTGACTTTGTATTATGAATCATTTTCTAATATTAATTACGCTAATGTTACTATACGATACCAGCGAATAATTGTATGCGCGGAAATAAAACCACAGTGCACGGCACGCAGCTTAAATCGTGAAAAATTGCAATCTCCGTGTCGCTAAAATAATTTTATTTACAAAAATATCGTTTCTTACAAATTACTATGGCGAAATGACAGATCGACGGTCCTACATAAAATTGCAAATATAAAAATAGTCATTTGTTCGCGAAGCAACCACGTTCATCGTCAGTCTTAATTGGAGCTGATTTCTTAAATTAATGGTATAATTATATACCGACTTGTTGATTTTTCATTCTTCTGTAGTGTCAAAAGCTGCGTAAGCAGGGTAACAATTTCGCAATTGTTGACATGAATTATCTTAGTAGAAAAATATGAAAAATTCGTTGCATTAAATAACTTTGCTTAAAAAATATTCACTTTCGAACGTTATTCAAGAAAAATAGCTGGAGGCGAAATCTTCGAAATATAATGGACGTATTGTATAGTACAATATTTGGCGAAATATTTCATTTTAGAGACAAAATACAACAGGAAGCCTCATCAGAATTAGTTAATTGTTACTGATAGAATCTCGGATTGTAACAACTTTCATTCTTATGTTTAACTTCATCCGTACTCGGAGGTAATTGTTAGGCTTAAACCTCCATTCTCAACGAAAGTTCCGTGATACCACAGCCGCGTGTCTATCAGTATAATGTCTCCGGTAGCCACCGAAAATTCGAAACGCTGGCAAACGCTTTCGCACTCGGGCGTCGGCGCTACCGCCCAAGTTTTGCTGCCAAGGATTTGCCCCTGCCACATCAAACGAGGAATGTAGTCGAGCTAGACAAAAAAGAATTTAAAAAATTATATTAAATATCAAACTGAAAAATAATGCCGACGGGAAACTTACGTGCATTATCGCTCCCTGATCATAGCCAAGAAAAATGTAATTCGTGTTTGGAATTTCCGCATCCTCGGGTAAGAAATGTGGTGGTTCGTAATGTTTGTTGATCGCTTCCAAAATCAGTGGATGACAATTTTTCCATCCGACATACCAGGCGGTTTCACCCTCGAGATTCAAAGCCCGTCTTTCGTCCATCTCGAAGACGTCACGCAGTTTCGCGAAGTTGCTCTTGAAGTGCAAAAATTGGCACTCTTCCTCCACCGATTCGTAGGCGCCCTCGACATTCTCGTAGAGATTTCGAAAAAAATTCAAATCAAACACCTTCGAAGCGGACCAATGGCCCGCGGCGTTTTTCACAATAATAGGCCGGGACGAGTAGGCGTACGGCTCAAATTCCTCTTTCGTTACATTTGGCAATATCAAAGCGGAGTCTACACCGCGGCAATAATCACAGTCAGAGACGGGTCTCGTGAATTCCCAAACGAGGTAATTGTTCGGAATTATACATCGAGTACCGTACGCATATTTTAGCGCATAATCATTTATCGCAAATTTCACAATCGTCGCTAAACAAATCGGTAATATAAAAACAATTAATAATATTTTTCTCGAGTACGAACGTCGCTTTTCGCATTGAACGTAGTCTTCGGAGTACGCGACCTCCTTAAGGCTTTCGAGATTGCTACCGCGTATAAGAACATTTTCGCTTACTCGTAGGAATGCCTCTCGAACTATTTCTATATGTTTCTCTTTCCCGCTCATCGTACTTCCTTCGAACTATTCGATAAAATCGACTTTTTTCGATAAATTATAAGATATTCTCATGCTTTTTTGTGTCAACAACGTGATTAAGTATAAATTACTCCGCGGTCAGTGCAAAATTTCGTTTGCTCATCGCGTTATCTGGACGTCTTATCTTGCTGCTGGATCGAGTATGTATGTCGCGGGTGTTGTCGAACACGTAGCCTTAGGAAAACGCAATATAGTAGCGATAACAGTCATGGAATATTGTACATACATACTTGCTGTAAATGGCAGGTAACTTAAGTAACGTAAGACATTCGTTGTGATATAAATTAGTCGATTTAAAGCACACTGATTCATATTACGTTCACAGACACATCATTAAATAGAAAAACAAAGTTGAGATTTTCTTTTAAACAGAATAACAAATAAAACCGCTTGCGTGACAGAAATATGGTTTTGGAGTAGATATAAGTGTTTTTCTTTTTACTTGCACGCGCACGGAGGCAATTCCACGAGATATAATCTAAGTAGTGGCAACTTCGTCGTATTTGTTTCTGGCCTTGAGCCACTAACATTCGTACATGCGTTGAGGAAGAGTGGGAGAGACTCTATTGATCACACGCGGTGAGTAAAACTTTCTCCGCCCGATTGGTCGAACTCGGCAGACTCACGATCTTAAAAGCGCGACACATTGTCCTCGTCGCATCTGCCTCTTGAGTGCGGCATCGAACGCGCATATACTGTGCATGCAACATCTTCCTCGGTCCCCTCCAGAGACTCTCCGAGTTCTGACGAGGTGTTTCCTGCATCCACATGTTAAACAGATGTGGGCGGCAACGTGACTTGCAATGCTTCGCTTGCCCGACGTGGGGCGACGACGAGGAAAAAGAAAATCGACACATTGCGCGATCGGTTATAGGGGCCTTTAGGATAGAATTAAGAAGCAGCTTTTGCTAAGAATTATCGCCGTTTTTGCAACAATTTTTGTGCAATCCGATTAGTTTACTGTTTCAAACGCTTCTCCCCAAATAATTGCAGAGCGATTGTCAAAACGATTGATTATGGATATAAATATATTCATGAAATAGAATCAGCCCGATTTGGTGATTTCATACTTTGCTTTCCTAATTAAGACGAAGTCGAGGAAACAAGCTCGTCATAGTAGCTCGTTTTAGAGGAAAGACAGATTGCGAAGATGTGTCATCGTGAAATCGCATTGACCAAGAGATATAGCTATATTCCATATCGATGACGAACAAGTTACGGCAATAGAGAAACTCCTGAAATTTACGATCTTTCGATGGAGTTACGAATTTTTTAGACATTTTAATTAAACACGTGGCTTTTAATCACTTTATTTTATGAAATCACACGACTTAACGTACAAGGTATGTATCCGAAAAGGATCTCTGTGAAATATACTCTGGGTGTGCTCGGTGATCATCCGCCTGCCAAAACGGCGCAAGGTCAATTTTGATTCGTTACATCGGTATATTCGTACCCTCGTCCCACAATTCGTATCGGTATAAAACCTAATTTACAAATTACAAATCCGCCTATTCGGTAAGAGTCACATTATCGTGCCTAAAGTGTTTTAACATATTTTAAACGAGAAAAAAATGCACTTTGCCGTAAAAAGAGAGTAGAAAGATCAATTCGCCTCAATACTACAGAATAACGTGAAAATATGCGGTTGGTTTAATGTAGATCAATTTATTTGATAAGATATTCGTTGTTGCTCTACGCGTAATCAGGTGCGACACATAATATCACTGAAATACATATACCTCTTTTCTTGTTTTTGCTTCTTTTTCAGTTTTTTTTTTGTATCACAAAGGCATTGACTAAAAATATTTTGTCCCCGCAAAGTAGGTTTGCATTTTCGGGTTGTACATAAATTTGTTTAAATTCGTAGAAAAATTATAAAATTTACGAAACGTTTCGCGCAATAATTCTAAAATAATTTGGTAAACGTAGTGGTTGACGCCGACGAGATATTACCAAAATGCAACGACACTGTGCACAACTCTCATTCTCCTCGTGGTTCTTACGGATGCGCATGCGAATTATAACAACCGAGTGACGATCGCCGAGTTGGTCCAATGAAATCGATAATCCTTCTATCCGAGCTCGCTGATGATACACTTGACGACAGAACATCACGACATAATAGTACAACATATTGAGTAGACCACAGACCGGAGCAGCTTGCACTCTTAAATGCGCTCGATGCAAATAGGTGGAGTTTTGGTAACCAACGTTTGTAGCCAAATGTCCAAACAGGCAATCACAATAGCGATGAGCTAAAAAGAACTCGATGTGCATAAAGTCACGAAGCGCTCGTCCGAGTAAACTTTCGTCCCTTGATCGACCGACCGGGCAGTCCCAGACGCTTTCTGTCGACGACGAGAATGTCGTCGTTTTGAGACTACTTCGCGGAATCCGTCGCAAAATAAGTTAAGACTTACTGTTTAAAAAATGCGTGACTAGCACAGTCGTTAGTTTCGATGTTCACATCAGATTACGCTTTGCTCGCAAAGCGGAGGCTTGAATTTTGTTGTTGTTAATGTTGCTGTTGCGTTGTTGTTGTTTTTCTTTTTTTACTTCCAAAACTTTATCAGAAGTAACACCACTTGCCGAGGATCGCGTCCTTTATGGCTGCAACGTATTGCGCGGGGACCCAATATATCCAGTATCTCGAAGCGTCCGTCGTGCCTAATTGAATCGCCTGGAATATAAAATCAATATATAAAGGCTGAAGGATTCCGGTCGATGGCCTATTGACAATGCGACAAGAAATCATAATTTATAGGGCACAGAAAAAAATGTATAATGTATTGTCAATAAATAACGATTACTACTACTACTCAGTATAGAACATCATTTCTATACGCTGAAACATTGTCTACTGAGTAACCAGCTAAACCGAACGCAGCTTCGTAAAGGCTCACCACCATGTGATATTCAGGATGATCATGAATTGGTTCGTTGTGTACGCCCTTAATCGAATTCATTGGTATCTTATCCGTGCGTTCTTTCGTACCAATCCAGAGTTGATCCTGTTCCAATTTGAAAGTAAGCCTAACTTTGCCACCCTGTTTATTGAGCATTCCCGATAATGGAAAGTCCGGCAGGGGATCCTGAGGAACGAAAATTGAGGCATTGAAAATAAAATTACCGAAAGAAAATATATTACACGGAATTGACTGCCCTGCTTAGTAATTCCGATTGACACTCATAAAAACCGATGAAATGGACAAAATTCCGATTGAAAAATAATCGATTCAAACAGGTTTTAATCGGATTTATGTCCGTTTTATTGGTTCTAAACGGATCTTTTAACCAGGGCTACCTTAGATTCTAGTATGCCCGGCATGGCATCCTCTGGGATGCCCTTGTCCAGAACTTTGCGGTGCATCTTTTGCTGAGAGAGCGGCTCTTTGCTGGATCCAGAGGCAGCCTCGTCCTGAAGTTCCTGCTTTGTCGGGATCGAAACAGCTAATACATCGTCCAACTTTGATCCAACTATCATCACTTTGGCACCTTTGGACAGTTTCCAAAATCGTAAATTACAAATGGAACAATATGGTAGTTCCATATTTACTTTGTTTATATTTTGCATATAAGCGAGAATATATAAAAAATATATATAAAACATATTCTCGCTTATTGGGAAGCATAAATCCTGTGAAGATGCTAACAAAAATAGTGTTAAATAATACACTTGTTTAAGAAGAGGATAATTACCATTTGTAACTCCTAAGCTCCTGAGTGTCTGCTCATCTTTGGCTAAACCTTTAATCATGACTTTTTGCATAGCTTTTGGCACGCTTATGATATTTTGAAGGTGAGCCTTCAGCTCAGCGACTGTGCCGTCAACGTTGAAGCTAACATCAATTTTCTTTTTGTTGTAAATTACTTTGAAGTCTATACTCTCTCTGGATGTTTCGTCCGACAATGTTGGGGGTACAGCTGCTTCTTCGGAATTAGATTCCACTTTTGTTTCTTCTTTCGTCGCTTCCTGTTGCATACTGTCCGTTACTTGAGAATCCGTTATTGTCTCTGAACAAGACGAAGGATTATGGCAATTATTTTCATTCTTGTCATCCTCTGTGATACCTGCAAAACGATGCATCAATTAAAATAATATTTTTTATTTTATTTGTTTTTATTTGTATGAGAAAAAAGATATTTTGTTTTTCAATTGTAAAACTGGTCGATCAAAACAGGCGATCAAAATTAATGTTTAAATATCAGAACCAAGTTGAAACTAATAAAAACTTATTTACCAAAAATAATTTTTATGTACAAAGATTAGTTTTGTATGAAAAACTCATTTTGAACATCTATTGCAACATTTTTCTTAGAAAAAACGAAATATCTTTGTTCTTCAAATATGCTTGGAATTTATTATGCGATAATCATCCCAAGAGCAGCTTACAAGTGCACGAAACTAACCCAACAAAGATTTTTCTTATTTACAAGGAATCGGCTGGTGAAAATCTGATCTGACGAATGTTTTTGAAAATTAATTTTCGATCACAAAGTAGTGGACGAGTCGTAGCGAAAACACTCGATTCTCGAGTGTAAGCCAAATCTCGGTATTGACAAAATCATTGTTGTTATAGCCCTAGCCTGACTTGCACACTTTCGGACGCGTATTATCTACGTTTCCAACGAGCCGAATTCTCACACGACAGTCTTATCAAGACGCGCCTAATGTTGGATTGAGGAGAACGAAAAAAAAAATTCCATTCGCCGAATAACTATCGCAAATTAAACGATAAATCTGAGCTTATTTCCAAACTTACCCACGTACTCCATGATGGACTGAGGACTAAGCAGCTGTAGCAACTCGACGAGAAGCTCCGCTATCGCTGTGTGTGTTAGTCGTGTCGTGTGTCTGCTGCTGTGTTGCTACCGCTGCGAGGAATCCTAACTCGACGGTAGATTGCGCTGTATATCTGTTGACTGCGCGCCGCGATGTTAAACATATATATAGATATACGCCTTGCCTCGGCTGTACGGACAGTAGTTTTCCAATATATTACGAGTATCTACTCACACTTAACACAATTATGAATATTTTTCTATTTTATTTAATTTAGAAATAACAGAGTAACAACATAGTAATTAAGGTAACTAAGGTCGAAGTAATCGAGTCACTAAAGTACAAGTCACAAAATGACTTCTCATGCCCAGTTATCATGGGAATAAAGGTATGCGACAGAAATAGTCGGAAACTGGAGAAAATCCGCATCAATCTGAATGGAAAACTGTCCCAACTCTCGGACAGTAGATTAAATATAATGGTGTATCAGCCTACGGTGGATGGTCAACAAATTCCTTTTTCGCTTATCACCCGGATCAATATGACTACGTGTTTTCGTAATGTACAAAAGCACGCAAAATAATTTCAAGTCACATACAACGAGTAATCCAGTGCAGAATGCTTCGAGTACGTAACGCGAAGGAAAGGCATTTTATTTGCGCGCAATGTCTTTGTCTACACCGAGCAGCAGTTTCAAATATCGCGCGGATCGCCGACGCCTCCGATTGGTCGATCGTCGCCGAAAGAGCGCGAAAAGTTGTGGAAAGTGGCGCGAGAGCGCGCATCGCACTGCTGGCTGGTGACCGCCGCAGCAGCAGCAGTTTCCGCGCGAGGCGGGTGTTGTCGTTGTATTTTTCACGTGTGGACGGTGGTGTCTGTTGGAATACTTTGTTGATAAGCGCGAAAATGCCGCCGAAGAAGCGGGACAAGGAGTTGGACGGGCAAAAGGCGCCGCGGATGGACCAAATACAGGCAGACCACGAGCTCTTCCTCCAGGCTTTCGAAAGTGAGTAGTGCCCACCGCTTTTTTCTTACGTCCCGTTCTTTGCACTTTTCGCGGCCCTTCCCGTGTTACCGCGAGTATCGCACCTCGACTCGCTTTAACGAACTCACGTAATTCACCGCGAGCGGCGTTATTCCTCGATGAAATTCAACATAACCCCCATTCACGCGAATCCGAGGGAGACATACAGAGGCGCCGTGGCGCGCGTCGGGTCACTTACCTCCCACCTCGGTACGCCGATTGCGCGCGGACACCTGTCATAATTTTGCAAGTAGCAGCGCTTAATTGTCTCCGCCACCTCACCCCTCGTCGCACCATCCAGCGAGTGTCACACGCGCGCTTTTCTAAGATCACTTCTGCGACGTCCTCGCGATCCCGAAAAGCGTCTTTCTCGCCCCCCTTATCACTCCGTCACACCATAGATCGTGTCTTTCCCACGTTTCCATTGTTACGAAATGATTCGCCAGTCGATGGTCGTGCTTTTGTTATTTACCGACGGCACTTTTACTTCAGCACCATCGTCGTCCACATCTGCCAAAATTGAGTGGTTGTCTTGGGACTTGTAGCTTAAATTCCGATCGAATTTACATTCTTTCTTTTTTTTTTGTTATAAATTTTCAGAGAATTTTCTTCTGAAAGTACAGGGCAGGGGATTATTCGTCTATTTGTTTACTATTTGTCATCTATCTATGTATATTTATTTATTCTGTTTTGTCCTGGAGGGGTACTTAAATGCAGTGATAGCACGGTAATGAACGTCTTTCGTATTAATATTACGGCGATTTTCAATGAAAATGATAACAAAAATACGGGCCCCCTAAAGATTGTTGTAATTTTTTAAATAACTGCCTTAAGACAGACTCGAATCCTCGTTATTCGCAATTTATTCGTTTGTTAGGTTGTTTTTAAGAAAAGAACGGGATCAGAGCGGTATAACCTGCACAATCGTAACAAGGTTGCTGGCGCAGGCGTCTCGTAAAGATACGAGATCAACCAAGTCATCATATCCCGTTCTGAATCACAGAAGGATCAAATTCGTAAACTTCGACTCGGGTCTTTATAGGCTGTCGGCTGCCCCTGCGATTGCGGGAAACGATCGTCGTTTTAGCCACCTATCGGCGCTCGGGCGGTACTAATTTCGCGCCGTGATGAAATACGAGAATGGGCGCGAATAGTTTTTCATTCGTCAAAATACTAAGTGCCGTCTTCCAAAATGCCATTCAGACGATCATTACGTGAAAAATGTATTTTTTTTGCAGAACCTACACAAATTTACCGATTTCTGCGCACGAGAAATCAGATTTCTGTGAGTACAATTTATATATGTTTCGAAGAAAACTATTATCATTAAGACGACGTAAAACATAGGAGTCGAATTTAAGAAAGATTAAATAAATCTTCTAACATCCGATTTTCTCACCGATCGATTATCTGCCGAATAAAATACGAGATCGCACACCTCGCATAATTGTTAAACGTACCGTTCACTGCGGGCGGAAATGGCCACTTTTCCGCCCGCTTCGCGTGCGTAAAAACGCCATTTTCGCACCTTGTGATATAAAATTTCCGACATCCTTCGTGCGAAAACCATTTTCTAACTCGTGTGATTGCAGTACGAGCTGAAGGCGAGTTGCACACTCATTAGAAAAAGTTGTTTCGCCCTCGCGGAGTAATGTACTATTTTCGGCTTTTATCCGGCAGTTCGACTTTTGCGGAAGTATACGCATTTAGGGAAGGGATGCAAGTAAAAATCATTGATATTCATTAGGGCAAAATATTCTAGCGGTACAGGCTCCTGAATTTGTTCTAACGGTACAGTCCGGCTAAATAAGATTCAGCAAGAATTTCAAACACTTTTCAATGGCATAGGAATGTGGAAAAAATCAAGCATACGGGAGCTGTTAAAAAGATTGATTTTGCATAATAATAATTCCAAAAAGTTATTAACAAATTAACGAAAAAAAATGTTCAACAAAGAATCCGCCAACTTTTTTTTCTGTAATACGTATGAATTTTCCAAAATTGTTTGCATTTTTTTAAATTGCGTTTTTTTATGTATGGAAAGCCATGAATTTTCCAAATATGTCAGTCATAAAACCACCCATTACACCCAAGTAGTGTCGGGACAATTGATCAAGAAGATTTACAAATACAGCACATATATAGAAAATGTAATTTTCAAAAATTGCACAAAAATCTGCAAAATTCATATGGATTAAAAAAATGAACAAATAATTTTTATTCGTAAAAAAAGTTAGGTTGACACGTAATTCGTGGATCAATTTCTTAAATTTATTTATTAATAAATATTCCCGCATTCAATTTCATGGGAGTATCATTCAATGCGTTCCAAGCTCAAGCTCGTGACAAAAGCCTTCGTTATGAATGAAGGTTCAAGTAATAATATTGTGATATTAGGCTAAGAAACTGTTGCAGTAGGCATCCATTAATTAATGAATTAATTTATGTTCATTGATATATTTAAATTTGTACTTTCCCTATTGTTTTATATTTATAATCTGAAATTTTCAAGCTGTTGCTCCATATCAAAACAACGATTGTAATTTGTAAAGGAGTGATCCGTTAATTAATTAAATTACATTAAATTACATTTTGAAATTATTATTTTGCAATATCAATTTTTTTCAGCACCTTCAACATGTTTAATTTTTTCGTGTTAAAAATTCTCTCTGAATTTCACGTTTACTCGGGGTTGTACCGCTTGAACTACCTTAAGGCGACAATAATCCATATTTTTCTTATCATATCGGCAGCCAAACGAATAAGATATTCTTTAATGATTCAGTGATTTTGGCCTGACTCCCACCCCATAACAGTTTCTATTACCAATCAGTTTCACATCACCTTAAGACTGTACCAGCCTACGAACGAACATCGAGCTTTACAATCATTTTACATCGAAATTGATGATGAATCATTATTCAACTCGGAGACACCTATTCTCGATTTCGATCTTTGGCTTTAGATTTATTGTCTTTTTAATTAGATCTAATTTGTTCTAAGTTTAGTGTTAAACGAGCGAAAGTTAAAGAGCGACTGCAAATAATCGAGTAGGTGTAGTGAATTTTGCGGAATTTCAATGTGTTCTATATATTTTTGTTAATTATCGCTGTCATTTATCATTTTATTTCAAATTCCAAATCCCTTGTTTTATGACAAAACGTGAAACTCCCAAATGAACTATGCTTTTGTTTGTTAACACTTTTATTTTTCAACGGTACGTATATTATTTACGATATTCACGCATTGACGCATGCATCATTAACCGTGACTCCTGATTCTGATTTTATTATTCATGCTTTTTATTTTTCACTTTCAGCCAATATTTCTATACAGAAACTTGTCGTACATGCGACAGCGCATGTCGCGAACTCACAAATCGCGGCGGGGATTCAGAATCGACACAATTTTGGAAAGACTGCTGTCGAAAAATAATCAAGAACAAAACCCTGGAGTCCGTGGTTACATGACTTTAACTTTTCTAGGTTTTTACGACAAGAAAGGTGAGACTTCGTTAACAAATGGCCCGTTGTGCTAATAATCACCAGAGCAGTGACTTGTAATTCACATAATTTGTACTTGCCATTTTTGTTTCCACAGTCGAAGGATCCCAAGACCCCGTGAAAGTGGAAACGTTGCTGTTAAAAATCTGTCACAAAAAACGAAAAGATGTCAGTTCACCGATTATGCAGGCAAGTATCATAATGCAGTGTAGTCGGTAGTAGGTCGTTGAGTACATTTTTTATATTCAATCGACTAAAACATTATTTATTTTTTTAGGTATCCGTGGGTACGAGCGAAGTACCGATAAATCCGTCAGAGAATCAGCCTCCGCCAAAAGCACCTACCATTTCAATACCCAACGAGTCGTTCAGCTTGAACAACGGTCACATTGCAAAAACGTACATGCTCCTTTTGAGGGTATACTGCACATCCAACAGCGCCTACCTGATACATAACTGTGATTTAGATGGTACGAGCTGGATTTCATTATTTATTCTGGATAGAATCGATGTGATTCTGTTTTCTCGCATGAAAAAATTCGGATTTTTATGGCACGCATTGGAAATTAGACAAATGTAAGAATTTGCGATTTCAGAGCCCGCTCAGAAAAGACGCAAGTCTTCGCCAGGTTCGATGAGAGCCGGTGGCGAGGAAGTCAAGTTGTATGGATCGGAGCTCATCGTGTACGACAAACACAACCGCTGTCTGTTGACGGACGGTGATTACGAGTTGGGCTTGCAGGAAGTACAAACGAACGTGAGGTCTAGTCCCAAGAAGCACAATTCATGGGAAACGATCGCTGATATCAAGGAGTGCGGCCCGTTCGAGGTGTTCAGTCGAGGTCCGACCTTAAAATTTCGGCTGAGCTGGACGACTGAACCGAGCATTGGCTTGGTTGATAGACCGGCGCTCATCCACCCACTGCCCAATGGAGACAATAAGGAAAACCGACCGGGTAACAGTGAGTTCCCTTGACAATGAATTTTCTATTGCATGGTGGCCGCGGTCAGGGAAAACCGGGAAAAGTCAGGGAATTGCAAAATTGGCCAGGGAAAAAAGAATTGGCGCCGAACCTCCCATAAGTAGATAAAAGGTATATGATATAATAGTGTTTAACCAAATTACGAGGACGGGTGGGACATATGGGCCGTTAAAGGGTTAATATGATTCACCGTTGATCGGCAAAATAAATAATTTATTGAAGACGTGCACCGATTTTGGATAAATTTTCATTGGTATCATTAATTTTTTAAATAGAAACTAGACTAATCACACGCGCTGGCGCGCGTGCCTGAAAAACTTTTGCGATGCTGCGCTTTTATGAAAGGTTACGGACGCTGTCGCGCCCGTCGTCTTAAGTCAAACTTGACATCAAACTAATTTTGTTTACCACGATTTTGCTTAAACACGATTTTGTTTCCTGGCAACCAATCACAGCTCGAATAGAATGCCAACAATGCTTTCCGTTACTCATGAACTTTTTAAAATAGAAGAAGATCGTCAGAACCGTAGTCAGGGAAAAATTAGGGAAAAGTCAGGGAAAAATCAGGGAACTTTTTTCGGCGAAAAAAAACGGCCACCATATATTGGGTCCACTAGGAAAAAAATTACGTAGTACCACCGAACGATGACGTTACATGTTGATTAATAATTCGGGGTAGCAAAGTCTGAATTGCCACTAGATTACGCTTATCCTAATTGTCTGTTATCAGCCGACCTGGAGCGTTGTTCCGGAAATCATAACAACAACAACACAACTAATAACAACAACACGTCACTGCCAAACCCTAGTCCGTTGACACCATCGAAGATGTCGGTGTCCATCGAGAAGATGGATTCGTCGGGTGCAACTCAGCAAATCGTCTACCAATTTTTGTACAATAATAACAGTCGGCAACAGACCGAGGCCTGTGAGGACCTTCATTGTCCCTGGTGTTCGTTGGATTGTGGCAAACTTTATTCGCTGCTCAAGCACCTCAAGCTGTGCCACTCGCGCTTCACTTTCACTTATGTGGTGGGTAATCCAATGATCGACGACGATGGAATAAATAATCGCAAAGAGAAATGATAATTTCGTCAATATCTCGAAACACTTTCAGCCGATACCGCAGGGTGCTCGCATAGACGTAGCGATAAACGAATGCTACGACGGTTCGTACGCCGGAAGTCCCCACGAGTTAATATCGCAGCCGTCAGGAGTTGTTTTTTCGAGAACAGGACCGACGAGACGCACGAGCGTCACGAATATCCTAGTTTGCAGGCCGAAGAGAACCAGACCAAGTTTATCGGAGTTTTTGGAACTCGACGAGAATGAATTTGAGAGTCAACGGCCCTACATAACCGGTCACAACAGGTAACTAGCCTTGGGTTTTGTAAATCTTTACTAACTGTAATGAAATTTTCCAAGAGAATCGTAATACGAGGGTCGGGGAAGTGTATCGAAAGTCTTCGTGAAAGATAACTCGAGTAATCTCGCAGCGCGACATTCGAAGCACATTTCACACCAATATATTTTGATCTCTCTAAATGTTCAATTTCGCCGCGAAATCTGACGATTGCACGTGTGTTTGCCGAAGGCTCTACCACCACACGGTCACCTGTCTGCCGATCTACCCGAAAGAGATGGACATAGATTCCGAGGGCGAGAACGATCCGCGATGGCTGCAAACAAAGACGATGATGATGATAGACGACTTCACGGACGTCAACGAGGGCGAGAAAGAATTAATGAAGATGTGGAATCTTCACGTGATGAAGCACGGATACGTCGGCGATTGCCAGATTCCCCTGGCCTGCCAGATGTTCTTGGAAACCAAAGGAAAGGAACTTCTGATGAAGAATCTCTATCGCAATTTCGTTCTGCACATGAGCAGCCTCTTCGACTTCGGCCTGATCAGCCCCGTGATATTGTATCAGACAATACAGAAGCTTCAGGAGATAATGAAAGAGGACGGCGAGAAGGGCGAGGTCCGGAGAATCCTGCAGAAGTCGCACGAGGCGCAAGTCGAGAGATGGGTGACGACGGGCGTCCACGCGTCCTTTGGCACCTCCAAGTCGAGCGGCGCGAGCGCCAAGACGCATTTCAACAACGAAATTTCGCATTCCAACGCGAGAAGAAAGACTACGCTGCCGCTGGGCTCGCCACCGAGTTCCCAAGGCGTGAAAAGCACGGTATCCATTCACAATACCGTGAGCAAACACGCGAGCATGATTGGCACGTCCTCGACGAAAAGCGCAAGCCACAACAACGGCCCCACCGCCGTCGCGGCGACTCAAACGGCAACGAGCAAGAACGGTGGTTCGTTCGCGTCGATTCAAGGGCCCGCGAGCAAAAACACGCCGAGCGCGTCGACGAATAACATAGCCAAAGCAACGAGCGCGGGGAACTCGGCGACTTGTCCGAAGGACGGCAGTCCTCGGCAAACGAACGAGCCACCGACGAGGCGCAAAAGTACAAACTCGATTGGACAATCAGCCGAGAATCCGGTGCCCCTGCGGAGGAAATCCATGGCCACGGAAAACGCCGCCAACGAGTATCACAGACGAAAGCTGGTACTCGACGCGCTACCCGCCGGTGCGAGCGCCAATCTCAAATCATCGCAGAACGGCGTTATTCACTAGAGTCTTAATGATTTAAACAAAAATCGCGCTAAGCACGCGTCACGTCGCGCGATTGTACGTTTTTTCTTTTTGTACAGTATTTGTTGCGAATAATATAATAATTGCAATTAAAAAAGGAGAAAAAGAAGAAAAAAAAACAACAACAAATGATTATCATAACTAGTTAACGGGATTCTTCGTCATTGTTCTAGACGTTAGACTCAATTTTGTATTCGACATAGGTAGGACTTCCTATGAGTGATAACGAGATGAATGCGCAAAGAATCATCGAGATGGTCAAATTTTTCATGAAGTTTTTTTTGTCCCCACGCGTTCTCTTCGATTTGGGCGGTCATTCAAAGAAATGAGAATGTTAGAAAATCGGTCCTTGCTCGGTATCTCTCCAGCTCCATATTTTTCTTTCTTTCTCTTTTATATACTTACGGTATACACGTGCAGCATGTTTTTTTTCTTTTTACTGGCGAAACCAATTTCATTTACTCTAGTCAAACTTGCGCCCCCTTCCCCTATCCTGCTTTTCTGTTGTCGCTTATTAAACATTCTTTCGCGATTTAGCTGCGTTTTTTTGAACGGTTGTTCCACCCAATTTCAAGTTTCACTGTGACAGTATGATTTACTGCAAATTGGCGTTCGGAAGATAAGATTCGGTTTAAAGACATACAGTGACAGTCTCGATTCGACGAATATCATTGCTGCATACATTGTTTTCTCGGGTACAAAAATCGCCTCAGGGATACAGTCGCTGATACGTTTTGCAAATATACATATTTTTTATTTCTCACGTCGCTTTCTTACGGTGTCTTTTTGTTATCTTTTTTCTCTTCCTATAACGCACGTGAAATCTTAATTAAGCAAAGTCCTGCCGTAGTTCATCTATACTCAGTTATATATTCATCCGGTGTACCCGTTTCTTTAATAGAACGGCACGTGAGATTTGAATTAGTGATCTCGATACTTAACACGTATGAAAATATGTCGTAACAGTATCTCTGCTTTTCAATAACGTTTTAAGTTATCGTTGCGCTCATTTCGCTCCTTATCACGGACGGTCGTTGTTGCTTGTTCGGTTTAAATGATCACGTAATTTTCAAACGTTTATTAGTTCGCCGTCGTTACATCATGTAAAACGCGAATGTATTTATTTCGTTAATTCGTAAAATTGGCTGAAAATTCAAAGCGATGAGATACGGGACATGCTTGAAAATGCGTACCGCAAAAGTAAAGAACAAAGTAAAAAAAAAAAATTATTCAAGGGGTTCTCTCTAATTCATAACTATATCGATGTAGAGTGAAAGTGCCTTGGCCAAACTCGAAGGTCGGTAAATGCGAAGGGCAATCGACAATGTTTCGGCCGTAATATTACGGCTCATTTGACAAACGGAGTCATCAGTGCTTGTTTCGCCCTAAAAGAAAAGGAAAAGAAAATCATATTGACTATGTACTTTTCGGCCTTATTGTTGACCGTCGCCCCTTACAAACACCACCTTGGGTCATCATACCTGTTTAGTACGCCGTTATTCGAGATATCAACATGCGTGTAATATAGTATAACTACTACAAATACTGCCCACGGTCGTCCGAAGAAGCGATTCAATATCAATTTTTTCATGCTGCATTTTTTATACATTTTATCTTTGAATACATATTTTTGTTGTAATTCCTCCCAAGAACCCAATTCTTGTCGCAAATTATTACCGATTATCGCGAGACCTTTAGGCTCTTCCGACGACCTTGATCATTGCCGTTCAATATTATCTTCTATGGTAGGATGTAAATAGCAAAAATAAGAAAAATCTACATCCAATAAAATCTGTGGACACAACGCATCTTAACTATTTATTTTCTTTTCGCCCCCTCCAAGACCTTGTTATGAAAAATATATTTTAAAAATCTGTACGTACGAACACCTCGTCAATTTATTATTATGTCGCATCTTTATTCGTGCAATACTGCCAGGTCCCTTAGATCTGTAGATATGTGTTGTACAGTTGTCACGGTAGCGCCTTTACATTTTTTTTACTGGAAATTTTCATGAGTATCATTTGCTCGACCCGTTTATAGTCGAAGTACTGGGGAAAGTTAACTTCGATCTGTTCGACAATCCAGTCCAACTCTCGCCTGGCTATACAACGCAAGAATTCTTCGTACATTGGGGCTACGGATTCGAGATTTGCTATCGTGAAAACGTAACGTTTTTCCAGCGCCACGTAGGCTACTCTCGACGGGTCTTGGTCGAGCAGTTGTGCCAAAGTATTGACAAATCCATTTGTTACTTCGTCATCATATATCACTGTACAACAATACATAGTTTTATCCAGTTATTATAAATATTCATATCGCCGATGTTCATTGTGCAAAAACTTACCATCAGCAGCCAAAATCACCGACACAACCTTAAGCTTTTCGCGCAAGTTCGGCGGCCAATTCAAATCTAGAAAGTTCAGCTCCATTACGGTGAACTTGGATTTTACAAACTGCTTGTTTCTTTTAAAATTCGCTTCGATTAATTTCAGAATTCCTCCGGCATTAACATCTGTACGAATAACCAACATTTTCACATTATCGATGATCACTGTCATACTAAAAATTCGAAAAATAATAATCAAGAGATGCGGTAGAGCCTCGGCGCCAAGTATTAAAAGAAATGTTATCGGGCATTATTCATTCTTGAAAACGATAAACCATAATATTAAATCAAATATGACTAATTGCAGGTGATTTCCTTAATTAAAATATGAGTAATTACCACCCAGATCGTACATAGGCATTTTTTAATTTATGCGTTCTGCTGAGAAATTTACGAGAAGCGTTAAGGGGAGGTATGGTCTTGAAACTTTTTTTCCATTTTAAAAATGTTATTTTATGAATGCACAGCATCTCGAGAATGTTGTACAAAATTTTGAGAGCAATTGGAGCAAAAGTAACGGAGATCTGGAATTTTAACGATCCGAGACTCAGAGGCGCTCCGTATATAAGAATTCACTTTAAAGCGATATTTCCACATTTCACGTTTTCAAAGTCGGAGACGGCTGTAGTTTAAAATCTATTGCACTGATCCTTTTCAAACCTGGTACACTCTTTGTCTGCATAACTCATGAGGTAACGCTGTCGAATTTTTTTTCTGTTGTTATTTTTTATTTTACAATAACAAATGTATCGATTTTTAAGTGAAAATCGAGTTTTTGATTTTCCAGTGTTGCCAAAAATTTTAAAGTCAATAAAAAAACTCGACAGCGTTACCTGGGGAAACTAATAAACGAATGACATCAATTTGATTTTTTTATATGAAATGATCGAGTGATGAGTTACAACAACCGTCATCGCAAAAGAACTTTTTTTGGAGACGTCTCCGGAGATTTGTTGCCAACGGCTTAGTTTTTAATATTTTCCGCTGAAATTTTCAGAAGATATTCTTGAAATGTTATTCTACAATACTGCAATCATGGAATTAAAAATTCATTGACCGTATCTTGTAACCGAATTTTTTAAAAAGTGTCTTTTTCACCGAACTAACCATACACCCCCTTAAATGTTTATAGCGCTAGAAATCTTTATGCTCTAGTATATATTTTAACGAGACCTACCCGTGCAAACGATTTCATTGGCCAATAAACTGGCAACGATACTAGTAAGGCCTACTCCAGAACCTAGTTCCAAGATATTTTTCTTTTCAAACAATTTTGGATGTGACAAAATGTAGTCGGCTAGTACGAGGGCCCCGCGCCAAATCTGCAATCCGACGAGCTGCAACTCTGTTGACGTACTGTACTCTGGAAAAAAAAATTAAACATATCAGTCAATGATTGACTTTTTTCTGTATCATTGATACAAATAAAGTATAGAAAGCATTTCCATTCAGCTATCCGCATTTTAACTGTGATGTAATTACCGATCGTCAAATTGCTCTTTTTCGGCCGACTTAAGATTAAGTCACCATCCTCGTCATACTGCAACGATTGATTTTTCGTCGATGAAAAATAATCTGGATACGCAAACGAAAAAGTTTTGGTGACACCTACAAAAATTCGTTTTTTTTATTAGTTACAGTGCTATAAGTCCCCATTACATTAAGAATTAAAGTGCAATCTTTAATTCTTTTATTCTAATTTATTCTTTAATTCCAAATTGTAATTTTTATTCTGTTGTTGTGTAAACAACAGTCTAGTTTCTAGTTGCGATTTTATAATGATGACCTGTAGCGATTATAAAATTATACATAATTTTTTTAATAACCGTAAGAAAAACCTAATTTTTAATTAAATTTTGGGAGAAATTGTGAGAAAAATGGACGCGAACAGTCTTCCATTATTTTCGCAATGCATTAACAGTAATTCTCCATTTTTTCAATAATATTACCATGAATTTTTATGTGAAACGAATATTTCTTGCCTCTATTCAAAAGTTTACACGTCATATTACAATCATTACTAGTTATTATTATAAAAACATAATTACAAAGCCAATTGTACCATCAATTTTATTTCTACAAAAATTAGAGATTTACAACACTGATTAATTAGTTTAGCCGCATTATTAGATAATTTTGAAACTTAAACGAATGCAATTTTTCTAATATTGTTTACCGCGCACATTTATAATAATACGAATACACAATACTTACGATTCTCCGAAGACTCCAATGTGGAATCATTCCTTTCAGTATGTATTTCCGAAGTTACTTTGTACAGTGCCATCTGTTTACAAGAGAAAAATGAATAAATATACACGCGGCCACAAAGCTTCATAGATTCGCGACTATATCAGCCGTCATTGTCCCCCCTGTCGCCCTTAAACATCAAGATTGCTTGACGCTCATTGGTCACACCGTGCGAGCTTGGACCTCGCCTAACGGTTCAATTCCTATAATCGCACTTACACTGTAATTAAAGCTGGAAAGTTGAGTTACCAAAGTTCGACACTAATCGACGAAAAACCCGTCCGAACTGTCTTACCGTTATACAATGGACTATCGAGTCCCGCCACTATACCGGGTATTAATAGACAGCGAACTGTCCCCTGTTGATTATGAAATATTATGCTTTTTGGCTAAGGTTCAATTTTTCAAGGGTCTCCCCTCAATTCCGAACTCGAATTCGAATTCGATTGTTGCACGAAAAATATTGTAATCGATGTTTATACCGCGGAAACATTCGTGGGTAATCGAATTATTTCGAAATAACACGATGAATATTCTGTTCGTTAAATATTGCATATTTCAGCAACTTCTAGCTTCATTTCAGGCATGGCATACGATCCAACGGTGGTTCTACAGTCCTACGTATAATAACATTGGTAGCGATTGCTCAAACCATCATAATTAAGCCAAAAAACAGCTTATCACTGATTCGAATTTCGAATAGTGTGTATATAGATCGCAAGACGAGATATGGCGGACGTGAGCCACGCTCGTTCCAAGCGGACGGAATGCGAACCGTCGAATACACGCTACATTATATTCGCGCAATCCTTCGACTGTCTGACGTTACATTAAGTTTGCGGATATCTCGAGAGCGGCTAATCGCCCACTGCCGAAATGACTAATCTCCGCGACTTAACGGTACATCGGACAATATGGCGGCGAAGTACGAATAATATCAAGTAAAAGAGAATTAACGTGGCCTCGGGATCAAGACGCTACCACTACTCTTATTTACCCGAAGTCAGATCTTCTTCGGTTACTTTTAAGATAACGAGTAGTTAATTAAAAAAATGGTCTATCTATTCATACATTGCAATCAATCCAAGAAAGCTTAACATATAATAAAAATAAAAGATGTATGTTCGTTTGTTTAATACGTAGGTGTACAAAGCAAACACGCGAAAATCGTCACTCCAAAAGCCGCGGAATATTTTCTTTTCGTTCCCCCCGGTGTCACGGAGATTGCATTTTAGCTCAGCTTTGTTCCCCTTAGCAGTACTTCGGATTCCAGGGACGCGTTATAGAGAGTCGATTGATTGCACATTACGCTACGAATATAGTACAACGTGTACCGCTATAAATAGGCGTAGAAACAAATAATTACAATATTGGTCGGACCGTGCTCGCTGCGGCCGTGTGATTGGCGGGATTATAGCCGGTTAATATACCGACGTCTCGCCACCGAGATTTCAAACAACGGATGACGAGACGTGTGCGTAAACACGTACCGCAGAAAAAAAAAAAAAAAAGAAAAAGGCCCATCTGTCAGTGGCGCTTTCCGAAAAACGAAAATACAGTACGTGGAGCGATACGGGTGGAGAGCGTCGGAAATTTATCTTTCGGGGGTGCCTATCGCCGGAAAGTAAGTATAGACCACCGATTTGACGACTACACGACGATCTTCTCGGAGCCGAGAGCAGCCAATGAGAGGCCACCACGATGAACGCGGTGTGCCACGCGTTACCGCGATTCACCGACGAGAGTAGCGTGGCGTGTGCTGCACCTACTCGGCTGCTCCTCCGCGCTCTGCCTCGTTGTCTCCTTGGCTCTCTCGCGACGCGCACTCGCCCCGTACACCAGCAGAGCTCATTCCCCATCGTTGGCTTCCTGTGCGCCACGGCAGCTCGCCGCCAGTCAATTTCGAGCGACACGTCGACCCGACGAGTCCACGCGTGCCACACGCAGTCGTCCTCGGCTAACTAGAATTCGAGTCTCGTTACGGTCGTTTCGCATCGACAGCAACAACGAACGGGGAAACACGGCACGTAAAATGAAGTTCGCCGGGATAATATTTGTGGCGGTACTCTGCTTCGGGGCATCTTTCGCTACCATCGAGAGCGAGGACGGTGTGCTCGTCATCACGAAAGACAACTTCGAGGAGGCTATCAAGAAGCATCCCTACCTTCTCGTTGAATTCTGTGAGTATGCGACTTTCACGCTCTTTCGACTTTTCCGTTGACGAGGAAACCGGCGCGCGCGACCGAAATCCCACGATCTTTTCACGAGCTCGCGCTCGCTCCGTGACATACGGAGATGCCGCCGAGACTCCAGATGCTTGACCTTTACACGTCATCAACGACGACCAGTTGAATTTACGCGATCGCGAACGTATTTCGGCCGGTTACATGCCACTCGCGTTTCTGGTCTCGTCGCGTCGTCTCCGGTCCGCACTTGCACGGTTTGCGGTATATATATATGTATATTTACAGGTATATAGATACATGTATATATACCGCAATATGTGTCCTGTGGAAACGTAATTTAACGCGTACTTACGAATTACTCGATCGGTCATGCATGAAACGGATGCCGCTATCTTGCTGTATCTCTGAATGATTATTACATTTGAGGAAAAAGGGTTGTTTCAGATTGACAAACATTTTCAGACATTTTCCTGTAATTCACTTATTTATCGTAAACTGTGGAAACGCAATTTAACATGTACTTATGAATTACTCTATGGGTTGCGCATGAAACGGATCTCACTATCTTGCTGTATCTTTGATGATGATTATTACATCTGCAGAAAAAAGGGTTGTTTCAAACTAGCAGACATTTTCCTGTAATTCACTGATTTATCGTAAACTGTGGAAAACGCAGTTTATCATGTACTTAGGAATTACTCGATCGATCATGCATGAAATGGATGCCGCTATCTCGCTGTATCTCTGACGATGATTATTGTATCTCAGGAAGAAGGGTTGTTTCAAAGCGACAGACATTTTCAGACAATTTCCTGTAATTCACTGATTTATCATGAATAAATTGTAATACTGCTTTCTCGAGTATAAGTTCTCTATAATTTTTCAAAATTTATTGAACTGTATATCACCGCAAACAAGTGGAACCAAGTTTGATAAAAATTTTATTTTTATTTTTATTTTTTTTACTTTCTAGATGCACCATGGTGCGGACACTGCAAAGCGCTGGCGCCTGAATATGTAAAGGCTGCCGCCAAACTGGTGGAACTTGAATCCGAGGTAAAACTCGGCAAGGTCGACGCTACTCAGGAGACGGAGCTCGCCGAAAAGCATGGAGTGCGAGGCTATCCGACCATCAAATTCTTCCGCAAGGGATCCCCGATCGAGTACGGAGGCGGACGTCAAGCTGACGGTATCGTCAGCTGGTTGACCAAGAAGACTGGACCTCCCGCGAAGGACCTCACTTCTGTCGAAGAGGCTAAGACCTTCCTGGAATCCAACAAAGTTGTTGTCGTTGGTTTCTTCAAGGTGAGATGAGAATCAAACGTTCGAGAGAAACATCATCCACAGGCAGAATTAATTTCGTTTTTATACTTGGCTTCAAGAAGCTTCCGAGTCTCTTGATTCAGAATATTGCTTTAAGAAGAGAAACCTTTGAACCAAAAAATAGATGAATGTTCTCTGATTGCGTGAATGGATTGAAAATTGTTCTGCGAAATTTCACTAGGGTAATTTGTGGTATCAGACTTGGCAGTTTAACAACGTCAAATGATGCAACTGCAATTAAAAATGGATAACATTTGTTGAATAGGATGTCGAATCTGATGCCGCTAAAGTGTTCTTGGAAGTCGCTAATGCCGTTGACGAGCAGGCCTTTGGTATCACCAGCAACGAAGAGGTGTTCGCAGAATACAAGACCGAAGATGGAAAGATCATACTGTTCAAGCAGGTGTGTACGACGTTCGACCACGATACAATGTCAAAGATTGAAAAATAGTTGCTCATAAACATGGCCTTTTATCCGCAGTTCGACGAAGGTCAGGCAGTGTTCGACGGTGAGCTCGACGTGAAGAACCTCCAGAACTTCATCAGCACGAACGCTCTTCCGTTGATCGTCGAATTCAACCAAGAGACCGCGCAAAAGATCTTCGGCGGTGAGATCAAGAGCCACTTGTTGGTATTCTTGAGCAAAGACGCCGGACATTACGAGAAACATGTCGAGGCTCTCAAGGAGCCGTCCAAGGACTTCCGTGGCCAGGTATGCGCGCCAAAAATTAAACGTCTTCACACCAGATCGAATGTTTGCTCCGATAATCTCCTCTCCTCTCAAAATTTCATGCACTTAATAACAATTGAATAATCGCTTAGGTTCTGTTCGTGACGATTAACGCCGACGAGGGCGATCACGAGAGAATCTTGGAATTCTTCGGAATGAAGAAGGAAGATGTGCCGGCGATGCGTCTCATCAAGCTCGAGCAAGACATGGCCAAGTACAAGCCCCAGAATCCCGAGTTGTCCAGCGAAAACGTCAAGGCATTCGTCACCGCCTTCGTCGAGGGAACACTCAAGCGACACTTGCTCACTCAGGATGTGCCCGAAGATTGGGACAAGACCCCGGTCAAGGTTCTCGTCGGCACCAACTTTGCCGATGTTGCCCTCAACAAAGAGAAGAATGTCTTGGTCGAGTTCTACGCTCCGTGGTGCGGCCACTGCAAGCAGCTCGCTCCCATCTACGACGCTGTAAGTTTGATCCGAAAATTCGATCACATCGCACTTTTATTTCAACCGGAAATTCAATAAAAATGCAATAATTTCGTTGCAGCTCGGCGAGAAATACAAGGACAGCGAAACCATCGTTATCGCTAAGATGGACGCCACTGCCAATGAGCTTGAAGACGTTAAAGTCGACAGCTTCCCAACCATCACCCTCTACAAGAAAGACACCAACGAGGTACAAATCATTTGTACATTCTCAAGTCGAACAATTTTACAATTTTCCTTTTTTTTTGTTTGTTTATTAATGAGTTACTTACGAAACTTTTTAGGCCGTCAACTACCACGGTGAGAGAACCCTGGAAGGTCTGTCCAAGTTCCTTGACACCGACGGAGTTTACGGACAAGCGGCTGAAGAGGTACGTTTACGAAAATCCAGCCGCAATCTTAGTACTATTTTTTCATCCTTAGTTCTTTTTTTTCGTCCTTAGTTCTATTTTTTCTCTCACTTTTCATTTCTGCGTTCCAAAAAGTGAATTTGCAAACTAAAAATCGAGGTACAATATCTACATCGTGAAAACTTATCAATTCCAGGCCCAGGAGGAAGACGAGGACGACGATGTGCCAAGAAAAGACGAGTTGTAAGCTAATCGCGCGCAAACACAGCGTAAAAAACGAAAGCGATAGCCACCACTTTCATCTGTCCCCATCGATTCGACTCGAAGAAGATTTCCCGTCTCCGTCTACCGATGAAATTGCATCAATTCTCAAGCAACTACGAGCACGGCGAGGCTTCGCAACTTGAAAACACGCTCGCATTGAAGCTTCTCTGCTCGAACTGCTCGCCAATTTGAAACGCGCACTTGAAGCCGTTATTGTCGCCGAGTCGACGACTTCCAGGGAATTTCTTTTTACGTATAATCTCGGTTCGGGCGCCGTATCTGCGATCTAGCTTTATAGCCAGTATCTTGATAATTAGTTTAGTGTACGTGTTTTTCGTTTTTTTTTGTTTTTTTTTTTAAATTGACTGTTTTCCTTTAGCCAACTCATTTATTCGGCCGTAGTGTCCTTAAACGCTCGCGCCGATGCATCCGAAGCACATGCCCGGTGGTTAGTCGCGACGAGATCGTACACCCCACCCCCCTTCTCCCCTCGTTAATTAATCGGAGTTAAACTAACGCGCGACAGCGGGACGTGTTTCCGTTGTCTTGGATAACGTTTTATTTTTATATGATACGCTCCGATCTCTTAATGTAAACATATTCCACTATTTCGTCGTGCATTTCTAAATATCATGGGAGTGCGGCCGCGGCGCCCACCCGCCAACGAATTGCACGAACATTTACAATTCCATCTCGAAGCATTTAAGAATTAACACAAATGGTTGTTACGTAAGTTTAGGCTAGGGATCAAATTCGAGTGTATCCCGGTTTCGACTGACTCTGAAACTCTGGTAAATCTGTACGATGAGAATATATCGTGAAACTGAGAAATCATGGGCGAAATTCTATCTTTAAGTTTTTATTATATATTATTCTTAATATATAAAAAAATCAATATTATTCTACTTGTTTGTTTACCTGCTATCATATCCGATCCTAAACCCGATCTAATTTATGCATCGACACTAGTTATTAAATGTGACTTCAGGAAGTACGAGTTGGCGTCGCAATGAGTGAAAAATCCAAGGATATCGTTTACATAATTTTTTAAATTAAAAAATATTCCTTCTACAAATTCCAATGCGTATTCACTAAGGGATGGATTTTTATACACGATAAAAAGTATAAAAGACTAGTAACTTAGCAATTTAACACGATTAATAGCAGTCGCTCAAAAAAAAAAAAAAACTTTCGCCGTTGCAAGTAATTACTTTAAGTGTTGCTCATAAACAATTTTTTCCTACTAGGGTGACTCTGCAGCAACGAGCGTTGAAGGCTGCAGTTTGACGTTGTTGAGCAATTTCGTCATTCAAATTTTGTCCTGGACCGAACACGTTAAAAAGATCCTGGAATGCGAATGCAACGAAGCCCGATACGTTCTACGGCCTTGGCCAATCGAAACCGTACTCACCAAGGAAATCGATGAAAGCTCCTGCACTTGCGATTCCGTAAGTTTTCATAATCCATTAATCAATTTGTGTTTTTTACCATCTCGAATACTGGACTTTTGCATTTTTTTGCCTTGCTGTAATACAAAAATGATAAATATTCTTATGGAAAAAGTTGTAGTTTTTGGGTAATCCATAAAATATGGCGAAAATTATATGTTCAAGTAAAATGGCAACGTCTTACATTTAACATAGTATCAAAAACGCGGTGGAATGGGTATTTTCAGAAAGCATCGTTTGAAAATCACGTCGAAGAAATCGTCGAAGGGATTGGCAGAGCACTGGCACAGGCACAGGAATTGCGAGAAAAAATTGCCATCAATGTATCAAAGCAGAAGCGTAAAATGAGAGAACCAGACGTGCAAACCATCTACATGCCCGTCAATCGTAAGAAGTCAACAAACCGAGATCAGACTTTGAAATTACCGAAAATCTCCAATCAAGAACCTAAGCACGGACGACTTGTTGCCGCACCTGCGACAAACAAGTCGCACGCTGGAACATCAAAAGGGCATCTCGTCGACATTAAGCACAAAAGTAAAATTGTCCCGGAAAATAAAGTCACGTCGAAGAACATCACAGACCACAAGCTTCTCCGCGTTTCCGCCGGAAATTCTATCGTCTCCAAAGAGAAAGCAGCGAAAAACTTCGTGGCAGCTAACAAGTCCAATATAAAAAATCTTCAGGCTAATTCAAAGTCCGCAGTCGTCCTGAAGCCCGGATTCTCCGGAGCTGTTTCAGCCGCTGAACGCGCCCGAAGTTCATCTCAAAGTTCGGCAAGCTGCTCAGCTTCCATCGCCGAGGTGAATCGCTTGATGGGCAAAATTTCTACTGAAGAAGCGAAACGTCTATCAAGCACGTCGTCGCAAGAATCAAAAGACCATAATTGTCCGTATCACGGAGCGAACGCACAACATTTGGTCCAAGAACGTGTACGGACAACAGTCGATATAATCGAGGGGCTGGATAGATTCGGAGTTCCCGGGGATGTCGTACGAACATTGAAAATGCATCACTCGTATTATTCTAAAGAATTGTCGTCCTTTGAGTCACCGGCAGGTGATAAGAGGAGACAACGCGCAGCCAGCAGGTTTCTCAAGGAATTTGATTTCATGGTAGGTAGACCCACATTTTTTTCGACAGGTTTTAAAATATGTTAATTTAATGAGCTGTGTAACTTTTTACAGAATGAAGCACGAGGTATGCAAGAAGAAGCTAACGGTGATCAGGAACAGACGAATTTAATCCGCGATTTCGGGCGATTGTTCCGAGACTCGCATGGTCAACCTTCAGTAATTTCCGTGACGAATGAGATGAACACCCGATATGCCGAACTGGATGTCCGCAGCAAGATTAGCATGTTGAAAAAATTCAATCCTATGGAATTTAGAAAGATCAAGAAATCGAGGAACGTTTCGGTCGGCACGAGCAGTTGGTCGTCCAATGGAGTATGGAATCGTGTCGGACTTGATAGTTTTCCCGGTTCGTAGGATTGACATATGAATCAATTTGGGGGGGGGTATGGTCTTGAAACTTTCTTTTTTTCAATCCTTTTTTTTATTTAATTTTATAAATGCACAACATCTCAAGAATGTTGTATCAAATTTTTACAGCAATTGGAGCAAAACTAACTATATAAGTATTCACTTTAAAGCGATTTTCCCACACTTCACGTTTTCAAAGTCGGTGACGGTTGTACTTTAAAATCCGATCCTTTTCATCGATCCTTTTCAAACTTGGTATACTCTTTCTCTGTATAATTCATGAGGTAACGTTGTCGAGTTTTTTTTTAATTTGTTGTTTTTTATTTTACTATAACAAATGTACCGATTTTTTAGGAAAAAATTGCGTTTTTGACTTTCCAGTGTTACCAAAAATTGATAAATCAGAAAAAAAGTCTTGACAGCGTTATCTGGGGAAACCCATAAACTAATAAAATCATTTTGATTTTTTGATATCAGCTGATCGAGTGATGAGTTACAACCGTCATCGCAAAATAACTTTTTGGAGATGTCTCCGGAGATTTGGGTCTTTTTTTTCACCGAATTAACCATATCCCCCCCCCCCCCCTTAACGTTAAGATGGGTTGAGCACCGAAGTAGGAAAAAAACAAATTCTGTTCTCTTTCTAATGAATGCATTTTAATATTGTAGATTCAATCATGCGAAAACACTGCATACGCTACGCTAACAGAGTCGAATTGTCATCGTTTTTCGAGCTGAATCAACGTCTCCAACAATTGCTGTACCATGGCTGTTTAATTGAGTTGCTGCTGGAAATAGTAATACCCGACGTTCGCAGATTTCATCATGACAGTCCGGAATATTGCGAGGCTTATAAAATGATGTTTGCCATTGCACAAGTCTTGAATCCGAGAATTTCTGTACTCGTGCGAACAGATATTTAACGGATATTTAACGACATACGCGGATGTCGTAGCGTTGCCATGGAGATTCCTCACGAGTCAAATTATTGATTTCACAATTCCTTCTCCCTGAATTGTCAATCTCACCTGTTCAGTTTCTTGATTGTTTAGACTTCATTGTATATCTTTGCATAATAAAAATTGTATAATAAAAGTGCGATTTCACATAATTCACCTAAGAAATTTGACCGTAAAACATCAACAGCCTCAAAGGAAATATGGAAATCCAACACGTGTACGTAAAACCTCGAGGACAATTTGGAAAGTGGTGCAACTTTGAAGAAAACGATAAACTGCAGACGGATATTAAATCCAACTCTGCGTTGATGCATGATTATGTCAGGGTCGACCCGGTAACTCAGGGAACTCAATGTCACCGGAGCTTTGCTGCTCACGAGGTACATCGTCCGCTCAGTTTCAAGCACCTTAAGAATTACATCTACTGCTCTTCGCAGATCAGGACTTTTACAGAGTCCTGGCATTCCAGTTCTTTTATAAACGGTGAACATTGTCGATTTAAGGTCAACACAACGACAGCGACCTTCAAAGAATCCAGTTTGCATCATGTAGAAGGTGGCTGGCCGAAGGATATCAATATGCACGATTTGGAGCAGACTGTTAGATACAGACGAAAAGTGGAGAAGGACGAATTGTATATTCACACAATGCTGCAATTACTGCCCGTACATAATTTATAATAATGTTCAAATATAGATTAGGCATTCCACTCCGTTTCGACCTGGATTTGACCTCAACCTCTCCAATTTCGGTCATTATTTTTATAGGCTTAGTTGGACCCTCAACTGTACAAACAAGAAACATGTTATTGACATTTTTATTTCCTTAATACATTTTTAAAATGACGTATAAATCTCGATAATTTAAAAATCTGATAAAATTCTGAAAAATACTTTGTTCAAAACAAAATTATCTAGCTTATAGCTAAAGTGGCGAAAATGTTTCTTCTTACAGTTTTCAAGCTTTTTTGCTTCCTCATAGAGGAAGCTTTGTTTTCGTGAAAAAAAAAAAAAAAAAAATTCCGAGATTTTCATATTTACATACTCAGAATCACCTAAAACGTCGAGAAAAGTGATCTAGAAAATATGTCTGTATGTGGGTATGTGTGTGTATGTACATGTGTGTGTCTATGTATGGTCCAGGCACCCAATATTCAATTGTTCGTAACTCAGGAACGGCACGATGGATCGAGCTAAAATTTGGCTCGCAAGAGGAGTATTAAATCCTCTGTAATTCACCTATTTTTAATTAAATGTATTCATGTATACAGATTTCATGGAATTTTTAATTTTTCAAAAAAATGGCGTGATCGCTCTAACTTCCGTAAAAGTTCGACAATTTAGCTAAATAGTTTTTCATAAATAAAGACACGTTCAATGTTGTCTGGTATTAAATTTCAGCGAAATCGGTAAAGCGGTTTGGGTATTATAGAATTTTGAGTTTTTCGAAAAAAAAAATATCATTCTGCTCTAAATCACGTCGAATCTCAACAAATGAACTGAAATGTTCTACAGTAAAAAAATATCATACAGCCCTGCTACGTACGAAATTTGGTGATAATCTGCAAAGTCGTTCGGATTTTACGCTGTTACGAATTTGTGAAAAAATATAGATTTTGGCTGTAACTTACGGAAAAGTTATGAAAGTAAGGCAAAATTTGGTATCTAATTAAAACTATATGTAACGGTGTTTGTAACGGAGTTTTCTTTTGTTCAAATGTAAAAAAAGTTGCAAAGTAGAACTTTGCACATTGCTTCCTCATTAATTTCTCTTTTTCACAAAGCTTCCTCTATAAGGAAGCCAAAGTGAATAAATAAGCTTCTTCATAGAGGTGGCTTTGTGAAAAAGTGACATTAATGAGGCAGCAATGTGCAAAGTTCCACTTTGCGACTTTTTATTTAAAAAATTATAAAAAAATGGAAAAAGATCAATCTTCTTAAAAACTATAAGAAGAAAATCGAACTTATTTTGGCTATAAGCTAGATAATTTTGTTATTGAACAAAGTATTTTTCAGAATTTTATCTGATTTTTAAATCATGGGGTTTTATATGTCACTTTAAAAATTGATTAAACAAACAAAAATGGCAATAAAAAAATTGTGCAGTTGAGGGTCCAACTAAGCCTGTACAAAATAGTGAGTCAAATCGGAGAGGTCGAGGTCAAGTCCAGGTGGAAATGGGGTGGATGCCCCAGATGTAGACGTGAGTAATTTGTTACACGATGCTTACTATAGTTTTTTTTTCAAGTCAATGGAACACTGCATACTGCAAAATAATGCTTGCAATATATACGAACAATACTTTCAAGATACCGAGCCCGCGCCCTTAGTTCTGAGAACTTTTTCGCGAACCGTTAACGTTTATCGTGACTTGGTTCCGCTCAAAAGACCCATCACTCATCTTTCGTGGTCCCCTGACCAAGGTACACGCTTCGCGGTCAGCTACTGTAATACGGATTTCAAAAAAATGAACAGCTACAGTCCTTGCTCCTACATTTGGGACGTTGGTATGTTGAACGTCTCACAGTTGTATGTGAAATATAGAAGTGAATTTCTAATTACTTTCTTTATAATCATGTAGATAGTTATAAATGCACAATTAATTTACCATTGTCGTGTCATCTTCAATGAATTAAAAATAGATGATCCAGAATATTCCTCAAGAACTCATAAATTATTAACGGATTTTCAGAAAATCCGAACAATCCATTTTTAACGTTGAAGCCATTATGCCCGATGCTGACTATAGAGTACAGTCCGAAAGACAGCAATACACTTGTGAGTGGTTTGATGTCGGGTCAAGTGGCCTACTGGGACATCAGGAGAGGTTCCGAACCTGTGGAGACGAGTCTGATTGAGGACAGTCATCGAGATCCATGCAATAAAGTTCTGTGGATCAACTCCAAAACTGGCACTGAATTTTTCAGTGCATCCAAAGATGGTCAGGTATATGAAGCATTCTCTGTCAATTCAGCCACTTTTTTCGATCCTCTCCGATCTCCCCCGTATACCCCAAAAAGCACTCTATGTTAATCTTCTCAGATTTTTTATCCGACATCCCTTTTTTAAAAAGTTCATGAGTAATGGAAAGCATTGCTAGCGATCTATTCGAGCTGTTATTGGTTGCCAGAAAAGTCCGCGACAAACAAATTCAGTTTGGTATCAAATCTGACATAAGAGGACAGGTGCGGCAGCGCGCGTAACCTTTTAAAGCATTAGAAGGGCGCAGCAGCACAAAATTGATTAGTCTATTATAGGTGACATTTTTAAAACATATATTTTACAGGTAAATTTTGGCGATTTTAGCCCCGGAGACGATTTAGGATTTCTGAAAAAAAGAAGGTCGCAAAAATTATTTTTTTCAAAATCGATTAAAAAAGGTTGTTAAACGGTGTTTTTGGGGGTAGAATATACGACTTGAGAACAATGGTATATGTTAAAAGTCGATATTTTGAAGAAAAAAAAAATTGCTGCGTTCGGTTTTGACGAAAAGTTCTTGAGGCACGCGCGCCAGCGCGTGTGATTACCGTAGTTATTTTATGTTTTCCGTTCGCAAGCTAACAAAAAACGACAACTTTTATAGGGAGATGTTTTTTTCAGTAGTTTTAAATTTCCGAGATATGTTCGCTTGGAAAAACTAACGGCATTTTCTAAAATGTTGGCTACGAAATCTGTAAAAATCCACATAGTATGTTTTTTGTCCAATTATGGGGTAGTTCGGAGAGGGTCGAATAAAAGTGGCTGAATCGACAGAATGCTTCATATATCGTCCCTCTGGAGAAAAAAATCAAATTGTTTGTCTACTGAGATATAAGAATACTAAATCCCAAAATCAATGTTTGAAGATAAAGTGGTGGGACACGCGGAAAATTCAAACACCCATAGAAACTTTGGTGATCGACTTGACGAAGTCAGAGGAGCAGGACATCAACCGAGCAACTGGTATATCGGCGTTACAATTCGAGCCATCGATAGGCACGCGTTTTATGTGTGGTCTCGAAAATGGTATGATTTTTCACGTATATATATATTTCTTTGGAATAAAAAATCCCACCGTTTTGTGTTGTGGACAAAACGAATGGATCGAATTTCAGGAATGGTGGTTTCTGGAAATAGAAAAGGTAAGACCCCGGGTGAAAAAATAGCGACCAGATTCAAGGCCCAATATGGACCGGTTATCAGCGTCGAGAGGAATCCAACGTTCGTAAAAAATTTCTTGACCGTCGGCGATTGGACCGCGAGAATATGGTCCGAGGACTGCCGAGAATCTTGCATTGCCTGGACACCGTAAGTTCATCCGCATGCCTATTTTCAGGTGTTTTTATCCTTGTTTCCACATTTTTCGGTTTTGGCGCAACGAACAAATGATAATTATACTTTTTTGCAGAGGTCACCGAGAACTCTTGACCGGTGGTGCATGGAGCGCGACACGATTTTCGGTATTTTTTCTGACAAAAATGGATGGGACCCTCGATGTGTGGGACCTGCTTGTTCAACAAGATTCTCCTGTTCTCAGTACCAAAGTAAGTTATCATTACAGTCGCATTTTAAAATTTGTTGACTGTCGTCGAGTGAGTGTTTTTACGATGTTTTACGTGAATTCCATTTTTTAAAGGTGTGCGACGATGCATTGACTTGTATAAAACCACACGAACAGGGTCAATTGGCAGCCGTTGCCGGAAAAAATGGGACAACGTATCTTTTAGAATTTTCAGAAGCTCTCACGGTCAATCAAAAGAACGACAAATCGATGCTGACTGCGGTAATTCTCTGGGGCTCCATATAACAAACATTTAAACAGACGTCGAAAGACTTTCCTATTTTTTATTCATTAATTTAATTCATGATTTACAGCTTCTCGACAGGGAAACGCGCAGGGAAAAAGTGATAGAGTCGAAGAACCGTGAAATCCGTCTAAAAATGAAATCCAACCGCGTTGAAGTTGATTCGGAAGGTCAAGAGGGACACCAGAGAGGAACCGCGCAGAAGTGCCGGATCATCGATTCAAAGGATCCTCTGATAGTGCAATGTGAACAGGACTACGAAGCAGCTATCAATGCGGTATCGAGTCCCTTGTAGTCAGCGTGGAAATTGTCCCGCGTCTATTGAAAGTACAATAACTTTGAAACTTTCAGGAAATCGCGAGAAACGCGTTAATCGATGACAACGAAGTGACAAACAATCATTCGCAAAGTGTTCCTGCAGCGGCCAGTTGATCTTATTAATCATCGCTATCACTAATATGCACAAATCAATACTTGTCAGTATTTTTGTACTCAATTAAGGGGTGGGGGGTATGGTCTTGAAACATTTTTTTCCATTTTTTAAAATTTTATTTGATGAATTCACAACATCTGAAGAATATTGTATCGAATTTTTAGAACAACTGCAGCAAAACTACCGGAGATATGGAATTTTAACCATCCCTGGCTGTGTGTCGTTTCGTATATAAGTATTCACTTTAAAGCGATTTTCCCACACTTCACGTCTTCAAAGTCGGTGACAGCTGCAGTTGAAAATCTATTGTACCAATCCTTTTCAAACTTAGTACACTCTTTCTCTGTATAATTCATGAGGTATCGCTGTCGAGTTTTTTAAAATTTGTTCTTATTTTTTATTTTACAATACCAAATTTACCGATTTTTTAAGAGAAAATGGTTTTTTTTGACTTTCCAGTGTTACTAAAAATTTAAAAAAACTCGTTACCTGGGGAAACTCATAAACTTATAAAATCAATTTGATTTTTTTATGTCAGATGATGGAGTGATGAGTTACAACCGTCATCGCAAAACAACTTTTTTTTAGACGTCTCCGGAGATTTGCTGACAACGGCTTAATTTTTAATATTTTTCCCTGAAATTTTCAGAAAATATTCTTGAAATGTTACTTTACAATTCTGTAATTATTAAATTTAAATTACACTGCCCGTATCTTGTGAAAATCATGGTTGACAAAGGGTATTTTTTCACCGAATTAACCATACCCCCTCCCCCTCCTCCCTTAAGGGTTGCTTTTTGCTACCCACGAAAATGTATGAATTAATCAAATAAAAGAAATGATCCCGAAAAGTTCTACTTTAATAGAAAGCACCAAAAATATTTCTCTTAAAAATCGTAACGATTAAACGCAAAGCCTAGATCGCCACAAATCAAACGTACCAATGGATGACTCCTCACGTAGATGCAGAAATACTCTGTACTTTTGTATTTCATTATTGCGCATTATTCTATCATATACCTTTCGGTATGGAACTGTGGTCAAGGTACTTACGCGGTTTGACTATACATTTTATCGTCAGTCCCTTATCAACGAATAATAGATATCGGTGGTCGCGACGTTTCGCACAGATATTCCAACTCATAATCGGCCGAGAACAGTACTCGGAACGTAGTCGATTTTTATTGACTTATCAGCTCTTTCAGGTCTACTATAATGTCAAATGCTGCAAGTCGCTCACAATCATTTCCGTTTTGCACTGCGATGCAACAGTTCGCGGGTATTAAATTGTTGTAGCGCCGACGACTGAGACATTATAGGATTTGTGTAACGGTAATTTAGGTAGATAAAGTAAACTCGGTGATGCAAGCTGATATTTTATTTTAGTTTGTAAATGATTATTCGAGTGTAAATCGGTTTTTATCGTGGAAGTAGCAATGTGATTGATTATATTTAGTGTCAAATCTGCAACTCAACTGGCGTGTGAACAATTCTGGACATTTTTCAAAGTAGTAAAACTCACGGGCCAAGTATTACCAATAGATCTTCGATCTTATCGATTTCTACGTGATAAGAACATCAGTTATCGGCCGCTGAGGACACCAACAAGTGTACTGCATGACACATCTGTACCTCGTGTCGTCATGGTCGAGTTATGTGCAGGAAGAAAAGTGATTCTTGACGTGTGAAAATGGCTTTCATTGGTAACGATAAAAGTCGGAAGAGTTACCTGCCGGAGATCAACAATTACCAAAGCACTGTGGTTTCCGAAGAAGAGGAAGATGACGAGAGAGGGTATGCGAACCCTGGTTAAAAGATCTGATTAGAACCAATAAAACAGACAAAAATCCGATTAAAACCTGTTGGAGTCGATTATTTTCCAATCGGAATTTCGTCCATTTGAATGGTTTCAATCAGTGCCAATGGGAATTATTCAGCAGGGAAAGAAGCACCAAACATAATTAATAGAGGAGTGATCTTTCAATATCTTTGTTCAATTTTAATTTATAGACCCCAGGAGGAAATTCTAGGATGGGACGTCTTCAAGTACTATCCACCAAAGCTTAAGACAGGCTCGAAAGCTGACAAAGGCTTCTTCGACTTTTGTCTGAAATCCGTCAAATTCCTGACTTACTCAGTTCTGTTTGTCCTCGTTTTGAGTGGGGGAATCATCGCGAAGGGAGCTATACTTTTCGCAGCCTCCCAAATTAACGATCATGGGCCGGTGGATTATTGCGATTATAACGATGCTGGTGAGAAATTATCGCTTCGTATTACGAGATGTCTCTTGAAAATTTTGATTAAAAGCACAAAATATTCTAAATAACGTTTGTAATGTTTTTGCTAAACTCTAATCGAACACCGTGCAAATTGTATTTGCTTCCTCTATTGTTTCGCTTAATCCACAAAGCTTTCTTTATAAAGAATAAAATATATGAATATATAAATATATATTAATATATTTTATATATTTTAAATATATTAATATACTAATATATTTCGTGAAATAATTCTCAACATTTTTTTTCAAACTTGTCTGATTTTTATTAAATTACATAGATGTCACTGATAAATTTCATTTAAAAATTCTGCGGATTTTTTTTTTAAATACCGCCTCTATTCTGTAGAATACCACAGTTACATAGTTTTAACAATAATTATACAAACATCTTATAACACCGATTTTTTTTTAATAATATAGAGCAAAGGCCAGGAGGCAGAAATCTGTCGGCGGCGCCACCCGAAGAGTCGCGCATTACGTGGTACTGGTGCGTCTTCATGGCATTTGCAGTCCCAGAAATTTTAGGCTTGTTCGACGCGGTGTATCACTGTTTGTTCAAAAAACGTGTAGTCCCGAAATTTTGGGACCTTGCATTTTCGCTCGTCGTCGACAGCCTTCACGTAATTGGACTGTCCATACTGTTTCTTTGTGTGATACCGGAACTAAATGCCATTCAGGCAACAGTACTCGCCAGTTGCACTTGCGTGGTGCCAGGATTTATGGGTAGACAAAGAAAATTCAATTTTACATATTTTACTATTACACGTTTTTAGTTTACCTCATTTTATAAAATTGCCCTATTATGCATAACTTTTTTTTCTTCCCACAGGTGTTCTATCGCCTATGCGAGACAGAACACGAGGCACGAGAGGAAGATCATTTATCGTGTTTATTGGAGACGTTGTAGCGTTTTCCGGTCAGCTTTGTGGTATACTTGTCTGGTTATTACCAGACGATGACGTCACCTCAACGACTACATCCAAGTGGCTTTTACCGATAACTTTGATATTAACTTCTTGTCGATGGTGGGGTAATTACGTATCACCGTACAGTGCCTTCGGTAAGCATTGATGAACTAAAGTCTGAATGTTCAAAACTCTGAACGGCTCTTACAAACATGTTCAATGAACACCATCTCAAGTTTCCTTCGACGCCCTATGAAAAAAAAGTCTCACCATACAGTGAAAAAATAGTGAGTTGCCGAGAGTAATACGGGTGCTATAAGACTTTGCAAGTCGTTGAGTGAACTAATTTATTTTTTGGGCCGACAAATAAATCCGTTCACGTAACAGTTTTTAGTTCTGTGGTATCTGTATTAATCATGGCAACGTATTATTTAATCAGATTTTCAGTGTCACTTTCACCCTTCCCCCTTCTCCCCACCTTTCGCCCTTTTTTCATGTCTTATTTTTTTCTACGTATGCCGTCTTTAAGCTTTTACGTTTCTCCATTCTCCCCTCATTCCTGAATTCGAGTGGGGATCAAAATAGCTAATGATCAAAGTAGCGAATAGCTAAAATAACAAATTTCAAAATAATGAACGGTCTGAATCTAGAATGGCCATCATTATGAAATTCGCTATTTTAGCCATTCGACATTTTCATCATTCGCTATTTTGATTCCACTTTAATAAAGATGTGGGTCAAAATAGTGAATGATGAAAATAGCGAATATCATAATGATGGCCATTCTAGATTCAGACGGTCATTATTTTGAAATTTGCTATTTTAGCCTTGTCTGTAGAATATTACAAATTTAGCCTTGCATTGTAGCCTAAATTTGTTATTTTGACTCCCACCCCTTTTGCACGGGGGCAAAGTGAAACTGCGGAAAACCTGGGCCGATACAGGCGGCTACATTTTTACTGAGTTTCCGTCGTATGATGCATCAGAAATTCTGAAAAACTGCATCCCGTTCAAAATTTGACATGCTAAGGTAGTCCTTGCGACCAATATTCATTTCGCATAAATTCGAGGAATATGAGAAAGAATTGCCAACACTTCTCAGTGGTATAAAAATCTGAAAAAATGCATACACGTTAAAGGTACTGAAAAGATTAATTTTGCATAATAATAATTCGAAAATGTTATTAACAAATTGATGAAAAAAAAATTGTTTAAAGAAATATTTCGATGAACTAAGATTTTTTTTTCATGAAAATGATTCCTTCGTTTTTCCAAGTACGTATGAATTTTTTCAGATTTTAGAGATCACATTGAATTTTCACATATTTTCCCTATAAAAAACGCACAAAATTCAATGTGAACTCTAAAATCTGGAAAAATTCACACGTATTCGGAAAAACAAAGGAATAATTTTCATGAAAAAAAACTTAGGTCATCGAAATATTTGTTAAAAAATTTGTTGGTCGTCAATTTGTTAATAACATTTTCCAATTATTGTTATGCAAAATTAATGTTTTCAGTACCCTTAATGTGCATGAATTTGTTCACATTTTTATACCACAGAGAAGTGTTTGTAATTCTCTCTCATATTCCTCGAATTTATGCGAAATGAATATTGATCGCAAGGACTGCCTTAATCATTTCATGGCTAAGCCCATCCAAGTATCGCCCGCGAGACGAGATGCTTACTATGGGAGATCGCCAAGCCATACTCCGACCACGCGCCCACTGTTGTCGGTCTCTTCATCTCTTACTTTTACTCCTTAGATTTTTAACACATTACATTTTCCAGGTTTTATCCGGTCGTTGTCGAGAATCAAAACAAGACTAGAAGCGAGCAGAGGCATAACGATGGCATGCACTGGTGTCTGCAGAATACTCATCTTCCTCGGAAGCTTCATTGTGATAGCCTACTGCAAAGATATCACACCGTCAAGGCTCTTCGATACTGCCAATTTTAAAGGGGACCACAACGTTACGATATTTGATTTGACACGTGCATCGTCGTCAAGTCTGGAAAATGATGCGACTGAAAATGCCGCGGTCCAAAACATAGTCGTCGGATACCGCACGGTGCAAACCTATTATTTGCCTCTTATTGTGCTCGTGGTACAGGGCGCATCGGCTTTTCTTGCCTATTCATCGAGTAAGACAAAAATCCATTTGAACAGACAGAAAGCACCCAGAGAAATCGTTCTGATGGGATCTATTCGACAAAAATAAAATTTATTTGAATGGAATTAAAATTATTAAAATAAATCCTAGTAAGCCTTCCATTAAATAAATTATTTACTTAATGGCCGGCCTAATAGGATTTTATTAGGGTCGAATACACTTTATTTCATCCAAATAAATTTTACTTGTTTCGAATAAATTTGTATTTGTATCGAATGGATCCCATCAGAACGATGTTTCTGGATGAGGAGAAAAAAATAATCAACAAAGAAAATATGTTTTTTCCCGACTACGCTAAAAAGACCACATTCCATGCCTGCAACTCGGGTGGAAAGTGATCGATTCTTGACCAGCGGGAAAAAAGTTGTGCAGCGGGAAGAAAAGGTGCGCAGCGGGAAGAAAAGTTGTGCAGCGGGCAGAATAGTACATTACGTTACAAGGGAGGAAAGTGCAACTTTTCTCCGAGTGTGAAGTTTGATGCCCGAGCGAAGCGAGGGCAGAAATTCAGAAATTCTCCCGACTCCGTTAAAATAACCCCATTTCGTGTCCGCAACGCGGGCGGAAAATCCCTCATTTTTGACGCGTGACTTACGCATGCGCAGTCCGCTTTCATTACCTCCCTAGGGAGGTAATCAGCTTATTCCTGCCCGCGCGGGAGTAATGGGAACCGTACTACGCATGCGTGTCGTCACTTGTCAAAAATGAGGTTATTTTCCGTCCGCATTGCACACACGAAATGTGGTTATTTTTTAGCGAAATCGGGAGAAAAGTATAGTACGTTACATGGGAGGAGTGCAACTTTTCACCTCGTGTGAATTTCTGCCCTCGCTTCGCTCGGGCATCAAACTTCACACTCGGTGAAAAGTTGCACTTTCCTCCCTTGTAACGTAATGTACTATTTCTCCCGACTCCGCTAAAATAACCCCATTTCGTGTCCGCAACGCGGGCGGAAAATCCCTCATTTTTGACGCGTGACTTACGCATGCGCAGTCCGCTTTCATTACCTCCCTAGGGAGGTAATCAGCTCATTCCTGCCCGCGCGGGAGTAATGGGAACCGTACTACGCATGCGTGTCGTCACTTGTCAAAAATGAGGTTATTTTCCGTCCGCGTTGCACACACGAAATGTGGTTATTTTTTAGCGAAATCGGGAGAAAAGTATAGTACGTTACATGGGAGGAGTGCAACTTTTCACCTCGTGTGAATTTCTGCCCTCGCTTCGCTCGGGCATCAAACTTCACACTCGGTGAAAAGTTGCACTTTCCTCCCTTGTAACGTAATGTACTATTTCTCCCGACTCCGCTAAAATAACCCCATTTCGTGTCCGCAACGCAGGCGGAAAATCCCTCATTTTTGACGCGTGACTTACGCATGCGCAGTCCGCTTTCATTACCTCCCTAGGGAGGTAATCAGCTCATTCCTGCCCGCGCGGGAGTAATAGAAACCGAACTACGCATGCATGTCGTCACTTGTCAAAAATGAGGTTATTTTCCGTCCGCGTTGCACACACGAAATGTGGTTATTTTTTAGCGAAATCGGGAGAAAAGTATAGTACGTTACATGGGAGGAGTGCAACTTTTCACCTCGTGTGAATTTCTGCCCTCGCTTCGCTCGGGCATCAAACTTCACACTCGGTGAAAAGTTGCACTTTCCTCCCTTGTAACGTAATGTACTATTCTGCCCTCTGCGCATCTTCTTTTCTTCCCTCTGCGCAACTTTTCTTCCCGCTACGGCTACTTTTCTGCCCGCTGCAAATTGTGCCGTTCTACCGTTGCAGGCATAACAATGTGGTCATTTTAGCACAGTCGGGAAAAAAATAGCGTATGCCCCTCGGGAGGACGTGCATACCTTTTCACCTCGTGTGAATTTCTGCCCTCGCTTCGCTCGGGCATCAATCTACACACTCGGTGAAAAGATGCACTTTCCTCCCTTGTAGCATAATATACTATTTCGTAATATGTTTGTTTCCCCGCAGGTAAATTCGCTTGTAGAACATTGATGCAGGGATTTGGTTTCGCGTTTCCCTTGAGTCTCGTTGTGCCGGGGACAATCGTAACGATCGTCCTGCTCTGCACATTCCGAGAACGCAACAGCTGCGTATTCCACGGTTTTTTGCCCGACTACGTGTTCTTCAATGCTCCGGAGGATGTTGATTCATTGGCTGATCTACTTAGCCATTGGTATCTATGGATTTGGGTGATAACTCTTTTGTCTCAGGCGTGGATAACGAGGCACATTTGGGAGCCTCACCCCGAAAGGCTCGCGGCCACTGAACGTCTATTCTTCGCACCAACATACGACGCGTTGATCGTCGATCAGTCGATCGTGCTCAACAGGCAGATGCAAGAGGACATTCCGGAAGACGACCCGACGATGACGGTTCGAATACTTCTTATATACATTATTTAAAATATTTGCAAGTTTGCCCCATCACTGTTAAGTTTTTGTTCGTAAACTGGCAAATTACATTTAATATACAAGGATGATGCAAAATTGCAGTTCAATTCAAAAGATAGTACGAGCGGTACAGTCCCGCCAAACGTGAGTTTCAAAGAATATTTCGAACACTTCTCGATGGGATAAAAATCTGAAAAAAAATCAAGCACGTTGAAGGTGCTGAGAAGATTTATTTTGCATAATAATAATTTCAAAATATTATTAACAAATTAATGAAAAAATGAATTGTTCAACAATTTACCCGGTAACCCAACTTTTTTTTCTGATGAAAATTATTCATTAATTTTTCTAAACACGTACCAATTCTTTCAGAATTTTGTCTACATTTTTTTAAATGCGTTTTTCGTTCCCCATTTTTCTTGAAACAGCGCAATTTTGAAAAATTAGACAAAATTCTAAAAAAATGCATACGTATTCAGAAAAATGAATGAATCATTTTCATCAGAAAAAAAAGTTGGGTATCGGGTAAATAGTTGAACAATTCATTTTTACATTTATTTGTTAATAACCTTTTGGAATTATTATTATGCAAAATCAATCTTTCTGGTACTTTCAACGTGCTCGATTTTTTCAGATTTTTTCCCCAATGAGAAGTGTTCGAAATATTTCCTAAATTTACGTTTGGCGAGACTGTACCGCTCGTACTACTTTAAAACGCCAAATTCTCCCACATTTTATCATATCGCACATTAATTTTACGACGTAAGTTAATGTGCGATATAAGAAATGTTACGCATTCAAAACACAGCTTGATTGAATATACAATTTTGTAAAAAAGATTTTCAGGTCGGTTCTGCACTCCCATAGTGCGTTTTTAAACAGTGAACAATAGCTCGCATAAAAAATGGTATTCAACTTTTGTTCGTAATATATTTCAGCGGCTGAATGCGGACGCCGAGACGGCGGACGACGAGGAACGTTCTAAACGTACTCCCGAGGATAATTATTACGGAGTCGAGAAGAGCGATCGGACAACGAGGATAATCGTGTGCGCAACTATGTGGCACGAGACCGAAGATGAGATGATCGAATTTGTGGGAAGTATACTGAGACTCGACACGGATCAGGGCACGAAACGTTTCACCCAAGGATATTATAACGTCGAGCTGCGACGTTACTACGAGCTTGAGAGTAAGTACAACACATTATTATACCCACGTTCCGTAGTCGATTAGGAGTAACGAAGGAACGTTAGTGATTATTTGGAAAATCCTCGCTCGCCACCTGCAGCTCACATATTTTTCGACGACGCTTTTCGCTGCATGCACGGCTGCAACCGCGCCTGCAACCACGACGAAAACGAGACGCTGGTCAACGACTACGTGCTGTGCCTCATCGATACAATGAAAAAAATGGTTGAGAGGCGCAACATAAGCGCTACTCCACCGATGAAGTATCCCGCGCCTTACGGCGGTCGGTTGGAGTGGATTTTGCCTGGAAAGACTAAAATGATAGTTCACCTCAAGGATAAGAACAAGATAAGACACAGAAAACGATGGAGTCAGGTGAGCGGAAATCACTAGGAATTATTATACGGAAAATGTTTGTTTTTTTTTGTATGGAAAATATGTAGAAAGTTCAAAGATTACTTAAAAATCTGAAAAAATGCATCCGTATACAAAAAAACGAAGGAATCATTTTCATAAAAAAAAAACTTGGGTCATCGAAATATTTGTTAAACTATTTTTTATCAATTTGTTAATTACATTTTGGATCTATTATTATGCAAAAGTAATCTTTCCAGTACCTTTAGTGGGCATCATTTTTTCAGATTTTCAGAATATCGAGAAGTGTTTGCAATACTCTCGCACTTTCCTCGAATTTATGCGAATTGAATACTCGGCGCTCCTAGATCCTTAACGTATAAATGATACATACATTTCTTTATATGAAACAAATTTTACTAAATTTATTCGTTTGAAATCCTCAATAATATTTCTGGACATAAATGAATTTTAAGAAAGGAAGCAAAACGATGACATGAATAATTCAGTGAATTCACTTATAGGTAATGTATATGTACTACCTGTTGGGTTACCGTTTGATGGATCGGCCGATAAGTCGCGAACGGAAGGTGGTAATCGCGGAAAATACGTTCCTCTTGGCTCTCGATGGCGACATTGATTTTCTTCCGTCGGCAGTCAAAGTTCTGGTTGATCTGATGAAAAGAGACAAAGATCTCGGTGCGGCGTGTGGTCGGATTCATCCGATTGGGTCAGGTAATGATGATTCAGTAAAGGTAGCGTTCATATTATGTGAGAAACTGAAACAACAACAACAACAATAATAACAAATATTTCTAGGTCCGATGGTGTGGTTTCAAAAATTCGAGTACGCTATCGGTCATTGGTTGCAAAAATCAACGGAGCACACGATTGGCAGTGTGCTCTGTAGTCCTGGCTGTTTCTCCCTTTTCAGGGCGCGCGCCCTCATGGAGCACAATGTCATGAGAAAGTACGCTATTCAAGCGACGGAGCCAAGACACTACGTGCAATACGATCAAGGCGAAGATCGATGGCTTTGTACGTTGCTTCTTCAAATCGGTTATCGCGTAAGTAATTAGAACGAGAATAAATAAATAAATAAATATGTGATCTGATACAATTTTGGTCAGTGACGTGTAGACAGAGTTAATTCGCCTTACACTTGAAAGTAACCGAAAAAATAACTCATGGAAATAAAGTATGTTTGAAAATATATAAGAGACACAGATCTTTTGGCCGAAATATATAATAGACATATCTTTATCTATTTAAGATACTAGGGTAATCACATGCGCTGGCGCGCGTGCCTAAAAAACTTTTCGCCAAAATCGACCTCGGAATTTTTTTTTCTTTCAAAATATGGACTTGTAACCTACACCATCGTTCTCAAGCCGTATATTCTACCCCCGAAAACGCTGGTTAACAACCTTTTTTAATCGATTTTGAAAAAAATAATTTTTGGCGAGATTTTTTTTGTCAGAAATCATAGATCCGTCTCCGGACCGAAAATTGCCAAAATCGACCTCAATGTTTTTCTTTTGAAAATATCGACTTGTAACCTACACCATTGTTCTCAAGTCCTATATTCTACCCTCGAAAACACTGTTTAACAACCTTTTTTAATCGATTTTGAAAAAAATAATTTTTAGTGAGATTTTTTTTGTCAGAAATCATAGATCCGTCTCCGGACCGAAAATGGCCAAAATTGACCTTAATTTTTTTTTCTTTTAAAAATATCGACTTGTAACCTACACCATCGTTCTCAAGTCGTATATTCTACCCCCGAAGACACTGGTTAACAACCTTTTTTAATCAATTTTGAAAAAAAAAATTTTTGGCGAGATTTTTTTTGTCAGAAATCATAGATCCGTCTCCGGACCGAAAATGGCCAAAATCGACCTCAATTTTTTTCTTTTGAAAATATCGACTTGTAACCTACACCATCGTTCTCAAGTCGTATATTCTACCCCCGAAAACATTGGTTAACAACCTTTTTTAATCGATTTTGAAAAAAATAATTTTTGGCGAGATTTTTTTTGTCAGAAATCATAGATCCGTCTCCGGACCGAAAATTGCCAAAATCGACCTCAATTTTTTTCTTTTGAAAATATCGACTTGTAACCTACACCATTGTTCTCAAGTCCTATATTCTACCCCCAAAAACACTGTTTAACAACCTTTTTTAATCGATTTTGAAAAAAATAATTTTTAGCGAGATTTTTTTTGTCAGAAATCTTAGATCCGTCTCCGGACCGAAAATGGCCAAAATCGACCTTAATTTTTTTTTCTTTTAAAAATATCGACTTGTAACCTACACCATCGTTCTCAAGTCGTATATTCTACCCCCGAAGACACTGGTTAACAACCTTTTTTAATCAATTTTGAAAAAAAAAAAAAATTTTGGCGAGATTTTTTTTGTCAGAAATCATAGATCCGTCTCCGGACCGAAAATGGCCAAAATCGACCTCAATTTTTTTCTTATGAAAATATCGACTTGTAACCTACACCATCGTTCTCAAGTCGTATATTCTACCCCCGAAAACATTGGTTAACAACCTTTTTTAATCGATTTTGAAAAAAATAATTTTTGGCGAGATTTTTTACAAAACTTTTTTTTATAAAACTTTTGGCCGATATATACAATGACGTATAACTTATATATCTTGAATATACTTTATATCCATAGGGAAATGCCGACTTCGGGCAAATAAAAGCAGCGGTGGCGTTTTGATTCCGAAACCGAATTAATTAATTTTTATACTTGGCATTGAGACGCCATCGCGTCTCTCGATAATATCAATAATAAAAACGTAAATTATGTTAGGCAAATTTTTATTTTGATATTATTACTTTTTTTTAAATAACGATCTATATCAGGTGGAGTACTCAGCCGCCAGCGATTCCTACACTCACGCACCAGAGACTTTCAATGAATTCTACAATCAAAGAAGGCGTTGGATACCATCGACTATTGCAAATATATTCGATTTGTTGAATTCGTCGGACGAAACGAGAAAAGTCAACAACGATATTTCGTGGTTGTACATCGCTTACCAATGGATTCTGATGGGTAAATGAATTTGAAAATCAACTGTAATAATACTTTTTGGAAATAGTTAAATTACAAAATTACAACATCTACCGACAATCGTTTATTCAAAAGATAAATATCTCATTTTCAGGAAGCACTGTACTTGGACCCGGCACCATTTTTCTTATGTTAGTCGGAGCATTCGTTGCTGCTTTTCGCATCGATAATTGGAGCAGTTTCGGCTACAACCTCATTCCCATTGGCATTTTCGTTATCGTCTGCGTAATGTGCAAAGCGGATATTCAAGTAAGAAGATTACATTGTTTGGGAGAAAAGTTGCGCAGAAATATCCTCATATGATGTATATACATGACAAACTAAGTTCTCCATGGTTTTTCCAGTTGATGGTGGCAGGTATAATTTCAGCGTTTTACGGTCTCGTGATGATCGTCGTCCTGGTCGGTATCATGATACAAATAGCTGAAGATGGCTGGGTCGCACCTAGCACGATTCTCTTCTTCGTGGTCGCTGGTCAGATTGTGATAGCTGGGCTGCTGCATCCTCAAGAATGGAAATGTCTTCTGTGTGGCCTTATCTATTACGTCACTGTGCCCTCTATGTACATGCTCCTGATAATATTTTCGCTTTTCAACGTAAACAATGTCACATGGGGCACCAGAGATTCCAAGGCTGCTGAACCGACGGTAAAAACTATTATTGTTTTACACTGGGAAGACGAAAACGGTACGTCGATGTTGTGGATAATTTTGAAATCTGTCCTATCCCTATGTCAGGAAAACGAAAAAGCTGCTGAAAAAGGTCGACCACGGAATGAAAAGTCTGCTGCCAAAGACAATAATAGTAGCAAACCCAAAGAGCGAGGTGCCATTGAATTTTCGTTAGCCGGGTTTTTCAAATGCATGCTGTGCACTCAAAACACTCAGACGGACGATGATCGTAAATTCGAAGTGCTGACCGAGTCGCTGGATCGTATCGGTTCGCGTTTGGACGCAATGGAAAAGTATGTAAACCCAAAAAAAAAGATCTTGTGCGAGTGTCGATCAAATGTAACGCGAAGTTAGGTTGCTCAAGTAATTTTTATTTATGGACAGAAATTCCGACGGGCATGACGCACCGAACGATCATCGAGATGGAAGGTTCTCCAGAAAGCCCAACGATTTTGATAGCGGTGAAACCCCTGGGGCGTCCGTCATGCAGAGCGACTCCGAAGAATATTTAGACGACTCCGATCAGAATACCGAAGACGACGAGGATACCGTTTCGGAGTCCGAGTCAGGCATTTACGCCAACGAATCGACTCGTGAGTCAGGCAACTTCCTTGTGTCTCCTTGTTGGTTGCAGGACGAGAAGCTACGAAAGGGCGGCGTCGAATTCCTACCCCGTACGGAAGAAATATTCTGGGATGGTCTAATCGAAAAATATCTGCATCCCATTGAAGAAGATAAAGCGCAAAAAGTAAGTTTCATTTGTCGAGCTGTTAAGCTCCACGTTGAAATGACTGAATTTCTTAGTGAAATGAAAATTACATTGTATCATTAGGAAAAAATAGCGGAAGGCCTCAAGGCCTTGCGTGACGAGTTCGTCTTCAAGTTTTTCATGGTCAACGCTCTGTTCGTGTTGATCGTCTTTCTTATGCAACTTAAGAAGGATGTTTTGCATTTCGAATGGCCACTTGGTGCAACATACAATATAACGTATGAGCCAACCGGTATGGAGGTGAGTGAACGGAGCGATTATACGTTTTCAAACTTACAAACAATTCGATTTTTCGTCTATTTGCAATGATGACCGCCATAGCGTGAAATCTGTCGCCACAAGAAAGTTCACATTGTAACGTTTTCAGGTTCAACTTTCCAAAGATTATTTGAAGCTCGAGCCAATTGGATGCCTCTTCATCGTCGGTTTTATGCTCGTACTGGGAGTTCAATTCATCGCCATGCTCTTTCATCGATGGAATACTTTTGCTCACATGCTGGCTAATACGACAATTGATTGGTGTGCTTGCAAAAAAGTAACTTGAACGTTCATTATTATCGACATTGTTACTTTCACGGAGTATCGACACGGATATAGATGTGATTTACTTCATTTAGAAGGCGGACCAGACGGTAGAAGACGATTTGGAGAAGCACGCCGAGGATCTTGCCGATGATTTGCAACGCGTGGTAGAAGAGAACGCCGTGCCGATGTTTGCTCGAAGAGCTGCCTCAGTAGCGCCGGGAAAACGCACGACTGTTCACGACCTAGCTGATGGCCAGGACAGACGGACTAAATTGCCAGCGAACATTGACATGCTATTCCGTAAAAACTTGAACGATCCCCAGTCAGGTATGTTTGGAAAATATTCTCTGCATTTTGATGTCCGACAAGAACTAAAGAAGAATATTAAAAAATAGAAAATAATATAATATAATAGAATAGAATAGAATAGAATAGAATGAAATAGAATAACATCAAATATTTATGTAAGGACTGACTGATAACTATTGTGTACCTATATATTGTTACTCTTTGCAGAAATAGCGCGACGCATGACGACGCGGATGCCGCGCCATATATTCGAAGCCTTCGAACAGCGACATTCGACTGTGGTAGCTGAACATAGACGGTCGCAGGCTTTGCACCCTGAAACTGACAATATCAAGAGACATGGCAGCACCTCGACGCCAATTTATCATAGTCCCAACGATTTGACTGGTAGAAATCAGAACCATCTGACAGTGCCAATTGGAAATGGAACCTCCTACGATAACAGAGCTTTTGTTCCTTCGGATGAATCGAACGACGATCTTCCGAGTAACAACGTTACGATTCCTCATCGACCAAGTCAAGTCAAGTTTGGCAAATCAAAAGCGTAATTGTAAATTTCAACGTTGTAGTCATAGATTTAATTGTAAGATTGAACGGCCGAACGCTTAAAATAATCCTGCACTCGAAACGTGCATAAAACGTCTATTATCGCGCCGAGTGAACAAAAATTATATCTCATCGTTCTTTTTATAAGTTATTTCAAAGTGGAGAGGAAAGTTCATCTTATCTCCTTCAGTTAGAGTAAGTGGAGTCTTAAATTTTATTTAGACGAGGCGATTAAATAACAAAACGAAAGAAAATGCATTATCGTTATAATTTTTCAAGCCCTTCCTGAACCCACCATCGAAATCTTCGGTTTTTGCGCCGTTAACGCCGAATCCGTGGTATTACTCACACGCTCAAATTTGATTTAAACGAGGCGATTAAATAACAAATCGAAAGAAAATGCATTATCGTTATCATTTTTCAAGCCACTCCCGAACCCACGATTGAAATCCTCGGTTTTCGCGCCGTTAACGCCGAATCCGTGGTATTACTCACGCGCGCAGTTTTATATTGGCAGAGAATCACGTGACCGTCGTTTACGTCGCGCTCATTGGTTTCACGATGAGAAATAGTAGGAAAAACACTCTGGACGAAAGCATTACCATATTTATGTACATAAACGGACTGTCTTGTGCCCACGTAACCTACAACACGTCCGTCTCTTGCGTAGTTTCGCGGAGATCTCCCCGAGTCGGGCGGTTGACAGTAGGAGCGTTCGCTTCGGTGCGAGGTTTAAATAACAAAAATGTGAGATCCTCGGTCAGTTCGACGTGCTCTCATCGTACACACGGCGTCCTCGCGGCTCCTGCGACAAACCGAGAGCGACGAGAAGCGACGAATGAATGAAACCGCGTTGTGCATCGTCTCCGCACGAGACGTTACGAGTATATTTATAAATTCGTGAGGAGAAAACCTTGAGAGCTCGCGAGGCCCACCCTGACAGTTCTGACACCGATCGCGGTCCATTTTTTTAATTTCCCTTTACCCCGAGAACGCGAGAATCCGTCACGTACGTCGGCACCATGTCAAAATCCGACGCTCCGAAAATTGTCACCGCGTTATTTTCCTTCAAGGGGAAAAACAACGACGAGGTAAAGAAAAAAAACGAAAAACACGATTCGAAGACATTTGCTTCGTAGATACGAGAAGCCGATGCACGCGGTTTTTCCGTTTGGTTAAGTCTCGTTCGAGGGAACGTTTCACTGATCTGCGTATGCGTGTGTTGCGTTTGGTTAACAGTTGTGCTTCAGAAAAGGCGATGTCATAACTATCACTCAGGCGGTGGACGGGGGATGGTGGGAGGGTACCTTGAACGACAAAACTGGCTGGTTTCCATCCAACTATGTCAAGGAATATCGAGCCGGGGGTAACTATTGCCTGCCGTCATTTTGCTACTTTACCTTATTAACTGCCTAGTAGGATTACCTCGTATTGTATGTGCTTCTAGCGGAAGCTGGTCATGGCTCGTTCAAAACGTCGCCTGAAAAAATCAATCACGAGTCACCGGTCAAGGATCAGCGGCTCAATCGCGATATCGTGCTGAAGGATCTCGTCGATTCCGAAAAGGCCAATGTGGCCGAGTTGCAGGGGCTGACCAACAATTTTTTGCAGTCACTTGAGCTGAGCAACATGTAAGTCCCTCGATTGAAGGAATAAATTGGACTGGCTTGTACTTGTCTCGCAATTCTGGAGTTTGAATCGCTAATGTGAATGTAAATTTACATTCACGTTACTGACTTTTATTTCACTTAAGTAAAATTAAAAAATATGATTTTATGCAGAGTTGTAGATCCCTAATTTTTATAGAAATAAAAATGATGGTAGGTTTGGCTTTTTAATTATGTTTGTATAATAATAACTCGTAATGATTATAATATGACATGTAAACTTTTAAGTAGAAGCAAGAAATATTAATTTCCCATAAAACTTCATGGTAATCTTATTGACAAAATAAGGAAATACTGTAAATGCATTGCGAAAATAATGAAGGATTGTGCTTGTCCATTTTTCGCACAATTTTTCCGAAAATTTAATTCAAAATTTGGTTTTTCTTTCAGCTATTCAAAAATTCACATGTCATTTTATAATCACTTCAGATCATCGTTATGAAATCGTAACTGAAAAATAAACTATTGTCTAAACTTTAATTCTCCAAGTAATGGGGACTTACAACACTGGTTTTATGTATTGCCACACAGCTTGAAGAAAGAGGAATATAAGCAGCTAATTGGCAACATATACGATGTATTGGAGGCCCATCAACGTCTTTTAAGTGGCCTGGAGGCGGCAGTTGCACAAGGTCCCGATGCCAGAGTAGGAAATCTCTTTTTGATGCTGGCACCGCGACTCAAAAGTATTCACATGGCCTATTGCAGTGGTCACCCACAGGCAGTTTGCATCTTGGATCAATACAGGTGTATATCGCTCCTTCTGTTCTTATCTAATATCAAAATGTGAATAATGCTTAAATGTATGGTTTTCGCTTTTTCAGGGACGAATTAAATGATTTTATGGAAAGAAGCGGTGCTGTAACCCCAGGCATACTCGTACTGACAACCGGCCTCAGCAAACCATTCCGAAGATTGGAGAAATATTCTGCAATGCTGCAGGAATTAGAAAGGCATACAGAAAAAAATCATTCCGATCGCGGAGATACGCAGCGCAGTGTTTGCGTGTACAGAGAAATATCGGTTGGAAAATTTTTATTTGATGCTTAATTAATCTGTCCAAACTATGTCAGGTATCCTGGAATGTGACATATTTTCACGGGCGTTGCAACGCGACATTATTTTTCGTATGTTATCAGGAGCGTTGTGCGAGCATACGGAAGCAGAAGGAACTAGCTCTGCACGTATTAACCGGAGGGATAAAGGGTTGGGAAGGCGAGGAGTTGAGTTCATTGGGCGAAATTCTTCACGTTGGCCCGGTTACCCTAGCCGCGGGAATGGAACGGCGGGACAGATACTTCGTTCTTTTCCCTATGAATTTATTGGTTCTCAGTACGAGCCCGAGAATGAGCTCTTTCGTTTACGAAGTGAGGATGGATGGTTTTCATTGCATTACGATTCGACGTATAATTTAAGGTCAACGACGGATTGATTTTTTTATGTTTCACAGGGAAAATTACCCTTAACCGGTATCGACGTAGTTCCCACGGAAGACACGGAGGAAGTTCGAAATGCTTTCGAGATATCAGGTAATTTTGTTTGCTTCATTCGGTGCGATAATGGACGTTTTACGGAAGCGAAGCGTGCAAATAACCCCCGGTTCCATGCCTTGTGAAATAATATTTTCATGGTGGCCGTTTTTTTCGCCGAAAGAAATTCCCTGACTTTTCCCTGATTCTTCCCTGATTTTTCCCTGTTTTTTCCCTGACCATAGTTCCGACGATTTTTATTTAAAAACTCAATGATGCCAATGATAATGTATCCAAAACTGGTGCACGTCTTCGATAAATGATTTACTTTGCCGATCAACGATGAATCACATTAAACACTATTATAATAATTCATATTGTATTATACTTATTATAATAATGTTTAAAAGTTTTTAAAACTTTTTATCTACTTATGAGAGGTTGCGGCGCCAATTCACTTTTTCCCTGATAAATTTTGAAAATCCCTGTCTTTTCCCTGATTCCCCGTCCAATTTTTTTGCCCCCTGACTTATCCCGGTTTTCCCTGACCCCGGCCACCATGATTTTATACAGTACTCATTGGAAAAACTTTAGCCAATTGCAACACTCGTATTCTGCTCGTGGTGCCGTCAGACTCGTCAGAAAAAGTTTTTAGTAGCCTAAGAAACGTGATCAATGTTGCGTTGTTTCCCCAGGCCCAATGATCGAAAGCATCGTCGTCCTGTGCAGTAACAAGGACGAGCGTCAACAGTGGATTGAGCTCTTAACCCAAGAGCAAAGTTCGAGTCTCGTGCGATCGCCGACAATGTCCCACGTGAGTTGCTCCAAGCATCCATTTACCCGACTATCCAAGTACTTTGCGAGGCTAGTGAGAAAAAAGGTCATATCGCCGGAATTGATGAAGAAACTTTTGTATCTTCAATACATATATAAGCCAGATTTAAGTGCGGTGAAGTTGCGTAAGTGTACGGTCACGTACACGATATATCCGGTCAACAGTAAAAATTCGGAATCAAGTACGGAGAGCGTCTGCCCGAAGGAAAGCTCACCAGTTCCTGAGAAAACGCGCTCGTTGCTCAAGTCGACGTTGATTCTTGACGTTAGATACGCGGTCGGCTGCGAGGATCTTCGGAATTTAGGGACCGAGGACACTCACGTGCCCCTCGGTTCTTCGTCGTCGTTGGGCGTTATCGGCGCAAAAGACACCGACAGACCTCCGACTTTCGATACGTGTAAGAGTTTACCCAGCAACGTGCCGTCCGCAAGCGCCGGAACGTCGAATCTCTATAAATTTCCCGCCAGCAACGTTCTCGTGCCTACGATACCGTTGCACGTCAACGATTACGACACGCCGGACTGCGATCCGAACTTCGAGCACTGGACGACCGCGATGAAAAATTGGAAATCCATCGAGGCAACGTGCAAGAGTTACGAAATACCGAATCTCGAAGGCCTCCGTCTCGGCGATTCGCAGTCCCAGCTGCCCACGATACGGGAGAGCAATCTCGATAGCGAAAATCAAGGCTGCACGAGCGGCAGCAGCGGCGTCGGTCAACTGGTCCCGACGACCGCGAGCTTACATTCCACGGACTCCGGTATGGCCGACAGCTATCGCTTGAACTCGTCGGACTTGAACTCCTGCTACAAATATTATCCAAATCGTCGTGATAGGGGCACGCGGCTTGCGCAAACGTCGCACAGCGACAGCGAGAGCGACGAGCGCAACTTTGAGCATCAATGCATTTGCAGCTCGCCCTTCGGGTCGACGCCGAGAAACAGTGACAGATCTGTGCAATCCACCGAGAGCGCGAACAGTAGTTTTGTCGCTTACAAGAGCGCTACGAGCAGAGACGATGTCGCCCGACAATATGATAGCCCCGAAGTTAAGGACGAAGACGAGGTCGGAGCTTGCGCCGCCTCGACGACCATCTTCGTGCCACCGAAATTGGTGTTCGACAATGCAAATCGCAAACGTTCCACGCAACCGATACCGTTCGCGCATCAAAATGTAGTTAAGAGGGTCGGGCGACACGAGATTCGTGCCAACAGGCCGATGGAAAACCAGCGGGTCGATGAGCTGGAAAAACAACCGGAGCAAATTTATACTTCTGGACTTTACGCTCACTGGTGGCTCAAGAAAAAGATTCCCGGAATCTCGGGAGTCACGGAAAAAGGCAAGCTGCTTCCATGGCATGGCTGTTTTTCTTTTTTCTCTCACGTTTTTTTATTTTCTATCTTTACGTATTCATTGGGTTTATCAGTAACAGTTTCGCTACTAATAGTATCTCATTCCGGTTTTATTTTTCTTTCTTTTTTTACAACCGTGACATTTTTTTCGGTAACGCTTTATTACGGTCCACAGCCATGTTGTGCGAAGTATGCTTTTGCTGTGATATTTTCATACTAACCCACGAATAGGACGATGCGGGTAATTGAAACAAGTTTCACGCACTCGATAGGACGTGGATTAATAAAACGCCGTTGACGCAGGCGTAACAGTGCATTTATTGTAAGGAATAGTTTTTATCTAGAGAATGCGTGATTTTAGGTCGACCGATCGACTGAGCATTCGGTGATTCGGTCATTGCCGTGAATTCTAGAGCTGTTGGACTGATCAACCATTTTTTCCCCGATGTAGACGAGCAACCAGTCGAACGGAAAGCCCCAACAACCGGGAGCGGAACACTGTTCGTCACCAGGAATTAAAACACCTTGGAGCCTCGCTTCTTTACGACCGGCACCGCCTTTGTATTCGCTCAAGATTTATGGAAAAATTGACAACACGGATTCCGGCAGAACGCCACGAACGCCTAGTGAGTATACCGACAATTTGCAGTGAGACCGGGGCGTTTAAAACATTTTATCAATTATAATAAACTAATGGAAATAAATAAAAAATGTAACCGATATAGAATCTAAATGACAATAATGTCGAGTCACAAGAAGAATTTGTGATTTCAGACGAACGTCAGTTCGAGGATGATGCGATCATATTGAAAGTCATCGAGGGGTATTGTCTGACCGTCAATGCTAGGTTCACCGTGCATTCTGGTAAGAACTCGACGTTGTATTTCAATCGCACTGGCGATACGTTTTTAATCTCGAATTTGTGTCAGTGTAAACAAGTTTTTATTGTACTGTCTGCTCGCTGGGTTCTTTAAGCGTATATTTTGTTCTTGCTTCTAATGAGTGATCTATTCTGATTGGGCGATTGAATTGATGATTGTACCGCATGGAGTGACACGAGTGATAAAGTGAGAGCTTATAGCAGCTGATTGCAGTACAGTTAAAAGTCATCGGAGAATGACGAAACAAAATGTAACGTTAATTCCTGCTTTCATAGTCCTCTGTTGCTAGTCAAACTTGTAGAAGGGCGTTGTCAAGCTATTTCAAAATTATCACATTGAGGTGATTTCGCATTTCGAAATTATCGCGTTCGTCAAGAAATCATCGCAGAGAGTATCATACCATTTAAAAAAAATATAATTTACGTTGTGAATTCAGATGGCGCATGTTGCACGTGTCAAGAAAACCTCATGCTTTGGTTAGAATAGTACATCCAGAGAAATCGTTCTTATGGGATCTATTCGAAACAAATAAGATTTATTTGAATGAAATAAATTTTATTTGAGTGAACTAAATTTTATTTGGTCCAAAAAAATCCTAGTAAGCCGGCCATTAAATAAATTATTTACTAAATGTCCGGTCTAATAGGATTTTATTACGGTCAAATATATTTTACTTGATCCAAATAAATTTTACTTGTTTCGTCTAAAATTTTATTTGTATCGAATAGATCCCATCAGAACGATTTTTCGGGGTGTATGTGTTTTTTACGCTTTCGAATTTATTCCTTATGCTTTGTACGAAACTGCAGTGTGTGTGATAGAAAGTGATTGTATCATAGTGTACCCCCGGGGATGACTTCAGAATTAGCCGATCACCCATTCATAATAAGCTTATATGGATCAAGGCCGGGATACACCTATTGTGGTCGAATGTCGAAGTGGGTTTAACCAATGGCAGCCGATAATGACAAATAACGAGGGCGTATGAATTTCAGCTCTGTTGGATAGCGAGCCGCCTTATAAAACACGCGATAGAGTATCCGTTATGAATAGTAGAATCGAAAATTGGGATTCGTGCGAAGACAGGTACGTATGGTCATGATGTAAAAACAAAAGAACACAAAAAGAACGAACAAATAAAATGGCCTCACGACGTGACAGTGACGTAATCAACGACGTCCGCGTCTACGAAGCTAATTCTGAAGTCAAAAGTTCGAGAGGTAACGTTGTATTCATGATTTTCTCGTATTTATTTGCACCCAGGAGCCTGTCGGAGACTGTTAAGACCCTGAAGTGTCAGATAACGGATTTGCAGTCGCAAATGTCGCAACTGACCAAGCAGTTGGATGAGGAAAGACGATCGCGCTTGCTGCTGGCCGCGGCCGTCAAGCGTAGCATCGTCGTCACGGATAGCGTCGTGCCGTGAGATGATTTTTTTAAGAATCGGAGAATAATTCATTGATCCTTGGATGCTCAAGTGAATTGACCTTCTGCAATGGTTCGTCGATGGACCGCCCGTGGCACATATCGCGATAGACTGACTTTACGAGGCTTGACAGTAACAAAACGGTTATTATACGGCTGATTAACGAACGAGAATACCTGGGAAACATCAAAAGTACTAATTGACGTTGAAACAAAACATAGAAGACGTTTTGTAACAAATTTGTTTTCAATATGCAACCTATTCGTTCTCGGTCTTCCAGAGCCCCGAGTATCTAGAAGTGCTCGGATTGTGTTCGCTTAGCAGGACGTACCATTGTTATTCCTAGCTCGAGCGAACTGTGAAATCGAATAGACCGGTTTGATGCGTCCGCAAGTTCAATTCGCTTATTTCGTTTTTTTAAAGAACTGCGCCAACCTCGCAATTACGCAATATCAAAAGGTTCTTCATTAGGTGATAATTTGGAGCGCGTGTAAAAAAGTCAATCCGGAATTGCGATCCGCAATCTTCGAGTTTTAATGTCTTCCAGATCTCACGTGTATAGATTTTATTGAATAAAAAATGTGTTTCATTTAAGCTTTTTTTTCTTCAAACTGTTAACTAATCTAGACGACTGCAATTTGTACAGTCTGTTGGACCGTGAATAACAGCAAATAAAAACGCTGCTATTTTCACTGATTATAAACAGAGCAATGTGTATTTTGGAACTCACTTATAAGCGTTGAAAATAAAAAAATGACTAGGAATTTATGTTGGGCTGAGACATTTGCATGGAAGAACCGGACGCAGGTGGTGGAGGCGGAGGCGGCGGCGGTTGTGTCGTTCTTATCGTCGATCGTCCGTGGAGATGCTTGTTCTTCAATCGCTCGAGTTCATTGACGCGACTTCGAGCGTGTTCCAATCGGTGCCATGCCATTTGTAAAACTTTTTGACTCGCGTATCCTGAACCCTCGTGTGGCTGTCCTAGAATTACAAAATTAACGTTACAGTTAAGTTATTGTTGATAAAAAAAACTGTTGTGGAATAAAAAATATACGATTTTACAAAACATTGGACATTTCATTTGCATTTTATATTCCTATTCACCTTTGCACTTATCGATACAAGATTTAAAAGTCTTTTGTTTATCAAGCAAAAATTACCAAACGATTGTGGGAGAATTCTGTATCAGAATTCCAGAAAGGCCATAGAACGATTTAAAAAGATCAATACCAGTGACGGTTGTAAATTCTAAATATTTTCAGATATCACCATTTTTTCTTAATTTTGTTTGTCCTCTTTCATACAAAATATTTTTCCCATTTGCAATTGTTATGTACTCTAAAACTACCATGAAACAACACAGACTGTTCTAGTGTTATTCAGCAAACACTACCCACCAGGGTTTGTCAAAAAGAAAAATTATTTAATTTTTTTTTTACTGCAAAAGTATATGTTCTGACCTCAATATAAACCTCCAATACCGAAAACGCGCCTAAAAGTTTGTATGATTTTTTTTATTTGAGATTCATTACAATAAAAGACCTTGATTGAAGCACCTCGAAATATTATTTGTCAGCGTATTCCTTTCACACAATTGATAGTTAGGTCAATTTCTCGATCTTAAGCCATAAAGAAAAAAAAAGTGCTACAGTACATAGATAGAAACGGAAATTAAGAAGAAAAAAAAATTCTAATTTTATAATTGTTTTTATTTTATTTTAATTTCCGTTTCTATCTGTGTACTGTCACTTTTTTTTTGGTCTTCATGGCTTAAACTCAAAATGTTGACCTAACAATCAATTGTGTTAAAGGAATTCGCTTACAAATAATATTTAGAGGTGCCTCGATTGAGGTATTTTATTGCAACAAACCTCAAATAAAAAAATAAAAATAAAACTTGGCTCGTTTTGGATATAGGACATGTATATTGAGGTCAGAACATATACTTTTACAATAAAAAAAAAAAATTGCATTTTTTTTTCTTTTTGACACATCCTACGACACGTATAAAAATGCAAACATATACATGAACATTTTTACAAAGAAAAAAAAAATCCAGAAAATAAAAAAAAAGTTGCAAAGTAGAACTTTGCACATTGCTTCCTCATTAATTTTCGTTTTTCACAAAGCCACCTCTATGAAGAAGCTTGTTTATTTTACATTTTGGCTTCCTCATAGAGGAAGCTTTGTGAAAAACGAAAATTAATGTGGAAGCAATGTGCAAAGTTCTACTTTGCAACTTTTTTTATTTGAACAAAAGAAAACTCCGTCACAAACACCGTTACATCTAATTTTCATTAGATACAAAGTTTTGTCTTACTTTCTTAACTTTTGCGGAAGTTATCGCGAAAATCTAAATTTTTTGAAAAATTCAAAATGGTGTAAAATCCGAACGACTTTACCGATCATCACCAAAGTTCGTACGTAGCAGGGCTGTATGTTGTTTTTTGACTGTGGAACAATTCGGTTCCTTTGTTAAGATTCGATGTGATTTAGAGCAAAATTTATTTTTTTCGAAAAATTCAAAATTCTATAAAACGGGAACCGCTTTACCGATTTCGCTGAAATTCAATACCAAACAACATTGAACGTGTCTTTATTTATGATGAAGTATATAGCTGAGTCGTCGAACTTTTACGAAAGTTAGAGCGATCACGCCATTTTTTGAAAAATTAAAAATTCGATAAAATTTGTATACATGGATATATTTAATTTTAAAAAGATGTGAATTACAGAGGATTTAATACTCTACTTCCGTGCCAATTTTTAGCTCGATCCACCATGCCATTCCTGAGTTATGAACAATTGAATGTTCGGTGCCTGGACCATACATACATACACACACACACACACACATACACACATACAGACATATTTTCTAGACCAATTTTCTCGACGTTTTAGATGATTCTAAGTATGTTAACATGAAAATCTCGAAAAAAAAAAATTTCACGAAAACAAAGCTTCCTCTATGAGGAAGCAATATATAAAAAATTTGTTTGCATTGTCTTAACATGGAGGAATTGCTTTTCATTATAAAGAATACTGTTGGAGTGTGTTCCGTAAAGAAAAAAAAACATACATTAACAAAAAATCGACCATCCCATAATATATGCACATGCTCAAACCTTATCTAAACAAGACTCAATTTATATATAGATTGAAGTAAAACATTCCATAGTTTACCTGTGGACACCTGAGTCAGATAATTGATCTGTTCACTAAGCTTAGATTCTACGTGTCCGAGGGTCTTCAGAAATTGGTGAGTCTGCGATTCAGCTTGCTTCAGACTAGATTTTTCCTTGCTCAATTCCATGAAAGCTTGGCCTGCAATTAGATTTGCATGATTTATGCGAAAAAAAATGATATCGTAAATTAATTAATCCCAGTTTGGCAAAAGCGACAAACATAACCTACCGGCACATTGTAAACAGACGATTATATCCTTCTCAATAGTTTCCAAAATCTGAATTCTCTCCATCGGCGGCGTCATCTTGATTTTCTTGCAAGCGTCGGCCTATGTATTTCAGTTACTTCGTTTCTGTATCGAAACTAAACGATTACGTACGCACAGAAAATGCTATCATCACACAACCGGTGTAAACAAATCATGAACTTTTCTTCTGCCTCGCGAAGCAAGCAGGGGTACTCGGAACGTCCTGAATGGGGCGTTGAAGTTAACAGCTGTGCACTGTATACACTATATAAAATAGCTATAGCATATTCAACACTCTATATATGTATTCAGAGAAAAAACGCGGAAAATTCTTATTTAAAATATAAATGACAAACTTCAAATCCGAAACGTTAACCGATTCGATTTCAGTCAGACATTTTATTTAACTGTTTTTGTGTTTTTTATTATCGGCGTAAAATCGAAGCTGATGCAACTAACTTATAAGCGCTGTTGGAAAATTAACAAATAATAACTTGATTGTGAATTCGGGTGAGGAAATAGTAAAACAATAATAAGAGGTTATCGATAAGATCCCAATCTATAGAGTAACGCGTGTTGTCTAACAGATGTCAAAGCCAAGTTCTTCAGGTTAGCAATAGCCACATTAACTACCCTAAGTACAGTAATTCTTTTCCTTCATCAACAAAAAGTGTTTTGTTTCGAAGTACTAAAATGCCCGCAAGGTTGTCAACTGCGTTTATCGCGCGTCATCGTAATTTTTTCGACTATCGGAGATACTTGAATTGTGATTTGTTTTTTCAAGGTTATGAACGATGATTTAGAAACAAAATGTTGGAATTAACACGTTACTCGCCGCAAATATGTTGCGTCACTAAGTTATTGAGTGAAACGGCTAGAAAAAAGTCCACAAAAGCTGATGTCATCAAGAGACTAATGAGGGAACAGAAAGCAACCTTCGGGGCTCTTCTGGAGACCAAACAGGAGAAAAACAGGAGACTGAAGCTCGAGAAGAAGGGAGTCATCGCTCCAGTGAATGTAGTAACTGGAGGTGATTCAGAATTGGCGTGGATGCTCAGAGTTTCAGATAGCCGTCTAAGACTCGTCAAGTTGGATCAAAACTACGAAATGCCTCAGAAGGTGGATATAGATTGCACAAAGGAAGATAAAGAACTCAGTAAATTTCAGACAAGGATTATTCGAAAAACATCAGTATCCAAAGCTAAGATATCCAAAATTACACCTTCCGAGTCGGTAGTATTTGCAGACAACAATCTAAAGGAAACTCAGATAAATAAGAAATGTACAGTCCAACGGAATGTAAAATCAAAAAAACCAGACTCTTCAGATTCTTTTACAGAAGATAAAACGAATCTAAAAGAAACAGAAATTGAATGTCAAAGAGAAGAAAAAGATTCTTCTATTCTTCTGCCACATAAGAAGACAAAAGAAACAGATGCTAAAACAAATCCAAAAGAAACAGAAATTGAATGTCAAAGAGAAGAAAAAGATTCTTCTATTCTTCTGCCTCGCAAGGAGATGAAAGAGACAGATCCTGAAACGAATCCGAAAGAAACGGAGATTGAATATCACAGAGAAGTAAAAATATCTTCTATCCTTCTGCCACGCGAGAAGATACTAGAAAACATAAGCAAAGCATTGCTGTATCAAGAGGACAAAATAATGGCTGAAAGTCACAGTTCGGATATATTATCCATTTCCCCGATGGACAATGAAGAGTATTTCAAATTTCCCAGCGTAACACGTATACTTAATGCTACTATGTCTGAAAATGCTAAGAAGATGTTGGAACTGTGGATGGCAAGAATGATTCGTCAATTGGGAGAAAATGGTTTCAACGAGTACAAGCAAGGTGCGAATGAGACAATTTTTTTTAATGTTTAATTTAAGTAACGTCTCTTAAGGCGAGGCAAAACTACCGTGAGTACGAGAGAGATAGAAAATAATTTTCGGAACAACAATACACGGAAACTGGACACATGCCTGAAGAAATAAAAATTTTACATCATACAGAATTGAATAAGGAATGATGTAAAGTTTTTCTTTTTTTCGGAAACGTTAAGCATCGTCGGAATAATTGTTTACAGTTTTTATTACCGACTGACTAGTTGTGACCTCGCCAAACCTGCTTAGTCGGTAATAAAAACTGTAACCAATTATTCCGACGATGCCCAACGCTTCCGGACAAAAGAAAAGTTTTACACCATTCCTCTTTCGATTCTAGTTGGTGTAAAACTTTTTTTTTCTTGGCATGTGTCTAGTTTCCGTGTATTGTTGGTCCGAAAATTATTTTCTATCTCTCTCGCACTCATGGCGGTTTCGCCTCGCCTGGCGAGGTGACACCTACTCAATCGGTAATAAAAACTGTAACCAATCTTTCTGACGATGCTCAACGTTTCCGGAGAAAAGAAAAGTTTTACATCATTCCTCTTTCGATTCTGGTTGGTGTAAAACTTCGATTTTTCCTGGCATGTGTCTAGTTTCCGTGAATTGTTGGTCCGAAAATTATTTTCTATCTCTCTCGCACTCATGGCCGTTTCGCCTCACCTTAAGAAAAAATGCAAATATATTACAGGACTTTCAACAATTGCCTCTTCAAAAGATTGATTTGTTTATGATCAAAAATTTGTTTCAGGTCTGATTCAGAATGGAAAACTACTACACTCAGCGATCGACAGCCACCTGAGAAAACAGCCGCTCGAAGTACCGGAGAATCTTAGACTATGTTTCGACAGCGTGAAAATAGTGTTGGATGAGGTGCAGAACGTTCGTGTTATCGAGTCGCAAGTGGTCCATCAAAATCTCGGCTACAGAGGCGTCGCGGACTGCGTGGCCTTGTATAGGTAAGTCAGAGCACGAACTGATCATTCACCGATTTTTCGAAAACTGTTTTTCGCTTCACTTAGCCGTCGGTTCTGGACGCTGGTGAGATATCGTGGAATACACGATTTTACGAAATGCACCTTATTTCTGGGGGAAATATATGATGAAATGCGGCTTAGGCAGTAGTTTGGTATATCGATTTTAAAAACAAGTCGGAACTTCGCCGTTGACAACATCGTCAATATTTTCTGGTCCCTGGCTCGATAACCTACATCGATAAGGCTTGTTAACGAATTTTACGTTTCAGAGGAAATTTGTGTCTGATCGACTGGAAGAAATCCGACAAAACGAAGCACCTGTTGAGTGCGACATACGACGCGCCGCTGCAGATAGCATCGTACATCGGTGCTCTGAACGCCGATCCCAATTATCCCTTTCAGGTAAATTGCTGCTCTGATGGGTGGAACGACAATTGACGTGGTTTTCGACGAAAGAGCGAAGAGAAGGAGTACAACAATAACGACGATTTATTTTTAGATACATTCGGGCTTGCTCGTAATTGCCTACACCGTGGGAAATCCACCGACTGTTTTTTCGTTGGACGAGAAGAAATTGCAGTACTACTGGAAACAGTGGCTCGCGAGGTTGAAGAAATATTACACCATGCAAAATACTTAACGATCTCTCCGCCTCACTGTTCTCTGTGAGAGACGCGTGACTGTTGACAGATCACGCGCTAATTTGTTATTATGTATACAGAAACATACTACACTGCACTGCAGAGCCTCGCGAATCCGTGAGCTCGTGAAAGTTTCAGTTAACAATTTCGGCAAACTTGGTTATTTGAAGCAGGGACCGGATGGCCGGGACCCTTTGATATTAAATTTCGCCTAGGCGCGGCAAATCATCGTTAGCGCCTGCTTAGCGAGTGGCACACGGACCGAGCGAACGGTATAAGAGCTCCGCGAAGTGGCAAACTTGGCTGCTTAGCGTTTTGCCGAGGTCGAACGGGGCGGGCGTAGAATTAAGGTAGCAAGTTTTCGCCAACTTGCCGTAAGAACTTATCGGAAGAAACGTGCCACAGTGACCTTTGGGAATAATTTCGTCCTCTCGCGAGTACAGCCAACCGGGGAAAAAAGTGGAGTAACGATAGGGGAGGCCGAAGCACGAAAATGGCTCGCGGGTTTACCACACATTTCGATAACCCGCTGTCGTTGGAAAACGGTAAAAACTGGGGGTTGCAAAAACCTCGAACGCACTCGACCCTCGACGGGTCGACCCAACGCCAGCTGTGAATATGAAAACAAATATACGTGTACGTTGGAAATGGAATTTTGCGGTGAGACATCCTTCCTTTCAAGCGCTCGCCGCCTTTAGCCTGTCCCGGTCTTTCCCCCACGACATACAGCAATTATAACTTTCGAAGGCCACGCGCAACCGCTCCAGCGGTGGTGGTAGCTAGTGATACAACACTTGCAACCCCATCGCGCTTATACCGCTCGGCTGGCTCCCATAAACATCGCGCTTTAACCCTTCGTTCGGTGCCCTTGGGGGCCGTAAACTAATGGCGAGCTAGCGGAGTCATCTTTCGTAGCTGGTTCTGTGTCCTTCGTGAAAAATATTAACAAAAGTGAATCCCGAAAACCCGTATCCATTATATCGTTGACTCATGTTAAAATATGATTATTTTGAGACTTCCCTGCTTAGTAATTCCCATTGACACCGACAGAAACCGATGAAATGGACAAAATTTCGATTGAAAAATAATCGGTACAAACCGGTTTCAATCGGATTTTTGCCGGTTTTATTGATTTTAACAGAATCTTTTAAACAGGGTTATTAAAGATGGTCTACGAATTTTCAAGATGAATCGTGTTTTGGATTATTTATTTCAATGATATGGCGATTCAGTTCTATCATTTAGTCATGTTGTTTATGAAGAGAAGACTTAAATTTTTTATGGAGTCTTGCATTCCATAAACATATATCTAATAAATGGCACGGCTGAAAATTACTTTCAATAACAGTGATTTGCAAATATTTGTTCAAAGAAACCCAAGCTTCGTGTGACTGAAACGTGACAATGCAGTCGTGTAATGTTTCGTTCTTATTTCTCTCTATGCGCTTTTCACAATCTCTTACTATATCTTCTTGCGCAACGTTCTGGCCAGCACTACCGTATTTTCGTTCCCTCTTTTATCGCAGACCGCGCGTAACCGTAAAACGTATGTGTATATTCGGTATCATAAACGTGCGTGGTAACTCGTGTGAGCGAAACCCGCTCGGAGATGATATCACGTCCACAGCCCGGGTGAAGGACCTCTTCATTACTGCTGTACACGGAAACTAGACTATGTTGCTGATAAACGGATCTCGTGCTGAAGACTCGAAGAACCGCTGGCGGCTCTTCTTTTCGCTATCGTCGGGTGTGGAACGCGAGAGCCGCTTGTATTTGATATTTAATGTAGTGTGTCCCAGCTGAAGCTGAACGCGAAGGCTCGTAGAAAGGAAGTACAACAGGCGTACGACTTTGTAGCGACTATTATATGTCTCAAAAGATTTTAAGTTCATGAAGCTCCGCGCTTGGAGCATACAATTTTCTTTGTGCTAACTTTACTAAATGCATATGTTATCGAATATTTATATTCACCGACTGTCAGTAGAATATGGGAGGAAAGAAGATTTCCTCGTTATATTCATATATGATTCGAGATAAATATTTCTTACTGCGGGCATTCACGAGCTGACAACATATCTTTTCCGCGTCACTAATCCAGATGACAATTTTCGAGAAAAAAAGTCGCGGTACAAAGAAAAAACGTATCTCGAGCAGCATCTATATAAATACAGATCAGACGTTTAGCGAGTCTTTGCCTGGCTGTCTCCTTGCAGCAGGATCACTCTAAATCTTTCGGGCTAATCCTCGCTAATCCCATCGTAACCAGGGCATATTTCGAGTCCGCTAGGGCGTCTTCCTTCTCTCGCGCCCCTCTCGTAGTTGGGTCCTTCATCATCTACAGGCGACGCGGAGTTATGAAAACGATAACTCGCGAGACGCTCCAAAGCAGCCTCGTGTACGATGAGTTGTGTCGCAGCGCTGCCAAAGGGAGGGAATCCCGATTAAAATTTTCACCGAATATGTATCCTTCCGTACGGTTGCATCTGCTATGCCGTTTCCTCATGGACACTCATGCAGCGCCTACTCCAAGTGAAATGAAGGATGGTTTTTTAAAGGATGGGTATGATTAATTCGATGAAAAAAATACCCTTTTTCAACAATTTTTTTACAAGATACGGGCAGTGTATTTTAAATTTAATGATTACAATATTATAGAGCACCATTTCAAGAATATTTTCTGAAAATTTCAACGGAAAATATAAAAAATTGAGTTGTTGACAGCAAATCTCCGGAGACGTCGAAAAAAAAGTTGTTTTGCGGTGACGGTTGTAACTCATCATTCGATCATCTGATATAAAAAAATCAAATAGGTTTCATTAGTTTATGAGTTTCCCCAGGTAACGCTGTCGAGTTTTTTTTCAATTTTTGGTAACACTGGAAAGTAAAAAACGCGACATTCGCTTAAAAAATCGGCAAATTTGTTATTGTAAAATAAAAAATAACAACAAAATTAAAAACACTCGACAGCGTTACCTCATGAATTATACAGAGAAAGGGTGTACCAAGTTTGAAAAGGATCGGTACAATAGATTTTCAACTACAACTGTCACCGACTTTGAAAACGTGAAGTGTGGGAAATCGCTTTAAAGTCAATATTTATATTCGAAAAGACACAGAGCCACGGATGGTTAACATTCCATATTTCTGTTAGTTTTGCTCTAATTGCTCTAAAAATTTGATACAATATTCTTGAGATGTTGTGCATTCATAACATAAAATTAAAAAAATGGAAAAAAAACAAGTTTCAAGACCATACCCCCCCTCCCTTAATTTTATGAAAAAATTGCAGGTTCTCTGTCTGCGAAATTTCAACCTGCGAGAATTTGTTAAGGTACAGAGATTTTAAAAAAATGATAGGCTTGTTAATCTTGTCGAATAGCCGAAGCGCGAGGTCGTCTTTTCAAATATCCATCTATATTTCACGAGCGATAAAGCGAGGAAAGGACTAGGGCGAAGAGAGATCGAGTGAACTCGAGAGAAGAAACTGGCTGAAAGATTGGCCCTTACGAATAGCGAAAGCCCTCGATTTCTTCGCCCTCATCGCGCCCGAGGGTACCTACAAAAACGTTTTTGATCACGTAAGTATACTTAACATATTCGATAGTCGACTGAGGGTTCACTCGAGGTATAATGATACTCGACGAAAATCCTCCCGTGCATAAATTCTCGATCGTGTGTTAAATGGCCAGTCTCGCCCACGCTAACGAGCCCGCTCGGGTTTTCAATATTAATTTATAATTACAGAAAGGAAGCAACGAAGCGTCGACCGTTCACCACATACGTGTCGGACCAGTGTGTTACCGATGGCCACAAAGGAACTTGGCACTTTACAATGCTGCCCGAAGCGTCCGGTCGCATTTCTCGTCGATACAGCTATACGACGAGCGAGAACTGACGCGAAACGTGATCGCGAGACGGGACGCATCGACCAAGTGCTCAGCGCACCGTGGAAAATGATCCACGAATAGAGCGCTTTGGTGTGGCTGATGAATCGCTGGACGCTCTTTCTGAAAAACCCACCAGACACGAGAGACAACCAGCGATGGATCCTAATAGCATAATAACAATATCGCCGTTCACCTCGACTACATAATATACATCCATAAACTGATGAAACAATAGTGAACAAATAATTCTATCGCAATAACGTGAGTGCTACAGTTTTGGGCGATTTCATTACGGATATTCGTTTGTCATTATCGCACAAATGTGCTAAATATTTCGAGAACAATGAGAATTTAATATTTTGTCAACTCAGTTGGAAATTTACCTATTAGTCCGTTAATATCGCAATGACTTTCGATAAAAAAATGATAATGACGGATTGCAGTAAATGTGTTAATTGACAATACGTTACGTTAGTATATTAAGAAAAAATATATTTAACGTAGTATTTATAAATAGAGATATAAGTTGTAACATATATTGCCAACAGGCCATCGACCGAGGTCCTTCAGCATAAGAATTATATTTTTTTAGGATTGTTTTTTATTTTATTTCAAGTATATTTAGTATAATATTGTCCAGCAGGTTGAGGATGTTTATTATTGAGAAGCAACTAAACTTGAGCTACGGATTCTCTTGCCGCTGCTGCTGATTCTGCTGATTCTGAAGCCGCTGGTGGTGCTGGGCGCGGTCTCGAGTCAGATCGATTTTGGAAAGACGAAGAGAGCGGTGGAGGAGTGTGCGACCGAGAGACGGTGCGACGAAGAAAGATGTTATACGGATTACGAGAGACGATGCCCGGCCAGGACCACATCCGATCTCGTATCGGGAGGGACCAGCGTCCCTCTTCGCCCTCTCCTTCTCGCGGTAGGGTGGAAAACTCACGAAGGAAGTGGAGCGCGGGGCAGTGGAGGCCGGAGGAGGTTTTCGAGAGGGTGCAGGGAACTCGCGGTGGGAAACCCCATGAGGCGTTCAAGACTGATTATATAGCGCTGTTGGGACAAATGCAGTATTCCATAGCTTCGACGTTGGAGCCTCGATAGATAATGGTTTGATCAAGAAACTCCAATTCAGTTTATCGTTTCCCGACTACTGCTGACTGGATAGCAAAGCACCCAACTCGATAACGCGAAACGCATGAACATTTTTTTTGCCGTTACATTCGATGGACGTTGTTTTTTTTTACTTGGTGAATTTCCCTGCGATCAGTTAGTAAAATGTTGTGGATTCTAACGTTCAATAACTTTGTTGTGTTGTCAAAAACGGTTGTCTCCTTTATTCTCCATGCAATTTAATCGTATATCTTTGTATTGGGTCGTGAAAAATTGTTTTTGAAAACATGAAAGGGGTGCCGCGGTTTCCTAGTTTCGCTTCTTCTCTGTGTTGCTTCTCTATCTCCCTTTCCATAGCTAGTACCTCCGGTACTATCCCTTGAGAATTTCCACGAGCTTACCCGGCCTTGAAAGGCACTCGGCAAAGTTTTCGCTCTCCCAACAGTGTCGTACCGCTGATTCTACTCAGGCGACGGTGTCGCACGATTACCGCGGTAATCCCTGACAACTGATCTTCCTCGAGAAAGTCACATGCTTCTTATCTATAAACTGGCTGCTTTGTTGGATTCGCGAGTGATGCCCGCGGATCTTGATTGTAATTAACGCAAGTTCTGCGGCTGTTAATTAGCTCTTCTTTTCGACATATTCATTTTTATGTTTCACTTTCTTGGTGTATGCCTCATTTGGTACAGTTAAAGAGGAAAGAATCGGGACAAGATGTCAATACAAAATTAAGTGGGGATGGATTCGCACAGTTCAGTTTTTTCTAGATAAATGCTTCTCATGTTTATATTTTTCGTGTGTACAGTCAATTTTATTACACATCAGTGTGCTTCAAATGATTTCGAGTAATATTTTCACTTCACGTATTACGTCATGAAAATCCTATTTGATGCGCATATGTAGACTCAGTTCAGTCAACTGTGCAATGTCTATTTGGGCATCGATTTCACAGGTGTGTGAACGAGTAAATATCCGCTAAGTAAGATAGGCTCGTCTACGAAATAGGAATATGTCGGAATGCCGTTCATTGACGCAAACATGATTGATCGTGACAACTTGATGGTAAACATCCCACTTCCTACTTGTGAAGATTATACAATATCTTTTAGGACTGAATAAATTCAAAGCGGAAAGTGTTGCCATACAAAAGCATAAACACTGTGCTACTGATACCCAATAATTAAACTTTGTTACTTCATTGTTGTTATTTTATTAACAATATATTTCAGTTAGATAGATTCATTCTAGTGACCTTATAGAATGTGTTGTAGTTTTCGGTGCTGCTGCTAACAACGTTAAGAAAGTAGGGTTGTCTTAATCCGAAGTACGTCGTATTTTTCTGTGACGGTCGACGGTAGTGAGGTTCTCGTTAAAGAATTGAGTCACGCCACGTGGATCTTCGGAGGTAAAGCCTATCATTCGCGCCAGGCACGGCTGTACCGGCAATTCCAACGGTGTAATTCAGCATGTTTTAGGACCAAGGGTCAACCGTAAAGTCCTAGGGATCGGCCATAAAATCGCCCGGCCACCCCAACAGGCAACCGAGGGCTCGTCCACTCGTCGGCTCTGTCGCTGCTGGATACCTCGATTGGTTATAATACATCTCTCTTTCGCAAAATACTACGGGCTCCTGTGTCAGTGTGTCAACGTCAGTTGCAAGCACACGCACACGTGCTTCTTGCTCTCTTTCTACCCCCTTCATTACTTAATTCTGTACTTGCCCTTTAATGGCAACGATATGTTCGCCTTTTTCGCGCTTTTCTCCGTTAATTTATCGTTATATTTTTCCCTACCACTCGAACCCCCTTCGCTGCCAGGCTACGATATATATATAAAATGTTTAATCTCCCCCGACTTTAAATCACGATTCCGCCAGGGTCGTATCGTATTTTCATTATGCTCACCATGGAACGTCGCGGACAAAGCGGAATTCGCAAAAATTAGAGTTAGGGTATATCCAGCATGAATTGTAATTATCAAGTAGAGAATAATGATTCTTTGCGTTTTCTGGGCCGACTACTCCACTGCTATAGTAATCAAATTTGTAATACTATTGCGAAAAAGTGGAAGTTTTTACGAAGCTACAAATGTTGGCTGCAAGTGTCGTACGTACGAGTCGATAGCTTCATGATTTTCGAGGTAAGAGCTGCAGGCGAATGCTATGCCTACCCTGCTTAGAAATTCCGATTACTAATTCCGATTACGAAAAATAATTAGTTCTAGCAGCTTTCTATAGGACTTTCGTATGTTTAATTTGTTCCAATCGGATCTTTTAACCAGGGTACTTCCGAACCGCCGTCGGGAGTCCGCTGTTTTGTACAAGTATTACATACTACTTTTTGAAACAAATGCACAAAAACTCACCCTTTTTATAATTACAATTTGGCGAAAGCGTGCGAGAAAATAGCTTTTGTGCACTAGTGCTCAAAAAGCTAGGTTCTCGCGCTTATACTTACGTCAGTGATACAAAGCATCCTCCTTCTCTCTCGTCCCGTACCAAGTCGAGGTATCTGAAGCTGTATTTAATGCCATTTGGTACACTTTTATACTCATCTAGTAGTTGCACATCCTCTTATAAGGATATTCTTAGCAATTAATATTTCTTATTAAACTATCAACAATCATTTTATTATTTGGTTCAAAGTCAGATAATATAACTCTGAAAATTCTATTGAATTTTAATCCAATATTCTCGTAAATAACTCACGAGCAGTGACTTCGATCAGGATAATTCCCCTTGAATTTGGTTGATGGTGACTTGGCGAAATTAGCCGTAAAGGGGCGTGGGGTGTGATGACATAAAATGCACACCCTCCCGAAGCGCGTGACTGGAGAGAACTATATAATAGCTGACTATGAGGAAGGGTGTAAATCGCCAGTGAAGAAGTTTGCTTGACCGGGGGTCTCGTCGGAAACACTTTGCGGCAGTAAAATCGTCAATTCATCATATACATCGAGGGAACCGAAACATCTACGCACGCTATGTGTTCTACTACACTATTGCTGAACGCAAAAATGCACTAGTCATTGAACACACTTCTCATTCGTGCAGCACATAAAGACTTCTTGATTTTTTCGGAGGCTTGATTTTTTCAATTTTTCTTCACGTAAAAAGATCTAGAAGAAGAAAAACGCGATGACCACCAAGGACATTATTCGTTAATTTGTTTCTTTTAATTCATTGAGTTTCGTTTAAGCAAAGATTTTTTATGCGCGTGTTTAAAATGTTAAAAATTCCAATGCAAAAAGATGTTTGCATTAGAAAACGGTTTGTGCCAGAAAATAGAAATAATTTGTTCATCATTCTAAATATTTTGTGCGACGACAAATACGTGTCCCAAACGGTTCGATGAAAACAAAGTCAGACGTGGGTTGGCTTGACGATAATTAGATCACGCTGGTGAGGCATAGTGCGAGCGGGAAGAATGGGGAAGAAGCGCAGGCAATGGTTATTGGATAAAATAGTGAAGAAAGGACTGACAAGTTCGAGGGATAAAAGTAAGATTAAGTACAAGGAGAACAAATGAAACGGAAAGAGATGGGGGAGAGAGACACGATTGGGTAATTAGCAACCCCGCCGGTCGGACACTTCGACTGATTCGTTTTAATTTGCTGCCGTAGCCTATGCGCGGTTGAGTGCTATACAGCAGATGTAGCACTGGAAACACTTGCGAAGCCCCAGTTTCGCGACGATTCTACACACCCGACGCGCCGCGAGAAGCTTTTACCCTCATCTTTCGTCCATCACTCGTTCCTGTTCTTCCAACCCAGTCCCCCAATTTCTCTAAATGTAATTTACAGTCTATGTCGTTGTGCCAGTTCAGTCGATGTCGAATTACAGACAACGCAGATAAATCAGTTTAAATAATTAATTCTGACATTACGAGAGAAAGTATACATGTTAAACGGAATAATAAGGATGTGGAAGGATTTTAAGGTCACAAGCTTTTTGTTTAGTAGACAATATTGTTTACAAAAAAAAATCCTATGTCTCTCGTCTATTGTTTCGACTCCTTTTGATATGCTTTCTTTCCTCTTTATCTCGCTGATCCTTTTCACGGTCTCCCTCTTTGTGGAATTGCAGGTTGTATCAAGAACGACATCCACGCCCCAATCTTTTTCTCCGTGATGGTGATGTCGTTGCCGGGCTGATGGCTTTTGTCGTGGAACTAAAAAGAACACCTTTCCTTCCCTTCCACAAGAGTTGCCTGCAGCGTAATTATACCGTCTACGTTTTAACGTAGATTCACCATCAACCGTTTGCTCAACGATTATGGTATTTACGGATTCACACGCTTCAATGAAAGTTTCATTCATCTACATTTTTCGAGTGATGGTATATATATCTTCTAGGAATAAACACAGTTGGTGCGCTTGAATGGGTTGCCCGTTGCCAAAATGACGTTACGGTATTTTTTACTACAAGTCATGCATGGGATGTGAATAAATTCATCTTTATCGCGAGATGTCAATAATCAATCAACAAATCATAATATGAAATTCGTAGGAACGATTGATATATAAAGGTGCTGATCTCTCTCAATTATCACATTCGTTGCTAGGTCATCACTCGATCTAAGCTTTCGTTGACAGACAAGATGACTTCAGCAACCGGAATGTGCGCCCTCTTGGTGGTGGCTCTAGTAGCCAGCCGTACGTGTTCATCGTCCTGTAAAATATTCATACAGTATCATATGTCCTATGTATTGCATGCAATCCATACAATTCGTATACTTCAGACAATCAATGCAATTCGCGCACTCAGAGAAATCGTGTAAGTTCTGGTAACTATAAAGTGACAACTATTATTTTTATAGTTCACGGTAATCCATTAATAGTTATGATAACTGCGTCGTAGTTACCATAACTAGAAAAATGGTTGCTGTACCTATAAAAAATAATTGCCACTTTTTGGTTGTCACTTTATAGTTGCCAATACTTGATTTTTCTCTCAGTGCGTATTGCAGATAATCCATACAATTAGCGTACTTTATACAATCCACATTCAATTCGCGCACTTCAGACAATCCATACAATTAGCGTACTTTATACAATCCATACAATTAGCGTACTTTGTACAATCCATACAATTAGCGTATTTTATACAATCCATACAATTCGTGTACTTCATAAAATCCATACAATTAGCGTATTTTATACAATCCATACAATTCGTGTACTTCATACAATCCATACAATTCATATACTTCAAATAATCTAGGCAACCTAAACGATTTTGAATTTCGCTGATAATTAAACACTAACTCTAATTTCCAGTGACAAATGGTAAACCACCTAAAAAAATCGTCGGTGGTACCATGGCTGCTCCTGGTGAATTCCCGTACCAGGCGTCATTGAGGGTCGGGGGAGTCCACGTTTGCGGTGGTACGATAATCTCCAAGCGCCACGTCATAACCGCCGCCCACTGCGTCACCGGGCTTATGGAGGAACTAAGTGTCGCGACCGGCTCCATATCCAGCATCCGTGGTCAGATCCACACTGTTAGCGCAGTTTTGTACAACCGACAATACGACACCTATGACCAAAGATCCCCCAACGACATCGCCGTTGTTGCGGTAAGTTTATCCAGCCTTCAATCATCTTATCGATTACATCAATTGGAATTATTTTTTGGTTAATTCACGCTTATGTACATTTTACTTACAGGTCGCTGCTGACATCCCCTTTAACCAGAATCAGAACATGATTGCTCTGCCAACGGGACCAGTACCAGATGGAGCTATCGTCACTGTCTCAGGGTGGGGCTACGTAAGCGCGGCTCAACCGCGCGTTGTTGAGACCCTCCGAAAGGTCCAATTGCAAACCATTTCCGGAATTCAGTGTCAGCGAATGTTCGGCGGAATTGGCACTATCTACACGAACCAGATCTGCACTTACGTCGCACGCGGAGTTGGTACCTGTGGGGTGAGATGGATGAATTTATTATTCAATAAATGATTTGTTATAAATAATTATAATTGTTGATGGAAAACAGTAATTTTTAATGGGATAGAGAATATATTTTTTTCTTTTTTTCATACAATATTCAGGGTGACAGTGGTGGCCCCCTTGTTTTCAATAATCAATTGGTTGGTGTTGTGTCGTGGGGTCACCCTTGCGCTATTGGTCTGCCGGACGTATTCACCAACGTTTATCACCACCTTCCTTGGTTGAACGAAGTCATCAGCCTAGTTTAATAAAGCGAATCATATTACAATAAATGTTTCATTGTTATTGTTTGGAATAATAAAAAATATAAAATAAGCAAAGAGGATGCAATGTGCAAAAGTTGCAAAGTTTTACTTTGCGTTTGTTCATACGAAGCCGTTTTATTCGTCCTCTGATCGGCCCTCGCTTCGCGCGAAAACTGAGCGACTGAGACCAAGTTCGTCTGTCTTCAAAACGCAAAATTGACAGTTTGGTATTCGTGATCACGCGGCTGTCGAAAGTATGGGGCATCCTATTCATCGTAAGTTTTTCAGTAATTGATTACCTCTGCCCAAATCCAACGACAGAGATAACGAAGAAGAGGAAGAAGGGTTTGGTGAAAGTGCGCTGCAGCGCCATTTGAAAAATAGTGACGAAGAGCAGTGCGTCCGCTCTGGACATTGTCAGTAAAAATGCACTTAGAGTGAGAAAAAGTAAGATACAGTATGAAAAAAAGAGACAAAGAGAAGACACAGAAAAGGGGAAAGACATCCGGAATCCAGGTTATAATTTTGTAGTAGGAGCAAACTATTTGAACTTTAAAAAATTAGTATTAAGGAAACTGTTGAGACAGTAGAAAAGCACAAATTTTCTTAAAGGAGCGCTACAGTGCCCTCTGAACAATAGTGACGCGCGGCAGCGCGTCCGGTTCGTCTAATAATGATATATAATTAACCCTTAGTGTGCACACATCCGCCCACACTACCTGCGCACTGCGTGCAAATTTGGGGTCACAATGACCCCGGTGTGCATGCTAAGGGTTAATATTGAAATAGTATACATTTTGAGAAGCCGGAGGTCGGAGGAAGCGAATTTTAACCAAAGATTTTGAATTCATCACCTTTTTTCCTTTATAACATATACTTGTTGTTAAAAATAATGTCCTTAGACTAAATTAATATCGCATTTGACCAGTGTGTGAGGCAAGACCTTGCAAGAACCTGGGACTCGGATAAATGTGGGTTAATTTAAAGTTAAAAACAAAACGCATTGCGTAAGAGAAAAATATTATTTTTATTCAACTGATGAATGACAATAAATAATTGATTTAAGTAGTCAAGGTGCATTCATCTCTACAAGCCAGAGTCACTGCAAAATGATTGATGTCAGAGTATCAGTTCGCGTTCTGATATATCCAACCGAGGTGATGGTAGGTGCTGGTAAAAACGTCGGGCAATCCGAGAGCGCATGGGGCACCATACGAGACAATTCCGATCAACTGGCCATTGTAAGCGAGGGGGCCACCGCTGTCACCCTAAATATTGCGAATAAAAAACCAGAAAAGTCAGTCTCACACTCTCTTAGGTCGAAAAAAACGACAGTTATCCATAAAGAATGAGAGTAGCTGCTGAGCCCACCTTGCAAGTACCAGCTCCGCGTCCGTTGAAAGTGCAGATCTGATTTTCATATACAGAAGTATATGATCCGAACAACTCTTGACACTGGTGGGTGGAAATCGTTCGCAATTGAATTTTTAAGAGCGACGGAACAGTCTTCTGGACAGCCATCGTTGTGTAACCCCATCCCGAGGCAGTCGCGATAACGCCACCCGGTGTTGGTGCAGATGGCAGATCGAGCTTGTTTTGATACTGATTGAAGCTCATGTCCGCGGCGAGCTGGAAGTAAAACAAGTCGTATGATGATACATAAATAAAGAATAATATTTTTTTGTTGAATCGATTTAAGTGACTTACGGTGATAATGGCGATGTCATTGGTGGGGAAGTAGGCCGCGGGATCGTAGTAGGGGTGTGTCACAAATTTGTTGATTGAGTGGGTCTGGCCACCACCAACGCTGGACACCGTGCCGGTCACCACGGTTAAGCTGCGCGGATCCATACCCACGAAACAGTGGGCAGCGGTTATGATGTGACGACTGGAAACTATGGTGCCACCGCAGAAATGCTGGCCCCAGGTTCTCAAAGACACCTGATATGGGAGTTCGCCAAGATACGCTGCGGCACCACCCACGATTTTTTGCGGCGGTTTACCATTCGCCACTGAAGATCACAAACAAAATAGCAAATTGATTAGAAATGAAAATAGATCTGATGAACTGTATAAACGGTCCATCGTACGGGTGGTCCATAAACTGGACACTTACCTCCGGCTAAGAGAGCCACTGCCAGAACTACTAATACTGCGGTTATTCCAGTCATCTTGTCTTTAATCGAAGCTTCGACCGTTGTGACGATTGCGGAAAAAATCCATCCTTATATACCGTTTGAACGTTCATATTCCAGGATGTGAAGTGTCAATTGTTTATTTACATTTCGCGACGACGGATATACGTATGGTGATAAAGAATATACGTATAGTGATAAAGAATAATTTATTTGCATTTCATATAAATGAAAGTAACTTGTTTTGACTTTGAACGCATGAGTAAACCGCGTCGTACACAAAAACCGGATCTACATTTCGGCCACGCGCGGTTCGTTGAAGCGCACCACCTGTGCTCATTCCTGGAAGGTCACACTGGCGCCCGCGCGACTTTGATAGATGAAACATTTCTCTTCGGGCGTACTTCCGTAAATACGATTATCACTGAACAAACACCGTGAGACCGCTTTAAACGGTGAACGATGTTGACGCCGTAGGTAACTTTGGAAAATAACAAAAGGGTCCTTTCTCCTTTGTGGTCGACGCCAATGGCACACCCAGCAATGAAATCAGCGTCACCCTGGACGTGGCGATGGCGTTTGAACGCGAGGGTGTGGGCTCTGCGATACATACTACACGGTGAAAAAGAAAGATCTCTCTCGAGAAGAAGAAGAGTCGGGAAGGAAAAAAAAGAGAGTGAAGAGGCTGTGAAGGGTGGAACTGCGAAACTGCACAGATGTCACCGGTTTTCAGCGGCGAAGCAGAAGCCCGAGAAGAACCCCAGACTTATAGTTCAGGTTCCGTTGCCGCTGATGCTTTTTTTTTCGCTTCTTCAACTCCGCACTCCCCGGCAAAAGTAAAGAAGAAGTAATAAGAAAGCAGTACAGAACGGACAATTCGGCTCGTTTAGTCAAGTACTCCGGATCTTACCCCTTACTCCTCGCCTTGTACGCGTGAATAAAGCTATTGAACGGGTGTGGTGATGCGCAAAATTGTGAAACGAAGTTGGGAGTTTAATTTACATAAAGCATCCTCATTGGAAGAAAAACTTGGAATATCCAATACATGTAGTTGAAATTAAAAGTAAAGCTAAAAGTAAGTTCGCAGTAACGAGAAAATCGACCAGCTAAACCAGGTACCGATCGATGACGATATTTTTTGAAAGCCACTAAACTGGAAAAGAAAGAAAAAACGACTAAAATGTTTGATGATTTCAGTCATCGTCAAATTCAGTTTTATTTTAAAACATTCTATTGACAGTGGTTATTCTTTTGTTCTCAATGTCCCGATTCCAGTGTTTCGTCTTGAATGTGCTGATCTCTAAATCATCGGTCTCTATCTTGATTTTTATTCGGCCAGTTCATGCGAAAATCCTATTTGTTCACTCTGTAATCCTTTCAGCTTCGAAAGATCACGTATACATATCGTTAAGCGCAGCTCACTGCGCGAAGAACAGCGCGAAACGTGGAGCCAAGTGAAATAGCAAAGACCGTGGGTGTGCAAGTTTCCCCGGAAGCTATACACACGCGCGAGTTTGTAGGCGAGATGGGTGGCCGACGGAACGTGAGGACGTATTCCTTGCTAAACCAGCGAATCCGTGTAATCAGAGGACCCAACGGATTAGTGGTTGAGCTTAATCCCCTAGTTGGTACACCGGCTAGCAGAGACGTAGTTGCGCAGTCGGAACTCGATGAGATGCGATCCCCGGGACTAGCACGCGCGTTCACCTCTCGTTGGCATTTAGGTCTGGACCAGAGACTATGTATACGTTACACTATACTGGACTATTATCGTCTCTCTCGCGATTCTGCTAACGGCTCGTCTAAACGTGAGTACTTTATTTTCCGTTGCATTCCTCTTGACTGCCGTTCCATCTTTCATTTCCGCTGTACCGAATTAAGTGTTATCAAGCATGTCTTTAAAAATATTTCAATATTATCGTTTCATCAGACTGAAGAGATAAAATCAACCGCATCGTTCAATTGAATAAATAACTTCATTTTTTCGTTTACAGTGTTTAATTGTCAAAAGATTCGACCAATTTATAAACTACTTGCAGAACCGAATTATTAGGAATAATCGTCTCTCTTTCTCTCAACTTTGCGAGCAGCTCTAAGCGTAAGTAGTTTATTTTCCGTGGCATTACTCTCGTTTGATCGCCACCTACTTTTATTTTCGGAAATAAAACTTTATTAAACAACGTTTTTATTTATATTTCGATGTTATGAATTCAACAGACTGAACAGACTGGTGTAAACTCATATTTCAGTTGAATCAACAATGTTTGTCTTCAGTGTGCAGGCTTACTCAATGAATTGTTGAATTTAAACTTTTAAACTTAATGAATGAATAATCGTGTTTCATTCTAAAGATATAAAAATGTCACTCTTTGGTCTTCCCTTTTGCTCAAAGTAAAGAAAATCCGATTTTTTGTAGATTCCTGTGATCCTCGACTTCCTCTGCCTGACCCGGATATCGAGGCGCATTAGAGGATGAACATCTTAACTCGGTTGGAGCTGATGAAGGAGGGAAGAGAGATTGCCGGTGCATTAACCACACTCCCACGTCGTTTCGCGGGAGAGCGAAAAATCGTAATACCTTCTCCGCGATTTTCTCCGGATCTTCGCTAACGCTAAGTAATCATTAGGCTGCTGCGGAGCGAGCTCAGGGGCTGATCCTACACGACACATACATCTCATTCGTTTCGTTGGCTCACGCGTGTTCTAAGTGATTCCATAAATCGCAAATTAGACCACCCTACGCCGGGGATGCCTTTTGCTGGCACTGGGAAGTCGAGCATTGGGGGGCATGCAGGCATTGGCTCTCGACTGCGGTTCGTCTCTCTGTCACACTGCTACAATACCTGTCTTCAAATTAACTTAATTTTCGTAATAAAGACTATTCGTGGCTGCTAGGTATAATAACTATTCGGTTTTCATTGAACTCGCTTACTGCACTTAGGCCACACTTGATCAGCACACACGCAGCACATCGACCATGATGAATTTCATTTTTCCGAATACGATGCCGCGATTCAATGAATAATTGATGTTACGTTCATTAAAACAAAGTAATCATTAGTTTACTTCCCCAGTATCCCATCAACTATGAGTCATTTCTTTTTCCACTTCAATAGCATAAAGTTGAATAATTTAAGAGCCCTTACAGCAATCCTTTTTATTTTAATGCGCCAATAGCGGTAGTGTTTTTACTGAAAGTTTTATTAATGTGAAGGCAAACAATTTTTTGTTGCAATATTGTATTTTTTTGGCTTGACTTGATTTGCTTAATACTTATTATTTTTGCAGGAATAAAAAGTCTAGTCAAAGTGACGATGGGCCCGAATTAATGACCTATCGAACTGTGTTCAAAGATCTCTCCTATATTCTTCCCCGCAGACTTTCCAAGCCGGAGTTCGTCCCTCGCGCTAAGACTCCGAGCGCTGCGCGAACTTTAGTAATTGTTCCAACTCCGTTTCCCTCTCCACTATTGAGTTCTCGATTCCAGCGGCGGCGGAGCAAGTGGAAACAGAGGAATCTTCTTCTGTCCCCCGGTAACCGTCGCAGGGGAAGGTTATATCGCTCCACCAAACCGAAAGCACGCCACTTTTCCAAGCTCGGAGGAGGAAAAGAAATTTATAGTGTACGAGTGAAGAAAATCCTTGGTGCTCGGTCTTCTCCGCTGCTTCGCGGCACCAACAGCAGGCGGTTCTCTAAATTGAACGCTCCTGCGAGAGCCCCCGGAGTTCCGAGACTTTTCAACCCACCTATATCCTCCCGCTGCATGAGTCTAGATAGGGGTGTAGTCCTCCTGTGTCTATATCTATATAGAGGAATGCATGCTATATCAAGTCTTTATAAAGTGGATTGACCAAAGTTTTATACATTGAATGGTTATTGTACCTACAGAAAAGTAACACTTATCTCGCATCCCATATCATCTCTGATTCGGTAACCTTAATAATAATCAACAGGTGTAGGAAACGATTTTGAAATCAATCAACGTGGTTCGCGTTTGCGTATCGACAAAATCAAATGATGATTTTTTTCCAGGCTTGAAAAATGGTTTTCAAAACTCAGGAGATATAAGAGCCTCGTCTTATTGATACAGTAAAAGTTCTTTAAGGATCTTATTTCCATTGTTATCCCGCCAGTCTTTAGGAAAAACCGCAATGAAAAAAAATCATCCAGATCCTTTTTGTATGCGGGTCAAATTCTTATCCCTGAGAATCCCGCGTGTTTGAGGTCAGTCCTGGTGCCGCCACGGGCTAAAAATCCACCAAGATTCCCCAATAAAAGGTCGACCGCAGAAGGATGGAGGGGGGGGGGGGGGGGGGGGGGCGAAGCGAGCCCGCTGAACCGCTGGGTACTGTGGGTTGCCGTTTGAGCGTCCCGGGCAAAAGCTCACCAGCCAGCTCATATCGCCCGTTCCCTCTGGCGCAGCTTCGCCCGTGCGCGACGCGATCAACAACCTCATATTATCACTCTGTCCATGTGTATAGAGGGTGAGGCATATAAAGTGTTATAGAACAATAGCACCCAAACTATTGATTATATAGAAAAATGTTTCACACAAAAGTTTCAGTGTTCGAAAAGCTACGTCAAGGTCAACTCCACTTTTTTAAATGGAACTATGTATTTTTTTTCGATGACGTTATTACCGACTTTAAGACGAATTCAGCGACCTACAACAGAAGGTCATTCTAGTCGCGCAAAGTATGAAAATAGTCGAAAATTCGAAACATATCGGAATAATCACTTTCATAGGATCCACTAACCTTGGGTTGAGGTATCTACAGAAGATGCTCGAAGTGATGACCCTCGACTTGTAAACACTTCTTAACTCGCTAATGAAATTACCGTCTAACTTCGGCCACCATTTGTGGTCTAATTTCGGTACATGCTCGGTGTATTCTTTCTCGGTGACTAATTCCACTTTTTCTTTCCATTTGCCTGCTGCTCGCATGTGGATTTAGTGGATTTAGTGTAGTAAAAGCTTCGATAGCAGCCTCATTATTTTCATTCACAATCGGTCGACGTGTCACTCGCATTTGTTTCATTGTACCGAAGCGACAAAGACGGTCAGCTAATCGTTTAAAAGCCATGTGCGATTTTGTTTGTCCGGATAACGAGCCGCATACAAGTCTCGGGCGTTTCGGTAATTTTTATGGCACTCCTCCAGCACCATCAACACGTCAAAAGATTCTTGAAAAACATTAGAAGGTAACGCGTCACTAACTGATATGTTAACAGAAAATGCGTACTTGTTGCCGATAAGAAACATTGGTATCGTAAGAAATGAAACCGAGACTTAACAAGTGTTTACAAATCAACGGTCATCATTTCGAGCATCTTGTGTAGGTATACCCAAACCAATCCTTTGGAAGTGTTTATTCCGATATGTTCCGATTTTTCGACTATTTTCATACTTTACGTGACTAGAACAACCTTGCGTTGTAGGTCACTGAATTCGTCTTAAAGTCGATAATAACGTCATCGAAAAAAAAAATACTTAGCTCCATTTAAAAAAGTAGAGTTGACCTTGACGTAAGTTCAGCGCCTCCACCGATAAAAAATAGGGTGGTCCAGTATGACGGCTTTCTCGAACACTGAAACTTTCGTCTGAAACATTTTTCTATATGATCAATAGGTTGGGTGCTATTGCTCTGTAACACTTTATATGCCTCACCCTGTATATCTTCTTTTAACACTTATAAACGTTGGAACGTTTACTCTTCTACTAAAGTAGCGACGACAGCCGAATTATTGGGCTAAATATTTCCGACTTATTATAGATGGGACTTGTGACTAAATGTCGCAGAAATTCATTTTTGCGATCACCGAGTTAAGTCAGAAGCTTCGCTGCTCTCGTTTCGTTAGGTTTCAATCTCGCAGTGCGCCATCACCTTCGCATAATAATAATAACACCCGCGGTATAAGCGCCGGGTGCACCCCCGGTTCGTTCTTTTGCGTTTCCGCGGGTTATTTATTTTTATGGGGTTTCTCTCTTTACGTCGTTCAGATACGACCGCGCGGCTCCGGCTGCTGCCTGTCGTGGCAAGGGGGGTGTGCTCGGAGTCTCGCGACTAGAGTTCGGAGCTTGCGTTTCTACGAGAGAGAAAGACAGACAGAGTGATAGCGGGAGCGAGGGAGAGACAGAGAGAAAGCGACGAAGCTATATACGTGTATTTCACGAGCTCCGGGATGCTGCAAAGCTCTGTAGGAAACGAACGCGAGCGAGAGACGCGGCGAACCGGGGAAACCCCGTGCCCGCTTAATGGCGTTACGGGGTTGCCTTGGCAACGCGAAACCCCCATGGAACGAGAGCTCAGTGCCGAAGCGCCACGGCGACCCCGGCGAAAAGCCCATTTATCCTGGAAAAACATTATAAGAACGCGCGCGCCCGAGCGCGTATACTGTGTTACCACGCGTTTTCATGGGACCGCCCCGCGTTCTTCCCATTGCCACTCTACTACATTCCGCGTACTTTTGCGCAGTGCCACTATAGAGCGCTGCTATGGGCTACTGCGGTGCTTTCGCGCACTTAGCCAACCCGCGTTTTCTGTTACACCTACATTAACCTCCTCCAAACTAATAATATTAAAGCTTCTGCTACCCTGGTAGTTTTGGTCACCGGACTTGTTTGAAAGTTTTTTTTCACCTTGGTACACGGCAGATACTTTTTTTCTATGAAAAAGTGTATCGATGTATTAGTATCTCGCAGAAGATACAGTATGGTGAAATACTGATATGGTGTATGTAAATATAACGAATAAATCAATGATACATTTTTTCGTCGCGATGACTATTGACCTATACATCAGATGATGGATCAATCAGGCTGATCGTGAATCAATTTAATGTATGTATGTATGGTGTAATTCTGGTGAATATGGATGGGTAAAAAAAGATGGCCTATATGTCCTATTTCTAGAGCTGAATTTTCTATAGCGGCAGGAATAGATTATCGAGAACACAAATTTTAACGGATCGGCATTGAAATATTTAACGCCTAAATTATCTCTCTGGCCTCAAAATAAGAGAGTACACGGGATTATCTATTTTTTTTATTCTCCACCCGAAGATTTTATTCTCTACCCGGATTTACACTAAACAATGAAAAATTAAGGTATTCTATATTTACTTGGATTTTTCTTTGGTAACTGTTACAGTGACATTGAGTCGCAAGCTATCTCGACGTTATCAGGGTGAAGATCCCAATTAATTACTTGTCCCATATTTGGAGGCACTGCTGCGTTTCTTCTCAAGAGAAGAACGTCGTGTTGATTTCGAGTAATCGCTTAAATGTGCAACAATGAATAAAATGTTCGGATGCTCAAATGTTTTTGATGGAATTTATTTATTTCTCCTCCGCTCGGCGAAGTATCTGCTCTCTAACCCTTCCAGTAACACAATTTACCGTGAAATCTTTTTAGGATCGCAGCGCAGAATTTTTTTGTCACTATGGGCCGACCGGTTGGGTCAACCGGTTGCATCAAAACCATATTTGACGGTTTTATTTAACCATGTTTGAGGAAGGATTGGCCTTCACTGCAACTCTTTTTCATCGCTACTACATTGCACTCCTTTTAATTAAAGCGAAACTCTTTGTATTTGTTATTTTGAGATTTGCTATTTCAGCACTCGATATTTTGGGATTCACTATTATGATCTTTCAATATTTTAAGTATCTAAGTTATACTCATTAGAAATTCCTATTCTGGACGTATGCAATTTCGATATTTTGGCTATTAGAATGTGTTGAAAATGTTGGTTTTCTAAGTTGTTCAAGTCCGTACTTTTTCATTCACATTACAGAGATTGCGAATGTAGGTTCTTCATACTCTGATGAATTACTTTTCGGTGAAGTAATTATTCAAGTTAGTGATCTGTCGAAGATGAAAATTTCGAATGTCGAATTATAAGCTATTTTAATATTTGCTGTTTTTAAACTTGGGAATATGAATCATTCTAATTTTCATCATTCAATATTTTGAACCCCACCCGTCTTTTTGTGAAAAAATGTCTAAATTTGACTTTCTGTGTAAAACTGTCGAAATCGCACCCTTGTATTTCTTCCCATAGTTATCAAGTCGTACAAAAAGTTGCTTTTCGAGGTTTCCGATGTCAAAATTGATAGATCTGAGTTTCACATTTAAGAACAAATTTGAAATTCCATACTGGCGAATAACATTAGAACTTCGTTACAAACCTTGCGCGTACGCTCCTGACTTGAATATATAAACTTGTTTTCCGTTATTGACTTACAGCATCACTTTTGGTTTCGTCCCCTCGATGTAAATCTTAGCGGGATAAACATTTGCACCTCCCACGCGGGCTTTTGCTGCATCCACCGGCATCACGCCCGCGTTTCATTATTCATATATTCGTCGAAAGGCCAACGAGAGATCACCCGTGTCTCTGTGATGTCGGTTAAACTCGCTTTTCGGAAACATAGCTTTCCTTCTTCTCTCTTACTCTCCCAGGAATCTTCGCAGAACAAAAAAAAATCAAATAAATGTGCGACACATTCCTAATATGCAATAATTATCACAATAATTCCCGATTACAATAATTACGCTATACATTGAAGAATTAAAAACTTGAGTGCCGTTCTTGAAAACACATGCAGCTATAGAAATAAATCACAGCATGTACAAAAAGGTAATAATCACATCACTGTGATTTTCCGTCGCCATCGTAAGATCTGATTCCCAAGTAAATTCTCATATAAAATCAAACACATTAGCGCCAATGGCATCACGATTATTATCATTACCCCGGTCGATCTGGCCGAGAGCGAATTGATAATTACGTAAGCCAATAGAGAATCAGCTCTGATGGACCCCCCTGGTCGTTTCCAACCCCTTCTCATTACCAAATTAGCGATATCGTATACTCTTGGAGAGGGTTGAAAGATAATCCGAATAATAAACCGATTTCCGTTATGTGTACATGCAGACTTATGGTTGGCGCAGTCCATTCGCAATATTTACACAAAATTTACTACTACCATATAGCACATGATATATCCAGCATCACGCCAAAGGGATGACAGGGAGGGAGTAGCATAGTTGCACTAACACAAACGTCGGTGATAGTTGCCGAAGCGAATCAGACCGCGAGAAGCGCCTGGCCCAGGGAACCCCTTCTCGAGCGAATATCTCTCGCGTCAAAACACGAGGCAATTAACCCCCAGGGGTATTCGAGGAGATTGAGAGTTATGAGAACTATATATACGAACAACTACACACATATATATATATATATAGTGTTCGGTTGTATGCACAGTGTACGTATAGAGAAGTACGGAAAGGTATAGGGAACCCAGTGGAGCCCTGGCGAATCCCGGGGGGGTCCCTCGAAGAACCCCACCTTGTACATATAGGCTTTACTTTCTCGTCGACCGCAAGGGAATTACTTGAAGGATTACATGAAAATTCTATTATCGACTTACAGGCGCATATTGCCACTGCAACACCGCTCTTTTACCTCTTATCCCCCCGTTAGCGTTGACGCTCGCGAAGAAATGAGACGCCGAGAATAGAGGGCACTATGTGTATGCCAATCATATAGACGGTGTCACGAGGTTACGAGGGATCGTAATGTCGGGTATTCCTCGGATACCAAATGTCATTCTTATTAACTCTATATCCAACAGCTTGGGCAGGAAAAACGACGGAAAGTACGAGACTGCATCGAGAAAAATGAATGTCGTATAATGCACAGTAATGGGAGTTATATTGTGCAAAGAAGGACTTGAGTCGGAATTGCATTGCTCGCTACAAGATTTATTGTTGTGGTAATCGGAGGAACATTGCACTCTGAGAAATCGTAAGAATGCGATAAGTATTCATTTTTCGATCACGCGACTGTTTCTATAGTTACGGTAACTATCTTGTTGTTATGGAAACGATTCCATTGTTTCTGTAAGTACATAAAAATAGCTCCATGAACTAAATATTAGTAGTTTTCATGTTCGTCCCCTCCGGGGAAATATACTATAATATAATACGTACGTATTTCTAGGTGTGTAGTTGACAGACTGATATATTTTATTTAACCGGATTGCGCTACGCCAATTAATTGATATTTGGAGTATATCTTCTATCGGGAATATATACTCTACTAGGGTTATATACGCGAGCTGACTCGCGCGCCTATGGGACTTCGTGTGCTGCTGCGCTCTTGTTTTACTTTTATTTATTTATCATCAAATGTGTTGCTTGGTTGCAGTGCTTGACTGTGAGGACCAATCCCGGAGTATAACAGGGAATATAACGATGACAATGCTATCCGTTACTAATGAACTTTTTTAAGGGAGGATATTGAAATCTAAAAAAAAGGATTAACGTCAATGAAGACACTAAACACGTAGTGAGACAGTAAAAGGTATTAAAGATACCATGAATATAGACGTGTGAAAGTAATTATAATCGTTGTTATTTTGACTTCCTGCTGCTACCTTCGCACTGCGACGTTTCACCGAAAGTAGAATATAACTAGAGTACCTACAATTTCACTTTTATCGTCACGTATGGGTCGTCCAAGGTGCAGTTAATCGAATCCGCTCCACTATCGAATAGCGATCGAAGAGGGCTAGTGACGCAAGGAGGGTTCCCTTAATTCGTTCAATTCTCGTGCAAGTTGAAAAGGGGTGAAAGTGGATAGGAGGATATCGAAGGACGCAAAGAGAGCGTCCGCTCGCGTATTCGAATTTCCAAATTTTGTCGAGGGATTTCAAAGGGGTCGTCTGCACGAAGTGACCACTGCGGTGTGAGTAGAGGCAGCAGGGGGCGGTGCAGGCGAGTGGCTGAAGTGCGCTGAGTTCCATTTGGCTGCCGTTCTGCTGCGACGGTGGCTTGAGCCTCGGTGAGAGCACGTGTCCTCCACTCACCGCAGCCAATTAGTCGGTCCCTCCCATTAATCCGGCCAATTAAGGATAACACGGAAATTCTTAGAGCGTCGGAATTTCGATCGAACATCATGTGCCTTGTACACCTCGTTGACGCTTACGTTCGTGTACTGAGAAAAAAAAAACACATTAGTGTAATCAATGACATTTTTTCTAATAGCTCCAATAAAATATTTTTTTCATAAACGACAAAATATAAAAAAAAATACCATTTTGTCCCGACTCCGTTAAAATAACCCCATTTGTTAAATCGCTCATTTTTTACAAGTGACTTACGCATGCGCGTAATTGTCTAAAATAATCTCTTTACCCTCTCTTGCCTTTCATATGCTTGATTTTTTTCAGATTTTTTTCTGATCGAGAACTCTTCGTAGTTCTCTCTCAAACTCCCTCGAATTTACGCGACGTTCATCTGTACGCTCATACTACCTTAACCGTTGTGTTACCGGTTCGTTTTCCGCGTCTGGAGCTTCATCGCGCCCCGCTAGGTGTCGGCCTCGGACATACAGCTGTAGTCGTAGTTCGTACGTCCTATAGCCGGAGCTACGTCCTCGTCCGTTTTGCCTATACCTGCAGGACTTCAGTCTCGGGAATCAAACCCGTGACACCCCCCCCCCCACCCCCCAGTCTTTTGGGTACCACCCCAAGGACCTTTCCTTTGGACCTACTGTTCAAGGTGGGCTCTGAACCACCGGGATCACAGAATAGCACATAGAAAAATCCATTGGTGCTTGGCCGGGACTATAAAAATTTACCGTTTACTGACATACTAATACCCATCCGTTTGATTTATTTTCTTTATTAACTTTTATTGCAGGGACTCGCACTTTGGAGATGCAACTCATCACCACAAGGATGGAGAATGAGAAGAATTTTGTCGGTTGTAACAGCATTGCAGTCTTTCAAGCGTGGGTGTCAGTATTGCGATTTTTTTCGATCATTCTTATCACATACAGAAAAATCGTGGTAGTGTGAAAGATTAAGCCAACCGAATATGGTTGGCTCTGGTTGCTGATACATTACCATTTTCTTATAATTCAATTCGTTTCTTCTGCTAATATGCAAAATCAACCAGAGAAAAAAGGCTTGTATTTATTTAACTCCCAGGACCTGCGAAGGTTTTTAAATCTCATGCGAACTAGAAATAAATATAGCATATTCTCTGAAAATAAAAATGTTATGAAAAACAGATCGTCACTCAATATATAGCTTGGTAACATTGAAGAGTCAGGTATTTGCAAATCTTAGTGTAATGCAACTAGGGTTAGTCGACTAGGGCGCTGCGGCGCCCCACTTTTAAGTCGAACCACCATGAATTTGGTTTTGATCCCAGTGAATTCGATAAAATATCGCAACGCTTTAGGAAAGGATTTCGATTAATCCCTCTTTTAAAAAGTTTATGAGTAACGGAAAGCATTATTAGCAAACTATTAGAGCTGTGATTGGTTGCCAAGAAAGCCCGTGATAAACAAAATCAGTTTGGTGTCAAATTTGAAAAATTTCATAAGAGGACAGGCGGGGCAGCACCCGTAACCTTTTAAAGCTTTATAAGAGCGCAGCAGCGCAAAATTGATTAACCTATTATAGGTGACATTTTGAAATAAAAATTTCCGAGGTCGATTTTGGCAATTTTCGGTCCGAAGCCGGATCCTACGATTTCTGACAGAAAGATCGTCGTCAAAAAAATATTTTTTTCAAAATCGATTAAAAAAGGTTGATAACCAGTGTTTTCGGGGGTAGAATATAATACTTAGGTAGTAGGTCTTCGGATTGTGACGCGGAATGGATTTTTCGGGATTGTCGCTAACCATCGTCCACCTAATTTCGTCGCCAGCCCAGCTCAGCTCCACGCGCTGCTCGAGCACCGCCTGCTTGCGCCTTACCGCCGAAACCTCTGCCTCTGCGGGATGATACGCCTCCACCACGGCTCGCTTGCACCTGCTGACTAGCTCGGCCCCCGTGACCTACGATTTCCTCAACGGCTATGACTTCTGCAACGCCTGCTTGTTTTTCGTCTTCATTTCTGCGAATCTGGATTTCTACTGCGACTTCTACGGCACCCACGACGGCTTTTGCACTACCATCGAACCTGCGGCACCTTCAACTATTTGCTTTTTTTCTTCAACTTATTTGCTTTTTTTTCATCAACTTATTTGCTTTTTTTGTATTGCTTCATTTCTATTTTTCAACGTCTGCTTCACTTTTTCCTTTGCTTATTCGTATTGCTCTCGTTTCTCGCCTGTTTTCGCCTCATTTAGTCTTAAGTTTGGCTCTGTACTCTTTTCACGCTTGCTATGTATTCCTTGCTTTGTATTTCTCTGTAACTTTAGTCCTTAGGGGACTTTGTCCCAGGACTCAATAAATACTACTACTACTACTACTACTACTACTACTACTTGAGAATGATGGTATAGGTTAAAAGTCGATATTTTGAAAAGAAAAAAAGTTGGGGTTGTTTTTCGGTCGGGAGCCGGATCTACGATTTCTGACAGAAAAAATATTTTTTTCGACGCACAAAGTATTATTTCAAAACCGATTAAAAAAGGTTAATAAGCAGTATTTTCAGGGGTAGAATATGCGACTTGAGAATGTTGGTATAGGATAAAAGTCGATATTTTGAAAAGAAAACAAGTTGGGGTCGGTTTTCGGTCGGGAGCCGGATCTACGATTTCTGACAGAAAAAATATTTTTTTAGTCGCCCAAAAAATATTTTTTCAAAATCGATTAAAAAAGGTTAATAACCAGTGTTTTCAGGGGTAGAATATGCGACTTGAGAATGATGGAATAGGTTAAAAGTCGATATTTTGAAAAGAAAAAAAGTTGGGGTCGATTTTCGGTCGGGAGGAGGATCTACGACTTCTGACAAAAAATATTTTTTTCAAAATCGATTAAAAAAGGTTAATAATCAGTGTTTTCAGGGGTAGAATATGCGACTTGAGAATGATGGTATAGGTTAAAAGTCGATATTTTGATAAAAATATTTCTGAGGCCGATTTTGGCGACAAGGCACGCGCGCCAGCGCGTGTGATTACCCTAGTATTTGTTATTCTCTACAGCTTAGCAACCGTTTTTATTTATCCTGCTTCGTCTAAAGCTTCAAAAGGCTGCGGAAATCTGTATCATATTTATTTGCTGTTAAAATGGCAGCAGTGGCGGAGCAGCCGAATGCATTTGCAAATTATTCGCCTACGGTACGCGGTACAATTATAGGCTTCCACTTGGCGGGTCGGGCCGTACAGCAAATAAAAAATCAAGTCGGATGTAACATCAAGACAGTGCGGTTATGGATTAACCGTTACGAGGAAGTTGGCTACGAAGCTTTACGCAACCATCGCAAAAATAACAAGCATCCGAACGTGACGACTGCAGACCAGGACGTACAACTTCTGCAGCATATCGATGAAAACCCCCACACGACAGTCGTAGCTGCGTTGGCGGAAACCGCCGTGCCGGTTTCAGTGAGCACGGCTCGGCGTCGTCTTAAGGAGGTTCGGTGAAAAACGGCAATCCAAGATAAAAATCTGAAATTTGTTCAAGATGTAGGGAAAGCCTTCATAGATGCGTATGCAAAATTTGCGATGGATTTACCGCACAGTTTCCGAGATATTAAATGGTAAAGTCAGTGAATTTTATACGTGTTTAGTGGATCAGAGGCATGATATCTCATATTTCGATTTTTTTCTAATACTTAGGGGAGAACGGGGCAATGGCGTACAGTGGGTAATACCGAACACCCCGATTACTCACCATGTATTGATAATATCTGATTACAATTTTTTGCGTCGATTAATGTACACGAAGTGTGACTAAATCCTATTTTTTTATTATTAAATAATTATAAAAATATTTTAAAAGAGGTCTGACATTTTACGTCGATTCACGATCTAAAATTCACCTCAAAGGAAATAAGGATTTCTTCCTATGTATATTTGCTAATATTTTACTTCAGATATTCTCATGTATTCGTTATTATTTTCACTTTCATATCGTTTTTGAAAAAAATTTCTCGCCCAAATATTACCGGATGTAGACAAAAATTACGTTGTGAAGTCGTTTCGGGGAAATAGCGAACAGCATTTGTTGGTAATCGCGAACGTTTGGCACGAGTGACGTCTAACGCCGAGCGGACGTGGCGACCGACGTTAGTATTATATTAATTGTCTATTTAACTCGTGGTATCGATGAAATAATGTTATTTTATTATCTAATATGTGTGGTCGACGGAATTATATTCTTCTGATATATGCAGTAGCAGTTTATTCGCGAATACCGTTCGTTTATTGCGGAATTTCAAGGTTACGTATGTACAATTTATTATTTACTAAATACTTCATGAAAATGTTATTGCAGATGCCTCGACATCGAGAGCGAACGACGCAAAAAGCGTCGTGGACAGCTACCCAATTAGAAAACGCAATACAGCGAAGAGTTCCCATATTTACGTATATTTTGTTAAAGTAATACTTCTATTTTAGTAAAACAAATCGCAACTACGCGTGTTTAAATTATAATTGTGTTAAGTATTCGATAAAAATAAAAGTTCATGATTATTCTCCTAGTTTTCGTCTATTGCAGTGTCTAAAAACTTATTTTGTAGATCTCCGAAAGCATCGTTCGGGATTGCCCACACCCTGTTCGCTATTACCCGACGGTGAGGGTAATGCCGTACATTGGCATTTTTTCTACAGCCGCAGAAAAAGTTTATTTTTCGATATTTTATTGAACAATTTTGTCACTGTGTCGAAGAAGACATGTCAAGCTGTGATTTTGAGCCTGAAAATATTTAATTACTTGCTTTTTTGTGTGTTTAATTTCGATTCTTTCTTAAATGTTCGCCATTCCCCCGTTCTCCCCTAAATCCAAGATATAGTTATATAAAACACATGATTGTGTTCGTTAGATATTCCCGCATATTTAGTCGATGTATTTTTTGATTGGTTCAATAAAAAAAAAAATTAAAAAAATTTAAAAAAGCCTGGTATTTCACGTTTTCTTAATCACCGGGAATATCTAACGAACACAATCATGTGTTTTATATAACTATATCTTGGATTTAAGTATTAGAAAAAAATCGAAATATGAGATATCATGCCTCTGATCCACTAAACACGTATAAAATTCACTGACTTTACCATTTAATATCTCGGAAACTGTGCGGTAAATCCATCGCAAATTTTGCATACGCATCTATGAAGGCTTTCCCTACATCTTGAAAAAATTTCAGATTTTTATCTTGGATTGCCGTTTTTCACCGAACCTCCAGGAAATCGGTTTTACCGCGCATCGACCCCAAAAGAACACCAACCTCACCGACGTTCACCGCGAGCAACATCTCCAGTTCGCCCGCGATCATTTGAATTGGATTCCACAGCAGTGGGAGTCGGTTATATTTTCCGACGAAAAGGTAAAAAAGATATAACGGCTGATAAACGGTTGATAAACAACGGTTGATAAACACCGGTTGACAAGCAGAGCCAGAATTGAAAAAACGACAAAGAAGGCGCCTTTTTCAAACAACTTTCCATTGTATGTGTTTAAAATTTAGCGCTTGGGAAATTTAGCCCACGCAATGGGATTTTCTGTCTGCAGCAAAAAATGTAATGTCCTGGGGGTCTTTCCTCGCCAGAACCTTCACCCGACCTGAACGTTATTTTTATTTTTTCAAATATCCTGGAGGATTTTCTTTGCCTGAACTCCCGCTCAGCCCGACCGTCCTTGGAAGCAATACTTTCAGCCCGTCAAGAGGAGACGTGAAAAAAAAAGATTGCCATTTCAAGAGGTAACATTTCAGAACTTGGGAAATTTAACTCATGGAGTGTTTTTTTCCTGAGTTTGAAAAAAAAAAACGCCTAAAAAGGCCCTTCTTTCAAACAAATTATTTGGTATTTTGGTATTTGGTATTGGCTCGTTGTAAAATTGATCTTCGTCGTTTGATCGTTGACCATTTTTCCATCAGCTCGTCTTACTTAAAAAGAGAAGGGAATGAAAAAAATCCGTTTGCGTGAGTTACACTTCCAATCTGTCGAATTTTGAACTCATGCAGTGGGAATTTGTTTGAAAAAAGTACCTTTTTGTCGATTTTTCAAACCCAGAAAAAATTAAAGAATTATCACATTGCGTGGATTAAATTTCTCAAGTGCTGAATTTATAACTCATGCAAAGGAAATTTGTTGTTAAAAAATCCTTTTTTCCTTTATTTAAACCCAGCTCTGCTTATGGCAGAAAAATACTTTGTTAGGATTATTTCATGGGTGTTTAAGAATACGTATCGCAGCAGATTCAACACGGAAGTAGTGCACAAAAATCCACTAGGCTTTGACAATCAGAAAAATGATCTCCTTATCGTTGCTTGGATGTGTCTGTAATGAGGCTACATAACCAACCTCACGTCGCATCGCCGGAGCTACAATTGAGCGAGTTATGTCATCTCAGTCGTTGACATGACAGACCAACGTGAAACTTGTACGAATTTCACCAAACTTCAATAAATGACAATAACACACACACACATACACACGCGCGCACGCGCACGCGCACGCACTCACACCCACACGCACACGCACACGCACACGCACACACACACGCACACACATACACATAACCCGAGAACTGCCTAGTCCAGGCATTAATGACAGTCATATCCATATTCATTAACGAGAGTTAAACGGTCTAGGTCACGTGTACTTCAAACTGCCTATTCTAGAATATGGCAAAATAATGTCAGTGCTACTCTCGATATAGTTGCCAATTTGTTGCGACAGAAAGATAGCGCAACAGATATAATGCAATGACCGAAGATATTACGGGCAACATTATACCCCAACATTTTCCAGAAGTAAGACCTTGCGACCCTATAGGTTTCGATGTCGTGACTGCGACCGATTTTCTTGGAGTGCCTCCTCCTAATGATTTAGAACTAAAGCGGATGGTAAGTTTATTAAATATTGATGGTGAAACATCGCCTGCTGAAGAGACCCACAAGTGCATCAAGGACGAAGATCTAAAAGGGCGGACCAAAGAGACCGGTCGATTCAAGACCAACGTTGAAGACAAACCCGGAGACGAAAAATTATACCAGACTATAATCGCTACTGGCGAGAACTCCAAGGAAGTGTTCGACAAGACATAAAATATAGAATGTGAAACTGATATAATCGACTCAAGTTATACCGACGAGACTCAAAAAACAAAGAGTTTCGTGAAAACAACAAAGGATGTTGATTGCACTGAAGAAAATAAGGTACTCTTCGTCCGCTACAACAATGACGGGCAGTTAATAACTGAGAAACTTGATGTGGCATCCGCGAAAGTATTCTAATGACTACACTGACGAACACGAAAACTGCGACGAGATATTATTATGCAGGAATCGATTCATGGTACCGTCGAATGTGTTTTATATTCACAAAGATGGTGAAGAAGCCCAATTCGATAGCCGCACACGAACATTCCAATTACATCGAGGCGGTAACGCTGTCAGTAAACAGCTGGATGAAGATGCTCTTCGGTATTTCATTAAAGTACTAATGACACATGCGACGATGTACAAACGTCCGCTTCGAATCTATTCCGTCAGAAAAAATCAAACGTGGCGTAGTTGCTTATGCCCAGTGTAGATACAAAAGTCATATGCAAATATTCAAAATCGAATTCGACGACATGAACGAACAAAATGCGATCGTGTTCGTATATGTAAAAGACAACCCGAAATTTACTGTTCCAATAGCTCATCTCGGAAGAAGCAAAATGGAACAATTACGTGGTGAGGAGCGAAAAGGAGTTCAAAAGCAATTACAACATCAAAATCCACAAGCTTACTACGATGAAGAATTACGTAAAATCAACAAACATGTTATTCAGGAAGGAAATTTCCGAAGTTTGCCACACACGTCCATATACAAAAAAGCAGCGAACGGAATGGTCGGACAGGCTAGTTGAAGCATTACGTCTAGCGATGTTGCCGATGTTGTTCAACTGTGTAGGGATCATTACAAGAGACCCGTATAAAGGGCTAGCAGGAGAACGATATCGAGTTCATATGTATTCTCGTCAGCAACGTAACACTATAAGAACCGAAGATGTAGTTGCACACTTCGATGCCATCGGAAGCATTGTCCGCAAGACAGAAATGTGAGTGAATAGAAATCAAAGTGACCCGGTCGTACATAAAGTTATACTTTATTACGCATTGCTGATCCGAAAAACCGAGAAAAATATGAAAAAAGGAGAAAATTGAATAACTGGAAACTTGCACACTAGAATAAATAGGGGTGCGCCGGACTCATAAGCGTCGTAAGCCCCGCTGAGTGCAAGTGGCATTAGTCTTTTCTTTCGCGAACTCAGTTGGGCGCGAAGTTGTCGCTGCATGGCGCGCTGTGTAGTTCCGTGTGGGTGACAGTCTGCCTGTGCTCTGTCGAGAGATGACAGCTCTCGTTCAAGGCAACTCAAAAGCTAAAATCAATGAAAAACGAGGGGAAAACGTGTTCGAAGCAACAAGCTAGATCGATTCACGATGCGCTCGAACGGATTTCTAACTGGGTCCCACGTGACATTTTTTTCAGCATTACAGGTGTTCGCACGGCTCGTCATTGGCCTGCAAGATGCAAGATTTATCGAACTTACTTTGCCCGTGTCCTCCCTTGATCAGTGCGTTGGTCGAACTTCAGCATTAGATCGTTGTAACGAGCTTTTCTATATTGTCGGAGAATGTCGGCTATAGCGCTACACGTACGTGTCCCATTTGAATTGATGTTCGATTTTAAATTGCTGTAATAAGTTTACCATGCTCCCATCTTGTTATCATCTTGTTCTCAATATGCTCTTACCTTGTTCTCATCATGCTCTCAAGATGCTGTCACTTTGTTACCACCTCATTCCTACCGTTTCGGCACTACAGTCGAGTCGAAGACTAACATTTCACAAACTTGGTTTGCCTATTTTTGTTTATTAAGGGGGGGGGGGGGGGGGGGGGGGGGGGGCTAGGGTCTTGAATTTTTTTTCCCATTTAACATTTTTTTTATGAATGCTCAACGTCTCAAGAATGTTGCATCAAATTTTTAGAGCAAAACTGACGGAGATATGAAATTTTAACCATCCGAGGCTCTGTGTCGTTTCTTATATAAGTATTCACTTTAAAGCGATTTTCCCACACTTCATGTTTTAAAAGTCGGTGACCATCGTACCGTAATAGTACATTACGTTACAAGGGAGGAAAGTGCAACTTTTCACCGAGCGTGAAGTTTGATGCCCGAGCGAAGCGAGGGCAGAAATTCACACGAGGTGAAAAGTTGCATTCCTCCCATGTAACGTACTATAGTTTTCTCCCGATTTCGCTAAAAAATAACCACATTTCGTGTGTGCAACGATGACGGAAAATAAGCTCATTTTTGACAAATGACGACACGCATGCGTAGTACGGTTTCCATTACTCCCGCGCGGGCAACAATGAGCTGATTTCCTCCCTAGGGAGGTAATGAAACCGGACTGCGCATGCGTGAGTCGAAAAATGAGCGATTTTCCACCCGCGGTGCGGACACGAAATGGGGTTATTCTGGCGCAGTCGGGAGAAAGATCTATTGCGCCGATCCTTTTGAAACTTGGTACACTCTTTTTCAGTATAATTCATCAGGTAACGCTGTCGAGTTTTTTAAATATTTGTTCTTATTTTTTTTTACTATAACAAATTGGCCGATTTTTTCGGCGAAAATCGCGTTTTTTACTTTCGAGCGTTACCAAAAAACGAAAAAAAATTAAATAAATAAAAACTCGACAGCGTTACCTGAGGAAACTCATAAACTAATTAAATCAATTTGGTTTTTTGAATTCGGATAATTGAGTGACCAGTTATGATGGTCACCGCAAAACCACTTTTTTCGGAGGCGTCTCCGGAGATTTGTTGTCAACGGCTTAGTTATTAATAATTTTCGCTCAAATTTTCAGAAGATGTTCTTGAAATGTTGCTCTACAATGCTGTAATCATTAAATTTAGAATACACTGCCCGTATCTTGTAAAAAATTGGTAAAAAAGGAACGTTTTTTCACCGTACAGACCCTACCCCCCCCCCCCCCCCCCCCCCCCCAATCAACGCATTGCTTAAACTTCGCCACGTCTGATAGCAACGATATCAGGCGTCTCATTCTTTTCGTTACGATTTTTACAAGTTGATGATCCAATGTATAACGAAATTACTTTCCTCCTTTCTTCCCTTGATCAGCGCCATTGCTTAAGGTTGGCCAAGTGGCCGTTGGACAGAGATCTCTTCTCGTCAATGTTGGGAGATATCTGGTCGTTCTCGTTAATCGAGAAGCTGCACTATTTAAAAAATGAGCTTCGTGGACGAGACAGCAGCCCTAATCGGAGCACTCCTTCTGGCCGCAGAGAATCTCACCGCCGCATGAAAAACGCTCACCGACTGGTACGAAAACCTTTGGTTGTCAATTACCAAATCATGTTAATGAAGTTCCAATTGAATTGAGACAACAGTTTCTCGACAAACCTTTTTCATTGGGTCATGTGTTCCAGATGAAAATACTACGAAGCGGGTTGGCGGTAACACATTAACCCGCATTTATGGTTTTCACGGCGTGTCCTGGAGGACATTCTTAGCCGGACCCCCTTCATCATCTTCATCCATGATTCGATTTTAATTCATTTTCTTAAAGGTCATGAATTGAATACCACTGACCGCAACAACTCCTTGCAGACAACATCGAATTTGATACGAAATGCAATCATACGAAATAGATCTGTTGCAATTTATCAATCAGATTCGATGTCGTAAAGGAGTTGTCGGGATTATAGTGGTAATCATTACATGACTTGTAAGAAAATAAAATAAAATCCCATCTGATCACTCCGTCAGACGTTTACTTGTTTGTCACGATTTTTACAACTCGACTCGAATGAGAGAAATGTATGGGTGACGTTAGCGCAGTGGTTAGCAATCTTATTTAGGAATGAACATTCGGGGTTCGATCCTCGGATATCACCCTATCTTTTCTCTCCGATAATACGGCAATGCATCCGCTCTACAGTCCTACACACATCCCCGAATTTTCGGCTCAGCCGTTACAGTCGTCTTTACGCAAACTGTGCTGAAATTATATGTTGAATAAAAGATCATTTCCGCACCGATTGATGGAAACGCGAAGCAGACAAGAATTCATGTTTGCGGCGAATTGGATTACCACCCAGATTGAAAACGTAGGGAAAAACTAGAGCAGACAGCAATTTAATTCGTAGTTTGTTCGGTATCGCGATAACAATGGAGAAAAGATAACCGTGCCTCCCGACATTTAGCGTCAGATATGATAAAAATGTATTCAATTCACCAGAGATCCTCAGCTGGCAAATGGTAGCGCCCGTCGGGGTGTTGGACGATTTCGAAAATAATAACGTGATGTCGTCGAAAGATCTAAGGAAAATTACGACCGAAATATATAACCCGCTGCCGCTTTACCGAATAGGACATTTCAAGTTCTTTATCCGTGAACTTACTCCTGGATGTTATGTGCGGCTATAAAATCGAGAAGGACACGACGGAGGATGCCGAAACTTAAGTATTATTTAATTCTAGGATTTATTACATGTTAGGTTATTTATTAATTTATTTGTTTACAGGCGAACATTTTTAGCGCTCGGAGCCATGGCGGCTAGATTCTGGCGGATCACGGGCGCGGCGGCTAAAGTATGAGTACATTTTTATTTAGATTTAAAACTTGAATAAAATATAATTAATAATGGTGTAGCTAAAACTTTTCTTTTTCAGTAGCACCGAACTCCTGCTATTTAGAAATTAAAATAGGTTTTCGGTATCACTCAAAAAGTTTGAGCTGCACTAATAACCTCAATCCTATGTATACTGAAAAAAGGATTACAGTTACCAGTGCAGCTTAAACTTTGTGGGTGGCACCGAACCTCACATTTGATTTCTTTGGGATTGATCGGTACACCATGAAAATGTTCGTTGCCACTAATAGCAACGACAAGGAATCTTACTTTGCAGCTTTTAGCCAAAATGAAAATTTTCATGAACATACAGATCAAACAAGAAAAAAAGCTGGGTTTCGGTGCCACGTAAACAGCACATAAAATTGCGAAGTAAGTTTTCTTGTCGCAGCTTTTAGTCAAACTGAAAATATGTATGGTGTACCGATCAATCAAAAAGGAATAAAACTTGGGGTTACGTGCTATTCAAAAAGTTTGTGCTGTACTGGTAACCGTAATTCTTTTTTCAGTACATTTGTTCGAACAAGTGTACTGCGAGCAATTCGATCGGTGAGAGCGCGGACCGATCTGTGAAACCCGCGAAGCAGGAAAGGCGAAAACTCGACAAAGCCAGCAAGGTGACAGCAAGGGGATAGTAGGGTGAGAGCAGGGGTAGAGTACGAAAAAATGTGGCCGAGTTGGGCGGAGGTTAAGGTGAGGAAAGACCTCCAGGACATTAAGAAAAAGAATGTAAAAAGAAATAAATATCATTCAATCATTTGTCGGCCTCATCGACGCTCCGTTTCATCTACGCTCTAATTCCGTAATAAACAGTGCAGAATCGCGCAACCTGATCGAAGAAACGCACATCAGCGAGAGAAAGAAAGATCTGATCGGTCATTTATCAGAGCCGATACCTTCGAAACTTCGCTACACGACCATTTTCACGCTTTTGCGATTTGGAAGCTGATATTTCACAGGTGCACTCGGGTGGGCACCAGCTACCAACCCGCCTTGGGACTATGCGTACTTTTTATACACCCTGTGTATGAAAGGAACTCACACGAAAGAAAGAAAAAAAAAACCTTGCAAATTTCTTCCTCAGTATTTTACACTTTTGACGATGCTACCTCTATGAGGAAGTATGTTGATCAATTTTGGATTCGTCATAGAGGAAGCATCGTCAAAAGTGTAAAATACTGAGGAAGCAATTTGCAAGGTTCTACTTTGCAGGTTTTTTCGGCTGTTTTTTTTAAATAAATAAAAATGTAAGATTTTAACCACCGAACCGATTTCCCTCAAATTTGTACCGTACCCTTGGTTCATGGTAGTCAATGTGTGGACCAAATTAGAAGCCGGTACCTTGTAATTTGCATGATCCAGCGTGAGAACAAGATTTTTCAAAATATTCTAAATGCCATAAAATTTGAACGGCTTTTCAGATCCGCGTCAAATTTGTACTCAAAACGTGGTCCATGGTTGTCCATATGTGAACCAAATTTGAGAAAATTCTGCAAAAATGTTTTTCCGATTTTTTTTGGGTGCCGGCTTTTTTTTGTTTTTCATGCAGCAAAATCCAAATTTACCGACATAATGGCAGTTTCCTTGACGAAATTCATCGTTAATAATCAATGAACGTAATGACATGTTCGAAATTGCAATCGGATGTCTCATAATTTACAGGAGCTATAGTACTTACAGATATTTGAAAAAATAATGAAATTGCAATAACATGAGAACTGCTTTACCGATTTTCGCCAAATTTGATACAAATCATGGTTTTATGGTGGTCTATTGTCGTACAAAATTTCATCCCGATATCTCTCAATTTGCGGAAGTTATAGCGCGAAAACGATTTTTGCCAAATTTTCAAAATGCTGTAAAATCTGAATTTCCTAACCGATTCGCGTCAATTACAATCCCATACAGTATTCTATGATAGCGAACGTGCGTGCCAAATTTGAAGAACATTCTTAAAAAATTACGGCAGTTATCGTGTAAACAAAAAAACGTGCACACACACACCCCCATGGAAAAAAAGTATATTTAAAGTATATTCAAAAGTATATTTTTGAGTATAATAAATATACTTTTTTACGAAAAATGAGTTATGTCGAATACATTTTTGAATATACTTGAAAAGTATACTTGAAGTATATTGCGAAGTGTATTGCGAAGTATGTGCAAAATATATATTCCATCTATTTCAAATATATATTTAATGTACGAATAGTAGATGTACCATACACGATGTATACTCACGAAACATAGCAAAATATAAGGCTAAGTTGCACGCAATGTGCATCCGTAAAATTTTTCATACATACGACGATGTAGTATATACATATACTTTGTTGTATGTGTGAAGTATACTCATAATGTATATATTATATATTTTACATTGACGGCACATATACCCCGGAAATATACTTTTCTACGAAAAACTAGTTATTGCACATATACTTGAAATATACTTCCCATGTATTTAAAATACATAATAAATATAAAAGATATATTTCAAGTATACTTAGAATATACTTTTTCAATACATTGAAAAGTATATTTTTAATTATACTTTTTTTCCATGGGGGCACACACGCACGCACGCACGCACGCACGCACGCTGCGTACCGCGAAGTTTTGAACATTGTTATCCCATTTGAAACCGACTTCCATCATGAGCGACTTCGAGAAGCGCCATTGTAGTGAAGCTGCATGGGCTTTCCCCGACGCTCGAATTTCTTGCTACTACTTCCATTACTGCCAGGTAACTAGTACCGACGATATGAATGAAAAATACATTTTACTTTACTCGGTGCGAGAAACCCACCGCTTCGCGTGCGTCTTGTGCACTCCGTGTTGAAAACTCCGTTTTCGCGTCTTGTGAAGTAAAATTGTTTGCGATACTCGGTGGAAACTCGTTTTACAACAATAACATTTTATTGTCACATACTGAATTGCAAAACTTGACTGACAATTCGGAAATGACAATAAAAATATAGATGTTTGGTACGCACGCCGCGACCACGTGCGACCGGCTTGTTGTCAGCTGGCACTGGCGAGCGCTCCGATTTCGATTCGATTCGTGTCATTGGGTGCACCAGCACACCGGGCGCTCAGCAACAACGCACGCGCCGAGCGCTCAGACGCGGCAGCGGCCGAACCTTCAAACATCGGAAAGTCGTCTCGTCCTTAGGAAACAGCGAATTTGTTGATGGCTTTTCTTCTCGGCCATTCGGCTACGCATCATCGCAGGCGTGCGACGTTTTGGTGTGACTGAAATTGTGAAGTGCGGATAGGACAAAGATAGGACGGATAGGGCGACTGTGGACCGCGGACAGGGCGTCGACAGGAGGAGAACGTAAGCTGAGGTGCGGACCAGCTTACAATAAGTCTTTCCCTATAAAATCAAGTGATTATTTTGTTGGCGTTGGTCGGGCGTCGGTCGGGTCGGAGTGACCGGGAACGCTCCGGGTGGCTCCGATTCGACCAATGTTCTACCGAAAACTGACTACAATGTATTTATTTTATTTTATTTCCGTTTTTCGCAAACTGCGTGAATTTGTACATCACTTTTCATTTCCACGAGTCAACAATATTTTCGGAGACGTATTTTCATGCAAATGACGTTCGGGATTGTTTTTTCGGCAAAACGGTGATTCTTCAATATGACGATTCGGGCAAATATCGGCCAGCAATATGGCTTTCAGCGAAATGACGATTCGACAGACTGATTTTTCAGCAAAATTATGTGGCCCCTGAATGGGTTATCTGTCATCTCAGCCGTTGACATGAGCGATTGACGTGAATCTCGTGCGAACTTCGCCGAACTTTTCGAGATCATTCTGTAACGTGTTGAGTACTCCAAAAATATAATTGAATTCGTCATGCGCAAAATATGGACAACCGGACAACCGGTGCAATGACGTCTCTGATGAAAACGTGGTACTTTTTAATAGCAAGTAGTTTTTCGACGTGTGTGAGCTCTAGGAAAATGTAAAAAAAATTGCAAAAACTTGTGATTGTGTAGGACGATTGTTACGTACCAACGCTCGTGAAGCGCGCGTCGATCGTCACGAACACCCCGCAGGAAGCGCGGGGGTATATTTATTTTTGTCGTGGGCAGCTTTGCTCCGTCCCGTACGGGCCCGATTTCTCGATTCCTGTGAAAGGGTTTCTAGGTTTTCCAAGTAAAAGTAAACAGAATTTGATAGGAAAGAAAGCGATGACCAAATATATTGCAAACGAAGTAAATAAAGGTTAACGTTACAAATTAACGATGTCTCGGGAAAATCGCACTCATCTGTCCATACACATGCTCATACTTACAGCTGTTGATTCTCCTATGCCGGCGGGGGTTTTTACACTTAGATATACACTACAGCGCTCGAACACGAGCCGTCGATTTCACTAAAGTCTCTTAATTGTCCTTGCGGTTGTTGTGTTCTAATTATTAGCGGAAATGACTGTCTTTAAAATGGGTTTTGTGTACGGATTCACTTCAATACTCGCGATACGAATTATAGTCGGAGGCAACGATCACGTTTTAACGAAGAGCGCGCAGTTGACCTCGTATTCGGAGATTTACATGAATTTAATTTGGATTGTAATGATTGTTATTGAATATTAATAATTCCTTATAACACTACGTGCACAGATTTATAATCACTACACACACTCGCGAAGGTACTTCCTCGATCCTTCGGCGTACTATCTTTGTAGCAGTACCGAGGGTTACGCGACGGAGATTTGCAGATCTACGTGAAAACTAACACGCGGAGCCCTAGACCGATCTAACCCTGATCGTAGCTGTGTAGAGAGTGTCCTCCCCGATCTCGCGAGGATCCTCGGATTCTCGGTTTGTCGGAAAGAAACAAACTTCGCGGAATCAGCTTTTCGTGAGTCGGCAGTTCTGAGGTGCAGCTCCAGAGTGCATCGCCTGAGCGCAGCCGCGGTGTGAAATCACCAACGCACTGTCGCTTTATTTCGAAAACGCTTATTTTTCTGTTTATTCGGAACTTGATTCCCTCGCGACTATCCGAGGACCCGCGAGTCCTCGAAGGGCGAGAGAGGGTCAGTCCCACCGGATCAGCGAAACGTCAGTGGAGAGTCCCGAACACGCGCGGCGATCGCGATCGCCGGCGCACCGTAACCCCACATCTCCTGATCGCCGTGTCGCGACAGAAAGAACCGGGGAATTTCGCAGCGCATTACCCTAGTGCAGCCGCGGTGTGTAATCACACTCCGGTGACAACTCAGCGGTGCGCTGTTGCTATGGGCGCGTTACGTCCCGCTCTTTCGCGGGACTCGTCGCGAAAAAGTACGGGACGTAACACGATAATCAACGTCGACGAAAATATCGTGCTGTGCATCTCCAGCACATGATCCTTCGGGAACAGAGCGATGCTTTTTCGATATGGTTCGGTACGTTTTTCAATAACTGACGGCAATGATGTCAATATCCGCTAAAGTGAACGTTATCCCACCGGAAATGAAAATTTTTGTTGCGTTGAGTTTTTGCGCTTCTGGCAGTTACCAGCGGCTCTTAGCCCAACACTATTTATTTCCGATGGGCCAGAACTTTTCCCGAAAACTGCCAAGTCTAGGCTTTAATGAATAGGACTGTATGCACATATAAGATATATATGCACATTTGAGAGCTCAAGTGTTCGTGAACTCTTATTTCGCAGATATTTCCTTCCCCTGTATCAACGCTGTCGTGCTTAGAACACACCTGTGTATCTTCGAGTAAGTAGGTGCTGTTGAGGCTCACGTGCAGTTTTGTCACTAAAGCTGCGTTCATACCAGAACACTTGAATCTTTAGATATAGTATTTATTTGTATAAACTACTTTTCAAAGTGGGTTCATTTGAATCAATTACTGCATCAATTGAAATCGAATACTTTACTGAAATCAAATTTCTTTGACATTGATCAATTCTATTAGGCCGGTTAATGCATTAATCTATTTCTTCGACATAAATCAAATTATTTTCTCAAATGCTGGTTTGATGTCATTTATTTAATACAGGTACATTTTATTTGACTCAAACAAATTTTAATGTAATAAAGATATTCATTTTAAATAAAAGTATATTCGATTAAAATTCTCTGAATGTGTTAACCCAAATGAATAAGGCCGCGTCGTAAACACTGTACTTAGTACATTCAACGAAACTGCGGACATTGGCGCTCGATGTTAGGTGTGAACGAGCGTTTACCTGTCGATATAGCTGCCAACGCGCGTCGAGTGCAACTGTGCACCTACCCGGACAGTAAGGAGCGCCGTGATTGCGGTACTCGTGCTAATAGCGAATTGAAGTTCTTTAGCGTTTTCTTTGTGGGCATATTGTTGCGGGACACAGAGCGGTCAAGCAGGAAACGAGTAGTCTCCGGGCCTCCCTCTTCTCATTTTCGCATCAGTGGAGGTTGAGCAGGCCGGCGAAATTGCAGATGAGAACAAGATATGAAGAGAGAGGCAGAGTAAAAGAAGATTTACGAGGTGGGCGAAGGAGGCAACCAACTTTAATTAAGAAAATTAGCCTATTTACCATGAAATCAAGTGCTCTCGATGCGATCCTGAATATAATACGTGCACAAAAGGCAACTAAGGCAAGCCCATCCCTCTTGAATCAAAGTACATCTCCTTAATTGTTATCTGCAGCTGCATCCAGTTTGATCTTCTGAACAGTTTGTGATGCAGGATTAAGCGGGATCGTAGGATAATAGGATAACAATATATTGCAACAAATATTGAGATCAGGGATTACAGGAACACAGTATATGACAATAGACAGACGAATATATGACCGACTTTACAACGTGAATGACAGACGACAGTCTTGGCCTGACTTTGACAGCGAGCAGATGTGCGATACAAAACGTTTGGGACAAATAGGAGCATTTGTAATTAATAATATCCGCTCCACAAGCAAAGATCTGTATCATCATTTGGTTTTCATGAAGGGAACAAAAATGTTCGTTCGGCGAATTTTAATACATTTTCAAATGAAAAATGACATCAGTTATTAAAAAAACTGCGGCACAAGAGATTGTAGATATTACGACCTCGCAAATTAAGTCATGTGCCCTTAGGTGGAGGAATGTGTATGTGTTCCTTAGGTGGAGGAATGTACGTTGATAAAATCATATTTCAATCATCGCGTAATGCCCACTCCGACACATCGCATTTTCATGCATTGATATTCTCATTTTCTTTTATCGCTCCGTGTCTCGTTGGTCTCTTCCTTTTGCCGCGTTGCCTTCGGAAAAACCAAGCGCTCGAAAAAGTACACGAGAGTGTAATATAGGACACGAAGCCTTCGCTTTTCTTCCTCCGTTTTTTTTATTAGTTTTTTTATTCGTCGAGATTCTTCGCTTCACTCTTTGGTCTGTCGTCGGGGTTATTGAAATTTTTGTCATATTCGCGAACCACATAAATATGCTGCACGACGACTTTCGGGACGCCGCTTTTCTCCAACTTCCAGTAACAGACAAAACCTTCCATCTTTGCTTTTTCGTTTCGTGTTCCTTTCCTTCACCAGGTTTATAAGTATAGACGCGACGTATTGGACCTGCAGCTCCGAGGAGCCCAGTCGAATTATATACGAGAACTCTCGCTCAGGTGGTACAGGCGCATTCGTACCAACCGTAGCGTGAATATACACGCCAAGCAGCATGATTTATGCATCAGATGTGCTGCTCGCATGTGTAGCATAGCTTTAACCCAAATTTCCCGCTCTTAAACTACATCCTCGGTGGCTCCATGCAACGGCGATACTTACATCCAACCTGCGCCTCGAATTTTCCACCCAACTCCAATAAATTAAACCGCAAGAGGGTAAGAGAGACGCCAGTGTGATAGTTCTTCCTTAATATATGTTTTGTACCGAGTAAAGTGTGGATTATTAAGAAATATCAGACATGCCCTTGCTGTGACGAGCTATGTGGGAAAAATATGGCATGCTTCTATCAAATTCTGCATCAAAATTTCTGTAGACAAAATGTATGCAAACAATATGTTGGGCGTACTTCTCATTGGAAAAATGGAAATGCGTCAAGATGGGCACAGGAAGTGGAAGCTGGGTTTAGAACGCTAAGAGAAAGCGAGGTGTTGGCTATGATGAACGTGGAGAATAACAGAGAAAAGTTGGAAGTGAGACTGATTGATCGGTTGGAGTGAGACTGATAACAAAAGGCAGTTGAGTGACTTGACGACGTCACGCTGACAAAAAACAGTCACGATCGGGACTTGACAGCTAACAGTCGTGCTTCGATTATGTCCCGATTGTATGTAGACGTGAACCAAATAAGCCATCGTTTTCGTGTTTTTGTATTCCGTTGCGATTATTACAGAACCGAAGAGAAATAAGTGGATGAAAACACAGCCAAAGATCAACTGCACTTCGAAAAACTTATGTGCGTCCTCACCGATGACATGGAAAAATGAACCGTGAACGATAGAAGCGGACGATATCAAAGATATAATTAGATGAAGGTCTACGTAAACAAACGCCCGGCGCATCGACGTCGGTATTTCGACAACTGAGTGCGGCAGAATACGATTTTTTTAAATTTCTGACGCATTACAGAATACCCTATACGCGATTGATTCGCGTATGAGCTTATATCAATTTTTGATTCCTTCATTGAATGAATTTGCATGGATGGTCTACTTCGTAGAGCAGCGTTTATTTTGTTAAGCGCAATGTGTTATATCACTACACTAGCAACAACGTGCTCACTACGCCCGCACTTTATTTTTCACTTAAATAAATAATAAGTTAATAAGTGTTTAATTTTTATCAGACAAGATACATTCACAACAAAATGTTTCTCTGGTTTCATTTCCTCAATATGAATTATTTCCATTCTCATTTAGAGATAACACCCAACATCGTTTTTTACGATAATTGAGAAGTTATTGAAAGAATGTCATTTTCTCATCATTGGAAATATGGAAAACGTAATGTGAACATTTAGGACATGTTATAACACAAAAATTTGGACCAGCTTACATAATAATTTTGTTATGTAAGTTGATAATTAGCTTTATGAATTACTGTTTGAATGGATTTCATAATTTTTTGTGATAAAAATAAACTGTTCAGTAAACACAAAAACCGGTTTCCTTGCAGTTATATTACAATTTCCTACTCAGCAATGTAACCGTTACATAACATTGATGTTACATAACAATTACATTGTTAACACCAGCTACGGTATCGGAGCGATGACCGATGGATTTTATAAATTGTTGATCCAAGTTACACAATTCAATGACGTCGAGGGACACGTAGAAGAAACACACGTCAGTGTGAAAAGCGAGGTAAAGAAAAATAAGTGTCAGTACAGATTTATTCATTGTATATTAAAAAAAAATAATAATATGTTTGTAATTCGGTATTTCTCAGGACTATTACACTCGTATTGTATTTTATCGGGACACTCGGTGCTTACGAGGACAGTCCTGACAATTTTATTTTACTTATGTATGATGTCAGGACTTGTCCCGGCAAACACCTTTCATCATGCAATCCACATCTTTCGAACACTCGGTGTTTGTCAGGACAGCCCTGACAACCCTAAATATTAAAAAGTCCGTTTTTTATTACTTATGTATGATATCGGGACTTGTCCCGACAAACACCTTTCTCCATGCAATCCATATCTTTCGAATACTCGTTGTTTGTCAGGACAGGCCTGATAAACCTACATCATAAAGCAAATCCATTTGGTATATAGAATCAAGAGACGCGGTAGCGTCTCGACGCCATAATGTTGTTCTGGCGAACATCTGCGGTTTGCTAGGACAGTCTTTATAGTACTCCTTATCAAAATAAACTGATGTACGAACGACAGCATAATGCCGACTATTAATTGTACAGTTTCCCACTAAACGAAGTTGCAATTAGCATTATAACGCAAATTTGCTTCGAAGCCCTAGCAGATCCAGCGATCGGCCAAACGACCGAAAAAACGACCGGTTGTTAAAGGCAACAAAAAAAACCATTGAAATGAGCCGATCGACCAATAAACCGACCATTGAAATGATTCTTGATTAGTCGTTTCTTCGTCGCGAAAAATCAGAAAACGACCGTCGAAATGTCCATTTCAATAATTTGTAATCGGTCGTTTTTTCCGTGAAGACCGAGAAACGACTGTCGAACGCCCCCTTTTTTATAAAATAAAAAGAAAATGTTACAGCTAGGATTCAAACTTGGGTCCTTCTGACTGTTGCTCTGTGCCTCAGACCACTCGGCTATTCTAACCTTTAGTGGTATACTTTTTGATTCTCTATTTAAAGTTCGATTATCTAGTTGGTCGTTTTGATAGTCGTTTTCGCGGTCGTCACGGAAAAATGACCGGTCATAAATGATTGAAACGGTCATTTCGTCGGTCGTTTTCTGATTTTTCGCGACGAAGAAGCGACTAATCAAGAATAATTTCAATGGTCGTTTGTTTGGTCGTTCGGCTAATTTCAATGGATTTATTTTGCAATTAACGACCAGTCGTTTTTTCGGTCGGTCGACCGGTCGCTGGACGTGCTGGGGAGCTTACAATTTTACGTGCGATTGATAAAATAAACGACAAATTCACAAGAGGATGTATCATTGTGACTATCATATGTGGAATTTTATGTTTAAGAAGTAGCGTCACAATAGCAGTAAACATTTCGAACAGGTATGAAAGAATTATTATTAAACAAATAATATTTGCCTGTATAAGATACGGTAATATCATTATCATTTTTGCGCAAAGGATAACAAGATAGAAACATTCAACGCTTGAACGTACGTTTCGTTTTCGCAAAATGAATCGCGTCCCATATATTTGCCAACAGGTATTTGTCAGGACTCTTTCAGCCACGTATTGTATCTTATCAGGACACATGGTGTTTACTGGGACTGTCCTGACAAGATCACCTTAAAGTTACAAGTTTCGTAGTACGTTGTTTAAAAAATACTGCAAACCAAGAACTTATTTTTGAAGTTGCTTCTAGTAAGTGTTGCAATGTGTTTTACTATTATTAAAAAATAAATAAATAAATTCAAGAGAATATCTCTGAAGGGCATTTGCTATTTTCCGAACGACGTCGGGCGCGCGATGCCATGAATGACCAAAGTACGCTCTCCAACGATATTCGAATGCCGCGCGCGGACTTTCTCCTGTGTCATAAATTCATTAAAAATAATGCTGAATTTAGCACCAAATTTCATTTTTATTCAACGGTATCGAGAATCGTGCGAAGCCCCATTAATTTATTCAACCCATACATAGGCAAATTTCGGCTATATGCAACTATCAATAGTATACTTCATCAAGTACATCTCAAAATAAAGCTCAGAGCCTCCATTGACGGTAATATGGACACGCGATTCAGGGCAAGTACCGCCCACCGTATTTTTCAGCCAAGACAGGAAGACACGTTTACATAAACAGCTCGCGCGTTGACGGAAATAATAGCTCGCTGCGTAATGTATATCGACACACACACACCACTCGGTCTTCCCGCGGAAAAGGGTGAAAGGGTTTTCGTGCGATCGCAGAATGACGAGAATGGCCTCGACATAGTCGCGTTCCTCGTTGTGCGAGGATTAAAAAAATATATTGATATTGTTCATCGGGTACTTTTCAGGACTCTTTCAGCTACGTATCTCAAAGTATCTCGAACTGTCGAGATGTATATGCTATTTTTTTACGTTACGTTTTATTTTGTTTCAGAAATAGAAATTATATTCGAGTGTGTATCACTCGTTAAACTCACATACTCATTTCTATCGATGTCCTTCAAGCTGTAATGTTGCCTTGCGGTTTCGTAAACAAATGTATTATGGTTATTTATCATGAGGCATTTGTCAGGACTGTTTGAGTTTTATATATATATATATATATACAGTGTGATATCGAGACATTCGTGCTTGCGTAGTTTATCCTGACAAGATTATAAAAATCGAATTACTGACCAATAATTGTCATTAAAAATATTTATTTTCGTGAATTTCAATTTAAGTAAATATCTTTCCGTCCATCGAGTAATAATATCTACAGAGCATTAGATGGTACACTGAGTGTTATTGTAGGTGCTGCCCTGTAGCATGTTGTCGAAAACCGTTGAACAAAGGGGCAGACGATAAACCTCAGTGTTCGTCGAGTCGGCGAGGAGGCAACGTTGACCGACAACCAAGTGACATTTTTTCGGCGTCATGGCGAATACTGACACGAAAAAAAAAAGAATTTGTGCTCGTGCGTTTCGAGGACGACGTGATCTACCTGTGTCAACAGGATCGATTAAATAACATTCAAGGTGTGGGATGCACCGTAAAATATACGGACGGCGGGAGATACCCAGCCCGCATTATCGCTCGAAACAGTAAGTACATTTTTATCCTAGTGTAAATAACAAAAAGAACTGATCGTGCTGTACAACCGCAAATAAAATCAATTATTCAGCAGCGTCTTGTACAGAAAAAATAATTTTTCAATTAATTCTAAGAACAATAGAACGAAAGCTGTCCTGGTAACTGCCGGTATCTCGTCAATTCTGCGACGTCATTAAAGATTTCGCTTCTTTGTTCAGTACCACGTTATTATGCGATATTTTCTAGTCAAGTTACTTGAGAAAATCAAATGACATCGATCTGTTATGTTGACGTTACAACCGCAAATAAAATCAATTATTCAGCAGCGTCTTGTACAGAAAAAATAATTTTTCAATTAATTCTAAGAACAATAGAACGAAAGCTGTCCTGGTAACTGCCGGTATCTCGTCAATTCTGCGACATCATTAAAGATTTCGCTTCTTTGTTCAGTACCACGTTATTATGCGATATTTTCTAGTCAAGTTACTTGAGAAAATCAAATGATATCGATCTGTTATGTTGACGTTACAGCTGATAAAACTGTCTTAATCGATTTGAGAAAAAAGATGGAACAGTCGTCGATGGAAGCCTCCTCCGCTGACGCGCGGCGAATTCTGGGGCGTATTCACGAGATTGCGTCGGATGTACTGAGGAAAGAGATATTTCCTGTCCTATGTGAAGACGACATAGTCCGGTTGATTCGATACGATCGACTTATCATTTTATACGGGAACAAATTGTCTGCCAAGTATGGTGGCATGCAGCATCAGCACGACATGATTCGATCTCATCTGCGACATCTGGGACGATTGTTAAGCGCTCTCAAAGATCTCAACAACGACGTCACTGACTTTGCATCATTGTATCAGCCGAAGTTTTATGATGACACAGTTTTAGCCATTAATCAGATCGCGGGCTTTGACCCGAAAACGAAGACATATCAGTCACCATCGACAGCGTACCTTACCGGCGCATTGCTGAAGAAAGTCGCAAATCTGTTCATCTCTGACTGCATCAAAAGAGACGACGTAACTCAGAAGAACAAAACTGAGGACTTCTTGAAGTTGCTAAACGAAGACATTGCTGTTTCCGTTAACAAAAATGTAACGGAGTCGCAGACGCTGCAAAAACGGCGAAAGAAGGTGGAACTGCCCTCCGAGAACGACATTCAGTTGTTGCACAATTATCTCAAAGATCAGCGGACCTCGGCTTTTACAGCGCTGGAGAGTGGATTCGACCTGACCGAATGGACGAAACTGGCGGAAGCGACGTTAATATCGATACAGCTGTTTAATCGTCGCCGAGCCGGAGAGATCGAGCGCGTATTCATCGAAGATTTTCAGGGACACGAAGGAATCAAGGCGGATGAATTTAAAAAATTGTCCAAAGAAAGTCGAGAAATTGCGAATAATTACGTGCGTTTCACCATCCGCGGCAAACTTAATCGAACCGTCCCGGTACTGTTGACGTTGGATCTGCTAAGATGCATCGAGAAAATTCTTCAACATCGAGCTGAGGCAAAGGTCCCGTCAGAAAATCGATACGTGTTTGGTATCTGCGGGACGGATAAGACGAGACATTCGTATTTGAGAGCGTGTGCTCTGATAAGAAAGTTCGCGAAAGAATCGGGTGTCTCTTTTCCGCACAAATTGACAGACACAACGTTGCGCAAGCATATAGCGACGAACTGCATAAACCTGAATTTGCCGGAAAATGAAGTAGCCGATGTCGCGAAATTCATGGGACACGCCGACAAGATTCATCGTGATCACTATCGTCAACCGATTGTAAGTCGAGAAATCCTGCGAATGTCGAAAGTCCTCGAACTCGCCCAAGGAGGTAACGCGGACGACGACAACGAGAGTGACTCGGAAAGCGAAAATGAAGATGAAAATCTTCCCGCGATGGCTCAGACAGCGCGACAGGTGACATTTGGTAAGAAAATATGTTATATAGCCTTTCCAATTATTTGAATATCCAGCAGTCCAGCAGTATCTTATGCAGTTTATTATTTTAACTCAGGCAATAAAAAACAAGGATCGGACATCCACAAACGCAGTTCGAATGCTGCGACGGCGCAAGACGCGACAAGAAAGTGTTCTCGCAACAAAGCAGTCGGGAAGACTGCTGCCAAAGCAGCATCGGCAGACGAATCGCATTCCGACGGTTCAGATAGTGAAATTTCTAAGAGGCCTAAGCTGTCAGGAAATCAAAGAAAGAAAAAGCGTTCAAGTAAGAATATTATTTATATCATTTTATTTTATTCGTGCCGTTCAATTCCACAATTAAATTTAAAAAAAAAAACATCTTCGATTTTTCCAGCGTCGCCCTATGGGCCAGTCGGCACGAAAAAACGATGGTCCACAGAGGATAAGGAGTGGGTCCACCAAATTTTCGAATCTTTTTTCAAAACCCGGACATTTCCCTCCTTGAGTATGATAAAAAAGCGTGTCTGAAGTATCCGTCCTTGCGTGCACGCGAGCCAGCCGTGATCAAAACTTGGATCTCGAACCAATACAAGAAGTGAAAGGATGTATGCAAGCGAGTCGCCCGAGAACAAACCTGATGTAAAATCAATGTATATGTTTCTCGAATAAAAGGGTGTGCGATATAAACTATTATAATTATTCTTAATCCTTCCGCGTCCGAAACGCGGTATTTCCGAAATGTCAGATTGACGATTCGTTGAATTTCCGAAATTTAATAATGCCACATTATTGGGTTCGACAATTCTGCATTATTAATTTTCGGTATATCGATGATTCGGAAATATCGCGAATCGGACAAAATTACTATCAAGAATAATTTCAATGGTCGTTCGGCCCATATCAATAGTTTTTTTTTTGCATTTAACAACCGGTCGTATTTTCGGTCGTCCGCCCGGTCGCTGGATCTGTTAGGGTAACTGCACACGGGCGAAAAAATGGGAGTTGCGATTAGCGGCGATCAGCTGATCCATGCGGTTTTGTATACCCCATCTGTTACAATCATAACTTCAATTGTAAGATCGATTTTAAGTTTGACTTAAACTTTTCTCGATCTTTGGAGTGCTTAATTTTTATATTAAGATTGAACTTAAAGTTAAACTTCTGACTCAAAATTCAGCCCTCAGTAGCCTAATAGCGGTTATCACGACAAAAAGATTATATATATTGAGTGTTACCAGGTCTTTTTTTGGAAAGACCGCTAGAAATATATCATTACAGTACGTTGTGCTAAATATGTGTTAGTCACTTAGTGTTACGATGCTCGTTCATTTACAAACAAACTGCAGGTTTCGAAACAGTTTGTACTAGATGAGGCTGCGTAATTTTTCAACGTCCTTGGAAGTGCCACTTTATATACAAATCAAATATATCTTTTGGCAGCTAAAGGGACTTTTTTTATATAGTGGGTGTTATCAGGTCAGTTCTAGTAGAATTGTAGTCTATTCTACATTACTTGAGATAGCTAAGGTTGTTTATCAATATATTCTGTAAATCAATCGGTTATCGTGATATACAAGCCATAAAATTAACGATTTTTCTTGAAGAATTCCACTTATAGATCTATTTCATGCATTCTTCTACATGTCCTGATTAATACCAATTGGGACCAAAGTCCTGATAAGTACCATTCGTTTTAGAAGACCCAATAAGTACCACTATGTATCAATTCCATCATAACTCGTGTAGACATTTTTTTAAAATAAAATCCGCGAAGTATTTTGTTTAGAATGATCCCTATGATCGATTCCAAAAATAAAGCATACCCCCTTCAAAAAGTCCCGACAAGGGACATATATATATATATATACAGGGTGATTCAGAATGTTTTTGTCAGCCGTTGAGGAATGGTAGTTTACCACCTCAGGAACAAAGTTACTTAGCCGTTTTTCGAAATTCGCAATATTTATTTATTTATAAGCATTGCAAATTTGAAAAAATCGACCAATAGGAGCGACTCATCTTCGCGATATGGCGGCGCGAGAACGCGAGGAATAAACTTGGCAACGTCGGACGGTGCACGACTCCTGTCACGGGGAAATTCTGCTATCATGGCGATTCGAGCCAGTCGGCCGATGACGGCTCGTGTCAGCTGGTGGAATTTTATCGATGATCGGGAAAATTCGGGAGAAAGATATGTGAGCTGAGAGCTCACAATTCGGTATTTCGCAGTGATTCTCGTGATAAACGAGTGCATGGCAGTGACCAAGTGTACGTGAATGTACACTAGTTTAGTGCGACGGTGATCGTGGGGTTATGTCAGGGGTTAGAGACGAGTTTTGTCAGATAAAAATGTTTCTTGTATCTGAAAAATTCGTATCTGAACGTGTAAAATAAATTTGAAAATCATAAAAATGTAAGTGCCACGAGCGGTGTAGGTCATTTCGTCCGGGTATTGGATCCTTCGTCTTTCCTTCATGATTGCTTGTCTTCGCTCTCTGTCGTTTCATCACGGATCGTTCTCGTCCGACTGCTTTGTACTCGATAGGATAGTCATAAGGTTCTCAATTTCCAAACAAGTGCGCGTCTTAGATGGTAAAACACCAGCCCCGTCAATTCGTTGGTTAATGCATCGTCACTTGGGGCGAGAAACCTAAGCGCACACTTTCCGCTCAACTTACTCTCAACGTGCGCTCAATTCGAAAAGTTCAATCGAGATATCTTGACTAAATTGATTAGCGTTCATTGTAGATTAATTACCGCTATTGGTTCTATTATGGAATGTGGGTTTGCATCGTATAAGTCGATCATACAAACTGGGGTGCCAACTGCCCAAGAGGATCCGGAATTCTGCACACTGCGAAACCTGCGACTACAAGCTTTTTGTTCGTTCTGAATCGCTCTGCTTACTCTCAACTTATGCTTAACTTACGTTCAACATACTCCCGACTTACAGGACAAGTCAAGACAAGCTGCAGAAATGAATCGCAGGGATCGTGATTCACTACAATAACATTCGATGCAGGCGAATGATAGATTTATTTGTAGTATTGAAGGGTGACGGGTCACAGGGTTCGTTAGATCAATGTATACTCCGTCAACGTTTCGATCGAATGACCGTGTTTCACGTCAAATGAGACGCAAACTTCAGTAAATGCTTTGAATTTGGTGCTGGCGGAATTGCAACTATTAAAGTGTAATTTTTACAGTGGATTTGCATCACTCCACTTGATCTCAACTTTCCCTCAACTTATGCTCAACTTATTCTGAACTTACGATAAACTCGAAAAATACAATCTAGAGATCCTGCCCGACTTGAATAATATTAAATGTTGAATAATTACCAACTTGTTCTCTTATGGAATTAGTTTGCACAATATAAGTAATAGAGACTCTGATTGTACAACGTGTTTTCAAGAGACGCGGTAGCGTCTCGACGCCATATTATAGATTATTCCGCACTGGCGGACTTGCAAGTTCCGAAGCTTCATCCTTTTTGCTCGCTATGCATCGCTCTACGCTTACTCCCAACTTACGTTCAACATACCATCAATTTAAAAGATAAATCATGCGAAACTGGAGAAATTTATTTTCAATTTAATGCTGGCAGCATCGCAAACGTCAAAAGAGATTCAACAGTGGTTTCGTATCGCTCAAGTTGGTCTCAATTTACTCTCAACTTACGTTCAACTTACTCTTCACTTATTCTTAATTTACGCTCAACTTACCTTCAACTTACTCTCAACTTACGCTCAACTTACCCTCAACGTACAATCAAATCGAAAAATTCAATCTAAAGATCCTGTCCGACGTGATTAACATGCATTGAAGGTTAATTATCGATCGCTTCTCTGACAGAATGATTTTACACAACGTCAGTCGATTCATACAACAGAGGCCTTAACTATAGAACATGCTTCAGAATTGTGTATGCTGTAAGACTTTCAATTACCAGAGATTCATCCTTATTTTTCGTTCTACATCACTCTGCTTGCTCTCGACTTATGCTCAACTTACGCTCAATACACTCTCAACTCACTGAACAACTCACGCCCAACTGGAGAAATTAATACCAAGGAACGAAATTAATTTCATTACGTATTATGGTTTTAGTTTCTCCAACTGAATGTGAGTTGCCCTGTAAGTTGAGGGTAAGTTGAATGTTAGTTGAACTTAAGATAAGAGCAAGCTGAGCGGTGGAGAATGAAGAAAAAGAGGAAGACCCGGTGCTTGCAAATCTGCCAGTGTGCAGCATCCTGAAGCATCTTGTACGGTAGTTAGGGCCTCTGTTTGTATGAATCGACTGATGTTGTGTAAACTCATTCTATCAGAGAAGCGATCGATAATTATCCTTCAATGCATGTTGATCACGTCGGACAGGATCTGTAGATTGCATTTTTCGAATCGATTGTACGTTGAGGGTAAGTTGAGCGTAAGTTGAGAGTAAGTTGAGGGTAAGTTAAGCGTAAGTTGAGACCAAGTTGAGCGATGCAAAACCACTGCTGAATCACATTTGACGTTTGCGACACTGCCAGCATTAAATTGAAAATGAATTTCTCCAGTTTCGCATGATTTATCTTTTAAGTTGAAAGTATGTTGAACGTAAGTTGGGAGTAAGCGTAGAGCAATGCATAATGAGCAAAAAGGATGAAGCTTCGATACTTTCAAGTCCGCCAATGCGGAATAATCTAAAATACATTGTACAATCAGAGTCTCTATTACTTACGTTGTGCAAACTAATTCCAGAAGAGAACAAGTCGGTAATTATTCTACATTTAATGTTATTCAAGTCGGGCAGGATCTCCAGATTGCATTTTTCAAGTTTATCGTAAGTTCAGAGTAAGTTGAGCGTAAGCTGAGGGAAAGTTGAGATCAAGTGGAGTGATGCAAACACACTGTAAAAAATACACTTTAATGGTTCCAATTCCGTCAGCATCAAATTCAAAGCATTTAGTGAAGTTTGCGTCTGATTTGACGTGAAACACGGTCATTCGATCGAAACATTGACGAAGTATACGTTGATTTAACGAACCCTCTTACCCGCCACCCTTCAATACTACAAATAAATCAATCATTCGCCTACATCGAATGTTATAGTAGTGAATCACGATCCCTGCGATTCATTTCTCCAGCTTGTCTTGACTTGTCCTATAAGTTAGGAGTATGTAGAACGTAAGTTAAGCATAAGTTGAGAGTAAGCAGAGCGACTCAGAACGAACAGAAAGCATGTAGTCGGAGGTTTCGCAGTGTGCAGAATTTTGGATCCTCTTGGGCAGTTAGCACCCCAGTTTGTATGATCGACTTAGTCGATGTAAACCCACATCCCATAATAGAACCAATAGCGGTAATTAATCTACAATGAACGCCATTTAGTCAAGATATCTCGATTAAACTTTTCAAATTGAGCGCACGTTGAGAGTAAGTTGAGCGGAAAGTGTGCGCTTAGGTTTCTCGCCCCAAGTGACGATGCATTAACCAACGAATTGACGGGGCTGGTGTTTTACCATCTAAGACGCGCACTTGTTTGGAAATTGAGAACCTTATGACTATCCTATCGAGTACAAAGCAGTCGGACGAGAACGATCCGTGATGAAACGACAGAGAGCGAAGACAAGCAATCATGATGGAAAGACGAAGGATCCAATACCCGGACGAAATGACCTACACCGCTCGTGGCACTTACATTTTTATGATTTTCAAATTTATTTTACACGTTCAGATACGAATTTTTCAGATACAAGAAACATTTTTATCTGACAAAACTCGTCTCTAACCCCTGACATAACCCCACGATCACCGTCGCACTAAACTAGTGTACATTCACGTACACTTGGTCACTGCCATGCACTCGTTTATCACGAGAATCACTGCGAAATACCGAATTGTGAGCTCTCAGCTCACATATCTTTCTCCCGAATTTTCCCGATCATCGATAAAATTCCACCAGCTGACACGAGCCGTCATCGGCCGACTGGCTCGAATCGCCATGACAGCAGAATTTCCCCGTGACAGGAGTCGTGCACCGTCCGACGTTGCCAAGTTTATTCCTCGCGTTCTCGCGCCGCCATGGCGCGAAGATCCGTCGCTCCCATTGGTCGATTTTTTCAAATTTGCAATGCTTATAAATAAATAAATATTGCGAATTTCGAAAAACGGCTAAGTAACTTTGTTCCTGAGGTGGTAAACTACCATTCCTCAACGGCTGACAAAAACATTCTGAATCACCCTATATATATATATACACAACCAACAAAGAAATCGAATCTCTGTCATTTGATTCAGATGAAGCTCGGTTATGTGCAAGCGGCAAACATGGACCACATACAAATTTTGGATGACACGACCTTGAGTGCCGCTGAACTAAGACAAGGATTCCACCCAATTCCGTTTAAACGGTCGTTAATGGAAATGAAAGCGTTGAAGAGATAAAACAGAACTTTCCGACAACGGTGAGTAATCATTGATTGATTGAGAAATTATAAAAATAAAGTTCAAGAGAGAGATTAAGGAACTACTAATAAGTGTTTTTTCTTTTCATGTCAGAAAGACAATCTCACGTAAACGAGAGAGACTACTCACCTTGCAACCGTACCTGTATTAATTTAAAAAAACAGTTCCTACGTATTGTAACGAACGTCGCCGCTTCATCTGTCAAATAAAAAAGACGCGTAAAAAATACGGTAAATAAAAAATGATTTGTCCAAAAAAGATCCTTAAAAAGTGTAGTGAAAATACAGATTAAAAAAAGGGTTTCCTATACACAGTGTCTAAAACTAGAGAGAATGTTAAGTCAATGTCCACGGGATACAACGAATAATAACATTCCAAATATTACAGGACGGTTATTGTATGCTTAGCTACGTGCTATTTTGTCGGATACAAGTGCGAAGATGTACGGAAAAATATTAGCAAACGTTTACACAATTGAATTCCCATACACGAGTCCGTTTGAATCGATAGCGATTATTTTCGGTGCATTCAGTTGCGCGTTCGCTTTTCAACGTCAACACGTCTGGCGACACTAAAAATGACATTTCCTACAGTCTGCTTGATTTCCACGACTAATGTTGCGATGGAGCGCGATCAATGATTTTCCCATACACATGATTTTTCGCTTAATTCACATTAGCGACGGAAACCCGGAATTCTACGGTTTATGATTCGACGGCGAGAGCCTCGGGACACCGAAAATTTCCGAGCTGGCTTGAATTTTTGGAGCAGGAACATTCGGTGATTTTCCCAGACACGATTCCCATACACGAGTCCGTTTGAATCTCTAGCGACAATTGTCGGTGTATTCAGTTGGGCGTTCGCTTTTTAACATCAAAACATACTGGAGAAACTAAAAATGAAATTTCCTACAGTCAGCTTGATTTCCACGACTAATGTTGCGATGGAGCGCGATCAATGATTTTCCCATACACATGATTTTTCGATTAATTCGCACTAGTCACGGAATCCCGGAATTCTACGGTTTATGATTCGACGGCGAGAGCCTCGGGACACCGAAAATTTCCGAGCTAGCTTACATTTTCGCAGCGAGAACATCGGGTTAGTTTCCCAGACACGATTCCCATACACGAGTCCGTTTGAATCCCTAGCGATTATTCTCGGTGCATGTAGTTGCGCGTTCGCTTTTCAACGTCAACACGTACTGGAGACACAAAAAATGAAATTTCGTACAGTCAGCTTGATTTCCACGACTAATGTTGCGATGGAGCTCGTTCAATGATTTCCCCATACACATGATTTTTTCTCTTAAGGCAAGGCGAAACCACCATAAGTGCAAGAGAGATAGAAAATAATTTTCGGAACAACAATACACGGAAACTAGACACATGCCTGGAGACACAAAAGTTTTACATCATGCAGACTTGAAAGAGGAATTATGTAAAACTTTTGTTTCTCCAGGCATGTGTCTAGTTTCCGTGTATTGTTGTTCCGAAAATTAGTTTCTAACTCTCTTGCACTTACGGTGGTTTCGCCTCGCCTTAAGGCGATATGAAATATCGACTTTGCACCTCAAAATTTCGGGAGTTCCGTTCGTCGCGAATTATGAACGAATCGACGTGAAAATTGAAATACAGGAAAAGTTACTCCCGAAAGAATTATCGGTAACTGCGACAAATTTTCACGTCTCGCAGCAGCTATCTCACTCGCACTCACGCGTCACGTGGTACATGTTTCACATTCCCTTAATTCACACTAGCTATGGAAACCCGGAATTCTACGGTTTATGATTCAGATTTAGTTTGTCAATTGTTCTCTATCGGGCAACTTCAGATTGTCTACACGATTCATACCATCCTGTCAGTTCGGCAATAGCGCAACGTACGGTGCACTTTCTCCATGAAACGTCACTGATTATATTTATTTACTCTTATTATTGTGTTTTTTTCGTTATCAAGTTCGTTTTCTATTGCTTTCGTTCTGGCCGAACATTTCTTCAGATATTCATTATGGCCGCACATTTCGTTGTCGCTGGATGGTTCGATTGGCCTCGAGATCCGGCTAATCCGGATGAAGAACCCGGAGAAGGATGGCGTGGTTGGTCTCGAGACGAAGCCTCAGGCCCCTGCCTTCCGAAGACGATTCCCTAGTAAGAGTTCCTTAACCCCTTCGACGGTATTGACGCCACTTGGCGCCATGCCTTTACATGTTATTTTCCGATTATTTTCCGATCGGCTTGATTGATTTTCGTGATATTTGGAACTCGGGGGTTTTAAGAGTCGCTGATTACGAATCCGGATTCAACATTTAGAAACAAATCTGTATACATGGATAAATTTAATTAAAAACCATGTGAATTACAGAGTAGTTAATACTCTATTTGCATGCCAAATTTTAGCTCGATTCATCGTGCGGTTCGTAAGTTATGAATGATTGAATTTTCGGTTCCAGGAACACACACACACACACACATACAGATACATTTTCTAAACCACTTTTTTCGACTTTTTTGAGGTGATTCTGAGTATGTTAACGTGAACATCTCAACAAAAATTGCACGAAAACAAAGGTTTCTCTATGAGGAAGCAATAACATAGTGTTACATTTTATTTGGAGAGTCACTGAAATTTCTCACCCATTCTGATCACCCACAGATGGAATTATTCCCAAATTCGCGCACAAAGCTTCCGGAGGGCCAACTAACTACAATAGTTAGAAGGTGGGCCGGAAATGTACGAGAAATGGTTCGCCGTCTGATGAAGGCTATTGTCGGTAAGGACAAGTTAATGAACATGACACCGAAAGGAACGGGAGACTACGAAGCGATAACATCCGCCATAGTCGAAAATGTTGAAAGTGCGTTACATCCATTTGTGTTGTCGGTATGGTAATGGAGATTTTACGCACGCTTTGCGTGTATAAAACCCCCAATTTCACACCATGTAAAGTAAATTGTCGTGCAATACTTGACGGATAATCTTTTCCTCAGCTCGTGTGATTGCAAAACTCCCCTTTGGCTCGTGCTGCAAACGTACTTACTTATAGGAAAAAGATTATATGCTCTCGTATCGTAATATTCTATTCCTGAATGATTAACGTACTTACTGTGGTTACTGTAAAGTTGTACGGTTTTATTACAGAATTCGTGAATGGAGTCGTTAAGGTGAAGCTGAGCCACAAAGAGTACATGAGAGTCCTCACTCTCATGTGCAATACACTAAGAAATCCGAAGCCTTATCAGAAAATTTACTAGTTTGCCCTTTTTTTAATTCCTCCCCTTTGTGTCAATAATATTAATAAAACGTGAAAAATACCATTTAATGAACTAAAATCGATGTAACTTTTTTTTATGAATGGAATCTGGATTCTTTCTTCGCACTCGAAAGAAAACCCTTCAACGAAGAGAATGCCGCAAGACGGAACGCGATACCCTGATTTTTCAATTTATTGCAGAATTTTTAATCCAAGAGTCGGTCGTCGGTCGGTAATGTCGATCATTTTTTTTTTTTCTTTTTTTTTTTTGAAAAAATACATGTTCGATTTCGCAAAGTTTAAAGCCCTATCCGTCTGTAAATCTCCAGCGGATTCCAAAAATCACGGTTGTTAACCCGAAAAATGGAGAATTCGAGGAGAAAAACGTGAAAAATTGGTTTTCAATTTTTTCATAGGAAATTTCATTTTCAGTTTCTCCAGTATGTTTTGACGTTAAAAACCGAACGCGCAACTGAATGCACCGACAATCGCCGCTAGAGATTCAAACGGACTCGTGTATGGGAATCGTGCCTGGGAAAATGACCGAATGTTCCTGCTCCAAAAATTCAAGCCAGCTCGGAAATTTTCGGTGTCCCGAGGCTCTCGCCGTCGAATCATAAACCGTAGAATTCCGGGATTCCGTCGCTAGTGTGAATTAAGCGAAAAATCATGTGTATGGGAAAATCATTGATCGCGCTCCATCGCAACATTAGTCGTGGAAATCAAGCCGACACATGTAAAAAAACAACGTACACTTTCATGAAATCGTTCGGTGAGCGACAAACACCTCTGCTCCGCCATTTTTCATTGGCGTAATTTTCATAATTCCTAATTTTCGCATAACGCATAATTTTCATTTTCACAACAGACAAACTGTTGATCGGCGAGATAGTATTTGTCCGGAGCTTTTAAGAATTGCTTTAGCATCGACACTCTCGTAATCGCGAGAGACCGAATAACTATGAAGACATTTACGACGATGCAGTTTACAAAGAACTATGCGGGGAGAATGGTTTGTTGAGCAATCCAGCGTATATCTCATTCACATGGTACACCAATGGAGTAAGGGTTTACAGGACATCGAAGTTCAACATCTGGCCAATGTATCGAGTGATCAACGAATTGCCGTTTGCTGTGAGAACGAAGAAAGAAAATGTTATACTCAGTGGATTATGGTTTGGTGATGGTAAACCGGTATTAAACTTATTTTTGGGACCACTTCAAGAGGCAATGAGACAATTGCGAGAAGGCATCGATATGGAAATACCAAATACCCAATATTCCATCAACGTGAAAGCAATCATAATTTGCTGTACGTGTGATTTTTCAGCAAAAGCGCAAATCTACAATATGAATCAGTACAACGGAAAATTCGTCTGTCAGAAATGCGATCAACAAGGAGTGTATTTTCGCTGCATGAGTCATTGAATTTACGTAGTGATCATAAGGCAGCTGAACACGCTCGACAAGCGTTTGAAGCAAATAGACCTGTGTGCGGTGTCAAGGGTCCTTCAATGTTATTGACGATCGTACACGAAAACATAAGAGCAATCACTTTCGATGTGATGCATTGCGTTGATGAAGGGCTCGGAAAAAATGTATTACATTTTTGGCTCTCTCCGAGTTTTTCCGATCATCGTTCGTCATTAGTTGGTCATCTTTACCACGTCATTCGTTCAGAAGGGTCCTAGATCGATACGAGAACGTTTACAGCATTGAAGGGTACATGAAGGAAAGCATGGTTATTGTATTATTCGATACCATGTGTGTATGATATCGTGGAGGATTTGTATTTCGAACATCACAAACTGTTAGTGCAAGGTACATCGCTGTTGTGCCAATCGTCTACAGGGTGATTCAGAATGTTTTTGTCAGTCGTTGAGGAATGATAGTTCCCCACCTCGGGAACAAAGTTACTTAGCCGTTTTTCTTATTTCGCAGTATTTATTTATTTATAAGCATTGCAAATATGAAAAATAGAACAAATCTTCGCATTATGGCGGCGCGAGGACGCGAGAAATAAACTTGGCAACGTCGGACGGTACATGGCTTCTGTCACGGGGAAATTCTGCTACCACGCCCATTCGATCCAGTCGGTCAGTGACAGCTCGTTTGTATTGCACCCGGTAAAGTGTAGAACGGCGTCCTGTCAAGAGTTTCCGGAGAATTTAGAGGATGGTAGCTGAATTTCTAGCTGGGCTTGGTTATAATTCGGGACTTCCCGATCAGGTTTCGCTGGCTGTGAGCTAGAGTGATCGGAAAATAGTCTAGATTACTTGGTTATTGACTACTCTAGATAATTCCGGGGACGAATACCTGATTTCTTTAACGGATCGGCAACACTCGGAATATAGGAGGGTGCACATTATATTACTCGCGAAGCAGTGACAGAAATGATATAAAAAATCTTTCCTTAGTAGCACATTGATGACGGATATTCCGGGTTGCCATTTTCCATACATGATTTAGAAATATAAGAACATTTCTAGATGCACAGATATCCTCGCAGATTTATTTTCTGTCAGGTTTCCTTGGACTCCTGAGAATCCTCCTTCCTTACCCACCATCTTCAAGGAACACAACTCCGATTCAAAGAACTCCAAAGAAATCCCATAGCAAAAAGAAAGAAGGAGTTTCTTTGGATTACCAAAGAAATTCTACACCAGTAGAATTTAAGAGAAGATAGAACAGCGATGATGTTCAATTACTTCATACATTTCTTGTGTTATTTAAGATCCGACACAGACAGTTGCGAGACAGAAACTTTAAAGTAAGTTTCATTCAGGAAGGTTTGAGTGTGTGCACACTGTCCTTCCAAGGTTTTTCAGCCATGGTTTTTCCTCACCGGTTGGATTAATCAGTTGCTTTGAAACCAGAAATATGAGATTTGATAATGGACGAGTACGGCCAGCATCGCCTGTAACGCCAGCGCAACCACCTAACACCACCTAACAGCAGCCGGTGTAGATGCGCAAGTCCCATCCGCAAACAGTGAAATTATTTAATTTTAATTTTTTATTGTGCTCCATAGTATTCTCGTACGGGTCTTATGTAAACCTTCCCTGATCCCCTATTACTCTCTGTTCGTACACTGTACCGTGTTTACCGAGAGCACGGGGAAACTGCGGAAAACCCGTGTCGGAACTAACGGACTTATATTCGTCTGATACCTTGATGTTCAACACCAAGGCCTCAGAAAAAACTAGCCTGCCGCTCAACGTTTTATGTGCTAGCCGATGCGCGACCAAGCGGTCACTTATGCATATACTGGCCGCAAGCAAAGCTGCCTGACTTGAGAGACCGCAGAAGCCACACTCGGCCAGGGCAGCCAACGCCGTCGATCAGTAAGACTACTGAATGTTGTGTATAGAATCACTGATTATTAGTTAATTAATTATTTTTAGTCTCCTATTCAAGAAAAAACCTGCGCCGAAAACGACGTTGGCAACAAATAGCTGCTGCTGCAGCAACAGGTGTGCTCCGCAATCTCACGGCCACAAGCGACGGCGCAATATCACGGACACATCCAGATATATTACGGATGCAAAATTTATTGACTTTATTTATTAAAGTCTAGGCATTTTATAATTTGAAAATCACATAAATGCAGTAGCTAAAATAATATTTACAAGAACAATCGTCACTATTCGCAAATAATGTACGTAATTGATAAAAAAAAAATAGTGATCGAGCGACTTTGCATCTGTAGTAATGTTACTGGTATATATAGTGACTAGCAATAACGTACTTGCTTAGCTCGCACTCCTTTCTTTTCATTTTTTGCTTCCTCATAGAGGAAGCTTTGTGTACATCAGACATTTTTTACGAGTCAAGGAACTTATTTAACTAGTTTCATTAATTTAGTTTTAGTTTGAATTATAAAATAAACTTAAATACTTGTCAGTTTAGAACATATCAACAACCTTGCATGGAAAGAAGTTTTTCATGAATTAAAAGTATTATATTATTCCAAATGTTTAACTACATGTATGCATTAATTGCCTATTTTACACCTTGCAGATACTCCTAAAGTTTACAACGGGCTGGAGGATTCCGGTCGATGGCCTATTAACCATTGAATTCCATGTATACACACACATCCTCTTTCTTGTAATAGATCGGTTAATAAAGATCATATACTACTACCACTAAAAATAATAAATCATCTGTCTATTTTATAATCTGATTGTGTCACTACTATTCAACATTAATGTGATACTAATGTGGTGGTTCTGCACCCATCCAACAATACATTTATGCATTGATATCTGTATAGTCAAATCTTTAATATATGGTAGCTGTGCACCCAAAATGTTTCTATCTGGTAGTGTGGTCTCGCGTTTCGCAAGATACAATATTCAGTGTATTAGTAAGAAAATACTTTTCATTTTAAGCGTCAGTTGCTATGTTGCGTGAAGGAACAATGGTCGTTACTAACTAAAACTAAGGATGTAGGGTGCGCCACAACTATGATGGGACGGTTCACACTTCTCTTCACGCACGCGTTCGGTTCGCGTATTTTCGGCGCTCGTTACGCCGCGCTGGCTAGTTGCTGAAGCATGGGCTCAAGGCTGCCATAGTACTGCCCCCCCCCCCCCTCTGGTCGCCAAATGATTTAGTCAAGAATGATACCATTTTATATTGCGCGAGTAGGTCTTTAAAATCTCGGGGAAGCGTGCAGCACTACCTCTTTGGTTGTCAGCTGGAACAGGGAATGTACTTCTGCATCTTCGTTTGATATATGCTGGCTTAAGTCTCTCCGTGGATACGTTTTTGAACGTGTAGAAACGGTGGTGACACGACTGCAAATGATTCCAGGTATGGTGGTTGCAGTGACTTACGCACTGCGTCGAAGGTGAGAACACGTTTATAAGTCCTTATGGGCGAAGATACTCCTTTTCACGTGGTGAGCTGTGGGGTAGTTCGAAGCTTTGTCATATCTTCCCTGAATTTATCTACAAATATCTGCAGTTCTTGAACTTGACATGCTTGAACGTCTTCGCTGGTGAAGAATTCTCCGGAAATTCTGAGGGGTATCCACACGCCAATTCAGCTGCCGACGATTTCAAAACTTCCTTGTAGTACCTCCAAAGGCTGAGACGGACCGTGGGGAATAACGCTACCCACGATTTTGGTTCATGGCTCATCAAGGAACTTTTTAGAAAGCAATCCCAATGCTCGATCAGCCAGTTCGCGACCGGATGTTACAGCGAACTCCGCATCATATGAGCTCTCACGGGTTGCGTCAAAGTTTGGAACAATGCAGCGTCAAATTGAGACCCATGATCAATGTGTATAGAACGCTGTGGCTGCAGTCCACTGAAGTATATCTTTTGCCATGGATAGCCATACGAATTTTTCTCGTATCGCTCGATGCGATCGACCTGGATGCGAGATATCATCATGGACTGTCATGACGACTTGTTTCCGAAGACAGCTGGGTACGTACGGTCAGACGTTGTTCGTGGAAACATTGCAGGAAATCGAGCCTTGGTTATCTATAGACAACCGCTGTAGTTTGAACGATGCATTAGATTGCAACAGATGTTGAGGTTCCGCGTCATTCATCTGAGCGTCCAGCAATTGCTGCGTCGTGACAATGACGGGCATGTTAATTTGTTCCAAACGCGAGTAGACGTCAGCGTGGACGTCTTCACGTATGTGATCTCGGTTGTAAACTGCAAAACGAAGTTCAAGTGCCAGAGTTGACGAGAGGTGGCTTATTCTGGTTATTGTCTGAACGAGAAATTCAGTGGCTTATAGTGGGTTCGCACCACGAAGCTTCAGGCCTAATTGCTTGAATCTGGTTTGAAGAATTGAATCGCCGAATACATCGCTAACAACTCCCTGTCGTATGTACTGTAGCGCTGTTCTGTTGAACTCATTTTTCCAAGTGGCTGCCACGACCCACACAGCTGCTGGTATCGGTATCGAGATATCAGTGGCGAACATGAGGTCCGTGTTCTCCGAGCGATGATAAAATGTAATTGCATTAACAACTCTCTTTACACTTTTTGAACGTGAGATGAGCAGCTGATGTCTATGAGACTGGTCTGTTCTCATTCTTCTTCAAGTCTTTGAAGAATTCGTTACGAAGCTTGAATATCGGTCGCTAACTTAATATATCTCCGGGAGAAGTTAAAAACGCCGTGCCGTGTCGATGAATCACTGAAAACCCTGCGCTGCATTGTGCACACCGATCAGCATGGCCAAGAACTCGAAAGACCTGAATACTGTGGTAATCGCGGTATTCTGCACGTCTTCTACACATCGGTTTTCGGTGAAGTTTAATACTGAAGTCCTCTGGATAGTGATCCGGTGTCGTCGTGAGGTTGAGCTCTTAATAAGCGCCGCATGATCACATTCCCTGATTTATTTTCTATCAGGTGGAGCGAACTTGCCCACTGACTATCCGGTCGTCTGCAGATTCCTTATTTAATCATAAAGATGAATTCTTCTTCCGCCTTTTTGGGTTTGCCGCTAGTGAAACTGCGTGGTCGAGACATCACGGGTGGCCCACTCGTCAAGATGTGTGAGATTCTGTGTGACTGCACGTCACGGACGTATTGTGGATGGGACATCGGGATACTTCCAAAAGGGCTTCTCGCACTTCGATGCGCTGCTTATCGAGATGCCATACTCAACTGTTAGAACATCTTCGCGAGTGGTTGGACATTGAGTCTAACGGTCAATGAGTTGGCGACGGTTGAGATCGATCAGTAAATCGATAAGTTCGAGGAAGTCAGATCAGAAGTCCGAGGTTCACTTCCAGCAGCTTGTCGCTGTATATATTTATCGTCATACGATTAGCGACTAACAATTTCACATTGCGACACTAAAAAGTCCTTTCAAGGCTTTGCATGGCAAGACTGATACGTCTTCACCCGACTCAATGAGAAATTGTATACCATTGATCTTGTCAATTATGTGAAGACGGGACCTGCGAGGTACGCCACCGTTAATCGGCTCGATTGCCGATAGCGTCTCTAATTTTTCGATGACCATGGGCGCGTTGATAACGTATGGTACCACATATTCGTTTGCCTGCGGTCCGAAGCGGCGATAAAAGTAGCAGATCTTGACGTATTTCTGGCCGTTTAACGAGCGAGAACGGGATCTGGAACGTCACCCAGGTTGTTGTCCGAACTGGAGGTGTTGAGTTGATTTTTGACGAGTGACGTAACCTTATCCGTCTCAACTCCACCTGTCCAATTCCCTCATTGTGCTCTCTGAATTTCAATGGTCCTTGCGCAGAAATTGCCTCGACGGCCATGAAATGTGCAAATGCGTCTACAATTTTGTATGATATTTGTGCGAGCTTTGACGGGGCGATGACTTAGCTTGCTGACAGTTATACACAGCGAACATTCACAGGCATTCTTTTCAACCACAGCATTCGCAGGCCTTCATCTGTGAAATTTTAGTCTGCTTGTGTCTCCACTTCACGCAATAACTGAGAACTTTTTATCTTCGAGTTCGAGCTCAGTTAGCAGTCAATGAAGCTGCTTTTCACGTGAATCTGAAAATCTTAGAATTAGATTTTCTCTCAATTTACCATATTTGCCCTGTCGTAGTGGATGATGAAGCGCATCAGCCGCTTGCTGAAAGGCCGTTGTGTCCAAAGCAGCGACAATCGTGAAATATTTGGTCGTTTCGTAGCACTGGAGATTTGAAACGAACGGAATTAAGCTCTGACTTGCACCAATCACAGCTCGGGATCCGCTTGTCAGAAAGGCGGTAACTTGTGTGCCCTAATCCGGCTCATTGCGGGATCACCGCCCTGGTGATTATTGTTGTTCCTCTGGTCATCTCCGGCGTCGCTCGGAGGGAAATTCTGTTGCTGCCTGTCGGGCATCATTGTCGCCGAGTTGATCCGCGCCTCGTTCAGGCGTGTGAACAGGGAAACCGCGATGTGTCGACGTCTACCCACGTTAACACCTCGATTTAAGTCGTTCACAAGGTGATAGAGCACAATCCAGCGTGTAGAAGTTCATTTTTCGTCAATGCCGCGCGTCTTGTTGCGCGTAATGCGTCGGGAAATATGTTCCGTTGTCGCGCGTGCGACCAGTCGAGCGAGCCTTGTGTCGGTTATTTTTTTACAAGGACATGTAGGATTTTTGTGAAAAAAAAATTGTTTTTAGTGTGTCTAGGTCACCAAATTGTGGTGAATACGACGACGTTTACTGTTTGTTTCGCAAAGTAGAATAATAAACTCGGTGTACCCTTAAGAGGCAGTGGCAGTCCCCCACTCCAACTCGAATTGTTGAAAGCTCTTTTCTCCTACACTATTCGACAGATAGAGCTCAGATTTTCATAGAATGTGCGGAAGTATTGCAGAATTGGGCTGATCTTCGGGCTCCTCGATAGATGAAGCCGCTTGGGAGTCTCGATAAACAAAAAAGGTGCGAGAGAGATAGCGATAAGTGCGAGAGAGACAGCCCTATAGGCGTTTAGCATTGGGCGAAGATGTTCCGAGCGAAGTAACATTGCCTCTTAAGAGATAACAATCTCCTCTTACGTGAGGTAACAATGGTCCTTACAAACTACAACTAAGAATGCAGGGTGCGCTGCAGCTATGGCAGGACGGTTCGCGTGTCTCTTATCGCATACGCTTGGTTCGCGCATTTTCGGCGCTCGTTACACTGCAGTCTAATAGGTTGTATTGGCATTAATTGAAAATGGCACAGAAATCGAAAAAATAATCGATAAAGCTTGCCTTATAATGGTGCCTACCGAGTTACGTACATTTTTCGCATGATTTCTTACTTCTGATAGTTTTTCGAATTCGTGTGAAATATGGCATTAATTTAAGGAATATTTTTATGAAGACTTTGATGATAATATTACACATGATTACACACATTTATTTCAATGACACGTTAGGTTAGATTCGCGAGCAAGAACGAAGTTACAGTTCCGCAGAACGAAGTCGCGGGACTGTAACTCGAGAAATTGAGTTGTCACACATGATGCCGAACTGACACGCAGATAAAACGTTAATACTCGGTGTGAATGCTGCGACCACGTGCGACCGGCTTGCTATCAGCTGGCATCGGCGAGCGCGTCCAACCACAACGTATGCGTCAAGCGCTCAGACGCGGCAGCGGCAGCAACCGAACTACTAAATATTTGAAAATCGGTTTCTAGGAAGCTGCGAAGTTATTGACAGTAATAGTGCGGGACGTGTCGATTAAAGTAGCATTTTGATAGTTGCAGATTTTCCAAAGAGCAATATTTTTTACGTATGTTAGCAAAATGTTGTTACGTACAGAGATGTGAAACGTTCATTATACTAACAAACACTAAATACACTATTTTACACTTAACACTACACTATTACTTACACTATACACTATATACTACTCACTTTACACTATTTTATACTTAAATACACTATTTTTTCTCTTTAACCTATAATTGATTTATTATAAAATGTTTAGTAAACGTGGCCTACACGTCATATAATTCAATCTTTTAACTTTATGAAAAATCCTTAAAACACATTTTTGGCAATAAATTTCACGAGAAAAGATAATAAAAAGTAAATGTAACGACGAAAAGTAAGGATCGCTGCTTTACAATTATGTACACTATTTTACGAAACTTACGACTCGGTCATCAACATACATGATGATTTATCAAATTGTGCTATTCTATCTTGCCATAATGACAATATATACAACAGATTAAATTCTAAAATTCTAAAAAATATTAAAGAAGGCTGAAAGTATACAACTATACGAGGGCGGAACATTTTTTTCTCACGGGGGTGAGTTTACAGCACGAGCTAAAGGCGAGTGTTGCAATCACACGAGTTGAGAAAACGTTTATCTCATGTGTATCATACCTAATTTTATTCCACACTGAGTGAAATAGAGGAGTTTGTCAAACTAATAATGACATCACTGTTTTAAAAAGTTCATGAGTAACGGAAAGCATTGTTAGCAAACTATTAGAGCTGTGATTGGTTGCTAGGACAGTCCGTGATAAACAAATTCAGTTTGGTGACAAATTTGAAAAATTTGATAACAGGACAGGCGGGTAGCACCCGTAACCTTTTAAAGCTTTATAAGAGCGCAGCAGCGCATAATTGATTAACCTATTATAGGTGATATTTTGAAACAAAAATTTCCGGGGTCGATTTTGGCGATTTTCGGTCCGGAACCAGATCTACGATTTCTGACAGAAAAATCGTCGCCAAAAAATATTTTTTTCAAAATCGATTAAAAAAGGTTAGTAACCAGTGTTTTGGGGGTAGAATATGCGACTTGAGAACGATATCATAGGTTAAAAGTCGATATTTTGAAAAAAATATTTCTGAGGTCGATTTTGGCGAAAAGTTTTTCAGTCACGCGCGCCAGCGCGTGTGATTAGCCTAGTTAATTAAAATTAGCCAATAGTGAACTCATATATTAACTCTTAAAATTGGTGCTATTGTCATGCCCATCAGAAATGTGAGTATAATTGATGGAATATGCAATGGAACAATGCATAACCCATCGTTGATGGGTTATATAACCTATAAAATTTAAATTTGATAAGATTTAACGTTAAAATAGAAATATCAACTGGTACTTGAGCAGGACATCACGCATTTACACCACGAATAATATTAGATACTGGAGAATTTACTACTTTTACTATTTATTTTATACCGAAAACAATTCCTTATAGTTGTTGCATTTGCAATAAATATTAGTAAGTCTCAAGAACAAAGTGTAAAAAGAGGTTGATATATATTGTAACGGATAGAGCGTATCACAATATAAGAGTTGTTGCTGTGTTCATATGTGTTGGGGTTTTGAACCGAGCGCGATACTTGACATGCACTTGACGACGGACCAACATAACAACTATGATATGACTATGATATCATAACAACTATGATAGAATAAATAAATAGTCTCGGTTGACACCGCCGAACCCAACAGACGTACAGACGATGTGACCTCCCGCGAGATTAATAAACGTTCCGTGCCTTTCACAATGAAGTGTATTAAATGACCCACGGCTGTAACAATATATTAACAGACCTTTATTTTCTCATGGATAATATACGTAGTATCGACGAGATATAAAAAACTTGTACCTACTAACGATATTCAATTCAACAGAAAATTTGTTCTTTAATGTCAGGAAATTCAGCTCCAGAACAAATTATTTCCAAATTTATTGAAAAATTCTGAAATTATTTATACATATTTACCGATATGTACGGTGAGGTTCAAGAGTACGTAGACACGGTGCAAGCCCAAAAAGTAGAACACGAGAAATAGCACCTCTTAAAATGTGCAATAAACAAGTATTCCGGAAATCGAATCCAATACCTCGCCTAGGAGGATCAGGTCGATCGAGTCCCCGATAGTCGAAATGAACAAGTTAATTTATCAATATTTTATTATCGAACTTTGTTAATATTATATTTATCTATAATCAAAAATATTATGAAAACGTGGTTGAGTGTTAATATAACTTTTTTTTTCTTTTTTGTTTCAGATTTTACATGTTTAAGGCGCTAAAACCAATTCCAAAATTTAACTTGGAGAACATGCCGTTCGAACTTAATATAAAGGCATTTGCAAGAATCAGCAACATTGGTATGCGAGTTTTGGTACTTTTTGTGACTTAGCACTAAAAACTTCGGTGTTTACTGAATTTGGATATGTGAACGATATAGATTGACTTGACGGAGTCCACATATGTAATAATTGATAATAAATTGTTTTTTAGTTTTTCACTTCATGTAACATTCTACCGATCATTTTTTAAAAATAATTATTTATTCATTGGTGCAGGTACGTTAATGTTTGATATTGAATTTCGACATGATCGCTAAAGCGGTACTAATTTTGCTCCATTGTTAATTTTTTTAAATGTATATTTTCGTTCTAGCTTCCGCAAAACTAAAGCAAGTAAGCTAAAACTTTGTACAAATCGTGTCAAATGAAGACGATGAGCAAGCAGAAATTTTCCAGCATCTGAACGATTTGCAGCTTCTGCACGATACTTCTTCTATTGAAGATGAAGACGAATTCTCTGAAATGACTAATCAACAGTTGCTCAACCTAATTGACAGGTACAGCAACGTACTCTGTAATAATCACGTATCGTATATACGCGCGCAAATGAGATCGAGACAACGTCGAGAGCGTAGTGATCGATACGATCGGCGATCTCGATCTATTGTGTACCGAGGACCCCCGAAATTACACGAAAACCACCGAATTATCATTACGTGGGTCCTCGCGACAAGCGACTCACTCTCTTCTCTCACCGACCGTCCTACAAGGTGGACCTCCCAGATATAATTGACTCTCGGCAACTACGCGAATATAAAAGCTGAGTATTTATAAATTAAGGAACAAATAGACGAATACGGAAGTTCATTATATATATATATATATATATATATATATATATATATATATATATTTTTTTTTTTTATTTGAGAGAAAGAGAATTTTTAATAATGGTGAATATTGCTGTGATGTTATTGTGTATATGTGCCAATTAAAGAGAATATAATTGAAGTGAATTTATCCCCATAACCTCGTGTTCATAATTATTCATTCTTGGAGAATTAATGCCGGAAATATTATTTATTCGTTTACCATTTATTGTTATTTTATTTGTGGAATTATTTATTATTCTCATAATACAACATATATTTTCGTTTGAATTTTATATATATTTTAAATTTACTAAATCGGCCTAAAAAATAAAAATTAATAAAAGGAAATTGTTGAAAGAAAGAAATATAAACTAATATTATAAGTGAAAAATCATTATAACTCCGAACGCCCTAATAAACGTAATCAGTGCTAGAGTATTTTTATGGATTTTTGTTCATAAATCCACAAGCAATTAGAATCATAATCACAAATCAATTCAGTTGCAGTACACACTTTTTTAGATATATTTATAATGTTTTTTTCTTTTTCATCCACACTAATTATATCACACGCACGCACGCACACACACACAGTCATCTGCTACCACCTCAGCTCACCGCGAATTTGAGATAACCCGCTCATTGCAGCAGTACGATGTAAGCGGTCAGACAGACACTAATCATCAAAGGTAATAATATGGAAAGTCCATCCCTGGAAGTTAGAACGATTCTTGAAATACACAACAAGCGACTGCCTCGTCTCCGATGTGGCGTATGAAGAATACAGCCACAACCTCCACTCTTTAACCTCGGTAAAGTGCTATTAAAATGTTATCCTTTTAATGGAAGTAAAAAATATATAACTACGTCGAATTAATGATGGAAGGTAATCATTTTTATAATAAATAATTCTGTATAAAGAATAACATGATTCTACTGCCCAAAAGTATCGAACGGTACAACTATCAATATGAAATTTTGCACCCAAGTGGAGTATCAACAACCCTGCAGTTGCTGTAATGTCTTACAAAAACTATCCATACATACAAATTTCATAGCATTTTCAAATTTTCAAAAAAGCGCATGGGCGTGCTGGTTTTTGTTAAAAAAATAAATAAAAAATTTGCAAAGTAGAACTTTGCACATTTCCCATTAATTTACGTTTTTCACAATCCTTGCTTAGTGAGGAAGCCAAAGTGAATAAATAATATTCGTTACAGAGGTGGCATTGTGAAAAAAGGAAATTAATGAGAAAGCAATGTGCAAATGTGAAAATGTCTACTTTGCAACTTTCTTTCAAAAGATATCGCGAGTTGTACCAGATAAATCAGAAATCACCAGTCACGCAGCAAGTGTCCCATCTAAAGATCTTTCAGTAACAGCCAAAATTCACTTCTTCAGCCTTATTTCAATATATTCGAAATTTGCGAGATCATCAACTTTTTAGAAAAAGGAGGGACACATTTCCTTGCTAATTTGTTATTTTTTACTTTATATGACTTTAATTTATTATGCACAGTCTTCCGAATTCTGTTATTCGTTCTGGATGACTATGGGAATAAATGTTTAAATAGAAATAAATAAAACTATATGTTCACACACTGAAAATTGACTTTCGCAATATTGTCTGCTAGTGCGATTTGGACGATTCGTTCCATAGATCCGCCGATCCTCCCAGGTGAATTGGGCACCTCGAATTCATTCCAGCGAAGAAAAAGCGAACCCCCGAAAATGACGGAGGGGTGGGAGGAAAATTTATAGAGCGTGCTAGGGGCGCGTGGAGGTTCGTGACTTTTATATCCACGAATGTGCGATACGGGCACATAGAGTGCACATAAGAAGAGAGATGGAAACGCATGGACATGCGGATCGGGGAGCCGTAATGGCCGAGGCTTCTTATCGTGAATGCAGGACGGTATACTCCCGGAGTGGGGAAAAGCCCGCTATTGCGGAACGAGAAAAGTCATATACGGAACTGGATGCCTTGTTTTCTTTTTATGGGGTGCGTGCGCGACTGGGAATGGAATATACATGAGCTTACGAGTGAAGGGTGCAGCGTTCCAGTTGTCGGTGTTAGCCGCATCGGTCGGGGATGCTGATGCTCCGTTCGGTTAGGGCGGTTCGCCTCTCAAGGAGCTTGCGAAACGCAATGGAACTCAACTTACTTATGTACCGATCCATTGAGAATACGAGCAGAAATAAGGGACGAAATGCCACCGTCCGAGGCTTTTCAAGTAGATGCTCCCCCGGAGACCCGCACTCTCACTCCTTAGACTTGGTCCTCTCGACCCTTAATTCCGCACTAACGTTTCAACGGCGACGACACAGCAAGAGTGACAGTACGAATCAACGACAGTGGCGAGACGTTCGTGAGGCGACTGAGTGCAACACCGATCAAAAAGAGATCCACTCGGAAGTATCTAAGCCCGTAAGAATTCGATTTGCGTCGAAAGATGTTTGACACCATGATTGCTGAACCAGGTGATGTCCATCTCGAACCGTCTCCGGGTCCCACGAGATTCGACGCAGAGACAGGTTCGACGAATCAAAGGAACGTTCGTCCCTGGAAATTAGGGTCTTACATTCGTTTTCCACAGCAGAGTGAAATTGAAAGCAGGGTACTGGGTATTGAAATTCAATTTGATCCGGAAGCTAATAAGTTCACAGAAAAGTGACATTCAATGTTATTTGAAATGACTACATCCACCAAATGTTTCTGGTTTCCCTAAAACATTGCTCTCGATCGGTTTGCCACATGGAACCGTTTTCTCTTTATTCGTAATCGTTCAAGCTCTAAAATGACGTTGGATTGATAAAATGACAATTTTTTTATCCATGAAATATCAACATCGCTCTTTAAAAATGTTCAAATTTATACCAACATACGGATATTTTCAGCAACGAGGATTTCAAATGTCAGCGAAAATAAAGGAAATAAAAAGGTTCACAGATACATATGTTTCTATGAACCCTAACGTTGGCACATAACAGCTCATGTAACCTCGGCAATAAAAGATTAAACAGGAGAACATGATATCTTGGAAGTGTAAAGTAGAAGATTATACCAAAAAGGTACGTTGCATATGAGATACTGCACTGATTTAGATACTAATTCAGCCGAACGTTTATAATTCATTAAAAAAAACTTTTTTCAACCAAGCTGCCACTCGGTTACATTTCGATTTTCTTCTCTATCGTTCAAGCTTCAAAATGTCGTTGGATCGACAAGTCTGTCATAATTTTTTATTTCTTAATTCACAAACTGTTAACATCAATCTTTAATAACGTTGCCAAACATGAAACCCAACCTTTTCTTTTGCCAACTCTGAGTGAATTTCAGAAACCAGCAAATGTAAAGAAAAAAGGATACGCGTATTTTAGTACGAACCGAAACTGATGCGCAAAAACGGACAACCCTCTGGGCAGCGCGTTATTTCTCATCTAGCAATGGCACGTTCTGTACCGTATTTCCTTTAGTAAAATATCAAACTGGAGGACATAATATCTCGGAAATGTAGCGTAAAGTAGAAAAGTGTGCCATAAGGTGCACCGTATTCCGGGCGTTGCACCGACACGAATGAAGTACCGCTCGCGCTGCCGCTACTGTTGTGTCGGTATGACGCGATGCTCCAGGGCTGTTGGAGCATCGGCCGCAGCATCCGGGGCTCCCCTTGTGCCCGGGGCGCTATACCTATAACACCCCCCTGCGCGCTTTGCCCCTCGCCCGTGGGTTATTTATTATACTGCACGTCGAACGTTTGCCGATATAGCGCTGTTCGATGTACCGTGATAATTCGTTATACGCGCGTGCATAGCTGCAATATGGTACCGCGTGGACACTCACCCGTCCGTTCGTACGAACGCCGCCGTGCGATAGATATCCTGCGAGTCTGCGAACAACCAGTGACTATGTGTTCGTTGGACATTGGAACGTTTGTTGAGTTCCGCATTCGAATTGATCAACAGCCCCCAACGTGCAGCTGCATTCTACGCAGGCATCGGTCGGGCCGAGTGTCGCCAAACGCGGTCAGCGTCGCCGAAAGGGTTAATTTGACAGATTCACCGCGAATGCGTCGCTCTCGAGAACCACCATCAGGGATGGGCCCGCGTTATCCGAACCATCGAACGGTTATTAGCGAACGATGCTCTACACGCTACGTTATTTTAACGGCGTCCACACAAATGGGAAAATGCATTTCGCCCGCAGGCGCTTCGCTCCCTTATGTTCGCGTTTCCCGACATTTTCAGACTGGCGAATGTGCGTGTGATTTCGTTCTTTTTTTATTCATTTGCACCGGGCTCCTGCAAATTGTCGGCAATATTTCGGTATAATGTACATCATGTTTCATTTTATTTCAGAACTTCAGTTTTTTTAGACCTTTCTCGGAAACTAACATTGACTGTCATGTTGTCGGAGAAGGTTTTGACCGCTGCAGAGTATTGATGTAGAAGGATTCGGCACTAGTATCAATTTTCATAGCCAAATTGGCAATGCTACCAATGCTATTCGACATTGTTACCACTGCCGAAATCTTCTACATCAATAAAATGATGTGTTATGACTTGTTGCTTTTATACTTATTCGCGCGGTTCATCCTTGAGTCGTCCACTGTTTTCATTTCCTGATACATATTCAACGACGGATAAAGGTTCGTTTTCGTTCTGGGGATTTCTTCACTAGTTTTCGTAAAAGATGGAGGATTCAGCTAAATAGTTCTTCATAAGTACGAGTACGTTCGATGATGTTTGGTATTGAATTTCGACAAGATCGGTAGAATGGTTCGGACTTTACGTCATTTGAATTCTTTTTTAGATTATATATAAAATGTATACATTTTTACTCTAGTTTCCGCAAAACTAAGGCAAGTAAGCCAAAACTTTCTACGTATAATGTAAATATGATGCAAGGGTTTTTATTACGGCATTTCAAAGACATTTGTAACTTACAAAAACCATCCACATATACAGATTTCACAGCATTCTTAATTTTCCATAGAAAGCGCTTGGGCGCGCTTAGTTTTTTGTTCAAATAAGAAAATTCAAATGAAAAAGTTGCGAAGTAGAACGTCACACATTGCGTCCTCATTCATTTCCCTTTTTATTTTACTTTAGATATCAACATTTTTATTTTTTTAGGTCTTACTGGAAAAATGATGTGTTATGACTTTTTGCTTCTATCCTTATCCACGCAGCTTAGCCACGCAGGGAGAAGACGGCTATAAAATTCGTACTTTGCCTCCTTTTTCATCGTCTTTTCGTCTCTGCCTACGCCGTCAAGTCGCGCCCTTCAACTCCCTTTGCCACCCCGAAAAACCGATCAGCAATATTTCACACTTTACGCTTATTGGCTAGCAATATACAGCCACGAGGGGACCTATACGAAGCCATCTTGTGAAATACATATAAGTTTACATATACACGTAGAAGTTATAACAAGAGTATAATATTACAATAGTTGAAAATTAGAAAACCTTTGCATAAGCAGAAATCATGGACTCAGCTTTGTATACATAAAAAGATTAAATATGCAAATTTACTTACGGTAAATTCCCACAGCCTGCCGGTATCGATCCGACTATTTTCATCGCTTGTCGGGTGACACGTTGAATTTTGGATTCACCTCGCCGAAGGAGAAAGATGTAGAACCGGGTGTCCTGAATTACAGAAAAGTCGTTTGTTCAGAACACATTTTGATTTGATGCCGGAGGGTGGTGAAAATTTAAAGCTTTTACAAATTCGTCGTGAAAATTCTCACAGCTTGAAGTGCCAAAAAAGCGAGGGAAAAAAGCTACGCGAAAGAAAAGAGGGGAAGAAAGTTGTTCTGGGAACAAGGGTGAATAAAGTGTACATCGTCCCTCGACACCGGACTGTGGATTCCCACATTTCACATTTTCTTTCCAGACACGAAAATGGTTGAGAATTTGTTTAACACAAGGATGGTAGGGTGAACACATTTCGGTAGTATCGATCACGCAAAAGTACAGACTTTTTCCCAACATGAAAATTAAACATTTTTTTAGCTCGAGGATTATAGGGCGAACGTATTTCAGTGGTATCGATCAGGCAAAAGACCGAACATGTTTAATAAACCACGAATTAGCCAGACTTCGGAGAGCGCCTTGTTTTTGTCGAATACTGGGTACAGGCTGAGCGCGTGCATATACTGTGGTATTCCGGGGAATATGGACCGGTGCGGTATGATGGACCAGTCCGTATCGATCCACTCGGGGAGACGAAAAATATACAATCTGCGTACGCTGACTTATGTTGATGTCAGTGAAGTAACTTAGGTGTCAAACCGTACTCATTATACAATTTAACAACGAGTTTCCCCATATTTCACTCGTAACGCTCGTTCATTTGGCTATTTAAAAATACGAAAAATGTACATTTAAAACTCATTTCTTGGTATATCTGTGACTCACATCACATTGTGTGCATATTCAACTATAAAGTAACTGAAAACTGGGGTTGGTAGCTACATTTGTTAATTTTCGGCACTCAAAGCAATTGAAAAATGATGGACTATCCGACATTCGTTAATCTGGCACATCATTTTACATAGCAATTTCGTTGCAGTAATTCAGTTGAATTGATTTATATTATTCTTATAAAACCGGCCAATTAGCCAAAAATGACCAATAAAATGTTCAAATTGGATATGGCTTCATGAAGAATGCGCCGATTTTCAGGAAACGGTGTTTTTATAAGCTTTAAAAGCTATGTAATATTTTTTCCGAATGTACTGAGTTCGCAGAATACATCGGATCATTCTCCAGTATTTTTAGGCGGCCCATTTTAGTCGACTTTGGGGTGGTTCATATTACCAACGTTCGAAAACACGTGATAAAGGCGAAAAAGAATCTCAACAATACTTCGACGTTAGGCCTTTATTGTGTGAGTTCCCGGAAACCTATTTCTGACACGATATTACGATTCGTCTCTAGAAGTAGGAGATATATGCTATTTCCTACTATACCATGGGCCACATTTTAGTGGTCCATATTCCCCGGAATTACACTTGTATAAGAAGAAAAAAAAATGCTGAGCAGTAGCGCGGCGAACACCAGTAGCAGCTCAACTCCAATTTACAGCACGTCAGAGCTCCGAGTTGGCCCATCGCTCAGCCACTCATACATATCGTGGAAAATATACATAATTCATACAGCGTCGCACGAGGAGCGTGCAAGGGTGCTTATACCCTTGTCCCCTGGTTATATGTGTGTATCGCCCGGGATGTCTTTACATGCCCTTGTATTTTCTGGTTTGGTATATACATACCATAGAATAGGTATTTTTGTATGTACCCAGTGGTGCAGTACATAGATATATGACGGTGCAAGAGACTCGGCTTTTCCAAAAATTTGTCAACGCTTCTCATACTAATTCATGGGTTCAGTCGTCGTCCGGAGGTTTCTGTTGTTCATAACAATCCGTAAGGAAATGCATGCACTATTAGGAGGATACTATTGAGACGTTTCAGCTGTTTCTGTTTAACTACTCATCACAACATTGTACTATACAGTTTGAGATTGATGCAACATGAAAATAATTTTTGAGAATACTAAAATATTTGAGTATTAGCGTTTAATGATTTTGTTGAAATTTGTTTTAGTTGTCCACATATCTAACGTGGGAGTTATCTTTCTCTCTGTCTGTTACGATTTATTAGACAACATTTCAGGTTGTTTAAAAGAAAACTACTTAAACAGCATCATCCAAACGACTTTCTTGACTCAGCATCTGACGTATTGACTGGCTACACATCGCCATCTCCTCGTTCAGCTCTTCACATCTTTCCGCCTCAGAGAAAATGCGAGCGGAGCACCGACAACACCGGGGCCATCGATTTTCGTCGCGTAAACAACGCGTCACCGGGATATTCGTTTAAGAGATGACGCCGTCGATGAACCGTTGAAAACGAGTCATGACGTTTTGCCTTGGCGGTCGTCATTTCGACGTTCATGAAAACTCGTGTTATGCCGAGACACCCAGCTTGATGGATATTTTTCTTTGAATTCAAAAATTAAAGTGTAGAGTAAGCCTACTAGAACTAAACCAAAATCGAAAAGAACCATTTTTAAGAGACCGAAAATGCGATTTATATTTGCTAGGACTAATATTTTTTCACTGTAAGGTATTAATCAAAATATTCACAAAATAACAAATCAAACTCTTAAAAATGTCGAGTGCAATCCCAGCATATCTGAGGGTGAGAGCTGTCGGTTCAGCTGAAAAATCGCGGTCGAATCGGATTCGGCCGAATCCCCGGTGTATTGGAGGTGTTTCGAGTAGCGAGCTAACAAGGGAGAACCAGAAAACGAGGTGAGGGACAGACAGACAGAGGGTACAGGTCGAAGCGCATGCACTCACTGTGCGCACGCCGAAATCGAGCGCATAATTCTACAGCAGCGAGACAGAGAAAGGGACAGAGAAGCGGCGCGTCCTAAACAGAACGATAGGGCAAAAGCTTGGCTCCCAACGAGTATAATTCGACGCATCAATCTGCGGTCGAGGGCTCCCCGATAACCCTACCCTACATATACTATACAGCGTTTACATCCACTGTCCCGGAACGAGACCCTATACCAGCAAAACGAATAAACCCTCGAGGACTTACCGCATGTGCAATACTACGCATAATACTGTTACAGGCGCATATCTCATTTCTGTCATCAGTGTTGTGAGACAGCAAGCTAGCAATGGTTGCGTCTGTTGCCGGTCAATTGGTCAGAAACGAGCACCATTCTCTAGTTCAGGGTAAGTTTTTTTCTAGCGCCGAAAACATCTTTAGGCCAAAGACAACCAATGACAAACACACAAAAGTTGAATTTATTGATTCAAAACATTCAATTTATTTTAACCCTTGGTGCGCTCACTGTGGTTATTTTGACCTCAGCAAATATGCTCAGAGTGCGCGAACAGCGTCAATGAATGAGTGCATAGTAGGGCTTAAAAACTGCTATCGGCGTACCAAAAGAATTATGTCTATTGGGGCTGTCGGAAAAATAGGACATGGTTTTAATAATTTTGTTCCTTAGTTTTTATTTACTTGTTTATTTATTTATATATTATTAATTTTGTTTTTAATCTTTACCAAACATAAACAAGTGTTAGTAATCAATGCGATAATACGCTCTTCTGAATGCCCTCGTTGGCGTATCAACTGGTTACACATTTGAACGGTGGCTCTTGACGGTAGCTTTATTACGTTATTGTACCCTGAGTCATTACAATAACTGCTGAGCTGTATCACCGCGGACCAGCTTAACCGAATTGATATTACCGTTGGTGCAAATTCATAATAATATGAATCAAAGCAATGGAGCCTTTGAAAGTTTGCTTTGATGCTATCCAATGAAGTGGTCCGTGAGTCGATTAATTATAATGTCTCACCACGGCGTTTGGTCGTTGATTTGTTTTCCTCGGACGATTTTTTTTTTCGTTTCTTCTTTGTACGTTTTAATTAGCGAGGGCCCGAGGATCGAACGCAATTAGTCTCGGACGGGCGATCGATGCTGCCCCGAAGCACCCGGAATAAAGCCCGAAGCCTGTCGGCGCATGAAGAGGACTCGCCAGCTCGATACACCATAAATATACATAACTGTACGAAACGAAGCAACTAACCGGCCACAGAACGCAGCAGGGCTCGACGACGATGAGTCCCGTGCAGTGAGCACAGAGGGTCCTTTGTGCGTTCTGCGAGCAAAACTCTGTGAGCAGTGTGCACACACAGTTCGGCTGGCAGAGCGAGAAAGAAATAACGCGGAGAGGATTCGAGCGAGGGCGAAGAGCGAGAAAGAAATAATGCGGCGAGGAGTCGCAGGAGGGCGCAGAGAGAAATCGTCGGTGGGTCGAGAGCCTCTCGCGCTCTGTGCGAATCTCCGATGCTCTCTAGAGCCAGCGCGGTTCGTTGCACCAATAATTTTCGGGCCGTTGAGAGCATCGCGACACGCTTTACGTGTAAAACCGACACGTTGAACTGAAAGAAAGAAAAACAAAGGAAATGCAATGAGTGGACGGAGACACCGGACTGTGGCGAGATTGAAATGCACAACAAAGAACGAAAGGAAGAGGTAAAACTCTCGGCGTCGAAGGGGACGTAGAAAACGTGACGACACGCATCGCGCCGCGAAAATCCTACGGCGTACGGCATTGAGGTGAACTCCCTGCCATTGGCACTCTGAAAGATCTTGTATTAGTCTGTATAGGTTTTGTGGGTCTCACCACGACCTCATAAGAAAACAGTATATAATTTGCGGTGGCGTTTTATTCATTTTATAGAGCACCGTGTCGCAATTAATTCTACAGGGTTTTAAAGAGACAGATGGTAATTACGTTGTAGAGCTTTCAGGTAGCACATTTAGTACATTTTAATACATTTGGTCCCTGTTTTTTTAGAATTGTTTTTTATGGGCGATTTAGGAAAATATAAATTCAGCTACACGTGAGAAATGCTACACCAATGTCGCAGATTCTGCACAATAAAAAATAATTTCGTAAAATCAGAGTTTTCGTGATTAGCAAACGCGTCTGAAGAATTACAATTTTTCAAAAATAATTTTATGTACGTTTACTTTAACACATTTTTTTGTGAAATTCGGAAGAGGCAAAAAATGTATTGTAAAACGAAATGTACTACTTTTGTTTCTCGTTAAATTAATAAAAAGATTCTGTGAACATTTGAGGACACAAACTTTTAGTTAAAACTACTTAAACGTTGATTTACTTTTTATTTTTAGTGGAACTCGCAAACTCTTTATTTAAAGTGCACAACAAAGAGGAATGTTTAAAAAAGCCAACAGGTTCTTAGAGATTAAAATTAAGCGACGAAGGCGGCGCGTATGGCGGGGCCGCGAGATTCGTGCTTCGAAGCCCAAACAATTCGAGACGTAAACGCTGAGTCGTTCGTCGACTATCGTCTGCGTGGTAGGTATGGATATTCTATTGACGCATTATTCGTTGGGTTCGACTTAGAGAGGGTGACGAGAGCCGAGTCATTTGCGGAGGCTTTTTCAAACGGCCGTTGCTTCATCGAGCATAACAATAACATTTACATTTATGCGTGGGTATTTATAGTACTTACGTACTATGGGGATCCTGCACTCGAAAGTCTGAGCCTCGGAAGCGCGCACTGGCAGTCAAACTTGTGCGAGATAGACTTTGTGCGCTAGTCTGCACTCGAAATAATTACGTGCATCCTGCCCCGATTATTTTGGGCTTCCTGCGATTCTGCTGGGCGACCGCGCCCAGATATCGTCGACGCTGAGTTCAACGTTCTAGTCAATATTCTAGTTACACGCCTATTCTCGATATTGTTGTATCCGTAGTGAATAAACACGCTTTACAAAAAGCTCAAGCGATGGTTTCTTCCGATGGCGCACGTCGTAGAATTAAGTCACACGTCTGTTCCCTGCCAAGTCGCGATCGTGACCGATTGTTTGGTAGCGCTACGTCGTCAAGACGCTCGTTTGCCGTTGTCAACGTGGGCATCGCGAGTCAGTTGTGTGAACGTCGTCCGAATGATCATAACAATAGTACATTCCGCGAATACTGTTTTCGATTAGGTGCCGAAAATTCCAGAACTTAAGGAAGTCGCATCCATTTCTTTGGATATTTTATTTTATTTGCATAAAATGATTCCTACTAGACCGGCAGTCGAAAAAAGTATTTTAATTGAAGGAATTGAAGGAATACCTTTCGTTCATGAGAGTCTTATTGGATTTACTTAATAAAAATAAATTTCGATTCATTTAACTAAATGTCATTCAATCATAACCCTGTTTTATTTTTATTATAATTGCAACAAAACTATCGAATTTGAATCGAATACAATTTTACTTATAAATAACACTGCGTTCGCTTCAAACAGATTCCACATTTGCGATTCAAACAAACTATTTCAATCAGAGTAGTGATACATAGTTTCTTTCGCCGTAGGCGTGACTGTTTTATCCTCAGTTGTGGAGTAAAAAAGACGGTGTCGAAGGTTATTGAACTCCCGCGACAATTTCCGCAATTCCTTCTAGCTAAGTAGACTATATACGACTGCACAATCTTCCAAAATATAAGAAAATACTCGGCGACCCGGTTTACCATGGCAGCGTTAACCCAGTTGGAGATTTTTGGTACTGTTCCAGAACTCCAGGACTGGCTCGCGCGGTCTTTGCCAAAAAATCGTCATCACAGAGTTTCTGCAGTATCCAAGGGATAAATGTATATAGAAGTGGAGTGAATAGTGCGGGCGATTATTCTCGTTCTGTTAAATCGCTTTCCCATGTGGACTTCGGCGAAGCGTCACGCAGTAATATTTTTTCCGCCGTCCCGGGGATTGCCAGGGGTCTGAATTCATGCACTGGGCCTCGAGCTGCAGGGCTAGGATGATGAAGAACATTCTGTAACAATGACCGAGACTCAACCTGGAGGGTGAAAATCGTTTTGACGAGCTTGTTCAACCGAGACCGGGTTTCCGCCCACACCGACCCCTCGATTTTCATTCCTTATCCTCCCTCCACGTCCCTATTAAAATCCATTTAATCCCGAACGAAATCGAATTAAACTTTAATACGCAAATGGACTCGATACTTCCGCGCGGCTAGGTACATCACGATGGAAATAATTGCATCAGGAGCTCGCGATACTGTGTTTCGAAGATATCGTACACGAGGCTCTTCGAGTACGACCGTCGGTACTCTATAACTCAAGAAGCGGTTGCCCATCAATTTTCCGGAATCCCCCGACCTGCGCTCGGTGCAAATGCAACCTCCAGTGGGTAGCTTTGCAGTTTCTCGCTTGCAGCTTGACTGGTCGGTATACTCGGAAAAAATATTTCTAACTATGAAATGGCAGCTAGCAATTTTTAGTCTGCACAACTGTATTTCCTGGTTGTGGCAACTATAAACTCATTATTTTACAGTTATGGCAACTATTAAGAATTTTTTGTAACTTAAATTTACTTGCTGAAACTGTAAAGAAACCGTTGTAGAGACTATAAAGTAACAGCCATCAATTTATATAGTCAATGCCATTATTTTTATAGTTACTGCATTTAATTTCAAGGAACAACAAGAATTTTATATTTAAACAAAGTATAATAGCTGCATGGAGACAAAAATGATAGCCAACATATTACAGTTATCAATACTGTATAGAATTCTGAGTGGAGCTGTACGCTACGCATGCAATGGTCCAATCATCCGGGACTACAAAACACCGGAGAGCCAATCGCGGATACGAAATCTCTGTAGGGTCCGAATAAAAAAAATCTGTAGCTAAAAAAAAACGATGCGGGGTGATTTCACATTTTTCCACCTATTTTATGATATTTTTATTTTTATTGCATATGGATTCTGCTGCAGGGAAAGAAGTCGAGATCACTACTACAGTTACCTTTGCATGGATCACCCGAAATACGATAAATGTGTATACGCAAAAACTTATATTAGGCCGTTTATTCATATTCACGGTAACGTACGGAATGTTCAACGCCCCCCGTGTATTTCGGCAGTGTCACACGAACCCGAAAGGCACACCTACACAAATATACGAAATATAAGCGACACGCGTGTATACGTAACGCGGGATGTATGATAATTCCTCGTAGATCCGTAATACAAATTCCCCGGGTTTTGGTCCGGTAGCGTGGCAGTATAATTCCACGGGGTACGCGCGAATACGCACCAACAAGCGCGCGCGAGTGAGTGGAGAGAGTCGGCTGGAGGGGTAACGAGCTTCCTGCGAGATTATCTCTGCGCTACGGTGCGCGCTACTGCCGCTATACTGTTGCTTCTGTTGTGTCCCGTTTCGGCGGCGTCGACGAGGCAGCGGCGCCTCTTGGGGTCCTCGTGTACCCGCCGAGCCGCCGCGGAGGGGTTGCGGGCCTCCAACTGTCTACACATATATATATAATACAGGGTGATTCAGAATAATTTTTCAAGTTTTTGGTAAGGGACAGAATTTTTTGCATTTTTCCAATGGTTAATTAAAGTCGTTTGAAAAATCTCCTGGAGAATTACACGGTTGGTTTGAAAGATTTCATTTATAAATGTTCGTATGTTAATTTTTAACACAAGCGCAATAAAAAATTAAGGTACAGTGTACCGGAAAATTTGTAAATTCGTCATACTTGATAATCACTTGCAAAATTAGCACAAAAATACTGTAATTTTACAATATTTCTGTAATTTCAAAAAATGTTAACCGTGCAATTGCAAGAATTTTTTATTTAAAAAAAACGGAAGAACGTGGTCCTTCCTAGATTTCCAGCGCAGCATAACATCCGCTCAGATTGGTCGATTACTTCAAATTCACAACGCACCTATCACAAATATACGAAAAACGACTAAACAACATAATTCAGATGACGAGTACCGGTCATGACGTACACCGCGAAAACGAAAAATCATTCTGAATCACCCTATATATAGGTACACGCAGTTGTACTTTCACCGCGGAAAATATCGATCTCTCGCACGCGCTTACTCTCGCACGTTTCATTTCCCTTTTCAGAGTGGGCTCTTCTCCTCTTCCGTGTCTGTCTCGTCCTTTCTCGCTCGCACGGCCTGTTCATACACGCACCGTCGTTTAACAAGCGCATTACGCTGGCCCCTTTTAAAAGATCGCACTTCTGACTTCAATGGGCCGTGTAATCGGATTAGGAGCAGCACAATGCGACGAACGAGAGCAGCTCGCGACGTACGTCTCTCGCATGTATACATTGTATAGTATGTGTATACGTATTACGCCGGTGTGTAACGTTCCGCGCCGTTTCCATCTGCCCCGGATCAATCCTCTGCGTTACCGCTGGACACTCTGGCACATGTCCATGCGCCGGTACACAATGCACGTTGCAGCTATATGTGGCATTATATGCCGTATGTAGAGAACGAGAGAATGAACGATACGCCGAGACAGCGGCACCGCGAGACAAACTATATCCTGGCCGAGATCCGATTAAATCGATCTATCCGCGTGAGCTATGCACGACTCGAGCCAGTGATACGGGAAAACACACGGGAATATAGGAAGCAGAGGCGAGACACTGGAATATAGCCGCAAGTTTCACCGTTATTAAGCTCTCAAGCCAAAGGCTGAATAATTATCATCCATTTCCGCGTGACATTTCCGAACGGTCCTTCGCTCGACAGCGGGTAAAGTCGGTACTTCCGGGATTATAGTTGGATAAAGTTTTACTGTTTTGTATTTTGTTATTCACGAACTCGAGACATATTACAATCGGCGATGAGTCGAGTTGAAATTTCTGGCCTTTTTTGAAGTGCGAAAAGCGTTTAGAGCCTTCGTTAAACCTCCGAACATGGTACATATTGCCCATTTGAAGTCAACGGAGGTTCCATTTGAGGTCAACGGAGGTTGACAGTTATTACCCATTTTCTTTATGCAAAGGCTTCTCGGAGGTTGCATATTTTAACTCGGATTTCACGCGAAAAACACAGCATATCTTTGGATGATACATTGATCATTAATTAGTATTATCAATGCCGTTAATATTTCGTTTTGGAAAGTATTTAAGTGAAGTAGAAAAAAGTTGTAAATACGTAAAATGTACGATTTTTGGACACAGAAAACAGAACACAATCTGGTCGTGAAATAAAAAAGAAAGTCGACGCAATTTTGACGGAGAAACAGCCATGATAAACAGTTGTCTGGACCAGTCCTATTCGCATGAAACGACAAAACTTTTCGTCTGCCAGTAAAACATATTTCGCGTCGGGGAGAAACATGTGGATATAACTTTTTTGGAATAATTCTCGGGCAGTAATATTTTTCACGACGCATAAAGATGCCTCTAATAGTATCCCACTCGGGTCTGCGGTTACCCCAGCCTTTCCCCTTATCGCGCACGACACACAGCGGCAAAGCCACACACGCGCGTACGTGTACTACGTGCCTCGGTGTCTGACGTAAAACAAGAAAATGTTCACGAGCCGGTCGGTCAACGTGGAATTAAACTTCCCGTTTCCGGTGTCCCGGTGAGTTGCTTTATACTCCGGGGAGTATAGAAGGAGTAAAAAATACTAGTGTAAAAACGGAGGAAAAGAGAGCGTAGAGAGCATAGGAGAAAGAGTGGACTGTACTACGAGCTGTACCTACCACAATGAACCTCTTTTATGGGAAAGACCGTGACTGGCATTTTTCTACGGGCTAACCGAGGAGAGCGGCAGGTCTGTCGCTCTCTACCACTCGGAAAAATAGCACCTTCCTGAAGCGCAAGAAACCAAATATAAACGCGACTGTAGCTGCGACTGAGGAGGCCCCCTTCCCTTCCCTCTCTACCCTACCGTGTCACCTTGCCTGCTCGCTTCGGTTCCTCGTTCTTTCGACCCAACGACCCTCGAAGATAAGTCGCACTCGGGGGCTGCTAGAGCTCAGCGGCTCTTCTACACTTCCCTTCTCTCTTTTAGCGATCTGCCTCCTTCTTTTTCGCCCTCTTCTGTCGTTGCCGTCGTCGTCGTCGTCGTCGTCGTCGTCGAACTATCGATTCGTGCTGTCTTCCCCCCGAGGCGAGCAGCGTATTGTTCCAATACCCTGCGAATATTCGGTCGCACACCGGTTGCCAAAACTTTCTTTTCTTCGTGACGCGGGATTGTACTCCGCCGTGCTACAAACCGAGATGACATATTTCGACAAAACGGCGAACTTGGGGTTTCGCTTTGATTAAATCAAATTGACAGATTGTTGTTGTGTTACTATGGTAGGTCGTCTTCTGTGTTTACTGTCAATGCGGGTGATCCAAATAATATCACAGAGAAAAAAAATCACATATGAACATATATGCTCTTATAACCACAAATGGCATGATGCTATATACATCATTTTATTAACTACATATTTGATCGTTTATTTAATTATTGAATTATAAAAATATGCTTTGTATGTTTAGACATTGAGTTGGCTGTGGAATTCCACAAAACATCAAGGACGCATTTGCTATAATGCTGTACTTTGCTCTAGGCACTCGCTCGCATTGAATGCGAGGAGAGACGTCGAAAGTGGAGGAAAAGAGTGAAAAGATATACGCTAAAAGCGAGGAGGGAAGAAATCTTGACATCACAGACATTTCCGATAAAAATATTTCTTTATATAAAGAAATATCGTGGCATTATGGATCGCTTCATAAACGGCATGCTGCCGGAGCTTATTTTTCGATACATATATATTATGCCGATATATTTATGTCGATACGGCGCACGACGTACCTTTTCCATTACACCAGTGAATGAGCTCCGGATTTCACGAACTTCTGAAACCTCTTTTCACAACATATTTTTAAAAGACAGAATTTTCCTCGTGTGCAGAATAATAGCCCAACTTCCCTGGAATATGTGACTCATGTACGGCATCAGACATGTGTTCCGTCTCCTTCATCAAGGAAGACATCAAAGGTCTTATTAAGCCTGAAAACTCAAAGAGAAGTTTCCGGGAGTTTGGCCTCATTTTCGCCAGGAAGCTATAGTTCACGTTACTTGTTAAATAACATCGATCTAACTGTATTACGAACTCTCACGAAGTTTCTCCTCCTCATGAACCTTTTAACCAAAATTAGGGAAAGTACGCAAGGTACTCCAAGTAATTTTTCATCCGGTAATAGTTGAGGTTTTATAAAATTGCGTGACTAAAATTGAAGTACTTTTATATAAATCCCACGTAATTTCTTTTGAAGGCCTCAGCTAGCCGGTTTAATGTATTTTTTACTCTCCCTCCGTTTTTGCGTTGTCCGCTTCGACGAAGAAGCCGCGTTTTCTTCAACGGATCGTCGTATTCGCAATCGCGAATTCGTGTGTTTCCCGCATTTCCTCTTCGCTGCTGAGGTTCTGCGACGCCTGCCCCGACGTTGCTCTCTATCTTTCTTTGGCAAGCGCGACGCCACCGTAGCGCCTCTCGGTCCCACCAACGTGTTCTTATACGCGCGCTGTGCCGCCGCTTCGAAACCCTTTCCAGCGGAGCAGAGGCGCCCGTCTGGCTGCCTGCCGGCCAGGCGCCAGCGAACCTGTCCCGATACACAGAATCGTCGGCGTCGTTCATTTTCCACCCTCAACCCATCCCGCCCCGCTTGCCCACCCTTAAAACCAGCGCGCGCGTCTCCGCATCTCGAACAAACCCCCCGCTCGTATTCCGCCGCAGCATCACAGACAACGCAGCATCCACCCCGCTTGAAAATCGTCGCCCTTTATACTGCATCTTGTTGGTATTCCTCTACGACCTCTTTGCCCATTTCTCATTCTCGTAAAAATGGACATGGTCAATATAATTAAGTAAATATTTAATCATAAGTTTGAGGTCCTTGGCTGTTGACGCCCTGTGTCAATGCACCAGTAAATTGTCACTCAAAGTTTATCATTGTTTCATCTATCCTCTTCTTCGATTTTTTATTTGACCGTTTATCTTTTTTTTGTTGTTGTATTTTTGTACTTGGATACTAAATGGCTTCCTTCGTCGCATCTAAACTGCGAAAATAACCCCGCGCGAATTTCTTTGCACTTTCTGGTGTACCTTCTTAATATTCCTCTGCGTCCTTCTTGCTCCTTGCTCATTTCGTGAAATATATAGAACTACTGTAATTAATTTAATATTCACTAGCAACAACGCGCTCGCTTCGCTCGCACTCCTGACCACATTCCGAAAAAAAGAGCTGTTATCACACAACCAAAAAAGGTTGATTTAACAAAATATTCTTATTTAACGACAAAATGTGTTGTTATCGAAATTACAAAAAAATCTTGAATCATTTCGTACGGTGTACAACAGTGATATATCAGCATCATAACAATGAACACAGCGGTTACAACAACAAATGTGGGCCTATGCATTCAAACAAATGTTTATTCCAATTAAGCTTTTCCCCGCGACGAATGCGAAGAAAATAAGAAAACTGGGAAACAAAATTATTTTGTTATTTCAATTGCATGTTATTCTAAACGCATCGAGCATGTCACGGCGTGTTTGAACGCACGCGCTTTGGACTGCCGTGTAGTTAGGTGGCGAACCACAGCCAATCAGGAGACGAATAAAATGGCTTCACGATTATCTCGAACTTCGACTTCGATTGTCTATGTCTTTTTTAATAGAGGATAATCGTGAGGTTAAAGAACTTGACCGTCAAGGTAAATTGTCGCCCAAACTGTATCATTGTTTACTTGATTACTTTCATAATCTTTCATATTTTTGTATTTTTTAATGAAAAGTCTCCGTCGCATAAAAATGCGAAAAGAGCATCGTCGCACGAACATCGTCGCGTTTTATGCAGCATCTTCTTAGTATTCCGCTACGGCCGCTCTACTCATTTCGCATCTCGTAAAATATATAGAGCTAATATAAATAATTAAATATTTAATCACTTGGGTTAAAGACCTTGGCCGCTAGCCCGGTATCAATGTACCAATAAATAGACATTAAAAATATGTTATTTGTTTATCGCTTTTTTCATCTTTTGTATTTTCGCACTTCGACTTCCTTCTTCGAATAAAAAATAAAAGAAACCAATTTCCAGAAACAATGAAGCGGCGGTTTTATTGCATTTTTAAGTATGTGATGTTTAATTTCATTGATATCGGTAAGTACACGTGATGTGCATGTATCAATAAATTCTTGCAGTATCCCAGAAGATAGTATGTCTTTACCAAATTTATCATATAGCCTGTAAAACCGTAAATATTTCAGAATCTACCGCATAACCTGAAACACGATTATCCGATGCTTTTATGCAAAGTGGCTCCTATCTTCGTGCTCTGTGACTGCAATGTACCGCTTATAGGTACAGAGGAATTCATACGTGCTATATTTTGGCGACTCCTCGTTCTCTCACTCTTTCTCCCATTGGCTTGAAACTCTCCTTTGTATCCCCTCGCGGACTCGTGTCATTTCCCTAGGTGCGTTCCGCCTCGCGGAGTATTGTTATCCCAATTCTCGACCTCTCTTTACATCCTTCCTTTCGCATTCCCGTCACCGGTGCGCTTTAGCCATTCTATGCATTTGCCGCAGAGTCACTGGAATCTGTAACCGCACAAAGGAAGACAATTGTGAGGGTACGTTAATTGTCTGCGTGGCTCGAGCCAGAAAACGCGATTCCTACATTTGGCTTTTCTCTCCTCTGCCCTGTTCCTTACCTTCTTTGTCACTTTGTACCTTTCACTGCGCCTCGTTTACTACACCGTACTGCATCGTTAATTGAATATTCAATAATAGCCACTTCTGTGTCCTGCAGTCTGACGACTCGGAAGGTTCCTGATTCTCGCCTCGGTTTTATCCGCCCCCGACGAAAACCCATCTTCACCTTACTAAGGCCCGCCACTTTTTCTCCCGTTCTCGCTCCCTCTTGCACCCCAATCCCTTCTCGCCTTCGTCCCTTTATACTTCCTCATTTCTTCTCAGCGAGCTTTGCGTCTCACGGTTTTTTATGAGACTCGGCAAGATTTAACTGTTTAATATCTCACTCAGCTTATAACAGCGCCTATAGGGCGAGGGGGGGGGGGGGGGGGTCTCTGTATAGGATGAGGACTCTGAAGTGTAATACTGTATCTCTGTTTCTGTCGTAGGGGAGAAAATAGATCTCCCCTGGCACAAAATCTGTGGCGGTAGATTCGGCGCAAGACAGGTTTTGCTCAGGTTCTGACCAGGCCATATTAGCCCTACCAGGGCCCTAGCAGTGTCTGTCTTGGGCCAGATGTAACGCCACATATTTTCTAACAAAGTCGTACCCGGTTACTTTTTTGCTATTACTTTTGAGTTTCGCTCAGCTATATCGAATCTATGGTATTGGATTTCGTAATATTATGATACTAAATCCGAAGTCCGCATTTGGATCAAAACAAAGTTAGGAAAAAACTATCTGCACGGGGAAAAGTGTTGGTTGGGTCAACAAATCCAGCGGACACCGGTTGTCAAATAAATATTAGTTACAGTAACGACATTTTTTTGTTTCTTCAAGAGTTTCTTAGCTCAGTCAACAGATGTTTAAGGTGTGAAAAAAATACTGTTATGGTAACTAAACATTTACTTGACAGCCGGTGATCGCTGGATTTGAGAAAATAACTAATCTCTTATTTATCCCAATGTAAAAGAAAAAATGCTACGCCTCTGACAGTAAAAAAAAATTAATTGCACACCGGTAAATTGGCGTTGCCCATGATTCTCTTAAAATTCATACTAAAAAATACCTTTAACGACAATATTGATTTTTATTTACATTTTACTCAAGACCGACTGAACAATCATTGCGGCATTCTGGAAATAATCAGTCTGCTCTCTTATTCACAATAGATTCTATTCTTAGATGAATCCAAAGTAAAAGTCACAGCTAAAGCTTTGCAAGAATATTTTTGTCGCCAAATTTTCCGCGAGAATACCAATTTCGGTGGGTTTTTTTTCGAGTCTCTTATCTCCCACGAAGCGAAGGCAAAACGTGAGGCAATCCAAAGCGTTAGGCTAACTTTCCTTATCCCCGGTGGGTGGGGAGGAAAAAAACGGTAAGCCTAGAGCCAGGCGAGAGAAAAACCGACGACGACGCTTTGGGGGTTCCGGGCTCTGTGGTGTAAACAGGGGTTGACAAACGACAAACAAAAAGAGCTGCGAGTCCTCGTGAGCTTGGTCGAGGTCCGTTGAACCGTACAGCCTGCACGTACTTTAGCGTCACGCGTGTGGAGACATGCCGAGGAGACTTGGTCGGGTGAGTGGAGAGATCATGTTAGTTTGTTTGAAGAAGAGAGATGGTTCTAACCACATGAGAGAGCTGCGAAGCTTTTTGGAGACCCAGACAGCTCTTAAGCTTATATACGTGCTTTTTTTGTGGACAAAAAGTATTTACCATTCAGATATTGAACATTTCGGCAAAATACGGTATATAACTGAGTAATAGTCTTAGAGAAAAATTTGTAGCAGGTCCCTCTCCACAATTTTATTCGTCTTGTTCAACAATTGTAATTGTGTTTCTTACACATGTGAAATTCTCGTTTCAATATTATTTATAAAAGTAAAAATTAAACGAAAATGTGCAAAACAATAAAAACTTCAGGCTGTATTTGATTAGTTATTGTTATTCGTATAGATAAGCAATAAGTAGCACTTGTGAATCGTGTATATATTTTTTGCGGCTCAATATTTTTTTTCTTCGCTGAGATCATGTTTTATTCTTAGAAATTCAACAAAAAAATAAAAAATATTGTCAAAGTATTGTCTGTATTTTATGGCGTGTAAAGTGGTCCAATCAGGTTAAAAAAATCGGAGACAAATGATGATATAACGTAGAATAGCTTAGGCACTCAACGGTCATAAAGGGTTGGCGTTTTATCTCGATTACGCACGAATACGAGTTGCCGCTATCAGACGATCTCAGTACAAACAGGAATATCCCTCGACTACCTACACCGTGACTGGCAATAGCTATCCAAGCCACGTGAAAGACCCCGTTCCCCGGATTCTCTTGTTCTCTCACGACTCCTTATCAAAGTACGCGTTATTTGTACGAGACTCATCTCGCGCCTAACTATTAAATTCTCGATTCTCGTTCTGCTTTAGGGGCTTGGGAATTTATTCTCAACTTGTCATAAAGCAATCCGACACTTTTATCAGAACAAACGGGTACTAATTGAGATAATGACGCGACGCAGATTACGCCAAAAATAAGCGGGAATGGTGCGCATCGAAAAATTTGAAAAATTCTCTTCTACAAAAATGAAAAATTCAACTCCCATAGGATATTGAGGTCGGAACTAATTACGATTCAATTCACCACTGTGATTGGACTGCGACTGCTTTTCTGGCGCGTTACATTTTCGCTCGATGGTTCAATTCGTTTGTGACTCATAAGGGACTCTTTTTCATGTATGGCACACACAGTCACACAAACTCTAGACATTTCTGTAAAGCATTTTCTGTGCATTTCAAACGACTCCGATTTCCAATGACCGAAATTATAATCTCGAAAAAAAACCCACGAAAAAAAGCTTACTCTGTGATAATCATTTGCCTTACAAAATGTTACAATCTATTACAATTTATTTACCTACGGTTTAATAAAACACGTAAGAATAGGTGCGATAAAAAATATTTCCAAAGAAAAACACGTAAAAGTGTGTGCGATTGAAAAATGTATTCAATGAATATTTCAAAGAAAATGATCTTTTTGGTGCGTTACATTTTTGCTCGATGGTCTAATTCGTTTTTGATTCATAAGGGACTCCTCTTACACTTAGCACACACATTCACACAAATTCTAGACGTTTCTGTAAACAGAAAATTCAAGACATTTCGCGTTTCTGTCCATTTAAAACAATTCTAAATATCCTGACGGACATTATTATAATCTCGAAAAAAAAACGGAAAAAAGCTTTCTCCATAACAAACGTTTGCATTACAAAATATTACAAAGTGTTGTAAATGTATTCACATACAATTAAAAAAAAACACGTAAAAATCTGTGCGATTGAAAAATATTTTTAAAGAAAATTTCAAAGAAAATGTACAACGGAAGCACGTAACGTCTATAAAACGGTAGCCATTTACAGCCGTGTAAAAGAAAACCGATAAACTTCTATGAAAAGCATTGAAATATGGCCCAAAAATACATGACCCGGAATCGTTCTATTTACATTGCACCACGGTCTCCTTCCCGGAAGTTAACGATTCTTATACTTGGCCTAAGCAGCCGAGTCTCTCGAAGCGTTGATTTGAAGAAAAATCTTGCTCATTCGCGGTGCCTCTCGACGTAGAGAACGTGATTGTAAATTACAAATCGTGCCCGTGCGTATATATCTTTCCGCAAAGGCGTAACTCGTGCGATTGGAGAGCCAGAGCAGCCGCGCGCGAGTTGCCGATGAGACGCCTCGTGTGTATACCTGCGATGACGATGCCGCGCGCGGGGTCCGCAAGTGGAACGCCGAGAGCGGCGGCCGCGCGGCGGTAGCGCCGAAGCCGACCGAGCGCCGCCGAAGAGCAGTGCCGAGCGGGCGAGCCGCGTTCCCCCGTCACAGTCTGAAATCGGCCAGCGTGACGACACGACGCGCACTCAGCGTTACACGTCGAGTAGAGCTGCTCCTGATGTCTCGTCACACCGACAACTAGTTTTCCGTCTACGCTCGTCTCTGTTGCGGCCGTCTCGTCGCTCACAGGAAATTTAAAAAATATAATATACATAAAAAAAAAATTCGCCGATAAAAGCGTGTGTGCCAAAAAGTGCGGTATTTTCCGCGTATCCACCGATCTATTTAACGAAAAAATAAATGCAGAATTCATGAGACGATAAACGCGTGATTGTTCGAGAGCGTTTTGAACGTTTAACCGCGGCATCGATCGTCGATTGATCGTGTTCAGGCAGAGACCCGCGGGCGAAATTCTACGGGACGATGGCAGCGAGCGGGACCATCGCTGCGATCATCCTCGCGCTGTTAAACCTCGCAGGTGAGTGACGACGAAATATCCGGCTCTGTGCCTCATTATCAAACTACACATTGAATATCAAAGTTTTCCTGCGGCGAACGAGGAGAAACGAAGCCACCGATGCACCGCGAAACGTGCAACATATTACGAGTGAACGTTGTACCCGTCGCTGGTGTAGGATACATGCATATATATATGTATATAGTGAGAGATCGGCCGCGGTGGAACGCGCACGCGAGTATTTCTCGTTGGAATTTCAGGTGAAGTGAGTCACTCTGGCTGATGCAGCGCGCTTGTGTGCTCGATCGAACGAGATCGAGAGTGGGAAGCGTCGGTAATTATTAGCTCGCCGCGGTTTTTGTGTGCAATAAACAAAGGGAGACGCCAGCGATAATCGTTAATTCCGCACGGAAAGTTTCGCCGAGGAGGGATTATCGATTGACGGGATCGGCAATTAGTGAGCCTCGATCGAGTGATTTCCGTTGTTGATATTCCGCACTGTACGTCTATTACGTTCGAAAGATTGTTCAAAGTAGTTGTTAACTTTTTTTTTACCAACCCAAGTTTCATTACATTTTAATTACATCGAAAGAGTCGCGACTATACGTTTCGCCTTTGTTCAGGAGACCGACAAATTTTTTTTTTTTTCGCTCGCGATTTTTTTTTTCTTCTCCTTCTCATCGACATTGTGAGTTTCGTAAACCGGTTGAAGTTCCAACGGGATCTTGGTGAAATAATGCAATTGTCAACGTTCACCCGAAAAACAGGTGCGCGACGTCCGCAAACGCAGTGGAACGCGCGAAACGTATTGGCGTACGCGCGTCACCGAGGACTTGAGGAAGTTCATTGGCCGGGCGCCGGCCGGTCCGCAGTTTGAATTTTGCGAGGCGTGCTCGACGTCGGCGAGCCAACCGTCGGCGGCGGCCGATGGGCTTCGCGCTGGCAGCGCGAGGAGCGCCGCTCGGTGTTTGTCCCGCCGGCCATGGGACTCCCGCCCGCTCGGTCTTCCCTATCGTGAGACATCGGGTTTCGAGTACCTGTGCGCTTATTCCATTCCCAGGACGCGCGGCATTTTTTTCCACCGGCCCCGAGAGCGCTTGGGGGGTTCGTCGCGTGACGCTAACCGTGCCCCGCGGGCCCGGCAGCCTCTAACAACGGCGCTCGCTCGATTAGATTTTCGTTGTTTCCTGCACCTGCGACCCACCGCCCCGAGCTACGAACGCCCGGACGACCTGCGCCCGGAAATATGCGAGCTCGACGCGGCACGGGAAACTGAATTTTCATTACAACAAGTGCATCCTAATAAAGGGTCCCATAAAAATTATACGCCCGAAGGGAGGCTATAAAACCGTATCGTAAACTTTCTTCTCGCTTTCTGCAAACAACAAATCGAAACAAAGTTACCGAGCAACGAAGTTTCCTGCATATTTTTTATTGCGTTGTAATTGTATCGTTTTCATTTCGTTTTACGGTAAATAAACGAAGAATGGATCTACATAAATGCGATATTTGAGAGCAGAGTTATTTTTATAGAAGTAATCAATTTTATGACTTTACGGAAATTTGCGAAAAAAACTAATACTATAAAATTCTTTTGAAAAAGCATAAACGTGCAGAAATATGGTAAATAAAAACAAAGTTATTTTAATCAATATAATTTAATATTTTATTGAAATTTGTAAAAAACAAACGAACATTTTTTTTTGTGTTTCAGCTAATAGTGTTATTTATTTAAACTAGCAGTAGACAAAGTGCTTATAGAACTGCTTCATATATTTCTCGTGTGTTCCTTTGCTAACATGTCAGCAACGACGTCCGTTGATATTTTCGTAGATTGATTTACTCGTCGTAAATAGCCTTACGGTTATTTTAACCTTGAAGTCGGATTTCGAGTACTCGCAAGAAGAGGTCGTAAGTAACGAAGACGGCACTTTGCGCGCTGTTCGTCCTTGTAGTCTCGACACCTGAGCAAACGGTGTGTGCGTGTAGAGAGTCGAGGCGAGGTACACGCGCCAGTTGGCCTCTTGTTGGCCACCTGCCTCACGGGCGCCGGGGGACCCTTTGCTTTTCTGGGCACCTTGCGCACTGTCGTCCGAGAAGCCAACCTCTTAGGTAGAAAGAACCCCTAAAGGTTCGCTGCCTACGTTCTGCACTGCGCAGTCCTCGGTCAACAATAGACCCAAAGTGCCCCCTGAAACTCCCTTCGGGCCCGGACATAGACGCAGCTATTCAAGCACACCGTAAAAGTTACACGGAAAAGATACCTGTCCGTGAGTGCGCTGTCGGGGTTCCGTTCCTTTGTTTACCTGCCACCGCTGTTGAAACGCCTTTTCCCTTCGCCGTGAGACTCCGGCAATATCCGATGTACCTGCGAAATCTGCCGGACCGAAACTTCCCAACGTTCATAGCGTTCGAACGGATTGTAAACATTATTCCCGATACTTGTACAACTTTCTCTTTTTTTTCGTCTTGTTCAATATTTACAAAGTGTAATACTAATTATGGGAACGGGGTGGAAAACTTGCAGAATTTTTTATGTTTTAACGCGATTTACATTGTTTAGTCAGTAAGTTGAACATTGAACTGAACGTCCAATGTTTCAATGTTTCATTTTTTTTACATTACTACGGGAGGATATAATATTTAAAGAATGCAGTGTTGTTAATCCCTATTACTTTAAGGATTACAGTTTACACAACAGTTTATTTTGTAGTTACGATTTTATAACAATGACCTGTAGCGATTACACAATTATATGTTAACTTTTGAATAGCCGTAAGAAAAAGCAAATTTAAAAATAAATTTTGAAAGAAATTGTGAGAAAAATGGACAAGCACCATTATTTTCGCAATGCATTAACAGTATTTCTCCACTTTTTCAATAAAATTACCATGAAGCTCTATAGGGAATTAATATTTCTTGCCTCTATTTAAAAGTTTACACATAATATTATAATCATTACGAGTTATTATTATAAAAATTTAATTGCAAAGCCAATTGTACCATCAATTTTATTTCTATAAAAATGAGGGATTTACAACTCTGAAAAAATGTGATACAAATGTGAAATGAACAGCAATGCTATTGGCCCCTTGAACCCCTAAAAAATATGCGTTGGCCAGTGACTTGAGCTTCATTATAGGAGTTGCGAAATCCACTGGCGTATTCCACACATATTAATGTGTATATATATATATATATTTCAAACAACGATACCCCCACCCAGGTCGCTGCAATTTATTCTGGGCGCCGCGCTCGCTCTGCCGCTCGTGCAACGCAAAGATGATGGCGCACCGTCTGCCATGTGGTGTATTGGTAGTTCAAGATCGCCATGGTGCTCGGTACGGTACCCAGGAGTGAACCGTAATCGTGTAAAACCTCCGTGAACCGCTGCTGTGCACTTTTGCACTCATCTGTACTGCTTCTGGCGCTGCTGTTACTGCGGCTGCTGCCGCTTGTGCCGCTTCTGTTGAAGGTGGATCGCCTCTTGTCAACGGTCATGCAGTCTCTGCAGAAACAGCGACAGCTTTTTCTGCGTCTTCGTCGCCTTTCATGCTCCCTCAGCTCGGCATTGGAATTATCGGAACGTCAGCAATCCACGGCGAACCGCTGCGAACCTCGAATGCTCGATTTCCACTCTCCGGTGTAGCACTGCTTCCAAACCGAAGATTGCAATTTAGTGAATTTCGTTACTCGATCAAACAGTTTAATCGCAATTGCTTTTTGTGCTTAGTTCATTGAAACACAATTTAAGAGGAGAAGTCGATATACAATTATTCTTCAATGACGCAAAAGTATTCGTGTATTAAAAAACGTACACAAAGTTCAATATCATTGGATACTTTCGGGAATTGTGAATCGTGCAAACTGTAGCCTCAAAGATGAATTGTATTTTGTAAATGGGTGAAAAAGGCTTGATAATTTTTTTCCATAATTCAACATTCGATACTTACGGTAATTGTGATTCGTAGAAACTGTAGTTTCAAAGATGAATTATATTTTGCAAATGGGTGAAAGAGGCTTGTTAATTTTTTTTCCATAATTCAACAGGCTTTCAGAGATATTTCATGATTTATCAATTTTCGAAAATTATTATTTCAATAGAAACGGCAAATCTCCAGCAGAAAGTTTGCTGTTATGGACTGAGCAAATAGGATAAACAAGTAGATTTCCATCTTCGATAAAGACGGCAATGAAATAACTGTTACAACTGCACGAAACTGGCGATGAAAACTTCTTTCATCTCGTGTTTCCCTCGTTCTATCGTCTTCCGTTCGTCGATTCTCTTCGCCGGATTCCCTCTGCCATTGGCGACCGTTTATGAAGTGACTTCTCTCGGTATAGCCCGAGGCGTCCGACTCTCTCGATCTCGCTTCTCCGGTCCGGTTCCGTCGGTTGCCAGCTCGACGAGAAGCTCTCGACTGCGCTCGGGGCGCGACTACGCGTTTTCAGTGTACTTTTTACTCGCGCTGCAATCCGCCACGGCTTACTTTACAAGTGTGCCCTTGCTCCGCTCGTGGCTCGTAATTTATAAAACAAGGAGACGCAAGACATCGCGCGTTTGTCTATAAGGAAAGGCCGCGACGAAGCGGGACGGAGAAATAGGTTGACCGTCTGACGAACAAGACTGCGGGTAGGTGGCATGGGATGTAGCGTCGAGCGTAGAAGAAGAGTACCGTTCGACGAGACGGTTTCACTTTCGAGGACTCGTGCTGCGAACTCGTCGCGCTTGTAATCAAAGCAGTCAAAGCAGCTATGTGCCTACCTAGAGACACAGATCTCCCTCGTCGCGCCTTCTCTGGACGTTCCTATTCCTCTGACCCTTTGACTCACTGAATTACGAGTTACAAAAAAGCCGCACAATTGCGACGTACGTTTAGTTACTTACGTTTGTATTTAATACGTTTTCATTTGATCCAGAATTTCGAATATTTTTCTATTCTGTTAAAACGAACATAAAGGGTATTAACATTTTTTTTTCTACAAACGACAACTTTTCTTTTTCTTATTTTGACAAATTTCCAGTTTTTTGTACTACAATTGAAAAAAATATGTATATATTAGATGTCGATTACTATGGAACCATTTTTTTTACAAAGTAGCATTTGATCAATTTGCTTGCCAATGCGTAAACCACGAGAGGTAATATAATATTCCAATATACAAGTCTAGCGAAATTTTATTCTCAAAGGGTCGCCAATGTTTCCGAGCTGATAAAATTTCGTGAAAACATTTCCCGTACCTATACTTTGCCCGTTCCAATTTTCCAGCGACAATCTACTCTTTTCTCGAAATACCGGGGTAAACAAGGGAGGTTTTCTCGGCGCTCGAAGCTTTTGTGCTGCGTACATGAACGGAAGCGTAGGAGAAAAAAAGCGTAAAGATAGGTGCAAGAGCTTCCTTATATTCATCCGCTTTTATATATTCATCGTCATGGCGGAGCCGATAGAGCTGAAGATTCCGTGCGGCTTCTCTAGAAGCGACGCGAGCGAGCCAAGAGAGTAGGGTAAGCATAAGGACGAGCCGCAGAGATTCTAAACCTGTCTCTCGGCTCACCGTGGCTCTATCGCGCACGCCGCCCCGTGTAACATTAGCCGAGCGAACGAGATGCCTCGTCATTATCTACTGGCCGCGTTCTTTCTCGTCGAGAGAAGCAAAAGAACGAGCGAGACGAGCCCTTTATTCGTTGAGAGGAACCTTGTAAGTGGCGGGGAAACGTCGCCGCGCGCATCAACAACCGACAATTCGTCGCGACGTTTTAAAATCGTTTTGTCTACGGCAGATCCATCAAGCTGAGTTCACGAAAACCAAGCAGATACTGTGATTGCACCAATATATCACTTTGCTTTAAGAGCAGAGAGCTCTTACAATATTCTTCAATATTTTATCAATGCGAAAAAAATTACAGTCAATTAGGTATTTTTCAATAGCCCCAGTAAGCATAATTCTTTCTGAGAAAATATCATTTATTGAAAAATATGGATTTTGTAAAACTCAATTAATTCAATTTAGTATCTAGAAAGGAATCTTCTAAAAAATACGCCGTTGACATCCGTAATTTTTTTCAGCGTGATTTTACCTATTGATTAATGTGTTACTTATTAGATTATTACCAATATATTTCAAGTGTCACGCATGTCTTCATGATAGGTTCCCAGGTGGTTAAAATAATCCGACTAAAAAAACACGTTAGAAAACATTTTTTCTCGAATATCTTGTATTTTGCTTACGTTCGACGATTGGTGAAAGATTTTACGTCGACTCGTCTGAAACGCCAGAGCGAACCCTCGGAGGTCAGAGATTCATCATAATGGTTTCCGTCTTTCGCAAGAGGAAAGGTGAGGAAGGCGAACAACAGGCAGCAACGTAGGGGGCAAACGGCAGAAACAGAATAGTCGTCGGACACAAAAAGGCACAATCGTCACCGGGGGAAGGGCCGCGTATGACGCGAGTCTCCGAAGAAAAAGAAAAAGAAACGTAAGAATATATGCAACATAAGATGGAGCGTGTGGAGTATAAAGACGAAGAAAAAAAAGAAAACTCCGCCGACGAGACACCGGTACTTATTGTCCCACGGTAGCAAAGTGCTCACTCTGCTATCGCTTCGTCGTTCGTTGGTTCGCGTCACGAAAAATCTTTTGGATACAAAAGATTTCTTCGTGTTGGGCCAGAGATCGAGAAAGAGAGCAAAAAGCGAGAAAAAATCAAGTATGAGACTGAAAAAGAAGAGTTCATTTATGACGAAAGTTAAACGAAGAAGAAGAAGGTTAAGAAGCGAAGGAAGAAGAAGAAGAAGAAGAAGAAGAAGAAGAAGAAGAGGGGATATGGAAGAGGTGGAAGAACATATTCTGTCCGGCCCCCTCAGAATCGACCTTTTTCGTAGGTCGTGTCAAGCTCGCTTCGGGGTCGATGTTCAACTTCTTCTTTCCGTTCTTCTCTTCCCCGTCTCCTTCGAACTTGTATTCAGCCTCTTCCCTCTTCGTCCACGCCTCTTCGTCTTGCTTATTTCCTTTTTCATAACCTCCCCTCGGCTTGGGGCATTGTCAAGCTGACATTCCATTGCACCATTTTTTCTCTTTCTGTGCTTCCCCCGCCTCTCTTCTTCGGGGTCTTCTCGCTCGTTTCGTTGATCTCGTAGATAACGGTACCGGCCCGGAACTAAGCTTCACGAGGTCTTTCGACTTGTTCAGCTACCGGAATACGGAGAAACGGCTTCGAGCTCCGTTTGTAGTTTATTTAATTTTAGGACCTCCGTCTCGAAATAAAAAAAGAAAATTCAACATTTCATTCGGCCAAAATGAAGCGCCAGTCACGTACAATGAGAAAACAGAAACTGCAGAAAAAATACTGCAAACAATTATGTTTTTTTTTTCAATAGCTCGAATATATGTTTCTTTGGTGTATAGCATCATTTATCGAAACAAAAAAGGAATTTTTTAATCAAACTTAAATAAAAATTAAATCACACTTAAAAAAAAATCATATTGAATTTTTCAAATCAATCGATACAATTCCATTGAAAAATGTATCATTTATTTCAATGTAATTAATTTTCTCAGTTTCTCACTGACGTCTTATTTTCTCTGGCGGTTGGTTCACTGACCTCACATTCCATACCTCAGCCACCTCATATTTCCAGTTTACTCTGCATCCTTTGCCTCACAAATTAACCTCGTCGTCGTGCACCTCTTTCACACTTATTTCGATCCGGCTTGTTTATATCTACATTTGTAAGTAATTGACTTTCATCGGGCAAGGGTCGTCTAGGTCCTGGGACACGGGCATTTCTAAATTGCGCGACGGCGTCAGCGGTGCAGCGCCAGTATGCAACCAGTAGCAGCAGCCGCAGTTGCGGCAGCCCCGCATTACATGTAACGTGAGAATGAAAATTGATCGTAAATAATCGTAAGCGCGGGCGAGCTCGCGTTCCGTGGAATAATTTGTGGGGTAATTGGGCCTGTAGAAAGCGCGTAATTAGGGGGGATATTGTAGGGCGCGGTGGACACACTTAGAGTATACATAATACGCGTGAATATGTATGTGCCTGGGCTGTAAGTACAGAGGCTGTGCAGTGGTTAAACTAAAGTGTAGACTGGCGCCGCTTAATGGATCGTGACTAGTCGTTTTTTCTCTCTCCCTTTCTTTCTCTCCTTCCTCGCATTCACTTGTTTACCAACGCCCTCACGAGGAAGTGCTTTTTATTTCTTTGTTTTGTCGCGGACGAGAAGGCATTGGGTGTCGCGGAAAGGAACGACAACAAAATCGTGCTTCGTCTATGCTGTTTGTGATGCATAACGGTGGAGTATTATTGTTCGAGGGTTCACTTCATATAACATATACTATAGTCAATAGCGATTTGCCCCGGTCGCTCCGGGCTTCACGAAAGAAAATGGGCGCGGGTATGCTCGCTCGTTTTTTGTTTCCGTTTCGCGTTATCGATTCGTGAATGAGTTTAACGAATAACGAGGGACAGAAGAACCGGGCAAAAGAGGGAGAGAGAGAGAGAGAGAGAGTGAGAACGAAGGGAAGGGAGCGGAAAGGTGGGGAATATAGAAAAAAACTGTACCAGTAAACGGAAGGGTTGTAAAACGCCGGATGGAGAAATTGTCAACGGTCCGTGACGTTCCCTCGGCTTCATTTCCTCTTTTCGTGGTGGGTTACACGTTTTCACGTGTCTCAGGTGCACCGTAAATTCTTTGCAGCAATATTTTACTGTTGAGACCTGCCGCGCCAGGCAAAAAACGTGGTTATATATGGACGACACTGTTTCACGGCCATCTTTACTCAAACATTTGGCGAATGTGGTTTTAGACGCTACGTCACGTTCCAAAACCATGTTTTTACATTTTTCTCATGCTTCAACATAGACTTTTGAGACTACGTCGACAGATAATTTTACTTAAAAAATGTAAAGAAAGATATGAACAAAATAAGACGACTAATATTTTGAGCTGCGAATCACGGAAGTCCGACCTCGAAATAGAGACATGTTTCCACGTCATAGCGGATCTCAGACTCGATCGGCTTGCTCGCCGCGATACCTCGAGTCTCGCTGACTGGACAGCAATGAGAACGGCGTGCAATCCGGTACCCCTCTATCTTATCGAAACCCCTTATCGACGCTAAATACGGTACCCTCCGGTGATATCGCGTTTAATCTTCCGATCAATGAGCGCGTATACGAGTATAGCTGATGCCTGCAACGAGAGAGAAAGAGGACGAAAGAAAGATCGGGTATAGAGTTACGCGACTCGTGTTCTCTCGGCATTTACGCTAACGTGCCACTTAGATTATACTAGGTTCTGGTTTCTTTTTTCTAATATTTAGTCTCACATATATTAACACATGTATAGGTGTGCATGTATTCTCATACACAAGCAGCAAATATACACGTCTTACATATATTCCACACCTTACATTTCCACAATACACGCAGTAAACACAGCCTAGCTACGTGAGCAAACGTACATACAGCACGCACGTAGATACCGCGTTGTTGTTTTGCATGGTAGGCGTGAAAACGAGCGTAAATATTAAGTGCACGGTACTGAGACGCATACCGTGTGTAGCCTCTTGCCTCACTTCGACCCGCTCTCGAGCTTAGTTTCCCCCCACCCCCGCACTCGTTGCACGGAGTGCAAAACTCGAGTCGAGATTACACTCCGTGACGCTGAGTAATTGTTGAGTCTAGACGGTAAAGTCCCTCTGTGTATATTCGCAACATTCAAATTCATTCTCGTTGCGCCGTGGATGGAGTCTCAAGGTGAAGGAAATTTACGGGATGACATTAATCCGCCAATTTCTGTCCTTTCCAACAGCAGACATTTTTCGATTACTGTAAACAAAATAATAACATCAGAGACCGAGTTGTCTGCGTCGTACGCGCGATTTTTTTATCGATCGCGATTCTCATTTTGAAAAATAACATACCGTTGACATTTCAGGGTGATGCGTTTTATGTATTAAGTTTAAATAAATTAAACTAAAAATTGAGTTAACATTTTTTGTAATTTTGATGAAATTTTTTCGCCTACGTACATACGACATTTTTTCTCATCGATTTTTTACTTCACTAAAGAAAGTACAGAGTTATTTGTTAATAAAATTACACAAAAATATCCCTACCTGTGGGCCCGACCGAAATAATTCTGTTATGGTGGCAGGTAATTTGGCGTCTAGCCTAATGTGAACGTTTATCCAAGGATATTTTTCTTTGAATGTCAAGAATGACCTAGATAGTGCGAAATACAGATTAAAAACATCAAAACCGTGACGGCTGCGGTGTCGTTGAGATCATTAATGATGTTTAAAACGCGCAGGGGGCTCGCTGTATGACGTCAGGGCCGGCATTGGACGCTGCGGAGTAAGATTAAGTAGATGGAATATTGCTGAGACGTGAATTAAGCCCGCAGCGCAACCGCCCACCCATGGATCAGAAGGGCCCAGAGGAGGCCACTTGAATCACTAAAATAACACGCGTACTATCCAACGCTCGAGAAGTCTCCGCGCTGTCTTCTGGACCCGATCCTATCTTTCTCTCTACATTCACCCGGCGTCTGCTGCGCATCCGAGTGACTCTCGAACGGCGAAACAGTGTCTGCACTGAAAAGACGAGACGAGGCTCGTCGAAAAGGTCTTCGGGATCCCTTGGCGCGTCGAATTATTTAGTTCAGTCGTGCTGGGCTCTAGCGTCGTGTCTCGAGCTTCGGAAAATCCTTTTCCATTACTATAGCCTCGACTCCCATTTCTTTCGCTGTTGTCTTCTGTGGAATTTTTCCGGAATCGTTGAGACCAAGGAAAGAAGAAAAAAAAAACGCTGGCGACTCGTGAATTTGCATGGAAAGAATTCGCCGAGGGAAATCGTGAGGGAATTTTTTTTTGTTCGTAAAGGAAAAAAATATGGAGAGGTTTAGCCGGAAAGCGCGATTGAAGATTGCGAGGAAAAAAGGGCGAATTAAAGTTCGGAGGTTGTGCAGGTTCGGGTCGTCGGATTAAGAGACCAGACGGAAAATCTCTTATTCTGATTATCTCAGCGCAATATATTTCGAGCCTGGGACGTTGGCTTCATTTGTCTCTTTATCATTCGACGGTTGAAATTCTACGAATACTGCTCGAAGAAATTCTTCGCCCTGGCCGCGTCGTTCCTTCCCCCGTATCCTCTGAATTAGCATGCAGAGAATGTTGTGCGTGCGGAGTGGGGGAAGGGATCGCAGAAGCAGGGCCTGGTGAATGGGCGACAGAAGGGGGGGGGGGGGGGGAGAGGGTCGAAAAGAAATGCGAAGAAGAATTATGGCGGAACACGTCTCAAGCGCTATGTCCCTTGGAATTTTTCCCTTGGCTCAATAACGGGGAATAAAGAACAAACTGCAAAAAAAGAGCCAGTTTCCCAGGTAATAATGTTTTACCGCCGGCATTTTTTCTGAAACAAATAACTAAGGGTATTATAAACATCATACCTAATGAGAGTTGTAAATACATTTTAGTTGGCAATATAAATTTACTGTGAATTTTTTTCCATAGTATTTATTCTCATGATAATAAACTGCAGTACTTATAAAAATGTATGCACATTTTAAGGAACTGCTAAGAAAATTGAGTGTACATTTAATCGAAAATAATGTAATGAAATTTCATTTTTCAAAATTACGTTGAAATTGACTAAAAATGTAATACTTTTTATAATAGCGGTATACAAACGTTGCAATCTAAAACTATCAAGTCAATTATTCGATAACTATTTTGAAACCAAGATCATGAAGTTTTACGAATCTATTTAAAATATGAAAACGTTAAGTGGGTACAAAGTATTTTCAACCCTATAGACCTGGCCTGGAAACGCCGTGGTATTCACAGGAAGGTCTACCTGTCTAGGATTAAAACACGTAATGAAAAGTAAAAGTGCGAAAACAAAGCGAGAGTTGCCAAAGGGCGATGCGTGGGCGAGAACGCGCTCGAGGAAGAGGATCAAGAAGAAGACGAAGAAGAAGAAGAAGAAGCAGCAGCTTTGCAAGGGTTTTGCGGAAACCTGTTCTGACCGCTACTCGAGTCCACTCTAGTCTTCTCTACTCCACTCTCGACTGGCTGTTCTCGCAGGGCCCCGCGGCGTCCTCGTGCACCAGGTCTCGGCGTGCAGTGCACCTGTACCGAAGCCGGACAAAGGGCCACTTGTTCATCTTTTCGTCGGACCACGTCACCACAGACATTTCTCGTTTTCTATGATTTATTTCCCTATGGTCCTCCATGGCCCGTATGGAAGATAATCCAAAGCGTGTTGAAACCGTTGCGTGTCCTTTTGAAAAGAAGAACGTGTAGCAGTTTCATCCAGAATAATATCCATTGGGGCGATAGCCAAAGGAGATGAATGGAAATTCATCTCTTCTTCAATTCTTCAGCACACATTTCAATTTCAGATTCACTGTCTTTCACCGGATTCCCCGGAATTCATTACAACCGTTGGCAAATATTTATCTTGGTATTTCATCGTCGTCATTCCACCTCCCCCCCCCCCCCCCCCTTTGTAACTGGCTTCTCAAAGTCAACGGAAGGAAAGGCGATTCAATGGAAATCATAAACCCAAATCTGCAGTTCGCATTGAAGTAGCCGAGGCGCGGGAACGAAGACTCGAATTTAAACTCTCAATTAGACACCTATGGCCTGTTGAGCCTGACAGGAGACGCTGGGTCAACATTCTTCGCCGAAGTCTCGACCTCCTCGATCTCTCTGTTAAACCTGACAAGCCTCGGGAGAATTTTCCCTTGATCTTTGCCCTCAGCCCAAGTTTCTACGGGTTCTCTGGGTGATCCCGACAGAGAGGGGTCTTTGTTTCTCTTTTTCTCTCCTCGTTGGAATGAGTTTTCGTAAACTTTGCCGTTACTCGCCTCGCAGAAGGGCGTGGAAATATCCGCCTCTAGCCACACTTCCTTAGGGTGACTTACGGAGTGCACAATACAGAATTAAGAATTTATGAAGCGTGAAATGAGGATAATTAGCGATCCGTATTTTTAACAAAAGTTTTTCTCAATGTAAGGAGCCTCACAGACTCTCAATCTTCGCACATGTATGTTAGGCATTTTTTAAAGGTCTCTAAAGTCAGTTGACTAACAAAAAAATCTAGAAGAAAATCCTGTATCTGCGAAGCTTACTTTGTCATAGCATGTCAATCACAATTTCCTGTAAGAGTCCTGAAGTTCCTCCACCGCACGAATTATTATTTTTCTCATTACTGGAATATCCTTCACTAGGATCTTGTCGGTCGGATCGTTAATCCAAGAGGTCAGGCGTGTCTCCCTTCAACGTTGCTCTCGCGCTACTTCCGTTAGCTTCATTTTCGCGCTGCAGAAGTGGATTAGAAGAGGCAGCGTAGTGAGCATCAACGTCTTAACCTCCGCTTCGTTTCGTTCGTATTCTGCGCGATAGCGGCGAGGTTTCCGGACGGTCGGTGTACGTTGATATGCTGGTGGTGCGATTCAGGTTCGTGGGAACCCGTGGAAGTCGCTGTATAGCTGTGGCGTACCGAGCTCCCCTGCCTTACTAGCTCGGTTGCCGGCTACGAGACCTTTTCTCACTGCGATCCTCGCACAACGTGCACGTACGTGTTGGTCGGTGTGCAGCAGTATCCGCGCCTTTCCAAAGCTCCAGCTACGAGAGCCGCACGTTCTTTCTCGTTCTACACAGTCGGACGGAGTCGCTCGGTGATTGGAACCCGAACGAATTTCATCTTCGTCTCTTCGCAAGTCAGAATTCGCTCGGGCGTGAAGCTCGTTAACTGCTGTTGCTGCTGCCCCAACGTAACCTCGACCCTGCCCCTTTCCATTGGCGCTCCTGGATCTCGAGAGTCGAGAAATCATGTCCGCAGTCGATTATCATACGGTGCTTCCCGATATACCGTGAAATCGTGACCGACGTATTTTACCGTGGTTCGAAAAATCTTTCCATCCGGTCTCGTGAATTACGGAAACTGGGCAACGGTATTCATTGTGTAGGGATTTTCCATTTATTTCAGTGCAGTTTCTTACATCGGTTTCGTGATTCTGGCGAATTTCCGCGCGGTTGTATTTCTTTTTGTAAAAAAAAAAAAACGTTTTTAATTACTTAGGATCAGTGTGGAAGATACGGCGCGTTATGCAACAGAGAGGAAGAGTTATGCGTACTGAACTGCGAGTGGTGCGAGGTATTCAGGAAGATTTGCGGAATATAATGAAATAATGTATACCGCACATGATATATATCGTGGGCCATACATCTCTCGCGATCGAGCGCACTGCACCCCGGCGAATAGATTAGTCACGCGAACTAAATGCCACGGAACTTCCGCGACGGTGGTAACCGTAACGCGTGCGTGTTGAAATTCTCTGCAGGCATGCAACAAATGTAACAATAAGATGAAGCCAAACATAAAAGAGAATGAATACAAATTTTATTACGTTACGCGGAGCTTCTAATTGTGGTCCTGCGATAATTCAGCCGATGCCGAAGTAAAATGAAAAAATGGAATTACCAGTTCACACGCTAATTGATTAGTGTCGAGTATCTTTGGGGAAATGAAAAACCGTGTCGAACAGTTCGTTACATTTTACTCGCAATGTTTGCCGGAATTTATCACGATCGGCTTTACTGACGGATAAAAAACAATGAAGCGACGCGGCAACTTGTGTACATGTATGAGCGATGCATATTGCATATATACCGACGAAATGTGATAACATCACGTATGTAGATACACCGAGAGATACACCCGCGGGTACCGTGCTAATATTTATTCGTTCGCGATTCGCAGAACGCACTGATTCTAACGATAAATATTTGGGTGTCTCGTTCGAGCGGAGACGCGAGAGATCTACTTATTCGTCGGTACGTCAACATTAAATAGACGATATTGCGCGCCCGCGGGAACGCGAAGGGGAACGCGAGTTATACCGGGTGTCGAATTATTTATGCCGGGGGAAAGCGCAGACGGCGAGTTCGCATGAAAAGTTGTGGGAACGGAAAAAAAAAGAACGAACGGAAAACGTATTCAAACGAAAAACTCGCGTCATTCGTTCAACTGCGATTCAAAGGGAAATCTCAAGAGAGTTTAAAAAAAATGTAAAAGTAAATAAAGTCCGATTTATTATTCGTAAACCAAACGTGGTAAATGAGATGATTAAAATTGACGCAATTAGTTCATAATATAGTATTTTTTCGTGCATGAATAATTCGTTTTTGAGCCTGCTTCAATAAAAACGAGATTGGTATTTTGTTTCGGTGGCGCAATATTAACCTCACCCTATCGCGGGGGTTGATTTTCCATGCACCCTGTATAAAGCTTGATGAGGCAATAGAAAGCGAATATGTACAGCAGATAAACTCCGTGCAGACACGCTGGGGCATTAATTACCCGGGCCGATGAATTTATCATATCGCCCGTACACGCTTGATGCTGAATTTGCATTCGGTATACGTGCAAACGCGGGGAAATCCACTGTTGCAGTATTTTCCATGCACCGAGAGTTCGTACCGCGACAATTGCACGTATTTTGTCGATTCAAAAGTTTACCGAAGGTTATGCGCGCCCGTTGGCTTGTGCAGATTGCGGGCGGCACGTTCGATCGGCCAGTTTTGCGGGCAAAGGCGATTAATAATTACCGCTCGGAGGCCAGCAGCCTGATCCGTGCTTACGGAATATCCCAATCATTGGATGAATCTCGAAAGCAGCCAACCAAACAATAATCGTGTCATCGACTTTACCGCGACGCTCTGTATTAGCTACATAAAAATAAAAAAATCAAGCCGCAAAGTGAACGTTTCTCGTCACTGAAGCGTACGATATAATATAATAATTTTCCTGCATCACCTTTGTGACCAAGCACTGTTTCCACCATCATTTCAAAAACCTTTTTTTAATTACAATTTTGTGATAATAAATACGGATAAAAATGCCAAAACCCCGCTTGAAATCGTTAAAAGAATTAACCAACGTTTGAGATCAAATAAAGCCGCGATAAAATTCTTGTCGAGCATTTTCTTTTTTCAGCTCAGCCAAAACGGATGATTTGACGCGAGCATAATTTTATCGCTGATGACCTCACTTTACGTCAAACGTGACATTGATTTGAGCTTGTGTACAGCCACTTTCGTGACAACCAATCAGAGCGGGAATAGCACGACAAAAACAAACACAATCGCTTTTCGATATTTCGCTATAGGTATATTCGCCGTCCGGGCGAGATGCTGCGGCTTAGCTCAAGAGTTGGTTGCTCGGGTCGTGAGATCGAAATCCATCTGGCGCGACCGAAGATAGAGACGGGAGATTCGTGCTTCGCCGAAGATGGGGGTCTTGGCTTCTCAATAGCATCGGATGCCAATCGGTCCACTTCCTTTTCCGTTGCGTATCGATACGGCCTAATAACATTGCTGTCGGGGCAACCCACAAATCCACTTTGATTGTGACTTTCACTAACTTCCTGCTCATTTAATCTCTAAACAAGACTAAACCGAGCAAACGTAAACTTAAACAAAATTCTCGAATTGTATTTTCCTGTTCCTAAATTAATTAAGCGAAATTTTTCTGTTTCAGGTAAATTAAACTTCTTCCGCCATCTATATACGCATCAAAAAACGCAGTATCGCAAGTATAGATCATGATAAAGACCAACGGACACGTTAAGACATGTTCTGGATGATTTATAACGTAGACGTTTTCAACCGACATGATCGATTCTGCTTTACACGCAAGACTACAAAGAGAGATAAAAATGAACGTAATTCAAAAGTGCAAATTCTGGGGGTACATTGTATAATCACACCGACACTTACAGACACTCACAGACTCTCAATCGTTCTCAAACAAGATAAAGATGTTATTGAATTTTTTTAACTTTTTTCTAATTAAGGTAAAAAAACATACGATTGTAAGAGATAATTGAGACGATTGTTGTGCAAACTTAAATTTCGTCGTCTGCACATTCTGAAAAATTGATCCTAACGTTAAGCTAAGGAACCAAAACGCGATTACCATCTACAGACTTCTACATTAGCTACGCGACTCCTCGAAACGCCCGAGTCATAAACATGGAGAAAACGATTTTGCTATGCCAGCAAATCTTTTGTTAAAATGGTGACAACATTGCGTTATCCGCTAGGCTAACAATCTTTTTTGCGCGACTAACATTTTTTTTTGCCAGACAAACAAATTTCTTTGCTAGTACAACAAAGTTGTTTGCTAGGTTACCAGAAAACTCAATGTTGTCACTATTCTAACAAAAGATTTGCTGGTATAGCAAAACCGTTCTCTCCGTGAACCCACAGGTATAGTAATAATTATTAGACTCGTATAGTAATCGAGGAACATAGGTCATGAACCCGGGGTCCTTTTTTATTCCCTGTAAAACGTTACAAGTGCCACGTGGAATCCCTTCCGATGTTTTGACAGTGCGCCACCTGCGCAACCGGGAGCGGTCCATGAATATCAGGGCGCGAAACCCAGCCTGCGCACCTGTCTCCAGATTACCACGCGAGTCTGGAAATCATCACACCACTCATCCCTCCATGGCATTCTCCGTTAATCCCAGGGAGGGATGACTGAGCCATTTTTATCCTGAAATATTCGACGCACCCCCAGCTTCCATCGGGGACGTTAAGAGGGATCCGAAGTTCGTACCTCGGAGTAAAGTGCAGCCACACATCCACGCTGATAATACCCCCCGGGTGGACGATAACACGGTCGTGGGTGAGAGGAGGCCGGCTTATTATAATTAATAGCCGTAGTTGGAAGGCATGAGCCTCGCCAGTCATTTCGCTGAATGGGCCGTAATTCAGGTGCGGGGCTCACTTTCTTGTGAATAGACCTTAATTCGCAGTCACCCCAGTGTGACGTAGGTGCCCCGTCGTCTATGCCAACAGTGTGGACGGTGTGTGTCTCGGTGATACGCCAGGTCACGACGCGGTCGCCGTCGCTGCTGCTGCTCCCGCCATCTTGAAACTGTCCGTGGGGTGGCTGTGCGGTGTGCGGGTTGATTTTGATGGATCACCCCTGCAGCTAGAAAGCGTCAGAGCCGCAAGACTGGAATTTATACGCGCGGTTCTATGTACGGCTGGGCCCTATCATCGCGGATATACCACGGCTATACCGCATACGCGTGGGTATAACACCGACCTGCGCCACCCTCGCCGGTTCCTTCCACAATTTCTCTCTTGCCATATATCTCATTCTTCGCCGACTTCCGGTAGACACGTGTCGGAACCGAGGAAAACGACGTTGTAATTATCGGCTGTGAATCGCATCCGTCGGCGTGAATCCCCGACGGGCCTCTAGCGCGGCTGCCATTCCGCCCGGTCTGCTCGGCACCGCTTTGCCATTAGTCGACGTTTCTCCTTTCCCCGGTGTACGTGGCTCGCGGATCTCGCATAAAGAACTATCGGAAAATTCTCAGGCAGACTCTATCGCTCTCCGCAGTTTTTGCCTTTTCCCCCCCGCCGACTTCCCAACCTACGGCTGCACGCGGAACTTGGCAGTCGGGCGTCCGCGCGTTTCGGAGCTCCGCGCACCACCTATACGAACGGACGTGTTCATCAGCTTCCCTTTTTTCCATTCTTCTGGCTCGGCATTCAGCCGGCACTGTATAGCCATGGGCGCGAAATTGGGGAAAATTCGGTCTGACCTTGCGGGTGGGGGAGGACGCACGTTCGTTTCCGTCAATTAAATAATGCTTCTTCTTCGTCCCGGGGACACGGGATACGCGCGCAGGGGGAGAGAAAACGAGGAGTGGTGACGGAACGTGACGGACAGCTCCCAGAACCAATTTGATCTTTTTTTTTCATTCTCTATATTCATACCGCTGGTAACATCGAAGGCAGAGCATCATGTGTACTGCCGGAGTGACGCTGGTCACGTGCATCAATCGCGCTGATTTTGATGGATCACCACTGATTGCTATTTCCTCGGGGAGATGTGTAATGTGGCAGTAGGCGCTGCATTTTCGGTTTCTCGGTGAGACAGTTCCTTGTCCTTTGTCCTTTTGCTGTGTTGACGAAAGTGTCTTGAAAAAAGAGCTTACTTTTCCTTCGGACATTTCAAGAAATCGGAGTAAAGAATGGTTTCCAAATATTTCAGTTTGTGTTGTCAGATTTCTTAGGATGAACATAAATCAAATCAATTGATGCCCTAATCATTCAAGGGCGAATACATTTTTGTCATGTCGTTCATTTGGATCTTACACGGCTTTTTTTCAATACTGAGACGCTAACCCGCGTTAGGCCTTGTTTACTGTGCTGTTGGGTAAAAGTTTGTAAACAAAAGACTTTTTGTGGCGCCACTTTTTTCTTTTTTTTTCTATTTACTTTCTTACCGCTCGTGTTTTCCTTGGGGTGTTTGATAGAAGACAGCCAGATGGTCGGAAGGTTACGGACGAAAGAAACTATTCTTGTCCCTCTCTGCGTTAGAACCCTCTTTGAATTTATCGCCACTAAACAGCCGCGCTCGGACGACCGCGAAGACGGGTTCACGACGTAATTATTAGTACAGTTATACTACGGGATCCGGGAACGAAAAGAAAACTTGGAACAGAGAATTCTCGAGTGCTCCCATCTTGAGTTTTATCTCGAGTCCTCGTGACTCAATTTCAGGACCCACGTGTCTTTGTTTACGATAGCTCTCGAGCATTTATTTTCTCGTCTCCGGCCGCGACGGCTCGTTCTGTTTAGTTAGCATAGAGGGCGCCACGGTTATTTCACCGTTATGGGCATGAAATTCCAAACGTTTTTTTTCCTCGATTCTTTATATCAACTTCGCAATCGAATGCCTTATATACATTTATGCAGGCATCTAACGCCTGAAACGCTATGCACCGGCGAATAATCGGCGAAAGTTGGAAAGTTAATTATCGCCGTCCGCCGCCTTCGCCGCCACCTTCAGCGCTAGATATTATTGCAAGGATAGAATAGGGAAAGCGTGTGAATCTGACCGGCGCCGGTGCGTTCCCTCCCAATGCGTTTACCAATTTTACGTACATTTTGACTCGATTACTCAAACTTTAATTAATATTGTGCAGAATTCATTAATCCGTAAAAGTCCGTAATCCCGCAATGTCTTCGGAGTTTCGCTCGATGGACGAAGTTCGAGTAATACCATTAATTATTACGTTCCTTTCAGTCTGTTCAATTATTCCAATTGCTCTTTTACCTGAATGCATAAATCTCGGAGAATATACATTTCCACGGATTCTAACTTTCTTAACAAAAAAAGCTGTGATGAAACTTCAACGCTCCAAATGAGTGCAACAAATTGCACAACTTATTCACTGAATAACCTTTCGCACCTGTAAGTTTTTTTCTTCAGCATATTTTCAAACCTCATTTGGAATGGTGAAATTAATTAATTTTAGGAAATTAAAGTCTATTCGACTCCTTCAAGCCGTTTGTTTAACCCGAGATACAAAACCATTCCACGGACTTGCTTCTCTTATTGTAGAACTTAACGGAATGACCAAGCGACTCGAAATATTTAGTAGTATTTGCCTACAGCGGGTTTCCCCAGTCCCGTTGAGGGACACGCAGGAAAAACAAGACAGAAATAGAAAGAGACGCCCTTGAAGAGGAGTGGCAATGCCCTTCGAGTGGCAATGCTTCAGGGGAAACGCGTGCTCATCGGAGGGAGTTGAATAATTGAATTTATATCGAAGGGTTGTTTCGTCCGCGACGCTTGTAGCTTTCTCTTGCTGTCCCTCCTCTGTGTACACTCGTGGCATCACTTCCCGACGCAAACTCGTGGCTATTCTCTACTCCTGCTTCTCGATTAATTTGTGAGGCTTCTCGAACGTGCCAACTCACCCCTTGCGAGCTTCTCGGTTCTCCAACCCCCTACCGGGGATTCCCCCGTCGTTCATCCCTTGTAAGTCTTCGCTGCTTGGAAAAACACGTCAGACGCACTAAAGCAATATACCTCGCGTGCGACGTAAATGGCTGCTAGTGGAATCTCAATATTTGCTTTTATTCAATTTTTATTTCAAAAACGGGAACAGGTTCAGCCGACCATGCTGCTTGGGTTTAAGGAGAATCACCACTTAGCAGTCAATTCGAAAAGTAAATTTTAGACTGATCAATAATTTGTAATTTTTAATTAGTTGATCATTGTTTGAAAAAATCGGCTCTGCAAATTACTTGTTATAACATTTATTTATCGTTACATTCGAAAACAGTCGCCATACATTCAAGGGGTCGTTTTTTATGGAAATGTATCTATTTCGATGAAACGGAATCCCCCTGGCGATTTTTTTTTACAGTCTAACAAATGAGATAAGTCTGAAATCACGAGACGCGAGAACTTTTTACAGCAGTTTCGTCGTGGATATACGACAAATTGTGCTGTTTCAACAAATTTCAAGTGGAAATGACGAAAATTCTCTAGACACTTTAATGTACACCGCTGCATTTATTTTCATTTCTTTACTTTGGCGTTGAATACATCCACCGCTTGTGTTTCCTCGAGCTTCACTCTGCCTCTTCGTCTACGCGTTCGCCGCTGTGCAACATTCCCGCTTCGGCGACATCGTTCCGGGGGCTAACGTCGCATTATGCAACCGTCGACCCGACGACGTCGACGGGAAACGTTTCTCCTCGTTATGTCTCCTCGCCCACGACGTCCCACTCGAGCTGCCCCTGATAACAGAATCAAAGCTAAGTCGACTTGCTTCGCACACCCCCGACTCGTACCTCGCTCAATCCCGCGCTTTTATTCAATTTCCTCGTTTGCTTTACAAAAGAAGAATTCAATCGGAGACAGTTTAAACGTGTCGCAGTTCATGCAGTTGGGCTCTCATCTATTCTCATTGCTGGTCTCATTAAGTGGAAAGGTGGATCTCTACGAATAATAATGACGATAATGTGAAGTACATTGGTGTCGGTTATTCTATATATATGAATGATCAGCAGCTGTGATCATCGAGCAAAACCTAAAAAAATGTACATCTTTCATATCATAAAAATATAATAAATTAAAATAACGCGTAGTACACAGCAACAATATTTTAATAACAACAAATAATGTTGGTTATTTAAATAAAAAATGTGTATACAATTTTCCCACTAATTCGACCGTGTGTAACGAAGTTTTGTAGGCAATAAAGGCTGTGAACCGATTAATCTTTGCAACGATCAATATTGTATTTATGCAACACAGAACGTCTGAAATAATTTACTGAATCGGCGATGAAAAATGACGACTTGCTTCGTCGACCAAGACAAGAAACGAACAGCCGCGTTCGGTGCCCTTTTTTCATTCCCTTCATGTCGGGCGGAAGACACTCGTTCATCACCGGGTGGTATCGAGTGATAGCTCAGTTAAGATGCTGCATTGCACGCGCCACGTGAGTCTAATCTACCCAGAAATAGCCCACTCACGGCTTCATAGTGCAGTGGTATGGAACACTTCCGACCTGCCTCCCTCTGACAAGAGGCCAGGACATCGCTATCCCTGAGCTTTTACGAAAAACGAAGTAACGATATGACTGCGATATAATTCATGTCGTACCTCACGAGGGGCGATTAATAAGAGCGCAAGATCGTTTGGAGGCGCCAGGGCAGAATGAGGGTGGCTTGCGTTACACCGCGGGGTGCAATTCCAGCCTGACTCGCATCTCGCTGAAATAACGCACCGACGAAGAGTAATTTCCGGCTCGGTGTATATCGCCACCCCCGGAGCTCTCGAATTGTAGCCCGAATTAATCAAAACGAAAATTCGTAATTGCAATTAGGGCTAAACGAACGGAACGAGATACAATGTAGACCTTGTATCTCGTTCTATTCGTTTCTCTCGTATTATCTGCGAGACGAGAAAAGAAACAGAGACGATTATGGGTCTTGTGTTCGCAGTCAACTGAGCAGTCCATTATCGCACTTGTCTGAAAACACTTGTTACAATTATTGCAATTTATTCTAGTGTCAATATCCAATCAACGCGAACCGATAAATTGACGCGAATTAATTTGTCTCGTCGATAACGTCAAAGTTACAGTGACAAAAAGCCGACAGCTGTAAATAGCAATGTGTCGGAAGAGAAGGATCTCTTACTAAGTAGGATTAAAGCTTGTCACAAAGGGCGGTAACACGAGCTCTCTACGGAAATCTCGGAATATACCCGCGAGCCACCTCTTCAAGTCACATTAGAAGCAACAGTTCTGCAGTCACCACTACCACTGTTAGTAGTAAATAGGAGCGCGTAGTGCAGTGCTGAAAGCAAGGAACCGAGGCCAATCTCGCCTTCAACCCCGGCGGCGTCGTGTTGACTTCGACCTAAAGAGCCAACGCTGGAGGAAACTAGCTGCTCCGTACATTTATATTACGTACAGCGGCTGCTAAAACGCCGACGTTACGGTATTTGCTTATCGTGTTCGCGTCGAAGCGAGAGCTCCTTGGTCTCCTCTTACCTTGCGTATATTATCTCTATCTACGTGTATACACACGCAGGTATATACCCACCACATACGATTTGAACTCGCGCCTCTCTTCTATCTCCCTCCGGTCTTGCCACTCGTCTTCTCTCGAGCCGGCGACACGAGTGTAGCAACGGAGACACGACGGAAACTTCGTGGAACTCGAAACCTAAACTGTCGCGACCGTTATAATATATGTTGTTTATCTCGAAACGGAGTCGAGGTGTTATGAACAATGCTACGAAGCTCACAAGCGATTGGTTGGAGATAAGCGATTTGAGATACCGAAATTATTCGCTCAAATATTCGAACGAAGCTGGACTAAAAGAATGGCAAAGACGAATTTTCTAAAACTTTCTCACTTTTTCAACGCTTCTGCAAAGCCATCGATGCGTGAAGGTATGCCAGTCGATTAATCAATTTATCGTGGGGGAAGCTTCGTGTGTCTTCTATGATAATAATTCAGTGATTGATGCACAAAAAGTGTTGAAAAATAGTATTTTCATGGAAAATCAAGCCTGAATTTTCAATGCCATTGTCAACACTGAATAGCAGATGGGAAGAACGTCGCCTAAAAGGGTTAACAGCGCGTTAGAGAGTTCAGAATGTTAGGAGTGTGTGTGTCGTGGACTAGACTGTTGGATGGAAATGCGATTACAGTGGCGGAGCGAGCCCTGTAGCGACGCATAGTTTCATCAAGGGAGATCTTGAATTACTCCGCACTCAATTAGAATTAGTCAGTTCCTCTAGTGTGTCTCGTTCCACTAATTGGACGAACCACTGGTGAGCGCGGCGAGCGCTCGCAGCGCCTCGGCACACCAGTCAACGCTCAGTTACGTCTCTGTTACACCCGGGAGACTCGCGAATATTAATTAACAACAGGGCAGCAACGTCTGAAGCAGCAGAGGCCACGTCGCGCGTTGTTTTATCTCACACAAGGTCCGATCTCGGGTACCACCTTCTTTCAAGCGGTCAAATCTTATGTCCGATAAATTTTACTCTTCCGCTGCAACAAAGAGCGTCGACTCAGACACAGAGCAACGACAAAACTCGTTCCTTTGAGAGCACATGTTGACCGGGAGGTTACGCAACTCTGTACGAGATTGTGGGGTCGAGACAGTTGTATGACAACACAACGTCGTGTGAGAACGTGGCTTCCGCGTTTTCCCAAACGTTCCGAGTGACATGACCCTCTATTTAATTTATTTGTCACATTTGGAAGCACCGATGTCGCGCTAAACGTCTGGATTAACTGAGTCTCTGAGTCTCTGGCTTCCTTACACGGAGAAAACTGTCTATGTTATGACAACAAAACTCGGTTTGTTGGCTGTTGGTTTGTTGCCATGATAATACGTAATGTAATTGTAACGGTCAGATTGTACGGCCAACCAACAAATATTTGTTACGGTATCTAAAAACTGTAGGTTGCTGATTATCTGTTAACGTAACAAATAATTAGTTGGCTTGATCTTTCTGATTGTTACTACAATGAATCTTATTGTTACTACAACCAATAAGTTATAGTACGACGTTATTCTGGCAAATGTTATTTGTTGCTCTTACAAATAAAGCGTAAGAAATATTTTTTTGTTACCGTCACTGAAGCGTTTGTCGTCACTATATTGACATACAGAATTTGTTGCAGTGACTTGTGGTGAGTTGTTCTAACATAGACAGTTTTTTTCCGTGTACCAATCTCTATTACTTAACATAAATATACTTGTTATTTCATTGTAATAACTTCATTAGTGCAGGCAAAAAAAATGGAGTTCATTAAATTCCGCAAAAAAGATCGGGCGTCGTTCTCCATTTTTTTGCAAGAAAAATTCTTAGAAGGGATTGCAAAATTTGAAGACTTTTTTAAGTTTATAAAAGAAGCCTATTAGTACTGCAAAATAATGAGATACTCATTATTACTGTTAATAGTAATCAATTAAAATCATGAAGGTTTACGAGCCCTTTTGTTACGTACGGCTCGGACAACATACGTCCTCGCATCAGAACAACTGAAATCAACCTGTAATAGCAATCTTTTTTCTCAAGATATTGACTTTCCGATATTCTATAACGATACACCCTGTCTCAATCCTTTTTAAGTAATTACTAACAGAATGAGCCGCGATTTCCTTATGTCAGATTTTACATCATACAAAAAGTTGCAACGTATAAACGTGGCTCCGGTTCCGATAATTCGGGTTACCGATTGGCTGCTGTAGCCAATCAGAGCACATAAACTGGCAACACTGAATGGTAGGCCTCATGACCATTTTGACATGAAAAAAAAATGTCAAACGCGAGCTTAATCTGATCATCCTGGTGCCCGAATACGACTAACGAATAAAACAATAACAATGGGTTCGAAATGTGAAATTGCATTTAAAAATAATACAATATGGTAAGTGTTATGAATATATAATGGATATATTTGCATTAACATTTGTTAAAGAATCCTTCTTCCACATTTTATATACAAAAATGTTGGTGTAACCATTTTTACTACAATTTATTTGTATAAAATTTATTCGCTACGTTTGTTGTATAGCATTATATCCGTCCACGTTTCTATTCAATCCAGACCACTCATGGAGTATTAGTGGTAGCAATTACCCTGCGAACGTATGGGATCAGAGTGGATATAGTGTATTCAAGTAGAGCAGTCCCCAAAAGGTATCCCGATCTGTGGTTAAGGGGTGTACGTTCAAATGAGGGATTAGCCATTGACAAAGAAATGAATAAAGGAGTGGTGGAATTGTGTCCAACGATGAGCCTGGATCAAGAGCCCACAACAGCCCTCCTTTATTCCTTTTTCCTTCTGTATAGCTTCTACAATATCCCTTTCTCGCTCTGTTCCAAAATGAAGGAGACATCTGTCGATTGGCATTGGCAAAAAAGCCAGAGGTCCTGACAAAATATATAAGGGCGGATCAGGCGACGAATAATGATGATAATGATTATTATTATGATGGCGGCGTCAGTTTCGTGCGGGGGGGGGGGGGGGGGAGGGGGTCGTAATCTATGGTGTTCGCAGGATGCGACGTGTACGTGGGAAGGAATCGAATGAGCCTTGGGTGAAGGAAAAATTACGGCAATTTTCACTTCATTTGGGAAGTCGGCGGAGAAACCAGGGGGCGAAGGACTTTTGTCCTTGGAAAGGCTGCGTTTTTTCAGTCGTCTGTCTGTTCTCACACTTTTTCGCGTTCTTTTTCAGGGAGCTCGCGTGGATGGCTCCCTCTCTCTTTCTACGCTCGATCGCCATCGCGGCTTTGCTATATCTCTCTATCCGAAACTCACGCTACGTCGATCCCCGGGGATCCGGGTCTCCAGTCGCATTATATCCTTTGAATCTACAATTACGGTGTAGTAGTAGGCTTCAGGCCCGACGTAGCTCGCGGAACGAATGAACGAACGAACGAGAGCGGTTGCTGCTGCTGCTGCTGCTGCTCGTCCTGAGTCGAGGACCAGCGAGAAATGCCGCACACGTTTCACGAAAGTTTGCGCGCGGAATACTAAAATCACGCGCTGCTTTGGCTGGTTCCTACGTTGGCAAACAGGATCAATACCGCGGACGAGGGTGACACTAGGGGTGTGTCTGTGTGTGTGTGTGTGTGAGCAACTTGGTTCGTTCTCTCGTTCGTTTGCTTTTCATACCTTTCTTCGTGTCTTCCTTGATGCCGAAGCTTTCGTGAGGAGTAGGAGGAGGCGGAGGATGAAAGGTCACTGGAAGGTCCCAATGTTCTACGTGTCATCCAAGCCCTCCGAGGTGGTAATAGCTCCGTTTTCTTCGCTGTCAAATCTGCGTGTCATCCTTCGTCTTCTCTTCTCCTTCTTCGGTGAAATATCCTTGAATCAAACTTCTGGCTGTGCTCTTCATTTTCCAACCTGTGTGTAGTAATCCTTTGCATCTTCTAGCTGCCTTGAATCTACATACCGAGATTCTAAATTCTAAGGACAGTTCTCCTGGATATTGAGAGCTTATAAGAGTAAAATATACGGCATATAGGAGTCGAGCCATATTTATTAACTAATTTTCAATTTTTGTTCACTTGAATGTTTTTCTGCAATTTCCTTCCCATCCGGCTCTTACACCGCTGAAATCAAGATGTTGTATATATGGGCAATTTACAGTTTATTTTTGTCGTCTAAAATATTTTCGGAAGGGTCTTATCGTCCTACGTTCATTGCCTTCGTCGTCCCACTGAAAAACCAGAAGATGGTCGTTTATTCCCTGAGGCTTTAGACTTCGTCGCTGACTCTTTCGATACACTACAGTGTAATCGAGTTTTCAATCTGCTTTCACCGAGACGCGGAGAACCAGTCGAAAATCGACAGGCTGGAAAATTAAAACCTTGCCTCTTATGCCTTTGCACCAGCAATTCCGTTTTCGAGGCGTAAAAAATAATATTCCCAGTGGCTGGCGTTTTTCTGATTTACGATGTAGTGATATCCTCCCCGAGTGCGTTGATTGATTAATCGATTTTTCGTCTCCCGTTTTCTTTTTCATTTTTTTTCGTTTTCTCCATCCATCCCGGCCTATATGCTCGCCGGTCTGCAAATATATTCACAACGTCGTGCGAATATCCTCCCTATGTATATTCATATTACGATCGTAGATCATCACTCCCGCGTTGACGAACACACGTGTACAAACTCCGCTGTATGCTATATATATAGCATATACTTGGGCAGAAGAGTCAGGGACGAAATATCGGAACGGTGTGTGCACAGATGTCGCGTACGTTGAATTGCTTTTTTCATTCTCCGCTTCGTTTTCCCTTTCGCCTCATTCTTGAGCTATACAGCTGTGCCGAAATTGTTAATTGCTCAGTGGAATTTATGGCAAGTCGTATAAATAATAAATAACGATTGTTTATTTTTTCAAAACACTAAATATGTGCATACATCTCTTTTTCGTTTTACGGAATTACTCATTTTCTACCAAATTTAATTTAATTTTTTTTCCTAATGAAATACTTATTAAATACGTAATTATTAAAAACCTATAATTATTTCTTACTTTTATTTCTATCTCACAGAGTGTAGCGAAATTTGAGCAGCCATGGTATAGCTTGCGTGTTGATGTTGCTTCCGAGAAGCAAGACACGTTCCCTCAGCGAAACCACCCTCGCAAATGCAGCGCTTTGGACGGTAGCACTTCTTTTTTTACTTCTTCTATGTGGCGTTTGAAGCTGAAAAGCCTTGAGGCCACAAAGTTTTCACAAGCGATGAGATAACACGGGCCGGGCCATTATTCCTTCCTTCCAAGAGGCGAGCAGACGCTTGCGGTAATCTTTGAAAAAACTCCACTAGCTGACAGAAACAAACGCCAAGTCTAAGGAGCTGTAAGAATAAAGAGGTCACGGCACCGGCTGCAAGAAGCTTATCGCATAAACTCGTTCCCCGCGACTTTGTTCGACGTTTTGTCAAACTCGCAAACTCCAAAGACTGTTTTATATCGTCCTATTACAGTTTATGTGCCAATTACGAATATCATAATTTTCTTTCTCAGTTCCAACATTCAATGATAATTTTTTATGATCCGTTCCACGATTCGGTGAAAGGGAAAACGAGACAGTGAAAAAAAACCAGACAGTCTTGTAAATTGGAGGAGCTCGTGACAATCGTAATATGAGAAAAAAAAATTCCCGTTCCGTTGTTCGAATACCGCGAATGTCAAACGATATCTCCAATTACGATCATCGAATACCCTCACAGGGATTGTCCCATAATTCTCTTCGTGATGAACCCACAAAATTCGTTTGTTCGGTTTAGGCTCGGTCGAACACACACAAGAAAACAAAAAAATATCGATCGCGTCTCCGTCCCGGCATCCATGGTAATTCGATATTGCATATAGTCTGGCCAATGCATTCGACACTTCGAGCACTCTGCGGTTACGGTCTGTATGTGCTTTGACGACCCACTTGGCCCTAGACTAGCGTGCCACCCTCGGTTCTTCGTGCTCGAGGTAGGAGCACGGAAGAAAACTGCGCAGTGAGGACAAGCGAAGACTAGACCGTAGACCAAAAGAGCACGGACAAGGCATTAAACCTATGGCCCTATGCTATTAGAAGGGAAAGGTCCTCCAAAACTGAAAAAAGCGTTTCGAGTTTCGATATCGATAGCGCAGCGACAGCGAGTTTCGGTTCTTTTCTTTATCCTGAATCGCCTTGACGCTCACCATACACGTATATATATATATATATATATGTGACAGCTAAGCTTCCCACATGAAACAATAGGGACAAGACCCCCTCGGTCGGAGGGTCGTGTTCGTGAAGAGAAATGCTGGGAGGGTCGGCGTAGAAAGGCGTCTCAAATTTCGCTGAATCAAAGGTGATGCGCGAGCCGGCTCGAGTGGCGGAAGTGCAGGGTGTGTGCAGGTTCTATGGCGCTGAAACGTGCACGGCCTTCCATAGGGTGCGAAATCGATTTGGCCTTGGCACATGCAAGGCACATCATCCCCTTCCGGAATCGTTTCCGTCGCTGGTTGCGGTTGTACACAGATGACACAGACGTACCAGCCACTACAATTCCGAACCATTAGAGTGACAAGAGTCGACTTGGCACTTCACAATTTGACTTACTTCAATCTCGAATGAGAGCCTTCGTTTTTATATTTCGATCGAGCTTCCGCTATTCATCATTTGATTTAATCTCACAGCATCTCACAACAATTTATCGTTTCAATTTTGAATATATTAAAATTTCATTAAACTCTATCTGCCACTGATCAACCGGATGTAACAAGAGAACGTTTTCTGAGCGAAAAATAATCTTTCTTCACTTAGAACTGACGCGCAGCGATAGCTATCGGGTATTTCGTGTGAGAACCTGAACCAGAACGGTCGGAGAGATCAAGGATGGTAGCGGCAAAGGTGTTCAGGCCAGGTCAGTCGGATTAGTCGAGGCGTGATGGAATTGGATGGCAATAAGTACAGTAAAACTGTCAGCAAAGCCAATAGTCTTCCAATAGTCTCGCGGAGTGTGTCTATTCCGGCCGTAGGTTTCATTCTCTTACGCTTTGTATTTCGTAGCTCCTCGCTCATTTTTTTTTCTTTCAATTTTCTCCTTTTGCCTTCTTGGTCTAATACTTGTTCTCTGCTATCACTTTTCCGCCTTCCTTTCCCTCTCTTCACTCCGTCCTAGCTCGCGCTATGCTCTCTGTGTCATTGTTGTTAGAACACGGCGGCACGACGACGGGGCACACCGGTCTGGAGTGGCTCCAGACACAAAGGCCCTCTATATTACGTTTCCACTCTACTCTTCCGGGTGTCTCCCTCATCTACTCCTGGTCGGGAGCGAGCTCTGAAGGCTTCCTTTTTTCCGGGCTCCCTCGATTCTTCGTTCTCACTTCACTATTTTTTTCTCTCCTTCACCTCTTCAGGACCCTCTGCTGTAGATATATTCAGCGCCCGTTTAAAGCTCCGAGCGGTAACTAGCCTCGTCGGTCGTCAGCGATAAGAGGATCCTGTATATTATAAACGTACAAGATATGCCAGACATTCAACTCGGAGGAAGCCATATATATTCTTTTCTTCCATAAATTACCACCTGATTTCAAGTCACTTTATTTATTTGTATACGTTCAAGTTTTAAATTGGCGTAAAAGATGCAAGAATTTGTTTGTAATGACTTAATATCAGATCGCACCTGATATTAAGTCATTACAAAATCGCACCGTTACTTTAAGAATTAAAGTTTACACAACAGTTTATTTTCCAGTTACGATTTTATAACAATGACCTGTAGCGATTATAAAATGATATGTGAACTTTTGAACAGCCGTAAGAAGAACGTAATTTTTAATTAAATTTTGGGAGAACTCGTGCGAAAAATGGACAGTCCTCTATTATTTTCGGAATGCATTAACAATATTTCTCCATTTTTTCAATAAGACTACCATGAAGTTTTATGGAAAATTAATATTTTTTGCTTCCATTTAAAAGTTTACATATCATATTATAATACTTTGTAATTATGTTTTTGTAATAATAACTAGTTTAATCCAAAATTGTAAAAGAAAGAAAGAAACTTGAGCCAAAAAAAAACACATCTTTCTTTCCTTTACCTTTTCGAAACAGAATCAAAAGAAGTATCTTACAATTATTTCCAATTACGCAGTCAAAAATTCCGCCCCACCTCGTGCTCAAACTCCGTGTCGTTCAACAAACAAGACTCACAGCTTTTGCGTTAGTTTCAAGTTCACAGGCGGCCGGAGTGCATAATGTTCAAAGTGCGCCGAGGCCAATTAAACTTTCGCGAAAGAAAAAGAATTCCGCGAGTGGTTGAACTTAGAGGGGAACAAAGTAAACAGACAGAGTCCCGGGAGTCTCGAGAGTGCTCCTGGTTAATTGCGCGAGATGAACAAGCGTCGCGACTTACGTTGTGAATAAAAAAAACAGAGACAAAAAGCTAATAAATAAAAAAACCACCCGAAAGACAGAATGCAGATACGGAAGATTCGAGGGAAAAAGAGGAAAAGAGGATAGACGATGAGATTCACTGAATCACGTAAGCGCGGGATGAGGGCGGAAGGGAAGCGCCCGATTCCCGCGGTGCAGGAATGCGAGACCCGTAATTGAACCCGGCCCATGATATTCGTTTAGGCGATGGGTCCCGCACGGGCTGGCAAGCTGTCCCATCCCTTTATATACATATACATACAGTTCATTTATATACATATACAGTAAATACCTTCCTCTGCGTGACACAGACACCGGTAGACTCACCGGTATTTGTGTAAGTGCGCACAGAGGTAGATGATACACGTCAAAGGGTCGAAGCAGCGGCACGTTGAAAATCGAGTTAAAGCTGTGCCCGCTCGGAAATCCGTTGGTTGTTAGAGACTCGTTGGAAAGCCGCACCGATCTCTCTCACTCGTTATTCCGGTGCGGGCGAGCGCGGAACGCGCGAGCGAAAAGTATGACGAACGTGAGAGCGAAAGGAGCGAGCGAGATAAAGGAGTGATTCGTACTTTCATCGGACACACTCGTAGGGCAAAGAGAGCTGCCGGCTATGCCTCTTTGCCCCCAGTTTTACGTTCTTTCGCTCGGGTGGATTTACATATACGTACGCATATGTGTCTCGTGTGTTGTATACGAGATTATGATACTACGTGGATAATGGCTACACGTATGATACATGCGCATGTGCGTGTAATGCGAAAGTCGTGATAATTGTATTTTACTCATTTTCTCCGGCCACCTTTTCTAATTAACGTGGCTGGTCTGTGTCACTGATGCGCGGGCTCCGGCCCGGCAGCCGGTGCGTACACGCGGTTTTAATTAAACGACCGTGTGACGCGACGTTTCCGGGAGCTCGGTCAGAGGTATCATACCGCGGTATGATGCTTTGACGCATGTGCATGCATCGCTAATTCCTATACACTCGTCGGAGTATCCAACGCGTGGATACTGCGGTCTCGTTTACGTTGCGGTTTTCACGTAGGGGTCGTTTAAGGGCCGAAGGGGGTACTCATGGAGAATCGAATTAATTGCGAGACATTTGACGTCACTAGATTAGAAGAGGTAGGAGGTTCATTATTAACGACCTTGATCTACTTTTTGACTCGTAGGTTCGCGAATTTTTCACGGAAATTAGAATTACGTCACCTGCAGGAGTTTAATTAGAAAAATAACTTTGCGGTTCCGTATATAACTCCGGAATAGTTTGACGTGACCTGGATAGTTTGAATCTCATGGGACATTAACTTGTGGACCTGACAGCTGGCGGAAACTTCGGAACTCATGATTTTCGCTCGACAACCCCTCGAATCCACGAAAGATATGAGAAATTCAATATCGCAGGAACCCCCGTAGTTCGTAGTGCGTACGAGGATCGAATTAGAATGCGCGCGTCGTCGATTTCGACCCTGCTTTTGTTTTTTGGGGTCCGGGATCAAAACTGGGTTATGCCTGCACTTTTCGCGGGGTGAAGGGTCGGGATGGGCTCTTGGGAAGAGAGAGAGAGTCTCTCTCTTGGAAAGAGAGAGAGAGAGAGAGAGAGAGAGAGAGAGAGAGAGAGAGAGAGAGAGAGAGAGCCGTGGAGAGAAAAAGAAAACATGAAAGTGATAGCGACGGCTTTTGCCGAGCGGCGGAACGAGCCCAAGGGAAAGTGAGCAAAGGCGGTGGCTGAGGGTCTGTGGAGGGACCTTCGCACAGTCTTATAGTACATTTTTCTACTACCTTGGCGATATGATTCAAACGGAATCAAACTGTTTTTCGCTAGTTTCCCACAGGACGAAAAATTCATTTTTCAATTCAATTCGAGAGTAACTTTTTTTTATTCGTCAAAACTCTACCGGTCCAATATTATTTGAACCCCCTACATTTTCTCGTAGCCTTTTTTCCCAACAGTTTAATAAATAAATAGGAGAAATAGACAAACTGTGTACAGAAAACTAATTTCGAGAACTCAAGAAACTCAATAATTTTCGATCTTCGCACCAAACAGTGAAGAACAAAAAAACGCAAGGGGTCCTCACATTCAACAAAAGAAAACCGGAAACACACAAAACACAAATTTCCCGGTTCTATTGATCGCAAAAGCAGCCATCCACCCGCGACGGAAGGAGACATCCCGATTGTGCATCACTCACCCGGCGCTGTGGATGATCTCGGACCACAAAGAAGCCAGAGGGGAGGAGATACACAAGGAGGGTTGCGAAGCATCCTCTTTGTATTCCGACGGTGTGTTTCGCCTAATGTTATCTCGCGGCGACGAACGTAAGACACGTGCGTGAAAGATTCCGGGGTGGATTTACCTTCGTCGCCGGGGAGAGCGCGTGAGTCTTGGCAAGAGGGTTGGTGGGAGCCAACTTTGGACCCCTCGTGACGGTGCGTCGAAGTAAAGTCGTTTTGTCACACAATAGTGATAAAAGCCGGCAAGGCCAAAGCAAGCAGCCGAGAGCAGCGGCGTTGTCGTCGTACGCGAGTCTTAGCCAACCCTGATGCAGCAACAGCAGCCAACCACCCCCTTAGCATGGCATAGCTAGTACACGCGCCGAAACGCGCCCCCGCAATTACGCTGTTTATGTAAGGGCGTGGTTCGCCTCGGCACTAATTCCGGTGCCGCGTATACAGACTGCAGGGCATAAGGTACAGTAGAGTCGCCCTTCCCCTTGCCACCCCCGCCACCTCCCGGCGACACCCTGCTTCATTTCACTCGGTGTATAAATAAAGTCGGTCTCTGTCGCTTTGAAGATTGGCAGAACTGACTAATGGAGACACACTGGTTGGAGAATCCGACGTAGAATTGGGCTTATGCCTGAGGTGGGAGAGGGCAATACGGAGGGGATGCTTTGGTACAGTCGAATCTCTGGAGCGATATTGGCATTAGCTCCGGACCTGGAGATACGATAGCGCTATTCCGTGAACGGAATGACCTCGACAACGACACCCCAAACTGCCCTTAGTTAGCCAAGACATGGACCGTGCGAACGAGCGCTAGAACTTGCTGCTCTATTACACTGTACGCGATATAAAAGCCCTGCCTCATCGGGTATATTAATTTGCTTTACCAGGCCCCGGTACAAATACTGCGTGCAGTATATTATACTTTTACATCTACCCTCGATCAAGGAAAATTAATTCGCTCGCTTTTCCCCCCATTTTCATGTAGCGCGGAAAGCACGATGGTCGTAAATAAGGAGCACTATTTCGTTGCTGTGTTACAGCCTGCACCAATTCTGAAGGTTCCGTTGTGTATAAATCTCTTGCACAAAGATATTTGGCAGTCGGGGTTGATTTACACGTGACTCGCTCCTTCGCAGGACGTGTACTAATTAAAAACAAGACTTTATTGCCTTTGACTAACTTTAAGTACTCCTAACTTAAATTAATTTGGTTTCTTGTTTCTTCTGTTGCAGGTGAGCTTTCATTCTTCATCAACGACTGACGTTGCGTCACAAAAGTAACTACCACAAGTCCGAGGCTACGCTGTACTGAATTACACTCCTCAATTATAATGTTGAGAATAAGGCAGAGAGGGTTTGCGAAACTGCGAAATGTCAGTTTGTGTCTAATTAATGCGCCCAAATTGAATCCATTTCGACGCAAACTTATGAACTCAGTTCAATACTCAGTACAGTACAATAAGCAACAAAAATGAAACGACAAAACGACTATACAGAGCACCGAAATTCCGGGATTGTACTGCGCAATGCAGTTGAATTCCATGTGAATTCTAAATATATATCGTTGGCATTGGGCGAGGCAGTGGGCAGAGCCGAAGGGCAATCTTGTGTGCGAATGAGGCGGCAGTGAATACCGAGAAAAGCGAGAAATTCGCACGGCCAATAAAACTCAGGGACGTGGGCAAACTTCCAGGATGGCTGTGTGTCACTTGATACCTCGGCCGGCGCAAATATGATACGTACGTGGAAACGTGTCGTGTGTCTGTGTGTTCATATACGCCGTTGGAATCGATCCTGGACCCCGAACGTCCACCGGAATTATTCCAGTCCAAACAATGACGTCACTATTATCGCTTATACTACACATAGGATATAAGTATATACGCCGAGCTATTGGTCGGCCTGTTATTACTGGTGGGCGACGAGGTTACGCCGGAAGCGAACCCGGCCTTATCCTAAATGACCAGCGACAGCTTTTGGCGGCGGCTAATTCTCGCAAAGGTTCCACTGCACTGCGAACTCCCCTTCCCTGAGCCCAATGAACCTCCTTCGCTCGATCCCATCCCCTAGGTACTATATTGTACTCGATTGTCGACTCTGCAACGCCAAAGCACCGAACACCGTAAATGTGTATAGATATACCGCGCCATCCTCGCGCCGTCCGGGCAAAACGTAATACCATGCCAGGGATTTAATGTAATACGTGTGTACTCGCAGGAGGGTTGCAGGGATTGTTGGATATGGAACTAAAACGGAAAGTGCAGAGAGTGCAATACACCGGGTGTCGCAGAACAAACGGTCCTTGCGACAAATGGACAAATTGGAGTCTGCAATGAAACGGTGGGAACTAAGTTGTGTCCAAAGTTATTGCAACGAATTTCAGAACACGAGAAAACTAAAATGTTCGGTCTACAGTTGTAGGACAACGAGTTTTAGTGCAAAATATCAAAGCTCCACTTTCACGATAAAAATAAATGTATTTCGAAAGTTTCCTGTAGATAGCTGAATTTCACATGAAGTTTGATTTGCCCCGAACACCCGGTAGAGATATTGAGCCCCGAACTATATGTCCGGCTTTCCGCCGATAACGGCAGAGCCGGGTGGAGTGATTTTGATATATCGTTTCGACGGTAGCAGCGAAAGTACCAACAGCAACGCCGGGGATGTTGCGATTTGACCGAACATCATCCCCCGCTGAAATTTTCCCCAATACGGGGCGTTGCAGTGTCGAGATAATGCGGGAGCAGTGAGTCGCCCCACCGGCGTGTCCGTTATTTTCTTTTCGTGCTGTGTCCACCCCTCGTATCGACCCTGAACCGAGCTTTATTAGGATCGAAATCTGACGAAAAAGGCGAGCGAGCGGAAGGAAAAGCAACAGCGCCGTAATCGTCAGAGAGAGAAAGAGAGAGAGCGAGGCACCCACGTGGGGCTTTCTTGTTCATTCACCTTGAGATGATGGGCTCGAAGGCGACGGTGCCTGCAAGAGCGAAAGTATCGAGCGTAACCTTCAGTCCCGGTGTGACGACACAGGCGAAAGGTCGAAGGTTAGCTGGCGACCTGACGGTGGCCAACACCCTCCCCGCGACCTTTTTTTCCTCTCCTTCCTGAGGGATCTTCACGCAACGTTAATTTCCCTCGTCTACCCTCGTCTTCACTCTCACTTTTCTCATATATATTTCTTAGTCTAAACCGCCACACTGGGGTTAGTTCTATATCCGCCACAAGGTTGTCGGGATGACTTTTTTGCGCGAGACGAGCGCCCAAAGAAATTGGACACTTGGCTTGAAAACTGTTCGCGTAATTACGGCGAAGTTTAAAAGTTAAATTTGAGATGACGGCAGTATGCTTTAACCAACACTCTTTGTTGAAGCTTAAATGAGCCTATTCTAGTCGTAGTTTAAGTCAAACTCTCGTATGTAGTGTTTTTACATTTCTGCACTAAGATAAAAACAATTTTTTCTCCGATCACTGTATTTTCTAAGCGATTGCAATGAAGATATAATTTATTCCTATAAAATTGAATTTGTCGGTTCAAGCGAATTATGTTTGACTCAACAAAAATTCATTTAATTTCGATAAAGCAGGTATATATTTTCGAATCAAAGGAATATCTGACAGTGACTATTCGGAAAAGGAATTTTATGCATTTCTTAATTTTTGTTTTTCCTTGTAAAACAATTATTGTCTTTCCTTGTAAGACAATAATTGTGGAGATACTCGTGACGTTGATATTTACACCGGCGAGGCAAAAAGCAGTCATCTATAAAATGAACAGCGCTGCCCTGACTATGTGGAACCCCTACACGGCATCCGGCCTCATCTGTTTGGTTCTCGATCCACCTAAAGCGAGCATCCACGAGAATGATAGACAAGATCCCGATCGCACACGAGGATGGGATTTACGCAGTCACGTGTTTTTCTGGACGCAGATTCGTCACGATCCAACGGAGATCGAAAAGCGCTTGCGAGTCACCGCGCCATCGTGATATCCAACAATGTTACGGGACTCGGCAATCCTCCCTTCCACCTCGGAGCTTTGTACGAACGTCTATCCCATCCATTCGTCGCACTGTTCGACGTTATTTATTTCAGACATGACTACGGAAATTTATTGGCTCATTGGTCACGTGCCGAATATCTTTATCCGGCGAAACGTCTGCTCAATGCACTCTGTGCAGTCCCATTCATTGATTTATATACATTATGTATCGTGGAGCTTGTGCGATGAATCGAGAAATTGTGGGTACCGTTCTGGACGACTAATTTCTCGAAAAAGTTGTGACAATTACTATCTGCAGTGATACAACTGCTTTGTCGCACTATATACAATATGTGTGTGTGTGTATATATATACTACGTCGTTCATTCTGTTTTTCCTCGCGTGCACCCCTCGAATATTATTTCATCGTCGCACCCCGCACAATGTCGGCAAAACACGGAGCAACGGTTTGAGCCACGTGACAACGCGTTGCAGCATCACGTGTGCAGCATGACAGATCGCGGATTATCACCTCGTATACAATATAGAATATTGAAGAGAAAAATATTTGGCGAAAAGTCCTTTGAAACGCCTCGGGCTTTCACTCTCGCCGTCGAAATTGCTCTTTTTCCCTCCATTTTCACCCCTAAATTCCTGTCTACCACATCACTTTTCCACCCTTCCACGAAAACTCAACTGCGAGAGACAGATACTTGGAATATGTCGGCCAACGACGTTCCAGCCTTTCCTAAGTATCCGCACTCTTATTGCACTCTCACGTGAACACAGCTTCCCCTCAATAAACGCCACCGAATGTCATCTGCTTCGGTGCATCTGTCATCGTCACTGAATAATGTCCGACAGCTCTTTAAATTCCATTTCCGAATCATCAAATTATTCATTCTCCCGTCGCTTGAGTCACATTCAGCACACGTCATTGGCATTTCCGAATGTTCAAATTGGATGACGAATCGGAATTCTCGGCGCTGCCGGTGACGAACATTAATCAAATTATCGGAAAAAGTGATCGAGCGCCGATACACATTTCATACAAATCAACAAATGTGTCTCAATTGAGAGCCTAATATTCCGCAGGGTATTTTTCATAAGTAATTCTATCTTGACTGTCATATGACTTCTTAACTTTTGCGTCATTTTTGTGTCTCCAATTAGAATCATCATATTCTTCACTTCTCAGTCACTTAACTCATATTCAGTTGGATATTCCCGAATAGTCCAGCTCGACTATTCGGGAATAAAACTTTACGAATAAATCATCGAGCTTGAACAACACGAATTTCGTAGAAAGCAACTGAATACCTTGGAATTAAGGCACCGATGTTTGGAAAACTCTTTTCGCTAAGCAAATCCATCATAACGGTCACACGACTTCCTGACGTACCGTATTGGGGGGACCACACCCCATAGCTGAACCTAAACAAAAACAGACCACCCGGAACCTCCAGCGAAAAGTCGCGAAAATGGGGCCCATGGTGTCACGTGCCGCAGCCAGTTTCCGACTCTCCCGCATAGTACCGCAGTTATATTAAATAACCTTGAGCGTCACGTGACACCCGAATGCCGAAATTCGCGAGTATTCGGGTGGGCGCGTGACCGCACACAGAGGAGTCAGGGTGAGCCGCTCGGGCAGGGTTTATAATTGACACGCGGTGCTCGCCTCGGGTTCGGTACTTTCCCAAAAGAGGGGGGCGTGGAAGGGGGAAGGGGGGGGGGGCAGTAGTGATGCAAGCTTTCCCCGCCTTCTCGCTCCCTCTGCAATGTATACGTGCGGTGAGAGCGAAATGGGGCCGAGGGAGAAATTGAGATTGACAGTTAATTTTGACCTCGTCCTCCTCGCCCCGCTCGCTCGTGTTTCCGACGCCACCAGCGGAGCAACATAGCGAGCAGTCGCCAGGCAATCCTGCCTATACCGCCGGCCGAAGCGGCGCAACGCAGGAGCAGCCCTCGCAGCCCCCGTGACTTCCCTTCGCGTCATCCTGCCACCAGGGAATCTCGGATCCGTGTGGATCCTCCTCGCTCACTCGCCATTCTACTGGCGGGCGCGGGAGGCGAAATTTCGAGGCGACGGATTGGACTTCCGCTCGAATGGAAAGCCCGCGATGTCACCGAGATGGAGAATCGGGACGAAAAAGGACGAGACGCGAACGTCGTGGGGTCGCCTCCCGATCCTCTATCTTCGATTCCTTCCGCCTCGCTTCACTCGCGGCCCTTTTGCGCCCCCCGCCTCTCTCAATTCTTTCCCACTGTCTTCCGGACAAATCTGTCGATCGTTTTACGCAACGAAATCTGGTACTGATCTCCGCGACGCAGGACTCGAGCTCGGGATGACTGGAAATCGACCCCTCTGGGTTAAGAATGACGAGGGATGGGAGTAACGATGATCTAGACATATTTATATCCGCGACTTTACCGGGATTGCCCCTTGCCGGCTGATGGGATACGAATGGGGTCCAAATGGGCTTCGAGATACCTCTCGATAAAGCTGTTCGTTCCGCAGGAAATGGTCACTGACGGTCAACTAAACTGTCATTGAAGATTCCGGCGACCATCTGATTTCGAGTCCAAGAATTTCGGGACTCACGATCTCCAAGAAACGGCTAAAATTAGAATGACTGTTTTCTTTCTAGTAGTTCATAATTCACGCTATTGGATGCTGTTGGAAAAAATATGACATTGATTTAAATATTTCTCTTTCTTCGTTTAGGTGACTTCCTATTTTTTCAATTCGACAACAAGATCGTGAACATAGGTTCATTCAGTAATTTGATTCTAGTTACCTTTGCGCTCCGCGTCCGTCTCGGGAAATTTATTTTAGCCCCTCGAACGATCCAGGGATCTTGATCGTCCGTTCGTAATTAAATTAATAGGAAATTAATACGATCCCCCGTGTTTTGTGTGTCATCATCCTGACTCGACGCAAAATACCGTTACGCTCCCACTTTCTTTTTCAACGTGACTCTCATCGTAGGAGCACACGAGTGTATAATACAGTTCGGCGCGAGTAACCGACGAGGCCCGTATAGTAGATCCACGTGGAAAGTTATACAAGCGCCAGGGGTCAGTGAGCTGTTCTGCACGTGCAACTTTGACGAGGGCAAGGTCCTTTCGCCTTTCACTCTCGACGAACCCTCGCGCGCTGCACCGCGTGAATCGTGTACTACACAGCGCGCGATATACGCGACGGCGAACTAGCTGTTGCGCCCGTGAATTAATGGAGCTTAAAGCTCACTTCACAATCGATACATGCGCAGCTTGTTACCACCGAGATTGTCTCACGGTCGTTGCACATCGGATGCCGACTCGCTCGAACCCATCAGCGCGCTTTATATGTCAAACCCGACCTTCCTGTTTTTCTCTCCGTCTATCGCATCTGCATTAATCATTTTTTAAATTAAATTTCGCATGAAAATTGGTTGCTAAAATAATATTTATCATATGCCAGGTATTCTGCTCTGTATAACATTTTCATTTTCCAGTCAAAAGCATAAGTCAAATTAACAAATCAAGAATGAGAGCAATTCAAAGCCATGTATTCCAAATACTTTCATGCCTGAATACATTTATGAATTATTCTTATCTGTCTTAAGAAAACAGACATCCCAAAAATAATCATAATTACTGCATAAATATGCAATTTATTGTTCTTTCATCATAATTGAAGACAGTTGTTAAATACGAAAAGTATTTAAAACACTTGTCCATAGTAACTGCGCCCATTGGCGAACGAAATCCGTATAATAATGGCCTTTTTATGACATTAGATTGAAGTAAGACATTTGCATAACAGTAGCCCGCGTGATTTTATATTGTGAGTAGAGAGAAACCCCTGCGTACAGAGGCCGGTCAAGTGTCATTGTGCGTTGGTACAACTTCGATGGCGAATTTATAATACCCGCCTGATAGTTCCCTTGTTGTTACCACTGCGCGAGTGCCCCGTCGTCTCGTGACAATGCCGCGTGGAAAGGGCGCGTGAGTGACGTCTCTCCCGCAGCAGTAAACCTTTCGCCCCTTTGGTGGTCGTCACGTCTCCGTTCCTCCCGTTCATTATCTATCTATATTTCACGGCTAACACCTAGCCCCAGTAAATCCGTGCACGCGAAAGCGCGTCGGACTGACGTGTGGAATTTCCATTCAACAGCTGCCGCGGCTGCACCGTCATTCCGTCGCCGGATAATTCATTGATCGTCGATTAACTCGGATTCCCCGTTCGTAAATCGCTCCGACCACGATGTAGTTACTCCTATCAACTTGACGCTTTAATTCTTTTATTCCATTCGTTCGATCTCTCATCGCCGAAATTCCCTGTCAATCTGTCGAATGCTAATCAGTATTAATCGACGTACAATTTTCGCTCTTTCGTTCGCTCTTCAATTGCTCGCTCCAAACTGGATTGTCGACCATTTGGGCCAATATTTTTTTTCTCGTGCAGTGGCGACAACTTTTTTTCTCGCGACAGCTACGTTTTCTGTTTGATGTATGTACCCAACACCTCCAGAATCAGTGAGAAGTTATACATCTGCTACAACCGTTTGGAATAATAACAGCAAAGACAGCACGAGAACCCTTGAAGTTACCTTGAATTTTTATTTGTTACTACCAAAACGAGTCATTAGCGCAACTGATAATTGATCTACCATAGAAATTTAGTTCGTGCAAGCGAATCTATTTGCATTCATTATTATTAAGTCGACCTGCCGGGGAATTATCAATTTTTCGATTTTTTTCGTTTGTCAGCTCATTCCTTTTCTTCGTGAACGAGTGCGAAGTCTCGCATGGAAAAATTGCCAATGACAATTAGGGAAGAATAAAATGTATCATCATTTATTCAGTGGGTACCTCGTTCAGAGTTATTAAGGTAACTTCATCGAAAGTTTATATCACAGCATAGCATATTCCAGCTTAAATTTTGTTTGGCTAATTCACAGGTTCGAGGGGCTGTACCACTCGTTTATGATCCTGCGGGAAAGTTCGCCTGGGGACACCCTGAGGGTGGCGAGAATTCCACCTGCGACCCCTTTGAATAGAGGCTTCGTCGCGCGAAAACCGCGTCACCTTTAAGCCCCCAGTTCTGCCCTGCGCTTCGCAGCGTTCACGGGCTATGCTCTCCGACAAATTATTAACCTTGCGGGCTGCTCCCGTTGGGCCCCCTTTCGAGTATCGCACAGCGCCAACACCGGCACGTTGACGCGTCAGCGTGGAAATTATTAACGCACCACGGGACGCTTTAATGACGCGTCTCGGACCACCCTGCTGGCTCGTAAGCCAGTTCTGTCTGTCTCACTCAACCTTCTATTTTGCTCAACGTCGACAGTGGTTTCAAAGTGGCGGTGTGAAATTCCCTTTAATCGGGGGCCGACGATTATGCGCCGCAATGTCAAATGCCTGAATGGCTCAGTTTCCGGTATGTCCTCTGGGTAGAAGCGACCAATGAGTTCCGTTATGGAGAGTTCACGGAGAATATAATTACCCAAATCAATGGAATGCATTTTAATGAAATGCATTTAATTCAATTATTCGAAAAATTTCAGTACTGCTACAAAAAATTAAGATTTTATTTAAAACATCAATATTTAATTTAAAATATTCAAGTTAGATTTAAGGCATTAAATCTTCGTACCAAAGAAGCATATCTATAGCACGAGTCATTGGAAAAATACGTCATTGATTTCAGTCATTTTCCTTCCTTGTTGCTCATTGTCATTGTTGCTGCTTCTCCCCACTTTGTAGTCGGTGGCAATTGTTACATTGAACGATTTATTTTTCACAGGAAAAGTTTTTCCATCAATTCGAATCTTTATCTCCGGCGTGACGAAAGAAATGAAAATGAATTTTAGCAACTCGTTCTTGCACTCCATCCCCACGATCCCCACAGTTTTTCTCTCCCGTTCCACTGTACAACATCCCAGGATGTTGCGTAATTCTGGCAGACCCGCTCACGGCTGCTCCGCGGCGGAAAATTCATAAAAGATAACGTTGATTTACGTCCAGCAATATTCATTTACCTGGAAGCGCGTTTTAACTCGTAAATCTTCGGGTTATATGACTTTTGACCCGCCGCTGGGTATTAAAAGAAAACCGTTGTTATTAATCAAAAGTAATTAGAGGCAAAGGAAAAATAAAACGTCACAAAACTGGACGGAGGGCGGCCAAAGGTTGGACGAAATCAATAGCTTTGTAGTTTTCCGGCGAGCTTTTCAGCCGGGATATCAAATGAAAAGCGTAATCTGCACGGGGATGAATTTTACGAGAAAAAATATGAGAAAATCGGGGTGAAAAAGTGGAGAGAAAAAAAAATGAAGCAGAAGGGACAAAGTGAATTTGGCTGCTAATCAAAACGAGGTCCCCCTTCAAACGGAAGTTCGGATTACCGGTGGAAATCGAGTTCACGTAGCGTTCAATTTGCCTCGCTTCCTATATATCTGCCTTCTTACCCTCTCTTACCCTAACGTTTCCCCTTCCTTCCTCCGGGCTCTCCTACTACTCGTTTATACCCTTAGAAATTTCAACGAACGCCCAGGGACCCGAGGATGCGCCACTCGCCCTTTATCCGAGTTATACTGGAAAAACGATGTCTCCTCGAGCCCCCCCGTCCTCTCGCTCCGCAAACTCGAGCCAGTCACGCAGCTAGCCGAGCCACCCTCTACGTCATTCGAGGGTCGTCGTCGTCGAGTGTCGACGGCGGCTTCACAATATTTTCTCCAAGATAATCCTGCATTTTTCGCGATCTTGTCTCCCTAACGGATTTCAAAACTGCCGTCGCATTTGTCTGTTCTCACTGGAGGGGGTTCTAATATATTTTGTTAGAATAACAGACGAGAGTAAAAACATAGTACAATCCACATTGTTTGCTAACAAATTTCACCTCCATGATTTGTTTTTTCTGTCTATCTGACTGGCAGCAAGTCCATCTCCAAGCGTGATCTGACGTTTCGTGAATGAAAAATATGTTTTTCAAAGTAAAACATGACAAACGAGAAGCGGATGACAAAAAAACAGAGAGAACAGCTCTGGTGAAGCGATAAAATTCGACGTTGTTTTTCCCTCCGCCTAACTAACTTACAACTCTCGTAAAAGTTGTGAGCACTCACGCGTGGAAACCCTCGCCCTTAGGGTGATTGATCTTTAAAAAAACATGTGTCTGCAAAAAATATTTTTCTACGGGGAAAAAAGTAATTGAGAAGTTTTGAAACAGCGTTAAAACCTGGAACAGGTCAGCAATAATTCGTTCGTTCGCCTCTCCCCTTCACTAACGATTTCAAAATGTGTTACGACAAAACTTTGAATTCTCAAATGTGGATTCCATTCCTTAAAGCCACCGCCCAAGACTCTGCAATTGCTATTTTTATGTACTTTTTACTTATCATCACATCATTCACGCGACATCTTCAATATCGTACCATTCATTTCTTGGTTCGAACAATTTAACATGAATCTTCGAGTGTTATATACGATCCGCATTACGACCAATTTCAAACTCTAACCTTCCCCTTGTCTGTGAATTTCCAAAAGTGCAAAGGAAGTTTCTCCGCACATCCAGCCCGCCCGGCGTTTCAGATTAAAGAATTATCAACGCAGAGAAGAAAAATGTAGAGGGTAACTGCTTAGACGCTCGCGGGAAGCAAAATATAATGATAAATCGCTTCTTTTTCCCAGTGTTTCTGCCTCGCGGGTTACAAAGTACGTGGGTGACTTTCAACTTTCTTTCCATCGCCCCTGTAGCCATAAGTTCTTGCACTTTCCTCTCGCTGTACCTACTCCTCCATTCACGCCGAGCCCCATCCCCCGTATAACCATCCTGGCGCTCTGGAGAATTCCGCGGTGATCGATCGTTGCGAGCCAACAAAAAAAACCGGCTTTCCATCTATATATACGCCGCGAGGGATGACGCACGATGGACGGCCGTCCATTCCGTGGCCGCTATACTTCGGCGCAGAGTAGTTTATAGTGCACACACATCCAGACTGATGGCAGCGAGCAAATTCCACTATACGGGGATGAGAAAACAAGAGCCGGGATGAGGTCATAAAAAAAAATATTGACACTCCCGTTCGTTTTCATCGTCATATAGGGATAGCGCGAGCATTGGCGCCCTCGTTGGCGCTCGCGGTGACAGAATACAGTGAAACCTCTCGTAGTTGTATAACGGACATGCAAATTATCCGACGAACTAATCAGTCACAAGCAGTGGACCTGTATCTCCCTGTCTCCCGGCTTCGTCCAATGAGCACCCAACATCCCCTAATCATCGCCAACCGAAAATGCGGGTAGGCGAGCTTCGCGCGATTCCACTGTATCGACGCGATACCATCTCGCGACTTCAGCGCGGGAACCCCCCCACCCCCCTGAAAACGTGGATTTCTGTGTGGAGCCATGACTCGCTCAGGATAGATGAAGCAGCAGCGGCGAAAGCAGCCACCAGCTAACCCGGCCGAACAAGTCGGATAGAGAGGCGGCTGAACACGTTCGAGAGCCGCGGAAACGTGGAAAACCTACGGAATACCGAATGACGGGGAAGTGAACGCGATTCTGAGGGCGTTTGGCGTACGAGGAGGGAAGGGTGCGGGTGCTGGGGGGGCAGAAGGGGAGGACATAACGACGAAACGGAGAAAAGCAGCGGCAGACTCGAGAGACGAAAGAAAAAACGGTGGAAGGGGCTGATGTTCTGGTCCGAGAAGGAAGCCGGAGTTGGCGAAAACCTCTCCACGGCTGAATTATTTAAGTCGACCCTCAACCGGGGGGTCCGGCTCCGCGGCGGGCGCCCTCGTGCGCCACTTACATTGACGAAAACACTCGAGGACTCGTTGGGCTCATTCCCCACCCGCTCACACTCGTAAAGGGAATTTAATTTCGTTCGTGATGCGGCCGCGGCGACTAGCGCGAATACCCCGCAGTCACCCCGAACCCGGGCGAACGGAAGGGCCGAGCCTGCGAGGATGGTCCCCGGGCATCAGGAAGAGGGAGGAGGGAACGAGAGGAGGAGCGAGAATGATCACGGAAGGAGAGGATCTGCAACCCGAATCTTGTTCGTATTCCCCCTCGCCCAACCTCGTCTCGCGGCGTGAATAAAGAAACGTTTTAATTGCGGAAAAACTTTGCCCAGGATTCGCCATCGCTGTGACGAGATCCTGCCCCGGGGTGGTCGGGATTCCTACAGCGCGGGACCCGCCACAAACCTGTCTATGTTTTTTTCGTCTTTTTTTCCGCCTCGGGAGCAGCCGCTACATGCTCGCTGATAGTTTCATTCCTTCCTCCGTTATTCCCCGACTCTCAGCCTTTGTTTTTTACACTCATTTCTTCGTTTTCCTCTTTTGAAACGCTTCTTTTCTCTCGGTTTCTCCATTCATTTCCCTTAACCTGCAGTCGAGTAAGTCCTTTTGCGGTTGGTACCGGGGAAGCTTCGTTTCCTATCTCCTCGGTCTCCTGCATTATTAAATGCGATGGGCAAGCTTCGTGGTCTTTTGGTGAAGTTTAGTGCCCACGACCCCGAGGAACAGGCGCACCATAGCGAAGTTTATGAGACTCTGAGCCTATATGTTTCTTTAATGGTGCTCTTATCATCTTTTAAACGAATTTTTTTTATTTATTAACCTTCCGCATTTCATTATTCTCCAAACTCATTGTTATTCTAGGGGGTATATTTTCTATGAGTGGGCTAGGTGGCTTTTTAAAATTCTCTTTCTCTGATGCTCTCCAGAATGATGATTCTGTCGGCAAAGCAACGAGACAAAATGATAGGAAAAACTCTTCACCGGTCTGCATTATTGAACAGTCGGACTTGTGTTTTTAAAGCATTTTCGTAGGACACAGGATCGATGTGAGCCGTTTAACGCGCGAACCGCGAAGACTCTCGTCGTGACGCATTTGTCGAGAATCAGGGGAGGAAATGGCTTTTAGCTGAGACACCGAGGCACCTGGTGCACATAGTCGTTGCGCCGCTGTACGAGCCACTCTATGTGCAACGGTCCCCAGGCCGTCCGAGCGAAATAGCAAAACCCTTTTACCAAAATTGCCTCCCACCTCGATGTGGATTGCTCCACTAAGAGGGATAACTGCTCTGCGGGCTCTTGGCAGTAAATCCAACGGCATCTCTTTCGCTCTCCTGGCCGCGCGGTTGGTTCAGGTCCGAGGCTTGTAAAATTTCTCGGAGAAATTGCCCCTGGCCACCCGGGAAGGTTTCTCACGAAGTCGAGCCTCCGCATGCAGTCGCCTTGATCGAATCTTCCGCCAGCTGCGGATCCATCGCGAGAAGCAATTTCCAGGAAAGCGTTCACCTAACTCAAATCGCAAATCCGGCATCCATCGGTACACTTCCAACTCGTATTTATCCTACCCGAACTCTTACATATTCTTCCGATCTAACCATCGAAACTGTCCGACGCACATATCTTTATTTACGGCCATCTGGTTGGAGCCAATCTCGCTGCATCAGATGGAAAGAACTACTCTCAATCAACCCTTGGTACAAAATGATAGCAACGTTTTTTATTGGCTGGCAGAAACCAATGCTTATTCATGAGGCAGAGCTCAAAAAGCGGCTATCGAAACATGAACCCTCATGCGTGGTCATCACAGTTAGAACCAAAATCATGCAATTCTTGTCTACCAATGGGTACAACAAAAAATATCCGATTAGAAGATAAAGAAAACGAACGGCGGAGGTTGTTCCCAAAGTTTTTCTTTTCGAACGGAACGGTATCGGGTCTACCCTAAGGTGTCCTGCAGATAGTTTATTGTACCTGATGACCCACAAGCTCCCTGGTCCCTCCCATAGTCGATAAAGACGTTTTCCCCTCGCGGTATCCCTAACGTGCCGTTAGGGAAAGGACCGTCGTTTCGCCGTCCTCGGCCCACTGGCTCAGCCTCTCCACCTCGCTCTGTCAAAGCTCCCGGCGCCACGATACCATCGCGCGTTTATTACGAAAATTTATTGGCCGGCTTACAAAGCCGCCTAGGGTCTGGCGTCGCGCGACTTGTTTAACTTCGCCGCGCGAGTATCTCGCGAAGGCCTCGAGCCTCGGGAGAGCGAGAGAGAGAGGTAATTACAAACTGTCGAGCTTTACGACCTGTGTTGCGTCATATTGCCAATCTGGCCGCCCAACGAGTCGCTACAGTCTCCAAACTTATGTCGCACTCGAACCACAGATATCTCATCCGTTATGAGGCCTTTGACAACTTTTGTATGTTCCGATCTTTGATGAGTGTTTTAAAAGCAAACAATGCAAACATTGCAATTATTGAATCTGGCTTTTGTTTGCTTTTGTTTGCTCTAGATGACATCTTACTCCGTTGTTATAAATATGGACCGTAGTGCATCCAATGATAATCATTTTTTATGTCGAACCTGCATGGGTTGAGGACCCAAATGTCTCCTCAGCCCATGCAGGTTTTGTCAATCGCATCGTTGGCCAATGCTTGGTCGAACATTGATCTGCCAATAACTGGTTTGTCGATTATAAGCCAATGTTCGCAGGCTAGCGTTTTCTCGCGAATGGTTAGTTTGCCTGTTACTGGCCAATCGTCGGCTGAGTATTGATATCACTTTGTAAACGGGCTACGTTTATAACAAAAATATCTTCGTTTGGCCAAGCTTGAATGTAAATGTCGGTAACATTGGCATGGGAAAAAGCTTAACGACGTTTCCAAAAAATGTCTAGAGTAGAGCAGTGACCTCGAAAAGCGTAATGACTCTTCCAAAAAATATGTACAATGTAGCAGTGTAGTAAAAAAGCATAACGGTGCTTATGAAGCGTTTGCAAGACGGGTCAAAGTGTCCTCATGAAGTGTAACTCTGCTTCTGTGAAATGTTGAAAATGGAGCAAAGTGTCCTCAAAAAGAGTAACTCTTCTTTTGTAACAGGTTAAAAATAGGGCAGAGTGTTCTCAAAAAGCGTAACGTAAGTTAAGGGTTGGTTTGTGTAAAGAGAAGTTCCTCTCAGCATACTCCAAGCCTGCTTTGTAAGACGTTTTCACATAACACCGTGAGTGCACGAAGTTTACTCATTACACGTTTTTTTTTCTTCTTTTTTTCGTCCTAGCTTCTCGTGTTCTTCCAGAGCGACTCCCTCGGTCGAATCCCCGCGCGCTCGACGCTACAAAGCCAACACCTAATTTGAGCAAAGTGGGTGACCCACATGTTTGTTCTACGCAGCCTCCGAACATCTGAAGCTGACAAGAAACGTATCTTAACGAGCTAGTAAATTCAAAGCCCTTACAAAACATCCTAGCAAGAAAAAAAAAGGCTGGATGAGATAAGTTATCTGAGTACGAACGCGTGACTCGTACACGAGCCGTACTGAAGCGAGCGAGAAAAAATGCCCACGCGCCTGCGAAGTCGTAAAGACCCGCGCGTGTGAACACGAGTTGTCTGGTTTTATAACGCGAGCGGAGAGAAGAGCGACGACTGAACTCAGCACCCTCGCGACTCTTCGCCGTAAAAAAAGAGGCTTATTCAGCTATTCGCACGCGGAGAAGGAAAACGGATGTGGATTGTAGTGTATAGGTATCCCGGTGGCGCCGACGGTTGGAAATCGCGATACAATGAAAGTGTGCCACGACAACGTGGCTGCTGCGCGTCTGGCGGGATCGAAATTCGAGTTCAATTATCGAAGAGCTTCGGGGCATAAAACGTTTTCCAATATCGTTTAGTATTCGCGTTCCTACGTCCGTTCGTTCCGTTCGAGCTCGGCCGAACTCTGCCTCTCTCTCTTTCTCTCATTTCCTCTCTCTCTCTCTCTTTCGTCCACCAGTCCGCTTCCTTCCATTGGACCACGATACACATTCAATACCACAGAAAGCTGCTCAACTTCACAGTAAGCGGAAAGCCGTTCGGGCGGCTCTAATGGTTTTGTGCCCTCCCACCTCACGCATGGTATTGAAAAATAAAAAAGCGTACTGCAATCCGGTCTAGTCGGCTGCACTGCTGGAAATAATTGTTAAAATATACCTACGTAAAGTTAAAAATAAAATGTTGAGATTATATGCACTTTTTTCTGAGAACCGTGATTGGCAAATTAGAAACGAGCCGCGGTTATGCAATTCACATCGTTGTCGCTTTTTTGCATTGAATACATATTTTAAAAAGAATTTTCACTCCCTTTCAACCCGACGCTCAAATATATCTCGATGCTTTTGATAAATTGATACAAGAGTCTGTCGATTGAACTTTTAATTGAATTACAGAAATGCTATTCGAGTGCACCCTCGGTCTGAAAATGTATACAAAGTTCGTCTGGCGCATAGATATTTGAGTTTCAATATCGAGATTCCAAATTCAGCCGCAGGTTTGAAGACTCTTGTGATAACAGCTAACAGCTACTAGGTATTGCTGTATATAGTACTACAAAACTGTGAAATACCGCGAGGAGCCTTCATATGCATGCATTTCATTTGCCAAGTAGTTGTACATGAGTTGAGCCGGGCCGTTGACCTTATTCGATCGATAGTACCATAAACTGTGATTAAAGCCTTCCTACGGCTTTTATATTACGAAATAAATTTTTCTTCTTAATTCCGAACATTTATCTGTCATTTACAAACTGACAAAAAAAACTTGAAAAAACGAAACGATATTCACATGCAATTTACGTGGGTTGTAGACATGGATGCTTGGAAAATCGATGCTCACGACCTGAAAGAGCGAGTATTCTTGTAGCCATGGCTGTACATACCATTGGCAGTAACGGTTCGTCCTCGTTCAATTCGCTTTAATTGCAAGTGCATCGAATTCGACTATATTCATCGTGTACTGCTGATGGAAAATGGTGGAGTCCCGATGCTCCCCTCGTAACTCGTCGCAATGTCCGTTCTCGAAGGGTTCGCAACGCGAAACTCACTTTTTACGGCACAAACTACCATCGATAAAGTTTTTTTATGATTCCTCACTAAATTCCGATTGGCCTGACACGTTGAATTTTTTTTTTTTTTTTCGACTTTTACGATCCACATGCTCGAGAGCACTCGGCATCGGTTGCCTAGCGTACGTGACTCAACCCTTAAGCCGTAATTTTGTTGCTACGTTATAACAGCAAAACTCGTGAATTCACTGCAATTTGGAAAAATGCACCGACGCCATTGCATCTAAATGCAGAATTAAAGTAATTCAATTCTGCAATCTGCAAGGGATATTTTATACGACAAAAGCTGTGCACACATCCGGTATACTTTTATTGACCGAACAAATTGACTAACTAAATTTGCATAACTCACACAATCACGTAATTAATTTCTTTTTTGTTTCGACCATTCACTTTGGGATCGTGACATGGAAGTACAATCGTTTCTGGGCGCTAATCAACGATGATTAATCGAATTTGCGAGCCATCCGAGAGCGAGGCGCTAGTCAGAGCGGTGCAGAGAGTGATTCAAGGCACTCTAACTCGAATCGTGACTCAATTTCACTAACGAAGCTTTATTCCCGCAGCCTCTCGCCGCTCTCTCGTCCCTTTCTCCTCATACTCTCGTTTAATCTCACTTTCGGTTTGCGTTTGATCCCTTTCCCCAAATTCGCCGAGGGAAAGGGCAAAAAAAGACGCGAAAAAAATTGCCCGACCTCGCGGCAGTCACGTACAGATAGGAGTGTATTGGAACTCCGCCGGTGCTTTCCCTTTCACCCTCTCTTTGCCGCACAGTATATTCCATTCGCTGTTTATTTGTCCAAGTCATTTTGCACCGAGACCGCAATCTGTCGTTAGACCCTCGGTGTGTGCTTCACTCGCAGCGACGTTCAACATACACCATTACCTATATGCGTAACCTCTATACACGTAACCGTGTCTGCTCGTCCTCGTGTACTTAACGAACGTCGGGGCCAAAGCCTCGCGAATCGGGAGAGGATACCGTACAGCAACGTCGACCATTTAATTAAAACGGCTTATCTCCCGCCGCGTGTTCGCCTTTGTCCCCTCGGGCAGGGTAGAACTTTTTTCCTTCTTTCTCTCGTTTTTTACGCTCCTCTGTCACGCCGGATCCCCGGGAGAGAGTTTTTCTACAATTTCACAAACGGTACTCGCGCACAGGCCAATCGCTAATTTGCTCAGGGTCACTACGACGTGTCTTTTTTTTCCTCCGCATTCGAGCGAATTTATGAGGGAGCAGAAATGTTTTATTATTAAAGTCGATTTTTCAACCAGTTCGGTGAACAATTTCACGTAACGATGTTTAATCATTAGTCGTCACATTAGACGGGTGTATAGACGGTGGAAGCGAGTGATAAAGATGTTCGTGGATCTACGGGATTTTTCAACGCGCAAGGGATTTATTTCTCGGACTGGCTCCGCCGAGATATTCGACCGACCCCTCGTCATCCGCACGGCGCTTCGTTATTAGCCCATTTCCTGCGACCGAGTTTTCGCCCTAATTGCCCCGGCTCATCGTCGGATTATCGCGGAGACCAGAGAATCAACGCAAACGACCGGGGGAGGGTGGATCTCGATCCCTAGACATTTCTAACGGGGACAAGGGAGAAATATATCAAACAAGTTTTCATCAAATGTAACAGCTTTTCGCATTTCTGCTATGCTAGGTATTCATCTTAAAGCATAGATAAAAAAAAACAAATTCAACGAAAATTGTAAAAACAATGAATAAGGAAAGCTAAGATGAAAGATAAGAGAGATCGTTCTAAATACGATCATACGCTTGTCAATTTGATGATTCATATTTTTTGTTCGCGGTTCCCATGTGAAACACCTGAGTTTGAACATCTCAGTATTAAGCCATTGATCCATTGATTCCACGCAGCGTCGCAAAAAAACCGAACAGCCTATTTGTCTTTCGCATCACCTCGGTAAACACGGATCTCCGCCCTTTTCGTTGCCTCCCTCCGTGACTTTTTATACGCCGTCGCGCGCGCGCCCAACGAAGAAGAGATCCTTAATTGCGAGGGTGGATTATCCCGAGCGCGAGATGCACCCCTCGTCACTATTCCCAATACCTCCCAGCGTGGCCCCCGAGCATGTTGTATAAGGTCTAATAGCAAAAGTTCCAACGAGTTTCTGATAATGTCCGTGAGCGTAATCGTCCACTTTCACCCTCTTTAATCCACACCCGCAGCATCTTGTACACGCGCTCTTCGAGCATTTGTACTCACAGATACACGAGTATAATACGGAGACAGCCTCCATTATTCCGGTATTTCCCTTAACGTCTCCAAACCAGATCTCGATCAGGAGCCCCGAATCTCTGTATCTCGACCCTTTGAACCTTTAGAGACGTATTATCGTTAGCACTTTCGGCGCCCTCCTACGCCCTTAATTCGAAACAAAAAAGCTCGCGAAAAGGTCATTAAGTCTTGAAGAAAGCACGTCAAAGACACAGCAGTAATTTCATTTAAACACAAATTGTTATCCCCAATTGCTTTGCAGGTTCAAATTGGGGGTCGTTAAATGGTTTTTAAATTCCTACGAAATTTCACTCTACCGCAATAAATCACGAGTCTAATAAACCATTGCCAAGGCCTGGAATTTACGAAAAACGATAATTCAGTGGCGCTCATAAGCCGCAAGTTTTCCGGCAATATCACGCAAGTGCGGCTCTTCCGTCCGTGCTTCCCTCTTTCCAATCCTCAATCGCGAAACTTTCGTACGAAACTCCCTAACTCGAAAATTCCAAAAGCCGCATGCACACTGCGTGCGGGCTTACCATACCGAAATATCATAGTGGAGTGGAGCCCGTAAGTACACATCGGATATCTCGTCTCTATTTTCGAAGCCATAAGAGAGGGTGGCGAGGTGAGTCGGAGGAAACATATATACACCCCTCACGGCCAAGTTTCCGATAGGAGCCGAGCGCCCGGGCCAATTCGATATCGGAATTCGATCAAATCCTCCGGGTGAGGAACCCTCATCCCCCCCACCCCACCAAGTCAGCACCGAGAGCTCCTGCTTCGCGTTCGTCAGTCTCTCCTCGGTTCGTTCGTCCATTCCCATATACGGCCGAGAGAGGCGACTCGTACCCTTCAGGGATCGAATTCTTCCGGCTCGAGTGACATGTCGCCAAGTTTACTTGGCGACAGAGGGGGGCGCACGCACCCTCATCCCGTCAGTAGCACCGGCAAAGGGAGAACTGTCGCCTTCGCTATGTGGGTTCTACGCTATCCATCGAGGGTTATTCGAGGGATGCCCATGGCTCAAACTGCTTTCGTATACGCGTCTTGGCCAACCGCACAATGGTTGGCCCTTAAGAGCGGCTTCGAGTCACGTGAAGTGTGCACTGCGCGCGACTTACGAGTACCCAAATCTTTTCTTAAACAAGAATTGAGATTTTCGCTGTGTTCCATAATTTCACGCGTGCAGTGGACTGCACGGTTTGTGGATTAAAATAAAATCTGTGTTCGACAAAAATATTTGTGAAGCAAGGATTCTCCTCTTGGAGTAATGTACTATACGAAATTTTGATATCAACAATATCTTTCCGAAAAATGACTTCAAATGGGGTTCATACTTAAATGAATAACAATATTTTTTTCTAAACCTTAATTTTCGCACACACGTGGTGTATTGACCCCCCTTCAGTTACTGTGATTTCTTACAGAAACTATCCACAGATACCGATCTCATGGCATTTTTAGATCATCAAAACAGCACGTAAACACGATTACTTTTTCAGTGATTTTATCCGTAACTACTATGACGGTAACGAAAAAAATTGCAAAGTAGAACCCGGCACACTGCTTCCTCATTAATTCCCCTTTTTCACAAAGCTTCCTCTAAGGGAAAGCCAAAGCGAGTAAATAAGCTTTATCATAGAGGTGGCTTTCTGAAAAAGGGGCATTAATGACGAAACATTCTACAAAGTACCACTTTGCAGCTTTTATATTCAACACTTGAATTCAAATCATACACTCAGAGAAGTCGTATAAGTTCTAATAGAGTGGCAGCTATCAATTTTTCGTTCATGCTATTATTTTTTCATTTTACGGTAATTACTTAATAAATATGATAACTGCGCCATGGTTAATCGTATCTACAAGAATAGTTGCTGGATCTATACTAAATAATTGTCACTTTATAGTTGCCAATACTGAATTCTTCTCTCACTGTAAACCAAACACCGACCGAAATGGCAACATTCCTGTAATTTTCCGTTCACAGGAACGTTTCAACACGTACACTTCCGTCCGTCGGCTATGCTAATTATGGAAATTCGTAGCACGGCTGCCAACGACTGTATCACACCTGTTTTATCGGCGAGGAGTGCATCCCTTGGCTTCGTATCGCGTGACTGATCTCACTCCTGTCAGCTCTAATACCTTCTACGCGTTCATGTGGTTCCCTCTATCTCCTTGTAGCTCGTGCGTTTGGGTCTATCGATATTGAGGCCGCACGGCTCTCGACCCTACGGAACCGTAAATTCAGGTGAACACGTACTCGAAGGGTGTGTGCTCCAAAGCGTTGCGCGTCGAGCACAGGCAAATTTATACCCGATGTTACGAAAAGCTTGCCTGCTGCATGACTGACTTGCCTGTGCAGTTCGGAGCGCGGTTTATTCTTGGATGGCATTTCACGCTTTGTAGTCCGGACACCACCGAAGGGTTCTGGGTGATGTATTCATTGTCGGCCTGGTCGGATCTTTCGGGAGTCATCGATTCTTACATTTCCAGAATAAGCTCTTTACCGTCGTTCCATAAATCTCCCAACCTTTTATCCCGCAAAATTGAACTTCGAATTCGTGGATACATTTTTTGATAGCACAGATAGATGAAATCACAAATTGTAATAAATAAAAAAGTAACTCTAAAAGTGATTGAAAACTACGTTGCATTTGGTGTCGAACCATCGTAAAATCCGTACATTGTGTTCCTAGCAGGATACCTCAAGACCTATCATCAATAAAAAAAATTCCAAACCAAAGTTCCCAGCTCAATTGATGCTCGAATTCCGATCCTTTTGTCTACGCGCACGAATCACGAAAATAACGGATAGACACCGGAGGCTGAAAACGCACAAACCGCCAATAAAACCCGAAAAACTCGAAAAGTGGTTGAAAACGATATCGCAGTTGGTAAAACCAACAAAAAAAGCGTTCCTGCGGTTTGGCGCATGGAATTCACTTTCCGCCTTTCCCACTGCGGCACAGCGCGGTACGCGCTGCGCTGTATTTCCGTGCATGCAGATAGGCAGAGGCAGATATATACATGGAGGTGGTCGAGGCACACGTGAGGATCACACAGTGGGTAGGTAGCCGTGAAAACACGTTTCCCATGCATACTACACCTCTGGCGCCGTGAATGACGAGGGTAGCGCCGTGGCTATGCAGATTCGAGGCACAGAGAGAGAGAGGGTCGGTCGCCCGGTCGGTCGTCATGAAAGGAAGGGTGTTGATGGTACCAGCGTACGCACATTCCGGACACATAAACGACTCGCACATAACTCAGTACATACGTAGAGCAGCAAACGCATACATAGAGAGAACATGGAATAGGCGTGAGATAGACGGTAAAATATTTACGCGTGCAACAAACACACATAGACACACACGAGGACGCACAAGGGCTTACAGTATATTACAGTAGCGGGCGGCTTAGGGCGCGGGGTGGGCGAGCGCGAAACGCACATTTCCCGTAGCGCGCGCGGTACAAAGGAAACCAGAGTAGAGTGCCTTGTTTGGGCTTGGGCTGGCGAATTGCGAGCGAAAGATAGAGCCAACCGAACATATATAGCTAAAGCGCAATATGTACGGGGCATGTGCGGGTAAAATGGGACGCATAAACGAAAAAATGGTTTTATGACGATGGGCGAAGTGTATTTTTATTGCTGGTCACCCAAAAATTCGATTTCAATCATGAATTTTGAGCGTCGTCAAAAAGAAAAAAAAATGCCGAGCAAAATGGGACAAATCTACAAATTCGGCAACTCGTGTTTTTTTTTAACTGAATAAAACTCAACGTCATCAGTAATGATTATATTTAAAAAATATGTTATAAAAAAATTACATATATTTTAAGCGATTCTTTAAAAGCCAGATTGCTTGAAACACTCGAAACGGTTTAAAAAACGTTATATTCCGCTTAGTTGCGTTGAATTGTGTCGTATAGATGCGATATTCCCGAAATGGTAGTACGTCCCATTTTGCCCGAAAATATAATGAGAACTGAAAAAAAAACGCTGTCCCGTTTTGCCCGCGTGTCCCATTTTGACCGCGTGTACCATTTTGCCCGCACATCCCTTATATAGTATACGCGGGGGCATGTAGGACGCATTGCGCAGCGGGGGTTGCTCTAGTCACATCGTACGTGAGGTATCCAGGGCGCATTATGGGCGGGAAAGCGAGTGGCCCCTGGGGTCGCAGCGCCAACAAAACCCTAACTAACGTAAATAAGATGTCCTGGGGTCCGAGCGGACGCATCTTCGGTTTTCGCACGACGCGAGGTGGATTTTCGCGCGTACACAGAGGGACGGGAATAAAGAGGGGCGGCATTATATCGCCGGGGTAATACGATACAATGGTTCGACGGTTTCTCTGGTACACCGGAGACCCGGGGGCCACGGGGGGGACCGACCAGACGGATCCTCGGCCAATTACGAACCCGCGTTTTCCTTCACGCACACCCGCGGGAAAATCTTTATTCGTACCTTCGCGTGTGCGGACTTTTAGCGGAGGATATATATACGTTGGATTTTTTTTTCTTACTTTCTTTTCTCTTCCTTCCTTCGCCGACCCCAGCGGCCTCTCGTGGGCGTGACAACCGGTTGGGAATGGTCCGCAGCGGTGTTGGCTACAACGTCAGCGAGTCCAACAGCGAACCCTGTGTAACCTACTTGACCGGGTAAATTGGAAGACACACGCATGCACCTACGCGAGGAACTGAGGATGAACTAATTAGGAATCTCGTTAATCTTTTCCTTCTTCTTTTACGACGGTCTGTTGTCGATCCCTGTTGGTGCGAGCGAGTGAGAATGTTGCGGAGGTGTAGGAAGTTAAATAACTGTATATCAATAGCTTGTCAGTCTGCGAATTATTGTAAATTACATGTATATTTTTAGATACCGTCAAATGTGGGTTTTAGTGAATATAATATAAATATAATGTTCATTCTTTCCATTTTTATCTTAAACATACATATCGGTTACTGGTAATCTTACCGGAAATAAATTCCTATTTCTTTTCATAAATTTACAAAAAGTTTCCCTCATTCAACAAAAAGTTGTAAGCAAAATGCTGCGTATTGAAATGATATATTAGTTCTATAATAATAATATATTATTCTATAATAATAATATATTATTATTAATATAATTATAATTATAATATCGTTATTGAAATACTATATTATTTCAATACAGCATTTTACCGCATTTTAGTCTGCGCATTATTATGTTTATACGATATTTTAGATACTTGAAAATGAGGTTTTCTGGAAATAATAAAATGACGTGATTTTTCTGGTTGGCATATTCTGATGCCAAATGAATATTCCGCGTGGCCATTCCCGGCGTGAGCGTCGCGTCATTTAACCCGCGTCATAATCCCACCAGAAATGATGAGCTCGGAGATTCGCTGACGGTGATTACTCAGGTTATGTTCTGTGAAAGGACGCCAGGATAAATTCCTGGCAAGGTCGGTAAAGTTAACGGGGCGCGAGAGGAATCGCGTTCCTCTGGGGACCACGCGCGGCAGCGGCTCATCCTCTCCTTCACAGCTTTCCCCGCCTGCTTGAGTCATCCCAAGTGTAGACGAGAGTTAACTGCGATCGAGGCGAAAGCGCCGAGGATCCCGGGATTCGAGGTGCAATTAGGAAAGTTACGCGCAGCATCGGATGTACGAGCTTCCTCCCGCGCTCTTCACGCATCCTCGCTCAGCTCGTCCAAGTGGTAACGATTTATCCGAGGATTACGCGCTCAGGACCTCGAGGAGCCCGCGAGAATCGGTGTGCACAGACGACGGAGGACGGAAAGGGCAAAGGTTTCCTCTATTATTTCCGAATCGATGCACGCGTTCGGACGTAATCGGAAGCAAACATAACGAAATGCCAAACGATCGAGGTGAAATAAAGAGCTGGGAATTGGGAAATCTTGGAAGGTTTATTGGGCAGACTATTTAGGCGGGATTTTTTTCGCTTTTTTTTTTCTTTCAATTTTCTAAAAAAAATACCAAACCTATATTCAGAGTAATAATAATAAAAGTCGATAGAAAATGTAAACAAAAATATAGAAATTAACATAATATTTGGAAAAAATATAGATTTCTAAAATACCGTCACCTGTCTTTGTATGAAAATAAGAACGAGAAGAAAAAGTTTCGGATCTATGACAATCCGATCCCACGTCTAATGCTCGGGTCAATGTCTCAACTTGCTGAATTATTCGCGGAAAATAATTCTATACATAGTCTTGCGTTACTTCCCACGTAATAATTAACGATATAGTAAAAAAAAAAGCGTTGCTGAAAGGCGAGTTTACAAAGTGTTTCCCGGAAGTGCATATTCTCCGTGTTGCGGGTCAACTTTTTGTCCGGCGTTTCGTTCAATTGAGTGTCGTTACGCATTATACACGGAACGATACTCAACTTTGAGAGCTTCGTTTGGAGAAATTATCACCAGCCGCGCGGTTTCCGAAAGTTTTCCGCTGACGCCACCGAAATTCCGCCATATTTTCTAATAAATTTAACTTCCAAACACGGCTAATTTCGGAGCACCCAACGAAGTTACTACGGCAAATACCGAGACCCTTTGATTAACTAAATCGAAACTTCGTCTCTACTTGTGCCGACTCTGAAATGCTGTGCATTAATTTTCTCGTACTAAGCACAAAGTTGTTACACAGCGGCACGCCGGTGGACAGTATAAAACGAAGAAAGTATGCAAATTAAGGGCCAAGCAACTGAACCAACTCGAAAAAAATCCTCTTTGAACGAAATCCGAGAGTTACATAGCTACCAAACGAGAGACAATTCTTTGTATTTAAGCTGAGATGAAAATAATGGCCAGGAAAAAAAGGGAGGCGGGCGTTGTGTGCCCGGAATTTGTGGGGAGGAAATGGAAATTGGACGAGCGCTGGAAACACAGTCGGAAGAAATAAAAAGGGTGGGAGCGTATATAATGCCATGTAGATTTTACATGTGTTTCCTAGTTGTGGCAATTTCGTACTTTCGCCCAACGCTCTCGCAATTAATCCGCTTAACTCGCGCTTCCTGTTACGCTATATCGTGTGTACGTGTTTCATAGCCGCGCATTATACCGCCGAAGCCCTCCAGTAGCAACAGCACAATATGTGCGACGCTGTCCACTCACGTGAGCCGCGAATAACTTGGACGTCCCACTACGATTCAAACGCCACTCCAGCGGTTTAACTTCGGCGTACAACTAGTCACGTTTCACGTCACATTACATACATAATAACGCATGCGGTCATGCACCACTCGTGAAAATGACCCGAGGCGCATCCGTCTGCATCTCTGTGCTCTGCATCGCGATCCACGTGCTCAAGGAGCCGATTTCACACTCCCAAGATACGCGAGAGGGTGTGAAATAAATTACCATACTGTTAACTGACATTTCTGTGATGCTGTTATTTTTTCTTATCATTTTATATACTCTACGAAAATCATCTAACGTGGGTTTAGTGGATAAAGTTATAATCTGGAATCAGCGATAAAGCTTCAACAATCAAAAAATTGTGTGCTTTCGTTTGTTAGTGGACGTTCAGACAAAACAAAAATTCTAAATATTTTTTTACGATAAATGGTTACGTTGAAATATAACTGATAGTTGGATTTTCCTGTATGATTGCAGCTGCTGCAAATGCTGTGGTGAATCTGGAGATACTGCCAAGTGGCGAAGTGCAGTCAAAGAAAATTGGCTCGATGTTTGTGCTAACGTGTCAACCGACCTCCGGCGATGCGAACGTAATCAGCGATATGAAGTGGCTGGATCCGCAGAATCGAACGATCGAGCCTCTCAGGTGAGTTTTCCGCCTTTGCTGATAAATTATTTTTGTTCTTTCAAATTTATATATTGGTGTGTAATGTGCACCATTCGAAGATTCGCTCAATACAATACTATAAATGTTGCACAGAAACAGTACTATTTTTTTACACGAACATTCAAACGCACTTTGTGTTAATAAAACAAGTTAAGTCTATACACGAGAAAGTGAATAAGAAACGACAAACGTAGAGAATACCGTGGCTACTTTACGCAATGGTTACTTGACGCATTGTCAAATCAAAAATGACCTGTTTTGACGCGTGCATCAAAAGAGTCTGATGAGAATTCACAAATTTGTTACAAATTAAATCGTTCAGAAAAAATGAATTGGTCGCTGAAAATATCGAATTTGGTAGATACGCCAATGGAACTGCAAAGCCGGCCTTTGGAGTCAACTACAATATTATGCGGGCGGTCAGAAACAACTTTTTGAAGCACTTAGAAGACAACAATGTCATTTATTGCGATCCCGTAATCGGCCCAAGACTTTTTTCAAAGTGCGTCAAGTATCCCTACGTGTATGAGGATCATATTTGTACCATATACTCTGCTAATATCGGTGATAATTACATTGGGACACGCAACAGAATTCGAACGCATCATCGACACTAATTTTTAACAACCTTTTTCCATTTTTTCTCTTTCTCTCCGACCTATCGTCTTGCACACAGCCACACAAACAATCTCCGCGTGTTGCCGATCGAGAGCGACAGGCGAGTATACACCAAACACCGCTATAGACCACGCAATTGTAGTTTCCGACGATTTTTTTTATTTTGGCCTTCCTCACACGTTTTCCTCCTAAACTTAGTTACGTTTTGTGATCGTATTTTCATCTTGTGTTTTTTCGTATCGTTTATTCGTATTTCCATCTTATTTTCTTTTCTATTATTAATTCAATAATATCTTTGCTTCATTGAGTTTATTACGCTAATTGTCAAATCGTTATTTTAGATACTCACTTTGAGTCTACATCTCGTTGCGTTTGTGGCTTTATCGACTTATCTCATCAGCATCATTTCACGTATTCATGAATTCAGTCAATTTTCATAACTACATATGGTTTGAAGCACATATAGAATTCCATATAGATGCTCCCACGAGAGCGGTACAATCGTCTAGCGTGTTTTTCTCCACTCCATTCAACGTGTGTATGTATTTGTCATTCATCGTGAATTTCACTCAACTCCTGGGACACACCGATGGGGAACGGGACAAAAGCATTCGTATTCTTGCTGCGTAAATTACATTCCTATCACGTTTACGATTCACAGAGCACTCTGGCACGACGAGCGCGATACGATTCGAACACGAGCCTCGTCTGTCATACATAAGTTATTCACACGAGAGACAAAAAAAAGCCCGAATCTATTCTTCTCAGGTCGAATCGACGCGTAAATTGTCAGTCACGTCTTGCCAGCTACGAACTGGCGTCTGCTAGATCTCCATCTTCAACTTCTCATCGAAATCAACATCATCTTCATATTGCCTTGGAAAAAAAGAATGTCGCGGAAAAATTAATTTTTGCAAATTTGTGAACATCTAACCGAATGTAAAGTTTGGTTTTCATAAAAATGTACTAACTGTGATAACAATCCATTGTTTCATTCACTTAAACCGACATTCTTTTTTTTATCAAGGACATCACCACAACATAACTCATACATCGATGCATGCACTCGACCTTAGTGGGCAGTAATTGAAAAATAATGTACTTCCACTTCCAATTGAAAATTAATGTACATGTTAATGTTTTTTAACTTTTCGTTTTTTTATTTTCTTCTACAGTAACAAAAGTCCAGCTACTACTGGTTCGGACATGTACACCGAGATGCAACAGGATAAAAGCTTAACGCTGTACTTTATGTCGCTGAAGGAGCAGGAGGCTGGTCGCTACACCTGTGTTGCCAATTACGCGTCTACCGAGAATCTTAGCAGATCCGTAATGATCGAGACGATCGGTGAGCTAAACAATAAAACAAGAAAAATCCGCGCGACAATTTGTATCCCCTTTATTTTTCTAAATCACCTCAATGTTCATGAATTACAGAGTCTCTGAAGTGGATCGACGCGCCGGAGAATCAGTATCCCATACTCGGGAAACCCTTCCAGATAAAGTGTCACGTGAGTTCAAGACCATCGCCCTCGGTAGCCTGGTTTCTGGACAACGGCACACAGATCTCGACTGGCAACCATTACGTAATCGAGACCCACGCGTTGACAATCAAGAACGTCGTGTATTCCGACGAGGGGGTTTACAAATGTCGTGCAACGGTTCTGCAGACTGGCGAATTTCAAGAGCGCGCGATACGCGTTGAGGTATGCATTGGATTTAAGATGAAACGCTTTATTTGTTAACGCTGAAAGGGGAGATTGGTTAATTCGGTGAAAAAAAATCCTTTTCAACCATTTTTAAAATTTTTTAAATTTAATGATTACAATATTGTAGAGTAACATTTCAAGAATAGTTTCTGAAAATTTCAGCTGAAAATATTCAAAATTAAGCCGTTCACAGCAAATCTCCAGAGACGTCTCCAAAAAAGTTGTTTTGCGGTGACGGTTGTAACTCATCACTCGATCATCTGATATCGAAAAATCAAATTGATTTTATTAGTTTATGAGTTTCCCCAGGTAACGCTGTCAAGTTTTTTTTTTCAATTTTTAGTAACACTGGAAAGTCAAAAACGCTATTTTTGCTTACAACAATCGGTAAATTTGTTATTGTTAAGTAAAAAATAACAACAAATAAAAACAACTCGACAGCGTTACCCCATGAATTATACAGAGAAAGAGTGTACAAAGTTTGAAAAGAATTGGTACAATAGATTTTAAACTACAACCATCACCGACTTAGAAATCGTGAAGTGTGGGAAAATCGCCTTAAAGTGAAAACTTATATACGGAGCGACTCAGAGCCTCAGATGTTTAAAATTCCATATCTCCGTTAGTTTTGCTCCAATTGCTCTAAAAATTTGATATAACATTCTTGAGATGTTGTGTCTTCAGAAAATAAAATTTAAAAAATGGAAAAAAAAGTTTCAAAACCATACCCCCCCTCCCCTAAATTGTCTGTTAGTACCATCATCAGAACAAAAGTATCCGATTTAACACTTTATTTATAACTTCAGATTCTCGAGGAGCCCAAGATCAAAGACATGGGAAACAATCCAGTGGAAATAATCGAGGGAAGAGCGGAAACGATATCGTGCGAGGCGACTGGCAAGCCTCTTCCGAAGTACAGCTGGGTAAAAAGCGTGACGAGCAAGGACCTCTCGGAGGCCGATCGTTTCGGAGTGGAGAAGGACACCGGTGTGTTGACGATAACGAACGTTCATCGCGAGGACGAGGGCGAGTACGAGTGTATCGCGTCGAACGCGGCCGGACAAGCGAAGGGGCTAATCACCGTGGTCGTTAACGTCAAGCCGAAAATCATGGAGTTCTTTAACACGACCGTCGTGGTCGGCAAGACCGTGAACAATATCACTTGCAAGGCGTTTGGCAGGCCAACGCCTCAAGTGACGTTCAGAAAGCACGGCTCGCTGAAACCCTACGTTCTCGGAGCTCAGCAGGACGACGACAGAATAGTGCTAACGAATACGGTGAACAATGCCGACGAGACCGTCGCGGTGCTCACGATAAATAACGTTCTGCGCGACGACGACGGTCTCTACGAGTGCATCGCCACCAACAAAGTCGCGACAGCCTACAAGAACGGCCACTTGACCGTCGAATTTCCGCCGTCCTTCAGATTCATGTCGAACAAAACGGTATTGTCGTGGGATCAGAGACCGGCCAACCTGACTTGCATTGCCGAGAGTATTCCGAACGCGACGATCCGCTGGACATTAGGCGGTGGTGCTCCAATTGACTTCGACCGAGACATCAAGCAAATCGGAAACGGGCCCAGCTCCACTCTCATGATCACCAGAGTTGACAACAGGAACTACGGATATTACAAGTGCATTGCCGCAAATCCTCACGGAACCAGTGAGATCTCGCTCCAATTGAAACAGGCTTCGAGACCTTCGGAGGTTCAACAGGCCAAGATAAAGGAAGTCACGGCAACCTCGGCGACGTTCGATATCGTGCCGCCGTCGTCGCAAGAGGATATGCCACTGAAAAGTATAACGGTGCAATACAGGGAACAGGACACGGCTTGGGCGACTGCGAAGAATAAAACTTGGTCAATCGGTAAGACGTCGGATTTATTTTTCCTCAGCCTTCAGTCCGAGTGGTGAAGGCTTGTTCGATGTTAAGTTCGATACATGTTACTTTTCGTTCCTTTGCTACACGAAAACATCGATTGTTCGGATTCGGGGCTGAAAGTTTGGCGTTTTTGTAGAATTTCTTCCTATCAAAATGCCACGATCGAGATCTGAAAAAAATTGCGGCGTATACTCATCTATTTTCTTGACATTCGCGTTTCAGGCTCACCGTACATTCTCGAGGGTCTCAAACCGCAGACGCACTACAATTTCCGATTTTTGGCAACGAACGAAGTGGGCAACGGTAACTGGGGTCCAATGCTACTGCAGGCGACGCCTATGAGAACGTTCCCGAACGCTCCGAAGATTCGCATGCAATCCGAAGACTTGCCCTACGATTCATCGCTGTACAGCAATCAGTACGAGCTGCAGTGGCTCACACCGCCCGACAACGGCGAGCCGATCGACCTGTACGAAATCCGTTACTGCCAGGTGAAGCGCGAAGGACAGGACTGGGTGACGTTGGAGGAGACGTGCAAGTCCGACGTAATCAAGGGACAGCGATCGAAGAAATATCTGAAGGACCTCAATCCCGACACGTTCTACAGGGCCGAAGTCAGAGCTCACAATATCATTGGTTATAGTAATCCGGGAGTCCTGCTTTTCAAGACTGCTAGAGGTAAGCCTTGATTCTTATTTAAAATAATATATCAAACGCTATTCGATTGATTAATTCAACGGTAGTTAAGGGTGGACATGCGTCTTAGATCACGTGCTTTACCGGGATCGTTTCAAGCGCCACGTCTTCGTTACTGCTCAAACAATCTTTATGAAACTTGAGCACTGGTTCTCGCAGATCATCTTACGATAAGCATTAAGGACTAAGTAACCCATTGCTGAATTAGACAAGACCTCCGTAATCTTGTGATAGTTGAATCTGCAGTAAAAATAAATATGCAAACGTCTGACTCTGCATCCGATTACATTTATACCTTTTTATGAAATGGCCCTCGAGAACTAGTCTCAGTTTGAAAAACATTGCTTCTGCAGTCGCAAAGCTGTAGCCCTGTAACAATAAAAGCAAGAACACGACAGTTCAACGCATATATGTGTTAAAAAAGAGTAGCTGAAATTAATTTGCAACTTTAGTGCTTCTTCAATCAGAGACGTGTGTAAACGTCCGTTATCGCAAATGACAAGTGGTTCATCTTTAGCTTTCTACGTTCATTGTTTATTTCTTACATTACTCCAATACTGGAATCAGAAAACTATTAGGAGCTACAGCGGTGTTTAAAACAAAAACATTCTAATTACTTTCATCAGCTGCAACTCTTTCTAGTTCTTTTGGCTTTCTCTAATCTAGTGCCGCGTTAAAAAATCTTGCAAAGATAAATCAAAGATACAGCGTTGCATTCTTCGTGTGTGAAATTCAAGTTATTTTGTTTTTCGTTATTTTTTTAATTTGTGTTCGCCAATATCTACAAGCGTCGATTTTTTATTATCATTCAGAATCAACCGGTTCAACTGTGGATTACAATATATACAATGCTGGTGAAACCTCCAAGCCCGTCGCGATCTCTATTGCCGCAGGAATAGCGATTCTGTCGATAGCCATTTAAAGTTCGTCGTTGATACCGGACCGGATAATTTTCTCGTGGCTCCCTGTACCTCGTACACTCAGCACGACGCCTTTACGTGCGAATACGAAAACTCCACGGAGTCAACGCGATTTCACAGTTAACGAATAAACCGAGGCCAAAAGGCCGCCGAAACCTCAACAAACATTAAATATAACGATGTAAAATAATAATGTAGATCTTAATGATTAGGTGAATCGACGTATACATTCCGAAGTAAGAATTACAAATTCTGACCCTCAAAGCTTCAGCCCTGTGTAATTTCGGCCGGTTTTGTTCTCGATGCATTTGCGAGCGGCTGCGTTCCGCTGGCAGTCATTGCGAAGGGACCTGCGGAAAGTCTTACATAGAATGAGAAAGTAACGGTTTATTGAGGATAAAAGGGAATAGAGAAACAGAAAAGAAAGTCACGAAGGTGGTTGAGCGAAACTGAGCTCAACCGTGAACGAAACTGTATTTATATAATTAAACCATTGTTGAATGCTCATTGTTGAAAACGTACTGGTACGTTTTTTCTTTTATATTTAAGCTAAGAGCATCGTTTGTGTGTCTTTTTTTACTATCAACGAGGCGCGCTGTTTTAATCGAGACTAGCCTGAGCTATTAGGAGGTTACTGAAATTATTAAGCGCGACGCATTAGTGAACAGCCTGATATACTTACTGCCTTACATTGCCAAATGCCTGATTAGAAGGAGTGAACAATATTTTTAGAGAATCATACTCATCGAACGATTCTTACGTTCCGGGGGCTTCGAAGTTAAACTGTAAGAGTGATTATTACTCTGGGCAGAAGATACAACACGAGAACAACACGGGTCTCGATTAAAAAAAAGAACTATATATATTCGTATCGGTGCATGTTCTTCCGTACGATTTTTTTTTATCTTTTAGCGAAAATCCGTTTTTATCGGGCGTGTATGCCCGCCAGGGTGAATTGGGTTTTAATGTTATTTTTTTCGTTTACTTTAACGTTATCTTTCCAAACCTTCACTCGCTATCGGGCACTTAAAATCCAATCGATACTTTTGCTTGAATAGTTTTGAGGAGATGAGAATCTAAAAAAAACTTATAAATGTTTTAGAACGCATGATATGTGAGTTATGAGCATCATTGATTATTATTGTTCATTACTGTTAGTACTATTATTATTATCATTATTATTAATATTATTATTACTATTATTATTATTAGTATTATTATTACGTTTATTACATAAATAATTCGAATAATTAATTTCTATATTATTGTCACCATTATTAGTAATTTTAGTATTTTCATTGTCACACCCACCTCATATCCATCATTACCGATACAAAACAGATCTGTGCCTGGGTATCTAGCGACTAGTGTCTTTTGTTTATCTCATTAGAATCTCCTCGCATGGCATGTGCTTTGTTAAATGTTCGGTTTATAAATTCGTAATACTCTTGGTTCTTTTTATTTTATTTTTTCGTTCGAGAATGGCCCAATTTCAATGTCATTATTCAAAGAGAACGTTTAATTGAAGGCCCTTTGAGCCTTGAAGAGTTCACATGCTCCGGGACACAAACACGTACACACACGAGGTGACAATAATGGAGAATGTAAACCGAAGGGTGTAAACTGGTACAGACGCAGGTGCATAGCCATAGGGGCGTGTAGTGACGCTTCGAGAGATTGCATTTAATCGCGGAATGGGTTGAAAGGGGTGAAACCTACGCCTACGCGCCAGGGTTCGTCATTCGACAACGATCCTACCTCGGGCCAGGTAATGACTGGGAAACAGAGACGAAGACTACGGAAAAGAAGAAAAGGGCTGAAACCCCAACGAGAGGGGTGGAAAAAAAAACGCGCGCGCAACCTCCTTTACATTCGAGCCGGTACACTCGCGCGTTTCATCTTTTGCCGGAAGCATCAGTGACGCGAGGACCCGTGCAAATTCGTTTTTTTTTTCTCTCAACCGAATAAATTTCATTGTTCCTTGAATTCTTTTGAAGCTAAAATCTCGGCGTTTCTCCGTTCTTCGAATTACCCGGTTTCGAGAAGGCTCCAACAGTGCAGCCTTGTCAAAAGTACTATTTTCTTTCCTTCGCTTTCGGAATCTTTATTTAGAGCACTTAATGCAAATCGCCTATTCTTCTTTATTTTTGTTTAAATCTTTCACGTTACTGTAATTGAATTATATAAATGTCGTAGTTTCTCGTTAAAAAGTAAAAGCATTATTGAAAACGTTTGTCCAATATTTGAAGCCTGATTTTCTAAGGTGTTTATTTGATCAGACTGCACCGCTTTGGACCCTTACCCCGAAGCAACAGAATAAAATAAAGAAAAAGACATTTCGTCAACCGTGCATAATAGGCGAGCAACCCCATTACCGAGAATAGAAAAAACACTAAATTCACGTCTAGTTTAAACACACAAACACTTCTCATCAACGCCCTTACACATACATATACGATACGTTTCTGTACTCACGTTTAAATATATCTAGATATTACATGTGTGTATGCATATAGTGTATAACGCTCGTATTTATGAGAATGAGGGTTCACATAGATTTCCGTTTTTTCTCTATGGAAATACATTGTACATAAATATATACAACGACGAAAATATACGTGAGTGTCAAAGGAAAATTCGCATTACGATTAGTCAGAGGAGAAGCCAATTTCAAATTGTTTAGTTTACTTGTCATTGATGATAAAATACATCAACGAGAGAGAAACAGAGAGAAAAAAGCTTTGAAAGAAAAGTAATTGGTACACTGGATTAAGAACAACAATAGTTGATCTTAGAGCGAAGATTTGCTCAATTTGAGATGGTTTCTTTTTTGTCTGTGTCGTTTATTTTTCGCTTGCCCGCTTATCGTCAACCGGGAATACAGCTCGAGCTGAAACGAAACGGTAAATATACAATTTCAAACAAATGAGAAAAGGCACAGCTTGATTAACGTAGCTACTGGTTTTGATTGGAATTTAACAACATTGGCTAGAAAAGAAGTGCGGCTAACTTGTGAGAGATGGTGTGTGCGAGAACATACGAGCAAGAGTGAGGCCGAGTGAATGTTGTGGAAATCGCAATTGTTTGGTTATAACAATAGTGGCAGCTAAACTAATAAAAATATCTATAAAAAAACTCGAGGAGAAAAGTAGTATCTGGGCTATTTCGTTCTTGGGCTTCTTTGGCACTCTATTAACAACGACTAAACAAATATGGTTTTTTTTTTTAAATAAAATATGTATGCATGGTTTTCTTTTTTCTATGCGTTGCAGTTTGTGTCTTGTCGAATGAGCGCTGTAATAGCTTCTGATAAAGACGGATTTTAGCACTATGTTTTCTTACCCACTCGACAAGACCCCACTTTTTTTCTCTCGCATATACTTTTTTTAATTTCAGGGTCAATAATTATCGACAATGAAACGGGACGTTACCGAAGCGTGTTTGGTGATGTTGCTGTCGAACTTTTGCACGATTTTGTTTACCACGCTTTTGTCACATCTTTCCTTTTTTTTTCTTCTTCTGAAACATTGCACCTTTCCGTCGTTTAATCGACGACACAACAAATCAAACTATAAAATGTACCAGTACGTTTAAAACAAGTTGATAGTTTCTCGTATCCTATTGACTCAATGTCGATTGAGCTGTTACTTAATAATTGGTTTCGGGGTCGGTTTTTCTTCGTAAGGGATCGTGTTTCGGTGGTTCAAGCCATCACCAAACATCCTATCGGTACTGCTTTTCGCACTAACCGACTGAAAGACCAAATAAACCGCTACGGTCTGCCCGTACTAAATATGCTACTCGTTGTTTTTCAAGGTGAAAAACACGGTGAAAATGTACCTCGGCTACAGAAGGCGAGTCTCATCACCAGTGCAGCTATTATCGGTATTGTCATCGCAGTATTATTCCTCGTCATCGTTGTCATCGACGTGATTTGCTGTTGTACTCACAAAACAGGTGAACAAACGCTGCAATACTTTTGATAAAATTAATTACACTAGAGTTTTCATTTCTTTTTACAATTAAAAATATCAAAAGACATCCTTCCGCTTCGTTTTACCTCACTGAACGAAATTACGGTGCTGACAGTTTTCCATCTGTAACTGATTCCAGGAATTATTTTCTACGTCTGCGAAAGATCGCGCAAGAAACCCGTCGACGAGGAGGACACGAAGCTGGGAAGGTGAGATCCAACTTTCTTAACATTCCTACCGATACTATACGCAGCTCTCTACCGTCACACGAATACCTCGACACTTGAGAAATTTCTCCTCTCGTCAATATTTATCGTTACAGAAGACAAGTTTATTACACCCGTGCTCTAAACAAACAAGTCACACTTTTACCACACTTTGTTGTATTATACCTATCATACACACTGTGCTTTGGCAAGTCTGGCGCTATCGTGTTTTTGAATTTTGGCAACGATCATATACCCTACGTGTAAAACATGGAAACGGGTCACTGTCATATTCAAATTTGGTGTTCTATACGTCATATAATCTACAGTCTAATAATGCAGACATTAGCTACTTGAAGATCATTTGCTGTCGTAAAAAACATAAATAAATTTGAAAAAATGTTAGGTGCATAATAATGTGAATGAATAATATAACAATTTAGATAAATTTCTAATTACATTAAATATCAGAGAAAATGTGTTATAGGAAAACACATATACAAAGCCATAGCTATCGTCTGCATTATACATCGTCCACATGAAACAGTACAATGATAAAGTAAATAAGATTGAGTGTGTGCTGTGAATCTAGAGTACAACTGAATCACTTATTCTTCTCATCTCATATTCCCATCGTTTATTTTCTTGTCTCTTTTCTGACCGTTATAGTCTTTACGGTTGGCGGTTCCCATTGCCTTATTGCGACCAAAAAATGGCTAATGTCGCCGGTGTGACGGCCATTCAAGACTCGGGTAGTGGAAAAAATACCATTAAACTGGTCAAACATACCGCCATGTAAGAAATCGCTTTTTGGATTGGAATTATTGACAAAGTTAATATAAATAAATAAAAAGTATGAGCATGGCTCCAGTCGCTGAATTTAACAATGACATGGCTTTCCACTTGGCATGATTTCTTTTTCGTCACTACACCTTTTTTCAACCTTGTTTTATCCCATTTCCTCTGGTTGCTCCCCCGTCTGTCTGGGGTGGAATTAATTACACCCTCGTGTTGCCACTTTTTTGTACGCCTCTGGGCGTTCGCCCGTACGTCACCGCGTTCCCTCGGGATCCCGAGGTTCGATTGTAAATAGGGTACGGTCGGACGGCTTGAAAAAAAGCTCGAGGGTGAAAAACGATGAAAAAAACGTATTCTTTCGCTGTCAATAAAACACAGTAAGCATGAAAGAAAATAAAACAGTGAGAAAGTCCCCATGGTTTTTATGTTTTCGCCTTCTGTGTGCCGCCAACCATCCATCAGTATCAATAATTCACATTATTTGTTTTAATCATCGTTAATTTACTTCATGGTCATCTCTCACGCAAATAGTGTTTCACACAAAAATTATCATACGAAGAATCGTCGTACGCTTGAAGCTTTGGCCATGCTGCATGAACTCACACTTGAACCCTCGACGGAAATAATAATTAATCACTTTGATGCTTTTCTACGCATCGTGTTTGTCGATGTTAATGATTATTGTAATTATCCAAGTTCGTAAGCTCGTCGTCGTACTGCAATATTAATTTCGGGAAGTCGTAAAAGTAGTCCACTTACGAAATAAATAGTTACTGGTAATGCCAAAACGTTCAACATGGAACTTGTCGTCGACTGATTGGCAATAAGGGGGGAAAATGTTCGATTCTCATTCAGATAAATCAAGTTTAATTTAAACGTAAAAAGAATGATGGCATGTGACACGTAATCTTCGATGTTCTTGTAACGTTTAAAACGTGTTTTAATTAAATTGCATCACACGAAATGAAAGCACGTTGATCGTGCTTACTATGTACCTCTCTCGCGGAAGGTGTACCTCGCGAGTGTCCGCAGAAGTTATATAACGTAACGCATTGTTTTTGTTTGACTTTTTAGAGAAGAGAAGGAACCGCTGAAGGAAGAAAAGAAAATAACGCCAATAATCGACTCAGGATTGAGGCGCGAAACCTCGATCACATTCGACGGCAAGAGATCGGTATCGAAGACGGGATTTGTCGGCAAGGACTCGGCCGTCTAGATATTCTTCCGGCGTACTAGATTGTAAATTGTAAGTCAACCGCGTGGTCGTAAAAACGAAAAATCGTTGCCCTGTTCAGGCCACCAAGTTCTCGGAAGTCGAAGAAACTGCGAGATATTCACGAACGTCCGCGCGATCGTTTAGCAAAAAACGAGAAACAAACTATTCTGAGAATATACGAGAGAGAAAGAAAGAAAAAACTGTTTTCCCGCTCACGGTTCGAGGCTTAAACACAAAGATTTCTCGATTTTTGCGTCGCATCACGTGGATGTTCGCGAAGCATTAAGACACCGAAAACTTTGACTCCAGTCCGCACGAGACAAATGTGCACCTGCCACGATAAAAAGAAAGTGGACGCTAACTGACGACGGACAGGTACAGCAAAAAATTACTCTCACAAGGTTTTTGTTTCGCCGTTGGAAGCGATCGCCGACGTTAAACGTCGAGATTGCTCGAGGCTGCAGACGAAACGGCTGCCGTCGAACCCGACAGCTGCTTGGGAGGGTTCAGATACTTGTTGGACAAGGAAACCGTCGAAATCAAAGTAAATCGATGAATTATAAACGCCGATACGATCGTTTGGTACAAATTTCAAAGGCTCACATTAGTGTCGAGTGTAAGGTAAAATAGAGTGTACAGGCAAAAGAGAAGAAAAGAAAATGGACAAATCGTTTAATCCTCTAACACGCACATAGCCTGCCTTCACTTCCGTTGTTTCCCACCAATGCGATCGATGGATTCTAGACGAGAAATCGCGTTAATTGCCCCTTAGAGCTTAGCAATTCGTCGTAGCTAATGAAAAATGAAGATTAGAGACAAAACGAAACCGTCATAGAACGAGTGGACTGTACAAAAAGGAACAAAAAAAGAATCCAAAATGAAACTAACGAATATGAAAACGAAGAAGTATCGTAGGTGTATTTATCCGTCGGATTGCGAAACAATTAAATAGTGGTTACTTACGCTTCGAGAAAGCTTTTACACCCTTATAGGTAATCGCGGTCTAGTACGCTGGATTTTCGTGTCCCCTTGTTCCCTCGACCTTGCCTGTCTCGGTGAGCCCGAGACGACGACTTTCAATAAGTTACGGAATTTAGTCAATTTATTGATGACCGGTGGACAGCTTGAAGTTATACAAGATTCAAATTAACTTTAACGTCGGTCTAATATCGGCTACAGTTTCGATTGACTTTTCTTGAAAATCGTCGTCTTCCGCTTACTGGACATCTGAGTGATGTTGATGTTGTGTAAACGGATGGTGATTTCTCAACAAACACCAGAAACATGGGAGATCCTAAATTCGACCCACAATTCGTGGATCACGATATTGGTCTGCCCCCCACTCCGTATGTATATAATCTCTCTCTACATACACACACACATATATATATAAATTTATATATATAACATACCGTATATACTTTGGAAAGCAACTATTTCGTCACCATAGCATTTTTTCAATTCCTTGCTATTGAGTATTCATTCACACTTGACATGAATTGCAAAATGAACGTACGTATATCATCCCGATATGGATTTTATCATCGAGCCCTGCCAATCGACACTTTTGTATCGTTTACTTTTCAAGACTGATTCATTTAAGACTCGAACACAAAAACGAATAATCCTCTGTACATTAAAACCGGCGATAAGACGCACTCCCGGCTCCTTCGAGTCTCTCGAACGAGAAATATTTTTCACGGATTATTTTACCTCGAAAATCGTTTCTTTTTTATATTCCCAGTGTAACTTTTTCACTTTACATTCGAGCAATGTATATTTACGACTTTTTAAACGAACGACCGGCGATATCTGGAACTGTGAGGCAAAAACGGTGTCGACGTGCTCGCCGTTCCTGCGATCTCGGTCATTCAACTTGACATGAAACAAATCTCTCTAAATATGTATAGAGTAGTCGACGATATAGATAGAAAGAACGACGGCAAGTTATTTGTATCGCGCGTGAATTTCTCGGCATTCGTGCCAAAAATGCCAATCGAAATGGACGAAGAGTAAAGACACAGAGACACAGAGACTCTCGACCTGCCAAAAGAAATCATTACTAATTGTAGTAAAAACTTCTGGGCGCGATACGAAAGATCCGCCGTCGCACTATAGCGTAAGAGGGCTTTTTGCAAAGAACGCAATTTGAGGCAGGAAAAGACACAAGAGAAAAAAAACACAATGTGATAAGTTTTTGTAAATGCTTGTAAACGTTCTACCCTTACCCCCCTCCCCCATGTAATTTTAAGGAGTATTCGATCTTAGGCTTAGTACCAGTCTTAACGATAAAAAAGAATAAAGAAAAAAAAACAACATAGATAAAGTCGTGCACGAGCGCGGATAATGCGTTTGCCTTGCCATGAATCTAGACTTATGTGAATTTATGATGAGAGGATAGAAAAATCATGAAAATTGTCGACAAAAAAATGCAAAATCGAAACGACGTGCGAACCTTGTAACGAACGCCGCCTCGATCGTGTCTTTTCGTCGACCTTCTTTTTCGAACGTCGCGAGAGTTATCGAAATAAACCTACGATGAAAAGACACGATCGACGATCGCTCGGCGATTGACCCGCGAACGCTTTTTCCGCGCGGGTAGCTTTTTTACGTAAACGTGACAAGAAGTTTTGCCAAATAATAATAGTACTTATTAGCCATGTAAGTTGAGACAAAAAGTAATCGTTATATGAGAGCCACCCGATGACACGGGTGTCTCAATTACATATTATAATTATCCTGTGGTGAAGTTTCGAGAGAGCGCATTGTTTCAGCGCACGAGCTGCGACTCGTCACAGTAGCCGAATGTTCTGCCAAATTAAAGAGCGCCAAGGCTTGCACGTTCAATCACGAGACATAAAAGTAATTTAAGGTAATACACGCTATTTTGTATTCGTTGCCAAATGAGATGGAGGATAAAGTTACGACACATCTGATTCAGCTTCCCATGATATAAAAACAACAACAACAACAACAATAAAAAACGAAGAAGAATAATGATAAATAAAACTCAAAGTATTAACACGCATCTTCCACTTTGAAGAACACTTACGACTAACTACCACGTACATGTACGTTATATATTATCAAAGTTTGTAGGTATAAGGCATATTTTTTATGTATGCTTTTTCTGTACGCGACGACAAAACCAAACTCGAATAAAGAGGAAGAAAACACATAAAACACTTACACTGTTGTATCAAACTTTATTCTTATTTATTTGCCTGTTCCGAAACATAGCTAAATGTTTTCAAAGTAATTAAGAATGCTTAGTCAGTAAGATCACAGTTATTCTTAATTCTAGTTAAAAAAAATTGACTTCGATCAAAATTCGCTAGGGAGTGTATGAATAATTATCGTCATCACGATCAAACGAATAATTATCCACATTGTGATTAGTTAATTGAAAATAATGCTCCGAGGAAGATTCCGATTTAGGCCAAAGGGTAAAAAAATACTCTTTTGATTTTAAACAGTCAGGTACCGCCATGCACAGTTCCGCAGCAGGGCACAAGGAAAAAACGCCTGCCTTATAATTTCTTACATGCGCCTTTTGTAAACTCCGAGTTACTATTTTTCTGCTTGTAAAGACTGTAAATAACTAGCGTTAAAACGTCATGGGCAAAATACATAAACCCAAACCGCCAATTAGATCATACGCGTATTTCTCTTCTTTAGCACCGACGACACAGCGCAACTTACGTCGGGTGCTCTGTTTATCGGTGTTTGTTTCAAAAGCATAAACGAGGTTGTATACCGAGCGGATAGCGCAAAGCATTTGCTTGTTGCATATGTGTGCCGGGATTCTCAATCTTAAGCGTGACTCTGTGCGCAGGTCTTCTAGTCAACCTATGTCGGAGACGCCGAAGAGAAGATATCGCTAAGTGGTTACCGATACAGGCTCGAAGCTCGAGGATCAGTTCGCAACCACCTGTATTCGTAGGTGGTAGTATCCCCAATCAGACCTAGTTATTTGGAGTCGAGACTATCGCGTTATGTGAGACGGTTTTTAACGTGTTAAAAAATATTGTTTGTCACTCGACACTCAGATTATCGTTATGGATCGAGTTAAGCGAAGAAGAAAAAAATCACGAAAACCAAAGGTAATTATTTTCTACGCTTTTGGATGTGTTCTCTTCGCAATATTAATCGAAGAGAAATTCAAATCGGCAACCTGAATCGCACTACAGTAATCACAGATAGAATAGAAATTTGTTTCGGGAGACGGTGTGAAGATTTCGCGTTATCACTGTCACAATCGAGTGCACCAACTGTCCAATTGTTCTAAGTTCTCTGTCTCTGACGTAGATAGAGAGTACTTGGAGATAACGACTGATTGAGAAATGGTAAATACAACCTAAGCAATGCATCTTGTTTACATTAAATGAACTCTTGTCACGTTGATAGCACGAAGAAGTCTGGAATGAGATTGTAAATCTTTAAAGACGTTCAAAGATGTTGAATAGATGTCGTTAAATCTGATGCTTTGTGTCTTCTCCTCAGCCATGCTAATTTAGATTTCACTTTAAAGAATCTCCGTCATTTTTTATCGAGATGTCTAACGGCAGAAAGCTTGATAACTTGAATACGATTGAAGTCATGCACTGAGAAAAAAATTGAGATCAGCTAAATGTGCGTTTCCCGGCAATGAAATAAATATTTCGTTCTGTGAACGAAATAATAGTTATTGTGAATTAAGGAAAATTTGATTCAACTAGACGTTGGTTCGTTCAATCAAATATAATGTCCAATTAACCAAATATTTATTTCGCCGGCCGCAAACACACATTCGGTTGGTCTTACCAATGTTTTTTCTCAGCGTGGAATGAACTACTTTCCATTACTCACAAAACTCTCTTGATGATCAAGAATATTTATTTATCTTTATTTTTTCAGTCAGGACATTTTTTGGAAATGGAAAAAAATGCGGATGTATTAGGCAAATAACCGGCAGTTCCCTTTGAATTTATTTATTACACAAGATACGTTATGAATAGCATTATAAGTCAATACTACATCAAATTCGATGTTCTTCGTTAATATCTGAAAGTTTTACCATCATATGGAACTGACATATGGTTGCATTATTTTCGTCAAACTTACATTCCGTGTTCTTCAAATTCCGCCCAACGTTGATGAAAAATGTATAGACAGTCTATAAACCGGCGCGCGAGACAGTCTATGCTACTCCTACACTACGTAATATTATCAGTGAACTTTGTATGTGATAGGAGCATTACATAATCTAATTTTACATTTTTTTGCTATATCCATCTGCGATTTAGTTGTGCACTGCACATGCAACTTCGTTCTCACGTGACCGAACGAAATAATGCCACATTTATTGGTGCATATTTTTACCTGGTCACACGGTAATCCATATCCGTCTTCCAAACGAACAGAAGAATTAAAAAATGACAAAATTCTTTTTGCAAAGACGAACACAGCGGCGACCAGCGGAGCAAAGAAAAAGCTGACGTCAGTTAACAATTGTTCGATCCGAAGTCAAGTCCACCTCTTTCAAATATTGTCCCGTGGCTTTGCAAATGCACATAATTACGTTCAACAATACTGTTAGTAGTTCTTTATTATCTCGGTACTAATGTCACGGCGGTAGCTTTGATAGCAATTGTAGGAAACATTTCGTGCTTCAAATGTCAATTTACAAGCGTCGTAAAAGTATCCGTGCGAGTAGGCAGAACCGCGAGTAACAACTAGTAACGCGGGCACCTTTTATTAGATAAGGTCGCGAAATGCCGCGTTTTGATGATAACAGTGAAGATCGCCTTGCGCTGCCGCTAATCTTCGTTTCTTATCGTAACGCGATCGGACGTTAGTTTGTTAGTCGCTCTCTACGGGCTAAGTGAGGCATTTGGAAATTAGCATCTCAATAATAATGAATGGATATAATATCGGTCCCATTGTTTCTACTGTTACTGGGCTGCGGCAATACGTATATAGCATTCTGCACTCAATACGCTCGACTGAATCTTTGACTTATCATACCGCAACGCACATTGTCAATTGTTGACGATCAAACCTCTTGGGAATAATCGCGGTCATTTCTGCCGCATGATTCGATATCTCGGTGGAAGTCCTACTTCGATAAGCCTATACCCAGTGACGTGTTGGATTTAAGACTTAATGCCTTCGGATTATATGGGCGATTCCGTCGCTTGTTACCGAGCGTATCTTATCTTCTTTGCACGGTGTATAATGTATTAAATCCTCAAAACAGACTAATAGGAGGCTGCGCGAATTATTTTTTGCTTTTGCGGGACGCCTTAGAAACCCTGCTTAGAAAATCCGTCTGGTTCCTACCGAAACAGATTGAATCCGATTGATGTGCAGTTAGTATAAATCGTATGGACCGGAGATCTACGAGGTCTGTAGCGTAAGCTATAGAATTTTATGGGACTGTCTGATCAGGGAATTTCGGAGCAACCAAGTTGAGCTTACTATTCATGTGGAGAATGAATTGAAATCGCTTGAATCTGGTATCCTATACGGAAATCACAGCGAAAGTCGATGTGAAGCACCGACTAAGTACCGATCCAGCACTCAGCGATCCGTCCACGGGGGATGGGATCGCATCGCATAGAAGAAAATTGGCGAAAACACATACGTCCATTATGTCATAACGAACGCAATGGATAATACCCTAGTTATTACATTACTTCCTCAGGGAATAGTCTTACCTGGTGTAGTACAGTACAGTCAGAAAATGTCACCGTTTCGGTGACATGAATGCAAAATAAATCTAGAAACGTAGTAGAGTCTCAGCGCCAAGATTTTTTTGCTCTTTCGAATGCGATCTGTTTGAATCAAATTGGTCCCCGCAATGTTGATATCTGGCAAGTTTTAATTTTGAAACTATCAAAAAGTGTTCACTTCTAAGTCTACAGACTTGTAATACTTTATTCCGATTATTATATGCTTTATCGTTGGATTTTTATAAAAGTAATAAAAAATCACGTTTTCCTGAGTGAATAATTTGACCCGAAAGACCCCATACTGCATCCTATATCATTGCGTATTGTATTATATATAATTACTGTCGACGATTGGATATTCGATAATCACGAGGAAATAAATATATGCACGTGTATAAAACACACGTGACATAATAATAAAATTCGTGCGTGTATGCAGGCGTCTCTGTGCGCACCACCATTTAGAATCGGTAAAAAAGTTTTCATTTTGAAGTCACGTAACATTTTTCAGAAAAAAAACCATTTCGATTATTATACGCTTCATCGTTGAATTTTTATAAATGTAAAAAAAATAATTCACGTTTTCTTGAGTGCAGCATTTGACTTGAAAGACCCCATACTGCATCCCATATCTTCGCAAATTGTATTTTATATAAATATTGCCAACGATTAAATGTCCGATAATCACGAGGAAATAAATACATGCACGTGTATAAAACACGCGCGACGTAATACTAAGATTCGCCCGTGTATGCAGGACTCTCTGGTGCGCACCACCATTAAGAAACAGTCAAAAAGTTTTCATTTTTAAGTCTACAGACACGTAATATTTTTTTAGAAAAAAAACCATTTCGATTATTATATGCTTCATCGATGAATTTGCATAAATGTAAAAAAATAATAATTCACGTTTTCCTGAGTGAATTATTTGACCCGAAAGATCCCATACTGCATCCCATATCTTTGCACATTGTATTATATATAAATACCGCCGCCGATTAAATGTCCGATAATCACGAGGAAATAAATATATGCACGTGTATAAAACACGCGCGACATAATAATAAGATTCGTGCGTGTATGCAGGCCTCTCTGGTGCGCACCACCGGGTAGACTGTACACGAGAGTAACGAGGCTTAACGAGTCCTCTCCCACTCGCCGGAATACATTCAGTCATTGACGTTCCGTCTCTTTCTCACTAAACGCAGAACGTGCTGCTGTCCATCGCCGACCCGTGGGACGTCAAAGTAGCCAGTGTCGACCCGGTTGGTTTGGCGGCTCGACGCGGTGTCGCCCTATCGAATATTCCGGTCTCCGGAGTCGCCGCCGAACTTTGGCCGTCGTCGAGAAGCCCCGTGAAGATACCGTCGCCATGGTACAAGCCCAGCTCGGCTCCGACCAGTTCCTCGCCGCAAAACGAGCCCAATAATCGAGAGTTTTCCGATGAGACGTGGCTGCAACCTTGGCGCGCTTCTACGCGGTGAGTTTGACGATAATTGTGACTAACATCTCGCTGCCGCGGTCGCTGCACAGCGGAAAATCGTAAATTAAATCAGTTCAGCTTGAAAAACCCGCTAACGATTATATTTTCTTACACCCACTAATTCTGTAAGTCTTGATTGCGAGTGACTCCGTCTCGTATTACATAGTCGCAGCGATTTAACAATTACGCGACGATTTAATAATTGGCGAGACGCATTTAGTGAAATTTATGGCGGTAAAAATTCACGACTCCAGAAGCAGATATGTCGGACGGTTTAGCCGAGGATATATCTTCGTCTGTTGTGTCAATCCAGGACGTTCGCTTGGTCCTGGCTCGGGCCCAACTTTTGCGCAACATCCCGACTTTCCCCTCATGATTTTGGCTATTCAAATTGACGCTAACTATGTGATTGGAAAAACTGAACAGAACAAGATCGAATGGTACCGTGCCAACGACGTCCGTTCCGGATGGGCCAATTAAACCGCCTAGAACCAGAAATGATGGAAGTCGAAGGAAACTTAACGGCTCCGGACGATACCCAACACCTGATAGTGCCAGTGTCAAAGAGAACGTGACCTCCAATTCGGCCGCATCGTTCGCAAAACAGTGCGCAACCGAGTCATTGGAATATAACGGCGCGCGCGTGCGTTTCGAAAACGCCGCGAACGATAAATCGCGGGAGGAAATTGTCGACGAGGAAGTGACGGCCAAACTCGATACATCTGAAGATTCGCCAAGTAATTTACATGGGATCGATCGTTTCCCGCAAAAATCACGAGACGGAGAGCGAAAATCGGTATTCAAGAAAAATCGGCCTATACTAAAGGCAAATTCGGATCGCAAGGATTTTTCGCCAAATTATACGAACTCGGAAGGTGCGAATAACTCGCTTCTATCGTCGACCGGTCAGACGGAGAATCATCCACATTCGTTGCTTCCGATAAATCGGTCATTGAGCGACAGAGATCGACTGAAATCCGTGGTAAACCAGCTCGTTCATTGGAGGTTCGAAATTTTCTAAAATACGTAAATTACAAGTAAAATATGACAAATACAATGTGCCGCATTGCTTCCTAAGAAATTGTATTTTTCGACAGATACGGGAATCGAGCAGATGTTCCAGGACAATTGAATGATTTGTCGGGCGGACCTCGACAGGAAACGACTCAAACGGGTGAGTGGTATATTGTAATCGGTCGTTACTATAGCATCGCCGCGTTATTTTGATATGAGTTAAATTCTGCCTACGCAAATTTTTCATCCTGCCGGAGAGGAAATATCGGTCCGCCTCTTTTTAGAGCTTCGGGGTGTTTGGATTGTTGGCGAGCAACCAATTTGCAAGCCACAGAATTGGATCCGCTGGTTTCTCTTTGCAGCACTAAAGTGGCGAGGAAAAAGAATATTTTCAAACGATTTTTATGGATGTTACGCGGAGAAAAATAATTGGATGGGCTCAAGTCGAGCGAATTGTTTGGCTAACAAACAATGTTGTGTCGCAACCAATTTATTTGTTGGCTCGGGCTGTTAATTGCTTCAGTAAATCAATTTGTTCGCCTCGAGTGTGAATTGATATAAATTTTCCAGGCGAGTCAATTACTTTCCTTTATATTCTTAACATAAGCAAGAAAATACTTGGTGAATCACATGATCTTTACTCACCAAAGCAAGACCTTTCGCCAGGACTTTGTTTATAACTTCAGCCAAGTAATGCTCTGCTTTCTTCCATTTGGGCAATGGTTCAATAATAACTGGAATGTATAACGTACATTAATCACAGCAAAAGAATATAGAACAACTGGAAAAAATGTACAATCGGAGTCGTAAATCCCCGTTACTTATGGAAATAAAATTGACGGTACAATTCGGTTTCCAATTAGGATTTCGTAATAATAACACGCAGCGTTCATAAGATAACGTGTAACCTTCTAAATTACTATAAAAAGATATTCATTAACTATCAAATTTCGCGGTAATCCTTTTTAAAGAACGAAAAAATACAGGTAATATAATGTGAAAAGTAATGGAGACCTGTGCTTTTTAACTTTTTTGTTCACAATCTGTCCCAGTATTTCATTACAAATTAATTATTTTTTTGACTGTGCAAAAGATTACACATGATTTTATAATGGCTGCAGATTATTATTAAGAAGTTATAGTTGTAGAGCGAACTGAACTATAAACTTTTTTTTAACTAATGGGAGTTTACCACTCTATTTACAAAAGGTCGAATTCCAAATTTTACGTGCAATCGGGAAAGAAGAAATGAATTTCGCGTTCGGCCTCTTCGCGTGTAGCACTACCGTGCACAGCATTTTGGTGATCTTGACCCTTCCTTCCGTATCGAGCTCTGATGCTGTCGGGAAAGTACAACCGCGCGTCGACCACCTGCGGAAGACCAACACGTCAATGGAATTAGTGACAAAGCGCTAAACGGTTCCGCGTGTGACTTATTTTCGAGTTTTTTTGGAACGACCTTCGCTGGTCCCATCAGCGTTCGCCACTCCCGGATCGCATTTTTCTTCTCTAACACGTGTACGACTATGGGACCGGAAGCGATGTACGACACAAGGTGCGGAAAATCCGCTTTTCCGTAGCTGTCGACGTAAAATTCTGACACCTGCTCGGACGTCATACGGATAAAACTTGTCTGTTGAATTGAGAAGCCTGCATCCTCTATACGATCCTCAATAGCCCTGCGATTCGCCACTGCTTCCGGTTTTATAATCGCAAGTGTGCACTCGACGTCTGGAGTTTCGTCGTCGTATTTGTCGATATCGTCGCGGTCGCAACTGCGCTCGTCCTCGAATTCTTCACCCTCTCCATCGACATCGCATTTGCATTTCAATTCCCACTGATTCACGAATTCGTACTGGAACAGACGTGGATCGAAGATATCCAAAAGTTTTAGCCAAAGTGGGTCGCTTGATAATTGACGAGTTCGTCTAAAGTAGCGATGACACAAATCAAGATTTCAGACGTTGAGGTGATGTTAAATGTGCAGGAGAGATGGAATTGGGTGTGATTCACGTTGGAGGCGAAATTACGTACTAAAATTGTCTCGGTGCGTCAGAGATATAACTAGTGATCGTCACTGTTAAACCAGAATGAAAGGATAAAAAGGACTTCATTCATTCGTATTTTACATGACTAAGATGAGGAAGAAATATGCAAATATAATTTTGACTTTCTTTCTGTTTCTTTGTATAAAAATCGACATGAAGAGCGTAAAATATGATTTTCGTAACACTTACAATGACAATAAGTTCTTGTCATGAAATTGTCCAATATTTACCACTCTTGCTGAATCAGTGGAACTTTTGGAAGACGATGAGTTTATCGGGCAAACGTCATCGTAATGCGCGTCCCTCCGCACAGAAGGGATTTCTTCTTTCTTCGCATTACTAATTGCTGGATTATCAAGTGCTTCATTCGTCCATTTCGCATATTGAATTGCAAGACTCGCCAATTTCTCAAAAATTGTTATAGCATTGGTCGATGCATCGCCTAGATCTTCCGGTGCAGCACAATCACACATGATCACTTAACTACTAAATCAGATAGACTATTAAAAAACAAAAGCAAATGGCGCTTTTCTAAGATTCTCGACGACTTTCGTAGTGATAATGATGAAGATCCAAAATTGGTGCAACAGTAAGTCATAACCCTGACAAAACGTCAAATTGATGACAATCATACATCAATAACTCGCGCTACAATTGTTTTTTCCTCGCCAATTTTGGTCTCGTTTTGATAAATACACTTACAATTGTTTTCGATGGCCAAATAATTTTATATTATCTGAAAATGATGAATTCCCAAAAATAATAATAATACAGAAAACAAAATGTATCCAGTCA